>OY728120.1:2111032434-2113532434 GCA_963277665.1 Viscum album
AAAACATTTTAGGATTTATAAAATATAATAAATACACATTATTCTAAGGGAACATGCATGTTTTGAAAAAATATTTCTGGTAATTCTGGTTATTACCATGTATCATGAGAATACATGATTATGGTATTCATATATTTGGTATGCTTCAACCAATAGCTACATTTTTATATACGAGGGATCAATGTTAAGCCTATTATTAGAAAATTAGTCACCACATTTATATTATTTTAATTTCCTTTTTCGGATGAGTTATAAGGTAACCATTTATAAAATATTTTATAATAAAAGTCATATGATGTTACAGATAATAATGTATTATCTCTCATAATGAAGATATATTCATATAGGATAACCTATTTAATTCTTTTTTTGTGATGATAATTAAATATATATGGAATAAATTATCTTTCAACATATTGATCATATGATCTGTTAGTGTCCCAAGCATATCAAATTCAACATCATTTAATGTTGTATGAGATGAAGTGGAAATAAATCATGGAAAACCCAAAGTATTGCATTATACATGTGAAAAAGATTAATATCATGTAATTTTATTTTTGTATGCAGATAGAATGAAAAATAACACCTCAAATATATAAATAGGATATTGAAAAATATTTATTTTAAATCCTTCATTTTTATTTATCTGATGAACATATAAATCATCATATATTTATGGTTTTGAAGATATTAACATTGAATTGGTAATTTAATTTATGGTGATAAATGATATTTATCCCTCTCTATATATTTTTTCATTCCATACATATTTTCTATTGAATTTTACCCTAGGTTCTCTTACGTAGAAATCTATTTATGAGTTACATTGGGTGTCCTTTATGGTTCTATCATTCCCTTTTTAAAATAAGTTTCTGTATTCATTGTTATTAGGTTGGTTTCTATGAAAATAGATTTTTAGTATTAAAAATTTGATAACACAAAAACATTTGATGGAATTTTCTTTTTAAAGAGGGATGAATGTATCAACCAAATATATTTTTATTTATGAATTGTTTAAATCTTTTCAATATTTTGAATATCACAAAACAGTAAATATTACTTGTGTTATATGAATGGTCAATGTTATACTTGATTTTTATGTAACACCATGTCAATCATTCACTAAATTAAAAAAATAAGATTACATTTTTGTAAAAACAAAATTATTTTTTCCTTCTATTATATACAATACTAAGTCCATTATATGGATTCTATAACATGCATGAAAATGTTTTACAAAACTAAATTATGGAATTAATAATATTATTAAAATATTTTTATAATTACAACATGGATGTTATGATGGAATATATGAATGAAATTTAATGAATTAGGAAACTATAGTTTACCAAATTATAAAAAATTAATCCTTTTTTATCAACTAATAAGAAATTATATTAAAAAATATTTTAGAATAAATAAATTCCCTTTCAATGAAACTATTTTTCTATGTATAAAAACCAATTTATCTTAAAAAATAACCCAAAAAACATTTCATGATTTTTTAATAATATATATATATTATATATTCATTAATAAAATATGAAACTCTTCTTATATATTTTATATTCATCAAAAAAATATTAATTCATCATTTATGAATTAAATTTTTTATTTTTTAGAAAGGTTGTTTAAACAACCGTTTGATGAAAATGCATTTTTGAATATAATGTTTGTAACATTAATATTTATATGTCACGACCCGTCCTCGCGGCCCATGCCATGACTACCCCAAGCCCGCCTTCCATATGCCAGGGGCTGGCGATTAGCACCAAGGCGTAAATCCCGGAAAAAGGGGAAGGCATTGCCTTTGTAATGTAAACAAGCACCACAGAGTAAGAAAGCGGAAAGTAAACACTAAGTGAAAACAGAGTACAACTGAAAGTGCAGAAAAGTAAATGGGCCAGTATACAAACCCAAACTGAATGTAAAGTACAACTCGAAAGGGAAAACATCAACTATTAAGTAAAAGCCGCTACACCGAGCTGTCCACTGGAAATCCCACATGAAGGGTGGGTACAGATAGCTCCAGTGCTCCACGGGTCCCACCGTCCGCTCCGAGTCTGTCTCGCCCAGGGGTCCACCTCCAGGTATCGTCCTGCTCTACAAGCCTCAACCACGATCAACGCTGTCTGTCGTCTGCAACCAACACAACGTAGTGCAGGAATAGCTCGTGCATGGGTGAGTATAAGCTACTCAGTAGGGACCCCGAGACCCCTAAAGGTCTCCCAAAATCCACAAAGGATAAACCACAAAGGTGAGATACAAACATGAAGTAACAACCGACACTGCTTAGGTATATGCCCATACATATACCTAAGTCATCAATTCCAATACGCTCCAACCTCCGAGCGCAAGTACAACTCAGTCCACACAGGAAAGTATACGTATTCCATACAGGAAAGAAAAACGAAATCCACACAGGATAGCACAACACAATCCACACAGGAAAGCAACATGATTCAGCTCACACAGGTATACTTCATCGAAAGACGATAAAGATGATCTCCGATCCATCTAAGTCGTCGGACCCACGAATGATCGATAGGTAACTAACCCCGGCAAAGACCCACACAGGATTGGGCCCACACAGGACCTGTAGGCACTGGTTCACACAGGACCGCTGAGCGCAATGAACCACACAGGATCAGACCCACACATGATCGGGCCCACACAGGACATGTAGCACTGATCCACGTAGGATCACTGAGTGTTGTATTTGTCGTCGAATCCACCAAGGATCTTTGTACTGTCGTCGTCGCAGTCAAAGTAGCAGTAGTAGTAGCAGTAGCAGTCATAGTCGCAACCAGCACTAGGGTTCCCACACATAGCAAGCTCATTCTGGAGGGTCCGCTCCACGAGCCGAGAGGCTGATACATCAACTGTCACACAGTCTAGAGTTGATGTATCCAAAAGTTCCGTATCGTCAACAGGAACTCAACGAAATAGACGGCGCGTCAATCGGATTCCCGGTCTGAGAGTTATTGGCTTTTTTGTCCCAGGGGCCCGATTGGTTTTTAAGGCAAAACCAACCCGACCGTACTCCACCTGCATCCAAACCTCGGGCGGAGTATGCCAAATGATCCTTCTCACAAATAGTAATACAATTAAGCTGACAACACATCAATCGGACGTCCGTAGCTTAAGATATGAGCGTTTCGGCTCCGAGGGCCCAGTTGGTTTCGTGTAAGAACCAACCCGGCCGAACTCAAAGTATTCTGAAACTTTGAGTGTAATATACCGAATCGACCGTCTCGATCCAAGGATCACAGCTCCACTGACGGTACGTCAATCGGAGGTCCGTAACTCATGTTATGGGCAAAAGAATGAAGTTGATTCGAAAACGGGGGGTCCAGGTCCAGGCCAACACCACCCCCCCCCCGGGTCGGCCCGAACCGGGGAGACCCGACCCGGGTCTGACCCGGCCCCTCCGGCGGCGCGGCGGCGCGGTGGCGCGGCCCGGCTGGCGGCAGCGCGGCCTGGGCACCGCTCGGGTGCCACGCGCGGGGGGCAAAGGCCCCGCCTCCTCTTCTGGTGGTGCGGCTGAAATTCGCGCCTTTGATCAACGCCCCCCCCCCCACGTGGGGGCCTGCGTTTGAGAAAAATGGGGGGTCCGCCTGCCCCCCTTTGTGAAAATCCCCTCCCCCCCCTCTTAATGGGGGGGCATTCAATTTCGCCGGGGGAATTAAATTCCCCCGGTTTTCCCCTTCCGGTCGGCCCGACCTGGCTAGCCGGTTCTTCTTCAACGGGATCGGCAAGGCCGGTCCCCTTTCCGGCTTCCGACACCGGCAGCCCGGCTAGCCTCCGGTCTTCCCGTTCCGCCGCGGCCAGGAACTGGCCGCGGCCATCATCATCCGGCCCGGTGCGACGGCACCGCGCCCCTCCGCCGCGGCCCGGCTCTGGCCGCGGTGCCTTCGGTTTCCTTCGAAGCGACGCGACAGCGTCGCGTTCTTGATAAACTTTCCGCGGCGCGGCGCGACGTCTCCGCGCAACTATAGTCGTGTGATTCCCACATGGTGCGACGACACCACGCCATCTCATTCATCCACAAGAAAATAATAATATTCAAGAACAAAGGAGGGGGGATTCGGCCGTGTTTCTGCGGTCCGGACCCCCTCTCGTTAGATGATAACACTTAAATATTTATCCACAAGATTTTCATACTTGAACCAAGAACGAGAGTAAATAAATAATCGACAACAAACCCCTACCTCGGTTTCAAGAACGATGATCGTCAACGACCCGCGGAAGACGCGTCGCGGTGGTCGGCGTCACGGATGAAGGACGTCGATGTCGTGAAGCGAGGATTCGAAGTTCTTTGACGATGATTTTGTCACAAGAAATCTTCGCGGAAGAGATGACGCGGAAGAAGATGTTGTCGGTGTCGCGGGTATGGCGTCGCACAAGACGATTCCCGAGAACATGGCATTCTTCGTCGATGTTCGAAGGTTTTCGCATTCTTCGTCAAAGATTGAAGAAGAAGATGATGAAGGCTCCAAATTCTCTCAAGGTGGATAGAGAATTCTAACCCAAATAAAATAAGATAAAGTCTTATTTTATTCACACAATTATCAATTTGAATTTCAAAGGTTTGAAATTCAAACAATTCAACTCCATTAATTAACAATGTTGTCATGTTATTAAAAGAGGAGTTTAAGGGAGTTTTAAAAAAAAGAAGGTGAAGAGTTATGCTTTGTGTGGGCCCCACCACATATAATCCTCCCAAGGGAGGTTAAGTGGATGCGGGTCCCACCTCTAACTCCCTTTGGGAGAAGTTAACAAACAAGTTAAAATAAAAAATTGTATTCCAGAATTTTTATTTAACTTATTCTAAACTCCCAAAAACTAACTCTCAACCCGCAATAAACGCAACCTCCGATAAGGTCTCCTTAAGGGAATATCGGTGTTGCGTGTTCATCGGTGCCCTCGGAATTTGATTCCGGGCACCGGTTCAAAAGTTAGAAATTCCCGCTCGTTCGTTCACTGAACGTACCCGAGCCAAAATTCGGAAATTGATTCCGGGCACTCCGGACATCAGAATCAGGTGCCGTCAGAAACTGAGCTCTTGTAAAATTCCAAAGAAAATTAATAAAAAATTTCCCTTGAATTTTATGGGTCTTTACATTACTCCCACCTCTGGGCTTTACGTCCCCGTAAAGGTTCATAAAAAAATAGGGAAACAAATGAGGGTACTGAGCACGCATCTGAGCCTCCCGCTCCCATGTGCTCTCCTGGAGGTTCCCGTGCTGCCATCTGATGCGCACAAGAGGAATCGGTCACCCACGTAAGACCCGCTCCTGTCGATCCTCTATCTCCACCGAGACCTCCGTAAAAGTCGCCCCATCGTCAACGTCAAGCTCCCCATGGTAAATGATGTGCATCGGGTCGTGCACATATCTCCTCAACTGAGATACGTGGAAGACGTCGTGCACCCGGTGCAACTGAGGTGGTAGAGCTAGGCGATAAGCCACCTCGACAATCCTGCTGAGGACCTGGAAGGGTCCGATGAAGCACGGAGATAACTTGCCTCCTCGGCCAAATCTCCGTATACCATGTCGAGGTGAGACCCGCAAAAAGATGTGGTCGCCATCCTTGAACACTATTGGCCTCCGCCTCCTATCAGCGTATGACTTCTGTCGGCTCTGGGTTGTCCTCATCCGCTCTTGGATGACCTGGACCTTCTCTGTCGTGGCCTGGACCATCTCTGGTCACACAAGTGCTGACTCCCCAGGGTCTGTCCAGCATAAAGGAGATCTACAAGGTCGTCCGTACAACGCCTCGTACGGTGCCATCCCGATGGTGGAGGGGTAGCTATTGTTGTACGCAAACTCCACCAAGGTTAGGTGGTTCTCCCAGCTAGGACCAAAGTCTAGGACACATGCGCGGAGCATGTCCTCGAGAGTCTGAATGGTCCTCTCCATCTGACAATCTGTCTGAGGGTGAAAGGCTGTGCTCAGATGTAGCTGCGTCCCGAACGCCTCCTGTAACCCCTTCCAATGCCGGGAAGTAAAGCGAGCATCTCGATCGGAGATGATAGATGATGGCACACCGTGGAGCCGCATAATCTCTTGAACGTAGAGACGTCCCAAGCTCTCCACTGAGCCCTGCTCTCTGATGGTTAAGAAGTGTGCCGACTTGGTAAGTCAGTCAACAATCACCCAAATGGAGTCGTGACATCTGGAAGTGTGTGGAAGTCCAGTCACGAATTCCATAGATATGCCTTCCCACTTCCACTCCGGGACCTCCAAGGGCTGTACCAAGCCTGCTGGTACCTGATGCTCTGCCTTCACCTACTGGCAGGTGAGGCATCGAGAAACGAACTCTTCTATAGCCTTCTTCATGCCCGGCCACCAGTGCTGTCTCCTGAGATCCTGGTACATCTTCGCCACTCCAGGATGTACAACCAAAGGAGAAGTGTGAAACTCTCTCAGCACCTCCTCTCACAAAGAGGCTGGTACCATGGTACGTCCTCTGAAAAGGATGTCGTGCTCTGCTCCAAGAGAGAAACCATCAGGTTCCTGTCCCAAGGATATCTGTGCACACCATGTCTCACAGTCAGCGTCCTCACGCTATGCCTCTCTGACCCGCTGCAGCAGTGGAGTGGTGACTGTGAGAGACTAGAGGAAGACTTCTCTATCTCTATCCATGAAGGATATCTGCAAAGAGGATAGCTGCTCTATCGCCTCCTCAAGTAGCTGAATGCATGTCCTCCTGCTGAGGGCATCGGCTACTACATTCCCCTTTCCAGGAGTATAGACTATCTCAAAGTCATAGTCCTGGAGGAACTCGATCCATCGCCGCTCTCTCAGGTTCAGGTCCTTCTGCGAGAAAATATACTTGAGACTCTGATGATCAGAAAGGACTGTAAAGCGCTCACCCATCAGGTAGTGTCGCCATGTCTTCAGAGCGAAGACCACTGCTGCTAACTCCAGGTCATGGGTAGAGTAGTTCTGCTCATGCAGCCTCAACTGACGTGATCCATAGGCGATCACTGCACGCTCCTGCATCTGAACACATCTGAGTCCGGTCCCAGATGCATCGCAGTAGACTATGTACCCTACTCCCTCCTCAGGCAACCTCAAGATAGGTGCACTGGTCAATCTCTGTCTCAGCTCCTGGAAGCTCTACTGACATCTGTCTGACCACACGAAGGGTTTCCCCTTCTTCGTCAAAGCTGTGAGTGGTTCCGCAACTCTAGAGAAGTCTGGAACGAATATCTGATAGTATCCAGCTAGTCCCAAGAATCTATGAACCTCAGTCACGCTCCTGGGTGGATCCCATGCTATCACAGCCTCGATCTTCGCAGGATCCACTGCAACTCCCGCCTCAGAGATAACGTGTCCCAAGAAGTGGACCTCACGTATCCAGAACTGGCACTTCGAGAGCTTACCATAAATCTGGTGCTCTCGGAGTGTGTCTAGTACAACTCGCATGTGATAGGCATGCTCCTCCTCAGTTATAGAGTAAATCAGAATGTCGTCGATGAAGACCATGACAAAATGATCAAGGTATGGCTGAAAGATCCTGTTCATGAGAGCCATGAACACTGCTGGAGCATTTGTAACCCCAAAAGGCATAACCAAGAACTCATAGTGGCCATACTGACATCTGAAGTCCATCTTCTACACGTCCTCGTCTCGGACTCTGAGCTGATGATATCCTGACCTGAGGTCTATCATCGAGAACCACCGTTCTCCCTTGAGCTGATCAAAGAGGTCATCAATCCTCGGTAGCGGATACTTGTTCCTCACTGTCACCTGGTTCAGGCGACGATAGTCAACAAAAAGTCGCAAGCTCCCGTCCGCCTTCTTGGCGAACAATATCGGGGAAGCCCAGGGTGAAACACTGGGTCAGATGAACCCCTTGCCCTGCAAGTCCTCCAACTGTACCCGTAGCTCACGAAGCTCTGCGGGGGCCATCCGATATGCTGGAGTGGATATCGGGGATGTCCCGGGGTAAAAGTCAATATAAAAGTCTACCTCTCTGCGAGGAGGTAGCCCTGGAACGTCGTCGGGAAAAACGTCCGCAAACTAATCCACCACTGTAGGAAAACCAGGACTCCGCACGTCAACTACTCCAAGGATGAGGCTAGCCAACTGATGAGTGATGGGTTGTCCTCTCCTCCACATAAGTCCATCCTGTGCTGCAAAGGCTCCATTCTTGCTGGTGAAGGTGAACCTGCTCACGTCGGTGCGTACACATCGCACCTTGCGCCTAAAACAGTCAATCTATGCATTGACCGTAGATAGCCAATCCATGCCCAAGATGACGTCGTAAGGCCTCGACGTTGCTACAAGAAGATCCCAGCCGAAGCTCTCGCCTCCTAGAGTAAGCTCACACTGCCGGCACCAATGCGTAATCGTCGAGTCTGCTCCCGTAGGAGTCTCTAGACTTAAAGATCGAGCCAACGGCTCTGTCGGAATCTCCGAACTCCGAACAAAGGCAGCAGCTATGAAAGAGTGACTCGCTCATGTGTCTATAAGTACTGCAGTAGGGATGGAATAGACACAGATAGTACCACGAATCATCTCGGGTGCGCCGTGGTCATAGGCCTCTACTGCCTGGAGCTGTGCTTGTCTCTGCCCGCCTGCTCCCTGTGTTCGGGGTGGACCTCCTGGTGGTGGTGGTGGCAGAGCCTCAAAGCGACGCCCACCACATGCTGCTCGGTCATCTTCATTGCCTCGTCCACCTCCTCCCTGAGGACTGCCACGGTCGACCCTCTGCCTCTGCCAAGGTGGTCCCTCAACCGCCTGCTGCTCCTCAGCACGGTGGGTCGGGCAGTCACGAGCTATGTGGCCCTGCCCGCTGCACGAGTAGCACTGTCTGCCTCTCGAAAGACTGGCTCCGCGCTGTGTGCCCCGCACTACTGAGCCAGTGTCCTGAGGTCGTCTGCCTGAAGGTCTGGTCTGCCTGGACCCCTGAGTCAACCGTCGACTGCCTGCTGCAGATGACTCTGCCACGTGCCGCCCTGCGGTGTGACTCTGCGCTGGTGTAGACTCAGCAAGGAAACCCTCGATCAAAAGGGCCCACTCCAGTACTCCTGTATGAGTCGGTATGCTGAGGGAGATCAGCGATGCCCTGATCTCGTGTCTCAATCCCTTCTCGAAGGTCCGGGCCTGGAAGAATGGGTCACGTACCATGTCGGTCGAGTAGCGCGAGAGATCAGTAAATCTCGCCGAGTACTGAGCGACCGTCATGCTGCCCTGCAGCAGCTGAAGAAGCTCTTGGATACGCACCACACGAAGTGTGGCTGGGAGGAACTCTAAGTGGAAGAGGCTCTCAATGTCCGTCCATATAAGAGATTCCTCATCGTGCACCTAGAGCATCAAGCTCCACCATCGTCATGCTGCTGCATGCAGTAGGCTCGCAGCAAGGATCACCATGAGGTCTGCAGGTGTCCTCACTAGCCTAAAAACTCATACCACTGCCTCCAGCCAGTCCTCTACTGCCTGGGGGTCTGTCTCCCCACGGAACCTAGGCGGTCACTGGCGCTGGAACACGTGCAGAGCTCCAAGGCGACGTGCATCGTCAGCGGCTGGTGCTGGAAGCATCAGTGGCTCGACGGGTAGTGCTACCGCCGGTGCCACTGCTGACAAAGGGCCCTACACCGAGGCCTCAACGCTCGGTGGGCTGTCGTCATGCTCGACTCTCGGAACCCTAGCTGGCTGCTTCGTGGGGCCATCCTGAAAAGGAAACAGGTGCACCGCGGTCAGAACAGTATAGCTGGTGAGCTGATATAAAGTAACCACAAAGAAAACTCTAAAACACACACTCAATTAGTGTTTTTGTGCATTAAGTCGGAAATCAGAAGTCAAGGTCCTGCTGTACGGATACGTCGGCCGCCGCACCAACACTGGACTCCCTGGACTGATAACCACACTCAATATGCTAAACATTATTGCTTCACATAGAAAAGATCAGAGTTTTCGGTAGAACAGAACTCCTCTGGTACCAATTTGTCACGACCCGTCCTCGGGGCCCGTGCCGTGACTACGCCAAGCATGCCTTCCATAGGCCAGGGGCTAGCGACTAGCACCAAGGC
This sequence comes from Viscum album, assembly GCA_963277665.1. Taxonomy (NCBI): domain Eukaryota; kingdom Viridiplantae; phylum Streptophyta; class Magnoliopsida; order Santalales; family Viscaceae; genus Viscum; species Viscum album. The sequence goes on from OY728120.1 coordinate 2,111,042,480, forward strand.
GTAAATCCTGGAAAAAGGGGAAGGCATTGCCTTTGTAATATAAACAAGCACCACAGAGTAAGCAAGCGGAATGTAAACACTAAGTGAAAACAGAGTACAACTGAATGTGTGGAAAAGTAAATGGGCCAGTATACAAACCCAAACTGAAAGTAAAGTACAACTCAATAGGGAAAAAAACAACTGTAAATTAAAATCCGCTACACCAAGTTGTCCAGTGGAAATACCACCTGAAGGGTGGGTACAGATAGCTCCACTACTCCACGGGTCCCACCGTCCGCTCCGAGTACGTCCCGCCTAGTGTTCCACCTCCAGGTATCGTCCTGCTCTGCAAGCCTCAACCACGATCAACATTGTCCGTCGTCTGCAACCAACAAAACGTAGTGCGAGCATATCCCGTGTAGGGGTGAGTACAAGCTACACAGTAGGGACCCCAAGACCCCTAAAAGTCTCCCAAAATCCACAAAGGATAAACCAAAAAGGTGAGATACAAAAACGAAGTAACAACCAACACTGCTTAGGTATATTCCCATACATATACCTAAGTCATCAAATCCAATATTCTCCAACCTCCGATCCCAAGTACAACTCAGTCCGCACAGGAAAGTATACATATTCCACACAGGAAATCAAAACGAAATCCACACAGGATAGCACAACACAATCCACGCAGGAAAGCAACAGGATTCAGCTCACACAGGTATACTTCATCGAAAGACGATAAAGATGATCTCTGATCCATCTATGTCGTCGGACCCACGAAGGATCGATAGGTAACTAACCCTTGCAAAGACCCACACATGATCGGGCCCACACAGGACCTGTAGGCGCTGGTTCACACAGAACCACTGAGCGCAATGACCCACACAGGATCGGACCCACACAGGATCGGGCCCACAAAAGACCTGTCGCACTGATCCACGTTGGATCACTGAGTGTTGTAGTCGTCGTCGAATCCACCAAGGATCTCTGTACTGTCGTCGTCACAGTCACAGTAGTAGTAGCAGTAGTAGTAGCAGTCACAGTCGCAGCCAGCACTAGGTTCCCACACAAAGCAAGCTCGTTTGGGAGGGTCCGCTCCACGAGTCGAGAGACTGAAGCATCAACTCTCACACAATCCAGATTTGATGTATCCAAAAGATCTGTATCGTCAACAAGAACTCAATGCAACAGACGATGCGTCAATCGGACGCCCGGTCTGAGAGTTATTGGCTTTTTCGTCCGAGGGGCCCGGTTGGTTTTTAAGGCAAAACCAACCCGACCGTACTCCACCTACGTCCAAATCTCAGGCGGAGTATGCCAAAAGATCTGCCTCATTAAGAGGAACACAAAAAAGATGATGACATGTAAATCGGACGTCCGTAGCTTATGATATGAGCGTTTCCGCTCCGAGGGCCCGGTTGGTTTCGTGTACGAACCAACCCGGCCGAACTCAAAGTATTCCGAAACATTGAGTGCGATATACCGAATCGACCGCCTCGATTTAAGGATCACATCGCCGCTAACGGTTCGTCAATCGGAGGTCCGTAACTCATGTTATGGGCAAAAGACCGATGTCGATTCGAAAACGGGGGGTCCGGGTCCGGGCCGACCCGGCCCGACCCCCCTGGGTCGGCACGAACCGGGTCGACCCGACCCGGCCCAGCCGGTGGCGCGGCCCGGCGCGGCGGCACGACCCGGAATGGCGGCGCGGCCTAGGCACCGCTCGGGTGCCACGCGCGGGGGGTAAAGCCCCCGCCTACTCTGCTGGCGGCGCGGCTGAAAGCCACGCCTTTGATCAACGCTCCCCCCCCCGCATGGGGCCTTCTTTTGAGAAAAACGGGGGGGCCGCCTGCCCCCCTTTGTGAAACCCCCCCCCCCCCCCCCTCTTAATGGGGGGGGGGAATTCAAGTTGCCCGGGGGAATTAAATTCCCACAGTTTTTCCCCTTGCTGTCGGCCCGACCTGGCCGGCCGGTTCTTCTTCAACAGGACCGGAAAGGCCGGTCCCCTTTCCAGCTTCTGACACCGGCGGCCCGGCTAGCCGCCGGTCTTCCCATTCCGTCATGGCCCGGAACCTGCGGCGGCCTTCGTCATCTGGCACGGTGCGACGGCATAGCGCCCCTCCGCCGCGGCGCCTTCAGTTTCCTTCGACGCGGCGCGACGGCGTCACGTTCTTGATAAACTTTCCACGGCGCGGCGCGACGGCGCTATGCAACTATAGTCGTGCGATTCCCGCGTGGTGCGACGACACCATGCCATCTCGTTCATCCACAAGAAAATAATATTATTCATGAACAATGGAGGGGGGATCAGCCGTGTTTGTGTGGTCCGGCCCCCCTCTCGTTAGACGATAACACTTAAATATTTATCCACAAGATTGTCATACTAGAACCAAGAACGAGAGTAAATAAATAATCAACAACAAACCCCTACATCGGTTTCAAGAACGATGATCATCAACGACCCGCAGAAGACGCGTCGCGGTGGTCGGCGTCACGGAAGAAGGACGTCGATGTCGTGAATCGAGGATTCGAAGTTCTTTGACGACGATTTCGTCACGGGAAATCGTCGTGGAAGAGATGACGCGGAAGAAGACGTCGTCGGTGTCGCGGGTATGGCGTCGCGGAAGACGATTCCTGAGAACGTGGCGTTCTTCGTCGATGTTCGATGGTTCTTCGCGTTCTTCATCAAAGCTTGACGAAGAAGAAGATGAAGGCTCCAAATTCTCTCAAGGTGGCTGGAGAATTCTAACCCAAATAAAATAAGCTAAAGTCTTATTTTATTCACACAATTATAAATTTGAATTTCAAAGGTTTGAAATTCAAAAAATTCAACTCCATTAATTAACAATGTTGTCATGTTATTAAAAGAGGAGTTTAAGGGTGTTTTAAAAAAAAGAAGGTGAAGAGTTATGCTTCGTGTGGGCCCAACCACACATAATCCTCCCAAGGGAGGTTAAGTGGATGTGGGTCCCACCTCTAACACCCTTTGGGAGAAGTTAACCAACAAGTTAAAATAAAAAATTGTATTCCACAATTATTATTTAACTTATTCTAAACTCCAAAAAACTAACTCTCAACCCGCAATAAACGCAACCTCAGAAAAGGTCTCGTTAAGAGAATATCGGGGCTGCGGGTTCATCGGTGCCCTCAGAATTTGATTCCGGGCACCGGTTCAGAAGTTAGAAATTCCCGCTCGTTCGTTCACTGAACGTACCCGAGCAAAACTTCGGAAATTGAATACAGGCACTCCGGGCCTCAGAATCAGGTGCCGTCAGAAACCACGCTCTTCTAAAATTCCAAAGAAAATTAAGAAAAAATTTCCCTTGAATTTTACGGGTCTTTACTTTTTAATTTTGAAAAATATATTTCATATTTTATTGGTAATATCAAAAATTAATTTGGGTGAAATATATATAGTTTTCAGAGAAATTTAATATTTTTATGAATATAGGAAAACATTTATTTCTAATTGATGAATTATTTTCCATTTTTTATTTATATAATTAAATTATAAATTAATTATTTTTTAATGTGTAATTAGATTACTTGTAGATACTTTAATATAATATAGATAATTGGTAACAATATAAATTTTTAATTGGATATAAATACATTTCAATATTTTAAAACATTTCACTATAAAGACATGCTTTCACAAAATATTATAGTCTTTAGGATTATAAATTTTTAATTTGTTGAATAGAAACCATAATTATGTAACATTAATGTATGATAATCATGGTTAGCTATATTTTTTGTACACAATAACTAGAAACCAAACTCAGCATCTCTAATCTGATTCCCCTTATATGATTTCATAGTGCACCAAAGGTCAACCTCAAATTTCATGTAAAAATCCTTGAGGATATGTGTTATTCATTGTGATAGTGGAACATATGATTCAAAAGTCTTTAATGGTCATCCTCTACCGATTTGAATACTCCATACTTCTATTTAGACAGTGAAATAAAATATGTACCTATCTCTATATTCACATTCCCAGGTGGAATTCGTATATCCATTCTATTGTTTCCATTGTATCTAACATATTAATACAAATTCCACTTTTTTAGTTATACTAAAAAAGTTACCATATCTTCAGGGGTTCCCTTGGTGGACAACTCCACATTGAAACACCAAAATTTTCACAGTATTCCTACAAAATCTTAAAATTCAAAATATTATTTTTATATGTTGATTGTTGAACTAAGAATTACTCATGTTGGATTAATGATTATCTGACTGTTATTTCATTAGAATTATGGGGATTTAAATTTAAAAACAAGGAACTCCAAAAAGATATATTCATTATTTTTTGATAGAAAATAAAGGGGGTCAACTTTATCTTAGATCATCATATTTAGTAATTAATGGACCCTCAGAAATATTCATTAGTAATTTAGTATATTATCTAATTAGTTTGTCATTATAATCACTAAAAATGAATCCATCAAGTAGATCAACAATTTCTGCATCATCGTAGGGATGAACATTATGGGTGGTCGAAATCATGAATAATGGAGTGAGGGTAGTGATGATCTAGATATTACTCTATTCCATGAAGCATATAATATCATTTCTAGGATGCTTTATCATCCCTTATCAACTATACATTTTATATATGAATCATAAAATGAAAATTCATTGATTATATTGATATCATATTAATCATTAGGTAGATTCTCTAAGGATATAGAATCCACAACAAGAGAGAGTCATGATTTGTTGGCTTCTACCCCTATGAGGGGTGGTTCCACTACAGCTTCCTTTGATGAATTTAGCTTCTTAATAGCTGAATTCCTTTTACAAACAAAATTTAGAATCACAAAAGTTACACATGAGTGGTTGAAACATCATTAAATTCAAATAAAAATAATATATATAATGATTCTACATTATTTGCAGTTACTACAACTGGGACTTCTCTCCATATCAAGTGGATGATAGTATTTCCACATTTGGTAGCAGGTTCCTTGGGTTCTATCACCGTTACTTAAATCATCAATGGTAATATAAAACATTTATCATCAATAAATAAATACATTAATCATTCCAATGATTCACCACCAGAAATTAATACTATTCTCAGTCATCATGCAATTCATGGGATGGGGAATGGGGTGCTCAAGGAATGATTATCCACCTCCCCATCAATTACTCTGGAAATATTTTTTTTCCATTTTCCACAAGTGACTCTTCAGTTTAATGTTCTCAAATTATAATGTTGACATCAATAGATTCAATATATAGTATAATAAATATCTGTAAAAATATTTATTAATATTTTACACCATGATCCATGCTATAATTTTTTTTTTGTTTTTAAGATGATTCACATCATTGGTGGATGAAGAATCTCATATAATAATAATTTTTAGGGTTACAAATACTAATATGATAATCATGGGGTTCCCACTGTATAACATAATTTGTTTATCTTATAAATCATTCGTGTCTCCCAGACATTTAAATATATTTACCTATCAAATAATAGTAATTTATAATTTTGTTATATATGGTGAAGGATTCATTTGTTTTTAATACTTGTAACCTTACCTAAATCGGTGATAGTTAATATAATTCATTGGTGGGAATAAACATACCACCATCCTCAGAATACTCTTGATAATATCCCAACCATTTCATTGATTATCAATAGAATCTCTGAAATCTAATTCATTATGAGGTTCTGATTAAAATGGAAACCCATGGGATTGTTCCTTTCGTGGTTACACATTTTACGTAGCCTCTACACTATTATTGAAAGGTATAACATAATCTTTTAATTAAAATAATTACTCTAGATAGTGTATATATGTTGGCCTATCATTCCAATTTTTCCTCTTGTTGTATATATAATTCACAACTACATTAGGCTATTTTTTTAGAATTGAAATTTTATTCAAATATCTTCTTTTTATGAATATATAAAAAAGATGGTAGCTCTCCCACAAGTCCTTTGGTAGGACTACACGAACATGAACATCTATAAATTCTACAAAACTTTTATTAGAGCCCTATAAAATCCCATTTTATCCATCCTAGAGAATTCAACATACTCTCAAACCCACCTTCAATTTGTGACACATAGTCTGAGGGCCTTTCCTTGATGGTGCACTATAGGTATTATTAAATTTTTAGTGAAAATAAACACTTAAATATTTCCTTCTCATCTACATGATCCTACTGAATTTGATGTATCATGGATCCTAGTAGGACACCCCTAGAATCTAAATTATATATTTCTCCATTCCCCAAATCACTATGTTACTAAACAAGTATACGTAGTATCCAAATATTACACATATTCCGAGAAAAAAATAATTGGCACACGGTTCATTAGAAATAATATACCTTCATATTTTTTCCATGGACATGAATAAACAAGAGTATTCACATAACTATAGGATTCCTCTCTGTTTAAAATTTTCATTCAACTCGGTGGGATACATTTGGTGTCGTATATATGATGATATTAACATTATGTGGTGTATGGTGTAAAATACATGTTTCCATAAATTTATATGACCAACATTGTACTAAAAAAATATGTTTTACCTTTATTTCATTCTTCCCTGATGATAATTTTTGATATCCCAAAATGAAATATTAAAATGTTGAATTCTTATGTTCTCTGAATTGTTGATCTAAGCCACCACCCATTCCTCACCAATAAATAATGTATCTACCTTGAAAAAATTTGGGATTGATGAATAGAATGTAATTTATATTGTTTTTATATTATATTAAAACTTTTTCCCCACATTACATCTATTAAAATCCAAATATTAATTGGAAGGGTCCATAAAGGCATATTTTAATGTCTATCTATCAATCATTTCCAAGATTGTTTTCTATCTTCTAAAGACCTAGAATGATGACACTGATCTAGTTCCAATCTATAATATTAACACTACAATATAGGCTCTAGTTTACACACCCATATATGCGTGTTTGACTTGTAAAAACAATCCAAAGATGAATGATGCATGAATAATGAGAATAATATATATAGGATGCGACCTTTTTAACATAATCCTAAATACTAATATCAATATTTTTCTAGAAGATCCCATCAGCGCCCCAGATTCATTAATGTTAGACACCATGGAACTGTAATAGTCCTCCATTCATCTGGTTCTTAGTTATATAAAGGGAGGGGCTACGACAGTTCATAAAAGGGATATCTAGGGGAAAGTGAATTATTTTCTATAATACCCTTTTCATGATCTATATAAAAAAATCATACATATACCAATGTTTTCATTAGGTCCCACCAGGAAGTATCCATCAATAGAAATATATCATTTATATATTTGATGTAAGGGATCCCTCTTATGTGACACATGTATCACTAGTGGTGCCTCACATATCATTGGTTGAGGTGGAATGTATTCATATCCATTGACCATTGAATTTAAATCATGTTTTTCTAGTAAAAGTGACTTTAAACATGTAATTGAGATGTAAAAAATTACTTATACATCCAATTTCCTTAGATAACATCCTCATACTCTTCACAATGGCATTGGAACCAATACATCCCTAGACACAAAATTTTAAAATTACATTCAACAATTAGGTCTCAATCACTATACCAATCCTGTTGATTTTATGTTATAATGGAGTGAAAAATTATCTCATGTAGTGTGGAGAGAACATTATGGCTGTTATTATCATGTTGCAAACTAGAAAATCCCATTATCTGGGATTTAAAATTTTTTGTGTATTTTTAAAATATATTACATGACTACTAAAATCAATGTAACTCCATTGTATTTTTTATAAGAAAATGAATCATATACAAGTGGATTAATGTGACTCATCTAGATAATTGATACCATCACTAAAATTGATGATAATTGGATATATTGTGTTTCATAATATGTATTAAAACCCTCATCTGATCAGAAATTCATATTGATTTTGGATGCCAAAATTCATCCTCCTAGACATTGTGATATCTATATTATAAAAATTTCCTCCAAACATATGGTGGAACTTCAACTTATCAGTATCCAATATTTTTTTTGGACGTTCCACTAACACTACTTCTTAAAAGTATACTTCTTATATATCATTTCAAGACCCTCCCCCTGGGGTCCGTGTCGTGACTACCCCATGCTAGCTTCCCAAGGTTTTGGGGAAGGTGACCAGTAGAAAAGGCATTATCCCAAATGTGGGAGGGATTTTCCTGAGTACATGGATCGACACACACACACAACCTATTTCCAAACAACTGGAAAGGAAAACCTATATTCCACAAACCAGGGACTAAGTAAATGTACAAGCCTTATGATAAATGGTCCAAAAATCAAAAAACCAACAAAAAAAATGAAAAAAATAATGGAAAATAGATCCCTATAATATGTATGATGAAGATCCCACATGATGTGTAGGAATGGAGTGGTTGTCTCACTAGGAACCACATGATCATAGGCCTTCATGCTCTCTATCAAAGTACATATCATCTCCACCAGACAAAAAATGATTGGATGAAGCCCATAGATGGGTGATTAAAAAATACTCAATAGGGAACCTTGAAACCATAATGATAAATCAGAAGATAAAACCATGATGAAATGTACAGTCAGATATACTATGGTATTCTCTCATACATATACCATGAACAACCAGATATGCTCATCTCATCGACTATGAAACATGATGTCCCAACCTCATTCCCATCATTAGGAATCTCACTGAAGGCTCATGTTATGACATAAAAATTAGTATATCACAACCCATGAGCACAAACTTCTTTTGTGGAACCTATCCGAGAGAAAAAAACTATATGAGAAATTCTAATAGGTCCAACTCTTGTTCCTAACACTAGAGGATTAGTCATAACGGTCTTGAACCCAATGCCAAACTAATGAGACCCATGTAAAGAAGCCCAACCCTCTCTAATGTGCCGAGTTGAGGAAACACAACTGTAGACATTCCTGTGACACCCTCGTCTCTCCTATAAATAGTGTCCCACACATTAGTCGCATCGAGGCAGCACATGCTCCAACATAGGTATTGATCTCTTCATGTTAAGGGTCTGCTACTCATAGTTTTTTCCTACAGTCAAAGGATCTATAACTCTATGAAGTTCCATATCCACGTTGCTACTCAGGGACATGGGAGTACAAGTCCATATTTGGGGACCAATGCCTTGTTTTTAACAGGGGAATACTACTCTATAAGTGAAAGCTCACACTATGGTTCAAATAGGGGAGTACTACTCATGAAGGACCTACAACATATTGTGATAGGGGAGTACTAAATTGTATATCACGGAACTGCACCTTACCCTTTAGGGGAGTACTAAATAGGGAATATAGGACCCACCCCATTATAATAGGGGAGTACTGACACTGTCAGTTTATTCGATATGGGGGACCTTCACTAGAGTACATTAGGAGAGTACTAACCCCACACTAGAGGACCCACTATTGGGAATGACAATTGAGTACCAACTCTACCAGAATAATGTTTTTGGAGTACAATCACCATAGAATGGCATGGGAATAAAAATAATAATTATGGAGAACCCACTCCTAGGTCCCATAATGGTGTTCTTAATCTTCCTTCATGAACAAATCAAAGAACAAGTTCCCTTATCCTTCAGGGGAGTAACACCCCCAGAGTAAAATAACCGATGAAAACAACCCCGCAACAAATAAGTGGGGAGTCCTGTGTCTACCAATGTAGAGGTATAATGAGTACCCCCACCCTGAGTCATCAAGGTAGTAACATTCCTTATATTTATTTAAGAGTAATACAAATACTATGTTCAATGTCATTTTTAATGGGTTTCCATACTCATTAAATCAATATGCCATCTTCCAATTTCCAAAAAACCACACATAGAGTATCTTAAAGAGATTGTGTCATTATAAGGGTCCCAACAATTCTATCTGGTCAACAAACAAATGATTCATTTGAATGATACAGGTGTATTTGTGAAACAGTGGCTGGTTGGATCTAGGTCAGGTCTGAGCTATTTTGTCTGATCAATCCCTTTGGACCCATCCCCGATTGATGGACCACAGGTCAGATCCGACCAGCTTGAATACGTGCATCCTGTAAGCACTCTCTCGGCCTACTATGGTGGGCTGATTTTCCTCCCCGAGCAAGACACTGTCGGGTCTATTTAGTACGACATGGTTCATATTGACGATGTACCTCATTTTCAAATGGTTCTGTCTCTTGGAAGGTGTCTTTTCGAAGACCCACAGCTTTCCATGGGTGTTGGTCATGTCGTGGATCATCCACATGGTATTCCACATTACATGGATGCCGCCATCACTGCCAGTAGCTCCAACACACCAACTGAAGCATCCTGAAACCACCAAATTCACTCCAATGGTCAATTATTAGATATGGAGAGTGTTCCGAAGTTCATGGACCATGTTATAAATCTCTTGGGGGTTCAAATATCCATTGTTGTCCCTTCCACCAAAAATCATCTGATCGGTGTTATCTCCCGCACTGCCTCGATCTGTCTGCCACCATCATCATCGCTCCTATGTCGTGATGTATCCATTTCAAATCCATGATGTCAGATCATTATTCCATGAAATATTATGCTACTAAAAAATAGTCTTACACCAAAAATGAAATCGAATAACATCGGGTAAAGGAGGAGATGAAATACACATCAACCGAAGTGAGTAACGAACCTCCACCTTCATTCTGCACGGTGTTTATCCGGTCCCATTAAAAAGATTTAAACATAGTAAATAAACTATAATTTAAATTATGAATGGATTAATTGTCAAAAGATAATCCTTATTGAAATACCTCCATCAATAATGAATGATCCGCAGTTCCACCTATTGAGCAGTCGTTCACCTTTTGTCATTATAAACCTGGAATGTTGAAATAATGGAATTAAACAACAACCCCTAACATGTTATAGTCCATTCTTGGGGATGATCCATCACTGATGGAAATATATCATCATATATCATTTATTCATATTTGAGGTGGAAATATTCTAAAGAGGAGAAGGACCGCTCATTGAGACTCGTGATCATTTTTCTTCATTCATCAATGGCAATCCCAATGAGGTTTGGATGTTTTTATACAAATGTGCCAATGATGCACCCCCACAGTCAAAACATTAAAGGTGGAAACACATTTCTATTTCCTCTTCGTTGCAGCATCTCTACATTTTTTTCATTAATGAAACATTGTTATTAGTATCGCTGCATTAAAATTTCATATCTCTTCACAAATTTGTAAATTCAAAATAAAGGAAAACATCAACATCCATTTATATTAACATTCCTTAAAAATTATGAAAATTATATTTCTCCATCGACCCATATTGGTCAAGGATAATCTATTCCAAATTGAAACACATCCTCATGAGCTCAACGGTACTTTTGGATTTCCAATCGAGTTACCATTTACGAGTTATAGTGATTTGGAAATAAAATAATTGTTATATAATTACTTTATTTATGTCCAGAAAATAACATCCATTGTTGGCCCGCACCGGCCAATGTTACACCATTTCATGGATACTCCGAATGATCTGAGTTCAATGGGTCCCTTGGATTTTTTATTCAAGCACTGTTTCAAAATTTAGAACAACCCACTCACATGAATAATAAATGATAGTCAATAGAATTCCAAAAATACATTCAAGAATCTCTAGACCATAGAATTACATGTCTTCTTAGAACCTAACATCGTAATAATCCCATATAATTTTCAAAAAAAACATGGATTTCTAGGGTATTACCTTAATCTACCTTTTATGGATTTATGTTTTCATAATCCAACACAAGGGATAATCTAACAAAAATAGGTATTGAGAACGAATCTGAACCTCCCACTCCATGTCCTCTCTTGGAGATTCTCATGTTGCCAATGAACGTTCACCAAAAGAATATATTTCCCATGAACGACTTGTTGTAGTCGATCCTTTATCTCCACCGGGATGTCCACAAACATCCCCCCATCATTAATGTCCAACTCACTCTAGTCAATGATGTGGGATGGATCATGAATGTACTTTCTCAGTTTCAATATGTGGAATACAACGTACACCTGCTGCACCTGTGGGGGAAATGCTAGTTGGTACGCCCCTCATCAACACTTCTCAGAATCTTGAAAGGGATGATAAACCATGTTGATAAAATGATGAAAAACGAACACTTCCACACTCACATGTAGAATCCCATCTAAGTATGGACAGTTTAAAAAATTAAATACTATAGAAACATAATGGGGTCTAACTCTTCCACCATATAACGATCCCAATCATGAAACTTTGCGAGAGTCTCGTCCTGTTTCACAATATTCCCATTCACCATTAAAGAATCCCCTTATTCACTATCATGGAAACACCACATCCTTTTCCAAACACAGTCAATCAAGGAAGGAACAACAGTAGTCCATAACAATAATGATTCCATAAGGCCTTGAATCCATGACTATGACATCCAAAACGCAAATCCCACCTCCATGAGTCTGGTCACACTATTAGTGAAAAGGTCTAATAAACAATTCTCCCCCAACATGAGTCTCTATGCATGAAGGTCAAGTCCATATTCCATCCACAACCTCTATTTCACAATGAAAACTATTGGTAAAATTGGAATAACAAGTACATATGTATATGAAAACAATAACCAAAAGAAAATAAATAGATCATGCCTCAAATCACTCCTAATGATTCTAGTTTATAATCCCTGATTGCATGTAGTTTTACACTCCCACATCCTCTATCTCACTCACATAGTGTGGACCACTGAGGGGTGGTTGTGGAAAAGATACAAACTGCCTGCCACCATATTATATTCATCCACCTCCTCTACCTCACCCTCCATTTTGTGGAACTCATTGATCCAAGCATTGTCTCTTCCTTCGTGGTTTGTCGACTGGCTCCCTCTCAGTAGGATGACGGGTTTTAATATCTTTAGAGAGATACCCCCATACATTACAAGTGTAACATAGCCTCTTGGGAGGCTGATATTATATTTGGCACTGCTCCTACTCTATATACCCATGTATCTATGGTCGACCAAGGGAATGCCTCCTACGCCATGATTTTGATTCCTATAATCTAAAATCTCTAGTAGACAAAAATATCATGTGACCTCTGCCTTAGGTAACATTTATATGATCCTATTCCAGGAAATGATCTACAACTAGTGCTCTCTCTAGCACCCTTCCATATGCTAGAATGCTGTAGGGTATGAGAAATGCCCTGATCCCCCAGTGTAAATGCTTCTTGAAGATCTAGGCCCTGATATATGGGTCAATCACCATATCCATAGAATATAACTAAAGATCCTTGAACCTAATTGAGTATTCATCGACCGTCATACGAACCTTTTTATGGATCAACAACCCCTATGTATGCATTGAGTGTAATTTCACCTGAAAGAAAAAAATCATGAATGTGTCTTCAATTCCTATCTCGGTGAGGGTCAAATCATCATGCATCTACATTTTCATGTTCCAACAACTCCCTGCTGACACCTGAAGAACGATCGCGGCCATGATCCTCATCTGGTCGAGAGGCATCCTCACTTTGTGGAATAACCACATAACTAGGTCAAGTCAGTCCTAGAAAACCATGTGGTCATTCTCACCACAGATCATAGGAGGTCTCAACATCTGGAACTCATGTATTTCACTCATCCTATGTGCATCCTCTACTTGTAGCAATGGAAACAATATGTGATCGACGAGTGGTGGTATCCCTAGTCCACCACCAGATAGGGTTATCTCTAGTAATAGTCCCTTTATCGATGTCTCATCACTCTGTCGACCATTCTGGTGGTCTCTTCCTAGATTTTAGAATAGAAATATATGTGCTGACATACTAAAATGGGACGTGATGGAACACATTTAAATGATTATTTCTCGATAGCATACACATGAAAGACACGGAACACACAAATTGTACCTATATGCTGAATATACCATTAAATTCAGAGAGACCACTATCCTAATGTACCGAGTTGAAAAAAGATTACCAGAGTCCCAGGGAATGGAAATGATGGCCACCACACTAACATTGGAACCTATGGCCTATGATTCTAACACAAATCATCTTAACAATGATGTTAGGAAACACTATCTAAACACCTAACTCGCCGTCCAAAGGTGGAACGAAACCCCATTTTATTCCAATTTGACAGGTCACATCCACTGAGGCACATACCGTGACAACCCCCACCTAATGTATTAGGGATGAAGACTAGCACTGAAGACATTATCCCATGAGTGGGAGTCAATTTCATGAGTATGTATATGCACTCACACACAACCACGTCCCAAATAGCTGCAAAGTAAAACATTCATGCCACTAAAAAACCAAGGAGTAAATGTACAAGATTTCTGTCATGTGGGCCATAATAAAAACCCAAAAAATTAAAAATTAAAATAAGAATGTAAAACATATCATTGTACGGTGTTCATAGAAGACCCCACCAGAAGGGTAGGGAAAGAGTGGATGTCAAGAGCTTTGAGAGTACGTTGTTTTGGACATGTATCCCATGACATGGCCACCTCCCAAGTTTCTGAGGCCTCTGTCGAAGCACCATTAATTTTCACCAGAGACAACACGTGTAAGAGATTCCTCTATAAGGTGTGAAAAAAATACATAATCGGGACCCTGAAACCCCAAAGATAAATTAAAATTGAAAAAACAAGAGGAAATTTACAATCATATCTACTCATATATATTCCCATACATAAATCATGAATATACTAATATAATCTTCTCAACCACTAGGAAACATGAGGTCCCAACCTCATAGACATCATCAGTATTCTCAATAAATTCCCATGTCGTGACACAAAAACTAGAAGATAACACTCCATGAGCTCATCAATCTCCGATGGCACCCATTTTTGAGATAAACACCATTGAGAACATTATACTAGGTACAAATATCTTTCCCACACAATAGATCTATTCATCAAATTATTTCTCGCAAAAAAGACTATGGAAACCCATGTGAAAGGGCCCACCCCACAACACAGTGAAAATTTGAGTGAGCACTGTTCGGGACTATCATTCAATACCCCAGTTTTTCAAGTAAGGAGTGGCCCACAACCCAACCTTGTTATGGGAGATGTTTATCCCACAAAGGTATTGATTTATTCAAGTATAGGGACCCCTACTCATAATTTTGTCCTATAGTTGGGGGATCTCCTTCTCCTATGGAGGACCCTCTCACTATCAATACTCAGAGATGGTGGAGTACTAGTCAGCAAGTGATGACTTGTACCATGGTGTATGTATGGTAATAATAATCTGTAAGTGAGGAATCGTGCCCTAGTTCCAACAAGAGAGTACTACTCATGAAGGACTTGAACCATGTTGCGATAGGGTATTACACATTTTATATCAAGGACCCACACCATTACATGTAGGGGAACACTACTCAGTGACTATTGGACTCAAAACATGGTACTAAGGGAGTACAAAATCTTTATATTACTGTATATGGTTACTCAAAACCAAGTATATTGGGTGAGTGCTGATCCCAATATAGATTAACCAATACCTAGCATTACAGGGGATTACTGACTCTACTGAAAAATGAAAAAGGATGAAATATACCAAAGAAAAATAAGATAGTAATGAATCTAATGTTAGGGAATCCACTCCCTGGACCCTTAATAAGGTACCTACTCTTAATTCACAAACGTCCTTGAGAAACTATGCCCTAGTCCTTCAGCAAAGTAACACCCCTAGAAGAAACTACCAAAAGGATATGAAACCACCACCCTGACGTGGGGAGTCCCATAACTAACTATGTATTTGGATAAGTAGAATACATTCCATGTGTCTTCAAGGGAGTAACAATTCTATCATATCCTTGACAGAAATAATCCTACATAGTTCAATGTTTTATTGTATCGAGATGGCCTTTATGTCAAATCAATTGGCCATCCTACATCACACTCAAAAACACACTAATTTATCTTAAATGGACTGTATTGTCACAAGGGTCTCAACACCATATATGGCTCGTCAAACAGCTAATATGTTTCAGTGTAGTGGGTTTTTTACTGAAATGGTGGCCAGTTTTGTCTGGGTCGGGTCTGCACAGTCCCTTTGGGCCCTTCCCGGACCAGAGGGGCATGGATGGACCCACCTGTATGGGCGTAGCAAACTAGAAACCTCCTATCCCGCTAAGGCGGGATGGTTTTTACATCCTAGACATTGCTCTACTCCATATGTATCCAACCATGTGGTACCAACTAACACTACCCCCATGGTTGACAGGTCTAATCACACAGACTGAGTCTTCTAGAATGAACAATTACAAGCTTCATGTCCAGGTCATGCTGTGTTTAGGGCCGTGTCTCTTCTATGAAGGTTTCTGCTACAACTGCCACTAATGTGCACCACACCACCATCCATCCACTGACATCACCCTTCGTTATGCTGGTAGAACCTTCCGCTGACCATCAAACATACTGGGATGGTCCATTCATCGATCTGTATGATGTTTCAGAGTCCTTAGTCCATGATCATCCTAACCTGGGGTTCAAATATCCATTGTGATCCCTTACTCTATAATTTTACCGATCAGTGGTATCTCCTGCACCACCTCTATCCGTCTATCACCACATTCGTCAAACCTCTATCATGTCATATACATTCTAGATCCATGATGTCATATCATTGTTCCATGAATGGTTGTGCAACGATATATCATTTTCCTACCAATGAAGAATGCAATGAAAACTGGGTAAAAGTGGAGACAATATTCAAATCAACCAATTTGAGGAACAATCCTTCACCGTCATTCATCAAAGAGTTGATCCACTATAATTAAAAATATTTAAATAAATTAAATCAAATATAATTAAAATCATCGATGAATTAATTCTTCAAATATAATCCATAAATAAATCCCTCCAGCACGAAAAAATCATCCACTAGTCAACCTATTTTTGGATTGATCTGAGTTCATCATGTAAATCAATGAATGTGGAATGAATGGAATTAAATAATAACCCCTAACTCGTGAAGGTATTTTCCTAGGATGGATCCATCACTTAAGGCGATCTGTCATAGAAGAGGCGATCTCACGAAGAGGAGGATGAATTCTTAAGGTCATTGGCGACTATCTTTCATTATTTTTGGTTCAATAATGGTGATCCTCCTGATGTTATGAGGGTTTATCCTAATGTTCCAATGATTCACCCACATCCCTAGTTAAAATAATTATGGTTGAAACACATTTTTGTTTCTGCTGTGTTGCAACGTCGTTACACAATTTATTTGATGACACATATTTATTAGTTTCGCTAAATTACAAAGTCATTTCCCCACAACAATTTTAAAATGTAAAATAATATAAAACATCAAGATTATTTTATTTTACCATTCTATAAAAAATCTTATAATTAATTTTTTTGGTCGACCTGCACTGGTTGATGTCAACCTTCGCCTAAGGGAAGACACCATCACATTCTCAACATTATTCTAAAATTTCCAATAAGAGTTACTATTAAAGATTTATAATAATATGAAAATAAAATATGTGTTACTGAATTATTTTATATACCAACCAAAAAAACATCGACGGGAGCCTTTTCTAGAAATGTTAGGCCCTTTCTTTTTGAATCCTGATGCTCTTAGTTCAATTAATCCCTATAATTATTAATTTTTTCACTGGTTTAAATATTAGAAAGAAACTGCTCAGAAGATTATTTAATGATTCTATAAAAATAAAAAATATTCATTCTGACCACTCTGGGCCCCATAATTACATGTCATCTCATAAACTGGTATCGAAATTATCATATTTAATTGTTTTAATAAAAATTTTATTATGGGGTATTACATATCAGAATTCCTAGAAAGGAGAGTATTTCATGATTTTTCATTATTATACCGTGGTTCCCTTAGATTTGGCTGTAATATGTATATTATAATGGAGTTTATTATTGTGTGAACAGTGATGTACAATACTTTAAGAAAGATAAAAAATGGATACAATTAATTTATTTTCATAAAATATTATCTAACACTTTTCAAATGGTCCATGTTATTAGGGAGGACTGTTTTTTCAACAAAATATCATCCAAAACCTATTAATTAGGAATATTTGTTGTTCTAGGATGAACAAAAAAATATATTGAGAAATATTAGGGAATTCATGCAACTAAATGTTACTAGAACAATAGTGATAACATTGTGAACATACAAACAGTCACTATCATCTAATAATTTTGGAAATAACCATTCTCCATGATCATGAGGAAAAAAATAGATCATCAACCCTCCCTCCATTGTTTGAAAAAACATTCAGAATTTAAAATTTATAGGACAAAACTAAGCTAAAAAATACATCCTTGAATTGTGAAACTCATAAAATTTCATTGGGAATTGATGTTTTAGAATCTCATCAGAAATAACTCACACATTTCTTATGCAAATGGTTTTTTTGATATTATAATTTCTAAACTACCTTAAATGAAGAAATGTGTTTACTCTAAAGGGAAAAGTCTCAAGAAAATCCTTGATTCATGTAAAACCCAAAATTCAGGAAACCTATTTCATGGAATCCCCAATGAAAATATATGTTAATTTAATACTAATTTCACATTATTAGGGTTTGTGTTTCACCCATATTTTTTAAACCCTATGCCATTACTACCAAGATTAGGCCTCCAATGAGATTCATTTTTTAAGAGTTAATGAATTATGGGTTACAAATCTTACAGATCTCGGCACACTTATGAAAACTATAAATAAGAAAATGGTATTATGGACCCACATGACCATGACCCTATCATCATGAATGGTCGAGGATGCATCCTTAAAATTTTATAATAATAATTATCCCCAATACACATACCTCAATAAACAGAATATGAGTTGGAGATATCAATCTTGGTTCCATTATTTCACATGTCAAGTAGAAAAATTTTAAAATCCCCACCTATAGTCTCCCAAATCCCAAATAACCTCGTGGTCTTAAAATTATATGTATGAAAAAAAATGGACTGATAAAGTGAAAAAAATGTTCCACCGAATGAGTAAAGATCCCAATTATAATTCCATTGATTATGGCCCACAACATACATAATAGTCAATATGCTCAAAAAAACTCCATCCATACATCATGATGTTAAAATACATCTTAGGACCTTATCACATAACCTTAATATTTGAAAGTTGAAAAGGTGAATTTTTCAATTTTCTATTTGTATGTGTTGAACTCCATATTTATGTTCAATACTAAGATAACAAAAATCCTTTATCCCTCTCTGGAGGAGGTATATTTGAATCTTGATCATATTTCTATGGTATACCAAAATAGTCACAAATACATCAATATGTATCCACATTACATTAAAAATTAACGAAAAAAATATGAATAAATATTCATTCCTTTATATAATGATTATATGTGGATACATCGTCATTACACATTCATCCATGACCATCTCATACATCACGAGCATATGTTGAAGAATCCCTAATGGATATTAAACTGTAACCTTATCTTGTGTGATGATATTAAAAGGTCGTATGTGATGATAGAAATAAAAATACCCATATTAAGTATCAAAAATTATCACAAGGTGATGATACTTGGGTACCATAAGGGACTAACATAGTAATCCTTATGGGATGAGTAAAATATTCCTAAGTGATGAGAATATGTTCTCTTCACCATTTAATTATGTGAATTTCCTTAGATTCAATCCTCATGTGATGATTATGGGATATCTTATTTTAAATTCCTAATATTATAATATAATGATCATAGGGTTAGATCATACTCTTCTATGGTGACAAGACTATCTTTATACCACCCATAATTGAAAACCATATGATTCCATATGTAGTGGGAAACATATGACTCTCGTGATAAGTCATGGTTAGATTATTAATATAGTCTATATCTCCATGTAGGATGAGACTATGATGCCTCATGTGACGAGCATGATTTTCATCCCATGATGAGACAATTTTACCATTTCCAGTGATCATTGAATTCCTAATTTGATTCACATAAGTTAACATATTTAATGAGAGTATGATGAATTCGGTTCATAACCTTAGCTATTATTAATAAAATAATTTGTATTAACTCTTTGCACATCCTGAATTATAAATTTTAAAATACATATCATTCCAATCCATTTATAAATTTTTTGAAGACTCATTCTCTTTGATAGATGGTGTTCACCACACTATGGAATATAGTAATATAATCCACCAGTATGAACTAGATGATAGTATCAGTAATAGGAATCATGATTTTGTTATATATTTATTAGGGATATCTAAATGAGAAAGAATGATCTATATATGAATCTATATAAAGGAGGTATTAAGTCTGATAATCCTTTTATTATCAAGGAGATGAAGCCATCAAAACTTATAGTCACATATCATCTATATTTTTAAATAGATAATGTGAGACAAATTGGAGTATGACAATCTAAAGAGAATTCTAATGAAAATTATTCATGCATAATGTAGTGGAATATAAATACGCACAAGGGAAAATTATTATTGTCATTATAAAAACATACCTATTTACCCTGATTAATGTCAAACAATATATTATGGTATACATAATGGATTAATTTAATGTTACAATTAATGAAACCCTCCTCCAATCACTATATTGTTATATGATTTTAGTATAACAATTTCACAACACACGTGATATATATATTTTTCACAATCCATTATACAAGATTTATATTTTTTAAATATCTAAAAATAACTCATTGATGATATTTTATTTCCATTTCTATTATCCATTAGTTATATTTTAACAATAAATATAGATAATTCTTCTTGTTTTAAAATAAATGAGACGTTTCATTTATATGGAGAAAATGTATTAATGGAGTTGTAGTTTTATTTCATCAATATTCTTATGTAGAGGAAAGTAGTTATATATATTTATTTTGATTATGGTGGAAGAGGAGGATATGCATCATATATTTATATGAGAAATGTAAAAATCTATTTCTATGTCTTATCCATTATAGATTAATAGAAGATGTTATAAATTTCGGTCTGTTTTTCACATGTCTAGGAAAATTCCACAATGTATCCCCATTCATATTATGAATGGATATAATGTTTTTAGAGAAAAATTGCAATGCTATTATTATGATGATGTACATTTTATAACATGTTTCATGCGAGATAGTTTATCTGGTTTTATTAGAATGCTTCATGTGAGGATATATTGTTAAATTGAAATGAATCTTTATAAAAAAATAATATATATCCAAGAATAATTTGGATTTTAATATATTTTTTTAAAATATAATCATCACATTTTTTAAATATTGGGAATGGTGATGTGAAGTATTATTAATATGGAATATGTGTTTCGTGGAAATAATCATAAACAATATCAATATAATATTATAAATTGAATAAGATATTTAACATGTTTAACAATATTATGTTATTTTATAAATTCATTTAAATTTTTTGATATGTTTTAATATGAACATAGAAACACTATCATTAATTTTATAAGAATATAGGTGATTTGATGAATTATAAATGTAATGAAGATGCAATTTGGATTCATACATGATATATTATTTATGGATATAAACTATATATGTTGAAAAGTTTTCTAATCATGTTATATATTTTATATACCTTCATGACTGAGTAAAAAATTGATAAAATGTTATTTTTTATGTAAATATAATATTATATCAAGATGGTTTATATGATTTTATTGAAGAGTTATATGAAATTAATAAATGGAAGTGGGAGTGTATAGATTATTTTTTTCATGTGTAAATTATTTATTTTATTGTAAACATTATTTTTTTTTAAATTAAAAAAACTCATGAAATTATCTGCACTATGTGACATATGTTTTTCATTTAGAAATTCATAAAATTTTCATCAAAATAATCTCATATAAAATTAATAAGGAATAAAAAATAAATGCTTGGATGAACTATTAATAAAATATTTATAGTGAAAAACATTATGATGATCAGTGGGGATTTAAAAATCCTTTTCATATTGTTACATGTGACGTGTAATGATATGTAATAAACTATTAAATTCATGGTATTGATATTTTTTTAGCTATTAATAATGATGAACTATAATGAAAATTCATTACATTAATTAATTTATATAGTTTAAAATTTAAAAAAATACAATTTTTTTGTCATTTTGTGAATCTTTCCAATGTTTCTTAGTAATTTTTATTGAATAATAAGAGCTCTGATATTTTTGCGATTTAGAGTTTCAAATTTTTAAACAATTTCAGGTGACTGTAGATTGATTTTCTATCAGTTTGATATAGACTAGTGTTAATAAACATTAGTGATATGTTGTAATTTCCATCAATAAATATAATGTTTTCAATTTGAAATATTATAAATATTCTCATGATTCTAAAATAAATAAAAATATACAGAGAAAAAATAGAAAATAACAAGATAATATGGAATGGTATTCATATAGAAGAAAATATATGACTATCAAAGAGTGGTATAAGTTAATGATAATTTTTACATTATATCATGTTCATTATGTAAAAATAAGATGAAATGAATAATAATGTTAACTTGGAGTGTATGATCATTTCCTAAAATATTTTTGTTTAATAGAAGACTATAAAAATACAATGAGAAAGGGAGTTAGTTTCTATCAAATTTGAGAGGGATTTTGAAAATTCATGTGGATTTTTATATTATATATATATAACCATGATTATTAATGGGACATTATGAGTGAATATCACATTGTTCATGATATTTAATATACCCTAAAAAATATTATTTTACACGAATTGATCATTTTAGAGCAGTTTTGAAGAATAAGGATGGAATTTTTGGAGCATTTATGATAATATATTGGAAATAATGTACATATTAATTGATTATTAGGATCTATCCAATTATTTTTTAGAAATCCAATGAAAAATGAATAAATATTTCTCAAATATATGTGGCCGACCATTGAAGACAATATAATACATGTATAATCCAAACCCAATTATAAATGTTACTTGAGATGTTTTTTGAGATAAATAATATTCCATTACTAATAATAAATTATGTACACAAAAATTATCTTGTATTTTTCTATATGAATTTCAATCATTTGATGATATGCATTTTAATACTGTTAAATAAAGAATTGTGAATATTTGTGTCTGCCTAATATACATGAATGAAAAAAGGATTTGGTACCTTTATTGGGAATAATGATTGTAAAAATCATACATGTTGCTTTATCCAATTTATTAATAAATAACATGTGCTATTTTGAGTTTCGAAATCATTAACAGATCTATACATCTAAATAGAGTAAAACAGATTGAATATTATTTGAGTATAATGAAGAGAGTATCAGTAATTTCATAAAATAGTTTAGCACTGATTCACCCCTTGCCTCTCCATATTCTTAAAGGAACCACTCATATAATCCGCATTAGAATCAATTGTGGTACCCTTAATGGGATCTGATATTTAATTCACTATTTAATTTTTTATTAAATATATATTATATTTTGAATTGAAGATGATTCTGTATTAAAATAGAGATAAAATAAATTCCCCATCTCTATCAGTACTGATATAATGGTTCCTTTTAAAAAGATAAAGAATATATATAAAAGGGGAGAAAGAATTAAAAATAGGATAAAATTAATTATTTATACACAACTAATGAATGACATTCATGTTTTTAGTTCATAAAATATATATATTATGAATCATGATCTTGAGGAACCATGTACAATTAAAAAATTTGAATAATAAATATAATCAGTCGATAACATATACATCATTGTTTTTATTACATTAAGAATGTTATTGGTGATTTATTCCATCATATATTTCATCTCATTGAGGAAATGGATAATGAGATCACACTAAAATTAATAGTTGGAAATAATATCAATGAATAAATTAGTAATATTGTCTCAAAAATTTAAATCTATCATAAAATAGGTAAAATCCGTAGATAAATACCTAGTGATCAGTAGAAATAAATTCTACCCTTTTTTATTCATTTCATTTTATTATTTATGATAATGTTTAGAATAATAATATACATGAATATAAAATTAAGTCATTTTAAGAGAGTTACAATGATATCATTAGTGCCATTTATGCCAAATTTGAGATCAAATTCAAAAATACCAACAGACATGATTATTATATCAATGAAATTAAAAATATTCATAATGATCATTTTTAAAATATATGAAGTTGTATGAAATATTTAAGTCAAACAAATATGAGAATATTTTTCTCAAAATGAACATTTTTGAATTGGGAGAAATATTGATAAATCTGGAATCAACACAGGCTAAGACATCACAAACTACTAGCATAAATTATCCCTTCATGAATAAAATCCTAGATGAGTTTTGAATACAAAATGGAAAATGTTAATAGAATGAGGGGATTGAGATCATCTAATCACATTCATACTAGTTGATAATATAAAATTGTTATCCATTATCCATTTATTTTACTTTTATCTAATGTTGATTCATGTTTTAGTATAGGTTATATACTAATATTTGGGATAATATGGGTGATTAATATAATGATAAAACCACCACTACTTAATGACTGTACACAACGATTATGAAAGAAGGGAAATCTCATATGAATAACTCAAAAGTAAATTATTCATGCTAAAAATCACGGTGTAAAATTGATACATATTAAAACCAAATGGAACAGATTAAGATACATTTTACATTTTTTAACTATTGATGATTTGGGAATATTGGTAGTCAATATCTGAACATTTTTTAATTTATAATGTCATTAGAAGAAATAGATTAAGGTTGAATGGATCGAATGATTTTAATACTCATACTAGAAGCATGAGTCCCCCACCAAATAAGATTAATGAATCATTAGAAAATAAATTTTAATTCCATTTTATTTTCTTTGAGGGTGATAAAAACTGTGGATATACTATTGATATGTTCTTGTATAATAAAATCTAATAAAATTCAAACTCTAATGAGAGGAAAAAATCAGAAATGTTGAATTTAAATATTCAATAGGAGAATGTAGGACTACCTTGGTGAATAAAAAAATAAAAATGTCAAATAATGATCTATGAGGATGAAAACCAAAATTGATTTCAAAATAACGAGTAGATTATTCTACAATGTAAAAAATACAGATAATAAGAAGTTTTATATAGTTTATGAATATTAATGCTGAATGAAACATTCTAGAATATAAAATGGAATCATTCAATGAAATTATTAAATTGAATTGTTTTATTTAATAAATTCATGTTGATGAAATTGAATTTCATGAGTTATTTACATAGTATGATAATTTTATTTTTATTGAAGTTAAATTTAGATGGTGAATACTTAAAAACCATACTCCAAACAACTACATGTCGTTTTTACATGGTGAAATAGTGTTATTTAAAAGATAAAACATTAATAACTTCATGTATCCATTTCTATACTTCAAAAAGTGTTCCACACATATGTAAGATTATGTGTACCTGTCTAAGGTGTGATTTAAAAAATTCTCTATACTATTCAAATCAGCAATGGTGTTCGAGAAAACAAAAAATATGTAATGTAAATTTATAAATGAAATGAATATCATATCAAACATATATATAAATTAATTTATGAAAATATCAATATTTTACAAGGAGGATCATGTATGGAGAGACAAAGGTGGATATACCGTGATAAATTAATAATAAATTATAATAGATAAGAAAATTTTTTATGTGTTGTAGAAAAAATATCATCAATATAACAACCATTATGGTACTTATAATGAACTCACTTTATTATTATTTACATATTTGATTTTTTTTTCATATATTGAATTTATGATTATTTATAAAAAAATTTATTGTATCTGTCTTTTAGTAATCAAATTATGTTCATTGTTATCTATCATAGAGTGTTCCAAATACCATTGGTATACTATTGATATCATTTCGTTCTATTTTAAAAAATATTAGATTTTATCTATAAATAATACCTGACATTATTATTTAAATAGAAGAATGCCCTATGATACAATTCATAAAAGGATGAACAAGATTTTAGATGATATTTTTTATTAATCTAGATTTCTGTAAATTTATTATTTAATTTAATGAATAGGTATGTCAATTAAAATTCTCCCATATTTTCATTTACTATTTACATTCTATTTGGTATGTTGGAGAGAATTATAAAAGAGGAAATGGTAGAGGTATTAATTCAAATAAATTTTCATAATGTGTTTTTAAGATGATTTCTTTATTTATCTCTAAAACTATTTTAATATCCATTTAAATGTTATATTTGGAATGGTATTATAAATTGAATAGTATATAGATGAGATTTATTTTTTTAGATGATTAATCATTTTTTCTATTCTAATAATTTCTCATGTAGACAAATAATTGGTAATATTATGATTCATTTTCAGTGAATTGGCATTCCATTCATCTCAAGACTGAGTGATGATTTATATAGGGGTAGAATAAGATATTTCAATCCATTGTAAAAGAAATAAATAATATTTTATTTGAGTTTCATAAAATATATCACCATTTAATTTAATTCCAATAATGTGGATACTAATAAAATTGAAATTGAAATTAAAAGGTGTGTCATAAAAAAAATAAATTGTGCATCGAAGAAACCTAATTGATTGATGATGATGAGGTCATATTTTTTCTCCTATATAATGAGAAGATAGTTTGTTTAGTTTTTTATAATGGTAGAATATACTAAATAAAATTATAATGATGATACTCATATTTATATGAGAAAAAAACTCATTTACTGAGTTTGTTCCATTATAGATTATAGTAAAATGATATGATGTTGAGCCTCATGTTCACATAGTTAAATAAATTCCAAAGAAAACCCCATATATTTTATGATTGGATATATCCTTTTTAAATTATCATTAAAAATCATTTTTTATTAATAAGTACTAGAATCAAAATTTTATTCGTGTGTTTTTTAAAAAATTTGTTTTACAATGATTAATGTTAGGGTCTATGATTATGGGAAATGATGCTATCGGAAATTGGTTGAAAACATCCTAGGATCCCTGAATATGATTTATTATGATCTAAATGGTAAACATCACATAGATTAATTTTTGTGATGTATAATGTCAATCTATAATAAATGAATCTATTGGTAAATAAAATTACATCACATGAGTATTTATTTTCTCTAATACATCTACCATTTTTTTAAAGTGGTTTTAGAATATTATAACACTCTGAAATTTCATGTATAGTTTATTGCAATGTTTTTTAGTGTGAGGGAGATATGATGTGATTATTTTTTAAATATATTACTATATTTAATAGATTAGGTATGGATATATATATAATTTCTAGTATATATATTATATATTATTCTTGGCTCCGACAAAATGAAAAATTAATTGTTGTGTTCTCAATGTATCTAAATTATATATTCAATTGGTATTAAAAAACTAGAATGGATTATGTGTTCATGAAAAAATATTACTCTCTTAGGATGGGTTTCATGTTTCTGTTGAAGATAACACTGAAATTTAATAATGAAATAGATTAGAAGAGAATATTTGATCCTCAATAAGATAAAT
The DNA here is from genome assembly GCA_963277665.1 of Viscum album. Classification (NCBI taxonomy): domain Eukaryota; kingdom Viridiplantae; phylum Streptophyta; class Magnoliopsida; order Santalales; family Viscaceae; genus Viscum; species Viscum album. The sequence continues at coordinate 2,111,070,035 of OY728120.1, forward strand.
TTTTGACATTTCTATTGAATTTATTATTCAAAATAATTTTGATATTCTTGGACATAATTGTACATATTTTCTAGGACATATGTAATATATCATGTAAAATAATAAACTAATATAATAAACAATGATTAAATAAACATATGAATGGTTCATGGGTTGGAATAGTAAAAAATGAAAAATATTTCATAGATACATAATTATTGAAAAAACATGTCATAGATTCATTTTTTATGTGTACTAATTTATTTTCTGGTGTATTAGTTTTATGAGTTTGGGATATTCAAGTGATATCCAATGTGAATGTTTTTAATGACTATTAAATTTTTGTCAACATTATTGGACTAAAAATATTTCAATATCCCAGGTTTCTTGTAATATCATAATCGTATCAATTATTTAAAATAATTAATTTATAAGATTAGAAGGCATTATGTTTCATATATTAAAAACTAAAATATTTCAAATAATTTATTCAGATCATGACGGTGCATTTATTAGAGATTTATTTACCACTTTTAATGAATAATAACATGAACATTTCAATTAATTAAATGATAATAGGGATTTTATATTCTAATATGGGAAGTATAATAATTATTTTAAAATATATACATGTATAAGGAAATAAAAAAATTTATAATGTTGATGGAGAATCTGTTATGGTATCCTTGATGATTAAAAAAGGTCAGTTTCAGTTATGTTGAGAATTTTCTGATAATTAACACTAAATATCATGTTCTTCAAAGAAGGTGAATTAAAAAATAACAAGTACAAATAATAGAGTAATGACATAACATTTTAATAGTATGATATTATAAGTCAACAAAATATGAAGAAGAATAATAATATACAATCACATTTTAAGGAGGTATCGATATATAGATATTTCAGTGTATATTTTTTTGTCAAACCTCATGATGGTTAATGTTAAATTTTTTATTTATGAATATAATAATATTGAGTATAAACATAATATGATGATTATCTATGGTTTTTTTCATTTATTAGTCTAATGTATGGAGATATAATAATGTTGATGTTCATTTCGTTATACTACTAATACTTAAAATATAAAAGGATTGTTTATTTAGGAAGTTAATCTTACCCCATTGCATATCTTCCATCCAAAAAATAAGTATTATCTTATTAGGATTTCATTTTGAGGACCTCTAGAAATTACAAGATACCATTATAATCCATGATCAACTAGTCATGCGATTAAAGAGGGTTCTCGATATAGTTTATTCCACATTACAAATAACAATGTATATTAATATCCATTGTATTGTAATTTATGTGATAAAAATAAATGACTTTTTTAGGAAAACAATACTCATCTGGTTAAATTAAAATTTTTAGTATAGTGAATATTCAAGTCTTTGATCATTATCAATACACAATGAATATAATGCCAAATATATGGGACATATACATAGTAAAATATTATATGTTTCATTGCAATGATTTTCTCTCCCCTCTCAGTATTCCAGAATCATCAAATAGGAAGATGATCTGATTTAAATATTTAATAAATATTCAATCACATATAAATCACCCATAATATTTCCTTTAACAATTGAATATAAATTTTTTTTATATATAATTGTATATGATTCATTATATAAATAAATAATAATCAATTTTTTGAGACCAAAAATAAAATTCAAGGATACGAATATATAAATAAAATGCAAAAGTGGAATCCCTATTTGCTGTTCAATCCTCCAAAACATCATTCCAATAAATTACCATTTATGATATTAATTTAGGAAAACTCAATATATTTTGCATCTCCATCAACATACTTTAAAAAAATCTGTATCCTAGAAGACATATTTTATCTACACTGTATGATTTCTATTTTAACAGTATAATCATTGCATTCCTAGGTTTTCATTATAGAATTAATTTTTAGTACATATTGATGATAAAAATGAAAAAATTATATTACCATATTAATATTCTAAATAGGGATATTAATATTTTCATAATATTTTTGTTATCAATTTGTTTATAAAATGTACCACGCGAATTTTTCTCAGACACCAAATCTAAATAACACCATAATGAATTAGATTAAACTTATAGATAATTAAATCAAAATATATCTCACTTGATATTCATTATTTTTAAAATTTATTAATATATTTATTATTCTATCCATATTACATTATGTCTATTATACTTGTAGTGAATTTACTACATTAAAAACATCACTCGAGAGGTGATATCAGTGAGTACATTCAACTTTTCATTTATCTAGATCCTAGAATCTAACCTAATATCATAGTTATTTTTTTATCAAAATATATTTTCTGACTACACTATTAAATCAAGTTTATGTTATTATAATTTTTATAAAATTATTCTAAAAAACATCATAATCCACACCATAAGATCAAATAAACAGCGTAAATATATTTATGGCTACGAAAAGATTTAAAAATAGTATGTATATTTTTTACATTGGTGTAAATTTGAATCTAAATAAAATTTATTTATAGTAAAGGTAGTCATGTATTTCACAAATAAATATTATTTCTCTATCTCACACTAGTAGGAACTCATCCAGCACACATTTTCATGTACAGTCTTAGATTTCTAAATGTGACATAATGTAACTCTCCTAGTTTTGTTCCACATATTCTAATTATGATTTATAAATAAGAAATATAAAATCTTAATACATATAATCAAATATTTAATATATCCAATTTATTTAATGATATAAAATTTTGAGCATGGTAATATCCTCTTAGACTTTAACACTTCAAATTAGGGATATTTATTTCAATGTAACAATGGTAAGAATTCACTCATGGAATTGTTCCATATAATATTAGTTTTTGACTTATGATAGTATATATTGTGATTTTATCAACAAAACACAATCAATCCAATTTGGATTATATTATTACATTGAACTATTGTTTTTTACTCTTTATCATCCTTATAGATAAATCATTCTTCTTAATATTAACTATATGTTAGATTATACAACTATTTTCCTTATATTATGTATACATTAATCGATGAGAACTATTAAAATTCCACTAAACTATTATATAAACAATTAATAAATTCATTTTTAATAAAATTGGTCTCACATATGAAACCATAAAAATGAATAATAAATTATTAACTTGATATTTATAATCAATAAATGTTTTTCCACATCTTGAATAACTTATAATTGTATTAGGATTTCAGTAAACCTTGTAGTTGTATTATAAATTAATATTTGATATGTTTTTAATTAAGGATTTTTTCCTTAATGTGTCGTGATAAATTTCATGATCATGGAATATTTCTATAGGAAATATATATATAATGGAATTTATCATGAAAACTAGTGAAACGATTTAATCAAATAGTTTTTTCATGAAAATATATGAATTATTTAATAAAAAATCATACATTATTAGTGAAAACTATTTCATTAATGTTTGGATTATTCTTGAATACCAACCAATGAACATACATCAACTAGTGGAACCAAAAAAATAAATAAACCTTAATATTTGTACATCAAATCCATTTCTAAATTCATACTAACTATCTAATCATGTCTTTATTCCATTTACTTCTTCCATTCTGATTCATAAATATTATTTGAAACTATATTACATTACATTTTCAATTTAAAATAATATATTTTAATTTAAATTTCCTACAATTTATGTATATCTAGAAAACCCCGTCCCACTCATTATTATATAGTATAGTTTTCTTATGCCAGATCATGTGCATCCCGATCCATGACATCATTGAAGTCCATATTTCTCCAAACATCTGAAAAGAAATGTTCCCCTCTTATTAAAATATTTCCATCACTTGACTAATATCGTTATATAATAGGGATAATTACATAAAAACCATTATATTGCGTAATTAACTACCTACGTGGCTGGAATGACTTCATTTTTTTATTTTTTTGAAAATCCCTTTTTAAGGGTTTAAGCGGAACCCTTTCTGGGGTCGTAGACTTACGAACAAATTAAATGATCCAGTGAGCATATTGGAATTAATCCCAGATAGACTACAATGAGATGGCCCTCCCCATCATACATCTAGAAGTTAGATATTCATCTTTTAGAGGATGGTTATCATGTTATCTTATATAGAGATGCACATGACCAGTACTGAAGGATGTCCCTTACCATTTCATTCTTCTAATTCTATTTAGCTCTACTATAGTGGATTTTCTTACTATATATCATCATCTTTAACCTTTTTACTTCTGAAATAATCATTAAAAAATTATTTCCCTAAAAAACACATGATTTTGTGAAATAATGCATTTAATTAATTTTACAGATTATATGATATCGAATAAGTCAATATATCTTCTATATGGTTATGTGTTAGCTTATTTTTTTGAAACATTCCTCAAAATAATTTTGAAATTAATTCAAAACTTATAAGACTTATTATAGCCACTCAATTATATAGCATCATCAATAAAATAATTTTAGGATTAGAGATGTTAATAAAAAAGTAATATAAATTTAAATGACCTATGATTTCATTGTTATGATAATATCTAATGATCCCACTTAAATGATGTCATATTAATTACCATGTATATTCACTACTCCACATTTCATCCCGAAAATCAAATAATGTAAAATCAGAAAATATGTGGATTTTACTCTAACTTCTCATTTTAAAGGGTCACATGTTTCACACAATTATAATTCTAGACACATTGTGTCATTATGATGTTTATTATATTAAATTTTAATTGAAAAGAAATTTTTAAATATATAATTTAAAACAAATGTGTTTTTCAACACCTATGAATATAAATGATCTTCTTGATATATACATAAAACTAATATTAGTTTTACATTACCAAGAGTTATCAATACACAACATTTTATTACATTGCTATTAATTTTTATATTGTTTATAAATTAATGATATTATACATCAGTTATTTTTATTACTGAAATATTTTTAATGTATTTTATACAATAACAACATTAAAATGATATATTAAAAATGTATCATTATTTTTAAAAATATTGATTATTATAAATGTTTTCAATAATCAACAAAACATAATATTTTTACTAAAATCTATCAATTTTTTAATGTGAGGTTTTTATCACATATAAGAGTACTAATAAACCAGTATGCTTCAACAAAAAATAATGGTCAACATAAATATTGTAAGTTTTATATACATCCATAGGTCGCGAATTTGGATATAAATAAATGAATTATATATAGATTTTAATTAAAAAAAATATTAAAACCGATCTATTTCATGGAATTACAGAAATACATGAGGTAGATTCTTCTTTTCTTCATCTTCAGTTTATTATCATTCATCATCCAATGAAACATCATTCTAAATATTAGTTATATATCCACTTGGTCATAAGTCTTCCACTTAATCTTTAATTTCATTAAATGGCCATATAATTTCACCATTTAAATTAAACTCATCACATGGTTTTTCATCTTTGTCTTTCATTTCATTACCATAAGGTGTAAGGAACCATTAAAACACCAATATCTATTATCTTAGGGAATATTAGTAAAAACATTCTTAGGATGTATCTCTATACTATTTACAGTTTTTTATAATGAATGTGGGTACTATATGATGAAAGGATGACAATTTGAGATTAATGGATAATTTTATATCCATATAGATGATAAATAACCTATATACATCATCATATTGAATGAATAATAAAAACGGGTTCTAATATTAATGTTTAAACTTGTATAGTGAAGTATGAAAACATTTTCCAATTCCCTACTCTTTCAAAATTTTATATTATGGGGGATGTGTTACCAAGGGATTCATAATTGTGTGATTAAGTTTCATATTTAACCCACATGATATAGTTGTTCATATGAAAAAATATACAATAACATAATCCTCCATGTATCTCTGGTAAGTTTCTTTTTGAACAAAACTCACTTAATGATTTTGTTGATCATGAATATGGGACACCAACATCCTATATAAATGTTACTATATTTTTGTATTATATAAGTGACATCATCACTGTAGAGACCCAAATCTTGACGTACATGGACATTACATTACATTTGTGGAATACTTAGTACATAACAAAAACACACACACAAGGATAGTAATAGTTTAGTGTCTTTGGAAACTCGGAATATAATCTTCTAATCGTGGTGAAATATCTTCAACATCTCCCATTAAGATCTTCCTTTTTTATACCTAAAACCTTTCTTTATATCCTGGGGAAATGAAAACATAAAAGGGTGAGCTCAAATGCTCATTAAGGGTAAACAAAAGAAATATCAATCACATCATTTTCATAAGAACATAACTTTTGGAAATCATAACCTGTAAAAGAGATCATAATTTCATAACCTGGGATAACTCATGGCAGTGAAATGTAATCACAACAATCATAACTTAAAACATTAAACTTTGTCGCATACACACATAATCATAGAGAATCATTTCTTATTAGTCAAGACTCATTTCCAAGACTATCTTAGTGGACAAAGTCCCTTTCTGAACCGAGTCACCCTCGTTTCAGTCCTGTTTCACTGAACCGGTATAACCTACCGTTCCATCCATGTCTATCTCATGAGATATAAAATCTTTACCCAATTAATTGGAGGGAGATATAGGTCCCACCCATCTCATAATGATACCATTCTTATGTTTGCCACAAAATCATAAATCATACATCATTGCATAACCCATGTAATAAAAATGGGAATCTTAAACATCGTGACATCATAAAACAATTCATATAAGATAAAGAAATTCATAAAAATATATCCATCACAACATAGTCATATCAATGTAGTAATAGGGTTAAAAACAGAACCCTTTATTATCTTAGATGGAAAATAATTTTTATAAAACACTTGAAATCCATTCTTGAGGAAAATATCCTTTCTACTTCCAAAAATTTTTTCCTTTCTTAACATGTCATACAATTCTAAACTAAAAGAATTTGATTAAAAATAAACATGAAAACTTGTAAAAGAAGCTTCTTGAAAATAATTTTTTAAAAATCTATTCATTCCGTATAAGTTAAAAAAACATTCTTCGTACTTTTGTCGGAAAAGTCAAAAAAGTACCTCATACGAAAAACGACAAAAGATTCCTTTCATATCTTTTACTAAAAACTCACCGAAGGGTAAAATCGGATTTAAACAATTGTAGGTGAATGGAAATAATATTAGATATTGAGGAAACGTGGATGTGGATGATAAAATACACCCCAGTAAATACTAAAGTATAAACAATCTCGGATAAAAATGAGATTGTGATATTTCCCTTACCATAGGCCCAATTTTCTTCGTAGGTGTCCGAACCTCCTGTATAATGATTTAATAATTTCATTGACTTATTACAGATTCATATTAATTGTTATGATATCATATATGGTTCACTTATGACTTTATATTACCCATTCTTTTGTAAATTCCATGTTAAATAGCGTTTTGGGTAAAATTGTTTCATTTGTCGTCCGTGTTTTGACTTGTAATTATTCATATGATTACATAGATCATGAATACATAATTACAGAATATTAAACATGATTTATATATATATATATATATTCAGAATATACATATATATAATAAATCAGTAAATAAAAAGAGATACACCGTTCATGGAGACGGTAGGCCATACGTACGCATGAACGCTGTTTTCGTTTCCTTATTGAGTTGAATGGAATTAAGTAGATGACATACATATATATATATATATATATATCCAGTATCATTATTATGTCATATATTTCATGAATACTTATTATATATACTTTATAATCATTCATGAATGGTTAAAGTGGAGAATGAATCTCATTGCGTCGTGGAGACGGCAGTCCGTACGTACGCACGAGCGATGATATCGTTCTCATGATTGTGCGGCTGTATTGGAGTGTATGTATGATATTTCAGAATAAATATCACTATAAAATAATAATATATTGTTATTATTTACACCGTTATACCCATCCAAGTATGTTGGTGGTGGAAAATAGATTTCACCATGACGTGGAGACGGTATTCCGTACGTACGCACGCGCGGTGTTTTATTTTTCCATAGGATGGATAAATGGTGAATTAGGGTTGTTTCATACATATAATAACATATCAGTGTATGAGTGATACTGATTTTATTACTTAATAATGATACAACTAAAGAAGAAGAAGTGGAAGAAGAAATAAAAATGAAAGAATCGGTAACGGACATTACCTCTTCTTTGAAGTGCTTCTTTGAGACCTTCTTTTAGGGAACTAAAATTGGTCTTCGAAGAAGACCAGGACCACTAGGATGTCTCTAGGGATGTGGAGAGAAGAATGTGGCAGGGGTTGTCCGAGCTTGAATGCTCAAAGTGGTGTGAGGAAGAGAGGGATGAGGTGTCCTTTTATAAGGGAGGAGAGGGGCACCTTTGGAATTACTAAAACTATTATATTATTATAAATTCATGTTCGGTTTGAAATAGCTCCAAATTGATATATTTCGAAGATAAGGTGGGTATGGGTCGAAATACTCTCATACACTAGAATTTAGACAAGTTTAGGTTCCTATTTTAACCTTATCATTTAGATTTAACATTAAGTTAAATAATTTTACTTTTACCATGTCTTCTTGTGTTGTTATACTATAAGGTTAATAAAAATACTATAAGAAGCCAAACGAACCCCAAGTTGTTTATTATTAATATATATATAACCTTATCTAAGTCAGTTGGCTGAAACATAGATTTTTTGGAATAAAATAACAATTAATAATATAATATTTGTTTTAAAAACCATTTTATGTCAATTTTGACATTATTTAGTAATTGATTTTTGTGAAAATTATAACAGAATGATAAGATCGAAAAAAGTTAATTAAATCAACAATAACATGTCATATTAACCTAGAAAATTAGTTTAAGTCATAAAAAGTCTCAAATTACATTTATTTGGTCATTTTTAACATCAATTATGTCAATATTTCATTAATAAGACAATTACTGCATCATCTTTGTGTCATAACAAATGATAATTATTTAATCCCTAAAAATTCTAAATAAATTACTATGATGTATATAATTTTATTATATTTCTTTATACTATTAATGTTATAAGTTTCATGAAGTGTATCGCTAGATTAAAATTATTATACTTATAAGATTTAAGAAAGTGACATGTTGTCACATTCTTTGGTTTTAATAATAATTAAATTATTTTCATTGACAAAATTTAATTAAATTAATCTAACCCGACCCTTAGGTGATATGGGTCTACTTGTAGTCATCCAATAGGATTTTTACATTTGTTAGGGTAATTTTAAAATATTATATTTACCCTTAATTACACGATTTACCTTTAACTATGGTAAATAAAATTTACCGTAGTTACTATTAATTATTCCCAAAAATAAAAAGTATCTTATTAACATAATTTGGATCCACTAATTCCAAATATGGAATCCATTTTTCCAAATTCAATACACAAAAGTTTCATAAATTAAATTAAAATTAATCCCGTTGTCGAAAGAAAACGAGTTTTCTTTAAAACATTTAAAAAGATTGAATTGATTTAACCTACGAATTCAAGGTAAAATCAATGCTAATGTCATACATTATATTAAATGGTAAAAATATATTCTATTTATACATTAAAACCATTAAATATTATAGTTTATCGTCATAAGATATTACGATGAAAAAAGTTGTTTTTAATTAAAATATATCATGGTTTTACTATTCATTAAAATGTGAAAGTTACCAGAATAATATGAAAAATTTATCCAAAGTAAATTCTTATTTCTTGATTCCAAAGAAGAATTTTATTTTGTCAAATTGAACTTATAAACATGTCAAAAACTAGATTTAATGTGGGTGTGCAATCAAAATGCGGCAAAACTGCATTTTTTGAAAAATACTTATTTTACTCGAAAAATTGATTTTGTTCTTATACCATGTTCTAGAAAATGTGTAAGATGAATAATAATGATATAAAATTAAAATTTTAGTTAATATTATTCATAACGGCTAGTTCATAATAATATTATAATAATATATCGTTGTTTAGTAAAACCCGGTATTGCGTACAACACACGCTATCGAGGAAGGTCACGATTGCGTGTAATGCAAGAGAAGTCTAGGTTGCATGTTGTGAAAGAATCATTCATTGCTTCGTATAAAATAATCCAACCATATTTCATTTATATATTGAATATATGTATATATATATCCATTGTTGCGTAGAATAACTATTATCAAAATTGTGTGTAACACGATCCAAGAATAGTCTTGCGTATACTGCAAGCTAATACAGTGTTGCTTATAGCGCAAGGTAATCTTGGTGTAGAATACAACAGAAGACATTAATGAAATTAAAAGTATATTTTTCATAAAATCTCAGGGTGTTACATTATACACCCCTTAAAATGAATTTCGCCCTCGCAATTCGTCGGGGTTATAAATGGTTTACTACTCGAATATTTTCTTAATAGAAACCCACATCGTAAAAAGGAATACCAAAACATGGCTTTAAAAACTAAAGTTTGAAATGTAACAGTTAACCAAATTAACTCATCACTGGGTTTCCACGTAGGAGGACATAGGTTAAAATATGGATATGGAAGAAAAATCTAACCATCAAGTTCTGATGGAGAGTGGTAGAGAACATGGCTATGAAAAATCCAACAATCACAATGCTATTGATTTGTGATGATCTAAGGTACCATCTGATTCATCGGATATAAGGGAATTTGAACAACATTTTTGGTTTTCAAGATCATTTCCCTAAAGTTGATTAATTAAAAAAATTCTTACATGATTTTGGTACAGTCTTACTGTTGTTCGTGAATTGAACAATTCCCACTTCATCCCTTATTGAAATGAAGTTGAATTTTTTATTCATGACGTGTTAGCAGATCATGTGATAGAATGATTGGTCATTCCATCTCTTTCAAACAAAAGGTTAAAAAAAGTTATAAGTCCATCTTATGGTTAGATTAATCGTATATGGTTTCAAAAATGAACTTATACTTCATATATCATACCTCTTAATAATATAAAACTAGTTTCTGCTAACCAGGGACTTCCTGTAGGCCAGTGGTAGGCGATAAAGGCCAGTCGCACATCGGTTGTGGGTTCGATTCCCACAGCCTTGTCCAACGCGATGGGTTGTCGCCCATCCTGCAGGTTGTCCATTTTCTAAAACTAGATTACTATAAAATCACATCAGTAATATCGAAAAAAGTTCTATGCTTAAACAATACTTAGCATATGTCCAACACAATCCATTCCAATATTTAGGCTTATCTAAAATACTTCAGTCCATGCTCATTGTATAAATAAAAATATTACTTGAAATGTCATCAACCAAGTATGTGAATACAATCATTTATCCCCCATATATATATATTGTTGGTCACATTCCAATCATGTGAATACCTTAATCATGCAATCTCTTGAAAAATGAATACCCATTGAATCTTAGTGAAATCATGAGTACTGTAAAATGATAACTCTTTCCACATACAAAAATCCTCAAAATTCTATATACTTAGTCCTTATATCAATAATGAGCCCATGAATACAATCAAACAGCTCATTATCTTCTTGTCCCTTCATTATGTGCATTTCATCTAATTTCCAAAAATATTTCAATCAATTTTTTTTCTTGGTTATCAGTATCATATAATTATTGAAAACCAATACATAGATATTCCAAAATTCCACAATACCATAAATGAGATTCCATGATACTGTTTTGAAATCCCATTACATAAACACGTAATCATTCCACCACATCGTTGTCATATTCAACATCCCCAATAGTGATCACATGTGACTTCCCTTTGTCCTTTGCCTTAAGCGGTTGCTCATGTCGATCATCACTAACCCTTGGATTAGGGAATTTATTAGCATAATACCCCATTTCCTTTCAATTAAAGCATTAATGTGTAGTAGGTTCATTCTATGTATCCCTTCCTTTGTTTGCATCATTAGACATCTTCTTCCCATCATTGTGGCATTCAAATTCCCGATGACCTTCCTTTCCACATTTGAAACATTTACTTGTCCCTTTAAGACAATCTCCACCATGCTTCTTTCCACACTTTTAGCATAAGGAAACATTCATCTTCTTTTCACCATTATTCTGTGATTTCTCATTGAACTCTATCTTTCGTTTCATGTCAAAACTATGAGATGGATAAGTAACACCAACATCCATTTCTACATTGATAGCACAACGCACAATTTCATCATAGCTACTGAAGTCTCTTATAGCTAATGCCCTTCTAAGACTTGGTTTTAAGCCACTAAAAAATCAATCAACATTACTTTCAGGTTCGATGATAATGCCAGATGCATACCTTTCAAGTCTTGTAAAATTCACTTCGTATATAACAACAGATTCATCATCCTTCTGCTTCAGCTCAAGAAACACCTTTTCCATCTTTTTTCCAAGAATATGAGGGAAGTACTTACTGAAAAACAAGTTCTTGAACTCGTCCCATTCCATGGACTCAATTTCATCTCTTGGCCTCGTATTCTTGATAAGATTCCACCAATGATCAGCTTCACCTTCAAACGATATACTTCTAAGATGACTTTATCATGTTCAGAACATTGAAGAACTGGAAATATCTTTTCAGTGGTACTGATCCATTGTTCAGCAACAAGTGGATTGGAAGACCCACTAAAAAAAGGTGTATGTTGCCTCATGAATGAATCAATAGAATATTGTTCCCTTCTCTGCTCATTTGGTAGTCCAGAATGATTCATAGCTTGTGTAAGTATAGCAATAAGATTTTTCACTCCATCCCCCATAACACTTGTTTGTTCAGGAGGAAAATCATTGCATTGTCCATTACAGTGATCAACACGGTTCCTTCGGGTTCCAGCCATCGTCTAAAACCCAAAAAGATTAGTGTGAGAGGCAATAATAATTCTAGGGAAAACAACATAGTAATGGGGGAGTACCCTTAATATCTAACATCTTCGGTTAAATTCTAAGATTGTTACCGTAGTTATAGGACTATATCCTATATGTATACTTATCCTTAGGGACATCCGTAGACATACCTTAGAAATATCTCTAGGGATCTCACTAACGTTTTCGCATCCTCATTTCCAAAGGTTGACTAAACCGTTCCTCTAATACCAACTGTAGTGACCCGAAGCTTGACGTACGTGGACATTACATTACTTTTTTGGAATACTTAGTACATAACAAAAACACACACACAAGGATCGTAATAGTTTAGTGTCTTTGGAAACTCGGAATATAATCTTCTAATCGTGGTGAATGATCTTCAACATCTCTCATTAAGATCTTCCTTTTTTTATACCTAAAACCTTTCTTTATATCCTGGGGAAAATAAAACATAAAATGGTGATCTCAAATGCTCATTATTGGTAATCAAAAGAAATATCAATCACATCATTTTCATAAGAACATAACATTTGGAAATCATAACCTGTAAAAGAGATCATAATTTCATAACCTGGGATAACTCATGGTAGTGAAATGTAATCACAATAATCATAACTTAAAACATTAAACTTTGTCTCATACACACATAATCATAGAGAATAATTTCTTATTAGTCAAGACTCATTGCCATGACTATATTAGTGGACAAAGTCCCTTTCTGAACCGAGTCACCCTCGTTTCATTCCTGTTTCACTGAACCGGTATAACCTACCATCCCATCCATGTCTATCTCATGAGATATAACATATTTTCCCAATGAATTGGAGGGATATATAGGTCCCACCCATCTCATAATGATACCATTCTTATGTGTGCCACAAAATCATAAATCATACATAATTGCATAACCCATGTAATAAAAATGGGAATCTTAAACATCGTGACATCATAAAACAATTCATATAAGATAAAGGAATTCATAAAAATATATCCATCACAACATAGTCATACCAATTTAGTAATATGGGTAAAAATAGAACCCTTTATTATCTTAGATGGAAAATAATTTTTATAAAACACTTGAAATCCATTCTTGAGGAAAATATCTTTTCTACTTCCAAAACAATTTTCCTTTCTTAACATGTCATACAATTCTAAACTAAAATAATTTAATTAAAAATAAACTTGAAAACTTGTAATGGATGATTCTTGAAAATAATGTTTTAAAAATCTATTCATTCTGTATAAGTTAAAAAAACCTTCTCCGTACTTTTGTCGGAAAAGTCAATAAAGTACCTTGTACGAAAAACGACAAAAGATTCCTTTAATATCATTTACTAAAAACTCACCGAAGGGTAAAATAGGATTTAAACAATTGTAGGTGAATGGAATTAATATTACATATTGAGGAAACATGGATGTGGATGATAAAATACATCCCAGTAAATACTAAAGTATAAACAATCTCGGATAAAAATGAGATTGTGATATTTGACTTACCTCAGGTCCGATTTTCTTCGTAGGTGTCCGAACCTCCTGCATAATGATTTAAATAATGTCATTGACTTATTACAGAATCATATTAATTTTTATGATATCATATATGGTACACTTATGACTTTATATTACCCATTCTTTAGTAAATTCCATGTTAAAGAGCGTTTTGGGTAAAATTGTTTCATTTGTCGTCTGTGTTTTGACTTTTAATTATTCATATGATTACTTAGATCATGATTACTTAATTCCAGAATATAAAAAATGATTTATATATATATATATATTCAGAATATACATATATATAATAAATTAGTAAATGGAAGGAAATACACCGTTCATGGAGACAGTAGGCCATACGTACGCATGAACACTGTTTTTGTTTCTTTATTGAGTTGAAAGGAATTAAGTAGATGACATAAATATATATACACATAAATCCAGTATCATTATTATGTCATATATTTCATTATTACTTATTATATATACTTTATAATCATTAATGAATGGTTAAAGTGGAGAATGAATCTCATCGCGTCGTGGAGACGGTAGTCCGTACGTACGCACGAGCGATGATATCATTCTCATGATTGTGGGACTATATTGGAGTGTATGTATACAATTTCAGAATCAATATCACTTTAAAATAATAATATATAGTTATTATTTACACCATTATTCCCATCCAAGTAAGGTGGTGTTGGAAAATAGATTTCACCATGGCGTGGAGACGGTATTCCGTACGTACGAACGCGCGGTGATTTCTTTTTTCCGTAGGATGGATAGATGGTGAATTAGGGTTGTTTAATAATTATAATAACATATCATTATATGAGTGATACTGATGTTATTACTTAATAATGATACAACTAATGAAGAATAAGTGGAAGAATAAATAAAGATGAACGAATCGGTAACGGACATTACCTCTTCTTTGAAGTGCTTCTTTGAGACCTTCTTTTAGGGCACTACAATTGGTATTTGAAGAAGACCAGGACCTCTAGAATGTCCCTAGGGAAGTGGAGAGGAGCAATTGGCAGAGTTTGGCCGAGCGTGAAGGCTCAATGTGGTGTGAGAAAGTGAGGGAGGAGGTGTCCTTTTATAAGGGAGGAGAGGGGCACCTTTGGAATAACTAAAACTATTATTTTATTATAAAGTCAAGTTCGGTTTTAAATATCTCCAAATTGATATATTTAGAAGATAAGGTGGGGATGGGTCGAAAGCCTCTCATACAATAGAATTTTTACAAGTTTAGGTTCCTATTTTAACCTTATCATTTAGATTTAACATTAAGTTAAATAATTTTACTTTTACCATGTCTTCTTGTGTTCTTATACTATAAGGTTAATAAACTTACTATAATCAGCCAACCAAACCCCAAGTTGTTTATTATTAATATATATATAACCTTATCTAAGTCATTTGGCCGATCCTTAGATTTTTAGGAATAAAATAACAATAAATAATATAATATTTGTTTTAAAAACCATTTTATGACAATTTTGACACTATTTAGTAATTGATTTTTGTAAAAATCATAACAGAATGATAAGTTCGAAAAAAGTTAATTAAATCAACAATAACATGTCATATTACCCTTTAAAATTAGTTTAAGTCATAAAAAGTCTCAAATTACATTTTTTTTGGCATTTATAACATCAATTATGTCAATATTTCATTAATAAGACAATTACTGCATCATCTTTGTGTCATAATAAATGATAATTATTTAATCCCTAAAAATTCTAATTAAATTTCTATAATGTAGGTAATTGTATTATATTTCTGGAGACTATTCATGTTCGATGGTTCATGAAGTTTATCACTAGATTAAAATTATTATACTTATAAGATTTAAGAAAGTGACATGTTGTCACATTCTTTGGTTTTAATAATAATTAAATTATTTTCATTGAAAAAATTTAATTAAATGAATCTAATCCGACCCTTAGGTGATATGGGTAGACATTTAGTCATCCAATAGTATTTTGAAATTTTTTAGGGTAATTATAAAATATTATATTTACCCTTAATTACCCGATTTACCTTTAACTATGGTAAATAAAATTTACCGTAGTTACTATTCGTAATTTCCAAAAATAAAAAGTAGCTTATTAACATAATTTGGATCCACTGATTCCAAATATGTAATCCATTTTTC
The DNA here is from genome assembly GCA_963277665.1 of Viscum album. Taxonomy (NCBI): domain Eukaryota; kingdom Viridiplantae; phylum Streptophyta; class Magnoliopsida; order Santalales; family Viscaceae; genus Viscum; species Viscum album. The sequence continues at coordinate 2,111,086,593 of OY728120.1, forward strand.
CAAGTTCAATACAAAAAAGTTGCAGAAATTAAATTAAAATTTATCCCATTGTCGAAAGAAAACGAGTTTTCTTTAAAACATTGCAAAAGATTGAATTGATTTAACCTATGAATTCAAGATAAATCAATGCTAATGTCATATATTATATTAAATGGTAAAAATATAATCTATTTATAGTTTAAAACCATTAAATATTATAATTTATCCACATAAGATATTACGATGAAAAAAGTTGTTTTTAATTAAAATATAGCTTGTTTTTACTATTCATTAAAATGTGAAAGTTACCAGAATAATATGAAACATTTATCCAAATTAAATTTTTATTTCTTGATTCCAAATAAGAATTTTATTTTGGAAAATTGAACTTATAAACATGTCAAAAACTAGATTTAATGTGGGTGCTCCATCAAACGGCGGAAAAACTACATTTTTTTAAAAATACTTATTTTACACGAAAAATTAATTTTGTTCTTATACCATGTTATAGAAAATGTGTAAGATGAAAAATAATGTTATAAAATTCAAATTTTACTTAATACTATTCATAACGGCTAGTTCATAATAATATTATAATAATATATCGTTGTTTAGTAAAACCCGGTACTGCGTACAACACACGCTATCGAGGAAGGTCGTGAGTGCGTGTAATGCAAGCAACGTCAGGGTTGGGTGTTGTGAAAGAATCCTTCATTGTTTCGTATAACATAATCCAACCATATTTCATTTATACATTTAATATATATATATATATATATACACAATGTTGCGTAGAATAACTATTATCAAAATTGTGTGTAACACGATCCAGGAATAGTGTTGCATATACTGCAAGCTAATACGGTGTTGCGTATAGCGCAAGGTAATCTTGGTGTAGAATACAACACAAGAAATTAATGAAATTAGAAGAATATTTTTCATAAAATCTCTGGGTGTTACAATCACATCTGGAACATTGTATATGTGTGTAAATATTATTTATCCAAGACTAATCATTGTGTCCATATATTTTTTACTTTTAATTTTTCTGAAACAAATTATATTAAATTTTATTACATTGTTATAATTATATGTATCTATGTAATAAATTATTTTTTATTACTATAAGAAAATTTTATCAAAAACATTATTTTATTCACCTTTACAGAAAAAATATATTTTTTCATGGATATACAATTAGTAATCATGCATATTTATCTTCTATTATCCGAAAAAATTGTGAAAACATAAATTATTTAAAGTATATTTTTTAGGATTTTCATTCCAACTACGCTATCATTGATCTCTATGATCTATTGAGTCAACTCTAAAATACAACAATCAAACACATGATGTTAAAAACATGTTCCATCATGTTACACTAATAATTTTTAGGGTAACACATCCATATGATATATTGGTTTTGTAAACTCGTGAATTTCTTCATAAATAATGGATAATTGAATATGTCATTATGAGAGATAGAAAAAAATATTATTATATTGTTCATTTCTATCTCATGGTATTGATGGTGATATCTGACATTATATATTCATTGAAGGATTTTGTTTAACATATGTGTATATATTATTTTTTTATTCTTCCAATTCTTCTTAATATAATGAAAATTCTATATAATTAATTTACCATGAGTCATAAAATAGTTTCCATATAATAATTGTATTATGTTTCATCTTTTCATGCCCATTAATTTAATTACATTATGTGATTTATTTTTTCCATCCATAGTCAAATGTCTTTTGATACATAAATTAATACCTATTCTCCAAAATTAAATTATTTATTTGACAATAACATGCTAATTTAACTTCTAGATGGTTTATATTGTAGATATAAACAAACCTAATCACTTGTTTAAATAACACATTAACCAATTCCAAGAATAGGTTGTCACAATCCCCCATTTACATCTGAATCTCTATGATTTTTTTATCTCGTCTATTTTGATAAACATTTTCCACAAATTGGTGAATACATCAAATAATAATATATACATACTTGAGGGTGAGGGGTGCCTATAGAAACCCATGACATAATAAAAACAATAATTACATGATTTATAAAAATACATTGATTTTATAAACTGTCCATTATTTTTTTAGGATTAATTTATATTTAAGAAAAATATTACATATACTCGTGTAAATAATCTCAAAGATTACTTTTTTCCCAAAAAAATAAAGCATTAATTTTAGACCATTATTTCATTTAACATTTTTTTTCTTCATTTAAGATGATTAACCATAAAAAATATCATAACCATGGTAAAATATCTTGTCTAGAACATATGATTTGAAAAAAATATAAGAATTTAGGATAATAAAAACAAATCCCAATGATTGATATTAAAATAATGGAATAAAATTAGTACAACAACATATATGAAAACCAATGAATGAATTTACCTTTATCAAAATTAAATTTTCAGAATGTAAATAACACATTTACAAAAATAAAATTTAATGTGTTCCCAAAAAAACATTTAATACCCATTAAATAAGATATTAAAAACCAATAAGTCATAATATGTAACCTGGAAACTCATGAAAACAATCACATCAATAATGAAAATTTCAACAATATAATTTCAATACCTAAGGAAATCAAAATATTACAAAAAACAGAAATTTCTATGAATATTATAGATCTCTTGGAGAATAATGATCATAACACATTTTTACTCATGTATAACCCCTATAAGAATAAAAATGTTCTAGTTAATTTCAATGGATATACCAACTCATTTTTCTCTCTTTTTCCACCATCAAAGAATACATCATTACCCAAATAATTAGAGTGATTTGTCGGGCTCACACATCATATTGAGATAAATATTTCCCACTTATTATCAGATAAATTCTCTTCTATGATACGATGGATAAAAAAATTATAATTTTTAATTATTTCATCCTAAAATAATGATATTATTATTTTTACCTAAAAGGAAATCACATTCCATTCTTATATAAAAATATTGTGAAATATCATCTTCATATGAAATAATTTTAAAAAATTCCCAATAATTGGAATCAAACATAATTTTACAAACCAGGATTATATGAAGGGTATTATTTATAAAAAATAATTCTCATTGCGGGGTTCAATTATACTAACATGATAATTTTTTACAAACAATTTTTATATATGTAAAAATTTTAAAATTGACAAATATAATAATAGTTAAAATGAATAATTTTCAGATCATTTTAAAGAAAGTAAAAATTAGATTAAAAACACTGTTTACATAATTTTAAATATATATATTCTCTTCCATGAAACAAAAAAAATGTAATAATCATAGAAGAGAATGAATTTAGTGGAATACTCTAAAACATTTTTTTGATGAAAATTCTCCTACCACGTTATTCATTCTCAATCAAAAAAACATTGAATGAGGGAATAAGAAATGGATTTATGAGCCACATGAATATTAGTAGACTCTTAATAAATTTAATCCATATTGAACCTTATGAAATAAAAAATAAAATATGTGGTAAAAATGGAACAATTATCAATAAAATGAAATTAAGACAAAAAATCCATTACCAAAAGTTTAATTTATCATAATATATTCTCTTACTGCTAAATAATCAAATTATATTTTTATAATTTATTAATATCTATTTCATAATAATTGGATTATTATTATTCATTTTCTTTCATTTATTACGATGATTCATTTACAAACCATAATAGCTATTTTCATATAGGATGTTTTAGGGTCATTTGGAATAAAACCTCAAAACTACAATGATGTTCTGATTAAGGGAAAAAGTGATATGGTTTCATTAAAAAAATATTCATAATAATTTTATAATCATATTAATTATATATTAGATGATAATTTAAAACTATTAATGTAAGGATGTAAATAAAATTAATCATATAATTTCATTGAGATGGTAATTTGTATGTGGATATGAATTACATTTATGTTTTTATTAAGGGATTAAAATAAATAAATTATATAATGTTTAAAATTTATATAATTTTAAATTTATTATAAATTAAATCTGTTGTCATTATTTATATTGCAGTGTGTGCACTTGTGTTGTGTTAATGAAAAAGAAATCACATTGTATTATACATGTGATACTTCATACGTACGCACTGTCGAAAATATAAATTTAAAATGAATTCAAAGGGTATGATAATAAGTAAAATATTGTCATTATAGACTAATATTTATTTCAATAACATATTATATCGTTATTTATTCTTTATCATTAACTAGTAATATAAAATTGTGATGAAAAAATAATCTCATCACTTCTTGGTTGCGGTAATTTGCAGATACACATGGAAATATTTTCATTTTCCATATGATGGAGAAAAAGATTAAAAATGGTTCTATTATATTTAAATTAACATCATTTTATTTAGAATATATATATTTATTGATTTTATAATATTCATATAATAATTATAGGTGGTATAAGAAGAAATAATCATTAAACTCCTTACTAGTAATTATATATATAACTTAGAAAACAATCCTTGGTATAGCCCTTATGGCGATAGTTAATTTTAATTTGGTGAGATAAGAAGATATAAGATAAGTCTATAGATTTAAAAAGAATTATTTTGGGTATTGGGAAATCTAAAATACTAATTTCGGTGAATTAATGAGGATAGGTGGTCCCATTTTACAAGTAAGGGGTGGGGCACACTTGTAATTTTTCACGGTTCAATGTTTATATAAACACCGCAAATTTTGAATAATGATCTAACACTTTAATGTTTTAAATATAAGATGGAAAATGATGAAATAATTTCCTTAACTAATAGATAATATAATATTTTTTTGAGTCATATTTCATTATTTCCATAATTAGCATGGTTTACCCTTTACATTGGTATCCAATTTTTACTTGGATAACTATTCAAAATGACAAAAAATGTTATTAAAGTTATTAAAAAATATAATAATCTAAATTAAAAATCAGAAATAGATATTTTAATATTTTATTTTTAGAGGAGGTATAAATTATTTCTATATAAATACCAATACCTCAATTCAAAAATATGTAATAGGAATTCCCTTTTATGCATAAAAATAAGTTTATACTAAAATCATGTATAATATGTATTAATAAAGATTTAAATAAAATATAGTTTTTAATGTGGTTCAAATTTTTTATATCAAATAAAATATATAATGATAAATTCTAAATATATTATAATGAATTAAAATTTATTTAAAATTGAATTTTTAACTATTCACACAAAATAAATCATTTTAGAGAAATATAACAGACAAACCTAAGAAATTTTGTTTATTATATAGCTATAAAGTACATAAATTTTGGACATATAAAACTCTGAAACAATACATTTTAATTTTGAGACAAACATCATATTATATGGGAAAAAATTTGATGACTAAAACTATTCCATATTTGATTGAAAATTTATATAAATTCATATATAAAACATTCATGATTATAAATTCATAAATTGAACACATATCAATCATAAGATTAATTTTTTGCTATGAATACATGGATAGTCTCATTAAATTGATCGTGACCTCAATATTTCAATGATGTTCTCTACAGGATTACATTACAATAAGATACAAGGATACACATCTCGAATGAAAAAATAGTTTTGTTTCCATAGAAAACTAGATACATAAATAAATTTTTTATTTCAAATGATGAAATAAAATAAAAAGTGTATTTTCCATGTGAACTCCATTATTCTTCATAATGAATCCTATTATATCAACCAGAATACAGATCATGGTATATGGGTGAATGTAAAACATAAGAAAGGGTGATATCATATTCTCATTAAGGCAATGTTTAAAGTAGAATATAAGAATTAATAAGGAATAATCAATATGGTAAATTTTATAACTAAAACACATTCCATTTAATCAATAACTTTAGAATATTAAAGTAAGATTAAATTATGAGAAAATGATTCCATATAAATAACAACATTATCATGAAAAACAATCCTAGGATACTCTAAAAAACCAAATAGTCACATTTAATATCTGTAAATGAATTCATAATGATGGAATTCATAATTATTGAAATATAAATCATATGATCTAGGTATTTTCCATGACATTTTAATTACATCTCAAGGTCTCTGCCAAAACCCCATCTAGTTTGTCTCAAGAGAACTATTGATGCATCAATGGGAGATAGTGGGCCCTACCCATTACATACTAAGTCCATTACACAAATCATATGAAAGGGTTGAAATATATTCAATATAAGGAGTCAAAAAAATAATAATTCAAATGAAATTATAATATATATAGAATCAATAAACATAATTATAAACAATTTAGAGAAAAAGGTAGATGGTAATAAAATTTTACATCCTTGTTTCAAACTCAACATAGACCATCAATAAATATAATAAGGACAGATTAAATGAAACATATTGTACTTTTAAAATAATAAAACTAAATTTTTAATGTTATTTATGAATATAAATACCATTCAATGATCTCTGAAACTTTTGTTAGAAAAATTACCTATGCATTTTGGAAATCTCCTTTTAAAAAAATATTAATTTAAAAAAAAATGTTCATTGAATTTAAAAATATAATTCTATTAATGTAAGAACTAAATCATATTCATGACCTAAAGGTGAAAAATTCCATTCAATCCATACACGTAAATAAAATATTCCATTCGAAATTTTCCCAAATTCTTAATGGTCATTCTTTTTAAAATGACATCAAGTTTCTATAATTTTTATTTAAAAGGTTAAATATGGAAAAAAATTTATTTAATATATAAATTTGAAAATATTTAAAATAAATTGAAAACATTTTTAGAAATATTATGTTTATTTTAAAATGATTTCAGAAAAAATAATAAAATAATGTCATTTTATCCTAAGAATGCTATTTTAATCATTTTTGTTCCCAATAGTTGGAAAATTGAAACATTGCTTGAAAAAAATCATTAATAAAAAATGTTTAAGAAAATATATTGATTTTAGGATGTAAATATAATATAATTCCAGAATGGGATACATAAAAAATAATCCTGAATAATGATGAGATTATGAAAAAACCCCATTCCACATGGTAAATTTTGAGTCTACAGAACCATGAAGGAAATAACATAAAATGGAAATTTAATTAAAATAAATATAAATAGATGCAATATATAACATATCAAAATGGGTATTATATGAAACATAACAAGGCATTGGTGGTGAATATGGGTTATATCATACTGATGTAAAAGGGATACTAGAAAACCATACCTCTTGGTCAACTACTTTCATAGGTGTCTGAAACCACTATTTAATAAATATATTATTATTCAACATATATTATATAATAAATATATGAAACACTATATATTATTTAATTATAGTTTTTTATCTCTGTCTGATTAATAATCCATTATTAAAATATCTATTTTGTGTGAAATTTTTACAACCATCATGATTGTTTTTCTTTCATACTTTTGTTCCTTTTAATTTTTTCACAGTTAAATCATCTCTATAATGATAAAAATTGTATAAATATAACATTTATCCATAATATATTTACATATTGTAAACTATAAAATATATAAATATAAAATGTATTGCATCATATATTGAGACAGCAGTCCATACATACGGTTGAATAACGTTTCAATTTTTCAGGATTTATTGAAAAATAATAATATAAATATTAATTAAACATTAAAAAATAATTATTAAGTTATATATATCATTCATATAATAAATAAATATCCTTATTTTCATCAATGTTAAAAAATTGAAAAATATAACATCGATATGTTGATGAGGTAGTCCACATATAGGCACAAGCGACGTAACTGCTTTCCAAATGATTGGATGGAAACTAGTTAGATGTGATAATATATATCCATAATTAGGGTTACCTATTGAATGTAACATATATTCATCAACATTTATCATTAGAGTCTTCCATGTAATGTGTAACTAAAACACTAATCTAATCGCTTCGTGAGGTGGTAGTTCGTCGTACCACAAGCGGTGTTATCTAATCCCTCATGGAATAGATATTATACAGTGATATATGATTTGAAAAATAAAAAATTATAAAAATATATTAAATATAATATAAATATTCTGAATCCATCATAACACCTATCCATGATTTTTTTTCTAGGAAAATGAATGACATCAGTTCGCATTGTGGTTGTTTTCTGTACATACGAATGATAATTTCATAACTCATTTAATGACAGTAGATAATTTTTTAGGTTATAAAATTATCGTATATTCATAATTAAGACAATGTGTTTATTATAATATTATATTTTAAGACAAATATTTGGAGTTGTGGTATGAAATTAAATAAAACACTTGGTTAGGTATTTTCACTCTTATTCCGAAAACATTTTGGATTGAACGAAGATAATTCATATGAAGGATTTATGATCAAAATAAAACCTATAAGATGATAGATTAGATATAATAATCAGATATTGGAATATTTTTTTGAAAAATTGTTTTCTGATGTGTAAATATAATATGAAAGGGTTTCCATATTTACCGAGATGAGTGGCACACATGTAATTTTTTAAAAGGAAAAGGCGTACTGAAATTTTTCACACGACAAAAATATCAATAATAGAATTGTCATGATTATTGAATATAATAGGTATATATATGTCCATGAAATGTATTCTATATAAATTTTGTTATATTTTTATCCCTCACATGTTTATATTAATCCTCAATCCCGGAAATACAATTTGTTTCATTAAAATCAATAAATAATTTTTAACTATTTTGGTAATAATAAGTGTAACAAATTAAATTAAACAGATCAGATAATATAAATTATTATCATTTGAAATATTGAACCAATTTTTTAAAAATTAAATTTTAATTTTTTTTAATTTGTAATTTATAAATAATACTGCAGTTGATATGAGAATGTGGGTTTCAAAGAGAAAATATTCAAAAGCATAAAATGTGTTTATATGAATATTAAATTTTAAATTGATTCCAATGACCTAAATTTGAATAATTTCTATATAAATATGATAATTTTAATATTATAATAATAAAGTAAAAGTTTTATTTTTATAAATGGTTTTTGAGTATTGTAAATTCAGTATCTTAATCATTATTTTTTACTATTCACTGAAAAATCTATCTTTTCATAAATTTTTAAAATATTTAAAAATAAAAAATATCAATGTAGATTATAAAAATTATGTTAATTTATTCATATACGTATTATAATATTGTATAAAATTAATTATAAAATATTTTTCAATAATTATACTAACTACCCTTTAAAAATATATATGTTTTTCTATATAATTTCATTTAATATAAAATTGTTTTTATTTTTTTACTAAAAAATATATAACCGATCAAATTATTTTATAATGTGTTATATAATATATTATAAAAAACATATTTATTTTTATTCATTCAATCCAACCAAACTAAAATGTCATAATTTTCATGTTGAAATAATATTATTTTAATAGATTGATGTCTTATTCAAACCCGATGTTGTGTGCATTGAAGGATATTTAAGAGATTAAATTAACTTAAATATAAATATATTTTATTTTATTCAAGTGACTCACTATAAATTATAATTACTATTTTATGTCCCATATTCAATCGAATTTGATGCTACTATTTTAAAATCATAGGGTGTTACATTATACCAACCATAAATAACTTGTATCGTCGTAATGTACTTTTGATATTGGAGAAAATAGGGTTGTCATTGTAAATATCATAAATAAATTTCCACATTGTGAGAGTGGATAATAATATAACCTCTTGATAAGTGATTATGTTATGTGTGAAGGAAATCTGAAATAATTACATATATATGATTTAATATAGGAGAACATAGGAGGGATGAACATATATGTTATTAAAGGAAAATAATAAATAATTATAGAGGTTTTTTGAGATCATTGATCACAAGAAGTTGGGTGATCCAAATTAGATAAAATACAAAAAAATATTAAATATTTAAATGGTTAGAAGACAGAGGGTAATATGAAATGAAGGTGTTATGTTATATTTTTTTGTTTCAATATCATTTTCTTTGTGTTGATAATTTATTTTAAAGTTTAATAATGTATATATATATATATATATAAATAATTGATATATTTTTATTTCATAATAATTTTTTATTTGGTTGTTATTAAATCAATTTTATCATTATTTCTTACTCTATTAAATTAATATTAAAAATAAAATTTTATGCCTAAATAATATTCAAAATAACATTATAATTTCAATTTATTCATGCCATCTCTATATATTTTAAAGAAAAAAATTGGTTATAAAAAAGTATCTAATAACTCCAATTTTTCATCTTAATCCATTTAATATATAATTAATCATATTCTTTTCCAAAATATATCTATATATATTTATTGTCAAAAAAATAGATGTAATGTCAATAATCAACGTTATATTTCACAATCAATAAAAAATTTATCCAAATGTCACATTTAATATATTTAAATTCCATGATCCACATAAAACAATAATGAAAACAATAATGATTCCAAAAAAAATTAGATGTTATAAAATATATTCCATAAATGAATTCATGTGTAGAATCTCGCAACGATGACAAAAACCATCAATCCTCTGTCCAATTTCAGAATATCCAACACTACTACCATAAAAATCTCATTATTATACCTCCATATAGGGAAATATTTAGTGTTATCTTCAATTAATCATTTTTTCATCAATATAAACATACCACAAAATCTATTTTAATGGTACCATTCAACAAATGCTTTCAAATTAATAATGTAATAATACAATATTAAAATCATTAACCATTTTATAATTCATTAAAAATGAATATCCTTGATGAAAATAAAAATATTAAATAATAATGGACTGTAAACACAATAACATTAATCATTTAACTTAATATAAAGAAATAAAATAAGCTCTACCTTGATCCCTTATCATATTTTCATTGATATTCCCTTGGAAATTGGGATGTTCATTTCGGGTGTTCCCCCATATCATTAAAATAGAAGCATTTCATATTGTCTGATTATTTATTCCTTACGAAATCGTGATCATGATGTATTTATTCTCCTAACGTGATGAAAAAACATTTTCCTTTTATGAATGTACAACGGTGTTTCCTTATAAAATTATCAGATGTTTAAAATTTCCTTATTCACTTCTTTCAAAAATCTATATTTTCCTTCATTATAATCATTTTCTCTTAAATATTTTTGAAGTTAGTATACATAGTGAATTATTTCTCTTTATTGATAGTACATGATACAACATCCCTATATGTGGAGAATGATTGAGAGACAAGTTCTCATTAGAGGATTCAATTAGTCTCATCATTGTTATTGTAATAATGGTCTTTTTATTACATAAGGATTTTGTATAATGTCTTATTTCCCATTTAATGTTTTCTTCGAACAATTAAATAATTTTTTAAATTTTTTTTCTTAGGCTCAAGATCCCTATTTCCATACACACTTGTTTCCCAAGAGGAAATTTTTTATCTAATAATTGTTCCTCGAAATCCTTAAATTCCTTATTTATTTATTTATTATTTATCCCTATTATTTTTTATCAATTACCACCATATACCTACAACTCCCAAGAGATGATAAATAACCAGGTAAACATTATACCTTTCAGTAGTTCCCAGAGAGATAAATATATTCTCTAATGAAATTATCCACATATCTAATAAAAATGAGTTTTTAGTATTATTAGTTGATGGAAGAAATTTTTGAATGATGTGGTATAACTTAATAACTCCTTATGGTGAATCAATATGTTTTTATATATGGGAAATGTTTTTCACCATAACCAGAACACATACCCTAATATTCTTATAAATTGGAAACATCCTATTACAGCGTTAGCAAAAAAATAATTATATATAATATATCATAAATCATTACATGGTGTATGTTCATTGATATGGTTCTCATTGATTTGACAAAGAACCATTTAAAAAGATATAATACACTATATTAATAATAAAATTATGGAAAATAATGTGTAATCCAACAAGTAGTGAAACATATTAAATAAATTAATTTTTTCAAATATAATTTTAAAACAATAAAAAATGGTTCATACAGAATATTTTTATTTTAAATACATTCATAAGGGTTTTTAATGAAAATGATGTTTTTCCTAATCATTTCTCTCTTTCCTATCATGTTTTGGGTGCACTCAGTCTTATTTTCTAGCACTGATTGATGATCTAGAAAGCCCAACACACCATTTTTGGATAATTACCCAAGTATACACTTATTTTAGAACCACCCCCTCTTGTAGAATCAATAATTGGAGGTATTTACTTATAAAAATTACATAATGAATTAGTAAAATATATTTTTGATCACAATCTATATATAACCTCAATTATTATCATGTGGTTATGTTACCTAATCTATGTTTTCCAAAATCAAATTCACAAGGACTGTACACAACTTCCTAAATAAACACAATTAAAATCCGGACACAAATATCAATGATTTATTGTTTACATTATTATTATTTTCATTATATACAAAAAAAATCTGGCTAAAGTATTATATAGTTTAGTAATCTAGGATACTATATATATACATTAAATTCATATTATAATTTAAATCATATAATACACAAAGTATTTTTTTACGAAAACAATTGTTCTTCATATTGTATCCAAAAATATAAATAAAATACACATCATTTTATAATAGAGAAAATAAAACATAAATGATGGGTGATATTAGTATCTCAGGATGGTTTAGCATATAATGAATTATATAAATAAAAATGGAATAATCAATAAGGAATAATAAATAACTGAAAAAATAAAAATTAATAAATTAAATGAGAATAATATAATCGATACAAATAGTGCTCATATAGTTATTCATAAAGAACCACATGAGCATTAAATTTTTATCTTAGATATTCTAATTAATCTAGTAATTACCTTGAATATTTATAATTGAATTAATAATGAGGGAATATATAATATGAGAAATATAAAATATATTTTCGAGTCTCTGGGCCATAGAATATAAATTAATGTGTAAGGTCTCATTGAAAAAAACAATTCTTCTCTCATGATACATATAAATCCATAAAGTGGATATATCTAGGCCCACAAGTCACTTAATATGTAATGACCCAATGTATTTTGGAAATATTTTTTCCCTGAATAAATGTGTTCTTTATTAAATTGTATTTTATTATACTCGTAAAAATTATAAAATAAAAGATTAACTCATTAAAAATATCCTTACATTACTTATCGATGAAACCAATTAAAATAATAAATATATAATTTTACCTAAATTATAAAATAGATAATCTAAAATGTATCTTATGGATCGCCTGAATCTGTAAAGATCACCATCTCCCAAGGAAAACACTATTGAAATGGAGCCAGATTTTTTTAATCCAATCAATATAATTTAAATTTAAATTATATAACCTTGGGAGTAATTTTAGTGAATGATGGAGTAAAATAGTGAAGTTGAATATGTCTGAGATAAGGCAACCGTAGGAATAGTAAATTGACCATTGGTAGTAGAAACCTGAAAATTATGAATTGTAATGAGACCATTGGAATAGTAATTATACCTAAAAATAATAAATTATGATCAAAATAATATTTACCATGATTACTATATGTAAATATAAATATTATAATTCCAATAAAAATTACTATTTAGTTTAAAAAGCATAAAATAAATAAAAGAATAATTTTAATTGACATTATTTTAATGAGATTCATGAAATTCAAAAAAATTTATATTAATGAAAATAATTACATATTTTTAAATTATAATTTAATAAAATTTAAAACATTTTTGAAATTTTCATATCAAAATTATTGAATGGTGATTTTTCTGTAATTTTATAAAATACTAGATTTTTTAGGTTAATTGTATAAAGACGTTTTTTTTCACATAACAAGTGGATATTAATAAAATAATATTTATTGTGTAATAATTTCATAATCCTTCCAAGAGAATGAGGATTGATATTATATATTTACTTTCATAAATGAGTCAGCTAAATAATATAAATATTAATTTCCTATGAAAAATGATTTTTCCAAAACCAAAAAACAAAAGTGATCCAATAAATGAAATATATTACATTAATTCCAATATATTTTTTAATAAAATAATGAATTATATTTATAAAAAAGATTAATTTATTAAAACACATTTTATTATATTTATATATGACTGGTATATTCAAAAAAAAATTATTATTACTAATTTTTCCTTAGATATTTTTTTAATTATTCTTATACTCAACAAAATACACCGTCCCCTAATGTATCAATAACCATCGACCACACATTTGGAAGTTGCTCTTATAACACTATGATGTTTTGTAAAATATTTTTTTCAAATTACATTAATACTGTTGATATTTTACATTTCATGCAACCCTGAAATTTTTTTTATATAAACTAATTATGCTAAGATTGCGTTATAAAACAAAAAATTTATAATTCACTACACACAAAATTAATAGTAACATTATCTTCACATTATACCAAGTTCATCCTACGTTATAAACATGATTTAAATTCCTCTAATGACTTAGATAACTCGCAAGACCGTGTCTTAGAAAACTATAAAATATTATTTAAAATATTATTAAAAAATATATATATATATAATCTACCATTTATTATGAAGGATTTTAATTGTATTATATAAAATATGAAAATAAATGGTTAATTATGTTAGTTAAAAATTAATTTTTAATTAATATTAGGACACATTTAATATAAAGGAAATGTTTTGATATGAAAATATTATTATTCTCACATAGATATTTTATCCTAATATATTAAATTAATTCCAATTATTGAGTTATATAATTTTAATATATAAGCTATTTATATAAATAGATATTTTTCCACATTCACAAATAGAATCAATAAAAATAAGATATCAAAAAATAGAATTTCCCACATAACAAAAATATTTTTATTATGTAAAATTTACCACTTTTAAATGGAAAACCAATTTTAAAAATAATATTTTGATTATTTATAACAATTATATGTAAAATTAAAAGTCTCCACTGGAACATGACCATAGAAATTATTTTCTCTTCAATTTTTAGATGTTTTTCATGATGTTTCATATATTAAAAAATAGAAAAATATACTGAATTTTAATTCAAAACTACTTTTTCATCAAATGAATTTATTTGATTAAATTATATTTTTTTAATTTTTTTTAAATACAATTAGATTAATTTTCTATCAAATAATAAAATTTTGTTCATTAATATTTAGTATGAAAATAAGGAAATTTTTTGATCTTTTCTACTTTAAAAACAATAATTGCCATCATCTTTTAAAGTTTAAATATAAAATAATTTATTCTACTTCTAGAATTATATATTTCAAAAATTGATTCAATATTTTGAAATATCAAAATTTATAAATTATAATACATTAAAAATAGTTTTTACCAAATAGATTAATGAAAGTAATTAAAATTAATTTCAATTATTATGGAAAAATTAATCATCACAACAGAATAAACCATAAACATACGGGACCAAATGACCTATAAACATTTCCAAAACTGATTGGATAAAAATTATTTTTCCAAAAATGGTAAATTTTTTAGTTTTTTTGTTAATAATTCATTTAAAAACATGGTTAAAGATCGTTTGTTTTCAAAAATACCAAGTAAGCCCTTTCCCTTCCCTAAAATAGTCAACTACATCTCAAACAGCCACAAAACACAAAAACCATATAGGATCGCCTATTATCAATGAAAAAAATACCCAAATACCTATATTTCTCCTTGAATATTCCATTTGTCGATATGGAAATCCAAGGAATCCCTTAGGTGAAAACAAAAAGGAGTAACCGAAAAAAGAGGTAACATCCTTCTTCAAGATCCTTTAACATATTTTTATTCCCCACCTAATCTACATTAAATATTCCATTGTTATACAAAAAAAATTATTTATAATACATATACTGATTTATTTTTACATAGTGGTTTATATCTATACTGACACACAATTCAATCTAATGGGTAACATACATGTTGTTTATGTGATGGTGAACTACCGCCATAGAAAAAAATGCTTCTTCATTTTTCCATTTCCACATTCATGGTTGTGAATTATGATGAAAAAATAATTATATATGATATATATTAATAATATAATTTAAATAATCATCTAAAATTATTTTATAACACATTTCATTATAATTTCAATTTTTTGAAAATATGATAAATTTATTTGAGGAAATGTGGTCTAATACACCCTCAATAGAATTTGATTCGTTCACAAACTACATGGAATTTATTAATGATAGGATTATTAAAATTATTATTTATATATGATATAAAAATTATTCTACAATAATTATATGTACTTATATCTTATCTACTCTCTTTCAATCAATGTGACAATAAAATCAAAATAGTCATCATGCGTACGTATAACAAACAATCTCAATGAATGATTTATTCCATTCAGAATTTATATATTATAAAATAAAAATATATTTAATATAAATTTTATTTGTATCATATTATCATTATATATAAAATGATATAACTATAAGGATGAATAATACAATAAATTAAGAATCATGTGAAAAACAAAGTGAATATTACCCGAAGTGAAGCCTTAACATAGGATTCATTAAAATTGGGTAATATAAATTCATAATAAAAATATATATGGTATTAGATATAATAATATGGAACTTTTATTAAATTATTATTAACTTATAGTTATTATATTACATTTTTGATGTGTATATCAATTTTTAGGTCCTAAATTATGTTAATTTCATTACACTTTTTATTTCAATGTGATATGTGACTTATTTATCAATCATTTATCTTGTGTGTTGTGTATAGGTACCAATGATATATTATATGAATATTATAATTTTTTTTATGGGTATTTATATATCCATTTTAAATTATTATATTAATAATATTTATGCTTTAAATGTTACCAAATCAGTATTGTAATTTGGTCTCAATTTTCCTTTTTTGAGACTCATGAAATATAATGCAACGATACTTTTTTATGAGGGGTATATAATACCTGTTATATTTTAAATAATTAATATCATTATTTTAATAAAGTTTTCTAATTCATTTAATTTTTTTTCTTCTGTAGATATTATAGTTCCATGTTACCTTGTAGTTGGAGTTTATTGAAATAATCACATCGTCTATTGAGATTGTGTAATATTACACTTCCATTCAGTAAATATTATGATCCATCACTCAAGATAACTCAATAAAATTATTATCCTATATATATTCTATATTAAATTATTTATTTGTACCATTTTTACAATATTTGGTACATAATATGATATAGAATGTGTTTGTAATAATGTCATACATTATTTCTCTATTTGGTAATAAACTTGTGTTACATAAAAATCATTTTTTCTAAAATGCTTCTCAAAATGTACTATATAATTAATTATATGTTATGAATTTTTCTAAAGGAAAATTTTTCAATAATTATTATTCATATTTCATAATTTTTTATTAAAATTGGTTTTAAAACATTTTCAACATTTATTTATATGTTTCAAAATTATTTTAGTGAAATGTAATTAATCAAAAAATAATTATTTATAAGTCTATATTGCCTCTTCATTGAAATGATTTTCAATATGTTTTAAATCAAAAATTATAATATTTCAATATTTTTTCAACAAAAATTTGATTTAATGCTTCCATTATATGTTTTCATGTTTATTTTCAAGATATTATTTTCAAAAGGTTTTATGTTTTTAAAAAAATTCTTCTAGATGAAAGGATAATTTCCGAAATAAATTCTTCTAAAATATATTAAAAATTATTTTCCATATAAGATGACATCTATTGATGTTAATAAACTTGTTATGGTAAATGATCCAATGTTTATGTTCATATTATTTTAGGAATGGTTTATGTTTTGATGGAGTGATTATTATGAAACTTGTTACTCTTCCAATGGGTCATATGTATTTGACACATACTTCCTTTAATGGGTTATGATATAATGAAATTATTAGTAAAAATATCTATTAAACATTGTTTCTTATATGATTAAATGTTAATGATACTCATTTCATTTAATGGGTTATGATTTTTTGTTTATAAAACACATCTATTTTCATGTGTCTTGATATGATGAATGTTTTGTTTTCTTGTGGAAGTTGTATATATGATTTTATTTAAAAAATCGTGGGAACTAGAACTCCATCAAATTAATTGGTAATGATATATTGAATATGAAATCAATTAGTACTTGTGTTTTATCTAATGATAAAAAACAATAAGTTTCATGGTTTGTATACCAAGACTAAATGTAAGAGGGCACAATAGTTGTATCCCTTGCTTGAAATTAAGAGGGCGTAATATTTGCTAACCAAACATAAATATAAGAGTGTACATGGGTGGTATCCCAATGTAGAAATTAAGTGGATACATGGGTTGTTATCCCAATGACTATATTTGTGCATGAGTCGTATCCCAAGCCTAACATGTTGTGAATGACTTCATAGGTAGCCTTAAAAAATGATTCTATGATTTTGTTCTTTATTTCCTTATGATTAATGTCTTAAGAACTACCAGGGTTTATTCGATGATTAATTATTATGATATTTTATATTCATGGTATGTTATTATAATGTTATTATCATGTTATCATACCCCCATGTTCATGTTTATTCTTACATGTATCCCATGTTTAACCTTGTTGAAGATATGATCTCACCCCTTTTTATGTTTCATTTCCCAGACTATGAGGATTTTAATTACTTATGATATTTATAATAATTGTTCTATTCATGTAAAATATAGTTCTATAAAACATATCATGCTTAGTTTCTAGTGTTTATGTCTCAATTCTTCAAAAGGAAATAAGCTAATATAATGTTGAAGGGTTTGATTGTATTATTTTTTAAGTATCACAAAAAACTAATATAATTTTTAAATTAATTATTTGAAAGGTTGTTATAGTCAGTATCAATGCAATTTATTAGTCATAAATTGGAAAATATGATGAAAAAACATTTTTGATTACTATGAAAATTTATCAGGATATGTTTAGGGATCTCTCTAAGGATACGTATAAGGATTAGTTAAAATTTATGAAAATGTAATGAATTTTTGGTAAAGGATAGATTTAGGGGTTTTCATGAAATATATATCTATCTGAATACTACGCGTGGATGTGCCTCTCAAACATATGTAACTAGGAGTAAAAACTCTAACACGGACTTTTGGGCCTGAATTAGCCGAACCTCGTACAAAAAAAGTACCTCCTTCAAACCTAGTTTGACCCTCCTTGGGGATATTATTTTGGAATTCATATACACATTAAGAACCCTCATGTATTATTTTAATATAATATGACTATGAATAATATAGGATAAACCATATGATTTCATATATTAATTAATTATCAGACATGATTTGGGAATCCTATAAGTATCTTTATCATGATTATATGGTGTACTAATTTGATAAATGATTATCACAATTTCTTTTTTGGTTATAGTTAATATAGAGATCTATAAGGAACATGGTTAACATTTAATTTATCATATATTTAATGTAAAAAAATAATGATAATTAATATCCAATGTGAATATATCTTAACGATAGTCCGGAAGGTGGCTCATGTATTTGTTAAAATTTTGAAATTAAATATATCGCAAATTAAATGTCAAAGGTATGTGATGTTCATCCATTATATTTTACATTAAAAATTATCATCACATAAATATTTGGGTTAACGAATCTTAATAAATTATTCATAATTAATATTCATGGAATCAGTTATTAAGGAATGATTTTATGAATCATGAGTAATGGTTTTGTAAAAATATTCAACGAATGAAGTATTTAGGTTAGGGAATTTTAAAAATATGTTTTATGAATCCTGATACATACATGTATTTTCAATATATGTTTTCATTATGAATTTAAATTAACGATTTGAATGGTGATGAAGACATAAAAAGGTGGTTTTATGGAATGGTGAAGTTTTTATTATGGGAATGAAACCTTTATTTAATTTCTACTATTGAGATCATGATGATGTGATAATGATATTTGGGATATGAATATGAAAATTGGATTATTATGATTAACATGGAACAATGTAAGGAATTTTTGAAAAGTTTATAATGCTACAATTGAATATGTTTAGTATGTTTTTAGATTTAAGGAATAGATCTAATATACTTTGGAATATGGAAACAAGCATGTTTTCAATATGTATTTATGGTAATTCATGTAATTAACAGGTTTCAAGAGAATATATTTTGATAATATTCACATTTATTGAATTATAACTACCAATAGTTTCTTTGTGACATTTGGGGGGATCGATGTTATGCATATTTCATGACGTTCTTCTAATATTAGGGATTATTTCCTTTTAGAAGTGTTTTTTTGTTATAAATTTATGTAATTTTTATGTCAATATTTCGAAAAATTATTTGTATACTGATATTATTTTGAAAATAGTGGTTAAAAGTCTATTTAGTGATTAAACATATTTCAATGATGTTCATCATATTTATTTTTTATATCAAATTAGTACTGTTTTTATAAGAAATATTGAGTTTTGGGTGAAAACCAATCATCTCTGGTAAGGATACGACTCTTGAACACCTGGAAAAAAAATGATACTGTTTTCATGCCTACCACTAGTCTACACGATGTCCTGGTTGATTGGTATTTCTTTTTTTAGAATTAATATTATTGATCAAACAATATAGTTAATTTATATTTTCAGATATTATTGTATTAACCATATTGATTTTGAAAAATAATTAGAGACAAATTTTATATATTTCATTCTATTATGGGCCTTAAGGTCTTATAAATGCTTATTTTAGTACTCCAATCGTTTGTGTTAAATGATTACCATCCATTTCATGTTTTAATGGAAGAATTATAAATTGATAAAAGCCCAAAAAATTGAAATTACTTTTATATAAGTATACAAAGTAAGTAAAATTCCAAATATTGTTGTTCAATGAAATAATTAATCAATGTTAGAGAAATTATTGAAACATTTTTTCCTAATAGATTAATTTTTCATGAAATGATGACCTTTTAAATCAACACATATTTATGAAATGTAGTCCCTCAAATTTTCATTGATCATTTACATATTTTTTATTGATGTCAGCAATCACTCCATATGAATATTTACTTATTTAAGCCAAATCAATGTTTTCAAATTCCACCAATGCTCTCTAATATGGAAACCTAGTAATATTCTACCTTGTGTAACCCTTACGTTTCCAACATTCACTTTTAAATAATTATTTGATGATTCATTTTTATGATGTGGGATTATATAAGTGGAACTTTAAAGTAATAAATATTTTATAACATTGAATAATTTTAATGGTGATTTTTTATTTTTAAGTGTATAATGTAACACCCATATATTTTCAAAAATATATCATTGAATTAATTTATTCATTTTAAATTACTCATTACACGAAACACTGATAATAGTATTTTTATATAAAAACAAAATTTAGGGGTTACATTATATAAAAAACAATGTTATAATGCACTAAAAAAGTGTAATGTTTAATATTATTTATATAGAACACTAAGCTTAGAGAAAATTCTATTAAAGATTGATTCCCTTCAATAGAATGTATAACACGGAAGACTGAGTGTAAGAAAACATTAATATATTCCTAAAAATTTAATTCTTTTCAATAATATGATATATATTATCGATTATGTTTATTTTTTATTAATAGTAACTAAATTTTGAATATACATGCATAAATTAATTATTTATAAAGGAATTATCAATGAATACATTAACAAATTTAATATAGAAAATAATTTTACAGGAAAATATATTTTTGTTCTCAATGTTATTTTAAACAAATAAATTTAATAAATAAAAATTTGTTTATTATATTAATGTTAAAAAAATATATATAAATTACAATAATTATTTTTTTAAACATCCAATATATTTGATAATTATTAGATAAAAGCATACCCAATTTCAAACCTAAAAACTGATATTTTTACTAGGGATCTTTTACATCGTTTTAATGGAAAACCTATATAAAATTCATTTCATGATTTTTTTATTATTATTTAAAAAAATATTTTTTTTAAATAGTAACATAAAATTATGTTACTATGATATTTTGGTACATTTATGTAATGATTCATAGTTTGATTAATAGTGGAAAACACATGATTTTAAATAAAAACTCAATGTTTTTATATTTTTTTATATGGATAAATTATTTTTTAATTAGTTTTAATTTTTAAATATATTTTTTTCTAGTAATAGAATTAAAGTAATAGGAATAAATTTCCCAATAAAATTGAATATAAAATCATAGAAAACATTTGAACGTTTTTACATTAATAACCATCATTCTCTTCTAATCTATGAGATTAAATATAAATTAATTTCAAAAATATTCCTGCATGAAATTTTTAAAAACTGATTTAATATTTATAATAATATTAATTTATAATTTATATTAATTTCACCTTAGTTGTCTACGAAAATTAGTAGTAATATAAACTAAAATAAATTAAACTGATTATGGGAAAATTAAACAGAACTGGTGAATATACTATAAACACAAGTGCCGAAATGATCAAGGAAGTTGTCAAAAAACAATAAAATGTCCATTAATTGGATAGTAACCTTTATATATTTATTTTTTTGGTATAGGATGTCTTTTTTGGTTTAAAGGAGGGTACACCAAACTTTTGTTTCGAAAATACTAGGAGAGTTCTATCCCTTCCCTATAAAAGGCCACTATCTCTCCCACTTCATCACATCTCTCTAACATATTAGGATCAGGCATTATCTTCCCAATAAAATTCCCAATATCCCTCACAAACTCATTGAATCCTCTACTTTGTATGAATCATACCCAAGGAATCCCTTTGGTGGAATCCAAAAGGAGGTACCCAAAGATTAGGTTACATCCCCCCTCAAGCTCCATTATCATATTTTAATTCACTAACCCATCCACTCAAATTATTCTGTGATATCCAACTATGAAATTATCTTCAATATAATATTTTTTTTGTTTTACACATATAATAACTCATACATCCATATAATCGGTAATGAACATACTATTTATGCAAATGGCGAACTACAACCTCCCAAAACAATGATTGTTCATTTTTCCTTTACACCTTTAATGGATGGGAATTATGAGGTACAATGTGTATACATTTGATATGTATTATATTAATTATTTATATAATATTATTTAATTCATTTATAACAGATGTCTTGAAAAATCATTTTTTTTGTAAATATTACAGTTTTGTTTGAGGATGTTTTCACAACCACCCCCTCAAATTGATGTGGTTCATTGACAATATAAATGGATTGTATTAAGTTTGGTATTAGTATACATATATAATATATTTTATATAATAATTCATCTTTAGTAATTATATGTATATATATATATTTATATATTTGTATAATTTTATTTTATCTACTCTATTTCATTCTATACAACAATAAAATAGAAACAACATTATTTTGTAAGTACGACCTACTGTGTATGTGGATGGTGTATTATATTTAATACTTAGATATTCTTTAAAAAAACTATAATTAATATATATGAAATTTATATCATTATATACATTGTGAAAATCCTGTTATATAAAAAAGGACCAATGATATAACAAATTATGACACACGTGAAATAAAAAATTAATATTCCTGAATTGAAACCTTATCATATAATTATTAACAAGAATGTAATATTAATTTTTAATCATACCTAATAATGTATTAGATATAATAATTATATTTTTTGATATATTTATAATAAATATATATTTTATTAATAAAGATTTTTTTTATGATTACAATGAGATTCAATATAGAAGCTAAGGGAATTTCATCAAACGTTTTATTTTCAAGAGATAAATGTATTTTCTACACATCATTTATTTTCTATTGCATTCATACTAATTTTTTTTGTTTTTTTATTATTTTAATAATATTTATGGATATTAATACATATATATATATTATGAATTTCCAGTCATTGGGTTTATGTGACAAAAGATACCAAATTGTTAAAGTAATTTTGTCTCGATTTTCCTTCGATGAAGAGCATGCCATGTTATTCGGCTATATTAATATATGATGTGTCTATTCCACCTTTTAAATTATAAATAAAAAATAACCTTATCATAATTATACTAAAATATTCAGGTAATTTCATTTTCATACTTGGGAATATAATTCAGTATTAAGATTTTATTGAAACAATCTAATTGTTTATCGATAATGTTTATGATTATGATTCCATTACTGATATATTATGATCAATATCTCATGATAACACATGAATATTCATATAATATTTTTATTTGTTATATAATCATGTATTGGTTCAATTTTTAGACTTTTTGTTACTTAAGAACACAAAGAAAGTTTTTTTATGAATGTCCGACTTTACCTCTCTCTTCAGCCAGAAATATCGGTTCAATCAAAATTATGTATTATAATAATTATTCCATTTATGATTTATAATTTTTCAATGTTTTATAAATTTAATTGTTTTATAATAATTTTTAATATTCATTTTTAAGAGTTAATATAAAAAAAATTAAAAAAAATTCAACATTAAATTATAATTTTTCTAATTACTTTTAATGAAATTGTTTGAAAATGGAAAAAATGTTTCATTTTATATATTAATTGTATTTTAAATGGAATGATTTTAAATAAATATTCAATATTTAATTATAATATTTCAAGAATATTTCAATGGATTTTTTTTCAAATATTATTTTACAATTTTCAAGTTAATTATTATCCAAAGGGGTTTAAAAGGATTTATTTTATCAAATGGATTTTTTAAAATGAGATGATAATTTCACCAACAATTGTTTACAAAATATATTTCAATAAAAAAATACATATAATGCGATATTCATTGATGTTAATAATTCCCATATAGGAAATGATAAAAATGGTCCATTCATTTTCTTTCCTTAATAGTTTATGCTTTAAAAAAATGATTTTTTGCACACCTGCTACCATTATAGGGGTCAAATGCCTTTGAAGGCCCATTTGTTTCACTAGTTATGATATATAAAATGATTATAAAAACTATATGATTTCTATTCATTAAAATGTGATGAAATTATAATGATAACCATTTAATTTCATGGGTTATGGTTTTTTATTTATAAAATCAAAATATATTATTTGGTCATGATATGACGAATGTTTTGTTCGAATATTTCACATGCATGGATGATTTTATCATGTAATGGGTGGGACCTATATCTCCCAACACGGATTTGGGTATTGATAAATTGAATGTGAGATTAAAGGGTATATTTTTTATAGCCGAATCCCATGAAAAACAAGGTATATGGGTTTTAGCCCATGAAATAATGTAATTTGTCACACATGTTGTAGCCCAAGGTTGAAATTAAGTAGAAAATTGTATTGGATCCCAAGAATAAATGTAAGAGGGTACATAAATTATACCCCTAATCCTTAAATAATATTGAAAATGGGTTTTTAGCTGGAGAAAAAATTTGGTACATGGGTCATTTCCCAAATGTAATAGGAGTTGAAGGACTTGATAGGTAACATTGACATATGATTTTATATTTTTATGTGTATCACTCAAATCCCATGTATTAATCCTATGTAATACATTCGTTGTCTATGTGTTTTATTTCCTTATAATTCTTGTCAGGTGAACTAATAAGCATTTTTCCATGACTCAATTTTCTGATCATTGATATGCATTGTATTATATACTAATGTTATGATGGTCATCTCATACCACTATACTCATGTTTATGGTTATATATCTACCTTTTTTTACTTTCTCAGCATTCGAGCTCACAGCATTATATTATTATTTTCCCATATTATAAGGATATTCATTAGGTATGATGCTTCTAATATGGTTTCTCAAAAATAATAACCCAGTGGGAGATAATGTAGGTCTCTTATATACGGCTTTTTATGTTTCAATGTTTCCAAAGGCACAAAACTTATATTTTATTTGAATATTTGATTTAATATGTTTTTATTATTTTATAAAGATGATGTAATATATATTGACATTAGGAATGGGTTTTTTTGACATACCCATAACATGAAAAAATCCTAAACATTAACAATATACATGCCCTAAATCAACATAGAATCCGTATTGATGATCTCGAGTTATCCATCAAAAAACCTCAAGAGATTTTTACAATCATACAAGAGAAGTTACACTAAAGATTAATTATGTTTCAATTAACATAAATAATTTCATTTTTATCCTCTTTTTTAGATTTAATTTCGAAAAATATTACTAATTTAATTTGGTAGTAATTAAAAAATATTTAATAATTTTAACCAAATTTAACATTATAATTTTCAATATATATAAATTTTCGTATTCTCTTTCTAACTCTTTCTACAATTTACCTTTAAAGGATAGTTATCCACATATAAATACATTGTCATGTCAATGATTATATCCAAATTCAATGATGTATATTGGGTGTTATATATAATACATCAATATGTAATTTCATGTATTCTATTATTATAGTGTTACTTATACATTTTTTTTAAATTGATTTTTTCCAATATCATGAAATCAAAAAATAAATTTAAATGAGAACATGATTTAAAATTAATTGAAATTTTAAAAACAGTGATTATAAAAAAATTCCAAAAATTATAGTGGAAAAATATTTGAAAAAATCTATATAATTGAATTATTTTATTATATTTTAATTTTTTAATTATATTATTTAGGATCTGTAAAAGTGATGAAATTATATGGGATTAATGGAATGGTGATTCTAGAAGATAATTTCTTTATATTGGTTATCCTCTCATCCATAAAATGATTGTTCATTATATTTCCATCATATGCATTTTCCATTTTATTTCGGAGAAACTAATTTTCCTACACCATGTAAATGCATTGAAACGAAATCAGTTTTTAAATTTGACCCTATATCCAAAACATTATATTTTACTCATCTTGAAATGTTTCTTGTCCATTTAAAAATTATCACATTTTAGGTGAAATTATGATTTTCATTAATCATTTTGGAACCAAATGTTTTATTAACGAAATTATTTTTTACTAAATCCATATCACACACAATCCCTTATATTTTTATTAAATAAATATGATTGTCATTCATACAATGCAGAATGCAATATTATGGGAATTTAGGTTTTGATTGGTTCACCCATAAAATATATATCCCTAAAATTAATTGTGTAATGTGATGTATCTCAATATATTATGCGAAATATGTGTGAAAATTATTCTTTATTTTTTCACAATGATGTTGTTATGATTCATGCACATATGTTATGTGTGAACAAGATTTAATCATTATTTACAACAATGTGTTGTATTTAAAAACTATAAAATTATGTTTTTATGCATATGCAACATCCAATAACATTATCAAATTATTACCACATGATATTAATGATTATCAAATAATTATTAGGATTATGATTATTGTCACCCATGTTATATTGATTAATGTCCCTAATTTATCTTCTTACAGTCCTTTTAACATTGTAATTTAATTAATGTATATGATCAGGTGATGAATTAATCTATAGAAAACTTGGCTCCTTCTATGAGGCAATAGAATAGTGAATTAAATAATTCATTAATTTTATTATTTAAAACTGATGTTCGGCACTAATTTACACAAGACACAAAACCTCAGGATCATATATTATATCGCTATAATTATTTTTTTAATAATAATAAAGTAATATATATTTAATGAATTCTTTAGGTTTCTATAGTTGTTTTTAGAGTGTGTTGTAGTAAATTTTTTAATTTGGATTATTAAAAAAGAGTGAAAAATAATGATAAGTCTATTTATAAAAAAAATGTCATATTTCATATAAATGTATATGAGAGCATGGTTTTGGATAAATAAAATCCCAACTAGATACTATATGTGGATGTCAATATATAAGATAATTACATTGGGGTAACAACCTTGATAACACCATAATGAGCTAGAATAAATTGGGAACAGGTTCACATCAAGGGTCTTTTCTACACACCTAGTTTGAGTATATAAATGTATATGGTTCAGTTAATAAAATAATATATTCAAAATACAAATGAAAGTTTGATATATAAACTAATTATTAATTTTCAAATTTAGAAAATTATTAATTTACATTATACATATAGTATCGTTTATCTAAAATCATATTCCTATATATCTCATAATATATTATCATATAAAATAGTTCACAAAAAAATGAATAATTTATTAATTATTTTTTTATTTATATTTGTGCAATCCATTTCTATATTTGAATGTATTGGGAACTAGGAGAGACCCATCCATTAACCCTTGTGAGGGACAATACATATATTTCATAAATGACACTCTCAATGAAATGGGAGGTGGATTTCAATACCACTTGGTGATTCTTACCCATCTTTCTAAGGATATTAACAATAACTCAAACACTATGGAAACTCATCCTTCATTATAAAATGAAAAACTAGATATTGAATCCATTATTATTAAATGAACATTGTTGTTTATATGACCTTATGATAGTTTTATTGCAGAATAGTCAACTAAATGAAAAGGGAATACCTTTTCTATTCTCCATTATCCTGTTACGGATAATGATATTCATGTCATATATTATTTATATGGAGACTTTGATTAGTGGTGGGTGCTGTTAAATATTACTAAGATGAAGTTTTAAAGGGAATAAATTGTGTGGGAATACATTACAAATATATATATGGAATATTATTTCTGTAATACACTTTGAAAAAAGATAGTAATAGTGTTTCTTGAGCTTATGAAAATGAGTGGAGAATATGTAATTTCTTACACATGATTTTTTAAATGTCTTTCATAATACTCCTCATGTTTTTAATTCAATAATTAAATCCAAATTAATTGTGTATATTGTTTATTATTACATGAAATATTAAAGGATCTATCTAAAAGATGAAATTTGAATTATGAAGACAGTTTTTGATGTCCACTCATATTATAGACAGTGTTTAGATAATGGTCGGATGGCCTTGATGTTATGAAAAAAATATAGAGTTTCAAGATAAAGGAACTAATGTAAAAGGATGAAAGAATTATCAAGAAAAAATATGTCAAAAAGGGGGAATGAAGCATCGTGGGAACAACCAAAATAAGATAGAAAAATGCAAAAAGTGTTATATAAAAGGCCATCAACATCGTAATTTTTTAAGAGACATGAAAATTCCATCAAATTTTATAGAGGAAAAGAATCATCCCTATATGGTTCAATGATTTAATGTTATGAATAATATTAAATATATAAGTATGTTTACTTAACCTTTAGTAGAAGAGGTTAATCACCATTTTCAAAAACTAATGGATCAATATCACGGTAAATCATTTTCCAACACCACAACTATAGTTAAGCATGAAAATTATTTCAAACATTCTATACTTCATATTCACTCGAGAATGGAAATTTTTTTATTTTATTATGGTTCTATGAATTTATTTATATCATAAATATTCTTTAGAACACCTGTATAATTACCCCAATACCATGAAGTAGATGTAAAAACACCTTGTTGTGTAATGAATGTAAACCAAGTCTTGAACTATTATACTAATAATTCTTTCGGAATGATTCTACTGATGAATCTCATAGTCCTTGTTTTTGTGGAATTTGATGTAATAGTAAAAGTGGAATGTCTCCCATTATATATATTTTAAATCAATTTCCCAATGAAATAAATATAATTCTTTTTTTTAATTATCACTTAATAATATAGAAAAACTGTAATATCAAAAATACACTTTATAAAATCATACAATGATGTGGCTGATGACACCCTGTAAAGAAACATTCCATTTAAAAATGGTCTAAATGAACAAAAGTACCATCCTTGAGAAAATACGCATTTTTATGGAATAAGGAGATGAATTTACTGTAGTGTTTCAAGGAATTCCTATAGATAGTGAGGTAGAGTTATAAATATAACTTATTACTGGTGTCACTTATACCTCTAAATTCCCATATAGGATAACCCTAATCATAATAGATGAGTGAATTAAGTAAATAAAATAATAGTTGGAAAAAGGGTGCATATGACCTAGTGTGTCACCTTGAACTATGCCAACACTTCCTTTCAAGAAAACGGATGGATGGATAAATTTTTGAATAGATTATCGGGATGTTAACAATATCATCATAAATAAAAAGTAACCTCTACTAAAGATTTATGTGTTTTTTGATCAAATATGAGGACTACTATTTTTATTTATGGCGAATATTCATTTAGTATATCATCAAATGATGTTGAAGAATGATGATATTCAAAACCAAACCCTCCAAACATTGTATGGTCATTATAAGTTCATAGTTATTACCTTCAGACATTTTAATGCCACTGTGATATTTAATATTTTAGGAATAATGTATTCCGAGACTATGTTAACATTTTTCTAGTAGTTTTTATTGATATTCTTATCATACAATCTAAGTGTTCGTAGGATCATAAAGAGAATCTAAGAATTATGATGTAAAATTTATTAACTGATAAAATATATGATATGAATACAAATTGTGTATTTTTTTGTGTCATGTCACTATCTTACGGTATGTTATCATATGTGTGTGTATTTTTATGGACATTTGAAAAAAAGGCAATTACGGAATGGCTTAGGCCCACAACATTCACATAAATCCATATTTTTCATTGCATAATACGGTACTGATGACATTTTTTGACGAATTTATAATGTTATTATAGCTTTATATCTATATTTATAGGAAATGTTGTAAATTCTTTCTCAATGGGGGAATGTGAGGAAATAATTCAAGTGCTCCATAAGAGACTATTCATTATGCTTGTAATCACATTTCCATCTAGTGGAGAATGTTTTTTGATCTGATGTAATGATTAAATGAATGTATTTGGTTTAATAAACTTGTAAAATGATAAGATTATAGACTATACCTCGTGAAAGATGAAGATACATGAGTAAAACTACCCAACAATGATCTAGAGTGATCTATTGTGATCTTCAGTATGAGGATATAGAGGCATTTCCTATATGTTGAAAAGTGTGGAATATAAACCAATCTTGATATTCAAATGTATATATTCACATTTAAGGAGATCAACCTGAATCAATGATGATAGTTATAGATTATCATAAACTATCATTTCTCATCTCAATAACACCATTAAAATGAGAATTAGAATGATGATCCCTTCAGAATAAAAGAACCAACTAATATATCTTTGGTTTTAATTAAGAGTAAACCTATATTCTTAGATATAAAAATTATATATATTGAAATATAAACATCCAGAATATATCCTTACATTCCAAAATGATTTAATATCAATATATATAATAAATGAACAATGGTGAAAAAATGGATGATTTTGAGATTCACGTGAAGGTGAAAGTAGAAAAGGAAGGAAAGATTCAAGAGTTACATATAGATGAGGATGGAGTTCGTTTTTTATGGAAAATTTATGAGACTAAATTTTAGGTGATAAATTATATTCTATTAGAGAATGAACATAGCCCAACGTTCTATATCAATCTGGTAAACAGAAGGATATATCATTATCACTGAGAAATCATTAGACGTGATAACAAGAAGAATGATATTTCTCAATACACGTCATTGTTCATTATATGTTATCATATAAAATGTGGGTGATATAAATCTAATGGGATAATGAAACCATGTCCCATACCAATGAGGATATGTGGGAATATAACTATAGAATTTGAAACTACTCTCCCGAAGTCATTAAAAGGAAATATTGTTATATGTTTTGTGGTGGATCGAATCAAAAATACATTCCACATTATATCTACATGGGAATATTACTCACTGAAACAATATTTTATGATATAAGAAAAGGAATTAGTGATACTACAAGGGATTCAACATGTGATAATTTCTTTTCATGATCCATAGTTTACATCTAAATTCTACGAATTATTCAACATAATTTCATTAATCAATTGAATTTAAATATGGTATATCACCACTATTTTCTGCGATAATAAGGGAATAAAATCTAGTTGGACTAAATAATATTTCACTTATTATAGGTAGAGTTTAATCCATCCAACAATATAAAAAAGATACCCTAGGTCCGCTGAAGGGTAATGCTAAAGACTATCAAAGGGAATTGATGTTTTATGTGGGAGAAATTTGTATCCATCTAATATCACTATATTAGAGGGTCTTGTAGTATATAAAGAAGGTAAATAATATTCCAATATACATTAAACTCTTTTATATATTTGATCAAATAAGAGAAGTCATGTAAAACATAGAACTCCCATAAAACTTGGACAATGTTCATCATGTGTTCCACATATCTCTCATGATGATGTAAATATCAGATCCATCACATTTGCTAAATCTGGCAGTGAAAAAATTATAGGGTTACCTCTATTATATGGAGAATCCAGGGAAGATCATGGACTGTTGATGTAATGTTCTACACAACAATACATCACACTTTTTAAATGTGCTATGGATTAATTATAAGTATAAAGAGATAGCGTGACACCCCAAAAAATAAATTAAATAGAAGTAACCTCATCAATTATAAACTGAGAATTTGATTTGAAATTTCATAGAATTAATTTCTTAATTGGGATGAATTTAATGAAAAAATAGTTTCTATCCATATTTTTTTCATGATGAAATCTATTTCATATTGTATTGTATAATATTATATTCATTTAAAATATAGAAAACCTGTAAAAAATATTTTTAATAAATATCATTACATTAGTCAATTTAAAACCAATTAATATTTTAGAATGTATAATTTGGTAAAAAAATAGAAAATAGAAATGGTAAAATTTGTAAAATATGGATCGTCCCAATCTACTAGGGTTCATCACCCCCATGTCCAACATGATAGGAATGAAGAAATATAGTTCTAAACCAATAAAAATCATAGAAATTAAAATATATTTCCATGGGAGTAATTTTAGATAATTTATAGTGAATTATGGTTGTCTTCTATATATATATAATGCAATGTGACATTCGAATTAGTAACTAGACCATTGAGACTATTTCCCAGAACATAATGAATAGAAACTTGTTTATTAGAACTGCAATTTTATATTGAAATTATAAATTTTTATCTAAATAATATTAATGATTTTTAATCTATATAAATACAAATATTATAATTATTAAAAAATATATATTATCATTAAAAAACTCTAATAAAATATTATCACTTTTTAATAAACAATATTTTAAATAATTTTAAAAAATTACTAAATATAATTCAAAAAATTTAATTTACCAATGAAAAAAAAGTATGATAAAATAAATAAAATTTTTGAAATCATTTATTAAAAGTTATGAAATTGTCTTTTTTTAATTTTTAGAAATACATAAATTTTAGGGTGAATAGTGAAAGTACAATATTTCACATAAATGGGGTATCATAAATTACATTATTCTAGATGTAATAATTTCCTAATATTCTATAGAATCTGAGGATTAGACAAGGTATAATTTATTTAATAAATTATTAATAATAAAAAAATAATCATAAATACAAAAATTAATAATCATTTTCCAAGACCATAAGTAAAAATTCATCCCTCAATAAAAAATTAACCTTCTTTCAAATTCCCATTTAAATAAATAATGTATTAGAATAATATGGTGTATTATAGAATTAAATCCAATCATATAATATTTATATATTATTTTTATTTTCAAATATTGTCTATTACATTTTCTTGCATTTGATAAATTACTAATATAATATTTTATTCAAAAAATTTCCCTCTCCTCATTTATAAATAACCCCTCTCCCACCCTAGGGAAAACAACTCAACTCTTACATTAAAAACACTAAACAGTACAAAAATAATTCATATAAATAACATTATAATCCTTAAGGACATTATTGAGTAAAAAATCTTCAATCATCATGATTGTATTAGTGTCATATAAGAGAATATATATAGAATATTAAGTATATTTCAATTAGATATTCTCCATTATTTCTTCTTCTCTGCATTTTTTTCACGAACCCTTTCAAAAACACATTATAAAATTAATTATGTATTATTTTAACAAAATATTAATTGTTTTAACCTTCATTAATTAAAATAATTAATATATATCTATATTTCAATATTTTCTTTCCTACTCTATTTAAAAAGCTCCGACAACGGTCATTAAACAACCCATAAAGTCCTTTTTTAACCAATTATTATAAAAATATTTCATGGATGGACGATATAAATTATATATAAAATATAATGAAGTAATAAAATTTATTCTATGATTCTTTAGTTCAATATACTTATGTATAAATAAATTTTTACGAACATCATGAAATCATAAAACGTAAATTTTGATGAAGAAATTATATCAAAAGAATTTGTGTTTAAAAATGAATGCAATTAAATATAATCCATTAAATATAATTGATAATTAATTTAATAAATTAACAATATTCACTTCTGTAGGTATGTTGTATAAATTCTATGTTTAATATTTAGGAGACAGAAATGAGACATAAAAATTGGATTAAATGTGTGGGGATTCTCATACCGAATTTCATTCATTAGGATTTCTATACCTCCATGGTATGATTGTTCATATTATGTACTAAAATTGTGAATTCCTTGTTCCTTTTAAGATATATATTTTCAAACCATTTAAAAACATATTTGAAAATGTTTTTTTCTATGTGTATTCATTTGGAATAATTTCATGTTTTTATCCTCTTGAAATGTTTATAGTCTACTAAAATATAATGATGCTTTATGTCCATTTATTATTTCCATATTTAATTTGGAATCTATTGGTTATAGTAAATAATTTTTTCATTAGAAAATTATTTTGGAACACATTATCTTCTTTATGATTTTATCAAACTTATGAATGTTATATATTCCTTATAGTATTCATTATTATGAGAAAATATTATGTGAAAGAAAGGCCATAATTTAATATCACTCCAATGCTTTGGGTAATTTTATTTATTTCATGAGGTTATGTGAAATATGTTTTAAAATAAAGAAATATTTGTTCACAATAATGATGTTATAATTTATCAACCTATGTTATGTGTGAACATGATGTTATATTTGTTCATAAATATGTGTGGTATTTCACTAATAATAATTGATGTTTGACATTATTCGTATTCTAGATTCAATGATATTATCAGATTTTCCCTAATAATTATTATAATGATCATATACTAATTATTATGATGATTATACTCACACATGTTATATTGATTCATTTCCCTTATTCATCCACTTACTAGGATTTTAACTCACCCATTTCAATGATGTATATCCTCAGGTGATTACATATTGTAAGGGTAATTTTAGGGCCATGTTGTGGATATTAAGGAAGGAATTAAATGATTTTCCAGTTTTATTATGTTAATGTAATTGTTTTCCTACTTTACCCAATATACACAACCTTTGGATCATGAATTGGATTGCCATTAAGTTATTTATCTAAACATTGATGTAATAGATTAATAATGAAAAAGTTAGTTCACTATATACAAATTCCAATAAATTATACTTTTGAATGGTCTAAAATAAAATGAAGATATAAATCCATATTTATAATCTATCATTCAAAATTTTAATACATACAACATTTAAAAAACATAACCATAAACCATCCAAATAAAAATTGGAAAAATTAATTGAAATTTAAATACATGTTTAGAATAATAAAAAACAATCAATATAAAAACAAATAATATAACTATTACAATATAACCTCAATGAATCAAAATTAAATATAGGTGTAATGACATTGATGAATAGAAATACCCTGAAAAAAACTTATATCATTTTTGTGTAAAATTACAATTTCATTGGGAAAATAAATTTTTAAATCATAATGTTCTAAAAACATTTTGAAAATACATTTCATTGAAA
Source organism: Viscum album (assembly GCA_963277665.1). Taxonomy (NCBI): domain Eukaryota; kingdom Viridiplantae; phylum Streptophyta; class Magnoliopsida; order Santalales; family Viscaceae; genus Viscum; species Viscum album. The sequence goes on from OY728120.1 coordinate 2,111,122,565, forward strand.
TTAATCATTTTAACCACTTATTATAGAAATTTAATCATTTAATTTTTTATTATTGTGGAAACATTTAATTATGTTGTATAGGTTAAAATAATGATTCCTTCCATAGTTTTGATAAAAGATAAACAATTAATGTTTTGAAAATGACATGATGATTCCTTTATAAATATTTAAAAATTAAAATTTAGTAAAAATGAATTTAATATTTCATTTTATGGGGGTTAAAAATAATTTAAAAAATTATATATAAAACACGAGTTTTGATAAAAATGAACATATTTGTTGTAGTGAGAAATAAATTTTTTTTTTCACAATAACATTTACTCAGTAATTTTATTTTACAAAGAGAAAGAAAATTTTACTATAAAGTTAAATTTTTCTTGAATTTAAATATTGGATGAATATATATTTAAATAATGATATAAATAAAAAACATTCCATAATATAAAAATAAGAAAACAATCTACAATAATATTGAGATTGTGTAATGATTCGGTAAAACATTGGTAAATTTGGAATCATAAGACCTATGAAATACATTACATAAAATGAAAAACTAAAGAAAAGGAATCTAAATATTTTAATGATATATAATATCAAAATGGTAATTATATATAAAAAAGGTATAAGTGGTTAATATAGGGCATGTATCATGGATGTAAAATTTAAATAGGAAACCATTACCACTTTTATGACTTCTATTATATGTGTCCAAACATCATATAATAAATATATTTTTATAATAAACCTATTTTATTAGAAATATAATTTATTTAATTATATATAATATTTACTGATAGCATTTTTTCTACAATTTATTTACAATTCTTTGTTATAATCATGGTTTTGGTGATAATGGTTTTGACTTTCCTGTATTTTTTGGTTTTTAATTTTTTCCTATCAATTTTGTTAAAATAAATCATTTAAAAGGTTTCTAAATTGATATAAATATAATATATATTCATTAAATATATATTTATAACAGTCATCAAATTTTATATAGATAATATGGATCACGACATTCATGGTGACCTTATGTCATATAAACACATAAATGTTGTTTACATTTCTCTTGATGGGTAGAAGGAAATGGAAATAAATATTAATTTATCATTAAATAAATACTATTTTTAAGCATATCTTTTTTATTTGTAAAATAAATATTTATTAACATCCATGTAAATATTAAAATAAAAACATTTCACCTCGCTATGTGGAGGCTGTAATCCACAAGTACATAGATGCAGCGTTATTGTTTTCCCATAGAGTGGAATATATTTTTTTAGATCAGATATTTTATTTATAAAATTATTTTAGGTCATAAAATCTAATTTTATAATTATTTATTATACTATCAACTTTCTATGTAATTTTTATGTGAAAAATTAATTGCATTGCTTCGTGTGGCAGTAGTCTTTCGTACACACTATTACGTTATTGTATACCTCATGTAATTGAAAGTAAGAATGTATATATTATATTATAATTCAACTATTATTATAAAAAATTATATTATAGATAAATATTTTAAATCTAACATGACAAATATTTTATAAAGGAGATGATTGAAATTGAATGTGAACAGTTCACAAGGCGATAATATTATGTACACAAAAATGATAATTTCATATCCCATTTATGGATCAAGAAAATGATATAAGTATGCACATCAAAATTTGAACATTTAATTTTATTTAACATACTTAGGGTATTATATCATAATTTTTTAACAATAATTTAAATTTTTAGGGGAAGAAATAAAATAAAACACTCTGTTATGGTGGTGAAGTCTTCTTCACAAAACGTTTTTTAGCTTTCATAAAAGTATACTTGGGGTATATTTCTAACAAAATTAATTCCACTATAACGATATTATGTAATTAATGAAGTTATATGGGTATTTATTGATTGATCCAGTGGGTTTTAGAAGTGTGAATAGGAGAGGAGAGGAGTTATCCTTTTTTAGTGAGGTATGTGTCACATAATTAATTAATTAAACCAAATGGGTGTACCCAAATTTTATACATACACATGTGTCAAAAATTGTATATTATATACCATAGAAGATATAATTCTAAATTATTACATAAAATTTGGGTTGTAAATGTTTTGGGTAATTATATCCATCATCTTTTTAGATTAACCCCAGATAATCCCATCATTACCTTGACCATAGTAATTTTTTTTAATATTTTAATAATCAATATAGTAAAAAATTAATTTAGAATAATCACATAATATAAATTATTATTATTGAAAATAAGGAATTAAATATTCTAAATTCCATTTTCATATTTGGATAATTATGATAAAAAATTTATTCTAACAATCACTATGATAAAACTATTATTCCAACCGAAAATTCTCAAATATTTACAATGTATTTATATACAAATTAAAAATTAAATTGATTAAAATTACCTATTTTAGAAGAATACATACATTAATGAAATAATTTAACTTAAAAACCATATAAATATAATTTTTATGATTTTAAATGATATATATGAAAGGAAAATTCTTAATAAAAACATGTATTTTTCACTATTGACATAAAAAATTACATTTTATGGAAATTATAAAATATTAACACAAATATATTAAAGAAATATGTATTTAAAACGTTAATTTTATTTAATAAAATAAATATTATATATGATTTATAATGTAATTATTAATTATGTACAAAAATCCAGACATACCATCCTTTTGGAAAAAAAATTTCTTAATATAATTATTTTACATTCAAATTAATATTATTTTGAATCTAATAACGAAGATATCCATTGAATTTATTTTATATATATTTAAAATATATATTATTTTTATAATATATTTATTTTCATTAATTCCTTCCAACATAACTTCCAATTTATAATTGTCACGTTTAAATAATAATATTTGAAAAGATTATTGTGATTTAATAAAACTGTGTGTTTTGTGCAATAAAGGATATCAAATATATTTTATTTATTTTAAAGTAAATATATAATAAATAATTTTGGTGCAACATTATCATATTTATGGGTGTTTCATTTAAAATACACTATTGAATTTTATTTTTTCCTTTTAAAATCTTGGCCTATTTCCCACGTTACTCCCCCTTTATGAAATTGTGTAAATGAAATTTTATTAATAACAAAAAATATAGATGAAAATTTTACGTCATAGTATTTTTTCAATTACAGTTTTTATTCCGTAATCATTTGACTCTTCCCTAAAACATTTATTGGAGAATCATATTATATCTTAATAACTGTACTCTTTGATCAAAAATCTAACCTAGATTTTCCTTATAGGAAATATTATTTTTCAGCTGTATTAGATCCATGATCATAACTTAAGAAACATCATGTATTAATTAAACTAAGATGCAAATTGAAATCTACTATGTACCAATGATAAACATGGATGTATTGATATTTGATAGTATAACAATACCATGTTCTCCATAATTTAATTTGTTCTAATGAACTATGGGCATAACTTTCTATGTTTACAAAAAAGAATAAGAATTTTGGAAGGATATACTTTATAATAACATGATAGCCTACCTGAAATGAAAATTAATTCCTCCATTTTTGTTCATGTATTTTCTATCCACTTTGTGAATACCTAATTTTTTTTGAATCATATTTACATTACCAATAATTCCATTTTCCAATTATTTTACCAAATATATTCCTTTTATTGACTTTTTCACTAAATGATGGAGTTTCAAACCACTTTCTATATAAATCCACAAATTGGTACATATATATATAAGAATGAAAAACATTTTTAAAAGAATGTCAAAAATTATGGATGTTTTTCTAAAATTCACTGATAATCCAAAGAAAAAAAAAATCAAATCATCCTTTTTCTGGACTATTTGTTCTGTTTTCCTTTGGATTGTGGTTGAAATGATGTAATAAAATTAAATTCAGTACCAAATGGAAATTGAATCCATTTATAAAACTTTCATATTTATTAGGGGTTATAGTTATATAAAATAGAGAGAGGGACATTATATAATATGACTATCTCTTTATGAAAACAACTATAATGTTGATCCAAACCCTTAATATCTAGACTGGATGAAAATGTGTTTTTTAGAAACTGATCAACAATAAACCAAATCACATTATCAACTCACGATTTTATTGGTAATCAAAATAAAAAATCCATGGATATATTCCCTAATTTCAATTCATGTACTAAAAAAGGATGAATCATTCAATATAGTAGCTTTCACATATCATTAACATATTGACATTTCATCCATTTCAAATTAAAATTTGGAATATATTTCCATATTCCCCCATAATAATTATTTTATAAAAGGACTCTGCAGATCTCAGTTTTTTGGGATTAATGGATAATGGGCAGTATTAAGCTCCATTAAATAATTCAGTATTAAATTATGCATCACATTGAATGAACAACATCTTTCGAAATTTCATAAATCATTTCTTATGATTCTAGTGTTTAAAGAACATACCCATCATGACCAATTATTTAATTTGTTGAATACCAAATTATATGATATGATTATGATTTATTCTAGCTGATAGATATGGATGCACTAAAACCATAACCAAAAGTGTGTGATTTCTTGTATTCACAATTTTAATGTCAGAATCCATTAAATAATTAATGAATAGATCATGTTCAAAACATAATGTGGTTATTGATACATTTTCTTATCAACTGTGGGAATTAAAAACATTCTTTTTTTGATCCTTGATGATAATGAAGCATGATTTGGTAAAAATTTATCAATTAGAACAATCTTGTTTTACCCATGTTAGTAAAATCCTTTTTAATAAATACATTACACTTTTATGGTCATTATATAATAGTAATTTTACCCCATATAAAATATTCCACTAAATATGTAATGAATAAACACTACAAAAGTTCAATATCATGTGTAGGGTAATTATACTCCTTGTGTATTAATTGAGGTTATGAATATGAAATTACCCAATCATATGGAATGGAGAAACCACCAAATCCATTAAAAATTAGCATAATATAAATAACAAAATCACAATTTCTTATTTCTCGGGATATAACTAGCGATTCAACTAATTTTATTTTCAATTCTAGGAAACATGATTTATATTCCCTTTTCCCAATGTTTTTAACTATTTTTCAATTTATCATTTTTTTTATTCCAGATAATTTGGAAATGTTTTTAACAATCCATCAGTTGTAGCCCCATAATCCATGCAATGATAAATTCATAGGGGAATATATAAGCCTTGTAAAGTCTATCTGAATTTTTTTATTAGGATAAATAATTTTTTCAAATTTTGAAACAATATTTTAATTAATTATATAATTTTTATGAAAAAAATATATTTACTAAATTATTCACAGAACATATTGTATTTTAAAGTCTATATGAAAATTATTATGTGATTATCTTACTTATAATAAAATAACGAATGAACTAGAATTTCATAAATGAAAACCACTACAAAATATTCCATATATTCGTGGAAAAAACTATTAAAAATATCTATAACTATAATGGGTTCATTTTCAAACCCTAAATTCATAGACACAAAATCATAATGATAATACCGAGTATATAAGGTTGACCTTATAATTAGTTCCTCATTCACCTTCATCCGATGATATCCAAAACTATGATAGATTTTATGAAAATAATGATCACCCTAGAGCTTATCCAAAACATCTTCAATTGGAAGATAATGAAATATTTTATTAATAATGATGTTATTTAGTGCTTTATAATTAATATAATTTCTAATGGAATAGACCTTTCTAATTAATAGAACATGATTACCCCATAGTGGATTTCATGGTTGGATGAAACCCTAATAAATAATCTTTTGTAAATACATTTAAAATTAAGAAGGATATATTGGACACAATCATTTAGTGTTTTTGAAATTGGATATGCATGATGCACTACTTATATAGTACATTCATCCTCCCGATTAGTAATGAAATCAGGAAAATCACTAGGAAATGCCACCTGATATTCATTTACCACTAGAAAATCAATAATTTGGACATTTCATTTATTTTCAATAGTATCCATAAGATTTAGTTTACTTTTTTAATTTCTTAATATGTGATCTTCTTGATATTCAGTCATATCATTGAATAAATTATCATATATAAAACGAAACTGATTCTAAAATTTATTTACATCTATAATTTATCATACCATGATTAATTAATACCTGATTGATTCCTAAAATAGTATAAAACTCTAAAATTGATTGGATAACACTATTTTTGGGAAAAAATCCTTCAAAATAATAAAATATAAATATAAATTTATATATTTATCACTATTATACTACCTAATGTAGTCCTTACCATGATTTGTTACATCATTTTAGGAGATGATATTTTTTTATTACATAAAGGTTTTCTCATAACTAAAACAATATCTAGACAACATATCAAAAAATAGAATAAATTGAATATATAAATAATTCACCTCAATCCACATCATTTGGGGGTAAAGTTTCAATAGTAGATTTAGAAAATGTCATTAACCATACATTATGATACAACTCATTATGATTCCATCCATAATAACTAAAAATGAACTTGAGTTTTCATAATATCCCAAGTAATTGAAATTTATAAAACATATTTCTGGATGATTATCTATTGTCCCAATACTTATATGATCAATTATTTTTCACTTATATAAACGAACTAATTAATCAATGTTACCACATCATTAAAAAATTCTCTATCTTTTAATATATAAATTGAAATTCCTTTTACCGCATTTTTTATATTTTGAGGAATTGCATCCATATTTCATGGTTAATTATTTCTACATTTCTTTCCAAATTAACTACTTCTTACCCATATTGTCACGAAGTACACAAGTTTCATAAAAATCCCAATTAACATTCTCATTATAACAAACGACACAAAACTTGTACATTCATGAGAGGCCAACACTCATTATAATCATATTTTTGGCATAAATAATATATCATTTTGAATTCTATAATCTAGAATGAAATTTGGTTCATACCATTCCAATCTATTAACATATTCTTCATAAATGGAATCTATGAATTTTCCTTTTAAATTAAAATCTATAACGTTCCCTTTTATTCAAATTCAGTGGACACTAGTAAAATAATTTTCAAAATAAATATGATTAAATATTGTAAACTCCATGTAATTCATAAGAACATTATCTATATTATAATTAATCATAATTGATCATTTTTTATCATTACCATAAACTTTATAAATATTAAGTGATAAATTCTCATGTCACATACATCCAAAAAAGTGTAATAAATTTTCAACTAAATTTATCCAACATCAAATTTTAATTGAGTGTGATGATCCACTAAAATATAAGGGGTATGTCTCTTGAAATGATCCACTATATACTTTTTCACCTATAGGGAATTTGATCATTTTCATTCATGTGTTCCCCTATTAATATATTTATAGAATTTCTTTTACACATCAATAAACGTCTTTAATCCCACCATTATAGGTTTCTAATTTGGATGGAAATTATTCTTTTGATGCATTTCTACATCCAGTTCATGGTTTCCTATTTTTATGAACCCTATGAATATAATTTTATTACATGATGCAACAAGTAATCAATACAAATATTAATCCTGATAATATATAGATATATTATAGTCTCTTTAATGTGTCTTTTAACATTTTCATATCCTCTATATGAATGTAAACATTCCATATGATACATAATGTAATTTATACTAACAGAATCAACCCATAATTACATGATGTATGAAAATGGATTTTAAATATTATATTTCATTGATATTTTCAGTTTAGTGTTTTATAAAATTATAAATAACATTACATGAAATGTTAAAATATTTCTTATTGTGATCATTATTTCTATAATAACAGTGCATTAAATTTCCATCGATGTTTCCATCAAGACACTAATTATTCAGTTAGGATTGGAACCTATATCATAAATACTGACAATTGTAATATTTTTATCCTAGTAATATATTTTGAAAGACAATTTAAAAAATTAGATGAGAAACAATAATCTTAGCAAGGGATATAGAAATAAATCCATCTAATTATTCAACTGAAATACACGATAACTCATGAATATGTTTACCATTTTCACAATCAAACATTGAGAAAATAAAGAAATAAATATCAAAACTGATAATAAATCCATGATAAAATAAATCTTATGAAAAACATTTACATGAATTTTAGAAACCATAATGTAATATTGAGACATTTAGGATATAATAAAATATTTCCTTCAGAATTTTTTTCACTTCCATTCATTTCATACGTAATGAAATCCAAATATTTCCAAAAAACCATTTTTTCAATAAAAATATAGGTATATTAAGGTTTAAAAATCATAACCATTTTTCACTCACGAAAATACCATGTATAAATTACAAAATTATGGTAATTAATTTAAGAGTAACCAACCTAATTATCTAAATCATTTTTATCCTTTGATGACTATATCATTAAGAAATTCATATGAGAGCTTTATCAGGATAACCCAAAATCTTGGGATTCATGGATCTCACTTCCCAAAATCTTGGGATTCATGGAGCTCACATTGAGTTATATATTATGTTCAAGTACAATATCATGATGAAAAAAATATAATCATTCACTTATTTATCATAAAACCAAATTAAAACACTTCAACAGTCATAGTCAAATAAAATTACATTCATACCAATAACATGGAGAAATATCCCTTTCTAATGAAACCAATATAAAATGGCAATTTACTCAAAAAATGGGAATTTAATTTACTTATTAAAAATAAAAAATCATAATGTGAAATCATTTTAAAAAAATAAGGACATTAAGGCTGTTAATTTAACTGAAGTCATATAGGATTCAGACATTCCTATTGTACTTTGTTAAAATAACAGAAAAATGATACATATAGAGATAATGAAATTAATTAGTAATCCTTTTTAAAGGAATTAAAATTTAATTTAAAATTAATATTAACAACAGTAATGTATATATAATTATTTTCATGAAATACTAAAATGAAATTAAATAAAATAGAGAAAATTCAACCGGAAAACATTAAAGATTGATTTTAATTAAAATTATCTTACCATTTTGATAACTTTTTTATAAAAATAATAGTAAAGTATATAACATGAAATATATTTATAAAAAACATAAAATTAATTAAAATAATAATTATGTATATCCATAAGTAATTTTAAACACATCATAATGAAAAATTGATATCATTTACATTATGTCATTTCCACCATCATGTGTTCTCTAAATCCAGAATAGAAAATACTATATTTTAATAAATTTATAATAAAATTTATCATTTTCATTTCCTTATTATTTTTTGTTGTTTCTTTTACATACATTAATTTTTTGATTAATGAAAATGTTATGTATATGTTGGTTATTTAAGGTCATTTATGTTTTAACCTCAAAACAATATTTTTTGTTTTCCATGGTAAATAGGGCAATAGTTAAATTTATAAATATTATTATAGATAATATATTTAACAAATTTATAAATTAAAAACCCATTTATAACAAATCATTTTATGTAGTAATGAAAAATGAATCATTCCATTTTTTGGAGAATGTGATTCGTATGTACACTAAAACGATGCTTCAATTTTTATATATATTGGAAAATGAATAATGTAGAATATATATTAATGATATACAAAAATATATATGTTATACATGATTTTTTGATTCATTATATCCATCCTTGTGAACAACCATGTGTGGAGGTAATTAAAAATGAATCATATTGCTTCATAAAAGTAACACCATACACATAAGAACAAGTGAAATTATCAACTTCCTATAGATAGAATGTGAATTAAATTATTTAATATAATATTAAATAATAAATTTTTTTATAAATATCAAATATATTCACCTAATCCACCATTTAATGATCCATATAATACGATGTTGAAAAGATAAATGCATCGTTGAATGAAGCTGGTAATATATACGTACACATGAGTTACATTTGGATCTCCCATAATGTGGAAAATGCTATGAAATTGGGTTGTAACAAGATTGTAATAACATTTAAGTATATTTATTTTAAATTTTTATATTTTCCATGATTTATAATATTTCATTGAGGTATAATAATATATAAACATGAAACACTTGATTAATAATTATAACACTTCAATGTAAATCTTATATTGGAAAAATGATTTTGTATAATAATATATGATTTTTTGTGAAAAATAATATTAGAAATGAGGAGGGATATAAAAATTGTATTTTTAGTTATTTATTGAGAGAAAATGATCAATGTGTGGAATAATTGTAGATAGGTGGTGTCATTTTATATGTGATTAGAGTTATAAACATGTTATTTTTTATTGTTTAAAAATAATATAAGTTCTTAATCATAGGAAGTTGGATATAAAACTATAAACTATAAAAGATAATTTTATAATTGAAAAAATTTCATTATCCCATAATATGTATTAATATAAAATTTTCCCTTATCAATTTTTTTCATTAGATAAACCTTTTTAACCTTAACAATGATAAATAATTATTATCATAGTTACATTTTAGAATTTCCACAAATTAAATTAACCTTATTAAAATATTTGAACTAATTGAGTTAAAATATAAAATCTATTTTTGAAAATTAAATTTATAGAAGTGGTATAAATTAATATTAATATAAATATTAACATTGTAAAATAATTAGTTTATTTAAATGACATTTTAGGAAAAAACATAATTTATACATAAATTATGTATAACATTGATAACTATAAAATTAAATAGAATTTTTTTATTAAATTATAAGTAATTAAAATTTAAAACCCATCAATAATAGAGTGGTACTTTTTTAATAGATGAAAATAAATGAAAATTTTACTAAATAATATGTATTTTTTAACTATTCAAAAAAAATCCTTCTTTCTGTAAAATTCAAAAAATCACTCCACAAGGTTTTAGATATGATGACTAAAAAATTGATGTGAATTTTATAAATATAATAAAATTAATGAATTATAAAATTTAATTAAAATCTTCCAACACATAGAAAAACAATTTAATTAAATAAATATATTCCTTTTTCGATTGAGAATTTATAAAAAGTAACTATTTAGATGATGAAAAATATGAATCCATAAAATAAATTCAAATAAATAATGTGATTAATTTATTTCTATAATTACATCGGTTTTCATAGTACTAGAATTATAGGCTTATTACTAATAAACCATTAACATGTTTGAATATTCATTATAATGAATAAATGGATGATGTTCAAATAATAATTTTTAATGTAATAAAAACTTCCCACTAATACATCAATTCAATAATTAAATAAAATTAACCCAATGCATAAAATGGTCCCCTAAACTCATTATCAATTAGAACATGAAATGGATATTAATATAGAATTTTTTGAATTCATTTCATTGATTTTTCTTAAAATAAATTTAATCTAATTAATAATTTAAGACATTAATTAATAAAAAATAAACAAATAATTTAACATAATAATCTTTCAAAAAAAATCCATTATATACTATATTATTCACATTTTAATCATGTAAACATATGTATGGATAATTTTATAGTAAAACAACAATGTACATGGAACATACGAACACTAAATGGAATGTACCTTTTATATATCTGGTTATATTAATTATTAGAATTTAATATATACATGGTTTGTACTCTATATATGACATTTGATATAACGTAATGTTCTCATACAATCCATTTTTAAATTCAATTATTCAAATTTTGTAGATACCCGAAGCTTGATGTACATAGACATTACATTACTTTTGCGGAATACTTATTACATAACAAAAACACACACACAAGGATCGTAATAGTTTAGTGTCTTTGGAAACTCGGAATATAATCTTCTAATCGTGGTGAAAGATCTTCAACATCTCCCATAAAGATCTTACCTTTTTTTTCTTACCTAAAACCTTTCTTTATGTCCTGGGGAAAAGAAAACATAAAAGGGTGAGCTCAAATGCTCAGTAAGGGTAAACAAAAGAAAAATCATTCACATCATATTCATAAGAACATAACTTTTGGAAATCTTAACCTGAAAAAGAGAGCATAATTTCATAACATGGGATAAATCATAGTAGTGAAATGGAATCCCAATAATCATAACATAAAACATGAAACATTGTGGCATACACACATAATCAGAGAGAATCATATCTTATTAGTCAAGACTCATTACCAAGACTATCTTAGTGGACAAAGTCCATTTCTGAACCGAGTCTCCCTCGTTTCAGTCCTATTTCACTGAACCGGTATAACCTACCGTTCCATCCATGTCTATATCATGAGATATAAAATCTTTACCCAATGCATTGGAGGGAGATATAGGTCCCACCCATCTCATAATGATATCATTCTTATGTGTGCCAAAAAATCATAAATCATACATCATTGCATAACCCATGTAATAAAAATGGGAATCTTAAACATCGGGACATCATAAAACAATTCATATAAGATAAAGGAATTCATAAAAATAATTCCATCACAACATAATCAAATAAATTTAATAATTGGGATAGAAGCAGAACCCTATAATATCTTAGATGGAAAATAATATTGATAAAACACTTGAACTCCATTCTTGAGGAAAATATCCTTTCTACATCAAAAACAATTTTCCTTTATTAACATGTCATACAATTTTAAACTAAAATAAGTTGATTAAAAATAACCATGAAATATTTTAAAGGAAGCTTCTTGGAAATAATGTTTTAAAAATCCATTCATGCCGTATAAGTTTAAAAAAAATATCTTCTCGTAATTTTTTCGGAAAGGTGAAAAAAGTACCTCGTACGAAAAACGACAAAAGATTCCTTTCATATCTTTTACTAAAAACTCACCGAAGGGTAAAATAGGATTTAAACAATAGTAGTTCAATGTAAATAATATTACATATTGAGGAAACATGTATGTGGATGATAAAATACACCCTAGTAAATACTAAAGTATAAACAATCTCGGATAAAAATGAGATTGTGATATTTCCCTTACCATAGGTCCGATTTGCTTTGTATGTGTCCGAAACTCCTGTATAATGATTTAAATAATGTCATTTACTTATTCTAGAATCATACTCATTGTTATGATATCATATAAGGTTCACTTATGGCTTTATATTACCCGTTCTTTTGTAAATTCCATGTTAAAGAGCGATTTGGGTAAAATTGTTTCATTTGTCGTCCGTGTTTTGACTTGTAATTATTCATATGATTACATAGATCATGATTACTTAATTCCATAATATAAAACATGATTTATATATAATATATATTCAGAATATACATATATATAATAATTCAGTAAATGGAAAGAAATACACCGTTCATGGAGACGGTAGGCCGTACGTACGCATGAATGTTGTTTTAGTTTCCTTATTGAGTTGAATGGAATTAAGTAGATGACATAAATATATATACACATAAATCCAGTTTCATTATAATTTCATATATTTATTGATTACTTATCATATTTACATTATAATCATTCATTAATGGTTAATGTGGAGAATGAATCTCATCGTGTCGTGGAGACGGTAGTCCGTACGTACGCACGAGCGATGATATCATTCTCATGATCATGGGACTGTATTGTAGTGTATGAATACTATTTCAGAATCAATATCACTTTAAATTAATCATATATAGTTATTATTTACACCATTATACCCATCCAAGTATGGTGGTGGTGGAAAATAGATTACACCACGGCGTGGAGACGGTATTCCGTACGTACACACGCTCGGTGATTTCCTTTTTCCGTAGGATTGATAGAAGTCTAATTAGAGTTGTTTCATATTTATAATAACATATCATTATATAATAATTTCTGATGTTATTACTTTATCATGAAACAACTAAAGAATAATATTTTGATGAAGAAAGAAATTGAAAAAGATCGGTAATGGATATTACCTTTTTTTGACGCGCCTTCACTTAACCTTCACTTAAAGAACTAAGGATGGTCTTTGAAGAAGATCAGGACCTCTAGGATGATACTAGGGATGTGTTGAAGATATTTTGGCATGGTTTGTCCAAGCATGAATGCTCAAATTGGTGTGAGGAGGAGAGGGAGGGGGTGCCTTTTTATAAGGGAGGAGAGGGGCACCTTAAGAAAATCTCAAAATATTATTTTATATTGAGGTCAAATTCGGTTTATAATGGTTCTAAAGGGTCTTATTTCGAAGATAAAGTGGGGATGGGTATAAATCCTCTCATCCAATAGGATTTAGATAGGTTTAGGTTATTATTTTAACCTTATTAATTATATTTAACTCTAAGTTAAATAATTTAACGTTTACCGTGTCTTTTTGTTTTCTTACACTATATGGTTAATAAACTTACCATAACAATCCAAAAGAACCCCAATTTGTTTATTATTAGTATATATATCATTATATAAGTCATTGTTCTGAACCTTATATTTTTAGGAATTAAATAACAATTAATAATATAATATTTGTTTTATAAACTAATTTATGTCAATTTTGAAACTATTTGGTACATGATTTTTATGAAATTCATAACAGAATGATAAGTTCGAACCAAGTTACTTATATAAAAAATAACATGTCATATTAACTTATAAAATTAATTTAAGTCATAAAATGTCTCAAATTACATTTATTTTGGCATTTATAACATCAATTATGTTAATATTTCATTAATAAGACAATTACTGCATCATCTTTGTGTAATAATAAATGATAATTATTTAATCCCTAAAAATTATAAATAAATTCCTATGATGTATATAATTGTATTATCTTCATGGATACTGTTAATGTTCTAAGAATCTTGAAGTTTGTCACTAAATTATAATTATTATACATATAATATTTAAGAAAGTGACATGTTGTCACATTCTTTGGTTTTAATAATAACTAAATTATTTTCATTCAAAAAAGTCCAATAAAATGAATCAAATACTACCCTTAGGTTATATGGGTCTAATTTTAGCCATAAAATAGGATTTTTACAAGTGTTAGTGTAATTTTATAATCTTATATTTACCCTTAATTACCCGATTTACCTTTAACTATAGTAAATAAAATTTACCGTAGTTACTATTCACAATTCCCAAAAATAAAAAGTAGTTTATTAACATAATTTGGACCCACTTATTCCAAATATTGAATCCATTTTTCCAAATTCAATACAAAAAATATGCAGAAATTAAATTAAAAATAATCCCGTTGTCGAATGAAAACAGGTTTTTCTTTAAAACATTGCAAAAGATTGAATTGATTTAACCTACGAATTCAAGGTAAAATCAATGCTAATGACAAAAATTATATTAAATGGTAAAAATATATTCTATATATACTTTAAAACAATTCAATAATATAATTTAACCACATAAGATATTAAGATGAAAAAAGTTGTTTTTAATTAAAATACAGCGTGTTTTTACTATTCATTAATATATGAAAGTTATCGGAAAAATATCAAAACTTTAACTAATGTAAATTTTTATATCCTGATTCAAAAGAAGAATTTTATTTTGTAAAATTGAACATATAAACATGTCAAAAACTATATTTAATGTGGGTGCGCCATCAAAAGGTGGAAAAACTGCATTTTTTTTAAAAAACTTATTTTACCTGAAAATTTTATTTTTTTCTTATACCATGTTCTAGAAAATGTGTAAGATGATTAATAATGATATAAAAATCAATATTTAGTTAATACAATTCATAACAGCTAGTTCATGACAATATTATAATAATATATCGTTGTTTATTAAAACCCGGTATTGCGTACAACACATGCTATCGAGGAAGGTCACAATTGCGTGTAATGCTAGCAAAGTCAGGGTTGCGTGTTGTGAAAGAATCCTTCATTGTTTCGAATAATAGAATCCAACCATATTTCATTTATACATTGAATATATATATATATATATATATATACTCAATGTTGCGTAGAATAACTATTATCAAAATTGCGTGTTACACAATCCAAGAATAGTGTTGCATATATTGCAAGCTAATACGGTGTTGCATATTGTGCAAGGTAATCTTGGTTTAGAATAGAACAATAGAAATTAATGAAATTAAAAGAATATTTTTCATAAAATCTTGGGGTGTTACATTCTACCCCCCTTAAAATGAATTTCGCCCTCGAAATTCATCGGGGTTATAAATGGTTTATTACTCGAAAGTTTGTTTAATAGAAACCCACATCGTAAAAAGGAATACCAAAACATGGCTTTTAAAAACTAAAGTATGAAATGTAAGGGTTACCCAAATTAACTCATCTCTAGGTTTCCACGTAGGAGAACATAGGTGAAAATATGGATATGTAAGAATAATCTAACCATCAAGTTCTGATGGAGAGTGGTAGAGAACATGGATATAAAAAAGTCATCAATCGCAAATCCATAAATTTGTGATTATCTAGGGTACCATCTGATTCATCCGATATAAGATCACTAGGAAAACATTTTAGGTTTTCAATATCATTTCCCTAATGTTGAAAATTTTGAATTAGAAGAAATACTTACTTGATTTTGGTACAATCTCATTATTGTTCGTGCTTTGAACAATTCCCACTTCATCTCTTAAAGAAATGAAGTTGAATTTGTTATTAATAGTATTAACAGATCATGTGATAGAATTATGGGTCATTCCATATGTTTCAAACAAAATTTTAGCAATAGTTATCAAATATACAGAAGTTCGTCTTTGGTGAGGTTAATCATATATGATTCCAAAAATGAACTTATACTTCATATATCATACCGCTTAATAAAACAAAACTAGTTTCTACTAACCAGAGACATTCTATAGGCCAGTGGAATGCGATAAAGTCCAGTCGCACTTTGGTTGTGGGTTCGATTCCCATGGCCTTGTCCGACGCGATGGGATATCGCCCGTCCTGCAGGTTTTCCTTTTTCTAAAACTATATTACTATAACATCCCATTAATAATATCGAAAAAACTGTTATCCTTAAACAATACAAACTTATGTCCAACATAATCCATTCCAATATTTAGGCTTATCTAAAATACTTCTTTCCAAACTCATTTTATAAAGAGGACGATTACTAAAAAGGTCATATAACAAGCACGTGAATACCATCATTTATCCCTCATATATCTTGTTGGTCACATTCCAGTCATTTGAATACCTTAATCATGTATTCTCTTAAAAAATTAATACCCATTGAACATTAGTGAAAACATGAATGCAGTCAAATGTTAACTCTTTCCACATACCAAAATCCAAAAATTATATATACTCAAACCATGATATAACCTTCTCATTATATCAGTCATGAGCTCATGAATATGGTCAAACATTTAATTTTCTCATTTTCCTTTCATTATGCGCATATCATGTTTTTTTCCAAAAATATATCAATCACATTCCATGGTTACTGGTACCATTGAAAACCACAATATACCAATACATAAATATTCCAATATTCCAAGATATTATATACAACATTATTTTGGAATCCCATTACAGAAACACTTAATCATTGCACAACATTGTTGTCATATTCAACATCTCCAATAGTGATCACATGTGACTTCCATTTGTCCTTTTCCATAAGTGGTTGCTCATGTCGATCATCACTAACCCCTGGATTAGGGAATTTATTAGAATAATGCCCCATTTCCTTACACTTGAAGCATTGACGTGTTGGTGGGGCGTTGTCTGCAGTGTTTTCTTTATTCACATCATTAGAAACCCTTTTTCCATTACTTCGACACTCAGATTCTTGATGACCTTCTTTTCCACACATAAAACATTTTCTAGTCCCTTTAAAACAATCTCCACCATGCTTCATTCCACACTTTGTGCATAAGGAAACATTCATCTTCTATTCACCATTATTATGAGATTTCTCCTTGAACTCCATCTTTCGTTTCTTGTCAAAACTATGAGATGGATAAGTAACACAAACTTCCATTTATACCTTGATAGCACAATGCACAATTTCTTCATAGCTACTGAAGTCTCTTATAGCTAATTACCTTCGAGGATTTGGTTTTAAGCCACTGAAAAATCGATAAACTTTACTTTCAGGTTGGATAATAAATCCAGATGCATACCTGGAATGACATGTAAAATTCGCTTCGTATATACCAATAGATTCATCATCCTTTTGCTTTATTTCATGAAACTCCTTCTCCATATTTGTTCGAGGAATACGAGGGATGTACTTGTTGAAAAATAAGTTCTTGAACTCATCCCATTCCATGGACTCAAGTTCATATCTTTGCCTCGTATAATTGATAAGATTCCACCATTGATCAGCTTCACCATCCAAACGATATACTGTTTAGATGACTTTATCATGTTCAGAACATTGATGAACTGAAAATATCTTTTCAGTGGTACTGATCCATTTTTCAGAAACAAGTGGATCAGAAGAGCCACTGAAAGAAGGTCGATGTTGCCTCATGAAGGACTCAATAGAATATTGTTCCCTTCGCTGCTCATTTGGAAGTCTATAATGATTCATAGATTTTGGAAGTATAGCAATAAGATTTTTCACTCCATCTCCCATAACATTTTTTTTGTTCAGGAGGACAATCATTGCATTGTCCATTGCATTGATCAACAAGGTTCCTTCGGGTTCCAGCCATCGTCTAAAACCCAAAAAGAATAGTGTGAGAGGCAAAAATCATGCTAGGGAAAACAACATAATAAAGGGGGAGTACCTTCAATGTCTAACACCATAGGTTAAATTATAATATCGTTAGTGCAATTATAGGACTATAACCTATACTTATACTTAACCTTAGGTACTTACCTAGACATACCTTAGAAATATCTTTTGGGATCCCACAAAAGATCTCGCATCCTAGTTTCCAAAGGTTGACTAAACCTTTACTCTGATACCAACTGTAGAGGTCCGGAATTACTTCCAGTGGACTATAATTGATACCTATCAGGGCACTCCATGGGCGGCTACACCACCTGGGCAGGACACACCACCATCCCCAGTGGCAGCCATTTCCTCATGATGCCCTTGGGCGGAGAGCCATTCTTCGTCCAACAGTCACATGTGAGAGTTCCCAAGGATCGGATACATTCTTACCTTGTTTGCCTCTGATACCAACTGTAGAGACCCGAATCATGATGTACATATACATTACATTACTTTTGCGGAATACTTAGTACATAACCAAAACACACACACAAAGATCGTAATAGTTTAGTGTCTTTGGAAACTCAGAATATAATCTTCCAATCGTGTTGAAAGATCTTCAACATATCCCATAAAGATATTACCTTTTTTTTCTTACCTAAAACCTTTCTTTATATCCTGGGGAAAAGAAAACATAAAAGGGTGAGCTCAAATGCTCAGTAAGGGTAAACAAAAGAAAAATCAATCACATCATATTCATAAGAACATAACTTTTGGAAATCTTAACTTGAAAAAGAGAGCATAATTTCATAACATGGGATAAATCATAGTAGTGAAATGGAATCCCAATATTCATAACTTAAAACATGAAACTTTTTTTCATACACACATAATCATATAGAATACTATATTATTAGTCAAGACTCATTGCCAAGACTATCTTAGTGGAAAAACTCCATTTCTGAACCGAGTCACCCTCGTTTCAGTCCTGTTTCACTGAACCGGTATAACCTATCATTCCAGCCATGTCTATATCATGAGATATATAATCATTACCCAATGCATTGGAGGGAGATATAGGTCCCACCCATCTCATAATGATACCATTCTTATGTGTTCCACAAAATCTTAAATCATACATCATTGCATAACCCATGTAATAAAAATGGGAATCTTAAACATTAGGACATCATAAAACTATTAATATAAGATAAAGGAATTCATAAAAATAATTCAATCACAATATAATCAAATAAATGTAATAATAGGGATAGAAACAGAACCCTATATTATCTTAGATGGAAATTAATTTTGATAAAACACTTGAACTCCATTCTTGAGGAAAATATCCTTTCTACTTCAAAAACAATTTTCCTTTCTTAACATGTCATACAATTTTAAACTAAAAGAATTTGATTAAAAATAACCTTGATAACTTTTAAAATAAGCTTCTTGGAAATAATGTTTGAAAAATCCATTCATGTCGTATAAGTTAAAAAACATTCTTCTCGTACATTTGTCGGAAAAGTCAAAAAAGTACCTCATACGAAAAACGACAAATGATTCCTTTCATATCTTTTACTAAAAACTCACTGAAGGGTAAAATATGATTTAAACAATAGTAGGTGAATGGAAATAATATTAAATATTGAGGAGACATGGATTTGGATGATAAAATACACCCCAGTAAATACTAAAGTATAAACAATCTCGGATAAAAATGAGATTGTGATATTTCCCGTACCATAGGTCTGATTTGCTTCATATGTGTCCGAACCTCCTGTATAATGATTTAAATAATGTCATTGCCTTATTCCAGAATCATACTCATTGTTAAGATATCATATATGGTTCACTTATGTCTTTATATTACCCATTCTTTTGTAAATTCCATGTTAAAGAGCGTTTTGGGTAAAATTGTTTCATTTGTCGTCCGTGTTATGACTTGTAATTATTAATATGACTACATAGATCATGATTACATAATTACATAATATAATAAATGATTTATATATAATATATATTCAGAATATAAATATATATTATAATTTAGTAAATGGAAAGAAATACACCGTTCATGGAGACGGTAGGTCGTACGTACGCATGAACGTTGTTTTCGTTTCCTTATTGAGTTGAATGGAATTAAGTAGATGAAATAAGTATATATACACATAAATCTGGTATCATTATTATGTCATATATTTCAGGATTACTTATTATATATACTTTATAATCATTCATGAATGGTTAAAGTGGAGAATGAATCTCATCGTGTCGTGGAGACGGTAGTCCGTACGTACGCACGAGCAATGAAATCGTTCTCATGATCGTGTGACTGTATTGGAGTGTATGTATACTATTTAAGAATCAATGTCACTTTAAATTAATCATATATAGGTATTATTTACACCATTATACCCATCCAAGTAAGGTGGTGGTGGAAAATAGATTACACCACAGCATGGAGACGGTATTCCGTACATATGCACGCGCGGTGATTTCCTTTTTCCGTAGGATGGATAGAAGGTTAATTAGAGTTGTTTCATATTTATAATAACATATCATTATATAAGAAATACTTATGTTATTACTTTTTCATGAAACAACTAAATAATAAGAAGTTGAAGAAGAAAGAAATTGAAAAAGATCGGTAATGGATATTACCTTTTTTGACGCGCCTTCACTTAACCTCCACATAAAGAACTATGGATGGTCTTTGAAGAAGGCCAGGACCTATAGGATGATATGAGGGAAGTGGAGAAGAGACTTTTTCAGGGGTTGGACGAGCTTGAATGCTAAAATTCGTGTGAGTAGGAGAGGGAGGATGTGCCCTTTTATAAGGGAGGAGAGGGGCACCTTATGAAAATCTCAAAATATTATTTTATATTAAGGTCAAATTCGGTTTATAATGGTTAAAAATGGTCTTATTTCTAAGATAAAGTGGGTATGGGTCTAAAGAATCTCATCCAATAGGATTTATATAGGTTTAGTTTATTATTTAAACCTTATCAATTATATTTAACTCTAAGTTAAATAATTTAACTTTTACAGTGTCTTTTTTTTTCTTACACTATATGGTTAATAAACATACCATAACAAGCCAAACGAACCCCAAGTTGTTTATTATTAATATATATATCCTTATCTAAGTCATTTGGCCGAACCTTATATTTTTAGGAATTAAATAACAATTAATAATATAATATTAGTTTTAAAAACTAATTTATGTCAATTTTGACACTATTTGGTACATGATTTTTATGAAATTCATAACAGAATGATAAGCTCTAACCAAGTTACTTATATCAACAATAACATGTCATATTAAACTATAAAATTAATTTATGTCATAAAAAGTCTAAAATTACATTTAATTGGGCATTTATAACATCAATTATGTCAATATTTCATTAATAATACAGTTACTTCATTATCTTTGTGTCATAATAAATGATAATTATTTAATCCCTAAAAATTCTAAATAAATTTCTATGATGTAGATAATTGTATTAGCTTCATGGATACTATTCATTTTAGATGTTTCATGAAGTTTTTCGCTAAATTAATATTATTATACTTATAAGATTTAAGAAAGTGACATGTTGTCACATTCTTTGGTTTTAACAATAACTAAATTATTTTCATGGACAAAAGTCCATAATGTTGGGTCGGAAGAAAGCAGGGAAAAGATGATGGCAAGAGGGGGTGAATTGCCTTTTTAAAAAATTGAATAACAAATTAAAAATCAAAGTAAAGTGCAGCGGAAATAAAGAGGCAAGATACACAAAATTGATAACGGAGTTCGGCCAAAACCCGGCCTACGTCTCCGCTCCCAACTCAACCGTTGAGAGATTCCTACCGCTTGCTTTTCAATGGTTTTAGCAAGAAACCAACTAGGCTTTTAGGTAGCACTAGGACCTATTACAGCTTGCTTTTATTGGTTTAGCAAGAACCCACTTGCTTTTAATGGTTTAGCAAGAACCCACTAGCCTTTTTAACGGGTGAAGGCTAGCTCACCGAGACACAAGCCTTTTAAAGGAAAAGCTTGAAGAAACCTCTTCACACCTTAATGGTGGTGTGAAACCCAAAAGAAAGGGGGATGAGAAAAAGTTTGGGGTTTGTAGGCACAAACCCAAATTTAAAGCTCAAAATAAATAAAACACTAAAAACCGTATTGGAGGAAGACTTGGGCGCCAATTGGATGATGGAGTTGATGTAGCGTGCTCTCCCAAGCTTCTTGAGGGTGCTCTTGAATGTGGAATTGGATGGAGCACTTGGGGTTCCCTTGGAGAAATGCACCGGAGGTACGCCAAATGATCAACAAGGTGTCCGTGGGCTTCCGTATCGTTCCGGTAGGTGTCCGGGGCTTCCTTGGCCTTTATTTATAGGCATGGAACCCTTGGGGAGGCTTCGGAGCCGTTGGAGAGGTCTTCGGAGCCGTTGGAGGCCAAAAGATGGTTGACTGGTCAAACCCAACGGCTAGTTTGACTGGGCCACCGGCTGGCCGGTACAGGGCCACCGGCTGGCTGGTGCCTTGGCAGAGGAGAGGGGATTTGGTCCAGGCTCTACCGGTCGACCGGTGGAGGAGCCACCGGCTGGCCGGTGGCAAGACAGTAGCAAATACTATTTGGGCTGGTGCCACAGGTCGACCGGTGACAGAGCCACCGGTCGACCGGTGGAACCTGGCAGTGGGAAATGCCTCTGCTAGTTCCACCGGCTGGCCGGTGCTATCACACCGGTTGGCCGGTGGACTGAATTTCAGTCCATTTGATGTCCATTCTTGGGCCAACTTCTTGGCAACCTTGTGCCTTTCAATCAAAAACACTTCAAACAATGTTAGATAAACATGAAAGTGATTGTGATCATGAAAATTAAACCACGAGGGGATATGAGAGGTACAACAATCTCCCCCTATTTTGATGATCACAATCACCAAAACAATTAAAGTAAAAAACTGAAATTGAAAGGAAATGCTAAACAAGATGAAAAGGATTCTCCCCCAATCAATCAAGAAATTTCTCCCCCTTTCTGATTATCAAAATAGAATGGGGCATAAAACTTGATTGAGGGAAGATTTTGAAAAACAAGAGATGGGATTTGAAAATCAATTGAAATTTTGGAAATTGAAATATTTGAATCAAACACCAATTGAAACCAAGAGTTGAAAATGAAAGATTGAATCAAAAGTTTTGAATAAAAAATTTGAAATGAGAATTTTGAATTGAATACTTTGAAATGAAAATTTTGATACCAAGTGTTGAAATTGAAAGTTGGAATTGAAAATTTTGAAAATCAAATTAAAAGGGCTTAAAAGATCCTAACTCCCCCTAAATAAAAACAAAAAGTCACCGGGGAGAGGGATTTTGAAAAGAGACAATTTTGGGCCCGGAGAGACTCGCTAAGAGGGATTTTTCAATCCACACTTGCCTTGTAGCGGGTCTTCTCCTATAGAATTCATCCGAATAAAAAATCGATTTGGGCCTACCGTACCGGGCGTTTTTGCAATTACATTCATATATCATGTGCCCGGGTTTCTTGCAATAGTTACAAAATTTATAACAAGAGCTCCCCCTTACAAAAACAGTTGGAGCATGGGAGGAGGAAGCTATATTGGTGTAGCCTAGCCCTTGGGTGGTTCGGGAAACGTGTTGGGAACCAAGTAAATTGTTCAAATTTTGTTCCCCTTGGGTGAACTTCGCTAGAGTTTCTCTAAGGTCCTTGATGGTTGATTCCAAAGAATCAACATTGGGAAAATTTTGGATTTTTAGGGAGAGTTCCTCCTTCTCTTTGAGAAGTTGGTCTTTTTCGGAGGAAAGCTTTTTGAAATTCTTTTTTAAAGCAACAAATTTTGAAGAGAGTTCATGAAAACCATTTTCAAGTTGGTCTCTAGCATGTTGGAGTTCTTCATAAGACATATGATTGAAAGAATTTGAATTTGAAGAACAAGAGGAAGAGGAGTCGGAAGATGTTACCTCATGATTTGCCATTAGGCATTTTTTACCTTGGTCGCTCGAGGAGAAGGAGGAGAATGAAGAGGTGGAGCTATCACTCCATGTTGCCTTTGAAGCCTTCTTCTTCTCCTTTTTCTTGGCCCTTTTCTTGTGGAGTGGGCAATTGGGTACGGATTTTGCATCGAGTTCTTGCTTTTGATCGAATTCTTGCTTTGGAGCCTCGCTAGTACCTTCATAGGTTAGTTCTAAAAATTTCCAAATATCATGCGAAGTAGAGCAAGTAGAAATACGATTAAAAACATTACGGTCTAAGCCACAATGAAGAGCATTCATGGCTTTGCCATCAAGCTCAAAATTTGCAATATCATTGGGGGTCCATTTAGACTCATCGGGGGAAGTGAGGGTAAAACCATGCATAACAATTCTAAAAATAGGATAGCCAATACTTTTAAGAAATGTGGTCATGCGGGTTTTCCAAAAACTATAATCGGTTCCATCAAAGAATGTAGCACGATCCAAAGAAAATCCTTCGGGGGATTGAGAGGAAGAAGCGGTAGAAGCCATCAAAAAAAAATAGGATCTTTAATTTGAAACCGGTTAGGGAATTATTCAAACCTCCCTCTGATACCAATTGTTGGGTCGGAAGAAAGCAGGGAAAAGATGATGGCAAGAGGGGGGTGAATTGCCTTTTTAAAAAATTGAATAACAAATTAAAAATCAAAGTAAAGTGCAGCGGAAATAAAGAGGCAAGATACACAAAATTGATAACGGAGTTCGGCCAAAACCCGGCCTACGTCTCCGCTCCCAACTCAACCGTTGAGAGATTCCTACCGCTTTCTTTTCAATGGTTTTAGCAAGAAACCCACTAGGCTTTGAGGTAGCACTAGGACCTATTACAGCTTGCTTTTATTGGTTTAGCAAGAACCCACTTGCTTTTAATGGTTTAGCAAGAACCCACTAGCCTTTTTAACGGGTGAAGGCTAGTTCACCGAGACACAAGCCTTTTAAAGGAAAAGCTTGAAGAAACCTCTTCACACCTTAATGGTGGTGTGAAACCCAAAAGAAAGGGGGATGAGAAAAAGTTTGGGGTTTGTAGGCACAAACCCAAATTTAAAGCTCAAAATAAATAAAACACTAAAAACCGTATTGGAGGAAGACTTGGGCGCCAATTGGATGATGGAGTTGATGTAGCGTGCTCTCCCAAGCTTCTTGAGGGTGCTCTTGAATGTGGAATTGGATGGAGCACTTGGGGTTCCCTTGGAGGAATGCACCGGAGGTACGCCA
Source organism: Viscum album (assembly GCA_963277665.1). Classification (NCBI taxonomy): domain Eukaryota; kingdom Viridiplantae; phylum Streptophyta; class Magnoliopsida; order Santalales; family Viscaceae; genus Viscum; species Viscum album. The sequence continues at coordinate 2,111,148,451 of OY728120.1, forward strand.
AATGATCAAAAAGGTGTCTGTGGGCTTCCGTATCGTTCCGGTAGGTGTCCGGGGCTTCCTTGGCCTTTATTTATAGGCATGGAACCCTTGGGGAGGCTTCGGAGCCGTTGGAGAGGTCTTCGGAGCCGTTGGAGGCCAAAAGATGGTTGACTGGTCAAACCCAACGGCTAGTTTGACTGGGCCACCGGCTGGCCGGTACAGGGCCACCGGCTGGCCGGTGCCTTGGCAGAGGGGAGTGGATTTGGTCCAGGCTCTACCGGTCGACCGGTGGAGGAGCCACCGGCTGGCCGGTGGCAAGACAGTAGCAAATACTATTTGGGCTGGGTGCCACAGGTCGACCGGTGACAGAGCCTCCGGTCGACCGGTGGAACCTGGCAGTGGGCAATGCCTCTGCCAGTTCCACCGGCTGGCCGGTGCTATCACACCGGTTGGCCGGTGGACTGAATTTCAGTCCATTTGATGTCCATTCTTGGGCCAACATCTTGGCAACCTTGTGCCTTTCAATCAAAAACACTTCAAACAATGTTAGATAAACATGAAAGTGATTGTGATCATGAAAATTAAACCACGAGGGGATACGAGAGGTACAACACATAAAATGAATCTAATCCGACCCTTAGGTTATATGGTTCTACTTTTAGACATCCAATAGGATTTTTCAAAGTGTTAGGGTAATTTTATAATCTTATATTTATCCTTAATTACACGATTTACCTTTAATTATAGTAAATAGAATTTACCGTAGTTACTATTCAAAATGCCCAAAAATAAAAAGTAGCTTATTACCATAATTTGGACCCACTGATTCAAAATACGGAATCCATTTTTCCAAATTAAATATACAAAAGATGCAGAAATTATATTAATATTAATCCCGTTGTTGAATGAAAACGGGTTTTTCTTTTAAAACATTGCAAAAGATTGAATTGATTTAACCTACGAATTAAGGTAAAATCAATGCTAATGACATACATTATATTAAATGGTAAAAATATATTCTATTTAAACTTTAAAACAATTCAATATTATAATTTAACCACATAAGATATTACGATGAAAAAAGTTGTTTTTAATAAAAATATAGCGTGTTTTTAATATTCATTAAAATATGAAAGTTATCGGAAAAATATCAAAACATTATATAATGTAAATTTTTATATCCTGATTGAAAATAAAAATTTTATTTTGTCAAATTATACATATAAACATGTCTAAAACTATATTTAATGTGGGTGCGCCATCAAAAGGTGGAAAAACTACATTTTTTTAAAAATAATTATTTTACCTGAAAAATTTATTTTGTTCTTATACCATGTTCTAGAGAATGTGTAAGATGAATAATAATGTTATAAAATTAAAAATTTAGTTAATACTATTTATAACGGCTAGTTCATGACAATATTATAATAATATATCGTTGTTTATTAAAACCCAGTATTGCGTACAACACACGCAATCGAGGAAGGTCGCGATTGCGTGTGATGCAAGCCAAGTCAGGGTTGCGTGTTGTGAAATAATCTTTCGTTGTTTCTTATAACAGAATCCAACCATATTTCATTTATACATTAAATATATATATATATATATACTCAATGTTGCGTAGAATAACTATTATCAAAATTGTATGGAACACAATCCAAGAATAGTGTTGCATATACTGAAAGCTAATATGATGTTGCGTATTGCGCAAGGTAATATTGGTGTAGAATACAACACAAGACATTAATGAAATTAAAATAATATTTTTCATAAAATCTCGGGGTGTTACACATTCTATAGTGTTACTCATCAGGTTATGTGACACACACTATATACATTCCATATCATGTACTTTATACAATCATGGAATACAACACAAAATGGAATATCATGATATAAATAAAATTTAGATTTGTGGGAAAATTCATGTTGTATTAAGAGCGTGAATGAAAAAAAATAATTCTTTAAAAATATATGGTGTCAATTTTTTCAGCTATCTATAATGAACATATTTTTTATAACTTTAATATATGTCATGTAGATACATAAATCGGTGGATAAAAATTATTTATCATTTATATACTTGTAGAATGTGAAAAATAACATTCCAATTATCTAGTGTGGAGTAAAACATGTCACAATAGTTTTATAAATATCAATACAACAAGATGTTTGTGTTTCACTATAATAATCTGTATGTTGACTCAAATGTTAATCATGTATTAGTGTGTACGATTTTTGATATACCATGTGTTATACAACATGTATAGATTTTAAAATGATTGGTAATCCATTTTTTACCCTCACAATGAGTATAAATTATCAATATTTTTCTACTGTGGGTTATCATATGTAACAAATTTTGTACAACTAGAAACATTCCCTCGAACTCAAAAAATAACATGTCACTCAATGTTATATTAATGTACAATGAATAATAAAAACAAATATATTGACCACACAAAATTTTAGGACTTAAAAATTTCAATACCATGAGTGGTTTCATTGGGTGTACTCCCACTATACATCATATACTCCCGATCAAGCCACTAGTCAAACGTATTGTCAATACATGTTCTGAAAGGACACAAAATACCACTCTAAATGACATATTATTATTCACACATTCCAAGCATTTTGTGATTGGACATGGGTAGATGGAATGTATTTTAAAACTACATGAAAAGTATATATGTCATTCAATAAATAACATGGAACATATTAATGGAATTTTCAAGTGTTCATCATCTGTTTTAACTCAATTATTGGTCACTCAAACATTACTAATTAAAATTTTAAATTATAAAATTATGAAAAAAACTATTGAATTAAAAAAACATAAAAATAATAAAATTAGCAAAATAATAATAATATAATTATAAAGTATAATGTGACCACTATGTTACTACTTGAATTTATTAGTGTATAATAGAGCATTGAGCAGGTGAAAAATATTTATATATCATTATATGAAAATAGATAACATCTAAATAATGTAATGAATGAAATGATAAAGATCATAAATTAAATGATATACACTGATTGGTAGTGATTTTTTGTTTTAATTATTATTGGTAAACATTTATTATCATCTACTTGTGAAGTAGTTATTTAATCACACAAAATAATATAGAATATAATATAGAGTGTGGAATTTTTGTCAATAATATATCCCTCTTAATGAATAAATCCATCCCCAATATTTTTGGAGTTTTATCCCAGTCACACTGAACAATTTTTTTGTTATCATGTAGAATTTATTGGTAATTAGAATACCTTTGTCCTATTAATGATGATAGGAAAAACATACAAAGTAAAATCAAGAGTTTATTTAATAAAGAAAATATAAAATATATAAATACAAATCAAAATTAGATATCAGATAATACTAATTGTTTTATATATTTTATTGTCACTATTCCATTATTTTTTATTCATTTACTGAATATTTCTTGCATTACATGTCCAATTTGAAGGAATCAGGGATTCATAAGATTACCTATAAGAAGGGTAGAAAAGTTATAGAAATGGCCAAGTAAACATCATTATTTCCATATACATGTCATTTACTAGATGAAAAAAACCTACATACTGATGTGAAGCATAATTCATGACTATCCATGATGACTGGTGGAATTGTTATTTCATGTTGTGCCTCTCTACTACACATCATGAAACCAGTGAAACTAAATGCCTAGAAAGCTGTTAGGATTCAATACCAAAGTCAGTTGTCCATGGGGAACACATTGTTATCCACAAGTACACGACATGACCAAGGAATAACATCATCAATTCATGGAAGATCAGTATGCCACGCCGCAGATCCTCATCTAAATAACAAAGATTAAGGGTTTACGATGCGATGATCAAATACACATTGTGACCACTTCCGCCTATATAAAGTGGAGCTTGATAGAACATTAGAAAACACGTTGGGATGAGATATTTATCCCTCATTAGATTCCATTCATAATTCTAATCGCTTTTCCCTGTCTAAACAATTTTGTATTTTTAAATTTGTTATATTTTCAATCAAAGAGTTGTGGATTCAAATTTATTCAACAACATCTATTCCCTTGTTGTTTCAATTCCATTTCATTATGTTCATGTATTATTATATTTAAATTATTATTTAAATTTAATTTCATATTAGTACATGTTCCATTATATTAACATTGTTATCATGATTTCATCAATTCCTTTTATTTCATTAATTAACTAGATCAGCAGATAAACGCATTGGGGTAGGGATCATGATTCAATGTATCTAGACCCATAATTAAATCTATAGTTATAAATATGGAAAAACTAAATTGATTATTAATCAGGATATAAACAAATTTTCAAACACCATTTTTGTGACTGTACAATGACTATAAGACAGTCATGAAAATGAACAAATAAAAATTGAAGTAGTGTATGACTGAGATAATTAACATAAGGAACATTCATCAATAGAAACTAATTATAATGCATCTCAGAATGTAGCTATACTCTTAACCATGGAATATCTACATACTAGGTAGAACTATAATTTGGGACCAAGGTTGACTAGTGACGTATGATTTCTTCACAGACTAATCACATATGACCCTTCCAAGATATGAACTAGTATCACTAAAATATGGATACACAGACTTGTCCCAAACCCTCATAAATAACATGACATCAAACCAAAAATAAGTTCGAAACTCCCAAAAATTATTCAACTATTATGGACTCCTACAAAGAATTTTAAACCAGATCTCTTTCACCCATATAATAACATCCTTCTCAGAGGACCAACCCCATACATCTACCATACTAAGCCCTAGTATTTACGTCATGTTTGGGACACATATAAACATCTAGTATGACTCCTTCCCCTAATGAATTGGGTGGATGATCAATTTTTTGTGATATTGATGTGGAGAATATCTATTTTTTCTGATTATGAATTTGGTAAAGGTAATGGATTACATGTCCCCTACCTCCTCTCCTTAGTTTCAAGATTCCCTTGTATATTTTTGTTTTTCTTTTTATCTATTCAGCCAGTGAATTTACCATGTTACTTTAACTAATTCAAGGATGTAGAAACAAAATCACTTTTGGACTTCAATGCTGATATCTAAAGGGGTCTCTATTTTTTTTATCTAGACAGAAATGGCAATGATAATTAACCCTGCGGGACATAACCAACCAAACCCATACAATCATTCCATCATGGGGGGACACCTGATAATGATCCAGGAGAAAACAATTAAGGATTATGGTTTGACCAAAATCTAGGGGGCAATACCAAGAATTCGTAGGCCACCTATCCAAGCCCATTCCATTGAAAAAAACCTTGACACATTCATATGATCTAGATCATGGGGCAGTTTAGCAGTATTTGGAATGAATATCGGAATGTTCATATTGTCAACTTCCCAGAGTTCTGCCACACCTTTTGTAACTAGGGTGTCTTATCTGATGTAATAAGACTCTGCATCTTCCCATTCACCTTATGAGACAGAGTTAGGGAATAGCAAATAATTCATGCTCCTGAGTCAATTACGAATCGGTACGAACTTGCGCAAAAATTTCTGGACAAGTACTTCACACCCATCTGATCCTGTGAGTATGAGATGGACATTCAAAATTTCAACCAAATTGATTTTTATTGTATGTGGTAAGTGTGGGAATACATTCATGAAATAATGATGAAGTTTCGAAATCATGGACAAAATATGTGGATACAAATCTAAACTTTTGATCAAGGACCCCATCCAGGAGAATAGAATGTTGTTGATGAAGCCACTGATGGAGGTCTCATGTTCCAAACTCCCTAATCCAGAAGTGAAATTCTGGAAAACGTTTTTCAGAATTCTAGTACATGGTAGAGCAATCATGGACCACTACAACATGGATCCCACCAAATTTATGTGACCATAATGCAAGAATTGAAACTGGATGCCCTAGAATAATTTGATTCATTTTATATACAAATTTCTCAACCGCCTCGTACCCCTGAAATGGAATTACAATCTTGTGAGATGGTTGGTGGCCTGCATTTATATCAAGATTGCAATGATGGATATGAAGAACCACAAGATATTGTAATTTTTAAAATTACTATCAATAAAACAATTTATTCCCACATCAAAAATATTATAATAAATTTCCATCTTAGTAGAAAACTATGAACTATAAAGGTTATTTTCAATCGAGAGGAGGATACAACCAATTTAGAGCTCATGAACCACCAGGATTCCCTAAAACGAACCTTGTACCAAGACAACAAGATAAACAACAACCATTCCATAAAAAAATCTCATCAATTATAGCCTCCTCATCTAATACCTCATTAATTAGCTATGGATCTAAATTGTGAAAAACTCCTTGAATAAATAATGCAAAATTATTATCAATGAATGGAGACACCAGAGATAGATTTCCAACACTAGAGAGACGCGCTAAGGACCATTGAAATGAAAATGGGTAAAATATCAAAGACCTTATCTATGAAATTACCAGGTAACCTACATGGTGACACTGATATATAAAAAGGAGATAAATCCATGGAAGTAGTGCTGAGATGTGGAATTATTCAAAACTCCCAACAACCCAATTATGTGAGGCAGAAAGAATAAGAGACTATAAAACATCCAGTACATGATGATAAAACATATGAAGTCAGTCCCACTTTACCACAAGATGATTTACCAGATAAGATGGAACACATACGTGAGAAATATAAGGAACCAGTGTATGATTCCCCACCACCATACCGACCACCTCTTCCCTATCCAGAGAGACCTAGAAAACATAGGCATGAGACACAATAGAAGAAGTTCCTAGATATGTTCATGAAATTACATATCAACATCCCAGTTTCCAAATATATTTCCCAAATTTCCATTTATTCTATGATTTTGAAAGGACATTAATCAGACAAATGAAAGATAGAATACCTATGAGTCATCAGATGAAAAAAATATTTTAATTTTTTTTACATTAGAAAATTACACAAAATATTATAGTCCATGTATTATTCTCAATCCCTTGTGATATAAGCAATTGTAAATTTGGAAGAGCACTGTGTAATCATTGAGAAAGCATTAAACACATTCCAATTAAAACATTTCAAATGCACTGACTCATAGAACTGATAGAAACAAGTGTGGCATTGCAATTAGTTGATTGCTATGTTAAGTACCCTTGAAGAATTCTATAATATGTACAAGTAATGATCAGTAAGTTAATCTTTCTAGCTAATTTATTTGTATTGGATAGGAAATAAGAATTTTTCATACACATAATACATAGGAGACTATTCAAAGCTATAGGAATGTAATTGATTGATGTAAACCAAGGATGTATCATATTTAGAGTAGGAGAAGAACAAGTTTTGTTCAACCTGATTCAAGATGTCCATAACTCAGATGAGACTATACACTATCACACCATTTATATCACCTGTATTAAAGAAAAATATATGTCCATAGTGTAAGAATGTGGTGGTCTCATAAAAAAGAATAAGGAGACTATGACATCGAGGAATTCAACTTTATTGAAGCGCTCACTAGAGATATTGTGCAATAATTTAACACATCCATCATCTAGCATTCATACTTGGTTCTAATATCACTACCTAGTACTTTAATGTACACATATCTTGGGGAATATTTATATTTTCCCATTATAGTCAACTCTGAACTATCCGAAGATCAAGAAGAAAAATTGGTTGATGTCCTAAAACGATACAAGAAGTCTATCACATGGGGGGTTGAATACATTAAGGGGATAAATATCATTGAACGTACTCATAGAACATTATTCTAAATTTATTCAAACCCAAAATGGAATATTCATAGGAGGCTCAAACCACCCATTAAGGTTGTCAAAAAAAAGAGGTGTTGAAACTCATGGATACAAAAATAATCATTCCTATTTCAGACAGTGAATGGGTGAGCCACCACCAAGTCATTCTGATGAATGGAGGACTCATAGTAAAAAAAATGAAAATTAACTTATTTCATCAATCATCATTATTAGATACAGTGTTTTTTGGTTTAAAGATGTTTAAACGCATCCACAAGAAAAGACCATTTTACATTTCCTTTTATAGAAAAAATGTTAGAAAGACTAGAATGGAATGATTTTTACTATTTCCTGGATGGCTATTTATGATATAATTGAATTTTACTCGACCCCACTATCTAGACAAAAACCACCTTCACCCATCCATTTGGTACTTTTGTGAACAAATGTGTGTCCCTGGATATGTGTAATGATGTATAATCCTTCCTAAGATATATGATAGATATATTTCATTATATGGAATAAATATTTCATGAAATTTTCATGGATGCTTTATCTTTTTATGGGTGATCATTCGATGTTTGTCTCAACAATGAGGAATTGGTTCATCAACAATGCGAAGAAAAGTAATTAGTGCTACATTGGTTAAAATGTCACATCATTGTGCAATGAGGAATGGTACTAGGCCACAACATCTCCAAAGAAGACATCAATGTAGATCACGAAAAATTCATAGTTATCAATGAACATCTTGATCCATCCACTATTAATGGTTTAAAAAATTTACATTACCATACTGGATTATACATCTTCTTCGTAAAATACTTTGCTAAAGATTCATTTCATTTGAAACATTTATTGTCAAAAATATATTCCTTTCGAATTCAATAATGAATGTAGAAATATTTTGATAATATTAAATACATAATGATTACATATCTAGTCATAATTGAACTTAAGTGGGAAAAATACTATTAAATTATTTGTTATGCTAGAGACCTAGATTTAGGATATGTTTTTGGACAACACACAAATAACATCTTATGCCCAATTTATTATGCATGTGACCCCATAAATGATGCATAGATTAATTACATGACCATTGAAAAGAATATCCTAGTATATTTGTATGCCACTGAAAAATGACATTCTTACCTAGTTCTATCTAATGTTATTTTTCATACGTATCATGTTTACCATTTTTACTTAATGACCAAGAAGGATTTAAAACCATGATTGATTTGATGGATTCTCTCTCTATAAGAATTATACCTAATAATAAAATACATCAAGTGAACCTAAAATGTCATCGCATATCACCTCTCTAGAATACCTATTACCATATTCAAATATGACATTACTAATATTGAAGTATATTTTCTAGATGTGATGCTATTAAATATCTTGACCCAGACAAGGTTCTCCAACATAGCCAATTTTCAGGGAACATAATTCCTCCATCAAGATTTATCTTACCAGCTGTGGAAAATGTTTCTTTCGAATGCAAATAACTACTTTGGGGATGAAACTATACTTTTAAAGCACTATGTTGATGGCCTTTAATGGAATTTCATTCCATAATAACATTCATATTATATAATAGGAAAATCAAACTCTTCACAAACTGGCAGACATCTTGCCCCTGAGATCACAGTGGTTAAGATCCTACAAAGTGTATTTTTATGGACCTCATTACATCAAGACACTTAGGACTATACCACCACTGTGAGAGATGAAAATTAAAATAAATATTTGCAAAATAATGAAATTTTGAAGATACCCATAATGGATGTTGAAGTCTTTGTTATCTGGGGATTCAGCATTATGTGATTGTCCCCCACGCCCCATGGAATGAACTATATTCTAGATGTGCTGGACTACATATATCAATGGTTCGATGATGAAGAAACAAATAATGATACTTCTAATGTGGTTGTAAATTTCCTTTGGAAAAATTTGTTTTCAACTTTTTCATTTCTATGACTACTCATTAGTGATAACATAACAAATTTCTCTAAACATATTGTGAGGAAAATTCATCAAAGATATGTGATCTACTAGAATAATTCAATCTCATATCACCCAAAAATGAGTCGAAAAGTCAAAATATAAAATTTTTAGGTAAATAATATCGCAAAAAATATTCAATACAATATGAAATTATTGGAGTCAGAAACTGGACAACACATTATGGGAGTATACAACTTCTTTTAAAACACCAATCAAAACCACCCCATTTCAAATTATTTAATGAAAATCATATCATCTTCCTCTGAAGCAAGAGCACCGTATAATTTTGGGCAACAAAAAACTAAATTTTGAGTTACATAAGGTTGCAGAGAATCGATTATAGAAAATAACCACACTGGAATATTTAAGGAAAGTTGGGTATGAGAACAAAAAAATTTATATGGAAAAATCAAAATAATGGAACAGATAACTAATTATAAGAGTCACCATATTCCATGTGAATAAGTTTCCCGATGTTCAACTAAATATTTAAAAATATTCCAGGAAATCTAAAATCAAGATGGATGAGTATTTATGTTGTTATCCATGTTTTTTCATATGGATCAATCCAAATTCAATGATATGGGTATCTACCATTAAATTTTAACTATAAACGGTTTATGATTTATCACGAACCAATAAATGATGTATATATCCTCAACTTCATGTTAAAATAAACATTACGGATGTCTGGGTGATGATATTTATGGTATCACTTGATGAGAGGAAACAAATATTTGTTTTTTGTTTTTTTGGAATCTCAAATTTCACAGTGATTCATTGTAGTTCATTTAGAAAACAGTACTTTAATAAATAAAAAGGTTACAGTTATTCCTTCTTTTTTACACCTACTTGTTTCTCTGCTGTTGAAATGTTTAGAGATGTGGATTAATGTTGGTTCTATAGTACATGAAATTTCTACTAATATATTTGCAGGTGTATCAACACTTCAATGATATGATAGCTTAGACACCCCCATGGAATACCAATTCATCTCAGGGAGATATAGAACCCCTCTTTTTAAATTCTCTCATAACTACCATGTCAATTTAATTTTCACAAATCACTATTGCACCCCTCCCACCCATTATTTCATAGTTAGTGGGGAATGGTCTTCTTTTATTTGGGGGGGGGGGTATTTCTTATATATTTATGGATTTATACTATATTTTTTGTGTCCTCATTATTATAGGAGTAATTTCTAAAATTGGTAATCATGTTTAAAATTTGAGAAAATGTTATGCACATATAAATTAAAAAATGTAATAATGAAAATTTTTAAAACTCATGTTTCACCACTACATTGAATTTTAGAATGATTGACGAGCATTGATGTTTAATTCAAATTTTAAATCATTAAAATCATGATAAATTGACTCGCTACATCGTATTAATTCCTTTTGTAATTCCAATTTATTATTCTATGTACCTGTGAGGATATTAAGCCTTCAATCTAATTTTATTTTTTGTGCATATTTCTTAAGATATACACAAGACATGGAAACTGTCTAGAACATGCACTGATATCTTATCAAAATGATGATTGAACATGTTTAATTTTAAAATGATTGAGACATCCTTCAATAGCTATTTTACCTGAGACCAACCAAATATCTATTTTTCGTTTAGCCCATAGATTCCATGAATGAGCTATGAGACGAAAAGATATTTCTAACTGATTTCACTTCATACCCTGCTCTTTGAACAATGAATTAATATTTCCTTTAGGAAAGTGTGGGGGAGTCATTCTGATATCATGGGATTCTTTCACATCCTCATATGTACGGTGTAATTACCTGAGTAATACGTTGTGATCCGTATGCATTTTTTGGAGCTAATTCAAATTTTGTTCCTTTGAGAAATTAAAATGAGATGAAAATATTGGTATATATTGTATGATAAGAGTGTCAAAAAATTTCCATTTTCTAGACCACTGAATCCCTCAAAGGATCATATGTGTCCAGGTAATAGATGTTTGATCTATCATAAGAGTATCATTCGAAAATTAACAATGCAAAATAAAATTGAATGGAACAGAATAAATTCATTATATACATACTTATAACACATATGGATCAAACCTGAGATGATGGAGTATGGAAGTGACCCACCAGAAAGAGGAATATTTTCAAACATATCTTGTTTCATCTTCATTGTAAATTACATCATACCCTCCTTTTGAGAATGATTTTCACATTTTACTTACCTACCTACAGCCTTAGAGCCATCAAAACCTTTTTTATAAAATTCCTCATGAATATTTTTATACTTGTCTTTACATAGTGGGGAAGATCGAACAGGTACAAGCCTATGGTAAGGAACATGAACTCCTAGTAATAGCATGCCTTACTAACATTTTAACCTGTGTGATGAGAGAAAATCATCTTGCTATAAATTGATAATTGGAATTTATCATAAGTATTGGTTAAATAATAATGAATAAACGAACAAAATTTGTTTTGAAAATATGTACTATGAGGCATGATTATTTTACTAGGAATGATTAAAATTGGGTCATGACTAATTTTTTCTTAAATTTATATAGATTAATAGACATTAAATTAAATTATTTCTCTTCAAATCACATGTCCTTGTGAATCTCTATAGAGATATTTTACTTGAGGACAAGAAATAATTTAACTGTGGGCGTATCTGATATGACAAAATGTTATATATATTTTACTATCACTTTTCCATTATTTATAATTAATTTAATAGATAATTCACGTGTTATATGTCCAATTTTTTTAGAAAAAAGAGATCCACAAAATTCCAAGGAAGAATGGTAAAAAAAAGATACCAAAACAGACAAGTAACCATTGTGACAAAGAAGAACACATCATTTACGTGATGATCACATCCTACATCAAGATATAATGCATATTTCCTGACCAACCATGATGACTGGGGTAATTTCAAGTTCACGTCGCTAATCACTACTACACATCATGACACCAGTAAAATTGAGTGCCACGAAAGTGGTGAGGATTCATTGAGAAAGACAACTACCGATGAGGTACACATCGTGAACCACCTATACACGACGAGACCATGGTCAAACAACATTAATCTGTGGAAGACACGCATTCCATGTTAGAGATCCTCACTGAAATAATGAGGATTAAGGGTTTACGACGTGATGATCAAGTACACGTCATGACCATTTTCGCCTATTTAAGGTGCATCTCTGTCAGACTTTAGAAAACATGTTGGGATAAGTTCTCTCCCAATATTTTAACTCCCTTTAGATTTCTCATCTCTTCTCACTCTATACACACTTTAGTTTATGTAATATCATTACATTTTCAATCCATGAATCTTGGATTTATTTTTATTCAATGAATTCAATTACCATTTTCTTTCGAATCCATTTCATTCATTTCATGTAATATTTTATTTATAGTATTATGGCACATTCATTTCATATCAGTACATGTTGAATTCAACAAGAATTATTCACATGATTTCTTCTATTCCTTTTCTTGTTTGAATTACCAACATGTGTAGCTAAATGCATCGAGGTAAGGATCAAGAATCGATGTATCAAGACGATTAATTAAATCTCTAGTTAAAAACATGAAAAACCAAAATGGATTAGTAATATGGATATAAAACAACTGTAAAACCCAATTTTTTGTGATTTTACCATGACCATCAGACAATCAAGGAAACGACCATATCATAATTAAAGTAAACTTTGTCTATGACCAATAGTATATGAAAATTTCTTCATTATAAGTTAAATTTAATGTATTTAGGACTGTATCAAGCCTCATGAACATGGAATAGATACATCTTATGTTGAACAATAAGACTAGAAAATGTTTTACTAGAGAATATTTCTTGATTTTTATACTAAGCACTTAGTACATTGCACAGACTAGAACTAGGATCACCTTTATATAGATGCACAAACATGAGACCAACCCCTCTTTAATCACGTGAAGTCATTCCCAAAATTATATAGAATCCACCAATAATTAGATAACTAGTAAGGAATCCTGCAAATGATTTTTGATTTATCACATTCTCCAATAGAACAATATCCTTCTCATTGGATTGACCGTGAACATAAACCATACAATGACCTAGTAGTTACCTAAATTTTTGGAACACATATAAATATCTAATTTGACAAGAACCCCTGAGGAATTAATGATTCCTATGGGTGGATTATCAATATCATGGGATTACGTGGACATGAATGATAAGTATCCTCTTAATCTTCTCAAATTCACCTTCTCATAAATTATTCATACTCATTGGGAATTTGTTTTTATTCTAGAATTTTTATTTATTTTTAAGAACAATATAACACAATAAGGAAGGCACTAATTACTATTTATTTATTTTTAATTTAATATATATATATATATATGTAATTATTAACATAATATTTTTATTAATATATATTATATATAAATATATAGAAACTAATTGAATTATCATATGATACATATCAATTTGAATACATAAAATGATGAAGTCATACACTCTATTTAAAATATTATTAAGACAATGATTTTTCCCCATAAGATTGTATTTGATTAATGTGGATTATAAATATTCTATGAAATCCTTTTCAATTATATAATTAAATATATTGATATATACATGGATTTAGGAATCATTTAAACATGTTTTCCCATATAATTACAATGAATTGAAATTTAGAGACCCAATATTTTCCTTGTAATCCATTAGAATATTTCAACATATATTTACAGATCTTGGCAGAAAAAAGGATAAAATTTAGTGGTCCATTATTTCTGGATTAAATTATTCTATTATTTTTAATGGTTTTGTACTATGAACATGTTCTGAATGGGATATCTCTTAAAAGGTAACTCAGATGATAAATATTATGTCTCAGTTTAGTTCATAATATTTTGTTTACCCCAGGTGAGGTACAATATTTGTTGGTGTAAGGCATCTGTGAAATACACCACCGAAGGGAAAATTGTAAATTAAATAATTAAACATAAATTATTTTACCCTAGATGATGAAGAAAATAACATTCCAATAGGAACTCAAATTGGAAAACTATGAGAACTATTGAGTTTGGAATTGGTTTTCTTTTGAGTAGCGGTGACATAAATGGAGAGGACTGGGAATTTCATATTTCTCACCGAGCGGTGCTTCAATAAATACATGTTTAGGGGAATAGAATTAGTGGTATCCCTGATTCTTTCTCTCTATTATTAAAAATACACTCTCTCTATCTCTCTCTACCATTCATATTTTTTCTTAGTTGTTCTTCATTGGATCGATGAGTGGTATCCCCTAAAACCTCAGTGGATCAAAGTAGGATTTTGAGGGATGACTCATCAATGACAAAACACTGATTTGATGTTGGATCAATTTTGTTTTGAGTTCTGAGTCAATTTCTGTGTCAACTATTTATTTTTCTTCAGTTTTCATAATTTTATAATAGAAAACTCATCGATGGAGGTAATATATTGACAATCGATATGTGTTTTGAATCCTTTTATTATCCCATTCATATGATTCTTAGACGATTATATTTAAACACATCAACTCTACAACGTATCATCGAGCTAACACTGGAGCTATGAAGATCCCTTCTCGGGGATCACAAAACTAGTCCCATAACTATATTCAGGCTTCTAGTGATGTCGCGGGGGTCCACTGAAGGGACCAAAGGCTCTTGGTTGTCCATTGGTGATGTGACAGTTGTCTGTGGCTCTGCGGATGGGCATGCCGATAGTGGCTTAGTGACGGTGGTGAGAAGGGGTCCAACGCATGGACAATGGGATGAATGTCAAAGTGAATCTCGGCAAGATGGGGGTGTAGAATGGGAGTTCAAGGCAATGGATTCATGGGTGGTGAGTTGGATCCCATGGGTAGTGGTTGGTTGGTGCGGCAGATAGCAGTACCGAGGTGTGGTACAAGACACCAGAGATGTGGGGGTTACTGGTTGTCATGGTGTCCAAAGGGCGACAACTATCTGAGCTAGTTGGGAGGATTGTGGACAAGTCCACACTATGTAGAACAGACCCCAGGTGGAGGAATTTCCAAGAGGGCTAGTGGTATAGACTGGGTCGGTTGGGGGTTGGGGGCCAGCTTAGCCCGAAGCTCTTAAGAAGACCATATTTCGCAATACGATTTTCCGATTTTCATTTCTTCTATAGTCATGAGATCCACTACTCAAGATGGATATTTTCGAATTTTTTTGTTATATTTGTTCAATTAGTCTCATAGTTTAGGTACAAAAAAATTCCTAAGTAGAATTATAATAATTTAATTATAATTTTTTTTCAGAAAAAATCATTAAAAGCTACCTTCTAAATGAGGGGTCTGTATCATGTGCCATCTAATGAATTTCAACCACAATGTTGAAGGGGATATTTCAAGACCACTTTCTAGTTTTTAAACCCATGTTGAGGTGTAGATCCCATATGTCCCCATAAATGTTTTTGCGGTGAAAGACTGCATTATCACTAGGTTTCAATTTTAGATGAAAGGGTAGTCTATCATGTGTGTTTTCTTAAGAGGATATCAATTGCATGAGTAGTATAGCTTATTTTAAAATAAGTGATGGGCCCCATGTGATTCCTTTGGAGGTAAATGCAACCACTTAAGAATTTTCCATCTGATGTCCATTTAGGGTGAATAAATAGTTGATTTTCTGTGTTTTTTCACAAGGATCACAATGGTGTGATTTTTAGATGTGTGAATCCTTTTTCATGATCCCATTAAATGTGGAAACATAACAGGAATATTGGTGGTTGATCATTTTTACATGATTCAAGGGAACCCATAGCATGGGTCAACCGTTCCTATAGTGGGAGTGTAGAACATGTGTGGTGATATGTGGTCAAATTATCGCTCTCCAATTGAGGATGTGTGCCTGTGTAATTATGATTTTGCACCATTGGATAAATGATTAGTGTCATGTAATTATAATATTTTTGGATAGAGGTTCTATGTACTATGGAAGTACACCGGTAGACCTTTTGGGTATTAGTTCATAGTTTTGTACACAAGAAGAGATAGGTACAGGGCCCGACGATGAGGCAGGGTAACACGTCATGTGGGCCCCACACATACTATGTAACAAATTATGAATTCCTCTATCTATTGTATCTCCTTCTATTGGACTCAGATAATGGCCCCCAAGTAGTCTATCCATAGTTTCATTTCACGTAGACTATGACGGTGGCCTCTATAGTGGCTAATGAGTTAAAATGACAACTGATACATGGTTTTCATATCCGAGGTACCATCCAACAAGGATGGATAATATTCCTTGATGTTCTTCCATGAGGAACCATCCATTATAGTAGGTAAGTCTTCCTCGATGTTATTTTGAGATTTACCATCCAATAGGGATGAAAATTGTTCCTGGATTTTCATCCAAGAGGTACCATCCACTAGAGCTGACCACCGTTCCTTGATGTCATTTCGAGATAAAACATCCATTATGGATGGCCACTGTTACATGATGATTTATTAGAGCTACCATCCAGCTAGTATTTCTAGGGAAATTGTGAGTATTTCTCTCGATGGGATGGGATGTTGTCCCAGATGATAGTTCTATGATTACATCTAGGTTGGATGGGATGTGTTCAACGATGGTTGTTATGGGATTCCATCCCACAGGGATGGGCATTTGGACTCTTCGATGACTCATTACCTGATATATTCACTATGCGGGCTGGGTAATGGTTTCCCATCTACTTACAGGTGATGACCACACCCCAATGTACTTGTTAACATAGACCCAATGATGAGTTTCATATTCCAATATTGCAGGGCCCAAATCATCTTCATTGAAAAATGACCACTCATTTGTCTAATAATGATGATGGGTGATCTAAGGTGACTTTGGACTCTAAAGAATGAGGTATGATTTTCAAAAAAAGAAGTTTCCTTGTGACGAGACCTAAAACTGTGAGGGAGAGATATTTCCACTTGAAGAGTATAGTATCAAGCACCATTGATTGAATCCTTTTCAAATACTATTTGAAGTAGATGTGTGGGATTCAAGGCATCAATGGTTACTTTTGGAATAGTTGGAGACACACATTTCATGGGCTAAGAATTTGAGATGGATATTCCCTTACTCAATGGTTTGGATTTCATTCACTGAGAATATATATATTTATAATATATTTTCAATACCCACCCCATGGGTTTTTGTTACTCTCCAACTGGTAGAGGTGAAGACGTTCCATATATGCCACATGATATTGTGTCCAGATTATCGTGGTTGGAGGAGTCCACTATCTTATTATAGGATGCAAATACCCAATGTGATGTTCATATCTACACCATTTTTAGATCATTCTGTTTAGATCAGCTTACCTTACTCTATTAGTGGGTATTTTTTCAGTTCTTCTACTATACCTTGTTCTCTATATCGACTACTTTCTCCTAATTCTATTATATTTTTATGTTTTATACTCTTCAGTTCCTCTCTTTCTACTCTTGTGAAAATTTGGTGAATCCTACTGGGTATCTTTATAATCAAACCATATTGATTTTTTCATGAAAATGGTGTGCCCTTGGAGAGGATTAATAGGTTGATCATGACATCAGAAAAGCATAGGGGTACAAGTTCACGAACTGCGTACAGTGGTCGTAGGAATGGATATAGGAGTTGGGCTCCCTCATTTGTTTTACATTTCAGTTATTTCTAGGTTGTGGCACTTTTCTAGTAGGCCATTCATTTTATATATTTTTTGAATACTATTTATAGTTCTATATTATTTTTCAGTTTATATGTAACTATATTATTTCTTTTATTCCTTCATTCCCTATGTGTTTATTCATTGAGTAGGTTGTGTGTGTTTGATGGTTCATATGAAAAGGCCTCCCGAATATTCCACTACCTTTGTCAATAGTTTCTAGCCCCTTCCCTATGAATGTGGGCTTAGGGTAGTTGTGGATCGATCTCTACATAGGTCCAGGTTGTGAAAAAGGGTATCATTGGTGTATTGACCAATGAGATGTTTTTCATAAATATCCCTAAAAAATTCTTGGTTGGGTTTAGGAAATAGTTTCAAAGAATATCAAGATTGGGTCACAAGATAGAGAGTTTAGTGATGGTACAAGCGTCTCACATATCTATTCACTAGGACCCACATTACACACTTATCGACTTGATACCCAAATACACTTGTTTAAGGGAACAATGGTACATGAATTATATATAATTGAATCTCAAAAATTAAATCATGATTCATATCCAAATTATTATTTATATATATAGTTGTATGTGTGTGATCATCTGATAGAAATAATCCATGATAATATTCGAGATTTCTCCATGACGATAACATGCCATGATACAAACTACAAGACCCCATCCTTTAGCATTCGAGATAAGTCATTAATTTAACATTAATTCACATCGAGGATAATTTTTAGTTTATATCATTATAAAATTATGTAATAACTCATACATAACTAATTAAATTTTGAAATTATACACTTCTACTCAATATCTATATTTTTCATAAAAAACCCATTAAAAGAAACATGGTTCATATCATGTTTAAGCATAATGACTTTTACTTGATCTCATCTATGACCCTATACCTCATTATGTCCTGTAAAAAACATCTCAACACATGGGATGAGAATAAAAAACACAAAAAGGGATAAATAAAGAAGGAAAACTATAATTGATTGGAAATAATGAAAAACATGAATACTTTATCATAATTTAATACTTTTCAACTTTAATAAGTAGTAAATATATATCACTAGATACATGATATTTAATTCACTTTATGTAACCAAAAGATTACCATAAGCCAATATAATCATCATCTAATATATATGTGAATTTTCGGACATAAAAATACTTAAATGTAATAACCATACAATAAAATTCAACACATATCACCAAATGGAATAGACATACAACCGACTTCCATACCTAATGCATTTTAGGTTATAACGTAATATATTTTCCTTGGTTTTTCATCAAACCATGCATCCTTTGGTTTATCACGTAGAAACCCATCTTTGGATTATCACGTAACCACGAGTCAATTGCTTTTCTCATAACCACCCATTAAATGTGAATTTACCATTATATATTCATAACACATACAATATTGAAAATATACAAATTTATCTAATAAAAATTCATTTGTAAAATGATAAATAATTTATTGATATTGAAATATTTTATCCATTTCAATAACCACGTAAAACATTTAATAAGGAGATTTTTAAATGAATGGGTATAATTCAACTATAAATGGTTTGGAAATATATTACACATAAAAACACTCATTTCTATTTAAATATATCGTTAAAATATATTTGAAAACAATGTAACGATGTAGAAATATTTAGAAGATTAAATAATTAAAACAAATAAAACGTTGTTTTAGTTATATAGTCCATTTCAACATGATAAATAAGTAGAATAAAAATAATTAAAAAATAAAATTAATCAAAACATTAACATCATGTGAATAAGTTCATTCATGATACAACATGTCAAAGGGGCACTCTATACATCATATAAAAGTGAAGTGGTATATAACAATAAATATGTCTCAATGGAATAGAAATTGAGATGAAATAACTTAATATATAAAATTCAAATATTAAGGATAAATAAATTACATAACTATATCGGATGAGAATAAATACACAAAAAATATGCGTATATTTATTATAAAACAATCAGTGTTCTTTAACAAATATTCTTGAAAAAAATGGATGATGTGGATATTTAACTCAATGGAATGATATTGGGTTATGATTTTTCATAGAATATTCATTTGGTTATAAAAATAGATAGATTTTATGTATTATCTATAAATACACAAAACAGAGTATAAAAAAATGATACTATATTCAGTTTAATTTATCAATTAATCATAGTATGTCATCATAAAAAATATACGATTAACCCAGAGAAAGGAAATTGGGTTACGAAGTTCCATTATCACTTGAGAAACATTTGAATAAAAATAATTAAATAATAAAATTTAACAAAACATTAAATATCATGATAATATACT
This sequence comes from Viscum album, assembly GCA_963277665.1. Classification (NCBI taxonomy): domain Eukaryota; kingdom Viridiplantae; phylum Streptophyta; class Magnoliopsida; order Santalales; family Viscaceae; genus Viscum; species Viscum album. The sequence continues at coordinate 2,111,169,232 of OY728120.1, forward strand.
AACTCATGATACAAAGAGTCGAAAGGGATTTATATACACATTATAGGGTAATAAACTTTCATAACAACATGATATACCTCAATGAAATGATATTGAGACGAAATACCATACGATGTTCATATCCTTAGATTAAGGATAAATCTATGAAAAATATTATGTGTGAAAAATATACAAAACAACCAATATAATTGGATATTCAGTGTAAACCAATCATCATTCATTCAGGAATATTTTTAGTAAAAAACAATATCATGAATATGTAACTCAATAAATTGTGATTGAGTTATGATTTCCATTACAAAGTTCATATAAATTACATTAGAATTTAACAAAGTGGTGATTATGTGTAGAAAAAATATATCCACACAAAGGGAAGTGTAAATTTTGACATAAATAAATAAAAAATGATTCAATACATAATTATGGAAGAATATAATAAATTTATTATTCATAAATCCCAATGAGTCAATGTTTGGTTTTGAAATTCCCATTATTTAAATCTATCATGTCTCATTCATTCTTTATATTCTTGAATAACAAAATTCAGTTAATTAATAATTTATTGAAAACCATATTCTATTTTATTATTCATTTTTTAATACTTATTATAATGGTATAAAAATTATATAATTATTTATGTTCATATCAGTCATTTTGTCGATATTCGGTACTTGAGTCAAAAATTAACTTCTTTGATGGATGTTGTCCATGTGTTCAATAGTACATAATCTCTAGAATAATTTTAATGATTTAATAACATATATATAAATTATATATGTATTTATAATAGTCATTAACAATTGTAAATAAGAAATGAAATGCATCTTTGAGGGAAATGTTAGGACGTACATACACATGAACACTACATTCATTTCATAATAATATTAATGGATTGAAAAATAAATGATACATTGGAATAATATAATTCCTGTATAATAACTATGTTATATATGACACCTAATTTCTTTAACTCTATCCTTTATACATTTCATGTATGGCATGAATGAGTCATATCACTTTGAGAAGGAATTAGTCTGAACAACCTCAAAGGAAATAACTGTATTTACACATTATGGTAAGCAAAATTGTATTTTTTAAATAAAATTTATATAGAAATAGAGACAATATACATATAATATAATTCATATGTAAATATATTATCATAAAAATGTCAACCAGGGGAGGTGGTAAAAGAAAATTGAATAAAAATCATTTCGTGAGAGAGTGGATCACTATAAACAGAAACAATATGTTTGTATCCATAAGGTTGAGGTGTGTGTATGTGTTGTTATAATACATCTACTAAAAACATCATAGTATATTTTGGATTCATTTTTTTTATTTAATGAACAAATAATATGATAATAGGGAGTAGATGATGAAAATTAAAGAAATGAACTTTAGTTAATATATTTCCTCTAAATCAGGTAACATCGATTGATTTAATGCTAAATCCATTATTAAATTTTGTTATGCCAATGTTTAGGCTTATATAAGTAACAAATGGATGTATGGAGATTATTTTATCAGAACATGGATTATCCAAAGAGAGGGAGTGCTGTCTTTAATTAGGTAGATATGGTGGTGTTTTTTAGAGGGAGGAGGGGTAATTTAGGAGAGTCTTGAAATATTATTTTATTATTTATTTATTTTTCAATTATAGTAGTTAAAAAGTGATATATATCAAGTATCATATGATTTTGGTTCGAAATAATCTCTACCAAATGTTTTTACAACAATTTATTTATCAAATTTATCCTTGTGTTTTGTCTATAACCCTTACAAAAAAACCTAAAATCTTAACATGTCTTCTTGTTTTTTCATTATATATGGTTACTATATTTACAATAAACTTCCAATCAAAAAAAAGTGTATAATTAATGAAATCTTTAATATTATATAAGTCATTTTTTTATTATATAATTTTAGTACTATTATATCTTTTAATAAATTAGTATTTGTTTTAAAAACACCTTTTTGTCAAGTTTGACACTATTTAGTAATTGATTATTCTTAATCTCATAAAAAATATTATTTTCAAAAAAATGAATTAAATTAGTTATAATATATCATAATAATATATAAATTTCTTAGATAACATTAAAATATTCAAATTACATTTTTTTAATATTTATAATATAATTTATTTGAATCATTCATTAAAAAGGTAATCAATGCATCATCACTATGTCAAATATAAATTTATTTATTTAATGTAAAAAATTATAAATAATGTACCATGATTCAAGACATAAATTATGATTTTAAATGGATATTTATAGTTTAATATATCAATTATATAACCTTAAAATAAATTTTGTTAAGTAAAAAATAATCATTTTTATGTTACATTTCTATTTACATATAATTTATTATTATAATAGGTAATTTCCACACAAATGTTTCTCTGAAATTCCAAAAAATTAGCATCTGGATGTTCATAGTTGGAAATAACTCATCCGATAGGATGAAGACATGTGTTGAATAGTTTATTAATACTATTTTTACCCTTATATACATGATTTACCCTTTAATCATGGTATATAAAAATAATTACTAAAGTTATAATTCATAATATCCATGAATAAAAGTAACCTATATAAAAAAATTGGACATTATTATTACCAATATAGAATCCTATTTCCAAATTCAAATAATATAAATTTCTAAAATAAATTTAAATTATTCCCTATTGTCAAAATCAATAATCATGTTTTTAAGAAGTAAAAACTATCAAAATATTGACATGTGTTTATGTGAAATTTAGATATGAAATTACATAAAATTTCAATCATTAGATTAAATACTTCCAAAATATTCTATTAGAATTATAAAATCAATTAAAAGGATAATCAAAATATATTAATAAATTAGTCGAAAAGATAGGTTTGAATTAAAATGAATTATTTTTATCTATTCGTTAGAAATATAGATTTTTTTCAATAAAATACCAAAATATAAACCAATGTAAATTTCAATGTCCTTATTATAAAGAAGATATTTATTTTGAAAAATAGAACATAAAAAGGTGTAAAATTCTAAATTTAATAAGGGTTATCTATCAAAAGGATGTAAAATGACAATTTTAAAATGTTATATTATTTCATTCTTAAATTTGAAATCAATATTATTTTAGGCCTCTAAAATTCATTGCATAAATGTAAAAACATTTAATAAATATGTAAAATCATAATATATTTATGTTTTTTTATTCATGTTAATACAACAAAAATGATTTAACATTCATTTAAATTTATAATATTATTATTGTATTATTTTTTGGTATAGCTCAACATTGTATGAAACAGAAGATTTTGAAGAAACCTATTGTTTTTTGTCGAGCACTATAGGAAAAAGTTTCCTCCATAAAGTAAATTTAATGTCTTATATATTAATATTAATAGATATGAAAATTTACATTATATAATTATGTCGGTCATGACATCATTCCACAGATTAGGAAACTGTATCCCCACAATATAAAAATTATGCTCAAAAAAATTACTGAAAACCCCACATTAGAAAAAGATTCAACAGAAATATTACATTAAAATAAAGAAGGGGAAGTAAAATGGTCCCCTAAGATAACAATTACTAGGATTACACAAAGTAAAACTTGAATAATTAAGGAAAACAATGTTTTAGGTTCTAATGGATCATGATAGAAAAAATTATTACGATAATGGTACCATCCAGAAAACAATAAACTTTTGATGGGTTAAACGGTCTTTGATATCGTAGTAGGAATATTAAACATAAAATGTTTATATTTTAAGTTCAACATCCTAAAGTTGATTTATTATTAAGTGATCATAAATAATAACATAAATAAACATACTTAATTATCGAGTAAATTTTTGTCCATTAGTAAATATCCACCACAAACTAATATTTTCCCCAAACTATGAGTATTCAACATGACAAGGTCACTCCTAAAGCTCTAGAATCAGCTTCTAGAGAATCAAATAGTCAATAAGAATGGACCATATATTTCTCTTGTATAGAGAAATTAACTAAAACAAAATTTTTATCACATGATTATATAATTCTCAAGAAAATAATCCTTCATATGGAAAATGACTACTTTTAATCTCCAAAATTCAACAAATATTACAAAAAATTCAACAAAGACTATTCAATAGACAATTGTCCTTAAAATTATTAAAAATTATTGAAACTATGATTGAATCCCAAAACTAATAAGGATTTGATCACATAGTATTCCTTTATAAATTTTAGCATTTATCTCCAAATAACATAGACTACTATTAGTTTCTCATACGTAAAAGTAATTAATCTAATTCAATATTTTACAAAATACATTAATCCCTTTTATAAATAACCCAAATCCACAAATGTCAAAAAATAAAAAATAAATTCTTACTAACTAAAATTTATCCATTACTCCTCAAATAAAATTCAATAGTTTTAAATTTTCATTAGGAATATAGTGTTCAAAATAGCGAACGTCTTCCAAAATGACATTTATAACTTAATCCAAAAAATCATTTTCCTATCCCATAATTCTGGATTTCATAAAATATATGTATCTAAAATCAACATCTTCTAAATAAATAAAATAATTTTAATGAAAATAATATTTCACACTAACCAAGGACATCAGGTATTGAAATGTAAGGTGATGAGATCTTTTCTCCTTACGGTTGTGGGTTCGATTCCTACATCATTGTCTTATGTGATGGGCTATCACACAGTCTGCATGTTGTCCGTTTTCAGAAACAATTTAATTTTAAAACAATACCAAAAATGTGATTAAATCCTAAAAAATATCCATAACATATTTTATCTTAAAATATAATCTCATACGTCTCATTTTGTATCCTAAAAATCAATAACCAATAATTTCCTTAAAGGTGATTATCGTTAAAAATACCATTTGTCAGTATAATATTTCAGATCATAAATCCTCAAGATGAGATTCTAAGACATTGATCTTATGATATACCATAAAAATATAAACCCATAATGTTATCCCTAACCCTTAGTAGAATATACATATTCACATGTTTTTCTAAATTGTTCCTTTGATACCAACTATATGACCACGACCATAAACATTAAATCATACTGAGAGTAGTCAATAATTTGACATTAATTTACATTTAATATCTTTTCTAGTTTATGTATTTAGATAATTAGGTCATAACTAATACACAACAACATACTTATTCCATGTATACAATTATACACAATATCAATTTTATTATAATACAAAAAAGATTTTAAAATGAAACATGGTTCATTTCATGTTAAAGAAACATGAATTTTCCATGATCTCATCTGTGACTCTATTGTTCATTAATTTTTGGGATAAACATTATGTAACATATGATGACCATAGAAAGCAAAATAATGTATACAAAATTAATTACACTATTATTATTTGGAAAACATGAAAACCATTAGAACTTTTTCAAAAAGTAATACTTCTTAACATTAAGAATTAGTAAATATATTACACTGAAAGTATGATCATTTATTTCCCCTATGGATACCAAAATATTAAAATAATACCATATAAAAAAAATGACATATAATTGTAATTTTGGAGATAATTACCATTAAATTTAAGAACCATACGGTAGAATTCCACACATATCTCTAATTGGGATAAATATACATCCAAACTTCCATACCCAATGATTTGTCAGTTATAATGTATCCTCTCATCCATGGTTTATCCCAGAACCACCAATCATTTGGTTAATCACGCTGCCACTAATATTTTGTTTCTAACATAACCACCAATAATTGGATTATCATTTAACCACCCATCAAATGTCCAAGTACCATTATAAATTCATAAGAAATAAAATATTACAAATTTCACCATTTCAATAATAACATTTCATTTGCAATCACCATAAATCATTTGAAGATATAGATATGTTCAATCCATTTCAAAAAAAATTAACAAATTTAACGAAGTATGGATTGGATCAATGTGTCCCATACAAATTTGATCCTTTTGAAATTAATTTACCCATAAAAACATTAATTTCTGTATAAATAAGTACTTAAAATATTTTTGAATACATGGACATGAAAGATAATGATTTATAATATTAAATCAATAAATAAATTATAATTATGTTCTAGTTAAAGAGTCTCTTTCCTCTTGAGAAAATATATTAATAAAAATAAAAAAATAATATCATTAAAAAACATATAATATAATGATAATCGGTATATAATTTATATAATGTGTTAAAGGGGGTAGTATATACACCATATAAAAATTAATTGGTGTATAACTACAAATTTGCCTCAATGGAATGTTAATTAAGTTGAAATACCTTATAATTATCATGTACTTAGATTAAGGAGAAATCAACCAAATAATGATTATGTGAAAATTTAAAAGACACCCAATATATGTGGATATTTATTTTAATTCAATCAGTGTACATTCACACATACTCTTAATAAATCAAAACCCGTGACATGGATATTTAACTCAATGAAATGCGACTGAGTTATGATATCCCTTACAATGTTCATTTTGTTAATAAAATTGATAGATTACGTATATTAAATGTAAAGACAAATATCTCATGTATAAATACAGTATAGGATATCAAATATTATTTATTACATTGTCCAAATACTATATAATCATGAAGTAGAAGATGAACCCAAAGTCTGGAAATAGAGTTATGAAGTTCACTTACCACTTGAGAAACACATCAATAAAAATAATTACGGATTAAAATTAAATAGAACATTAATTATCATTAAAATATAAAAAATACATGATATAAATACAAAAAAGGTTTTTATATACAAATTATATGGTAATATATGTTCATAAAAACATGATATGCCTCAATTAAAGGAGATTCAGATGAAATCCCTTTCAATGATCGTGTCCTTAGATTAATGATAATTCAACAATAAAATTATGTCCGAAAAATATAAATACACCGAATATAATAGGATATTAATTTAAAAAAAATCATATGTCATTCACATATTTTCTTTTAAAAAATTCAATGACGTCAATATTTAACTCAATGAAATGAGATTGAGTTATGACTTCCCTTACAATGGTGGTATAAATGATGAAAGAATTTATCAATGGGGTGATTATGTGTATTAACAGTTCACAATGGTAATTATATACTATAATATTAATAAATAAATAGTTATTCCTCACATAATTGTGGATTAATATAATTAGTGATGTTTGCGTAAAACCTAATGAGTCAAATTTGCATTAATAAATTCCCTTACATTGAATGTGAATTGTCTGGTTCGTTCTTTATATTCATATATAAAGAAAATATTTTTACTTATACATGATTCACAACCCATTTATATTTTATGGTATATTATATATTACTTATTATAATTGATACAAAAATCATAATTATTAAAGTCCATATTATTCATTTTGTTGATATTCGGTACATGAGATGAAAATAAACTTTCACGATGTAAATATTCCACGTGTAAAAAAGTACTCCATATCCAAAATATTATTAATGATTTATATTTCATATATATCAATAATATATTAATTTAAAATAGTCCATATCATTTTTATAAAATATATTAAATGCACCGTTTATGTAGATGGCAGGACATATGTATGCAAGAACGCTACATTAATTTCAATGTCATATTAATGTAATGAAAACTAAATTATAAAAGATATAAATTATAACTAAATTATAATATATATGTTTCATATGTTACATATTTTCTTTAAATCAATCTTTTATATGTTTCATTTATGGAATGAACGAGTCACATCACAATGAGTGGGTGATAGTCTGCACTTCCTCATATGAAATTATCGTATTTACCTAATATATATAGCATAGTGGTGTGTTGAAAATAAAAATTACAACATCATAGAGAAAATATAAATATAACATATATCATATATACATATAATTACATAATAACGGACACCATGATGGGTTGTAGGAGAAAATTAAACTATAATTGTTTCGTGAGGCCGTACATCACCGTACACAAAACAATGTATGTTCATATATATTCGGTGGATGTGTGTGAATGATTAGTTCTAATACATATCAAAAAAAATTTAGTATAAGTATGATAATGCTATTTTTATGTAATAATTGAATAAAAAGATCATATTGAGTGCATATGTAAAATAAATGAAAGTAATTTCAGAGAAGACATTATCTCTAAATCATGTAATTTTTTTGATTTAATCCAAAAGGATTTCTTAAATTGCATTATGACAAAACAAATGATTATAAGAAGATAAAAGGGGTGTTGTGATACTATTCCAATAGAATTTGGATGATCCAAGGGGCTAGAGAGGTGTGAGTAAGTTGGTAGATGTGATGTCCTTTTATAAGAGGGAGGAGGGGCACATTAGGAATGTATTAAAATAACATTTTATTATAAATTAATTTTCGAATTATAAAAGTTAAAAATTTATAAATTTACAGGATAATATGAGTATGTATCTACATAATATCTAAAAATAGGTATTAATAATGTTTATGTCAAAAATTTAACCTTGTCTTTTGGCATTAACCCTCAGTTATATACATTAACTGTTACAATTCCATCTTGTATATTCATAATATATGGTTAGTTTAGATAACATATAATGGAAATCATAACAAGTGTGGATAATTAATGAAATTTATTAAATTATATATGCCAGTTTGATGAATATTATATTTCTAGGACTATTATATATTTTAATAAATTAGTAAATTTTTTAAAACCTCATTAATATCAATTTTGTCACTATGATGTATGTGATGTTTGTTAAAGTCATATCAACTTGATTCCTTAGAAATAAATTAATTAACACAATTATAATTATTATAATTATCCATAATATTATTTTATGACCTCTAAATGATAATATTATATTTTTTGTAAAATCTGTAATATCATTTATTTGATTATTTAATTAAAAATTCAATCAATGCACGATCAATGTGTTATAAATAAATTTATTTTTTAATTTCCAAGAATTATAAATAAAATACCAAGTTTTAGTAAATATTTATATATCATTAACTACTATTTATATTCATAGTGATAAATTATATACCCTTACCTTAATATATCTTTAGTAAAAATTTCATATTTATGTTATATTTCTCTTTACATTAATTTATTTTTTATAACATTCCATTTTCACACCCATGTGGCGACCAGGAGCAAAAAGTTTTACTTAATAATTCTAATGGTTCATAATAACTTGTAAAATATGAATAGGAAATGTTTTAAGGTAAATTTATAATATTTTTAACATTATTTACAAAATTTACACTTTAAAAATTGTAAATAAAAATAATTTCTGATGATACTTTTCATAATATACAACAATAAAAGGTACCTGTTTAAAAACATTGTAACATATAATTTTAAATATTGAATCCATTCTGTTAAATTCAAAACAATGACTTTTCAGAAATTAATTTAAAATTATATCTCATTGCCAATACTAGAAAGTGTGTTTTTATGAAGTAAAAAAAATAAAATTATTGATATGTGTTTATGTCCACATTAAATTTTAAATTCATTTAAACTACAATATTTGTATTAAATGATAAATAATTAATCCATTTATACTTTAAAACCATTAACTTTACTATCTAACTATATAAATAAATATATGAAAGGTATTTTTGAATTAAAATGAAATATATTTTTCAATTCTTAAAAAGTATGGGTTTTTTTTAAATTACCAAAATTTTATCTAAAGATAATTTTTATGTCCCTCTTCCAAATAAAAATTTTATTTTGTAAAATATAACATAAAAAGGTTTCAAACACTAAATTTAATGACATTTTTATATTAAAATGTTGTAAACCATCCTTTTGGAAATAGTATAGTATTTTATTCATAAATATGGATTCATTACCATTTTATGCATGTAAAATTGATAAGATAAATGTTAAAAAATTAAAAAATTATTTAAACACCTAATAAATTCCGTTTTGTTCATTCTCGACAATAAAAAAACAAATTGTTAGCTACCATTTAAAATAATTATAATAAGAATATTGAATTATTTTTATTGTATAACTCTACAATGTGCAACGTAAGATTTCAGAGAAACCTGTTGTTGTGTGGCGAGTATTTTATAAAAAAATTCCTATTTTATAGAAAATCAATATCTTATTTATAAATATTAATATATCTGAAACTTTATAGTTCAATATGTACATGGGTCGTTATAGTAGCTATCGTTCAGGATGATGACCATGTGAATGACGAGGCCCCAGCTCATGATGCATATAGGGGGCCCATTTCTCCAAGGGTGTAGGTAGAAGCACCCAAACATGTTTAGAATAATACATCCCTAGTAAAGTCGGCTATGGAAGTGCATAGGTGGAGTGCAATTCATGTGTTCTAGTGTCAGATGCTGCTGAGGGTCCACTATAAGCCAAAACCATAGGCATCAGAGGATTAGATAGAGTTGGTTTACATCCTCTTATGGCTTGTAGGGTCACCAAATGATAAAATAATTGATTTGGAAGCACTCCTATAAGATGAAGATATGAATTGGTGGATCTTGGTTACTCAGATACACGATGTGTCGAAAAATATCATGGGACGACTTCCTGCTGCTCTTTTGTGAGGAGTTCTACCACATATTCTTGTTCTCCATTAGACTTCAGGAGGACCTTCTGTTATGGAAGGGAGGTGATGGTGAAGGTGTATGGTTCTAGGTTCACATAACATTCACACTACCCACTATACATGATCTATAAGTGTTACTTAAGATCATTAACACTTTAGTAGGGACTCAAAAGAGATAAATGAGTTATCATAGTACCCTTGTGTATCCCCACATCTGTCGAGGTGATGGACCATACATTGCTGATAGAAACATTTTTGTTAGATAAATTCTATATAGCTTATTGCAGTAGTCATCTTAATAGAGATGAGGATTCTTCAACATCTAGTAGACATCAAATGAATGTATATCAACATTGGAGATCATCTAATGATTGGTATCAGGCATGCATTCGTATGGTTCTGAGGAAACATAGTGTGAGGGGCAATCCTGAAGTGATATAATGTTATACATGTGAAGGAATAGATCACCTAGCATAAGATTTCCAGATAATTTATTATAATAACAGCAGGAAGGCTGTAGGTGGACCACCAAATCAATTGTAGTGTCATGATCAGGGTGGTCTTCATTGAATTTCTTCCAGAAGAGGACCTGGAGGATCTAGAGTTGGGGGAGAACGTTATAAGTTCTTACACCATAGGTCTTTTCTAAATTATGTAGTAGAAAATGTTAGACTCTTTGTGAAATTATCTCTTTTTTCTACTATAAGATTGATGATTAACCAGGGTGACCCGAGGTATCAATGTGACCCAATTTTAGTTTTTCATCAATAGATTTTCACGTTTTTGATGAATATGGGTGAATCACCAAACAATATGAATTTTTGTGACTTTTGAAAAACCATAATGGAGATTTAGTGATGCCTAAATAGGACAGTAACTAGGTGTGGTGGGTTAATCCCTCTAACGTGTGCATTTATGGGAGTGGTTGTACAGTGGAGTGTTGGAATTGTTTAGGGATTTTCATGTGGATTTTATATTAAATGACACTTTTTGATCAGTATTTTTCTTGTTGGATTGGTATAGTTCCTATTTGGGGATTACTTTCCTTCCATGAGGGTTAGTGATGTGCGGGGTATGACACATGGTTTTAAAGTCTATCCTCTTATTGTTGGAATAATCTATTCACCTTATATGTTTGTTGATACCATTCATGTGCAACATGAACATCGATATATTATTTATCATTTATTGATCGAGGTGAAGGAGACACTATGAATAGAACAATGTGACATAAAATCTGGTGCTAAAATATGTAGTCTTCTCCCTCAGAGTGTGAACATGGTACATTCTGGGAGAGAGCATTGAGGGTTGTTCATACCACCAATGTCTCAGGTGTTTCTTCCCCCAGGGAGACTTAACCCTTAGTCGGAGACAGTTGTTGAACATCCAGTATGACTCTGACTTTGAGATAGTCTATACTCCAAGAATGAGCAATGGGGCAGAAGATTCCCTTTGCAGAAAGACCCAATATCACCTAGTGTGATATGCTTCATAGTGTTAAATTCTATGCAGCTAAACCTGATGGAGTGAGAGGGTAAAATTATCCTTTAGTAAATGGTGTAGATTCCTTCTATACCTGAGTTTGTAAGAGTGTATCTATATTGAAACATTTATTATGAAATCTTGTGTGACGAGATATAATTTCATGGCATATAAGATGGATATTCCAAAGGACTGAATCATGAGAACATATTCCATTGAAAATAGTAATACATATTGTGAAATGATAAATAGATATTTGGATGAATAAGTGAACTATCCTTTGAGTTTCATCAGGTTGTTGGGAACTGTGCACTGATATAGTGAGGTTTCCTACCACCTTACACTACCTCCAATAGCTGTAGTTGGTGCACGAAACCTCATGTTTCACAGTAGAGGAGATTTGTTCTTGTTTAAACACATTTCACTGACATGAGAATACCTTTTATGGGTGGAAAATCCATTTGGTTTATGTCTTGTGCCAACATGGATATGGGTAGGTGTTCCTGGGAGCAGGGGAGACATGTGTGATCATAGTACTCCATGTTTTTTCCCTAAATCATATCTTTAGGGATGGAATTATTTAGGGAGTAACTGATGCAGGGATCTAGTTTTTTCCATGTAGGACTTTGGAATATATCTACATATATTTCAAAAGTAATGTACTAAGACGAAGTGCAATTCTGAAGCCTTGTGTGTCCGAATTTAAATATACAAAAATAATAAGTGTTTTTCACTATGCATGTGTCATGAATGATATATATCATAAAAGGTAGATCCAATTTGAAATCGGTTTCCACTATTGAGTTCAGATTTTGGTTATTACCCTTGGGGGGTATAATGTTTTTTAGTGTGAGACTTATTTGAAAAATTCCACCCATGGGAGAAACCATAAATAAAACAATTAAACATAATTATTTTACCCATTAATACGAGGGCACTAATATTTTAATGTGGAAACTAATTTGAAACAGGAGACCTCAGTTGTGTTTATAATTGGGTTTTTTAAATATGTGCAACATAAAATGAGGGGGTTGGAGAATTTTGGATTCTTTTCAAAGTGGGGCCTCTATAACTTGATTTTTGGATAAATAGAATTACGGTTACCAAAAATTTAACATCGATTTGAGGTAGGATCTATTTATTCTTGAGTTCTGATTCAATTTTGGATTTGAATATCAGTTTCACCACTTTTTTCATCATTATATAATTATAAATTCATTGGTTTTTGCACAAATAAGGACATTGTTATCTGTTTTGAACCTCGTTCTTCTCCTCTTCATTGGGGTTCATCAATGATTATATTTAATCATGCAAAATCATTAATTGATCAATGGGAGGAGGGTGGAAGAGTGAAGATCCCATCCTTATGACCATAGTACTGGACTCAGAATAAATTTTTGGCTTTGGGGAAGTATCGGAGGTCTGAGGAAGGGACTACACGAGCTATGTCGGCCAGCCGTAGTGCAACAGTTTTCCTAGGAGATGGTGTTTGTTGAGTCGGAATTTCGCTTGGGGGACCTTGGAGCCAAAGAGGTCAGTACTGACAATTGGCCTATGTAGTGGGACGATGCTCAGTTGGGCAACAAATTTGACCTTCCAGGCAAGGTAGAGGAAGCCAGGGTGTTGAGATAGAGCACATGGGGTATGACAAGCTAGAGCAGCGAACGATAGTACTGAGGCAAAGTTTAGGACTCGTGCGACATGGGGGTTTCTTGTTGACATGGCTTCCCAAGGGTAATGGACAACATGGATGGTATGGGGATCATAGACTAGATCCAAGGTGGATAACCAGACTTGAGGGATAGTTAGTTTGGAATAGGGGAGGGGTTCGAGCCACATGGGTTATCCTTGGTCCAGCTATCCGGATCGGGCCTGCCGGGGAGGGCCGACCAAGATTGTTGGTATGCTTGTTAAAAAAATTGTATCTCACTATCTGAGCATCCAATTAACATGACGTCTATGGACACTTGATACTCTAATCGAGGAAGATCATTATGGACTAATTAAGAAATTATGGTATTTTTCTCAAGGATCAGCTAAAAGAAACTCCTACGTTAAATAATAATAATTTAATTATTATTTTTTGGAAAATTTATGTCAGACCTATATTCTAAACGGGAGGTTCGTATGATGCACAATGTGAGGTGTTGAAACCATGATGATGAGTAATGATTTTGAAGATAAATTTAGGGTTTTAATTCCAATGTGGAGTTGTGGAACCTATGGGTCTTTTCCACATGTTTTGTGGTAAAATACAACATTTTCATTGGGTATCTATTTTGGATAAATTATTTTACCATCCCATGTTTTTTTTCAAGAGGATCACAATGGATTGATCTATATAACTTGTTTTATAATGGATGAGTATGCCTTGTGAGTCACCATTCAATCACAATGAACCAACACACAACTTTTCCATCAGATGTGTGCTTCGGGAAAATAAATAGTATATCTTGAGTGTTTTCCAACAAGGATCACAATCTCTTGATCTGTTTAGATTTGTGAATCCTTATTGCCTATATAATTTATTATAGAAACATGAAAGTAATATCAGTGGAATATTTTTTTGATGTTTTGGAAGAGATCTAATAGATTGGGTCAACCTCAACTCTTGTGGCAGTGGAGAAGATGTATAAATAGATTTGGTCAAAATTTCATGAGCAGTTTGAGGTGGTGTGAAAGGGTAATTGTGCTTTTGTCCATCGGGATCAATGACAAGCATCATGAAATTGTCAAACATTTTCATAGAGTTTCCATGTTATATGGGAGTATACTTGCACACCATAAGTGTACTAGTTCATAGATCAGTTCCTGAGTAAATAATGGCACATGGACAAATAGTGAGGTAGGGTCACATGTTATGTGGGTCCCACATATTTCAGGTACCATATTATGAATTCTTATATCTCTCTTATCTTCATAGATTGGAATTGTATTATGGTCTATGAGTAGCCAATAACGAGTTTTTTTCACATAGAATGTGATGGTGGCCACTATAGTGGCTCAAGAGTTATGATCTAAGATGTTACCTTTCTTTCTTCAAAGAGGTGCCATCCAGATAAGATGGATATTGCTATTCTATGTTCTATCGAAAGGTAAAATCTTATAGGGATGTCTAGTGTTCCTCAATGATCTTCTAAGAGGTACCATCCAATAGGGATAACAAGTTATCCTTAATGATCATCCATAAGATACTATCTAGAATGGATGGATAGTGGTCCTTGATGCCTTACCAAAAGGTACCACCAAGAAGGTATTGATAGAGATATTCTTTGTTTACCTATATCTGGTCTGGTATGTTTTCCCTAATGGAAATTATGAGGTTACCTCTAGATATCCTGGGAAGTGGTCCACGAGGACAGTTTTGGGCATCCCTCTAGAAGGGGTGGGCAGTAAATCCCTTTCGACTTACAAGTGATTATCCTCCTAAGCGTACTTGGTCATGAACACCCAACGATGAGTGGCATCCTCCAGTATGGCCCATCTATGATCATTGAAATTAAGACACAACCTCTTTACTATGTGATTCTTACGAGGAAATCTATAATGTGATATTGGACACTCATAAAATTAGGATCCATTTACCACCAAGACACGTCCTCATGACACGAACTAGAACTCTGAGGTTGAGAGAGTGTTTCCCACGAAATATAGTATCAAGGTGTAGCAATTGAGTAACATTGACATGAAGATTATAGCATACATGTGGGATGTCCAGATTCAATGGTTATTTCTGGAACAATTGGCGACATTCTTTTCTTGTGCCGAACATTCAATATGGATATCGCATTACTCCCTTGGTTGGGTTTTGTTAACTATGAATATATATGTATATGTCTTCTATCTAGTTCCCATTCCATGTTTTTTGGATGCTCTCCTTCCATGACAGGTTATGAAACATGAAGTAGGGAATATTCGTTCTGTGTCTAGATTATCATTGTTGGATGATTATATTATCCTACTATAGCTAGAAAATAAATTATGATAATTTCATCTCCTCAACCTTTCAAGATACTAGTTTTTAGATGATATTTTCTTACACACATTATGGGATGATATTTATTTCTTTTAATGTACTTTTTTATCTCTATATACTCTTGTCGTCATCTTCTACTATATCTCTTACTGATCCCCAATTCAATACCACTCTTGCAACTCCCATGAGTGTTTTGGGATTCCTACAGAGTAACATTATACTCAACCCTACTTGGGCTTTCACCTCAATTTGTGTTCCCTTTCCGACAAAAGATAAATTGATCATGACTTTAGATGAGTATTGGAATGCGAGTGCATGGCCCGTGTATGGTATTATTAACAGGGGATGCATGGGTGGGGATCCCTCACCAATCTTACTGTCCAGTTACTTCCAGGTTGTTGTACTTTTCTGGTTGGGAATCATTTTTCCCCATTACCTTTCTTTTTAATCTTCTATAGTCAATGTTTTTAAAGGTCGATGAATGTTTTTTGTATATATATATACAGTTGTATTGTGTCTTTAGTTTAATTTTTCGAATGAAAATTTTCCTTATGGTGGTTTCATTTGTGTGTAAAAGTAAATAGGAAAATGCCTCCCCATGTTTGTTATGCTTGCAGTGCTAGTTTCCAGCACCTTGCCTATAGAGGTAGGCCTAGGATTGTTGATGCTCCTACCCCAGCAAGAGATAAGTCTTGACAAGAAATAAATTTTAATAAAAACATACTTCAGTTCTTGTGATGTTAAATTCATAATGACAATATCATAAGAATAATCAAAATTGAATTGTTTTTAATACATAATTTTGGACATTGAAATATATTAAGATTACATTAATATCAAAATTCTAAAAAGTATATTTCTTTCATGAAATGTTTCATCCTTATTATATTGAATCAGTTAAATTTATGATGTTTATCATGACTCATATGAAATAGAAAGTTACTATTAAAAATCATGGTTAATTTTCTATTATTATAAAAATGAGATGAAATGACTCTACTGACCTCTCCATTGATACATATTAAATTGATAAATGAATTTCATTATGTTCAATTTTTTACTTCTAATGTGGAAAATGACTCTTAGAAATATACTTATTATAATTTTTAACTTATATATTTCTAATTTTAGAACATTATCATTAGAATACCAGGCTTCTCTATATTAGAGTAATGATTCATTGATTCAACAACTGTTATGATTAAACAAATATATATAACTACAAATATAATCCAAAAAAATAGTCATTACATTAAATAGTAGATATCAAAATTGGTTCTCAATGGATGGAATCTTTTCACATCAATAATATTTAATGGTTTAAAAATTGATCTTCATTATCTACCTTAGAAAAAATCCATTTAACCATAATAAAAAATTATAGGTACTATTTCTTTAGACACAAATGTATATTATATTTAATAATACCACAAAAATCCTTTCATGTTACAACTATGATAAAATTACCTCATTTTAAATGAATATGTAAAAAAATTACCACTTTGGATTTTTTATCAACATTATCAATATCTTCAGAACCCTAAAAAAATTAACCTTATGTGGAAAAAATATATGGATCCACCTCAATTGATCCAATAAAAGAGTAGTGAATTAATAATATCCATGTATACATGATCTGTGTAATTATAGAAAACATGAGTGACCAAGCCATCGATCAATGTTTTCCTAAATAAAAATCATATTATAAATCTAACATCATTATTATCATAATAAATGTAATAAATTTTGGGAAAAAATCATTATATATCATAAAAAACATAATTAATTAGTTTAAAAACAATTTGAAAATCGTTCTCTACATTCCTAAAAGACCAATACAAAAATATAATATTTTTATGAGAAAAAAACAAATATATATATATATATATATATATATACCTAGCTGTTATGGTGTGGGTATAACTCATATTTTAAGCGTTAACATTTCATGAGAATCAATTGGAATAGGTTTTATAAGCGTGTCAGTAATTTATTCCATTAATGGAATAAATCCCAACATCAACACCAATGCATCCACATTTTCATTAATGAAATTAAACATTATATCAATCATTTTTTACCATTAGCTATTCCTTGGATTCAGAGAAATATTTTCATAAAATTTTCTAATGAAATTAATAACAAATTTGTATCTTATTTATACACTCATATCTTCATTTTTTGTTTTTATAAAAATAATATTTGTAACTAGATGTGATAAAACCAATTATTTATCCATATTTGAGCTCAATTTAATTTTATATTATTTTGTTTAATATTGTGTAGAATATTTTTTGATAATAATATATATTATAACTCATCTATATTTTTTTTATATCAATAGCATAATCCTAATCATCACTTATATACCCTGTTATTTTTAATTTTTCTTCTATTGTATATAGAAAATTGATGTTGGTTGTATTCATGAAAATCTAAATGATCTTTTAGATACAAGAAAATGAAAATCCATATTATAAAACTATTTTTTCATATGAAAAGTGAAAGAAAAATATAGTTAATTCTAAAATGGAAAAAAATATAGAATAATTTCAATTTTATTCTTATACCCTATATCATTCTCCAATTTCCTTCATTGTCCATGTAATTGTTTGTTCTAACATGAATTGGAGATGATAAATCCCATTCTTCAACCATTCCAAACCTTTTTAATAGCTTGTTGAGAGGTTTTTATTATCATTTATATATATGATAAATATTATGGGTGATTTTGAATTCCAATGAAATATCATATCACTATGTAGGAACATTTTAAATTTCATCATCAATTAGTTAAAACTATCACAATATATTTTATCATGATTTGAAAATAGAATATGACCATAATTACTATCATAATATGTTATTTTTTGGCCCTTTTATGTATATATTTTTGAACTGTGCTATTGTGGACATCATTATTAAATAAGTATGGGCTATAAATTAAACATATTACTTTATTGATTTCCATATATAGAAACCCTGTTGTTATCCATATACACCACTTCAAATAATTATATATTATGATATTTTAATGATATATCCATTTTAATGATTTTGATGAATCAGTGGGCTAAAATAGTGAAAAATGTACAATTTTTTTCAAGACATGCTTTTGCGGTAAATGTCTAGTCCAAATAAACAACCACAATATAATAGTAACCATGGGATACAAGTCCATAATTGTTTCCAAAAACATATCTTGTCTAATTTAAATATTTAATAATGACTAGTTTTCCCCAATAATATTTTTGTCTCAAGTTATATGAATTAGTTCCCATTTCGCATTTTCCCATTTTTATCTAATTCATAATTATTTTCATAGAAATTTTTATTAATTCCATGTAAAATTCCATAATATTTCTCTCATTAATAAATTAAAGATTTTTGTGGATAGTTCCAACAATTATTATTCATTTTTACTCTGAGACTATAGTCTTTGAAAATATTATCACTATCTAGACACTTTCTCTTCTTTTAAATTAACCCAATATTTTCCCCCCATTCACCATGTTTATAAGTAAAATCTACACAATCTTCCTAAAAATTAATATTTTCAACATATTAGTATTTTGATAAATTATTTACTACAACATCATTTATATCTCCCATGATGGATCCCCATAAATGTTTTTCATTTTAAATCACATTAACATTATCAATTTTTAGGATCTACTATAAATTATTGTTGTAATACATTATAAAACTGTAATTGTTTTTGTATAGATGGAATATTTTATCATTTTATTTTTTGGGAATCATAGTTCAATACATAGTATTATTCATGAATATTTAATCACTCTAAGGAAATATAATTTAGTGTACATTATGATTCTTTTTTGACCATAATCCACATGGTTTCATATATAAATTATTCCTTAATAAGAAAATGTTTTATAGAATTACGGGTGTTATGATAACTTATAATTAAGAAAATATAAATGATTTGTTCTCAATATGAATGGATATACCAATATATATAATTATATTATTTTACTATCATATGAACCATTTGAGAGAGGTGTTCATAAGGCCAGGAACTCTTGTTTCATATAGTTTAGATCTATGTACTATATGATATGTGCATTCACATATTCTGAACTATTTTCTTATATCAACAACATTTAGTGGAAAATATGTTTTTTAGAAATAATTATAATGATTTTAAATTTATCAAAAACATAGTAATTCTATAACATGATCACGATACATGTCATTCTGGTAAAATCATCAATCAATCGGTTGAAATTCTTATCTCTGCATGGTGAATTATTTATTTTGGGCCCACAACCATTTAGGTGTTTCTGCACTAATAGATTCACTATTTGGATATCAAATCCTTTTATTATTTTCACAATTTTTTTTATTTTTGTTATTCAAATGATCTATGTATACTCTTTTATGATATGAATTCCTCTCACTTGATTTTTTATTAACAAATTAATTTTCTTTTATCCAAGATTACCAATATTTAAATTCCATATGTTATTTTTAGCTTATAGAATTATGTAAAAAATTTATCATATGAATCTCAATAGAAAAAATTTATATTTTGTTTTTAACACTTAATAATGATAAAACTATATTTCATTCAATTTATAGGGAATCCATTTTCTATGAATATTAGTAATTTTAGATCATCAAATTGTTTTGAAGAACCCATCGGTTTATGCATCAACCAATCAAACAATACCATATTATTTGGATTGATAAAAATCAATCCAATTTTTTATTTTAAAATAAATATAATTTCAATATTATTTTAATTGTAAAATTTTATATCCCCTTCATTATACTTTCCAAAAAAAATTTGATATTAAAATCTATTATTCTGATGGGATTAAAAATAAATCTCCATTAACCAAGGATACACTTTTCAGTGTACTTTAAATATAACATCCTCAATATTATCATATTGTGTTTTATTCTAATTCACTCCAAGTTTATAATTATGATGATATTATGACTATATAAATGAAATAAATAAATAAAAAATATAACATTCTTAATCACACCTCCCATGTGTTTCCATAAAATAATATAATATATTCATTATATAAATATTATTTTTAGTAATTTGAAATTATTAATTTTTCTTCACATGTGGTTTTAATCTCCTCATTGATTTATGACATATACATAATCTAGAGAATGTCATTCTATAATATTAACTGTGTTCCTTTTGACCAATCACTACAAAACACAATAATGAAAATCAGAAAAATTTTCTTCACTAGAAATTATTTTAATATAATGATTTCATTACTTAATTAGTATCTACACTATAATGAGTTGTTTTCAAAAATTCCTATTTAATTTTCCTTTCATGAGTTGTTATGCTTCATTATGGTTTTTTTAATGTTCACTCTCTATAAATGAGAATCATTTTGGTTTTACTGTAATTTTCTAGTTTTAATATATAGTTTTTTTGTAATATTATTTTCATATCAATGATTCATTTTAAGTCATAATGATATCAATTTCCTATATGTATGGTTTATAAAATTGAAAAACACTAGTGAAATATATTTTATACCGGATCTATTAACCTCTACCATCAACAGCCATTTTAAATTAACATATGTCTCTCTATTTATTATATTTTATAAAAAAATTACATCAGTGTATCTATATCATTATAATTTAGGATAATACTTGTTTTCATTCCAAAAAAAATCTTTATCATATATGACTTTTCATGTTCATATTTTTTCATAAATTTGGATAGATATAATTTTTTATTTTATTTTTTTAAATCATACATGATATTTTCTTGAGATATGAGCTTTTATCCCTCACTAATATATATTATATTTATTGAAATACATACATCCTTTCTCAATGGGCATTCTAAATTAAATTCGCAATATTTAATAGCATAAAATTTATTTAACAATAATGAATAATCTAGTGAATACCTTTTCTCCACATCTTGATCCATGAGGACCTTATCAGAGGCATCCACATGTGTCTCCTTATCATTTTTCTCTCATCACTATCAAACATCCCATCTTCAATTAAAAAATCATTACATATAATGAAATTGTTGTGTGATAAACATTATACTATTTGAGAGTGACTAAACATTTAATTATGATATTCCCTTATAAAATGGAAAACTATAAGCTATATCATATACATCAATAATTATTATTTTCATGGGATATTTTTTAGAGAAATTCCCAACATTCCCATTTTTTAAAATCATTAGGGAAAATTAATTTCGTGTATACCTCCTATTATGGAGAACTTTTTTGTCATAATGTAATTTTTTTAGTATAATCGCCCATATTTTCATCATCATCCAAAAATACATACTCATATTGAATTTTTAAATACATTATATCCTTAAAATAATTTATTGGTTTTATCCCATTTCATATAAGAGAAACTTCTACTCTAATATAAAAATTAATAAATTAGTTTTTAACATCATTAATAGTTAAATCAGAATGACATATTTATTACAAGGTTTAAATCCTAGAGGAAATATTCATGGGCTATTTTAAAAACATCATATCAATGGATTTATCATAAAGTATTTATACAAATCTCTATATGGAAAATTAAAAAATCATGGATCATGTGAAAAACCAATCAATATATTCTTCTTCCTACATTCATTTATAATCATATTATTTTCAATTAATTTACATCTTTTCATAATTTTCCATTTTATTCACTTTGTAAATACATTGATGTTTTTCCATAAATTTGTTTGATAATTTCTTCAACAATAATTTTGTTAATTCTTTTCCATGATAATATTGGATCATGAAAAAATCAAATTCTAAAATTTATTAATATAAATTAAAAAATAAATGTCTAAAATTATATTAGGTTTCATAAAAAAGTGACCGGATCACTATATATCTATAAAATTCCATCATTTGTTAAATAATATTACAAAGTAATAATGAATAACATCTTACTCATTTCCATGATCTCTCTATTTGATAAGTCATCTTTCACAAGATTTCAATCATTATAATCATGTGAAATATACAATTTGAGACGGTTAGAGTGGCTAATAAAATCAATCCAATGAGGTAGGTAAGAGTTTCCATGGATAATTCTTGGATCTGACCATTAGTTAATTATCAAAAAATTTATAGTGTGATTCAATCTATATTGAACTATAATTATGATGGACTTCATGCATGTTGTTGTATATCATGGACCGTAACATAGATTCATTGGAAACATAAATTCCAATATAGTGAAGAAAATAGACTTCGAAAAAGATATGTTCTGTGTGGATGAGACCTTTGAAACCTAATGTACAACAACACTAGAGTCCTCACCAGAAATATTTATCTTCTATCATGAGGTGAACAGAGGAATCTAATGGATCGAATTAAGGACCATTGATTTCCTAGGACATCCCAGAACACCAAATATTCTTAGATGTAATGTTCATTAAAACTATTATTCATGGATCACATTTTCACTTTTGAAGTAGCATGAACCTCCCTATGTCTGGAATATATACTTGAATGTGTTGAGGCTGATTGATTAATAATCATATATGATTTTAGTATACTCCAAATTGACTAAATGAAAAATTCCATTACTGATAGAAGAATATTCTGAAATTGTTCACTCTATCCAGTTTTACTAATGATCCCAATGAGATCATCTAGACGTTTTTCTTTTCATATATTAATTACAAAAATATTACCAACATTCATCCAGAGATAATCAAATGTTAGAAAACAAATGAAGAAGTTATAGACACAATTATCTCCCTCAAAAATAATTTGCATGCATGAAAAAGTTTTTTTCCATCCCTCTTCACTTGATCATGTGTGGGTAACCTATTTTTCAGGATCCTCAATGTAAGTATAAATTTTAATGGTTTTATGAGGTGTAACTAGAATTTTATCATCCTTGGTTGTGGTATAATGGTGACCCCACATTCAAACCTATAATTCTCCTTCACATTAATCTATTCATTTCAATTAGGCCATAATGATAGTTTATCATTTATTTTGAAGGATTATTTCTTGATTTATATAATAAAATGGAGGTGAAGAATATTTCCTGATTTCTTACTATGTGTTGTGAGATTAGGAATAGTTATTTGTAACCTATCTGGAGGGACATTCATGATGACACTGATTGGTCTATCATGCTGTTTGTAGCTCTATCAATTGATGTTAGTCATCCTACTGACCAACCACTTTATATAATTCTTGATGTCACTAACAGTGTAACTGATTGAATTCCAAATAAAAGACATAAGGTAATGTTGGTAACCATCTAGATTCCCCTAGGTGAACCTTCTTCATAAAAAATAAATTTAAGATATATTCAAAATAACACGTATCTATGTGAATTTCCCAATTAGACTATCATTGAAGATATTATGATGTTATATTATAATTTCTCTATATTAATAGTGCTTGATACATTCATTCCATGTAACATTTACTGATTTAAATTCATTAACAAAACAAGTTTTTCTGAAATTAATGATCATTAATTAAATCTCATTAATGAGACTTCTAAACCATGTTTTCATACATATTAATAAAATTAAATTTATGTGATAGTCGAGTTCAATAGGATCACACTGATGTCATGGATCATGGATTACCCTTTCAACCATGTCATTTTACTAATGATTCAATCTCATATTCCGCCCAGATTTAATCTTGTCTCCTTATCCCAAAACAATGGGACACCAATGTAGTTTAATAGAAGGTATACCCTATTAATTCCAATGTGTTTAGTGATCCTATTTGGCATAGAAATAAATATTTTATCACCAAATACAATAAAATATTTTCCCAAAAATAGGAATTTATTATCCACATACACATAACGTTAAAAAGGTATTCGATTGTAGATACATTTTTTGTGGAAGTGTATCCATGTAGGATAACATCATTAGGGTACAAGAGATGTGATAGAGTGAAATCATTACTGCCATCTTTTATGTCGATATAAATTGCAATCTGATAATCATAATTGACGCATATACACATATAATTTTTAGAAATGGATATAATAAATGATTGTGGCTCTCTTTATCTAACCCAAAATATTCTATGGAAAAAAACTCTTGGGGTCCATTTCTGAAAATGGACGGCCATGCAAAGTGGAGGTTAGGGTAAAATAATATGATAAAATTAACATCATATCAAAAATAACATGAGGGTTGTAAATATAAATATCTATTTGTTTCTCTCCAATTCTACAAAAACATTCAATTTTTAGAATAATGTTACTTTATTTCATTTTTTTCTTCAATATATTTTAAATTGATAAGGATTTGAATAAGAAGTTTTGAATGCTTCTACCAAGAAAAAATCCAAGCTGATATTGTGTAATATATTCATTATTTAATCTACCCATCCTATCCATAATAACCCTAAAAAATTGTGTGGATACTTTTCGTAAGGGTAACTGGCCTGAAATCACCAATATCAGTTTAATTGTCTTCCATGAATATCAAGGAATTGAAATTTTAGTAGATCCATTGGAATATAGGCACGAATGAATTATTCACTAGATGAATTTTTAATATCATCTTTAATAATATCAAAATAATAAATAACAATTTTACTGTGAATATTTCTAGTCAAGTAGAACTCTGAATATTATGGTCGTAAAGAGTTGTATTGGATTTATATTTATAAAATATCAATGATTAGAGCTATATTATGGTGTTCCTCAATGTGTGAGGTTGTGTTTTCAATAATTCATTAATTTTTTACAACCCATCATTAGAGTGCATCCTTTTAAGGTAATCCAACAATGGACTTGATATTACATTTTTATAGGTGTAAATACATCCCTTTATATTGATGGAATTTTTATGTTCTCACACTCTCTTCAAATTATTTATCCTATGTAAGAAAAATGAATTCCATATCATTATTTAAATAATTTTAAATTCTAGTGATTTTTTCAATGATTTATTTGATAGTTTGGAGTGTATCCATAATGGAATGAGATAAAAAAAATTATCATTAGAGATTGTTCTAGTTCTAGATCCTAATTTTTCTAAATGAATGTTTTTCATTTTCAAATTTTTTTTCATGATTAAGCTTGGAAAGGGTTTTCTACTAAATTCTATTAAGATTTCATTAGTATGATTTAATTTCTCAAAAATGGTATGATGTTTGATTAGAATGGGATCCATCTTCCATGAATCGAAAATAATATCCCAATATAGAGGAAAAAAATTTATCCATTTATTAATCTAAATATTATTGTATACAACCTTTTATGGGTATTATAATTTTAAACTATCATAGGGATGTGATATTTGTGATGTTTTGGGAGACGGTAACCTGATAGAGCATCTGTAGAACTTTTATCAACCATTCAGAGAAATAATCTATCTACATACTTGCATGTATTCCATTCAAGGTGTACCCACACAATGTGACATCTTATCAAGATAATTGGACATCAGTAATAGTGAACTAATCAATGCAAAGGGGTAAATTTGATAATTATCTTTTCTCATTATTAGATTCGAGTTTCCTTTATTTTTTAAATAGAGATTAAGTCCCCAATTTTCACCCATTTATTACTAATGTTTTTAGAGTCTACATAAATATCCTACCAAAATTCCCATTATCTAATGTATGATATGGAAGCGTACAAAAAAAAGAAAAATAAGTGATGCCTAATATGTTAAATTAAACATATATACATTGATATTTGTTATTCCATGTGAGAATGTGAATGATTTCATGCTTTACACTTCCAAGGTGATCCATATTAGTGTCATGAAATCCCAAGAGATGGAATTATACCCAAGGGAGTCCCATTTAAAATTATTCCACATCTCAAATGTAATTTTGGGATCATAAATTCAAATAATCATAGGTTTTCATGCCATGATATAGTGTCTATGATATTTATTCATTTGGGTGTTCTCTATCCCTTAATTATCTGATTAAAAAATATTTATTTCTTATGTTCTTTTAATTATCATCGATGGACCCCTTTTTTTATTGTAGTGACATGGCCTTTTTACATTTCTTACTTTTTGTTTTTTTATCCATTGATTAGAGATACGTCTAATATTGATTTCAATAACCTATTAGTATATATAGTGTTATTCAGAAAATAAATTTCATGGAACCCTTCATAATTTTCAATATTTGAAGTGATACTAATTAGTTCAAGGTTTTTGCATCATCATCCTCATCATACCAAAAAAGTACACTAAGGGGAATGAACTTGTTAGTGGACTTAGAAGGCTAAGGAGGTGTCTCTACAGGTTCATTTATTCTAGAAACAATTTGAGGAACTTTCCAATGAGAAATATCCTTCAATATAAATATTATCATCATCTTTTTCATGTTATTTTTAATTATTGTTAGACTTTTTAGAAGAGGGGGTAGTGTTCAGTGAAAATTCATGGGCTTTTCCATTTATAGTTCTTATTAAGATAAATTCTCCCCTTGTATACACATATTTATTTGGAGATATAGCCTTTGTCACCAAATTGAGTGTCACTTTAGAAAAGGGTCATGTAATATAATATTGTGTGAGATAGATGCTCAAGGATCTTCTTATATAGTCCCTTTAGTGATGAGCTTAATTACTCCCTCATCATATCATATAGGAAACAACTATCAACATTAAAGTTAATATCTGAATTATTATTCCAATAATCATTCCCATTTTAGTTTCATAGGTTATTTAATTAAAATAGAAGCTCACATGTTGAGTTTAACTTCTCTAATAAGGATTTAACAATATTCAAAAATTCATTTATTCTAATAATAGAGACAAATTATTTTTTTATCACCACTGGAGGGTGATAGAGGCTATCCAAAATGTCCATAAAGGCCCTTTATAAGGTTGTCCATTAACAATACATTCACATCCATATCTAAATCACCCTCATTGAATGGTCCATAATTCATGTTTCAATTTGAATAATTATATAATGTTTTTTATTTCTCATTCCTCCTTATAAATGTAGAATAATTATGTCTATTTACATTAAAAATAAAGTATTCCTTATACATGATTTCATTCAGAGGTTATATGGACAATGAAATTTAATATTAGAAAAAACATAGCCTTCCTAACATATTGAATCTAATGATTGTGAGTATCATCCCTTGTATTTAGAAGAACCTCTTCAACCAGGGTATTATGAATATGAACCCTCACCTAGATCGTAGAATAATGCCCAAATATGAGGATGGATAATTGCTTATCCATTATAATGATATTACCTACATATGATTCTATGTCCCAAGAAATCATTGTATGTTAATATAAAAAATACATCATACATATGTGGATCCAAACCAAATACTTAATTATCCTAACATTTTTAGAATCAAATTTCATGTCGCATTACTACATTTTTATAAAACAATCATTTTGGGAGATGAACCCCATCCTCTATTCTCATTATTTTCAATCGTCATAGGGGAAGAACAAATGATAATATCCCAAACCCATATTCAAACTCCCTAAAAATTAATTCCACTTGTCTATATGATCCTTAATGTGTGGTCAATAATAATCCTTACATAATATCCTTTTGTGATAAAAACTCAAAAAGTAATATAATACCTACACAAATTCATTGGTTCATCCATAATCTCTTGAATGGATTAAAAAATATATTCATACCTTACTAAAAACCATTCTATGGGGATGTCCATAAAAATATGAGAATTAATTATTGGTAGTATATTTCACCACCTCAAAAAATATAATCATTGAATAAATGGAATTAGTATGAGTGTGTCCCACCATGATTGCTTTTATTATTTCTGGATGGAAGAGTTCTATTTTCCTATCATAATCAATATTAGATGGGAAGCATGAATATTTCATGGATTCATCTTCATGATTACTTCAGTATATTTTGTTTTGGGATGTTACCATTTTTCACTTTGCTCATCTATATAAGAAAATAATAAAAAAGTAAACTTAATAGTTTATTTTTTCTCAAATAATGATGTTAGTGGTGCATTACTTTATATACCATTATTTTACAATTTATACTTATTATATAGATAATAAAGGGGACCAATCTAAATATAACATAAATTTTATAATAACTTCATGATTTTGATAAAAAACTCACTAACAGTCACACAACCCAATGACTATATGGTTTAGTGTATTGAATATTATATAAAAAATATATTATTTTACAATAATTTATTTATAATAGTAATCATATAGACATTAAATGAAATATAATTATATAAATATTCATTGAAAATGAAGTCATATAAATGGTGAGATCTAAGATTCTCATTAATATAATGAATATCAAAATTTCATCAAGGGATAGATAATAAATAGTTGAGAAAACATGGTAATGGGGAAATCATTTAATTAAAAGAACATATAACAATATGTGTGGACTATAATAAATCATATAAGGAATTTTATTGTCAAACTAACATACATATACTATAGAATAATAGAGCGGAATCATGAGACATTAAACCTGAGTTAGATATAATAATCATAGGTTCAAGATTTTCAAAATAGTGGTTGAAATAAACATAGCTATATGAACCATATTTCATGTTTACACATTTATAAATCAAATACATATTATTATTAATTTAAATTCTCATGTAAATTAATTTTATTGGGATAATACCTATCACATACCCCTCTCTATTGGGATAAATCCTCCCATTTACCCCTTGGGTTTGGGGTAAATAATCCCTTTTACCACTAGGTATTTTGTAAAATTTAATCATGAACCCAATTGATTTGTATATATCCTCATATATTCCATCTATATTAGGATAAATCTTCTGGTGTACACATTGGACATGTTATAATCCCTCCAATATTCCAATTATCCTGGGATAAATATTCTCATATACACTTTCATATTGAGATAAATTCTCTTATATAACCCATGTGGTTGTGATAAAAATGTTCATCTTCTCTTTTGATCTCAGGTGATATTAACACAAAAAAATTCATTTGTGGGAGATATAATACCTAACTTTTCATCATCCATAAATATGATTTCATCATAAAATCATTCAGAAAAATATATTATTTATCCCATTAATATATGATTATTTTCTTGTAAATTCCAAAAAATCACATAAGAATAAATTAAAATATCATATATTATAAAATAATAAAATTTTTAAAAAATAATAATATCTTAATAAAATAGTGTGGATTCTCAAAAAAAATCAATTTAGGAATGAAATGTTTTTAGGAATGATAGATGTGAAAAAATATATTTTTTAGGAAACATTTTAGACATGTATATAATGGTTTATGTAAATATTATATTCAATTTATTTTTGATAAGGGGGAGAGAAGAATTTAAAAAACATTATTATAATGATTTAAAAATAATATATCCTTTAACATATATATTTATTTCCATTAAAAAATATTTTAATATAAAAAATTTTATTTTAAAAGGGCGGAGTCCCCTTCTAGTAAAAAACATACAATTACATTTTTTGAAAACCAAAAAAAATAATTAAAATTCTCATTGAAAATGATTTATATGGAATTAAATGATGTTTGGAGTTAAAATTATTTTTCATCCATATTTGGGAATGGATAAATATTAATGTTGAAAACATGGATATTTATGGAAAATATATTTAGGTAGATAAGAATTATAATTAGTAAAAAAAAATTTACAAAAAAAATATTGATAATGGAAGAAAAAATTAGTTTAAAGTATTATTTACCAATAAATGAAGGGTTAAATATATCATAACCTGATCATAGGTCATAATATATCAAAATTTTAATAAAATAGTAAATCAAATGTTACTGTGAAATATGTAAATGATTTGAGCCATGAAAACTACTAACATACATTGTAATAGATGAATTTGAACCCAATTAGAGGTATTAAATTTAATTCCACAATGAATATCATAAAAAATGATGTTTATGACATATAAATTAATATTAAGTGGTATTTACACCATTTAATAGAAAAGATGTTGTGTAATATAAATATTTCTGAATATATTTATATTTTATACAAATAAACCCTAAATAAATAGAATGAATTTAAATTATATCTTTATAATGGAAGGATTATCAAATTCAATTTTAAATAACATGACAAAATATTCAATTCAGGATATAATATCGAAAATAGTTATTATATACACCACATAAATGTAATTAATTTCACAATAGAAAACATGTCTCCAATAAAGGAATCAGAGATGAATCCTCATACCATTACTCATTCTTTGAAAAATTCTCTCTTAAATGCTATAAAAACATATATAAATAAATATAATATTACATAACATTACTCATTTATGATAAAAATTCATATACATCATTTATTATCTTTTATTATGAATATATTAGTTTTTTTATAAATTATTTCTACTATTGGGTGTTAGAACATAGAATTGTTTATTTCATAAAAACATCACGAATATGAGATTATTTATGAAAGAATTTCCAGTGTCATTATAATTAGATAAAAAATGAATTAATAATTATTATTTTTCAATTATTAAATAATTAAAATTTTCATTTGGACACTGAGAGGAATACTAATTGTAAAATTAAAAATCATAATTAACATGATTTATATTGTTTTAATGATAAAATAGTGATATATAAATAAAAATTAAAAATATTTGAAATAGAATTATTAAATAATTATAACACCTTAAATATTACATTATTACATTATATCACAATTATATGACAACTCAAATTCATTTATGTCATAATAATTATAATTTTGTCTACATGGGCTATTAAATTGATCAAAATGAAAACATGATTGTATAATTTAATGAGTAAAGGGTGTATTAAGTTAATAAAAATATGTGACAAATAGATATTCTTAAAAAATAAATAAATAACTTATATACTCATTAAATCAATTTAGTAACTATAAATGATGGGGGGTTAAAAAAATTATTTCCATTTCTTGTTGAGGTTGTAGTCTGCATGTATATATTAGTGTTGATTTCAATTTTTTAAGGATAAGGGATATAAATAGATATTCACAAAACCAATAGTTTAATATATTAAAAGTATATAAATTATACTGATAAAATTATAATATTGTTTCCATATTTTGTTAATAATATATATAATAAAAATATATATGTAGTTGAAAATATTTATGTCAATTACTTCATATTTCTGTAGAATTATCAATTGAAATAAAGTCCTTATGATAACTAATGGTCACAAAAAATTCCTAACATGATTTTGGGAATATGTAGAAGTAATATGGTAGAGTTTAATGATACATTTTAGTTAATAGTTTTTATTTATGTGGTTGAAATTATACCCTTTTATATGTGAAGGTAATGTCAGTTTTTGAAGCTAACATATAGTTCTCAATAATTTATTGTAACTATTCCTTGTTCAGGAGATCCAAAATAGAGAAAGGTACAGAGGAAGTGCTTTTGTGTTGAAATTATCAACATCCACTCATTCTGGAGACAAATGAGAGTGTTTATATGATATTTATTATATCATATTTATCTCTTACCCTTGTTCAATGTTAAATTATAAATTAAACTCCAACCATTATGATTAATATTATTGAAAAAATATGAATTTAAATTTTCACTAATTATAATCTTACACATTAATTTTAGTAAAAAATATAACAAAAAAAAATTATCATTGAAAGGTAATTTTTTTTATAAAAATTAACACCTAAGAGGGAAATTTTTTTTAATTGTGTCATGATGTATAATTAATTTAAAATAAAATATTATACTATATGAATATTTTTATGATATAAAGTTTTTTACTAAAGGAAAACAATATATTGTATTTCAAAGAATGATTAAATAGGATTTCGTTAGAAAAACATTTATTTTGTATAAAAGACATAAAAACATTTATATAAATTGTACAATTTTAATTCAATCTATTAAATCTACTCATCAGATTCATTATATAAAGTTATATTTCAAAATATATATTTTTATTCCTTATGTTAATTTCTTATTAGATAAAATGGACCTTAATATTCTAAGATATGCTTACATAGTGGTATAATCATTGAAATTTTATTAAAAATGGTGTATTTTAACAACAAATATCGACCTTTTCAAAAGAAGTTAATAAAACATATTAAGAACATTTTTATTTTCATAATCCTTAAAATATAATTTTTTTCAAAATTATTTTTTCAAATGATCATAATTTGTTTTATAATTTATATATACAAACTAATTAAATAAAAACACTTTTTCTTGAAAAAAGTGAGTTTTTTAAATATTAATTTTTATTAAGATTATTTAATATTAAATTATAAATTAGAATATGATAATATATTTTTTCATATATAAAAATAGTTTTAAATGATTCTATTAAATACATTACAATAAAATATACAATGATTTTAAAAAAATTGATAGATGAAAATTCATTTTAATATTACAATATATTATTCCATTATCCTCTCAATATAAGTATTGGTTTATCAATATAGTTTTATTAATAGAGGATTTTGTAATCCTTATAATTTTATTTCTAATATTCATCCAATATGTCTTTTATCTTTTTTATTCAATGTTACAGATGAAACAAACTACCAAACACTATTTTTATAAAAGGGAAATTTATTCTAATATATTTGTATTTTATATTTTACCCCACCCAAAAATAATGTTTTTCCATGAAATTTTAATTTTCTAATACTAAAATTAATATCTCTGTTAACATAAAATATAGATTTGAATAATGATATAATTTTTTTCAGTGTTATGAACCATAAAACATGGAAAATATATCTATTTCCTTTGAATAAAATTATATTTCATATTGTGTTTGTGTCTAAATATTTTTTCCATCAGTCTACAGTTGTTTTTTTATCAACACCCACATTATATAATTCATTTCTCAGGGTATTAATCAATATTATTTCATGTATATAATATCAATGGAAATATAAATTTTTTTCAGTGATCTGGATTATTTTTCCATAAAATAGAGGGAAGCAATTCATGAGTTAAATTGCGAAAAATTATCTATAGGACAGTATTATTTACACAAAAAATAAACATACAATTAAACAAGGAATAAAAAATTCACACCACTCTAAATATTATTTGAAAATAAACTCATTGGGTTAGAAATTTAAATAACATTAAAATCATCATACAAGTATTGTAGTTTCAATAATCAAATTCCAGAAAAACATCATCAACTATGTATTTAATGGTTCATGCACTATAAATTTTAATATCCAATCCTGGTTTTGTCCTTGAACAATTATTCCATTACACCTCTGTCTTTGAGGATAGTGATGCACATAGCCTCGGCTAGCCTTTGTATTAGTGAACTCACATGATTAATGTCCATGTTCCTCAATCATTATAAATAAAATAGTTGATGGTACCATATGATGTACAACATCAATCAAAAATGATAAGAAAACTATTAAATTTTCCTCAATATTCACAAGACCAATAACCCTATATTTTATAATTATAGATTCATATAGTATTCTTGGGGAAATTCCATTTGTTCTTCATTCCACAATTTTTATGCATAATAAATTGAACACTTCTCCCTTCATTATCATCATAAGTTATTCTTTTTTGAGAAATCATTATTCTCATATTTTGTATGTTTTGTCTATTTAATATGTCAACAATATTAATCACATAATATGGAATATAGTTTTGTGTAATCACAAGGTTTTTCAATCCATATCCCATTCCAATGGTTTGTTCATTGGAACAATATTCTCATTATCCAATCCACACAAGGTTCTGTCTACTTACATAAATTAATAAAACAAAAATTTGTGATATTAGGAATGAATCATTAATGATCAAATAGAATAATCATAATCATAAGTATAAGTTGATCATAAAATTTTATTTTGAATTACATTTTCATGTTTTCTAAAATTCCTTTATTTTGACCTATATCAGTCTTCATTTGATATAGGAAACATTATATTGGGTATAATTAATCTTCTCAGTTTAATACCTCACTGTTTCTTGGAAATAAAACATTCATATATGTTTGTAATGTGAATATTATCAATTAAAGAATGTCGTATGAGATTGTCTAAAAAGGTGGTCAATCAGAGGCCCAATCACTATACATTAGAGTGATAATATATTCAATTCTAAAACAATAAATATTTTGATTAGTACACCTAGGACAATCTATACAATATATACATCCACTTTCCTATATCCATATATGAATTTTATATCTAGGAAAACAGATTATTCAACATTATACTAAAATTTCATGTTAAATTCTTACAGTTAGATGTATCTCATAGGTTTTCAATATATTTCTCTCACACTAATAATAAAGGAATCATAAATTTTACAAAAAAATAAGTATACCATGTTCTAAAACCAACTAACGAATTCTAAGGATATCATTACTAAATTTGTTTAATAATTCAATGATTTAGATGTTATTTCTTCCTCACATTCACACAACCCAAATATAAAATGTTTTATTGTCATAGAGTTTATATAGATGATAATCATAGCCATGATTCATTTATATATAATTGAAATCCTTTATAATCCCTTCTACACCACCCATAAGTTGTACATATCTTCAATACATGAAGAGTTGATACATTAGAGTGGAATGATGTTATATTCTCAATAATGAAATATATCATCATATAATAAAGTTTATGATCATTACCATATCATAAAACATGGTAGAAGGATAAATTTATTGTTAAAAATAACATGGAATAATATTATTTATCAATATTTCTTGATATAAGGACTTGAAATATGAAATTAACAAACATATATCATGGAAATAGTGATGGAATCAAGATACATTAATTGGGATTCATGCAACATAATAATATGGATAGTATTAATAAATCAAAGACTGGAATATACATATTCATAGATACACTTCTACCATCTTGGTATTGGCATAAAACAACATTTGTACCCCTTGGAGTTAGTATAAATACACTCATGTACCCACCGCTTAGGGGATAAATCCCACCATATACCCCTAAGGATATGGAAAAATCTATTTTTTTAGCCTTTGTACAATAGATAAATCATCATGTGTATCCTTTTTAATGGGATAAATCCTCCAATACACCATTTTTTTTTGCATAAATACCCTTGTATACCATTTACTTGGTTAAAATCCCCTCATGAACCCTGTGACCTTTAGATATATCATCTTTTCACCCTTTGAGCATAGGATAAATCCTTATGTGTAAAATTTTTCTAATCATAAGTCATAAACCGTGACCAATCATTTTTGGAAAATATATTAACTTATCTATCATTATTTATACAGTTTTTATTGAATTTAATTTCTCCAATATATAGTTTATTTAATTTAATCCATTCAAGTCACACATGGGATTAATAATTATTATAATTAATCCAATCCACGGATGCATTAATGAAAAAAATCAAAATTCATGATTTAGATCCTTTTATAAGGAAATAAATGTTTATTTGTAATTATTATTTAATAGATAATTTGAATTATAGAGTTATATATTCTATACAACTCCTCCATTCACTAGTTTGGAATATTATTCCAAAATTATATTTCCAAAAATAGTGATACATGTATAAGGAATATATACATTCATATGCTAGTCAGAAGACCTATGTGTGGAATAATTGTCGATTTCTAAAAAGTAAAAAATAAATAATTTTATGACATTAAATACACTATGTTTTTCAATCATATTTTGAGGTAACCAGTTGATCAAATTTCAAAGACAAATTTCAAGATATCAAAACATATGAATCATTTTAAATTCATAAACATCACTAAATCCCATAATTACTCATTTATCAGTATTTTTATTCATTAACTCCGAGTTCTATGTTGATGTACTTTCGTTACTAGTTCACAGTATATCCTAATATAATATTTTAGTTTTCCAAAATAATTCTCTCAAACACTATCATTTTATCCCCATAATTACATCTGAAGTTGTCATGTGTGAGATTTTTCCTATTTTATCCAACATATAACTGGAGAAGGGGATTTGTATATGGAAATCACTAAGTGATGTTTATTGAGAAGTCCATATCCTATTAATGGATCATGTTTACTATTAAATAAACTTCCTGGTAGTAGGTGATTCCATGTTATGGGGATTATGTTTCTTCTTGAGAATAAACACATTGTTTAATTATGATCTATTTTTTATTATTCATTTTTCTATATTTTTATGATAAAATGATTTCTGTTCATAAAATATTCAACAACACATAACATTGATAGTTATTCTATATATTTGTTTATATAATGTGAATTATTATGTGATTTGGTTTTAAAAGATAAAGTGATATTAAATAGTTTTTTAACTAATCATTAATCAATCATTGATAAATAATTTGATACATCAAACTTATAAATTAATATTATATTTCTTAGCTTCTGTTATTTATTATTTTGGGTGATTTTGTGTTAAATTATTATTATGTATCATTTTTTATTGGGAATTCAATTCTCAAACCCAATTGAGTTACTCACATCGAAAAATATTTTATCTCAGAGGACATTCCAAATATCATTCTAACTATGATTTAGTTTTATTTAAAATATCCTATATTTCTATCATTTTTTAATTTAATTCCTTATAGACAATAATATGAAATATGGATCTACAAATAATGGGCCACTTCTAAATAATAAAACTAATTATACTCAACAGAAGATAAAAATTAAAATACATCTTTACAAAATTAGTTTTAAAATTTGGTCTATAATTTATGATAAATATAAACTACCCAATACAAGTAGTGTTTAATTGAGGGATTCTACAAAATTTGATAAGAACAATAAATCTAAATCAATTATTGATTTATATTTTTCATTTAGAGATGAATTGTTTAATATATTATCTACATATATACATCCCTAACCGTCCTTGGGGCCTGTGCTGTGACTACTCCAAGCCTGCCTTCCATAGGCCAGGGGCTGGAGAATATCACCAAGGGCGTAAATCCCAATAAAAGGGAAGGCATCAACTTTAAAAAAAAGTAAACAACACAACAGAATATAAGAGGAAGCAAACACAAAGTACAAAAGAAAGTGATGAAAAGTAAATGGGCTAGAATACATACCCAACTGAAAAGTACGTCTACAACTCAAGGAATGAACAACAGAAAAGTCATGCAGCTGGAAGAAAAGAAGTAGTTCCTGTGTCATCCACCTCGAATCCTACCTGAATGGTAGGTGCAGATTGCGCAGCTCCTGGATCGTCCAACACAGATCCTACCTGAAGTGCAGGTATAGATATCCTCCACAACACTCTCTCCCATAAATCTCCTCCGAGTAACATCTCGTCGTGAAGTCCACCTCAGGATACTGACTTGTCATGAGGTCCACCTACAGATACTGACTTATCGTGAGGTCCACCTCCGGGTACCGTCCAGTCCTTGTACATTCAGCTTTCATCTGTGCTGTCTGTCGTCTGCATCCAACACAACGTGGTGCGGGCATAGCCCATATAGGTGCGAGTATAATGATACTCAGTTGGTACCCCAATACCCTCATGTTCTCACTAAATTCAACAATGATAACCACAAAGCAGGATCTAAACATATAACCCTTACCTAGGTATAAGCACATACTTATACCTAAATTATCATGTAACCCATCTCAATCAAGAGATATCACACAGATATGATATCAGCGGATAACCACTACTTAGGTATATTCCCATACATATTCCTATTTTATCAAATAACCCATCTCAATCATGAGGAAATTACAAAGGTCATTGACTCATCTCAAACCAGGTTTTTCATTTTCGAAACCGCAACTGCTGAAGAGCTCCTCTTTTGTAGACTACAGCGATACTGACACGACTCTGAGGCGCTTCTCACTATCCTTAGACTACTGAGGTACTCTTCATGTCGTGTACTGTGGGCCAGCCACCCAAAAATAGTAGTGCTCCCCGCCGGGGTCTGCCACTCAAGCACAGTAGTGCACCACCCCTAATAACATGTAGATGTACTCCTTCTGTCGAGTACCACAGGTCTTCCACCCAAACACAATAGTGCTCCCCACTAGACTATACAAGTCACTCGGACTCAAATCAGACAATCAATAATCAGTTCTCATCCAGCCACAAGGTCTCCGTACTCCATACGCTCATCTCCGGGAGGGTCCGCTCCATGAGCTACTGGTCTATACTCCATCTATCCCAAAGTCCCCCTAATATTTATCTCAAAGGACCACCTCGTCATAGGGGTCTCAATGCCACAAACGTCACATCAATCAGACGCATGTTCTGTGAGTTACTATCCGTTTTGTCCCGGGGTAACTGGTGGTTTTGTGTACGAACCAACACGGTCGTATCTCAACTGTACCCCGAACTCTCATAGGGTATACTCATAGGGAACATTTCTGAACATGATTACCAATGCCACTGACGGTTTGCCAAACAGTTGTTCGGTCAGAAAATTATTATCTTTTTCGTTCTAGGGTCCCGGTTGGATTTTGGGTACAATCCAACTCGGCCATACTCCAGCTGCATCCAAGCCTCAAGTGAAGTATACCAAAAGATCCTTCTTACAAAAAGAAATCCATCAAAGTTGACGGATCATCAATCAGACATCCGGAACTCCAGTTATAATCGTTTCCTCTCTAAGGGCCTGGTTGGTTTAAGGTTCGAACAAACCACATAGTACCCAACCTTCACCAAAACATTGAGTGTAATATACCTAAACTACTCTCTTGATCTAAGTATCCCAACGCAACTGACGGTGCATCGATTAGAGTTCCCTAGCCCAGGTTATGAGCGTTTAAACGAATCTGTCAGGAAGTAGGGTGTTCGCGCCTGGTCCGACCCAGCCTGATACCCCCTGGGTCGGCCCATACCAGGTCGACCCAACCCGAGTCTGGGTCCAGCTGTGTTGGGCTTGGCCCGGCCCCGCGAGGGGGTACGGACCAGTGCAGGCGGCCCGGCTCCATGCGGGCGGTCCAGCCTGGCGTGGGCGGTGCGACCCAACGCGGGCGGTTCGGCCTAGCGCAGGCGCCGGAGTGCCGAGCAGGAGTAGAAGGGGGGGGGGGGTGCCGCCCCCCTAATTTTGGAAATGGTGGCCCCCTTTTCTGGTGGGTTCTTCCCTATATAAAACCGGGGGTTACACCCCCCCCCCCCGGTTATTAGGAAAGGGCCGGCCATAGGGGTCGGCCGGTGAGCTGCCGCGAGACCCCACCGGGTACACCACCCTGTGCGCCGGTGGCCGGCTGCGTCTGGCCACCCCCTTGCCGAACCGCTATGGCCAAAGGACACAACTTCCTTATATCATGTGTGGCGTGATGGCACTATGACCCTCCACCGCGGCCCGCCTCGGCTGCAGCTCCTTCGGGTTCTTTGGCGCGACGCGACGACGCCTCGCACCATAGCCGTGACCTGCTCCGACCGCAGTTCCTTCGGCTTCACCGGCGCGGCGCGACGGTTACACAAACCACTGTTGTGGCCCGTTCTGTCCGCGATACTCTCATTCCCGTGCAGTTCAATGGCACTGTGGCATCTTCAAGACAATGATCCACGAAGACCAAGAAGAAAAAAGGGTAGGACGATCGGCCGTGTTTTTGCGGTCCGACCTCCTCCCGTTATAACAATAAAAAGAGGTCCTACTATTAATTAACGAAGGTAATAAACCAAAATTGATCAAATAAAAACCCCTACCTTGACACAAGTTTTCGATCGATGATTGTCGCTGGAAACGACGTCGTGGGGTGAAGCTCTGTATACGTCGACGGAGAACGTCCATGGAGGAAGTGGTGTCTCCCTTCTTTTTTCGCGAAGAGAATATTTTATGGTGATGTCAATGGTGAGTTTCTATGATGGTGCCTCCTCCTTGGTCATGGAGGAAGAAAATGACGGATGAAACCGAGTCGCCATGTCGATGCTCTCCCTCAGAGAAAAAGCGTTCTTCGTTGTATTGGGGAAGTTCTTCGCCGAAGAAGATGAATTTCTTCTAAGGGACAAGAGCTCTCCCTCACACAATATCATCACAAAACTAGCCAACCTAATAAAATTTGGCCTCCCACTTATTTTATTATTTTTACCATGCCTTTTAAAAAACTCAATATTCAAAAAATAAACCATTTAATTAAATGAGCTTGAGATGTCAAATTAAACGGGGTGTTATGTTTGCAAGATTAAAGAGGGTGAGAGGTAGGTGTCGCTCACATTAATGGGGAATGTTAGGGAGTTTAAGGAATGTTAAGGGGTGTGCCTCATGTGGTCCCCACCTCACCTTTATCCTCTCAAGGGTTTTTAGTAACCAGTGGGTCCTACCCAAACTCCCACACATAGGATTAAACCACTTCAAATAAGGAAATAAAATTGTAAAAAAAAAATAATTTTACATTTAATTTAATCCACAATTTTAAAAAAATCCTCCCAAGAAAATGCTCCCCTAGGAACGGTCCTCTTAAGAAAATACCGCCAATTTGGTTTCCTCGGTGCCCACAAATTTCAATTATGAGCACCAGTTCAAAATATTGATAAACCTGCTCGTTCGTTCACTAAACAGTTTTGAGCTAAACATCAGAAATTGATTCCGGGCACACTGGGATTCGGAATCATGTGCTGTCTGAAACTACGAACTCGGAAAATTCTAAAGAAATTAAGAAAAAATTTCAATTGAAATTTTAGGTTCTTTAAATTACTCCCCCCTTAGGGATTTATCTCCACGTAAATCTACATCACAAACTACAAAAACTATAGGAGGTACCGACCACGCATCTGAGCCACCAGCTCCCATGTACTCTCCTAGAGGTCATCGTGCTGCCAACGAAAGTGCACAAGTGGAAACGACATTCCCCGTAGGACTCTCTCTTGTCGATCCTCAACCTCTAATACAACCTCATGATAGTCTCTCGGTCATCAATTTGTAGATCTCCATGGTCAATGATGACGGATAGGTCGTGCACACATCTCCTCAGTTGAGATACGTGAATGACATTATGCACCTGGTGCAACTAAGGTGGAAGGGACAGACGGAAAGCAACCTCACATACCCTGCTGAGGACCTAGAAAGGTTCGATTAACATTGGATATTAATTGCTGCCTTGGAAAAATCTCATTAGACCTCGTTGATGTGAGACCCATAAGAATACGTGGTCGCCACCCTCGTTCTCTAATGATCATGTCTTCTATCAGCATAGGACTTCATTCTACTCTGTGCAGTCTTCATCCACTTTTAGATGATCTGTACCTTTTTCATCTTAGTATGAACCATCTCTGGTTCTACACGTGCTGACTCTATCACTATCCACAAAGGATATATGAAACGCGACTATCTGCTGTCTCGACACTCCTAACAGCTGAACGCCGGATCTCCTACTAAGAGAATCTGCTACAACGTTCCCCTCCCCAGAACTATAAACAATCTCAAAGTCATAGTCCAAGAGGAATTCAAGCCATCACCGTTGTCTCAGGTTCATGCCCTTTTGAGAGTAGATTCACCTGAGACTATTTGAGAGGGAGATACCATAAACCATTTTCTCAATGAACAATAGGTGACACTAGCCAATTGTAAGAACTCATATGCAACCTTTTTTGTCTAGGTTCCACTAAAGAGCTGCTGGGATTTCTCCCAGGCAGTGAATAGATATATAGTCTCATCCCATAGATGGACCACTTTCTTTTCCTAATACAGTCAATCTTGACATGAATGATACATTCATACCATGGACGATGTCGTAAGGCCTCGACGCTACTACCAAGAGATCCAATCGTTACTCTCGCCTCCACGGGTCGAGTCACCCTGCCAGTAGCAGTGCGCGGTCACTAGGTCTCCTCCAATAGGTATCTCGAAATAGAGGATCAAGTCAATGGTTTTAAACCAGATCCTCTTAGTAACAACATAAAGATAAGACATGAAAGTAAATGCGAGAATGAAAGGTGTCTTTTATTAGTAGAGCTCAATGTACAAAGACACATACAACCACAACAACAACAAAAAAATAAATCTATGAGCACCAATAGAAAATTCTTCCATGCGTTGAATTAGTCCTGCTCTTGTCCACCTGCTTTCGGAGCTCCACTTCCTTGTCCACCACTCGGATACTACTCAAGCATTCACCGTTGTTTCTATCTCAGTGGCTACTCCAACACCTGCGAGTCAACTGTGCTGGGATTCGGACAGTCACGTGCCATGTGACCCTGATTTCCGCATGAATATCACTTCCTTCTCCTCATATGGATCTCTCTATTTTATTTTCCTCACACAACCGAACATAAAACCCAAGGTCGCCCACCTATTGGTCTGGTCCTCTTGGTCCCCCGCATCATCCGTATCATGCCTACAAATGACTCGGCTAATGGAAAAAAACCCTACGGCAAGGTAAGAAGCTCCTGAGAATGCTCAGAATATAGAGTCACTGGTTTAAACTCCACCCGGAAGAGGGTCTCGAAGTCTTCCCAGGTGATGTTCATCCCATTGCAAAACTAGACCATGTGGCTCCACCACCTCTGAGCTTCTTTCAACAAGAGGCTAACAGCTATGTACACCATCAAGTTTGTGGGTGTCCCAGTTGTGTGGAAATCTTGTGCTACAAACTCCAGACAGTGTCGAGCCGTCTGATAATCTGACTTGCCTCAAAACGTCAGAGGCCTCTGACACTGGAACTCGTGCATCACGCTCAAGTGGTGTGTGTAGGATCGAAATATAGTATGAGATGCTCAATATACAAGAGGGGGGGGTGAATTGTATACTTTAAAAATTCCTTTGGAACCATTAATGTTAGTTATGAATAACTAAAGATTCCTTAAGAAAAGGAATGGGCTAAGTTTAACAAAGATTAAACTAAGCAAATTCACAACACCTCTAACAGCGAACTAAACTTGGAAAGAGATTCCGAAAGTACGTTCCTGAAATATGGTTCCGGAAATTGAAACATAACAACATATTACAATATGAGATTCTACCTTAAAGTGTATAGAATCTAAATTAATCAGAGTACAAGTAAGGAAGTATAAGAAAGTTATACTTTCCTTATAATATAAAATGCAGCGGAATAAAAACAAGTAGTAAAACTAATAGTAACAAGATATAAGTCTTTTAACCCAAAGAGAAGGGTATCCAACAACCTTGGATAAAGGTCCATTGATTTATACTTTAAAGTAAGTCTGTCTTACCCACAGCAGGGTAAGCCCTCGATACGAAGATCGGAGTCTCTGTCTTGCTATCCCCGCAAACCCTTAACTTCGAGGAAGTTGGCAACCTCTGTCTTCCTCAGCAAGGAAGCCCTCGAACTTTAAGGTAGTCGGAACCTCTGTCTTCCTATCCCCGGAAGCCCTCAAACGTAATCACCAACATTCGGAGTCGCACAAAGCTTTTAGAGTTAATAAGAGCCTCTCTCTCTAGAATTCACTTCAACAG
This sequence comes from Viscum album, assembly GCA_963277665.1. Lineage (NCBI taxonomy): Eukaryota > Viridiplantae > Streptophyta > Magnoliopsida > Santalales > Viscaceae > Viscum > Viscum album. The sequence goes on from OY728120.1 coordinate 2,111,213,624, forward strand.
CATGTATGCACAAATCAAAGTTGTTCGTCTGTCATCAGTTCTCTGCATTAGCAACGAGCTCTTTCAAATGAGCTCCTATTTATAGGTAAGGTCAGCTCCTTCTCCAGCGGTCATATTTTCCTTAAATATCGGAGGGACCTGTACACGTGTCACTTAGACAACGGTTATTTTATAACAAAACAGACGACATCGTTTCATAACAAAACAAGTGTAACAGAATGTACGACATCGTTTTAAACTCTAACATAAAAGTTCGGAATGAAAACTTCGGAGTGAAGGTTCGGAGTGTAAAGAACAATAGTAAGAGTAGACAAATTTTAGAAGTGTAAGCAATATAAAAGTTCGGAGTCAAACAAAGATATTTTTCGGAGTCTAAATTAATTCAGAGTGTATAAAACAAAGATAATCAAATTCTGTTTAATAGGTGAATTCGGAATGAGAATTCGGAATAGGAATTCGTCATCAGAAATCATAATGAGAATTCTTCATCAGAATTCGTAATGGGAATTCAGAATGAGATTTCTTCATTAGAATTCGTAATGAGAATTTGTCATCAGAATTCGTAATGAGAATTCTTCATCAGAATTCGTAATGGGAATTTTTCATCAGAATTCGTAATGAGAATTCGTAATGAGAATTCTTCATTAGAATTCGTAATGGGAATTATTCATTGGAATTCGTAATGAGAATTCTTCTTCAGAATTCGTATCCTGAATCTGGAATAGAACTTAGTCAGAGTTCATATCCGGAATTCGGAATGAAACTTCCTTATAGTTCTTATCCAGAATCCGAACCCTAAAACAGAATGCTTTATATCAATTTTCAATGATTCTGAGAAAATGAATCTGAATCTCATACTTAAGAAAAATATGGATGAAAATGTGATAAGGATAATTTTTCTTATAAAAGCGATTTTCCTTAAGAAAGCAATTTTCCTTATAAAATCAATTTTCCTCAAGAAAGCAATTCTCCTTATAAAAGCTAATTTCATAAAGATAAGGTGTTTGTGATTTTCAAAACAATAAGGAATGGAAAAGTCATAAGGAAAAATTTATTGACTCAACAGTGTCCACTCTCTGTTGGTGTCTCATCTGGTGTAGGGACATGTAATGAGGCCTTGCTACTCGGTGGACTATCCTCACGCTCCCCACTCGGTGCCCACACGGACTGACTGGGTGATGTCATCCTGAATGAAACAGTCATGACACTGTCAAACAATTATACCATGTGAGATGACCTGGTATGATCTAATTTTAATGATACTTTTGAAAACACACACACATAATCAGTTTTCCTGTGCACTAAGTCAAAAATCAGTAGTTAGGGTCCTGGTGTATGGATACGTCGGCCGCCCGCACCAACACTAGACTCCCTGAACTGAAGACCACGCATAGTACCCTTATCACTATGCTTCATAGAAATGAAATATCAGAGTGGTATGTTCTGCGGTAGAACTGACTCCTCTGATACCAATTTGTCACTACCCATCCTCGGGTCCAGTGTTGTGACAACCCCAAGCCCGCTTTCCATAGGCCAAGGGTTAGTGACTAGTATCATAGGAATAAATCCCAATAAAAATGGAAGGCATTGCCTTTAAAAAAAAGTAAACAACACAACATAATACAAGAGGAAGAAAACACAATGTACAAAAGTAATTGATGAATATTAAATGGGCCAGAATACAAACCCAACTGAAAATTACAGCTACAACTGAAGGAATGTACAATAAAAAAGATAAGAAGCTAGAATAATTGAAGTATATCCTAGTTCGTCCACCTAGAATCCTACCTGAATGGTAGGTGCAGATAGCGCAGCTCCTGGATCGTCCACCATAGATCCTACCTGAAGGGTAGGTACAGATTGCCTCCTCAACGCTCTCGCCCGTCATCCTCCTCCGAGTACTGTCTCGTCATGAAGTCCACCTCCAGATACTGTCTTTTCGTGAGGTCCACCTCTGGATACTATCTCGTCGTGAGGTCCACCTCCGGGTATCGTCCAGTCCTCAAACACCCGACCTCCATCTACACTGACCATCGTCTGTATCCAACACAATGATGTACGGGCATAGCCCGTGCAAGGGTGAGTATAACGATACTCAGTAGGGACCCCAAGAACCTCATTGTATCAGTAAATCCAACAAGGATAAACACAAAGCATGATCTAAAAAGATAAACCTTACATAGGTATAAGCCCATACTTATTCCTAAATTACCATGAAACCCATCTCAATCAAGAGATATCACACAGATATTAAATCAACAGATTACCACTACATAGGTATATTCCCATACATATACCTATGTTATCAACTAAGTGATATCAATCATGAGGAAATGACAAAGGTCATTGACTTAGCTCAAACCAGGATTTTCATTATCAAAACTGCAACTACTGAAGAGATCCTCCTCCGTCGAGTACACTGATCCTGACACGACTCCAAATCCCTACTCACTAACCTTAGACTTTTGAGGTACTACTCCTTTCGAGTACCACAGGTCAGCCACCCAAACACAGTAGTGCTCCCCGCCGGGGTCTCCCACCCAAACACAGTAGTGCACCCCCCAATAGTCTGCATAGGTACTCTATCTGCAGAGTACTGCAGGTCTTCCACCCAAACATAGTAGTTCTCCCCACCATGGGGATTCCACCCAAACACAATATTTCTCCCCATTGGACTATACAATTCCTTCTTACTCGAACTAGACAATCAGTCATCAGGTTTCAGCCAGCTACACGGTCTCTGTACACCATATGCTCATCTCCGGGAGGGTCTTATCCACGAGCAACTAGTCGATACTCCAAGTATCACAAAGACCCATGATGAATTATCTCAATGTACCGCCTTGTCATAGGGGTCTCAATGCAACAGACGACGCGTCAATCAGACGCCCGGACTTTGAGTTACTAGCATTTTTGTCCTAGGGGCCCAGTTGGTTTCGTGTATGAACCAACCCGGACGTATCTCAACTGTACCCTGAACTTTCATAGGGTATACTCATAGGGAATGTTTCTCAACCTTATTACCAACGCCTCTGACGGTTCGCCAAATGGTCGTTCAGTCTGAAAGTTATCATCTTTTCCATTCTAGGGGCCTAGTTGGATTTCAGGTACAATCCAACCTGGCCATACTCCAATTGTGTCTAAACCACTAGTGAAGTATACCAAAATATCCATATTACACAAAGGAATCCAACAAAGTCGACGTCTCATCAATCGGATGTCCGGAACTCAAGTTATAACGTTTCCTCTCCGAGGGCCTGGTTGGTTTCGGGTACGAACCAAGCCGGTAGTACCCAAACTTCTTCCCAAACATCGAGTGTAATATACCAAAACTACCGTATTGATCCAAGGATCCCAACGCAAATGACGGTACATCGATCGGAGGTCTGTAGACCATTTTATGAGCGTTTAAACAAATTTCTCTGGATGTAGGGGGTTTGGGCCGCTTCCGACCCGGCCAGATACCCCCTAGGTCGGCCCGAACCGGGTCGACCCAACCCGGGTCCTGGTCCGGCCTAGTTGGGAACAGCCCAGTACGGCTGGCGTGGCCCGGCCCAGCCGGCGCGGCCCGGTCCAGCGTAGGGGTCCGGCCCTGCGCGGGCAGCCCGGCATAGTGCGGGCGGTCCATCCCAGCGCGGGCAGTCCTGCCCCGCGCGGGCGGCCGAGCGCCGAGCAGGCGTGGAAGAGTTGGTGTCACCCCTCTGATTTCTGAAATGGCGGCCACCCTTTCTTGTGGGGTCCGCCCTATGTAAAACCAGGGGTTACGCCCCCTGGTTATTTTGAAACGGCCAGCTTTTTTGGTCGGAAGGTTAGCTGCCGCGGGTCCCCCACGGGTCCCGCCTCCCGGTGCGCCGAAGGCCAGCTGAGTCAGGCCGCCCCCTTGCTAGACCACCTCGGTCAAAGGTCGTGGCTTCCATCTGTCTGGAGCGACACGATGGCGTCGCTCCCCTCCACCGCGGCCCGCCCCGGTTGTGGCTCTTTTGAATTATCCGCCGCGTCACGACGGCTCTGCGCACCACCGCTGCGTCCCGCTCCGGCCACGGTTCCTTTAGATTCACCGCCGTGCTAAGACGGCACCACACACCTCTGCTGCGGCCCGCTCTGGCCACGGTTCTCTCGTTCCCGTGTGGTGCAATGGCACTGCGCCATCTTCGCCACAACGATCCATGAAGACCAAAAAGAAAAAAAGGGGAGGAGGATCGACGGTGTTTGTACGACCCGACCTCCTACCATTATAACTATAACAAGCGGTCCAAATATTAATTCAAGAAGGTAATAAACCAAACTTGATCAAAGAAAAACCCCTACCTTGACACAAGTTGTCGAACGATGATCGTCGTGGGAATCGACATCATGGGGTGAAGCTCTGTATACGTCGACGGAGAATGTCCGAGAAGGAAGCAACGTAACCCATCCTTTATCGCGGAGTGAAGATTGTATGGCGACGTTACTGGAGTGTTTCCGCGTCGGTTCCCCCTCCTTGGTCGTGGAGGAAGAAGATGACAGAAGAAACATAGTCTTTGAGTTGATGCTCTCCCTTGGAGAAAAATGGTTCTTCGTTGAAGTGGGGACGTTCTTCGCCGAAGAAGATGATGTTCTTCCAAGGGACAAGCACTCTACCTCACCCAATATCCTCACACAACTAGCCATCCTAATAAAATAAGGCCTCCCCTTATTTTATTATGTTTTCCATGCCTATTCAAAAACTCAAAATTCAAAAACTAATCCATTTAATTAAATGATATTGCATTTTAAAATTACATGGGGTGTTAATTTGGAAATATTAAAGAAGGTTAGAGGGAGATGTTGCTCAAATAAAGGGGGAAAGTTAGTGAGTTTAATGAATTTGATGGGGTGGGGCTCGTGTGGGCCCCACCTCACCATTATCCTCTCAATGGTTGTTAGCAACCATTGGGTCCCAACCCAAGTCCCACACATAGGATTTATAAGGCCCCAGCCTTAAACCATACTTAAAATTGAATTAAATGAATAATTCACTTTGAGGATCGTTTCAGGTTTAGAGTTTTAGAGAATTAGGACATAACTATTACATCTCAAAAGATTACAAAGTAGTCTCTTCTACTAAATTTTCATAAAATAAAAACTCTTAAAAAGAAACATGTCTAGTTTCATGTTTTATGTAGCATGACTTTCCCTTGATCACATCCTTGACCCTATTCCACGCTAAGTCCTGTGCAAAACATTTCAAAAACATGGGAGGAGCATAAAAACTCAGTAAGGGATACACAAAGAATAAAAACTGTTAGTTTATCAAAACAAAATGTAAACCATGTATACTTTATCAAAGTAATATGTTTCACCTTTATGATGTAGTAAAAACTCTTCACTGAATAAAATATCATTACTTACGTTTTTGTAACCAAAGGATTACCCTAAAACCCATAAAAAGAACACATAACATATATAAAGGTAACTTTGGACATAAAAATACTTAAGTGGAATAACCATATGGTCGACTCCCACACATATCACTTAATGGAATAGCCATACGGCCAATTTCCATACATACTTAATGGAATAACCATACGGCCGACTTCCATACCCAATGCATTGAAGGTTATAACGTAACCACCCGTCCTGGTATTCACGGCACCACCCCGTCATATGGTTTATAATGTAACCACCCGTTAAATTGTCCAAGTACCAATATAAAATCATAAAACATAAAACCAACATAAAGGAATGATAACATTTCCACAATTCAATCACAATATATCATAAATATATTGACATAATAGAATCCTTTATTAAAACCATTTTCAATACCAAAATACATAAAAGAGTATATGGTATTTATTTTATTCTAAAAACATTACAGCTTGTTGAGGAAGCCAAAGACTAAATAATACTCGCGGCAGCGGAAACGGTCGTTGTCACCGCGTACGTTAAAAGAAACATTCCTGTTTGTCGTTTTGTAAAACGCTTCATAGAGAAATATTCCTTTTGTATAAAAGTAAAAGTCAAAGGGGTTTATACACCATTACAAAATAAAGTTGTGTATAAAATGAAATATGCCTCAATGAAAGGAGATTGAGACGAAGTCCCCTACAAAGACGGTATCCTTGGATTAAGGATAACTCAATTACATAATTATGCGTGAAAAAAGGATACACCAAATATGAGTGGATATTAAGTGTAAAATAATCATAGGTCATTCACACATATTCAAAGGATGACATATTCAGTAACTACATGTTGAACCCAAAGAAATCGAAATTGGGTTACGGAGTTCCCTTGACAGCCTAACAGTGTCACATAAAAATGAGTTGATGAGAGATAAAAGTTTATCTCATCACTTGGACATAAAATTTACATCAATAAGGATATATGAGAACAAATCCCAATATAACAATATGTAAATTAAAATACCAAAAAAAAAGAAGTCTTTAAAAAAAGGAGGGTGTAAGATTCCCTTACCGACTTGTGTATCTTTCGAAACATACGCCCCGTGAAAGAAGGACAATACATCATTGATGTAAATACTCATAAATGAAATAATATTACACAATGAGTAAAATAATGGTCATTACATACACCAATCAAAGGAAATTGTTGAAAATGTAGCATAAATCTCACGGGAATAAAAGTGAGATGAAAAATCACTTACGAAAACTCGGCAGCCTAACGACGCCACTTAAAACTTCCAAAAATGGATTGATGAGATCAAATAGGGTATCTCATCACATTAAAAATAAATTTACAGAAAGAGGAATATGAAAGAACATCCCCCATCATAACAAATAGGAGCGTAAAAGAAGTGACATATAGGAGGGTACTTAAAAAGAAAGAGAGAGGTTAGATCTCTTAAGAAAATTCTACAGCCTAACGGCGCCACTCAAAACATCCAAAATGGATTGATGAGAGAGAATATGGTCTCTCATCATATGAACATAAAAATTAAATTAATATTAATATAAAAGAACATCCCAATAACATGATAGATGAGCTTTAGAAGGAATGACATAAAAAAGTGTACTTAAAAAGAAAGAGAGGAGTAAGATCCCTTACCTCGGGTCCAACTTGTCTTGTTCATGCTTTAACATCCTGAATAATAAACTCGAGTTAATTTCTACATGATTTAGAACCTTTTTAAAGTTCATTATTCCTTTTATATCACTTATTTCCATGTTATAAACATTATGTAACCATTTAAGTTAATAATGTCTGTTTTGTCGATATTTGGTTCCTAAGTCGAAAATGGACTTCTTACAATTACATGTTGTTCGTGTGGTCAAAGGTTCTTTATATCCAAAATGACATTCCTGATTTTTATAGAATATATATCATATATATCCAGAATATACATGTATTTATAATATTAAATAATCATTTAGAGGTAAGAAATGAAATGCACTGTTCATGGAAACGGTAAGCCATACGTACGCATGAACGCTACTTTCATTTCATTCTCATATTAATGGAATTAAAATTAAATGAGAGGTACGTATATTTTAATTCCAGAATTATATTCATCATTTAGAGTTATCATTCATTATATATATCCATTATATACATATACTTTTAATAGTACATTACATTTGGGGATAAGAAATGAAATGCACCGTTCATGGAGACGGTAAGCCGTACGTACGCATGAACGCTACTTTCATTTCAATCTCATACTTTAATGGAAATAAATAATAATGATATAGAGGTATATTATAATTCCAGTATTACATAATATATAATAACTTTAAATCCATCCTTTATACGTCCCACATATGGCATTAACGAATCACATCACTTTGAGGGGGCGGTAGTCCGCACTTCCTTAAATAAAGATATCGCGTATACCCATAATGGAATCCATAAAGGTAAGCCACAAATGAAAAATACAGAAGCTTAAGTAAAAAATAAACATATTATATATCATATATAAATATAGTTACTTCTTAATGTCCACCTTTTAAGGTGTTATATGAGTGTTGAACAATCATCGTTTCGTGAGGCAGAAATTCGCCATCCACGGAAACTGTATGTTCTTTAACCATTAGATGTAGGTGTGTGTAAGTGTAGCTCGAATAAATCTTATAAAAATATCCTAGTATATTGAGGATACTGTAGTTGTTACACAAGAAAATAATAAAAAGATTTTAGGGGGTTGGAGAAACAAAATAAAACAAAAGGACTCAAAACAAGACATTACCTTAAAATCGGGTAACTCCCTTTGTTTGTGCTCAAAGGCTTCCTTGGGAAGACTTCTGCCAAAATTGAGGCTTCAAGGAGTAAGATAGGGAAGTGGAGAGGCCAAATGGGCAGGGTTTGTCCGATCCAAAGACTTTGGGGGTGTGGTTAAGGAGGTAGAGGTGGGGGCCTTTTATAAGAGGAGAGGAGGGGCACTTTTGGAAAGTAAAGAAATATTACTTTATTTGAAAATGAGTTTCGGATTTAAAGGGTCCCACATTGATATAATTATAGGATAAGGTGATAAAGTTTCGAAATAAACTCATCCAATAGGTTTTGTACATGTGTAGATATTAGATATTACATTATATTTCTATTTTATTTAAATCGTTAAATAATGAGGTCATCGTTGCATCATCATGATGTCATTAATAATTTAATTTATTTAACGTCTAAAAATTATAAAAAAAATACTATGATTTATTTAATCTTTTTATCTTTCCAATTAATATTTATATTAAAAAATATAAGTTGTATAAACCAATGTAAAAATTCGTTTAGTAAAACATCTCCTGTGTGTGTCATTTTTTACTTTAACATTAAATAAAAAGTTATTTATGTCATTTCCCAACCAAAGTGGCTCCATGGGGTCCCCAAGTTGACCCATGTCTTTTAGTGGTCGTCCATGACACAACAAATGAGGGTAGGACATGTGTCAAGCTCATCTCATATTATTAAAGCATTAATTTTACCTTAAACTACACTAATTACCATTAATCGTGACTAAAAACTTAATAAGTTACTATTCAGCAAAAAATTATTTTAATCTCATTGAACCACATTTTACTTCTTAATGACAACCATGTATGTCGGATTTTTGAAATTTAAAACACAGATGTGGTAAAATTTCATTTATGGGAAAAATCAGTTTTTATAAGTACCACTTAGTGGTTTCACTATTCATCAAAAATTGAAGTTTTTCAGAAAAATCCCAAAAATTCACCCTAAGCTATATTTGATATTCCGAATTCAAAAATGAAGTCTATTTTAAAAAATTCAAAACATATAAGTCATATTAATTAATTTAATAATTAATTCCCGCGGTCATGACAAATAGCATGTTTTTTATGAAACAATAAGTATCAAAAGATTGACAATAGTTTAAGAATGATTTCAAAGTGAAATTAATTCCAACCACCACTATTGGATTTAATGGTAAAAATATATTCTAATTTCACTTTAAAACCAATTCAAAATATAATCTAATCATATAAATAAGTTAGATTAAAAAGAGGTTTTGAATTAAAATACAACATTTTACACTATTCATTAAAAAATGAACCTTATTGGAAAGGTACCAAAAATTTACACAAAGTAAATTTTGATGTCCCGATTCTAAAGAAGAGTTATTTTTGGCCCAATAGAATTTATAAGTTTGATCAAAACTATATTTAATGACGGTTCGCCGTCAAAAGGTGATAAGTGAACCCTTACTGAAAATTAGGGTATAAATCCCTAAAATTGAATTCTTTCCGTATTTTAAGCCTTTATCTTATATTGGGTAAATGTAAAAACATTTAAAAACATATATAATCATATTTTAGTTATTTCTATCCATTCCCGCCAGTACAACGACTACTTTTTAACTAACATTTAAAATAATATTATTTAATTATTAGAGTGCAACGTAAGATTCTCAAGAAACTCGTTGTTGCGTGTTGGGTACGCCATCGAACATAGCGTCCCCTTTAAAGTCATATTAATATTTTATTCAAAAATATGGATAAATATGAAAATGTAATATTCTTTGTTTACCTAGGGTGTTACATCCTTCCCCCCTTTTGGGAATTGCGTCCTCGAAATTTTTAAAATTGAGCATGGAAACATCCTTGAAAGTCCCACATCGGAAGAAGAGTCGGTAAAACAATCACTTTAAAATAAATGAAGATAAGTACAAAGGTCACCCGAGTTAACCCATACTATGATTCCAAGTATGAAAATATGGAAATGGAGGAAAAAAACAAAGGGTCATGTTCTGATGGAGAGTGATAGAAAACATGTTTATGAGAAAGTTAACCACGAGAAAATCACAAACATGTGATGGGTTAAACGGTATTCGATTTCCCAGTAGGAAAATTTAATAGACAACATTTTTGTTTTAAGTTACTTTTTATTGAGGAATTTATTCATAAGGAAACATAATCACTTATCATGTTGACTTTCAGCTTTTATTAGATTCCATACACAAACACATATTTTCTCCAAAGGATGAGTATTTAGGAAGACTTGTTCGCATTAAGAGTACTATAATCAACTTCTAGAGAATCACCTAATCCACAAAAGAGAACTATATACTTCCCATGTTTTTATACTTTAACCAAAACCAAATCTAAAACGGCTAGTACAAGATCAGATAATCCATAAAAGTATAACCCTTTATAAAAGGAAAATCTATGCTTAATCTCCAAAATTTTTCCAACAAATCCCAAAGTTCAACGAGGGCCATTAGATAAACAATTTGTCCATAAAATTCTTCAAAGTAAACCAAACTAAGGTTTAAAACCAAATATTTGAAGGATTTAGTCACATAGTCTTCCAAGTTAAATCATAACATTTTTCTCCAAACAACATTTGTTGCTCTTAAAGCCTCGTATTGAAAAGTAATTAACCTAATCACATATCCTCCATGATAGCTTAATCATTTTCATAAATAACCCAAAATCAACTTACTATTAATTAATAAAATCATATAACTAGAAAGAATCAGTCAAACTAACTAGGGACTTCACGTAGTCCAGTGTTAGGCTATAAATACCATTCACACTTTGGTTGTGGGTTCGATTCCCGCGGCTTTGTCTGACGCGACGGGTTGTCACACGGTCTGCGTGTTGTCCTTTTTCCAATACAATATAATTCTTAAAACATTCTCCAAAATGAGATAAAATCTTCAAGAATAATCATAACATATTTTAACCTCAAGTTTATCTCATTCCTTTCATTTTCCATCATATCGTATAATAACCCATAATTACCTCAAAAGTAAGGATCATATAAACGCTAATGGTTACCTTTATAATTATTACCTGAACTTCCACATCGATTGTTCATCTCATACATGATGCATCACAGAACATACCAAGGTTCAAGTGGTTTATCATTACTCCTTGATAGTTGGTTTAGAACAACCATGAGATTCCTCATTGAATCCCCCATTTTATCTAGTATCTTAATCAGAGAACCACCACAGTTTCCTTCAAACCTGTTGTCTCTCTAGTGCCTCCTAGATCCAGCCATTTACTAAAACCAAAAAGGTCCGTGTGAGTATATCAACAAAACCATCATGTACTAAAGAGGACGATAACCACTAAGATATACTTACTCATTCACTTTATCTAAAACTAGGACTCTTTCTGAAATCCTAACCTTTATGGTAATGTCACTTATTCTTACAGAATACCCTAACCTCTAAAGTTATCTAAACCGACCTTTGATACCAACTATAAGGCCCCGGCCTTAAACCATACTTAAAATTGAATTAAATGAATAATTAACATTGAGGATATTTTCAGGTTTAGAGTTTTAGAGAATTAGGACATAACTATTACATCTCAAAAGATTACAAAGTAGTCTCTTCTACTACATTTTCATAAAATAAAAACTCTTAAAAAGAAACATGTATAGTTTCATGTTTTATGTAGCATGAATTTCCCTAGATCACATCCTTGACCCTATTCCACGTTATGTCCTGTGAAAAACATTTCAAAAACATGGGATGAGCATAAAAACTCAGTAAGGGATACACAAAGAATAAAAACGGTTAGTTTAATAAAACAAAAAGTAAACCATGTATAGTTTATCAAAGTAATACTTTTTATCTTTATGAAGTAGTAAAAACTCATCACTAAATAAAATATCATTACATTCCTTTTTGTAACCAAAGGATTACCATAAAACCCATAAAAAGAACACATAACATATATAAAGGTAACTTGGGACATAAACATACTTATGTGGAATAACCATACGGTCGACTCCCACAATATCACTTAATGGAATAGTTATACGGCCAATTTCCATAAATACTTAATGGAATATCCATACGGCCTACTTCCATACCCAATGAATTGAAGGTTATAACGTTACCACCCGTCTTGGTATTCACGGCACCACCCGTCATATGGTTTATAACGTAACCACCCGTTAAAATGTCCAAGTACCAATATAAAATCATAAAACATAAAACGAACATAAAGGAATGATAACGTTTCCAAAATTCAATCGCAATATATCATAAATATATTGACATAATAGAATCCTTTATCAAAACCATTTTCAATACCAAAATACATAAAAGAGTATATGGTATTTATTTTATTCTAAAAACATTACGGCTTGTTGAGGAAGCCAATGACCAAATAATAATCGCGGCGGCGGAAAACGTCGTTGTCACCGCGTACGTTAAAAGAAACATTCCTTTTTCTCGTTTTGTAAAACTCTTCGTAGAAAAAGATTCCTTTTTTATAAAAGTAAAAGTCAAAGGGGTTTATACACCATTACAAAATAAAGTTGTGTATAAAACGAAATATTCCTCAATGAAAGGATATTGAGACGAAGTCCCCTACAAAGGCGGTATCCTTGGTTTAAGGATAACTCAATTACATAATTATGTGTGACAAATGGATACACCAAATATGAGTGGATATTAAGTGTAAATTAATCAAAGGTCATTCACACATATTCAAAGGATGACATATTCAATAACTACATTTTGAACCCAAAGAAATCGAAATTGGGTTAAGAAGTTCCCTTGACAGCCTAACGGCGTCACATCAAAATGAGTTGATGAGAGATAAAAGTGTATCTCATCACTTGGACATAAAATTTACATCAATAAGGATATATGAGAACATATCCAAACATAACAATATTTCAATTAAAAGACCAAAAAAAAGAATTCTTTTAAAAAAAAGGAGGGTGAATGGTTCCCTTACCGACTTTGGTATCTTTCGAAACATACGCCCCGTGAAAGAATGACAATACATAATTGATGTAAATACTCATAAATGAAATAATATTACACAATGAGTAAAATAATGGTCATTACATACACCACTCAAAGTAAATTTTGGAAAATGTAGCATAAATCTCACGAGAATAAAAGTGAGATGAAAAATCACTTATGAAAATTCGGCAGCCTAACGGCGCCACTTAAAACTTCCAAAAATGGATTGATGAGATCAAATAGGTTATCTCATTACATTACAACAAAATTTACAGAAAGAGGAATATGAAATAACATCCCCCATCATAACAAATTGTAGCTTAAAAAATGTGACATAAAGGAGGGTACTTAAAAAGAAAGAGAGAGGATAGATCTCTTACGAAATTTCGGTAGCTTAACGGCGCCACTGAAAACTTCCAAAATGGATTGATGAGATAGAATAGGGTCTCTAATCATATGAACATAAAAATTACAGTAATAGTAATATAAAAGAACATCCCAATAACATGAAAGATGAGATTTAGAAGGAATGAGATAAAAAGTGTATTTAAAAAAAAGAGAGGAGTAAGATCCCTTACCTCGGGTCCAACTTGTCTTGTTCGTTATTTAACGTCCTGAATAATAAACTTGAGTTAATTTATACTTGATTTAGAACATTTTTAAAGTTCATTCTTCATTTTATATCACTTATTTCCATGATATAAACATTATGTAACCATTTAAGTTAATAATGTTTGTTTTGTCGATATTTGGTTCTTAAGTCGAAAATGGACTTCTTACAATTACATGTTGTTCGTGTGGTCAAAGGTTCTTTATATCCAGAATGACATTCCTGATTGGTATAGCATATATATCATTTATATCCATCATATAAATGTATTTATAATATTACATAATCATTTAGAGGTAAGAAATTAAATGCACTGTTCATGGAGACGGTAAGTTGTACGTACGCTTGAACGCTACTTTCATTTCTTTCTCATATTAATGGAATTAAAATTAAATGAGAGGTATGTATATTTTAATTACATAATTATATTAATCATTTAGATTTATCATTCATTATATATATCCATTATATACATATACTTTTAATAGTACATTACATTTGTGGATAAAAATGAAATGCACTGTTCATGGAGACGGTAAGCCGTACATACGCATGAACGCTACTTTCATTTCTATCTCATACTTTAATTGAAATTAATAATAATTATATAGAGGTATATTATAATTCTAGTATAACATCATATATAATAACTTTAAATCCATCCTTTATACGTCCCACATAAGGCATTAACGAATCACATCACTTTGAGGGGGCGGTAGTCCGCACTTCCTTAAATGAAGATATCGCGTATACCCATAATGGAAGCCATAAATGTAAGCTACAAATGAAAAATACAGAAGCTTAAGTAAAACATAAACATATTATATATCATATATAAATATAGTGACATCTTAATGGCCACCTTTGAAGGTGTTATATGAGTGTTGAACAATCATCGTTTCGTGAGGCAGAAATTCGCCATCCACGGAAACCGTATGTTCTTTAACCATTAGATGTAGGTGTGTGTAAGTGTATATCTAATACATCTTATAACAATATCCTAGTATATTTAGGATACTCTAGTTGTTACAAAAGAAAAGAATAAAAATAGTTTAGGGGGTTGGAGAAGAAAAATAAAACAAAAGGACTTAAAAGGAGACATTACCTTAAAATCGGGTAACTCCCTTTGGTTTGAGCTCAAAGGCTTCCTTGGGAAGAATTCTGCCAAAATTGAGGCTTAATGGAGTAATAGAGGGAAGTGTAGAGACATAATGGGCAGGGGTTGGCCGAGACAAAGGCTTTGGGAGTGTGGGTAAGGAGGTAGAGTTGGGGGCCTTTTATAAGAGGAGAGGAGGGACACTTTTGGAAAGTAACGAAATATTACTTTATTTGAAAATGAGTTTCGGATTTAAAGGGTCCCACATTGATATAATTCGAGGATCAGGTGATAATGTTTCGAAATCCACTAATACAATTGGTTTTTTACATGTGTAGATATTATATATTACATTATATTTCCATTTTATTTAAATCGTTAAATAATGAGGTCATCGCTGCATCATAATGATGTCATTAATAATTTAATTTATTTAACGTCTAAAAATTATAAAAAAATACTATGATTTAGGAAATCTTTTTAGCTTTCCAATTTATATTTATAGTCAAAAATATAACTTGTATAACTCCATGTAAAAATTGTTTTAGTAAAACATCTCATGTGTGTTTCATTTTTACTTTAACATTAAATAAAAGGTTATTTATGTCATTTTCCAAACAAAGTGGCTCCATGGGGTCCCAAAGTTGACCCATGGCTTGTCTTGGTCGGCCATGACACAACCAATGAGGGTAAGACATGTGTAAAGCTCATCTCATTTTATTAAATCATTAATTTTACCTTAAACTACACTAATTACCACTAATCGCGATTAAAAACATAATAAGTTACTATTCACCAAAAAATTATTTTAATCTCATTGAACCACATTTTACTTCATAATGACAAGCATGTATGTCAGATTTTTGAAATTCAAAACACAGATGTGGTAAAATTTCATTTAAAGGAAAAATCAGTTTTTATAAGTACCACTTAGTGGTTTAACTATTCATCAAAAATTGAAGTTTTTCAGGAAAATCCCAAAAATTCACCCTAAGATATATTTGGTATTACGAATTCAAAAATGAATTCTATTTTACAAAATTCAAAACATATAAGTCACATTAATTAATTTAATAATTAATTCCCGTTGTCATGACAAATAGCGTGTTTTTATGAAACAATAAGTATCAAAAGATTGACACTAGTTTAAGAATGAATTCAAAGTGAAATTAATTCAACCACCACTATTGGATTTAATGATAAAAATATATTCTAATTTTACTTTAAAACCAATTCAAAATATAATCTAATCATATAAATAAATTATATTAAAAATATATTTTGAATAAAAATACAACATTTTACACTATTCATTAAAAAAATGAACTTTATCGGAAAGGTACCAAAAATTTACACAAAGTAAATTTTGATTTCCTGATTCGAAAGAAGAGTTAAATTTGGTCCAATAGAATTTATAAGTTTGATCAAAACAATATTTAATGACGGTTCGCCGTCAAAAGGTGATAAGTGAACCCTTAGTGAAAATTAGGGTATAAATGCCTAAAATTGAATTCTTTCCGTATTTTAAGCCTTTATCTTTTATTGGGTAAATGTAAAAACATTTAAAAAAATATATAATCATATTTTAGTTATTTCTATCCAATCCCACCAGTACAACAACTACTTGTTAACTAACATTTAAAATAATATTATTTTATTATTAGAGTGCAACGTAAGATTCCCAAGAAACTCGTTGTTCCGTGTTGGGTACGCCATCGTGAATAGAGTCCCCTTTAAAGTCATATTAATATTTTATTCACAAATATGGATAAATATGAAAATGTCATATTCTTTATTTACCTAGGGTGTTACTGGATTAAACCACGTAGAATAAGGAAATAAAATTGTAACACATTGATATTTTACATTACATTTAATTCACAATTTTAAATAACTCCTCCAGAGAAAACGCTCCAACGGGAAAGGTACTCTTAATCAAATACCACTGCAGTTGTTTCATCAGTGCCCAACAATTTCAATTTTGAGCACCAGTTCAGAAGATAGATAAACCCGCTCGTTTGTTCAGTAAATGTACCCGAGCTAAACTTCGGAAATTGATTCCGGGCACACCAGGCTTCGGAATCAGGTGCCGTCAGAAACTTCGCAATCGTAAAATTCAAAATAAAATATGAAAAAAACATCCTATAAATATTAGGGTCTTTAAAATGTAATACTACATTTTGAATTTGGGATACACTAGTTGTTTTTAGAAAGGATCATCAAATTACAAATAAATTCCTTTGAAAGTTTATACTATTAAATGTGATAAATTTTATATGAATCATGATGCACCAATTTGTTATATATATCTCATGTTTAATGAAATATTTATCCGGATGAATCCACTATGATAATTGATCGCTGACAAATATCAGGTAATGAACCTACTAGGATGTTTACTAGAGAGATATTAATGAAAAATAGTTTTAATTCTTGAATCATGATATCAAATTATATTCCCATTAAAATAAGTGATAAGAAAGATCATGATATATAATTAATAGTTAAATGTAAACATAGAATAATATGATGACCGAATATGTATTTATTCACTTTTAATAATTTTGACTCAAATAAAAAAAGGAATGACTAATGAAGAAATATCATATGATGGAGCATCAACTCCCAACAATAATGACGAGATCACCAAAGTAGCAGGACGATTCAAGAAATTTTACAAGAGGAATAGTTTCATTATATATTCCAACATCACATGCAAGTATTAAAATATTGTTAACTAGAGAAAATAATTTGATAAGGTTTATAATAAATATTAGTTGGTATTATATGAATACTATAGACATGTTCATGTTATAGTATATTTTCACAAGTTAATTATCAGCAAAATATTATGAGGAAGAATATCATATTCCTAAAAATGATATGAAATCAACAAAGAGTGCATAAAAATATATATCATGTTATTCATAATCATTTATAAGGACAACCATCGTAGTTCCAATATGTGTTTTTTGACAAGTACCTATGAGTTATGTAGTATTGTTCCAACATCTCCTCTTCATAATTGTAATTATTATAATGAATAAAACATTGAATAAAAAATTTCTAATGAATCAATTTTTTAAAACTATAATAAGACGGGGTATACATTAATTGTAATTAATGATATGTATAATTGTTTAAATAAGAATCATTCTTTGCCTTCTCACCTTAAAACATATATGACTACATAAAAGAATAAAAAATAAAATTTTATAAAATAGATCCCTAAGTTAAATTTATTAATATTTAGAATGAAATCGTATTTTTAAAAAAAATAACAAAAATGACACAAACGGATGGAATATAAAATAATGATAAATATACAATAAGAATATGATATCAAAATTGATAAATAAGGATTATCAAAAATAAATACATTCTTATAACAAATTCTATAAATTATGTTACTAGTTTTTTTATTATAGGACACAAATATTTTTCACCTCCCAAAGTATTAGATATTCCAACAAGAGACATATCATCTTCTCCACAACAATATTTTCCTGACATGGAATTATTTAGGCCCTATCATGTTTCAAGATTAAATAGGAAGAATTATGTTTTATTATATTTGGTGGATTTTCAAGATCCACATTGGTATTAGTTTTAGATCAAAAATGTGGAGAGTGTATCTATTTTACTATGAAAACTAAATCTATAGAAAATGTTATTGTACGGAAAATTTATACATTAATAATTGACCATTTCTGTAATATTGAAAATATATATTTTGAATTATTATTCTCACAACATGTCTCTAATAATAAATTTTCTACTCATCGGACGCCATAGTAGAATTATGTAATAAAAAGGATAAATAAAACCCATTAGTAAATTACGCAGACCAAGGTTAATGGGTATGATTTACCTATTTACATTTTGATAAAACCTATAAATTTTTTTTATATAATTGATGTGGTTTTATTTAGATAAAATTATATAGAAAACCTTATGTGAATTATGTAATAAAATAAAAGATAATTTTATCTAATTTAGAGTTTTATTTTATAACACTTTTTCTCCAATTAAAATAGAAATATTGACCAAATTTCTTCCTATAGTGATAATTTAATGTTTCTTGGATATTCTACATCTATTATCCCATATAAGGTTCTTAATAAAATGAACAATATGATGGAGGGAATTTATATATATATATTTTGATGAAACAAATCCACATGAGTCTAATACCCCCTTATAGATGTTTGGACATGATTTTAACAAATTGAATATAAATTACAATCCTTCTAAAAGTTATTTGATAGAAGAATAAAAATCATACAATTAAGAGGAAAAACCTAAAACCAAACTTATAAGGAAAATGATATATATGGACCATCAATTCCTATAACTGTTAGGAATTTTAGATATCATAATTTAGATTTTTTTTAATGCATATATTGATAGATAACATAAATAAGATCTTCTAATATAAATTAGGTTGACCATCGAGATTTCATATCATATATTGAACATGAAACACTAATGATTCAATTAACGGTGATTTTTTTTTCAAATGGAGAATAAATAATAAATCATTAAATTTGATTGAAATAATTATTTTCAACTAGTGTTATGACCTAAGGAAATAATAACTATTTACAATAAATTGGGTTTTAAAAATATTGTTGATGAGTCAAGAACTATAGATAGGAAAAAATGCTATATTACATTCGTGAAAAAAATTAAAGAAGAGGCTATTGATTATGAGTGAAACCTTGAACCAATAGCTAGACATGAAGACAATATATTAAATATTCCCTATAAATAACATTTTAATTCCAAACTATGAAAGATTTATGATAAAATTGAATTCCCAAATTTTAATATAGTTGATTATTATTTGTTGACCAACACCCTAGATTTCAAAATATTCATTTCCATATAATGTTATAAAATTACAAAATTATTTATATGGCTTAAAACAAGAACATATATAATTTAATGATTGGATCTTATATTTTTGGTATCCAAATATTTATCAAATAGAATATATGAACTTATGTTATTTTAAAAAATAATTTAAATTTTTTTAGATCAAATGTATTTTGTTGATATAATTGTTTTATCTTTTAAAATATCACTGTGTACAAATTTTTAGAAAATGATAAAAAGAAAATTTTAAATTTGTTTTATTTATGAGGAAAAATTCTTTCATAGTTTTCATATTTCTCAAAATAGTGATGGAGTTATTATAATTCAATTTTTGTATATCAAATATGCATTAATATTTTTTCGTATGGATAGAACAAAAATGTTTTGAATCTCCTATGAGTATAACCAATAATTCAGATCATGATTAAAATAGGAAATCATTGGATCAAGCCAATTACATATCTATAATTAGTGGCCTTTTTAATTTTACTACTAGTTGATCAGATAGTATTTTAGGTTTATGTATATGTACCCTTTTTTGTGAAAATCTTGTTATGTCACTTTTACATACATTAAAAAAAAATTATATTCCTCATGTATAAAACCAAATTTGAATTTCCTTATCCAATTAGAAACTCAATTTATATATTGATTTCTTCATATTCCAATTTTTTTTGATTTTATGTTAAATATAGAAATAACATTGGGAACATGTCACCTTTTATGAACATAACTATTTTCATGCTGGAGAAAAAGCAAAAACAAAATTGACTACCTATAGTGAGGAATATTATATAACTACATCTAGTTATTATAAAAAAATTATGTGGATCATACACACAATATTATATTATGGATTTCAAATTAAACATGCACCTATAAATTATGACAATGTGAGTGTGATAAATATTTCTATGAATTTTTATTTAATTCTTGAAAAAAACATATTGATATAAGCGATCACTTTTTTGGAAATCATTAAAAAAAATTATAT
This sequence comes from Viscum album, assembly GCA_963277665.1. Taxonomy (NCBI): domain Eukaryota; kingdom Viridiplantae; phylum Streptophyta; class Magnoliopsida; order Santalales; family Viscaceae; genus Viscum; species Viscum album. The sequence goes on from OY728120.1 coordinate 2,111,234,349, forward strand.
AACACTTGATATAATTGGAATTTAAAATCTTCTTTCTAACAAGTTTTCACGTCCACTGATTTTTTGAGAGATTAAGTTATATTAGAAATTAACTACTAATAATAAAAAATTTTAAATTGTTTATTTCCAATATTAAATTTAATGTAGTTCCATTGTTGGTGATACCCTATTGGTGAACTACCATTGGGTGATCTTCCATTAGGTGATCCACCATTTTTAATCTTCTATTGGTGATATACAATTGGGTGATCCACTATTAGTTATTAACCACTTGGTAATACACTTATCGGGGTCTACTTTTAGGTAATCCACAATTGGGATATACACCATTGGAAGTTATAAAATTAATTTTTCTTTAATTATATTTTAGCACTCATATTTTATGAGATTTATTTTTTAATAGATTAATATATGTGTATTTTAATATATCTTCACATTTTAAACCCATGAATGATAAAATTGTCTTAAATATTATTTTAAGAACCATCTCTCTCATTCAAGAATTAAAACCATTCATCATCGTTTATCTCTAGATTGTAGACATTACTTCATCACTCACTTCTCCCTTTTAGTTAGTTAAACAGTTAGATTGAAATGTTCTTATGCATTTTAATGTGAAGGATCATGTGATACTGATACGTAACAAAGAGAATCTATATATACTACTATTTTCTAAAAAATAAACCCCAACTCTCATCTTGAGTAATAGTTCCAAAAAACGAGATTTTTATTAAATGAATAGTTATGTTAATGATATTAGTGCATAATGTGAACTAGAACCAATTATGGATGTGATAGTTTTCATTAAACTACCGACCATTGTTTCATAAGTTGGTTCCATAATTCTATCAGTTTTTAGAGTATGACTTCAGGGAGAGGGAATATTTCATTATAAGAATGATCGATATAAAAAATTTAGTCATCACTTTAATGAAATGGGTAGGATTTCACAGTGTAACTCATTGAGTAATTATTGATTATTTTCAAGGTTCTATTCATAGTAATATTGAGTTATTTATATATTTTGATTCCTTATTGGTGTTGATTGGAAATTTTTTATTGTGAAAACTATATAATGTAGAGATTTATGGGGAATTTAGACTATTCTTTTTGTTTATCCAATGCATGATTTAATCGATGAATGGGTAATTTATCTCCTTCATCCAATAATATGTATTTCTATTATTCCTTATGAAAATAGGGTATTCGATATTTTTTTTGATGGTATACAATATAAATAAGTGGAACACCTCATAAATATCTAAAAACATGATCTATATTTAGCCCATTTCATATTTTTTGTAAGCCATGGGGTTTGGGGATGATGAAGGATAATATGTTTTAGGTTGTGTTGGGTTTTATTTAAGTGGTTTTGCATGTCAATGAATGATGTTCAAATATATCCCATAGATGAAGAAATTTGTGGATGGGAATGATACTATTTATAATAATTTTAATCCTATGTAACATTCCTCTACCCATAAGGATATGGTTGATCTTAGAATGGATATGAATGTTGTTTTAGTTCAATAATCTATGAGGTTGTTTAGGAAGAAATGATACAACTAGATAAGAAGTGTAACTATATAATTCATTTGATGATTGAGATGACCCTAAGGTGGTAAAGATACCTAATGTTTCTTATAGAGGTATCATTCCATTTAATTATCTTTTAGCTACAAAATTTCTTCTTTGTGAAGGATATTAATAATAAATAGAATTTCAAGGTGAAAATATTTATAGATCTATTTTGAGCTATCAAAATAAATAATTTGGGATTACGATTAATGTGATATATATATAAATGGAAATATTGATGGAACTCTTGTCACTAATGTATGTAACAGTGTTGATGACAATGGTGAGGGAGAGCAACATCATCACAATCCCAGTTCTTATTCTTTATGAATTATTTGCTATTATGTTATAGTCTTTATGATTCATCCTGATGATGGTTTCTATGATAGAGATGATACTATAGCACCTATTGAGGTGGAGGAATGCCTAGTCCATTGCAGTATGAAATAATTTCATATATATGAACTATTATTTTCATACATAGCTGAGGATGGATAACCCTCCATTTGGGGGACATCTCTTGGTTATAAGCTAATAAGAATGGCTTACAATGATTAAATTTTTGAATTTGAGTGTTTTAGAGATGATGATAACCATTTAATTTCACCATTTGTTATTGTAAATTACATCCCTTGTGATAGAAATGATCCAATGTGATATATGGTTGAACTGATCTATGTGGGTGGGTAGTTAGAAGTCATTCTCTTAGATGTTCCTACTACTTAATATAGCAATAAATATTATAATTTACCTACTTATAAATTGATTCTATATCATATTCCTTCAACTACTAAACCAATGTAATTAGTTTACTCGAGAAGATATGGAGGGTTTTAGTGCATTTATAATTTTCTATAGTAATGGGATTATAAGGTTCACACTACGTAAGAAGAATAGTTTGAGTGAACAAGATGCCAGGTATTTTTTAATTAGTGATTTCACATATTTAGCCTATGAAAATATTGAAAATTCCAGATTTAGATATTGAGAAAAATTTATTTTATAATTTGATAGAAGAAGATATGAATATCATATATAAAATTATGAGAATTTTTTCTACATATTAGAAATATATTCAGATGATATTGGAGTCCTTTCCAAGTAATGGTTCTTCTATATCCATCACTATAACTCCTAATACTTCAGTTGATAATATTGATATTCATTCTCAGTCATCCTAGAATAAACAAATATATTACTAGTATTTGTACCATTTTCCACATGGATTCAAGAGTGTAACCCCATATTCTAGATTATACCAACTAGTAGTGAGGGTTTGATGATAATATTGTGGATAGACTATACGATTATGATACATATAGAATAGAGGTATAAGATAAAAATTTGTGTTAATGACCCATAAAAACATAAATAAAATAAATAATAAGGAAGAAAAATATAATAACTAAATAAAATTGTCTAATTCAAAATTTTAAACCAAGAATGTATGTCCAGATTTTTCAATATAGGATAAAAAGAAAACATGCAGTAGGTGATACAATATTATACATGAACAATTAAAAAGGGTAATAATTCCTGAGGTAAATATCCATGAATATCATGATATTTAGGTCAGTCTTATGCTTAATTTATCCCATTTAAAATGCCCAACATAAGCAATAAATCATGTACCTACAAATATGAGGTATGTTTGGGTACCCAAGTGAATTGGAATCCTATGAAGGTTGTGAGATAAACTCATTATTCCACCAATAATGGTTTCTTAATATTAATATAGTCATTGAATTTAAAATATTTCACTGTACACGTATACTAAAAATATAGTAATTAAATTAAAATAAATACGAGGCATCATGTTCCTAAGGGGAAACTAGAATACCATATATACTTTTGTCTAAGCTGGAATGACCATGAACATATACCAACACATGTATATTTTCATATGAAAAATCTCACCAAATAAAGTCATTCATAGTTTATAGACCTATTTCATAGTTACCATAAATACAAATATATATATATATATATATATTCATGGAGTAATCTCATGAGATCTTAATTGATCCTATCATAATGACCAAATACACCTTGAACAAGACAAAATCATGTTAGATGGCGTGGTGAATTCTTCCATTAATCAATCAAACTAAAATATCATAGATCATAAACAATAGACAACGTCGTTCTTAATTAAAAGGTATCATGGTCCCATCCAAGGAGATCTATAAGGAGGAATACCAAATTTCACACTAGAATCACCATGAATTTCTATTATCATAAGATCATGTCCAGGGAATTCCATAAACCGAAATCACAAGTATCACTCTTGGAATGGTAAAAGGTATAACCCACCGAGCCCATCCCATGTGTCACATGAATGGGTCTAAGTATAACTCATTTAATGGTATAACTATATTTACATCATGCATGTACAAGGTATATCTATTAGGGTACTTGTGATCTTCATAGATATAATAATATAACTTTTCCAACAATCCCTTCAAAGGAACACCTATGTGGAAATCAATGAATCACTCAAGGATCCATGTAAAACATGTAGCTTACGAGTTCTTACTTAGAGTTCCATAAAATTGAAGACCCAAGTATCACTCAAGGAACATAAAATTAATCAATAAAACTATGATACCATCATTGATATTCATTAATAATGGGGAAATTTTTTAAATAAATGAAAATAACAGAATGAAAAATTAACAAGTTAATTAAATTGGCCAAAACCTAAAATACCCTTATGAATGAATGTTTTGATGAAGTTATACATTAAAAGTATAAAATATATAGTGGGTTATACAATACAGTACATCATAAATGAAAAAGGATAAAAATACTCAAGGGATCTCTCCATGAGAATTATATATACTAGATCAGTCATATTCTATTATGAACTAATGTACAATTCACAAAATGAGTGATAATTTGTGGACATGAAAACATGGGATATTCCCTTGTACCCCATTTTAATGGTTTCCTGAGAAGGGTGGGAGATATACTTTGTAAGACACCCCCATTGGTTTCCAAAACAGAATACATTCTATGAATATAAAATACAATATTGTTTATGAAAATAAATAAAAAAGTAAATATATAAAGGTAAAAAATCCATCTCCTCTTCCTAAAGGGAACCGGGACGACTATACCTTCTTCGGCCTAAGATAGATTGACTTTGAACATATGTGACATTTACATATTATCATACATGAAATGTCTGGAATGATATAGACGAACTATCTATGGAAACATATCTTCATTACATGGAATCATAATAATTATAATATATAAATCTATATATTCATGGTGTTATCATAAGGGGACATATTTAAGAATGGAATAATGGAGGAATGCAATTTGGACTGAACCCAAGAATTTTAATTATCATAGAGAATGAATCCTTTAATAAATTAAACTATTATCCCTTTTATCTTTAAGAAGATGTGTTATATTTTTTATGAAAAAGGCATCCATAAACCATCCAATCAGATATATGAGGAATATCAAGGGGCTCACCATGAGCACCATTAATACTCATCACAATAATATCTCATCCAAGGAGATCCATAATAGTGAATCACATATATCACTCTTAGTATGGTATAAGTAATAACCAAAAGGGACCATCTAAGGTGTCACATATAGGGGACCATGATTCACTCTTGGAATGATATAACCATCATTCCACCAATCATGTGTATGGTATCTCTCCTTGGGTTCTAATGTCTCTCATTGGGAAAATAACATATATCTTCCTATGATATTGTCCAATGAATTTCTACTTCTGAATCAACATATTTCTCAAGGATCCACATAAAACAATGATCATATGATCCAATCCTCAGTGATTCTTAGAAAATGGAGACCCAATTATCAGTGATGGAACATATCATTTATTAGGGATCCTATGAATACATCTATGGTATTATGTGATAATGAAATCTTTATATCTCATTGAACATAAACATTTCAACAACCTATGATATCATCCTTGTAATTCCTACATGGGAAGCCATGTATCACTCAAGGCATCGAAAATAAATATAATTTTTTAATTTTAATTACAAAATAGGACATGTTCCTAACTAGGACATATCATTAATCAACCATGGAAAAAATAACAAATCAATTGTTCAACCCAATTTAATAATAAATAACCATTCCCATAAACATAAGTTTGAAAACCCCAACTATTCATTTTATAATAAAGATTATGTCCATGGAATGGTCCTTGTATTATGTTTCATGTGAAATGATTTTGAAAAAATATAACCCTACATGAAATGGGTGTATGAAAAGCCTGGATAAAGTGATTCATACAAAAAAAATCCAATTCACTATACAAAAATTAGACTATAAATATATAGGAGAAGTTTTGGACACTAATGGATAATATAATAGAGTATCACATCTTACCACAAGTTAATTAATCAACCTGTTTACATATTATAATAATGGTCACCACAGAAAGAGTTTTTAATAGAGAATATATTATTAAATTAATATATTAATCAGTCTCATCTTTTTGTGTGGTTCTAACATAGGGCCCAAGACCATCAGAATCATTAATTTATTATATAGTGGTTACTTGAATTAGGGTGTTGGGTTTAAAAAATTAAATCTCACATTTATTTGATGTCACATGGAAATATCATCCCACTAAATAATGGTGTACTTTATAAATCCATTGAAATTTGGAATAAATGATTTAGAAAACCTACAATTTAAAAATGATGGTCCACTCATTCAATATAGTGGTTTGTCTTGGTATGTCATGAAATAAAATGATTAAATGTAAAATCACCTTTATTATAGGTTGAATTCGAATCCACTTTGACAACATTTAAGATGGAGATGGATAATAACAACAGAATGATTACGAGACACATAACAACCATGAGATATCGAACTGACCTAGTCGAGATCATAATCGACACTAGATGGAAGAGATATATCCCTACCTTGGATGAGAGGTGCATCTGGATTAGGGGAGTTTATGCCATTCTTATGGGTGGAAAATATATAATGGATGTAGAATAAAATAATATATTTTAAAAATATTGAATTCATAACATTAAATGAGGAATATGGCTTTGGTTTCTTGGTTGGATACACTGTGAGCCCACTATGGGCTCAACACTACCAAATGAATCCTCTCATAGGGACTGGTCGTACAGTTTGTCAAACCATAGACTAATTTTGAAAAACCCCTTCAATAAAAATGTCTTCATCACCCACACGGCCATGAAATTCATATTTAATAGTTATAACAAATCATGTATGTCCTCCTACTACATTGGGGAAGCTCTATGGTTTCATCCGGTGGGCTCTATGGTTTTAGAGAAACCTTATGCCCTTACCAGATCTTCCTGGTTTTGATTTTTCAAATCCCATATTCCTGAAACTCAAAGAAACACATAAGACAACTCTCAGACGTTCTAAAAAGTATCAAAATGTGAAATTCAATTATTCCCACTATTTTAGACTCATTCTAAATCTCAATTTTGATTAATTACTTGAACAAAAAAGAAAATTCAAGCCCCTTAAAAAAAATTCAACCTTGTCAAAACAACTTCACATTACCAAGTCATTCATGATAGAGGATTTTTATGAAATATTGGATTCTCTTCATAATTATAATGAACATATAATGGCATTGGGTTGGCATATTATCAAACTAGTCGGTAGAGGTTGAATTAACCTAGAATTTATTTTGAGATTATCTAAAACCCAATTCATAAAATTATGTATAGAAATTATAAAAAACATGACCACAATTCCCACATTATGATTCCATATAAGAAAATCAGACGCCTCCAGCTTCTAAATAACTCTCGTATGATTTCAATCATCTCAATTTTTAGGACCTTTTTCTAGAGAGGAGACTATGGCTTTCATCACTGTAATGGAGAATGGTGGTAACATCATTAATGATTTTAATAACTTGATGATTTCATTTTATTATTTTTTGGGGACTAAAAATATGGAATATGAATATACAAAAAATGACCAATCTCACATATTCACCTTCATCTGTGCACATTCCATATCATTATAAATATTTTGGAAGAAACCACTTTAGTGAATTCGACATCTCAAGACAGTCATTATTTGAGAATATCCCTCATCTACTTCTTCACCCTCCATCTCAACTTGTTTACCTCTTATCTCTGGAAAAGTCAATAACCACATGGTTCCTTATACACATAAATCTGGGAGTGGTTATGAAACTAAAATGTTTTCGATAAGGATTTTATATTTCTCTTTTCATAATTTATATAGGAAATATTTGACTAATATATCTAATGTTGAGTTACTATTTATAAACATGATTTATCCTAAATTGTTTTTAATTAATAATTTTTTTATAAATTTTGTAATACGAAAAACTGAATTAATATAATGTTGAATGATATATGGAAAAACCAACATTCATGAAATTTAATTTTAAATGTTATGAATAATATTATTTTTCAAATTCACCTATATGTATGTGTGTATTTTTTTATACAAGGTTATAAAATGACAAGGTATATTGTCATAAAAGGGTTATATTGTTGTAACCTCGTAATTTTAATGTTCACAAATCATCAATTTTTTTAACAATATCAATGTTTTATAATCCTATATAATTAAATGAGTAATTTATTTATCAATCATGGTTATGTTATGATGAACCAGTATTTTAAAAATTTCACCATTGTCTGCAATTATCTAATAAAATTTCAACATATCTGCTGATGGACAATATCATCCATTAGAATGTACAACTATTGGAATACCATTGATGAATTCTAATGATATTTCAATATATCTAAAATTAGTTTATAAGGGAACTAATAATGATGATCTACACCTGATAGATCTACTACTGAAGATCTACCTCTAAACATCTACTATTAAATGACATATCTCTAAAGATCTATAGTTTACCAATCTACCACTGAATATCTTATTCTAAAAGATATAATTATGAAGAAATGTAATTTTAGTACGTAAACCTCTACATTGTATGATCATATGTTTATTCTATCATTCTCACATCTACCACAAAATTTTATCTATTGATTGGTAGTATCTACCTCAAGATTAGATTTACCATTAAGTGATCTACCTATAGATTAAATATCACGTTTTACGGTTTTTTTGAATTTTATTCATCCTTTGACATGTTTAGGGAATTTAATAAATTATTGTTTCCCATATATTTATGTAACATTATTCAAATACAACTTTTTGTGTTCATTAATTAAAAATCCATACTTATTGGTTTAGTGTTCAGTATGAGGATCTAAGATTTTAATTATTATTATTATTCACTAGATAATTTTATCAAGAGAGTGATATGTTATGAATAACTCCATCATCATAAGGTTTAGAGAACATCTGAGAAATGATATTTATAATAGTATTGAAACATAAATATTTAACATATATTTTCATATGATAATCATGAGACATGTGTGTGGAAGGATTAGGAATTTATAAAGACTCAAAATTGAATAAATATTAATAAATAAACAGCACTTGGTTTTTCATTCATAGTTCTTGAAATAAATTCAATATCATTTCAAAGAATTATTCAATGAAATCCTATCATATAAAGCATTGTTATTGATAAACATCACTATTTCCTATCATTATTCATATGACATATTATTTTTGTGATTCACATTTTTCTAAATGTGTTGTTTTATATTATTTTCTATACACACTCTATCCTTTTCATAATCAGGATTTCTCCTAAAACATTATCTCAAAATCTCATACATTATTTTCTTGAATAACTAAGGAAGAATTCATGTGTGAACTGGTACCTTTTTGGTCACGTATATTACTCTGGAGGATGATTTGATCCACAAAATCCCTATGTGTTGTTTATTTAAAGAAAATGATATATGTTGTAAATCATGTTACATATTTCATAAATTTCTTACAAGCTTGTTATTTCAATGAATGGGGGAATTATGTAACTACTTGTGAATGAAAACATAATTTAATTCCACTTTATGATTTATTAGTTTTGTTTTTCTATATTTCAACATTAAAATTTTATGTATTCATATGATCTAGAAAAAAAATTATTTTTATAGTTAGTCTTAATTGATGTTTATATAATGATTCTGTTATATAATATGGTTTGAAATTTTTATTTATTTCAAATTTTATTTTAATTGATCATCAATATCACTATATGATATTATTTTAATGATCATGCTTTATATATCTATTATTTTCATTAACTAGGTTTTTTAATTAGTTGTGTGATTTAGTGTTAATTTTTTTTCCAAAAAAGAACTTATTATTCGGAAATCTATCCCGTCCTCACCACACTATTGAGATACTCACTTATACCAGTCCACATAATTTAAATTAGGTGAATAATAATGGAAAGTCTCAATGAGTGGAATTAGGGATAATAACCACACCATTATTTATTCATAGTCAATTTCACTCTAACATCCCATACAAAAACAATAATATATTAAAAAAATATTTTATATATTTATTATTGTACAATAACCAACCATATACATCATTAATTTTCAATTTTTTATATGTATTATTTTGTTATCGGTAATTCTAACCAAAGTGTTTTAGAAATTTTTGTTGTTTTTCCATTCAAACATATTGAAGATGAGAGGAATTATTTATAAGTACTATGATGTTGAGAATTCATAGATGATACAAGATCAAATAAAACCTGTATTTAGATGGTCTCATTATCAAAATCCGCATTCAGTGATACACATGAATATGACATGTGAAAATGGAAATTGTAATGGGCATGTTTCTGATGTGTTTACTGATAGAAAGGTTATATATTAATAAATATTTTTAATATAATAAAACCATAAAATTAATAATTAAAAAATATTAAATATATAATTATGATGTGATTATACCATTACCTAACATCCCATAATAATATATGATATAATCATTATAACAGAGAATAATTATGTCGTTAAATCGATAAAAAATGTTACATGTTATAATGATTTAGTGAGTTAGTTGATTTATTTAGATAAAGATATTGTGATATATATGTATATATTATTAATTTTTTTATAAAGTAAATAATTCATATTTATATCTATTTTTAGTTATAATCAATGATGTGTGGGGATGAAAAAATAATTTTTCTTCTATGGGATGCGATATTACACACATAAACACAAATAATGATTTTATTTTTCACAGTTTTTTGGATATGTGCTTAGCTAATATAAATAACCTTAATATAATAGAATTAAATAATATAAATGATACAAATATAATTATATTAATATAGATATAAAAAATAACAATTGAGTTATTTAGGAGGAAAATAAATTTCTTTGATAGTACTCACGTTGGGGATTTTATTTTCAATGGAATTATGCTCTGAAATGAAGTCATTATACTAAAAAATGTTAGCCTAAAACTTTTAATCTTGGGTTTTTTCAAGGAGAGTTAATTTGAAATATTCTTAAGAATAAATTTTAAGGGATTTTGAGTCTTGAATATGTTTATGTGTAACTATTTTATAAGTGAATGGAATGGTTATTTTTTATGTAACAGTTACATTTTCAATAATTTAATTTTACTATAAATATATCAACATCTCCAAAATGTAAAAAAGTAGAATTTAATATTTTTTGGTATGAGATTCTCCTCGTCCACTCATTTTTCTGATAAACTACAGTTTTTTATCTATTTATTTTAGATTTTTAACTTCACCACAAATTTAAATTCACTTTTGTAATTAATTTCTTCCTATTAATAATTAATATTAATTAAAAATTAATATTTTAACATTTATATAATGTCACCATTTGATATAAAAATTTTCATTCAATTTAAAAAATATATTTTAAATATACATAAATTTTATATTTTCCGAAAATAAATATAAAGCGTGATAAAAATTATTTTAATGAAATGTAATTTATTCAGATAAAAAACTTCTGTAAATGATCATATTATCATAGAGAAGATTTTTTTATTTAATAAATTGGATTACTAAAAAAATTAAATGATACATTGCCTTAAAATCATTCCAAACCAGAATTTCACCAAAAAAATAACTTAATAAAAATTACAATCCGGAGATAATTTTTATTAATGGTATATATTAATTTAGTTCACAACATATTTTTCATTTTATTTTTATTTTACTATCATACAATAAATGTGTATATTTTTTTCAAAAAATCAATTCGAAATTAATAAATTTTCATAACATCTACTAGTGTAACAATCTACGAATTAAAAATATTTTCCATTTTTAATAAATTTTATTTACTGCATTATTGATTTTTACACAACTCTATATTAAACATACACTACACAAATCAATTAGTTGGATTACATTACTCGCAAACCCATGTTTTACAGAACAAAAATAAATTATTATTATCATTTTTTAATATATAATATAACCATGTTCATAAATTTGTAGTTATGAATTGCATTAACCAAATTTTAAATATTATATATTCTATATAATTAGAAATTTCATGTTATGTTTAGAGAATATAGAAGAAAAAATTCAATTTTTTGGATAAATGAAATAATTTTCATAAAATAAAGCATTACCACCATTTAATGGGGAAACCATTCTAAATCCAATATTTAAAATTTTATTATTTTAAGTTTGAATAAATTATCTTCTATAAAATCATAATATAACAATTTTCTTTGATTACATTTTTTTTATTTTTCTATCTGGTTTCCTAATTCGATGAATGTTGAATGAATAAAAAATATTAATTGATTATAACTTTTTTCATCAAATAATTATATAGTGTTTGTCACGACCCGCCCTCGGGGTCCGTGCCGCGACTACCCCAAGCCCGCCTTCCATAGGCCAGGGGCTGGCGACTAGCACCAAGGCGTAAATCCCAGAAAAAGGGAAGGCGTTGCCTTTGTAAAGTAAACAAACACCACAGAGTAAGCAAGCGGAAGTAAACACTAAGTACAAAAAGAAGAGCTGAAAAGTAAAAAGGGGCCGGAAATACAAGCCCAACTGTAAAGTACAACTCGAAAGGGAAAACAGCGACTGAAAAGTAAAGCTGCTACGCTGAGATGTCCACTGGAAATCCCACCTGAAGGGTGGGTACAGATAGCTCCTCTGCTCCTCGGGTCCCGCCATCCGCTCCGAGTATGTCCCGCCCAGTGGTCCACCTCCGGGTACCGCCTCGTCGTATAGTCCACCTCCAGGTACCGTCCAGTCCTCGAACCTTCGGCTTCTGTCAGCACTGTCCGTCGTCTGCAACCAACACAACGAGGTGCGGGCATAGCCTGTGCTGGGGTGAGTATAACGATACACAGTAGGGACCCCGAGACCCTCAAGGTCTCACTAAAACCAACAAGGATAACCACAAGAAGATCACAACAGATAAACTCTACTTAGGTATATGCCCATACATATACCTAAGTTATCAAGTTACCCATCTCAGTCATGAGGAAACACAAGAATCATGAGATCAACGGATAACCACTACCCAGGTATATGCCCATACATATACCTAAGTTATCAAGTAACCCATATCAATCATGAGGAAACACAAAGGTCAAAGTCTCAGCTCAAACCAGGATTTTCATTATCGAAACCGTAACTGCTGAAGAGCCCCATCTCTAGAGTGTACAGTGGTCCTGTCACGACTCCGAGGTACTGCTCACTAACCTAAGACTGCTGAGGTACTCCTCCTGTCGAGTACTGCGGGTTTGCGGCCAACTACCTGGCGCTCCGTCCGCTGAGGGTCTGTCGCCAAATACCGGGCGCTCGCCCAAATAGCCTACTGAGGTACTCTCTGGACGAGCTCCGCGGGTCTGCACTGTCACACAGGTAGTGCTCCGTCCGCCATGGGTCTGCACCTCAGAAAGTAGTGCTCCGTCCACTGGGCTAGTCGACTCACTCCATGTCGAGTCGGTCAAGCAGTCGTCAGGTCTCAGCCAGGTACACGGTCTACATACTTCGCACGCTCGTCACTGGGAGGGTCCGCTCCACGAGCTACAGGTCGATACTCCAAGTATCTCAAAGTCCCACGAAGAAGTGTCTCAAAGGTCCGTCTCGTCACAGGGGTCTCAACGCAACAGACGGCGCGTCGATCGGACGCCCGGTCTGTGAGTTATTAGCCTTTTCGTCCCAGGGGCCCGGTTGGTTTCGAGTGCGAACCAATCCCGGCCGTATCTCAACTGTACCCCGAAATCCCATAGGGTATACTCATAGGGACCGTTACTAAACGTAAACACCAACGCCGCTGACGGTTCGTCAAACGGACGTCCTGTCTCAGCTTTCCCGTTCCAGGGGCCCGGTTGGATTTCGGGTACAATCCAACCCGGCCATACTCCGACTGCATCCAAAACTCGGGCGGAGTATGTCAAAAGTTCCGTCTCATCAAGAGGAAGTCAACGAAACAGACGGCGCGTCAATCGGACGCCCGGTCTGTGAGTTATTGGCATTTTCGTCTCCGGGGCCCGGTTGGTTTTTATGGAAAAACCATCCCGACCGTACTCCACCTGCGTCCAAACCTCGGGCGGAGTATTCCAAAAGATCCGTCTCACTAAAAGGAACACAACGCGACTGACGGCACGTCAATCGGACGTCCGTAGCTCAAGATATGAGCGTTTCCGCTCCGAAGGCCCGGTTGGTTTCGTGAACGAACCAACCCGGCCGAACTCAAAGTAACCCGAAACCTTGAGTGCGATATACCGAAACGACCGTCTCGATCCAAGGATTGCGTTGCCGCTGACGGTTCGTCATTCGGAGGTCCGAGGCTCAAGTTATGAGCGAAATACCAAAACTGGTTCGAAACGGGGGGTCCGGGTCCGGGCCGACCCGGCCCGACCCCCCCCCCCCCCCCCCGGGGCGGCGCGGCGGCGCGGAGGTGCGGCGGCGGCGGCGGGCCGCGGTGGCGGCGGCGGCGGCGGGCCGCGGTGGCGGCAGCGGGCTGCGGCGCACGCGGGGGGCTAAGCCCCCGCTCTTTCCAAGAGGCGGCGCGGCTTTGCCGCGCTGTTGGTTTTAGGAAGCGCCCCCCCCCCCCCCCCCCCCCACGTGGGGGGGCCTGCTGGAAACGAACCGAGGGGGCCGGTTTCCCCCTCCCTTCAAAGAACTGCCCCCCTCTTAAAGAGGGGGGTTTTTCAAGGGTTGGCCGGGGAATTAAATTCCCCGGTTTTAAGTCATCCGGCCGGCCAGCTGGCCGGCCGGTTTTCTCAAACGGGACCGGAATTTCCGGTCCCCTTCTTCGGCTTCCGACGCCGGCGGCCCGGCCGCCGGTCTTCCCTTCCGCCGCGGCCCGGAACCGGCCGCGGTCTCCTCGTCCCGCCGCGGCCCGGAACCGGCCGCAGTCTTCTCGTCCCGCCGCGGCCCGGAACCGGCCGCGGTCTTCTCGTCCCGCCGCGGCCCGGAACCGGCCGCGGCGTTCGTCATCCGGCGCGGTGCGTCGGCACCGTGCCCCTTCGCCGTGCTTTGATTCTTTCAACGCGGCGCGACGGCGTCGCGTTCTTGAATATTTTTCCTCGGCGTAGCGCGACGGCGTTGCGTAAATTATAAGCACGATCATCCGCGTGGTGCGACGGAACCACGCCACTTGCTTCCACCCGCATGAATAAAACAAGAACGATGGAGGGGGGTTCGGCCGTGTTCGTGCGGTCCGGCCCCCCTCACGTTACAATAAAACGCAACTTAAAATAAATCAAGTCACACGTTAGTCTTGATAGAATCACGATCAAGAATAAAAAAAATAAGGAAACCAAAAGAAAACGGCAACCCCTACCTCGGGTTTAAGATTCGAAGAATCGTCTACGTCCCGCGGAAGACGGCGTCGCGGAGGTCGGGCGTCGCGGTCGTCGTTCGTCAAATCCGTTGACGAAGTGTTATGCCCGAAGAGACACGACGTTGGCGGATCTTCGTTTGCCGACGAAGAAGGTCCGAGGAGGAAGAAGAGGTCCGAAGATACCGGGTCGCCGAGTCGATGATCCTTGACGAAGTGTTGTCGTTCTTCGTTGAGGATGATGACGTTCTTCGCCGGAGAATATGAAGAGGAGCTCTCAAAAAGACAAAACAAAGAACATCAAAATAAAATAAGACTACCTCTTATTTTATTAACACAACACAAAAGAATTTCAAAGTTTGAAATTCAAAAAGACTTAACTCCCACAATTAATTAAGAGTAACTTAAGCCAATTAATTAGGGGTTAAGTATGTTGAGAGAATTTGAAAAGGTTAGGGGTTCGTGTGGGCCCCACCACACTTAATCCTCCCAAGGGAGGTTAAGTGGGTGTGGGTCCCACTTCCAACCACCTTTGATAGGTTTTAACTTGTTGTAATAAAATTGTTCTTCACAATTTTATTTAACTCAAACCAAAAACCCCAAAACGTAACATTCAACTCGCAACAAACGCAACTCCCGAAAAGGTATCTTTAAGCGAATATCGGCGCTGCGAGTTCATCGGTGCCCTCGGATTTCAATTCCGAGCACCGGATCAAAAGTTAGGAATTCCCGCTCGTTCGTTCACTGAACGTACCCGAGCCAAACTTCGGAAATTAATTCCGGGCACTCCGGACCTCGGAATCAGGTGCCGTCTGAAACCGCGCTCTTGTAAAATTCTAAAGAAAATTAAGAAAAAATTTCCCTTGAATTTTACGGGTCTTTACAATACTCCCACCTATGGACTTTACGTCCCCGTAAAGCTACAACAAAAACAAGGGAAACAAAAGAGGGTACTGAGCACGTATCTGAGCCTCCCGCTCCCATGTGCTCTCCTGGAGATTCCCGTAGCGCCATCTGTTGCGCACAAGAGGAATCGATCGCCCATGTAGGACCCGCTCCTGTCGATCCTCTATCTCCACCGGGACCTCCGTAAAAGTTTCCCCATTGTCAACGATGTGCGTCGGGTCGTGCACGTATCTCCTCAGTTGAGACACGTGGAAGACGTCGTGCACCCGGTGTATCTAAGGTGGTAGAGTCAGGCGATAAGCCACCTCGCCAACCCTGCTGAGGACTTGGAAGGGTCCGATGAAGCGCAGAGATAACTTGTCGCCTCGGCCAAATCTCCGAATACCATGTCGAGGTGAGACCCGCAAGAAGACGTGGTCACCATCCTCGAACTCTAGTGGCCTCCGCCTCCTGTCAGCGTATGACTTCTGCCGGCTCTGTGCTGTCCTCATCCGCTCCTGGATGACATGGACCTCTTCTGACGTGGCACGGACCATCTCTGGTCCCACAAGAGCTGCGAGATTTCTTCTTTGCCGATAAGAGAAACCTGGTCTCATCCCCTGGATGAACCACATTCTTTGCCTAAAACAGTCAATCCTAACATGGATGATACTAATCCATACCAAGGATGACGTCGTAAGGCCTCGACGCTACTACTAAGAGATCCAACCGTTACTCTCGCCTCCAAGGGTTGAGTCACACTGTCGGCATCAGTGTGTGGTAACTGGGTCTCCTCCAGTAGATGTCTCACAAGTGAGGGTCAAGTCAACAGTTAACTGGAACCTCTTAGTAACATCACAAAAGAGGACAGGAAAGAAAACATCACAAAGGATGTGTCTTTTATTATTGCAGCTCATAATACAAGACGCTACACAAAAGCAACATCAACATGGAACTAGAAGTACAAGAGATGTATCCACTAGTTCCGCTCCTGTCCACCTGCTTTACTGTTGCTCAAGCATTTGTCGCTGCCTCAACCTCGGTGGCTCCCTCCAAGCCTGCGGATCGAGGAGTCGGACAGTCACGTGCCAGGTGACCCTTTCCGCGGCATGAGTAACACAACCTGCTCCTTGCACGGCTAGCTCTGTTCCCACTCCGGGTGCCCTGCACCACCGGTCCTAAAACCCGAGATTGCCCAACTGCTGGTCTGGTCCTCCTGGACCTCTGCATCATATGTCTACTGCCCACAGATGACTCGGCTTCTGATCGAAAAACACGCGGCAAAGGCAGAATCTCCTGTACACGCTCGGGGTGTAGAGATACTGGCACAACTCCACCCTGAAGACGGTCTCGAAGTCTTCCCATGCGAAGTTCATCTCATCGCAAAACTGAAACAAGTGGCTCCACCACCTACCTGCTGCTGCGTGTAGTAGGCTCGCAGCGAGGATCACCATGAGGTCTGCTGGTGTCCTCACTAGCCTAAACACTCGTACCACTGCCTCCAGCCAGTCCTCTGCAGCCTGGGGATCCGTCTCCCCGCGAAACCTGGGCGGTCGCTGGCGCTGAAACTCATGCAGCGCGCTCAAGCGTCGTGCATCGCCTATTGCTGGGGCTGGTGGCATCAGTGGCCCAACGTATGGTAGTACCGCTGGTGCCTCCGCTGGTGCCTCAACTGCAAGAGGGCCCTGTACCGAAGCCTCGTCGCTCGACAGACTGTCAGCACGCTCATCCCTCCGGGCTCTAGCTGGTCGTCTGAGAAAAGACATCCTGAAAGAAACAACGTAACACGATCAAACGATTATACCTGGTGAGATGACCTGGTTTGAGCTGTTTTAAGGGGAAAAACCTTTGAAAACACACACGCAATCAGTGTTTTCGTGCACAAAGTCGGAAATCAGTTGTCAGGGTCCTGGTGTATGGATACGTCGGCCGCCCGCACCAACACTGGACTCCCTGAACAGAAAACCACACTCGGTACTCTCAACACTATTGCTTCACAGAAAGAAACATCAGAGTTATAAGTTCTGCGGTAGAACCGAACTCCTCTGATACCAATTTGTCACGACCCGCCCTCGGGGTCCGTGCCGTGACTACCCCAAGCCCGCCTTCCATAGGACAGGGGCTGGCGACTAGCACCAAGGCGTAAATCCCAGAAAAAGGGAAGGCATTGCCTTTGTAAAGTAAACATACACCACAGAGTAAGCAAGAGGAAGTAAACACTAAGTACAAAAAGAAGAGCTGAAAAGTAAAAAGGGGCCGGAAATACAAGCACAACTGTAAAGTACAACTCGAAAGGGAAAACAGCGACTGAAAAGTAAAGCTGCTACGCTGAGATGTCCACTGGAAATCCCACCTGAAGGGTGGGTACAGATAGCTCCTCTGCTCCTCGGGTCCCGCCATCCGCTCTGAGTATGTCCCGCCCAGTGGTCCACCTCCGGGTACCGCCTCGTCGTATAGTCCACCTCCAGGTACCGTCGAGTCCTCGAACCTTCGGCTTCTGTCAGCACTGTCCGTCGTCTGCAACCAACAAAACGAGGTGCGGGCATAGCCCGTGCAGGGGTGAGTATAACGATACTCAGTAGGGATACCGAGACCCTCAAGGTCTCACTAAAACCAACAAGGATAACCACAAGAAGATCACAACAGATAAACTCTACTTAGGTATATGCCCATACATATACCTAAGTTATCATGTAACCCATCTCAGTCATGAGGAAACACAAGAATCCTGAGATCAACGGATAACCACTACCCAGGTATATGCCCATACATATACCTAAGTTATCAAGTAACCCATCTCAATCATGAGGAAACACAAAGGTCAAAGTCTCAGCTCAAACCAGGATTTTCATTATCGAAACCGTAACTGCTGAAGAGCCCCATCTCTAGAGTGTACAGTGGTCCTGTCACGACTCCGAGGTACTGCTCACTAACCTAAGACTGCTGAGGTACTCCTCCTGTCGAGTACTGCGGGTTTGCAGCCAACTACCTGGCGCTCCGTCCGCTGAGGGTCTGTCGCCAAATACCGGGCGCTCGCCCAAATAGCCTACTGAGGTACTCTCCGGACGAGCACCGCGGGTCTGCACTGTCACACAGGTAGTGCTCCGTCCGCCATGGGTCTGCACCTCAGAAAGTAGTGCTCCGTCCACTGGGCTAGTCGACTCACTCCAAGTCGAGTCGGTCAAGCAGTCGTCAGGTCTCAGCCAGCTACACGGTCTCCGTACTTCGCACGCTCGTCACTGGGAGGGTCCGCTCCACGAGCTACAGGTCGATACTCCAAGTATCTCAAAGTCCCACGAAGAAGTGTCTGAAAGGTTCGTCTCGTCACAGGGGTCTCAACGCAACAGACGGCGCGTCGATCGGACGCCCGGTCTGTGAGTTATTAGCCTTTTCGTCTCAGGGGCCCGGTTGGTTTCGAGTGCGAACCAATCCCGGCCGTATCTCAACTGTACCCCGAACTCCCATAGGGTATACTCATAGGGACCGTTACTAAACGTAAACACCAACGCCGCTGACGGTTCGTCAAACGGACGTCCTGTCTGAAAGATATCAGCTTTCCTGTTCCAGGGGTCCGGTTGGATTTCGGGTACAATCCAACCCGGCCATACTCCGACTGCATCCAAAACTCGGGCAGAGTATGTCAAAAGTTCCGTCTCATCAAGAGGAAGTCAACGAAACAGACGGCGCGTCAATCGGACGCCCGGTCTGTGAGTTATTGGCATTTTCGTCTCCAGGGCCCGGTTGGTTTTTATGGAAAACCCATCCCGACCGTACTCCACCTGCGTCCAAACCTCGGGCGGAGTATGCCAAAAGATCCGTCTCACTAAAAGGAACACAACGAGACTGACGGCACGTCAATCGGACGTCCGTAGCTCAAGATATGAGCGTTTCCGCTCCGAAGGCCCGGTTGGTTTCGTGAACGAACCAACCCGGCCGAACTCAAAGTAACCCGAAACCTTGAGTGCGATATACCGAAATGACCGTCTCGATCCAAGGATCGCGTTGCCGCTGAAGGTTCGTCATTCGGAGGTCCAAGGCTCATGTTATGAGCGAAAAACCAAAACTGGTTCGAAACGGGGGGTCCGGGTCCGGGCCGACCCGGCCCGACCCCCCCCCCCCCCGGGGCGGCGCGGCGGCGGCGACGGCGGCGCACGCGGGGGGATAATCCCCCGCTCTTTCCAAGAGGCGGCGCGGCTTTGCCACGCCGTTGGTTTTAGGAAGCGCCCCCCCCCCCCCCCCACGTGGGGGGCCTGCTGGAAACGAACCGAGGGGGCCGGTTGCCCCCTCCCTTCAAAGAACCGCCCCCCTCTTAAAGAGGGGGGTTTTTCAAGGGTTGGCCGGGGAATTAAATTCCCCGGTTTTAAGTCATCCGGCCGGCCAGCTGGCCGGCCGGTTTTCTCAAACGGGACCGGAATTTCCGGTCCCCTTCTTCGGCTTCCGACGCTGGCGGCCCGGCCGCCGGTCTTCCCTTCCGCCGCGGCCCGGAACCGGCCGCGGTCTCCTCGTCCCGCCGCGGATCGGAACCGGCCGCGGTCTCCTCGTCCCGCCGCGGCCCGGAACCGGCCGCGGTCTTCTCGTCCCGCCGCGGCCCGGAACCGGCCGCGGTCTTCTCGTCCCGCCGCGGCCCGAAACCGGCCGCGGCGTTCGTCATCTGGCGCGGTGCGTCGGCACCGCGCCCCTTCGCCGTGCTTTGATTCTTTCAACGCGGCGCGACAACGTCGCGTTCTTGAAGATTTTTCCTCGGCGTAGCGCGACGGCGTTGCGTAAATTATAAGCACGATCATCCGCGTGGTGCGACGGCACCACGCCACTTGCTTCCACCCGCATGAATAAAACAAGAACGATGGAGGGGGGTTCGGCCGTGTTCGTGCGGTCCGGCCCCCCTCACGTTACAATAAAACGCAACTTAAAATAAATCATGTCACACGTTAGTCTTGATAGAATCACGATCAAGAATAAAAAAAATAAGGAAACCAAAAGAAAACGACAACCCCTACCTCGGGTTTAAGATTCGAAGAATCGTCTACGTCCCGCGGAAGACGGCGTCGCGGAGGTCGGGCGTCGCGGTCGTCGTTCGTCAAATCCGTTGACGAAGTGTTATGCCCGAAGAGACACGACGTTGGCGGATCTTCGTTTGCCGACGAAGAAGGTCCGAGGAGGAAGAAGAGGTCCGAAGATACCGGGTCACCGAGTCGATGATCCTTGACGAAGTGTTGTCGTTCTTCGTTGAGGATGATGACGTTCTTCGCCGGAGAAGATGAAGAGGAGCTCTCAAAAAGACAAAACAAAGAACTCAAAATAAAATAAGACTACCTCTTATTTTATTAACACAACACAAAAGAATTTCAAAGTTTGAAATTCAAAAAGACTTAACTCCCACAATTAATTAAGAGTAACTTAAGCCAATTAATTAGGGGTTAAGTATGTTGGGAGAATTTGAAAAGGTTAGGGGTTCGTGTGGGCCCCACCACACTTAATCCTCCCAAGGGAGGTTAAGTGGGTGTGGGTCCCACTTCCAACCACCTTTGATAGGTTTTAACTAGTTGTAATAAAATTGTTCTTCACAATTTTATTTAACTCAAACTAAAAACCCCAAAACGTAACTTTCAACTCGCAATAAACGCAACTCCCGAAAAGGTCTCTTTAAGCGAATATCGGCGCTGCGAGTTCATCGGTGCCCTCGGATTTCAATTCCGAGCACCGGATCAAAAGTTAGGAATTCCCGCTCGTTCGTTCACTGAAGGTACCCGAGCCAAACTTCGGAAATTAATTCCGGGCACTCCGGACCTCGGAATCAGGTGCCGTCTGAAACCGCGCTCTTGTAAAATTCTAAAGAAAATTAAGAAAAAATTTCCGTTGAATTTTACGGTTCTTTACAGTGTTATTTTATACATTAGATGGTTTTGAAATTATAAATAGGCTACAATTTTATCCTTTAATATAATTTAGTTAATTGGAAGTATTTTCAAAATTAAATTGTATATAAAAAAATCTTAATATTTTGATCATATTTTCTTTTTTAAACCAATTTTCTCATTCCATCCATGGGATTAATTTTATATTTGTTATTGAAACTACAATTTTTTGATTTGTAAATTTTTTATTCGATATTATGAATCTTCAGGACAAAATAGTGTAAATATGTTTCTTTATTTTACATTATGAATAGTATCAATAGTAAAAAAAATACTTCCCCGGTTAAGGGTATATCATGTAATTAAAGATAAAAATATTATTATAATTTACACTAACACCTTAAAATTAAATATTAGACGAATAAATTATCCCCATATATTCTATTTTTATAAATTGTATCATTTAATGGACAATTGTCCATGAATATCCCAGGAATATTATTAATATAAATGAATGCGAGCAAATACCCCCCTCAAATTTCTTATAAGTATTATAATTTTTCTAAAAATAAAACCAGGGGATATATTTAATTATAAAATGTTTTCTGAAATTTAAAATAATCCAATGAATCATATTAATTATTATATAATTTTTAGAGATTAAATATTTTCTATTAATTAGGACACAATAGCGGGACAAAAATTATTTTATTAAAAGAAATATCAAAAAATTGTTTTAAAAATAATAAATGAAATATAATTTAAAAAACATATGGTACTAAAATAAATATATATGTGATTATTACATTTTAAGAGTATATTAAATTGTTGGGATCTGTGTTATCGTTATTTTTGGATATTATTTAATTTCAATGAAATAAATATTGTCAATGTTTACCTATTGATATTTTATAAAAAAAACATTTTATTTAATTAAAGAAAACTAACAAGTGATAATTATAAAGTTTAAAATCAATAGAAATTTCCATTTATGTACAATTTACACCATATCAGAAAATAGTTATAACTATTTAATATTTTGAATATTATTACACTAATTATAATTAAATAGAATAATTAAGGAGAAATAAAATTGACATGATTTAAAATAAAATCAAAAAATTCTACATGTTATTAAAAGATATTATTTAACCCAATTATAAGATTCGATTATAAATTATTCACATTGTGGTAATATTAAATTGAAAATAATTTAAATTTATTTAATTCATTATGAGTTTCCTAGTGTCCCTCTCACCATTCTTATAAAAGGCAACACATCCTTCTCTTTTAATAAAATCTTTAAAGGCCTTTTTCCCAATAAAATATCACCCAACTCTCTTCCCAACATCCCTAAACATATCATAGAGGCCATACATTGGAAATAATGACAACCTAAGGAGTCCATTTGTAAAAATCAAAAGGATGCACTCCGATAACATGAAATTGTTTTACAAATTCAATTCAATTTTTTTAAACTTCTACATCCTATTCCTCGGTTGATTCCATACTAACGAAATAGCTCTAGTATAATCAATATTTTTATATTTTATTATGATTAAGGTATATACATGTTCCACTTTTTATCTATCATATGCATAAGAATATCTCCATGTGTGTCTACGTGCTACATACCATCTCCAAGTCATGCTCTAATTTTTTATTCAGCTATAATTTATTTGGATGGGTACAATGGGGATTCTGATAGATATAAATAATTTATATAACATGATAATTTTTATAAATAATTAATATACCATCCAATTCCAAACCATTAAACTATCAATGAATGATATCGTCGTTATTGCGTAAGCACGGCCTACTATCTCCCTGGTGAGGTGAGATTTATTATCAATGATAACAAATATAAAATTGTTATAAATTTTATATATTCCGTAAAAATAAAAATTATAAACAAAATATAATGATTTATATGAATAAAATATATATTATTCATAACAATTATAGATTATATGTCAAATTAAGAATGGGAAATCGAAGGAGTTAAAACCCGAAACTATGGTAGTGCTGAAATTTTATTTACAAAAAAATATAATAGGATCATATATGATATCATAAATTTTCATTTGGATATCACAAAATTTAATATCATACATTAACCATTATAATGGAATTTAGAACTCCTCAACTAACATAATTTACAAGGTAATGGTTAATTTCACTATCCCTTTATTATCTAATGTCGTTTATACATAAGTATCTACTGGGAAACATTTAACATCCATTTCAATGATTTTTAATATGTATTTAATAATTTTATATACCATTGTTTAATGTTAATTAAAACAATTTTGTACATTTTATAATATTTTTTGAAACAAATCATTTTCTTTATTTTCCAAATGAAGTACATAATGACATTATTTTCAAATTATGGAACGTTTTTTAAATTATATAGCAAGAGCGGATATTTCCCGCCATTATGAAACCATATAATTTTGAATATTCCCTTACAATTATACATAGTTTATGTCAAAAGAAATGTTTTTTATTAAAATTGTGTATTTTATATAATTTCAATATAAAAAAGTGGCATTTCTCTCAAGTTATTTTAATTAATGTATTATTTTATTTTCATCTTTGGAAACATCTTTTTTTGGATTTTATATTTGATTGTGGATGATTTATCATGATACAATATTTTATATTATATTAATGGTTTTATTATTTTATAGACCATCAATATTCTATATTTAAATTATTCATTTTTTTGGTGAAATTATTTACATGTAATATATTTATTTCAATATGAATTTTTATGTTATATTAAAACCATTTTTTTGACAAATGCATTGGACATTAAAAGTTATGTGTGGGGCCCACTATATCTCATCGATGCATTAATAGGTCTCATGAGACAAACTAGTTTCATGAAATGAGGCATTGACCATATTTTAATGTATTTTATTTTCATGAGGCATTGATAGTATGGTTATGATATATGCCATTATGCATTTATTCATTGTGATATTTTTTAATGATATTACATGTGATTATTTGAAAACTATAATAAACATTCTAATGTTAAAATATAATTACGGGAATTATTCATGCCATATTATGATGAATTTAATGGGTAAAAGGAGTGTTTTTATAATTTATACATTCATTAATGTTTATGGTAATTAATTAAATCTTATAATATGTTGTTTAACCTAACTATGTTTTTGATCATAACCCCATATTATGTTTTACTTTAACATGATTCAAAGGAGTGTATTATAATTTAAATGCAGGGTTAATATTGTATATTAATGGTTTTATCAATGGATTATATATGATTTATTTTATGATTTTAATAGTAATGTAAGGTTCATGTTTGTAATCTAATTTCCATGTCTGTTAATCTAATAATTCCATTCGGATTTGTTTATTTATAATCATTAAAATATATAAAAATAATTTATTTTCTTCTAGCATCTGGGGCCATAGCGTTTTAGTTGGTATCAATGGATGATTAGTAAGAACTTTGGAAATTACATTTACAAAACATAGATTATAGATCATAACCTTAAAATATACATTGAGGATATGCATGGAGGAACATTATAAAATATTGGTAATGTATTTATTATTTTGGTATTATTAGAAAATACATCTTTATCGAGATAATACAATTGGACGTGATTATGTAATTGATTAAATTTTTAGTAATAACTTTTAGAAGATGTTTTGGTCTTCACATGAGGTATCTTAGTACAAGACAATGGGACTTACTATACACCATTTTATGAAAATCATGGTGGATATTCTTATGATAATTCATTTTTTTCCTACCATTATTAATGATTTTAAATTTAATATTCACCCAATTTATCAACAGTTTATGTTTCTAGGATTTATAATGCATACATTTATTTCATGTGATATATTTTATTTATAGTTATACAATTTACATAACATTAAAAGATGATCTAGTATATTGTATCTTATAGAAGTTTTTCGTAGTTGAATGAATGAGAACTCCACAAATTCACATTATCTAATGAGTAATAATGCTCATATTTCTGATGGTCTTTATACAACATTTCTATGGGAAATACTCTTCAATTTATTATCATTATATGGGGGTATGGTATCACATGTTAATATGACCAATAAGAAAATATCAGAGTCCCGTGGATTTGAAGGAAAGAAATAGAAGATGATGATTTAGATAAATAGATGGATAAAGGGAATAAGAGAATGAATAATTTTCCATCATGTGATAACTGAGTAAATAATGACCCTGGTCAATACATGAAGTGAATTAGGGTTTGTTATATTTTTGGATAAAAATGATAAAATGTTCACAATTTAAAGGGTAAGAAAATAGTTTCAATTGTACAATGATTCAATTACAAAGAGATGGGACTCTTTGTGAATCAATTTCATAACCATCAATGTAATATAACCCAGATATTGCTATTTGATAATTATCAATTTATGATAATATAAGGACCCAGCCATAAACCTCAGTCAAAACTGAATTAAATGAATAATTCACATTGGGTATCTTTTTAGGATTAGAGTTGTAGAGAATTAGACCATAACTATTAAATCTCAAAAGATTACACAGTGGACACTTCTACAGAGTTTCCTTTATTTTTTACAAAAAAATAACTCTTAAAAAAGAGCCATGGATACTTCTATGTTTAAGACAACAACACTTTTCCTTGATTCAATCCTTTACACTATTCCACATTATGTCCTTCGAAAAAAATTTCAAAAAAAACTTTGGGTGAGTAGAAAAAGCTCTATAACGGATACACAATGAAGGAAAACTGTTAGTTTTTCAAAACATCAATTAATCCATGAATTATTTATCAAAGTAACACTTTTCACCTCTAATAAGTATTAAATAATATTAACAGAATAAAAAATCATTACTTACCCTTTTTTAAACATAATATTACCATAAAACCCATATAAAGAACACATAACATATAATGGTAACTTGGGACATAATCATACTTAAATGAAATAACCATACTATCGACTTCTGCACATATCACTACATGGAATAACCATACGACTGACTTCCATAACAAATTAAATGTAAGTTATAATGTAATAACCCATCTTGGTATTCACAGAACCACCCGTCATATGGATTTATCACGTAACCACCCGTCAAATGTTCAAATACTAGTTAAAAATCATAAAACATAAAACAAATATATTTGAATGAAAACATTTCTACATTTAAATAAAATTATATAACTTAAATATATTGACATAACAAATCCATTATAAAAACCATTTTAAATACAAAAAACATAAAATAGTATATGGTATTTAATTTATTTTAAAAACATTACAGCTTGTTAAGAAAGCCAAAGGTCAAATGGTACCCGCGGCGGCGGAAAAGGCTGTTGTCACTACATACGTTAAAAGAAACATTCCTTTTTGTTGTTCAGTAAAACGCTTCATATAGAAAATGTTACTTTTGAAGAAAAGTAGATGTCAAAGGTGTTTATACATCATATAAAAGAAATTCTTGTATTAAAACAAAATATTCCTCAATTAAAGGAGATTGAGATGAAGTCCCAAACAATGACATTATCCTTAGATTAAGGACAAATAAATTACATAATTATGTGTGAAAAATATAAATACACCCAATATAAGTGGATATTAAGTGTAAAACAGTCATATTCATTCATAGATATTAATATAATGACATATTCAAGGAGTACAAGTTTAATCCAAATAATTGAAATTGAGTTAAGAAGTTCCTTTTCAAAAATTCGATAGCCTAATGACGTCGCATTAAAATTCATAAAATGAGTTGATGAGAGAAAAAATGGCCTCCCATAACATGGAAATAAATATTACATCAGTAATGATATATAATAACATATCCCAACAAAACAATATGTATATTAAAAGACCCAACAAAAATAAGTCTTTTAAAAAGAAGAGGGTGAATGGTTCCCTTACCGATCTGGGTAACTTTCGAAACGTTCACCCCATGAATGAAGTGACATACAATGAAAATGTAAATACCCATAAATTAAAGTATATTACACAATAAATACAATCATGGGAAGTAAATACACCTCACAAATGGAAATAGTGGCAAATGTAGCATGAGTCTCACGGGAACACAAAGTGAGATAAAAAAATAACTTTCGAAATTTTGGCATCCTAACGGCGCCACTTAAAACTACCAAAAATGGATTGATGAGATCAAATAAGGTCTCACGTCATATTAAAATAAAATATATAGTATGATTAATATAAATTAACATCCCCCTACGTAATAAATAGGAGCATATAATAAGTGACATAAAAGAGAGTACATAAAAAGGAAGAGAGTGATAGGATCCCTTACCTCATGTTCGACTTGTCTTGTTCTTTTCTTTATATTCATGAATAATAAACATTGGTAAATTAATAATTTCTTAAGGTACTCCATTAATTTTTATTATTAAATTCATGTCACATATTATAATGTTATAATAATTAGTTAACAATTTGAGTTCATATCAGACGTTTTTGTCGATGTTCGGTACATGAGTCAAAAATGAACTTGTCTGAACAGAATTTACCATGTAGTATTAATTACCCCATATAAATAATATTATTAATGATTTAAATTTCATATATATCTAGTATATATTCATTTTATACTATTTCATAACATTCATAGAGAAGAAAATATAATGAACAATTCATGGAGATGGTAGGTCGTACGTACGCAGGAACGCTACTTTCATTTCTTTGTCACATTAATGGAATTAAAAATAAATTATTTATAAATATATTATAATTAAATTATAATATATATGTTATATAGGTCAAATAAGTTCATTAATTTTATTCTTTATACATTCCATGTATTTCCTGAAAGATTCACATCACTTGATGGGGCGGTAGTCCACACTTCCTCAAATGAAATTATTGCATTTACACAACATGTAAAGCATAATGGTATGTTTTAAATGTAAAATACAGAAGAATAGAGAATAAATAAATATAATATATATCATAAATAAATATAGTTCCATCATAATGGCCACCGTGACAGGTGGTAGGGGATGATAGAACAATCATCCTTTCCTGAGGCTGTAATTCGACATCCATGGAAACAGTATGTTCATTAACCATTAAACAGTGGTGTGTGTAAGTGTAGCTAGAATCCATTTCATAACAATATCCTATAATATTGAATATAATTGTGTTGTTACAAAATAAATTAATAAAAATAGTTTAGGGGGTTGGAGAAGCAAAATAAAACAAATAAACATAAGAGAGGATATTACATTTAAATCAGGTAAC
This sequence comes from Viscum album, assembly GCA_963277665.1. Lineage (NCBI taxonomy): Eukaryota > Viridiplantae > Streptophyta > Magnoliopsida > Santalales > Viscaceae > Viscum > Viscum album. Next base: position 2,111,263,681 of record OY728120.1, read on the forward strand.
TCCCTTCGGTTTGAACCAAAATGGTTTCTTGAAGAGAATTATGCCTAAGGTAAGGCTTCTAGGATGAAGAGAGGGATGTTGAGAGATAAATTTATTAGATTTTGGTCGATCTAAAGGCTTGAGAGGTTTGGGTAAAGGGGTAGAGGTGAGGCACTTTTATAAGAGGGAGGAGGGGCACTCTTGGAAATTCTTGAAAAGATACTTTATTATAAAATGATTTTCGGATATTTAAAGTATCACAATTATATATTTCGAGGATAAGGTAATATTTATACTAAATACACTTTTCCAATAATTTTTTTACAATTTTCAGTCTTAGATCGTACATTATCTTCTCATTTTATTTAAATCGTTCATTTATGAGGTAATCACTGCATCATCATGGTGTCATAGATAAATATATTTATTTAATGTCTAAAAATTATAAAAAAAATATCATGATGTAGGAAATATTTTTATATTTATAATTAATATATATAGTCAAAAATATGACTTGTATAACCCCATGAAAAAATTGTTTTAGTAAAAAAATACATGTTTGTGACATTATTATTTTTACTTTCAATAAAAAGTTATTAATGTCATTTTCTTACCCATGTGGCTCCATGGGGTCCCCAACTTTACCCAGGGATATTATTGGTCAGATATGACTTATCAAATATGTTTTTGACAATTGTAAAGGTAATTACATAGTATTATATCATTATATTTACCTTAAATTACAATAATTACCTTTAATCGTGACTAATAAAACAAAAAAGTTACTATTCACCAAAAAAAATTTAATCCCATTGAACCACATTTTACATCATATTGAAAACAATATATGTCGTATTTTTGAAATTTAAATCATAGAGGTGCTAAAATTTCATTTAAACGAAAAATCAGTTTTTTAACTATCACTTAGTGGTTTCACTATTCATCAAAAATTGATGTTTTTCAGAAAAATACCAAAAATTTACCCTAAGCTATATTTGATTTTCCAAATTCAAAAATGAATCTGATTTTACAAAATTCTAAAAATAAAATTTGAATTAATTATTTTTATAATCAATTCCCGTAGTCAAAACTATTAGCGTGTTTTTAAGAAACAACACCTATTAAAAGATTGACACTTGTTTATGTAAAATTTCGAAGTGAAATTAATTCCAATGACCAGAATTTTATTAAATGGTAAAAATATATTTTAATTAATCTTTAAAAAAAATTAAAAATATAATCTAACATTATAAATAAATTATACTAAAAATCACCTTTGAAATAAAATACAATATTTTTCACTGCTAATTAAAAAATAAATTTTATGAGAAAAATACCAAAAATATACCCAATGTAAATTTTGATGATATGAATCTAAAGAAGAATTTTATTTTGTCAAAATGAACATATTAAAGTTACCAAAACTAGATTTAAATATGGTTCGCCATCAAAAGATTTAAAATTGGCATTTTAATGTAAATTATGATTAAAATCAGATTCATTTAAATTTTAAGCCGTTGAATTTTATTGGATAAAAGAAAATACATTTAACAAAAATGTATAATAATATTTTAATTAGTTGTATTCATTACCTTCAATATAACTACTAGGTGTCAACTACCATTTAAAATAATTATATTATTAGTGTCCAATGTTAGATTTCAATGAAATTCATTGTTGTGTATTGGGTACTCCATCGAACATAGAATATCCTTTTAAGTAATATTAAAATTTTATTCACAAATTTTAATAAATATGAAAATGTTATATTCTTTATTTACCTAGGATGTTACATCCTTACCCCATTTTGGGAATTTCTTCCTCACAATTTTATTAAAAAAATTGTGCTCGGAATCTTCATTGAAAGCCCCACATCAGAAAACGAGTCAATTAAACTGTCACTTTAAAAGAAAGAACGAGAAGTACAAAGGTCACACGAGTTAAACCATAATAGGATTCCATGTAGGAAAACATGGATATGGAAGAAAAAATAGAGGGTCATGTTCTGATAGAGAGTGATAGAAAACATGTTTAAGAGAAATTTAACCACCAGAAAATCACAATCTTGTGATGGGTTAAATGGTATTTGATTCCCCAATAGAAAAAAGTAACCGACATTTTTTTTATTTATGTTACTTTTAATTGAGTAATTAATTTATGAGCTTAACTAAAACATAAATAAACATACTTAATTTCTGTTTATACATTCATCTCTTACTAGATTTCTTACACAATCTCATATTTTCTCCAAGAGACTAGTATTTAGGATGAATTTTCCTCATTAAGAGCGCTATAAACAATATATAGAGAATCACCTAATCCACAAAAGAGAGCTATATATTTTCCATGTCTTTAGACTAAAACTAAAACTAATAAAAGTGTTATTATGAGATTAGATAATACCCAAAAAGGATAATCCCTTATAAAAAGAAAAAAATTTCTTAATCTCCAAAATTTTTCCAACAAAACCCAAAGATCAACAAAGACAATTTGATACAAAATTGTCCATAAAATTCTTCAATGTAAACCAAACTATGATTGATACCCAAATATTTTAAGGATTTGATCACATAGTCTTCTAAGGTAAATATTAACATTTATCTTCAAATAACATCAGTTTCTCTTAATGTCTCATATTGAAAAGTAATTAACCTAATCATATATTATCTATGATAGGTCGATAATTTCCTAGCTAACCAAAAAAAACATATTATTGATTCAAAAATCATCTAACTAAAAATAAATTTTCATACCAATAAGGTACTTCTCATAGTCCAGTGGTAGGTGATAAATACAAGCCACAATTTGGTTGTGGGTTCGATTCCCACAACATCTTCCGACACGACGGGCTATCACATGGTCTGCGTGTTGTATTTTTCCAAAACGATATAATTTTATAACATTCCTAAAAAGTTAAAAAATATTAAAAAATAACCATAACATAATTTAACCTCAATTTTTCTCATGCCTTTCATTTTCCATCATATATTAACCCATAATTACCTCAAAAGTTAAGATCATATAAACCATAATGGTTACCATTATAATTATTACATGAACATCAACATTGAGTTAGTTCTCTCATACATGATGCATCAGAGAACTCACCACAGTTCAAGTGGTAAATCATAACTCATTGATAGTAGGTTTAGAACAAACTTTAGATTCCTCATTGAATCCCTCATTTCATCCAGTATCCTGATCAAAGAACCACCACAGTTTCCTTCATTCTCATTGTCACATTGGATCTAGCTAGATTCATCCAATTACTAAAACAAAAAATGTCAATGTGATTATATCAACAAAATCATCAGGTACTAAGGAGGATGAAAAAACTAATATATACTTATCCATGTTATCAAAAAATCATTCCAAATTCAAATAATAACAATGAATCCATCTAAAATACTGACCATTGTGGTTATACACAACTTTTACCTTATGCATAAACAATATTCTAACCTATAAAGTTATCTAAACCGGCCTTTGATACCAACAACGAGGACCCATCCTTAATCCTCATCTAAAATTGAATTAAATGAATATTTCAAATTATGGTTCTTATAATGTTTAGAGTTTTAGATAATTAGACCATAAGTATTACATCTCAAAAGATTACACAGTGGACACTTCTACAGAGTTTCCTTTTTTTACATAACAGGAACTCTTAATAAAAAGAGTCATGTCTAGTTCCATTTTTAAGGCAGCATGACTTTTCCTTGACCATATTCCACATTATGTCATGTGAAAAACATTTCAAAAAAAACATGGGGTTATCATAAAAATCTCAGTTAAGGATACACAATGAAAGAAAACTTTTAGTTTTTCAAAACATCAAGTATCCCATGAATACTTTATAAAAGTAATAGTTTTAACCTTTAAGAAGTAGTAAATACTATTCACTGATTAAGAGATCCTTACATACCATTATGTAGCCAAAATATTACCATAAATCCAATATAAAGAACACATAACATATAAATGTATCATGGGACATAAAAATACTTAAATAAAATAACCATACGGCCGACTTCAACAAATATCACTACATGGAATAAGAATACAACCGACTTCCATACCCAATGGATTGGAGGTTATAACGTAACCATCCATCCTGGTATTCACAGCACCACCCATCATATGGTTCATCACGTAACCACCCGTCAAATGTCCAAGTACCATTACAAAATCAAAATACATAAAAAAATTAATGGAAATAAAACATTTCCAAATTTCAATCACAATATATCACTTAAATATGTTGACATAAAAAATAAATTATCAAAACCATTATTAATACCAAAATACATAAAAGAGTATATGTTATTGAATTTCTTTTAAAAACATTACAGCTTGTTAAGGAAGCCAATGGTCAAATGGTACTCGCGGCGGCGGAAAAGGTCGGTGTCGCCGTGTACGTTAAAAGAAACATTCCTTTTTGTCGTTCATCAAAATGATTCATATAGAAAATATTCCTTTTGAATAAAATTTGAAGTCAAATGTGATTATACAGTATATAAAATAAATTCTTGTATTAAAAAAAATATACCTCAATGAAAAGAGATTGATATGAAGTCCCACACAATGAAAGTATCCTTAGATTAAGGATAAATAAATTACATAATTATGTATAAAAATATAAATACACCCAGTATAAGTGGATATTAAGTGTAAAACAATCAGAGTCATTCACACATATTCATTGAATTACATATTCAAGGATTACAAGTTTAACCCAAAGAATTGAAATTGAGTAAATAAGTTCCATCGCAAAAATTCGACATCCTAACAACGTCACTTTAAAATTAATAAAATGAGTTGATGAGAGAAAAAATGGTATCTCATCACTTGGACATAAACATTAAATCAATAAGGATATATTATATCATATCCCAACATATCAATATGTAAATTAAAGGACCCAACAAAAAGAATCCTTTTAAAAAGAGGAGGGTGAAATGTTCATTTACCAATCTGGGTAACTTTTGAAACGTACACCCCATGAAAAAAGGGTCATAAAATGAAGGTTTAAATACCAATAAATTAAATTATATTACACAAAGAATAAAATCATGTGCAGTACATACACCACACAAAAGGAAATAGTGGAAAATGTAGCATGAATCTCACAGGAACACAAAGTGAGATAAAAAATCCCATATGAAATTTCGGTAGCCTAACGGCTCCACTTAAAACATTAAAAAATGGATTTATGAGATCAAATAGAGTCTATCATAATATTAAAATAAAAATTATAGTAAGAGTAATATAAAATAACATCCCCCAACATATGAAATATGAGCTTAAAAGAAGTGACAAAAAATTGAGTACATAAAATGAAAGAGAGTGATATGATCCCTTACGTGAAGTTCGAATTGTATTGTTCATTTCATTATATTCCTGAATAATAAAAATTCTTCAATTAATAATTTCTTAAGGACCTCCTTTAATGTTTATTATTAAATTCATGTCACATATTATAATTTTATAATAATTAGTTAATAATGTGAGTTCATATCAGACATTTTTTTCAATGTTCGCTACCTGAGTCAAAAATGAACTTGTTTGAAAAGAATTTCCCATGTAGTTATAATTACCCCATATACAAAATAGTATAAATGATTTAAATATCATATATATCCAGTATATATTAATTTTATACAATTACATAACATTAGGAGATAAGAAAATGAAATGCACCGATCATGGAGAAGGTAGGTCATACGTACGCATGAACACTAGTTTCATTTGTTTGTCATATTAATAGAATTAAAACTAAATGAGATATATATATATATATATATATTATAATTCCCGTATAATTTATATTTTATATAGGTCACATAATTTCATTAATTTCATTCTTTATACATTCCATGTATTGCATGAACGAGTGACATCACTTGAGGGGGCAGTAGTGCACACTTCCTCTAATTAAATTATCTCATTTTCACAACATACAATGCATAAAGGTTTGTTTTAAATGTAAAATACATAACCATATAGAAGAAATAACTATAATATATATCTTAAATAAATATATTTCAATCATAATGGCCAGCAGGAGAGGTGGTAGGAGAAGATAGAACAATCATCATTTTGTCAGGTAGTAATTCTCCATCCACAGAAACAGTATGTTCTTTAACCATTAGATGGATGTGTGTGGTAGGGTAGCTTCAACCCATCTTATAAGAACATCCTAGTATATTAAAGATACTGTTTTTTTATAAAATAAAGTAATAAAAAGAGTTAAGGGGTTGGAGAAGCAAAATAAAACAAAAGAACATAAGAGAGGACATTACCTTTAAATCGGGTAACTCCCTTCGGTTTGACCCAAAATGGGTTTCATGAAGAGATTTATTCCTAAGGTAAGTATTCTAGGATGAAGAGAGGGACTTGGAGAAGTAAAATTAACAGATTTTGGTCGATACAAAGGCTTGAGAGGTGTGGGTAAGGGGGTAGAGGTGGGGCCTTTTATAAGATGGATGAGGGGCACTTTTGGAATGTCTTGAAAAGTTACATTATTATAAAATGATATTCGGATATTAAAGGTCCCACAATTATATATTTCTATGATAAGGTGATAACAGTTTGAAATCCACCAATAAAATAGTTTTTTGGAAATTGTATGTCATATATTTTACCATATCTTCTAATTTTATTTAAATCGTTAATTAATGAGGTAATCACTGCATCATCATGGTGTCATAAATAAATTTATTTATTTAATGACTAAAAATTATAAAAAATATATCATGATGTAGGAAATCGTTTTAATTTTCTAATGAATATTTTTAGTCAAAAATATAACTTGTATAACCCCATGTAATAATTGTTTTAGTAAAACAATAAATGTGTGTGACACATTTATTATTACTTTAAATAAAAAGTAGTTAATGTCATTTTCTAACCCAAGTGGATCCATTGGGTCCCCATGTAGACCCATGGATTTTCATGGTCGGAAATTACTTATCCAATAAGTATAGGACATGTGTAAAGGTAATTACATATTATTTTATCATTATATTTACCTTAAATTACACTAATTAACTTTAATAGCGATTAATAAAACATAAAAATTACTATTCACCAAAAAAAGTATTTTAATCTCATTGAACAAAATTTTCAATCCTAATAAACACCATATATGTTGTATTTTTGAAATTCAAATCACAGAGGTGCTAATATTCATTTAAACGAAAAATAAGTTTTCTAACTACTATTTAGTGGTTTCACTATTCATAAAAAATTGATGTTTTTTAGAAAAATAACAAAAACTAACCCTATGATATATATGATATTCAAAATTATAAAATGATGTATATTTTAAAAAATTCAAAAAATAAAAGTTGCATTAATTATTTTTATAATCAATTCCTCCTGTCAAAACTAATATCGTGTTTTTGAGAAACAATATCTATTAAAATATTGACACTTGTTTATGTACAATTTCAAAGTGAAATTAATTCCAATGACCACCAGTGGATTAAATGTTAAAAAAATATTTTAATTAAACTTTAAAAACAATTAAAAATATAATTTATCCTTATATATAAATTATATTAAAAAGCACCTTTGAAATAAAATACAATATTTTTCACGATTCATTAAAAATTGAATTTTATTAGAAAAATACCAAAAAACTAACCAAAGTAAATATTGATGATAAAAATATAAGGAATAATTTTATTTTGTAAAAATTAACATATCAAAGTGACCAAAACTACATTTAAATAGGGTTCTCCATTGAAATGGCCATAAATCATCCTTTTAATGTAAATTATGCTTATAATCAGATTCATTTACATTTTAATCCCTTAAATTTTATTGGATAAAAGTAAATACATTTAACCAATATCTATAATCATATTTCAATTAGTTGTATTCATTCCCTCCAATATAATTTCTAGGTGTAAACTACCATTTAAAATAATTATATTATTAGTGTGTAATGTAAGATTTCAATTAAACTCAATGTTGCGTATTGGGTACACCATCGAAAATAGAATATATTTTAAAGAAATATTAATATTTTATTACAAAATATTAATAAATATGAAAATGTAATATTCTTTATTTACCTGGGATGTTAAATCCTTCCACCCTTATGGGAATTGGTTCCTCCCAATTTTTTTAAAAAAATTGGGCTCGGAAACTTCATTGAAAGCACCACATCTGAAAATGAGTCAATTAAATTGTCACATTCAAAGAAATTAAGGGAAGTACAAAGTTCAACAGAGTTAACCCATACTAGGATTTCATGTAAGAAAACCTGGATATGGAAGAAATAACAAAGGGTCATGTTCTGATGGAGAATTATAGAAAACAAGTTTAGGTGAAAGTTAACCACCAGAAAATCACAAACCTGTGATGGGTTAAACGGAATTTGATTCCCCAGTATGAAAAATTAACAGACAAAATTTCTGTTTACGTTACATTTCATTGATGAATCTATTTATGAGCTTAAATAAAACATAAGATAATATACTTAATTGTCATATATAAATTCATCTCTTACTATATTTCTTACACAAACTGTTATTTTCTCCAAAAGATTTGTATTTAGGATGACTTGTTCAAATTAAGACTGTTATAATCACTATCTAGAGAATCACCTAATCCCCAAAAGAGAACTATATATTTCCATTGCCTTTAGACCAAAACCAAAACCCAAAAAAAAATTATTTCGATATTAGATAATACCCAAAAATGATAATCCTTTATAAAAAGAAAATATATTCTTAATCTCTTAAATTTTTCCAAAAAAACCCAAAGTTTAACAAAGACCATTCGATAAACAATTTTCCATAAAATTCTTCAATGTAAACCAAACTAAGATTTAAACCAAAATCATTGAAGGATTTAATCACATAGTATTCTAAGGTATATATTAACATTTATCTCCAAATTACATCAGTTTATCTTAAAGTATCATATTGAAAAGTAATTAACCTAATCATATATCCTCTATGATAGGTAGATAATTTATTATATAACCCAAAATAAACATAATCTTGATTAATAAAATCATTTAACTAAAAGGAATTTGTCATACTAACCAGGTACATCACGTAGTCCAGTGGTAGGCGATATATACCAGTAACTCTTTGTTTGTGGGTTCGATTCTCACAGCTTCGTCTGACAGGACGGGTTGTCACATGTTCTGGGTGTTGCCCTTTTTACAGAAATATATACTATTAAAACATTACTCAAAAGATAAAAAATCCTCAAAAATAACCATAAAATAATTTAAACTCAATTGGTTCTCATGACTTTCATTTTACATCATATAGTAACCCATAATTACCTAAATAGTAAGGATCATATAAACCCTAATGTTTACCAGTATAATTATTACCTGAACTTCCAAATCGAGTTTGTTATCTCTTACATGATGCATTAGAGAAGTCACCAAGGTTCAAGTGGTAAATCATGACTCCTTGATAGTTGGTTTAGAACAACCTTGGGATTCCTCATTGAATCCCCTATTTCATCCAGTCTCCTGATCAGAGAAACACCACAGTTTCCTGCATACCCATTTTCACTATGGTGCCTGCTAGTTCCATCCTTTTACTAAAACCAAAAATGTCAGTGTGAGTATACCAAAAAAATCATCATGTACTAATTAGGATGATAAACACAAAGATATACTTATCCACGTTATCACAAACTTATTCCAATATCCAAAAATAATAATGACTCCATCTAACATACAAACCATTGTGGTTATACGCATCTTTTCACTAATTCTTAAACAATATTCTAACCTCTAAAGTTATCTTTACCGAACTTTGATACCAAATATGAGGACATAACCTTAAACCTCACTTAAAATTGAAATAAATGAATAATTCAAGTTTCGGATATTTTCTGGTTTAGAGTTTTAGAGAATTAGTCCAGAACTATTACATCTCAAAATATTACACAGTGGACACTTTTACAGAGTTTCATTTTTTTTCAAAACATGAACTCTTTAAAAAAAGTGTCATGTCTAGTACCATGTTTAAGACAACATGACTTTTCCATGATCCCATCCTTGACCATGTTCCACATTTTTTCCTTTAAAAACATTTCAAAAATAACTTGGGGATAGTATAAAGAGCTCAGTAAGGGATACACAAAAAAGAAAACTGTTAGTTTTTCAAAACATCAATTAGACCATGAATACTTTATCAAAGTAACACTTTTCACCATCAAGAAATAGTATGTACTCTTCACTGAATAAAATATCATTACATAACCTTTTGTAACCAAAATATTACCATAAAACCCATATAAATAACAAATAACATATAAAGGTAACTTGGGAAATAAACATACTAAAATGTAATAACCATATGGTGGACTTCCACACATATCACTACATGGAATAGCCTTACGACCGACTTCCATACCCAATGCATTTGAGGTTATAACGTAACCACCCATCATGGTATTAGTGGCACCACCCATCATATGGTTTATCATGTAACCACCTGTCAAATGTCCAAGTACCATTACAAAATCATTATACATAAAACAAATACATTGAAAAACGCATATCCACATTTCAATCACAATATATCACTTATATATATTAACATAACAAATCCATTACCAAAAACAGTTTCAATATCAAAATACATAAAAGTGTATATGATATTAAATTTCTTTTAAAAACATTAAGGCTTGTTATGGAAGCCAATGGTCAAATAGTACTCGGGGCGGCGGAAAAGGACATTGTCACCGCGTACGTTAAAATAAACATTCCTTTTTCTCAATATGTAAAATGATTCATATAGAAAAGATTCCTTTTGAATAATAGTAGAAGTACAAGATGTTTATACACATTATAAAATAATGTCTTGTATTAAAATAAAATATGCCTCTATGAAAGGAGATTGAGACGAAGTCCCACACAATGACAGTATCCATAGATTGAGGATCAATCAATTACATAATGATGTGTGAAATATATAAATACACCCAATATAAGTGAATATTATGTGTAAAAAAATCAGAGTAATTCACACATATTCATAGAATGGAATATTCATGGAGTACAAGTTTAACCCAAATAATTGACATTGAGTTATGAAGTTCCTTTGCAAAAAATAGGCCGCCTAACAGCGTCACTTTAAAATTCATAAAAAGAGTTTATGAGAGATAAAATTGTAAGTCATAACTTTGAAATATAATTTAAATCAATATGGATATATAAGAACATATCCCAACATAGAAATATGTAAACTAAAAGACCCAACAAAAATAAGTCTTTTAAAAAGAGGGGGGTGAATGGTTTCCTTACCGATCTGGGTAACTTTAGAAACAAACACCCCATGAATTAAGGGTCATACAATGAAGATTTAAATACCCATAAATTAAATTATATTACTCAAAGAATACAATCATGGAAATTACATACACCAAACAAAATAAAATATTGGAAAATGTAGCATGAATGTCACGGGAACACAAAGTGAGATAAAAAAATCCCTTACGAAATTTCGACAGCCTAACGACACCACATAAAACATCCAAAAATGGATTGATGAGAACAAATAGGGTCTCTAATAATATTAACAAAAAAATTATAGTAATTTTTAAATAATAGAACATTCCCAAACATAACAAAGGAGATCTTCAATGAAGTGACATAAAAGAGAGTACTTAAAAAGAAAGAGGGTGATAGGATCCCTTACCTCATGTTTGACTTGTCTTGTTCATTTCGTTATATTCTTGAATAATAATCTTTGTTCAATTAATAATTTCTTAAGGAACTAATTTAAAGTATATTATTCAATTCATGTCACATATTATAATTTTATAATAATTAGTTAATAATGTGAGTTCATATCAGACATTTTTGTCGATGTTCGGTACATGAGTAAAAAATGAACTTGTTTGAAAAGAATTTCTCTTGTAGTTATAATTACCCCATATAGATAATAGAATTAATGATTTAAATATAATATATATCCAGTATATATTCATTTTATACTATTCATTAACATTCTGAGATAATAAAATGAAATGCACAGTTTATGGAGACGGTAGGTCGTACGTACGCATGAACGCTACTTTCATTTCTTTGTCACATTATTGAAATTAAAAATAAATGAGAGAGATATATATATTATAATTACTGTATATTATAAATGTTATATAGGACACATAAGTTCATTAATTTAATTCTTTATACATTCCATGTATTGCATGAACAAGTCTCATCACTTGAGGGGGCGGTAGTCCACACTTCCTTAGATGAAATTATTGCATTTGCACAACATGAAAAGCATAAAGGTATGTTTTAAATATAAAATACAGAATCATAAAGATGAAATAAATATAATATATATCATAAATAAATATAGTTCCATCATAATGGCCATAATGAGATGTGGTACGATAAGATAGAACACTCATCGTTTCATGAGGCAGTAATTCTCCATCCACAGAAACAATATGTTCTTTAAACATTAGACAGAGGTGTGTGTAAGTGTATCTCGAATGAATTTCATAACAACATCCTATTATATTTATGATACTGGTGTTTTTATAAAATAAAGGAATAAAAATATTTTAGGGGGTTGGAGAAGCAAAATAATACAAATGAACATAAGAGAGTACATTACCTTTAAATCGGGTAACTTCCTTCGGTTTGACCCAAAAGGGTTTCTTGAAGATCTTTCTACCTAACGAAAGGCTTCCAGGATGAAAAGGGATATTTGGAAAGATAAAATTAGCATACTTTGGTCTATCCAAAGGCCTGAGAGGTGTGCGTAAAGGGGTAGAGGTGGGGGCCTTTTATAAGAGGGATGAGGGGAACTCTATGAAAGTATTGAATAGTTACCTTATTATTTAATTATTTTTGGATATTAAAGGTTCCACAATAACATATTTCTAGGATAAGGTGATAAGGGTTAGAAATCCACCCATCCAATAGGTTTTTGATAATTTTATGTCTTATATTTTACCTTATCTTCTCATTTTATTTCAATCGATCATCAATGAGGTAATCACTGCATCATCATGGTGTCATAAAAAACATTATTTATTTAATGTCTAAAAATTATAAAAAAAATCATGATGTATGAAATAGTTTTATCTTTATAATTAATATTTCTAGTCCAAAATACGACTTGTATAACCCCATGTAAAAATTGTTTTAGTAAATTAATACATGTTTTTTACACTTATTTTTACTTTAAATAAAAAGTTATTAACATCATTTTCTTACCCTTGTGGCTCCAGGGGGTCCCCAAGTTGACCCATGGATTGTCTTGGTCTGGCATGACTTATCCAATAAGTGCAGGATAAGTGTAAAGGTAATTTCATATTATTATATAATTATATTTACCTTAAATTACAATAATTACCTTTAATTGTGATTAATAAAACATAAATGTTACTATTCACCAAAAAATTATTTTAATCCAATTGAACCAAATTTTACATCCTATTTATAGCCATATATGTTTTATTTTTTATATTAAAATCATAGAGATGCTAAAATTTCATTTAAATAAAAAATCAGTTTTTTAACTACCACTTAGTTGTTTCACTATTCATCAAAAATTGATGTTTTTCAGAAAAATAAAAAAAATTTAACGTAATATATATTTGATATTCCAAATTCAAAATTGATGTCAATTTTAAAAAATTCAAAACATTAAAACTGTATTAATTATTTTTATAAGCAATTCCTAGAGTCAAAATAAATAGCGTGTTTTTAAGAAACAATATATATTAAAAGATTGACACTTGTTTATGTATAATTTCAAAGTGAAATTAATTGCAATGACCACCATTGTATGAAATAGTAAAAATATATTTTAATTATACTTTAAAACCAATTAAAAAGATAATCTATCCTTATAAATAAATTATATTAAAAAGCACCTTTGAAATAAAATACAATATTTTTCACTATTCATTAAAAAAAATTAATTTTATCAGAAAAATACCAAAAATCTATGAAAAGTAAATTTTGATTATACTAATTTAAATAAGTATTTTATTTTGTCAAAATAAACATATTATAGTGACAAAAACTAGATTTTAATAGGGTTCTCCCTCAAAAGGCGGTAAGTATGCCTTTTATGGTAAATAATGATTAAAATCAGATTCTTTTACATTTTAAGCCTCTAAATTTTATTGGATAAAAGTAAATACATTTAACTGACATCTAAAATCATATTTTAGTTAGTTTTATTCATTCCCTACAATATAATGTATCGGTTTCATCTACTATTTAAAATAATTATATTACTAGTGTGCTACGTAAGATTTCAAAGAAACTCGTTGTTGCGTATTGGGTACTCCATCGAACATAGAATATATTTTAAAGTAATATTAATATTTTATTCACAAATATTAATAAATATGAAAATGTAATATTCTTTATTTTCCTGGGATGTTACAGATACTATTGTAGATGATGATTAATGATTAAAATGCTTATTTAAAAATTATTTAACATAAATATTGTATTTTTTATGTTATGGTTATAATAATAACATAGTATATAGGGAATTTACAATATTATTGTTTCATTAACGATTTTTTATCAAATGGTGGCAATTAATTTGAATCAATTTCAACATAATCCTTTTGGAAAGTATATGGTTTAGGGAAAATATATTTAATGTTATTATAATATTAAGATAATGTTATTTAAATAATGAGATTATTTATTTGATAAATTATATTTGATATTATTGACTAATAGGGAATTTATTAATGGTTTGTTTGTTCCATCATTGTTGGAGTATTCAAAAATTTTGGATTTAAGGAGTTTATCCAATATTCCATGTTTTACGTAAGGGATATGGAATCATGGATGTTTTCAAAACAGTTTTATGGTAATTCAAAGAACCACCATGTTTTGATAGAGTACATGTTAAAGGCATTCACATGTTTGGTATGTGAAAAAATGATATCTACATTATGATATGATTATTTAATAAATTTAGTGATCCTCCTTATAATGTTTTTGGATTATGAGTTAGATAGATGATTTTTGGAAAAGTCCAAATTTTGTAAGGTATTTTTTGAACATTTGATTGTATTTTTTAATAATAAAACATTTCATAAGATTATTTTTGGGATTTTTTTATTATATTGTTTTTAATAAAGGACAACCCACTGGTCGAATGACAGCATGTCACATCTGGAATAGTCACGAGCTGTGAAACTACAACCAAAGGGTGAAATGGGAGCATCACCAACTATTAGCCTACGTAACGTTATGGTTATTAAATCATAGTGTCATTTATTTAAATGTTATGAATGATACTGTATATGTACATTACTAGAACACATTATGATCATGATAAATTTAATTTTGTTTAATTTTATTACATTTTGTAGATAAAGAAGAGTTCTAAGTATATTTTTATTAGAGGATGACACTCTACCCATCAAGTAATTATTTACCATTATGTTCATTATCTATGAAGTAAATTTTTTATTCTACTATAGTGAATGTATATTGAAATAAAAAATGATATCCTAGTAATTTTTTCAATGAATTAAATGGTCTATTAGATCATCATAGATTTATATTTTTGTTATTTATAACTTTATCCTATCAATGTTCTCAATCACTCTCTATGAGAACCTGATGGATTGATTTTTCATTCATTTCATTGTTTTCCTACGTGGAGAAACAGTTTGTGTTATACCTGATGATCCTTATACTACCAAATATTTATTTTTGTTTTGGTTTCTAATTAATTTTTCTTGTGATGTAGGATTACAACAAATATGTTTTGAAATATCACACTTTATGTTGTTGATATCATGATTAAATTGTGACTAATAAATTTATTGATAGAGGGGAGAAAGTAGTGCCAAATTAAATTTTAATTTTTTTCATTTCCTAATAAATTTAACTATTCTTTATCCATGATTTTTACACAACACCATATTATGATTACACTACACAAAATATTTGGTTGGCATTTGTTACATACATGGCCCAGTTTTACCGAAAAAAATATATTAATATTATTATTTATTTTAATATAGAAACTAAATGATAAATTATTGGTTATGAATAATATTATAAAAATTATAATTTTATATATTACATATAATTTCATCATTCATCTTATGTTTTTTTTCTAGCCATCATTTAAGAAAAAATCCATATTTTTCAGATAAAAAATGTAATTTTCATGAAAATGATGTTTTCCATATTATAATGGTAAACCCATTTAAAATGATATATTTGAAAACATTATATATTTAATTTTATAAAATTAACATTGTATTTAAATGAATATTGTCACAATTTATATTGGATAAATATTTCGTATTTTTATGATATGTTTTCTGTTTAGATTAGTAGTAAAAATTACTAAATTTTAATTGATCACTTTTTCATCGAAATAATTTATGTTGTTATGTTATAAATTCTATTAGTTTTAAATTATAAAAATATTAAAATTTTCTTATTTAATATAATTTAGGTCATTGAAATTATTTTAATGTTAAAATTGTATACAAACACAAATCAATCTTTTGATTGTTTTTACATAAAAACATTTTTTCTTGTTCCATCACTGAGATCAATTTTAATTTTATTACCCAAACATATATGTTTTGAATTTTTATAAATGAATTCAAATTTTTAATTAGTGGGACCAAATTCTGTAAATACGAGTCTTTAAAATTTTAAATTATTAATAGAAACCTTAATAAAAATATTTAATTACCATGTTGAATTGTATGTCATTTAATTATTTATTAAAATAATTTTATAAAGAACCCATACAACAATAAAAGCCTATTTTATAAAAATTTATACCCTTATAGTCTATGGTTTTATATGTAATAACTTAATGGGAACATGTATGTGAAGATGACATGAATATAATTAAAATCAATGAATTTGACAAAATTTCATAATCTCCTTTCTTATTATTATAATATTAGTAATATACAGCTGACTAAGAGTTAACATTTATTATAAACAGTATCATGTAATATATATTAACCATTAATGAAGAAACAGTAGTGGGCATAACTTATTTTATTAGTATATATTTCAAATAAATGGTTTTAAAAATATTTTACTAAATATAATTTGTTTTAATTGAGTAGATTATAGAATTTTGTAGCTAAATATTACTTGTTAGGATTATGGTAAATTAGTTTCTCTATGTTATCATTTTGTATTAATTTTATTTAATGTCAATGAAATAAATAGTGTCAAAAATTTCAACTCTTTAAATTTTATAAAGATTACAAATTATAAAATTTGTTTGAATATCATAAAAATATTTTAAAAACTATTATGTTATAATTGTTAATACTAAAATGTTATATAGTGTCCATTTATTGAATATTTAAACAATAAAGGTAAATATTTATAAGCATTTCATATTTAGAATATTATTTCCATAATTAAAATTAAATAGAATAATTAAGGACAAATGAAAAAGATAATGTTTAAAATAAAATAAAAACATGTTTAAATTTTATTGGTTGAGAGGATTTATACCCATAATCATATTATATTATAAATATTTATCTTTTTTTCCATTCATAATTTAAATATTATTTTTATTAATTTAATTCTCTGAGATTTTCTTAAAGCGCTCTTCACCTTTCTTATAAATGGGATCTTTTCCATCTATTGTAATAAAAAATATAAATACATTTAGCTCAGAAACAACCATACCAAATCTACCCCAAACATACATAAATTTAATTTAGAGGACATACATTGGTATGAAACCCAACTTTTGGAGTCCTTTTGTGCAAATCAAAATGAGACACTCGTATATGAGGTAATTCTTTTAACAATTAAATTCAATTTATTTTCTCCTTCTACATCATCTTCATATTTTTTATCAATAATATTGAAATAAATATAGTATATTAAATATAATTATATTTTTTATGATTATTTATTTTAATTTTATTCATTTTATCCATCCTATTAATAACAATATCATCATAGGTGCATACGTACAACTTATTATCTTTATCTAGTATTGTAATTTTTTATTCAACACTACAATATTAGGATGGGTATAAATATGAATATAATTGATATAAATAATGTATTTATCAAGATAAGTATTCAAAACAATTAATACACCCTCCAATTTTATACCATTTTACAAACAATAGAATGATATCGTCATTTATGCGTATGTACGGTCTACAATCTCCATGATGCATTGGGATTTATTTTCCACATTATCCATTCAAGAATAATTATAAAATTAATATGATGAGTAAAAATAAAAATTATGAACATAATATCATTATTTATATGTGTCAAATAAATATTATTTATAACACACATGTCTTATATGAAAAAACATGATTGGGGAAATGAAGCAGTTATCACCAAAAACAAGGGTATTACTGATATATTTTAAACAACACAATATAAGAAGATCCTAAATGATATAATAAATATGGATTTTGTTTTTGTATAATTTAATAAAATAATTTAACCATTATAAAATATCATATCACACTCTATACATGTAGAATGTAGAAGGAAATAGTTAATTTCAAAACCTCATTATTTTGTGAGGTTGTTTATACATAAGTATCCATTAGGAAATATTTTTCATCCATATCCGTGTATCAAAAAATGAATTTCAAAATATTATCACATGTTTTTTGAATTCATTTATACAAATTATTTATTATTTATAAATTTTTTTCAAAGGAATATTTCTATTTTTTAAAAATGAGATACTTTATGATATTTTTAAAAAATTAAGGAAACAATATTTTTTTAATCATATATGGTCTGAGTGGTTATTTTACAGCACTATGATTACTTATCAATTTCATTATTTCCTTAAATTATTTAATGGTTATTTAAAAAAAATGTTTTCTTTTGAAAATTTTCATTATTTTAATAATTTCAATTTAAAAAATAGATATTCAACACAATTAGTTTTAATTAATTACATAGATTATTTTCATATGTGTCAACATCCATTTTTTTTATTTTTAATTTAGTTTGATTCAATATGATACAATATTCCATTTATTATTAAGGTTTTTATGATATTTATGACTTTGAATGTGCAATTTTTTTTACATTTGTGGTATATGATTAGATTATTAACATTTCGTATATTAGACTTAATATGAAGGTTAATGTAATGTTACACCCTTTTATAATATGGAATTAATTGGGCATAATAACAGAGAGGTGGGGCCTATTATATCCCCTTCACAAATCAGTAGGTCTCACGACACAAACTAATGTATTGGAATGAGGCAATGATAGTATGTTTATTTATGGTCTTAGAAAAAGGTATGGACGATATGTTTTTGATGTCTAATATTATTTATTTCCTCATTATGATATTATTTATTGATATTAGATATGATTCTTCGACTAGTGTAATATCCATGTTAATGTTTAAATGGAATTATTTAATTTATTTTTTCCATGTTATGTTCAATATTATGTTTAAATGGTTTTTTTGTATTATACTTGATTTATGTTGTATGATTATTTATGAACGCTTCTACTATATTGTTTAACCTTATGAGCAATAAGGCCACCCATTTATTTTGTTTTATATTCCGAGGATTACAATATGTTTATTATAATTTAAATGAGGGGTTGATATAGGCGTATAATTTTCTTCTCATAGGATTTTCTATGTCTTATTTTATGTTTTTAATAATAATATAATGTTCATGTATGTAATCTATTTTCTAATAATTATAATATTATATTCTCTTCAAGATTTTATTCCTCATAATCATTTCAATATATTAATATAATTCATTGGATTCAAGCATCTAGGGTTAGGGTGTCACTTCTTCTATATTCTTAAAAAAACGGTATAATCATTTTTATTTTAGAAATTATATATTTTTCGATTAAAAATATAATATTTTAGATGAAACTCAAAAATTCATATTATAATAATTATGATCTTATAAATTCGAAATATGATAATATTTTTATCTAATTCGAATTTTAAAATTTATAAATTTTATTTTAATTATCAATTTAATATACAGATTTTTTAATAACTGGTTTAGGTTAAATACCATATAATTATAGGTAAAATAAAGATACAAGGATTCGATGGATGTAGAGGGTCATCCACCACATTTCCACTTTAAAAAATAATCTTTTGATAAAAAAAATATAATATGGAATCAAAACTATAATTAATAATAACAATACTAATCATCACAATATTTATATAAGTTATAGTAATCATTCAATGTGTCGAACAAGTTGGAGTAGATTGTATTCATTAAAATTAAAGGATTTTTCATGTTTCTCATCATTGTCTTTTGATTTGATAAGTCCCATCATGGAATAGACTTCACAAAAATAGTTTGAGATAATTTGGTATAATCCATAATATATCATTGGATCACATATCCTCTGTAAGAATCCATTCTCCCCTGAATCTTGACATTATAATCTATAAATATTTCTCCACATATTCTTGTTAATCTAAAGGACTTGTATGCCTTATAGATGTCCTGATGGAAATAAATTCCATGATTCTCCCAAAAAATTATAAAATCATCCTGAATGGCATCAACAATATTGGACACCTTTTGTGGATTTCCATTCTGATTAACCTTACATTGATTCTGAAAAGGCAGAACTAGTGTTTGAAAAGCCCCCTATCTACAACCAGTCTTGTCCATTGATGAAATCCATTCTCACCACTAATTATAGGTACATCCGATGTCATTACATATACTACCATATAACAATATTTCATTGGTTAATAATTTCAGATAATGAATTATATGATAGATGTGATGATGTTTTTTTATTTTTATCACTACCATCTTTAATAAAAACACCCAAAGTATTGAGGTTAATTATCTCGAGAGAACTCAACCTTATATGAACTCTTCTTGAATGATAACAAATAACTTTTAAACCATATATATTACCGATATATATTTACCTGGATTAAATAATCAATAACTGAAAAATGCTTCTTCCCAGAATCCATCTCATTCTAATGATTGTAATAATAGTTAAAAATATCATAAAATGTCAATGATCATAAGTAGTGTCAATAATATTAAACTTATTAGAAAATATTATCTCACACTTAGATCAATCAAGAGAATATTTATGGTAGGTTGAGTTGGTTAATATTTTCCAACATAAATTCGTTCTTTGTACCATAACCATTGGAAAATATTAAAATGCTGTCAAAATACTCATAATGAATTAATAGACTCAATTATTCATTTTTTGTTTATAAAAATGAATTCTTTGTTAATATTGAGCTCAAATAAACCATTAATATGACCATAGAGATGTCATTATAGATGTAATAATTTTTTCACAACTCAATTTAATAGGAACTCCATGTAAATTGGCTTAATAAAACATAATGACGTAGTTCCAATACAATGATTTTCAACCAAATAGTCTTACCCAAGTAGGGGAATCTGAGTTACTAACCATAAATGCAACTATTATCTTATTACATTCTTAAATCCATCTATAACTAACTTTTCTATGGATCAATCCAATTCCCCATACCCTCTTCTCTAGATTTGAATTTTAAAAAAATAATTATCAAAAGCCACAACCCACTGGAATAAATTTCAAGTTCAGAAATCCAAATAATAAAGATTGTTTTCTTACTTGGTAATAAATTTTCCATGGTTATACTATTTTAGTCATAATATTTTACTGATAATTGAGCTATAATATAACAATATTTTTTCTAAGACCGAATTATGCCTCAGGATAGCATAATTAATTTATCCTTTTTTGAATATCTATCCAATATCTACATAATGAGGTGATGAGTGATTATATAGAGTCATATTCAAATACATTCCATAATTTATAGTTTGTGAGGGATTCTATCTATAAAATGATTATATAGGGACATTCTGGGAGGGTAAAGAGGCCTTCAAAAAGGGGAGCACTTCATGATTCCATCCTCAACTATGGACTTGACGACCATATACAACATAGTAATCTTATTCCATCATATTATAGAATCTTTACTACGGGACTCTAGTAGAAGAGGCAAGATAGATTTCTTATCAAATTCAGAAATGTATGAATTTTCCATATTAGAGATTAACCCAAGTTGATATCTTCTAACATATATGGGGATCTCTTATGATTATTCTATATATTTTATCATAAATATAAAATATTATTATTTTTTCAAAAAAATATAACATTATTAAACATTAACCAATCATAATATTAATTAATATCAATTACCAATTGTAGATATGATAATATATTACTTCATCTATTATAATAATTTTAAAAGTACAATTTAATATATTAGTATAAAATAAATATTATATTTTGAAATTCATTGTTTCAGAAAAAGAATTCTCTTTCTCAGTAAATTTATTTTATCATTTATAATCTAAATATATAATTTATTTTGATAAATATAATTTTCTACTAGAACTTATTTCTTATAAATTAATTAATAATATTATTTGTCTCTTTTAATTGGATTTTTACATAGGAAATAATCTATTAAAACATTTTTTCATTATGGGAAATATATAACGAAATATTGTGTTTTTACAAAAAATGTGAAGAATGAAAATTTTCACAATGAATCCATAAATAATAGCATCAATAACATCCCACCACTGTGATAAATGATTTGGAAATATTATCAACATCCATATGTGAATAGTTCTTCCCTAAACGGATGTAAATAGTTACCAATTGACAATGTTTTGATTTTCCATTTAAAAAACATGGGATTTTATTTGGGTAATATATCTCTAGTATAAATTAAATGTGTTTAGAATTAAATTAAAAACCCTTAGAGTGGGTTGAATCACTATTCCTATTCATTTTATAATAATATTTTCCCTTTTACTTGTTTGGAAATAACAATATCATGGGAAATGTTACGTAACAATATATAGAATACAACATGTTTTTGAATTGGTTTCATCTTTATAAATGTTGACTATTTCCCAAGTATGTGGTGTTTTTTATCTAACTCACACATTGGTTTTTTTATATTGTAATTTATTTATTATAATATATGTTATGACCTTGGAACTATTATATAATGTGGGCACCAACCACCATAGTATAAACAATTTCATACACAATTATGACAATATAAAATGTATAATGACATATATAGAATATATATCATGTGATTATATTGAATATATATATTATGATCATTATCTTCTTCTAAAAACATATATTCCTATTAGCTATTCTTTATTCAAGTGTTTTTGTATTTCCCCTCTTATATAAATGTATTGTTCATAATTATCAACCATTTTATTGAAGGATCATAATAATCCATATATATATTTCACTTCCAACACATTTTTATACACATTAACTTTTCAAATATATTCCTTTTAATTTAAAATACATAAACTTCATGAATAGTATTTGGGAATATCTCAATTTGAATATCATAAAATCATTTAGTAAACCAATATATCCAAAATAGCTTTATGACTTATCTTTATTCGATATAATGAAATTTCAATGTTTTTGTCTTTCAATTTTCCTAAAATTTATTTTCACCTTATTCAATTATTATTTCCATGTATTCATGCGATAATATATCATTGAATCATGGTATTTATCATATTGGCGTTGAACACTCCTCAGATTAAAAAATGATCCACATGAGTGATTATGATGAAAATACGATGAACACTAGATCCTAGTCCATGTTGTAATTGAATTTATCAGAATGAATAATTAAAAATATCACAATTTTTTGGATATGAGTAATTAAAATAATTAATGTTTTCTACTATTATGATGTCTTATTTCACTCTTATTGAGCCCATTTTCATTTAATAAGATTATAGTGACTCATATGAATTCAAAAATCACTCTTATGAAGTTAGAGTTTAATTTCATTTTTATTATTAAAGGGTTTATTTTTAATTTTTTCATTAACATGTTTTCTTATGTTGTTTGGGATATTGTTTTCACTCTTACTCGTTGTATATTTCTCTTCTGAGGTCAGACGTTACTTTTACAAATTTATAATTATCCACGTTTTCTTCTTCAGTAAATGAATTAAAAACATCTCAATACAAGATAAAATATTAATTTATTCTTCATTGGGAATTACTTAATTCTAAAAAATAACAGAAAACAGAATCCATATATTATACATCAACAAACACAATAACTCAAAAACTGAACACTAAATGGATTGACCTCTTTCACTTCAGCTAGATTCTATAATTTAAAAAATATATTCAATTACTATCATATCTATAATCCATTAAATAATTTTCCAAATTATCTTACATATTTTTATTTAATTAATAAAATTTCATTTACATTAATAAATATTTGACTATTAATAAAATTTGTCCAATTTTTGCAATAAATACAATATCGTCCTCATGGGGGTTCAATAAAAAAACAAGAATCTCCAATATAAAAACATTTAATTTTAATTTATTGTTATTTTAATAAAAAGGATTACTAATAATTAAATAATTATCTATTATTAATTATAATATATCATCATTAATTTCAAAATTTATGTGGAGAGACTAAATAAGTATTCATCTTGTTAAATAAATGAATCATCCATGAAAAATCAAACAACACTCTTTGAATTTTATTTCTAGTAATGAGGAACACATTGATTCAAATTATTCATGATAGATCACAATGAGATGACTCTATTTTTCACTCAAATTCTTTAATGGCATGATGATGATAATCTCTCTTAGGAGGGAGAAAATCTTTTATGAGTTTCTCAATTACACACAACCATATATAATTTTTAGAAATGTATATTTTTTGTTTTATTGTATGGTGTAATCAATTATTATTATTAGTCAAAGTCCCCTTTTCTAATTTTTCATTATCTTCAATCCCCATTTTTAAAAATAATAAAATAATTATAATAATATTATTCCATGAATTGGGATAACCTCATGGCTTAATATATCATTTTTTTTATATGAACTCAACATTTCGATCCTCCTAAAAAACTTTCAAACATTGAATAATAATATTTTTAAATTAGTAAATATTAATAATTGAAAAAACATATTTAAAATTATTATACCTACATTAAACAAGAAAAAATAATTATTTTTATCTTCACATTACTAAATAGATATTTATAATATACTATTCACTAATCATTGGAAGACACATTTATTTATTCATTAACATTGAATAATTAACAGTGATATTACTAAACTCACATATTATAAACTTCTAAATATATTATTGAATTTATACCATCAGAAATACTTGAGTAATTATTATTACATAAGATGATAATAATTTTTATTATTAATATGACATTACAGATGGAAATTAATTATATTATATATAAACATAATTGGTGACCCTCTTGGCATATTTTTTAGTGACATTTTGTAATTATAATAATAATACTTAATTTGTATCATGTAATTATTCATGGAATCCATGGAAGGAAATTTAATATTATAATCATGACAACCATCCGTTGAATGCAATAGTGGATTATATTCCCTTTTTTGAGTTACCTCGTCAATATATATGAATACATATATAAACATCCTATATGACTGATATATCATTCCTTCTCTAAATGAAATAAACACATCAATGAACTAATATGACATCAAATTGAATTAAGAACACTAATTAAAATAAATTTTATGGAGATATATTCATCACTAACTAATAATCGAAAAATATATCAATGAATTATTCAATTTATGTCATATAAATTTTGACACATCCTATGTATGATTCTTCACTATGATCATATAGCCTCATAGTTTTCATCCATACCCCAAATTACACGATTCAAAATGTATTAATAATAATATCATTTCGATGGACCAATACACACATGAAAATATTAGAACATCAAATGATAAATGAACATATAGAAATAAATTTGTTTGTTATATCCTCATAACATTTCTTCTCATATATCATCAATTATGAACCACATGAGAAGAAGTATCAAATTCATATCTCCCTCTTGTACATATTAAACAATCATCTTATGAGTCTCATAAAATTGATGATATATATTCTATAGAGAATATTTTTTAAGAATATTTCTATATAATATCAATGTTCTCCTTATATAGATGTACCACTTTAACCTATTAATGTGAAAAATAATCCCAGGATAGTATCAAATTAATGTTATTGAGATGAAAAATCATCATGTAATTTGTTGATCATTATTATTCTGGTAAATGAAATTACAAAGTAAACAAGTTTTATCATATTATATCTTATAGGTTATTAAATATAATTATATGAATCATATGGTAAAACTCATCTGTATCATAATAAGTGATATACATGTTTCACAAATCACAAGAAATATCATAGTATGATATGATAAGTATGATATGTCAATATCCTATCATATAATATATAAACCGATAATGATTTATATGATATAACAATATACAAGTGTTATAATATTTCATTAATGGATTATATTGGTATCCAATTCAATATAATTACTAATTTATGAAGAGAAATATATTGTGTGGTCTTAAAAATATATAATGACAATAAATTTCTAACAGAAATTTTTAATGACTAATGATTTTTACCATTCATTAATTTTTCTAATTATTACATTAAAAAGTTTTCATATCATGATAATAAGGAGTAATTTAGAAAGTCTAATTATAAAATATTATAGGGCCTCGAGAAATTATTAAATATTTTATATTTATTTTGTCTTATTCAATATCAAATTTAATTAATTACTTATATTTTTAATCAATTACCACAATGGAAATACAGATTATAAAAATTTGACTCGGGATATGTCTCTCAAAATGGGAGGTGTAATATTTTTTCATATTACAGTCCAAATAACATTACCATTTTAGTAAATTATTAAAATACCTAAATACATAAAAACATAGATTTATTAATATTTTTTTAATTCACTTTAATTAGGGTTTGCCTCTATTTCTAACACAACTACAAAAGATAAATGAATGTGGAGAATGGTGTCCCTTGATATGATGATGTTAAATATTGAAAATTGAGGATACCTTCTAAAAATTATGAACACATCTTCATCAATTAAAACATTATCTAATGATATAGGAAATTATTATTATTTTATTTAGGAAACTTCATTTTTTAATATTTAATCGTGATGTTTTACTATGTCGATCCTCGTGAAATACTATTATGATATTTATAATTCTAAATAGTGAATTTTTGAAAGAAAATTTCATCATTGATTCAAGGAAAAATAATTAACGGGTGTTCATTTAATTAAAATCAAATATTATCTTTATATAGTGTGTCTAATTATAGCATTGTGTCAATAAAATGGTTCATTGGTGGATTTGTAGGAGAAGATTGGTCTATCTGGTCACCACCCTCTCTATAAAACTCCATTATGCCCCTCCCAAATCCTTGTAACCCATGAATAATACATTTGAACAATTAAATATCTTCCAAACATCTTACTGTTCATCATTTCAAAGGTAGAGCACAACACAAGCTAGATCAATTAGTATTCGGTTTATAGGATTGAGGGGTAAGGCAACTGGACATGTATGGCTCGGATGAGTAGTGAAATTCTAGGGAACTAATGTTTAACATTAATTGTAGTTTTTATTTTTGGAATCAATGATGGGGAAGATATCTATCTATTATTTGGTGAATTATAGTGGTTTAATGTGATGTTTCATCATGGGTTAGTTGATTATGGAAAAGGAATGATAAAGGCGGTTAGATCGGCGGTGGGCCAATCAATCTTATTAGAAAGGGTATCTATCATAGAAACAGTTTTCACAAGTTCAATACCCTTAGAAAGCAAATAATAAATCCTTTAAAATGGGGTATTTTTTGTTAAGAATGAAATAAATATTACATGTAGTATATCGCATGGGAGACACATAATTTATCTCTAATATACACAACCATGGAATATGAGTACAAATCAAGTTTCCAATATGGTAATATGTAATATGTTACCAAAAAACATATATAATTTATATAATGGAACATGAGCTTTCATATAATGAAACTCAATCCCCTCTTCTTGCAATCCATTCTCTCCATTTCAAGGATAATGAAACATTATTTATGATGAGACTGTAGGTCACGGGTTGAGATTACCATCCAAAATCATATCTTTAGTCCGATACACCAAATCAATTAAGGGTAACAACATATTTAATTAAAAAAAGTCAGAAAATTGATAATTAATATACAATAACATCTACCTCCACCACATTTATGGGTCCATACATAATATTTTCTTATGTATATGTAATATATAATACTATTGTTGATATTCCTCAAATCATCTAACTTTGCTGTCATAATTAAATAAATGAATTTCTTATTATGATAATTCCATCATCTATAAAATTATATAATGATTATATATGTAGTAAGAGAACATTTTAAATGATTTTATGTTTTTCTATGTTTATCAAATTTATAGAGATGGTGGCACGGTTCTGGAAAATTGTTTGAAATAATAATGGGGATGTTAAATTCATAGAGGAATACTAATACTTTGGTGTGAGCCCCATTTATATGTCATTGAATGTATAAAAACATAATTTATAATTCTTTTTTGGGGTTGTTACCTATCTAAACGTTATGTAGTCATTTCCCCACCCCACACAACATGGATTCATGGAATGGGTCAAGCAATTTGGGCATTTTCACATGGGGTCGGTTTGAACATTATGTTTAAAAATAATGGGTCCCCTAGATAATTGATGTATTCAGTTACCTCATGACATGATAACACATAGTTCCATTATAATTGTATTATATACCCCCTTGACATATGACAAATTCCCTTGATGACATGCTAGTCCATTATAGGGTTTAGTACCCCCTCGATTGATATTCTTATGCTATTAATGAGTGGGTATCTTACTACATTTTAGTGATGTGGCATGAAATATATGGATGGTGTGTAGTTAGAATAATGTGGTTCTTTTTTTTACTAGGTGTTTGACATTTACTTTGATATGCGATCTCTGTCCCACTGGGATAAGAGACTTAACTATGTCTATCAGTAATCAACCTTGAATGAAAATATGTGTTTCCCAGTTCTATGGTCACCCCCCCATTTCATTAGATTTTAGATAACATTTTTCATCTATCCTCTATTAGTTTATAAATCATTGTAGGTTTTCTTAAAATCACTCCAATATAGGGATCCAATCCCACATAGGTGCCATATGTGAAACAGATTGACTATTTTTATTTTTCATTGATGTAAATAAAGCTAGTAAATGTAGTAATTAAAGGAAATCAGTGGTTTTTTATTATCATGTATGTTTTTAGATAAGGTACAAATTTTACATGTATTTATGAGTTATTTACCTTTAATTTCAATTCATTCAATTATATACATTCCTTATATATTAATTTAGTATTAATTTTTTCCTATGTGGGAATATTTTGAATGGATAAATTATAATTCATGTATAGTGTTCCTTATATTTGTAATTATATTTATGTCATAGTTGGTTCATTCTTATATTACATTCCAATAAATATATTTATATTTTTATATATTTTTAAAAAAAATTGGACTCTAATGTGTGATAAAACATCTTGGTTGTAATTAACATTACCTGGCCTTTGTGAAGCTTCTTTCTAGTTGAAAATTTGACCACTATGATATTTTATTAGATTACATGATTGGATGACTGGTTTTATAATGGTAAAAAGAAAGTATTATCTTAATTTTGTAGTCTCATTTTGTGAGTCATGTATAGTTTTATTTCGGATGTTTAGGGAAATATTATTAAAGGGGATTTGAGTTAGGTTATCGATTCAACAACCTAGTGCGCTAATGGAAGATGATATATCCATTTACTATGAGAGTCATTATATACTGATAAACTCAAAACTATACGAGATCTTCTTTGGGATACAATTAAGATAGGTCATGAATTTTACAGTGATCGGTTGTGACCATACATATTGTCATTCAGTTAGATCTACTAGAAATTATTTAATAACCATGGGATAGTGTTATTAACTATACGTTACAACATTTTGGATATCAATCTAGGATTTATAGATAGGTTCTTGATTATCCTTTGGTAAAGATATAGCATCAGTTGATAATTATTTCAATCATTATGTGTTGATTCAAGGACTATATCAGGGGGTATCTCCACAACTTAAGAAGATGAAAGATCCTCCATATATTTTTCAGAGGAAAAAACATCATACCACTATGTATATGCTTTATATTATAGATTAGAACATGTTTAAAGTCATTTTTAGTATGTTTAATGTGTTTTAGTGACAGAGGTCACCTAATTTTGAGGAGATAATTTTCTTCTTATGGAAAATGATTAACATGAGTTAATAACTCAGGTATTATATTTTATTCCTAATCTCAAATAAAAAATATTGCATCAAGTATTATATAATGAATGGGGATAAATTAATATGATTTGTTTATGTAGGTATTTGTAAAGGAAACATTATCATGATTGAATTTAGTGTGATTTTTTATAGGGGAGTATTGTATTGCATCAATGAAGATGTTTTAAGTGTATGAGTTTATAAAATATTCATTTAAGGGTCATGGAATTGACATAGTATGTGATTAAATTCATGAAGATTAACATATACTTATAAGATAGGATCTATTATAGTTATATAGAAATCATATGACTAATTATGGAATTATGATTGAAAATCATGATATGATTTTTCTATCTGCATCTCCCATATTACCCAAGTATTGGATATAAAATTAGTGAATTTGTGTGTCTTGGTGGAGATGAAATATCTTGTAAAAAGAATTATAGGTTTCCAAACAAATTGGAAATTTACTATAAAAAATCTAATCGGATTAATCAATATCCCATCATCAAAGTAATCGACTTACAGATACATGACTTGATGATCATTGGTATATGAATCATAATGTATATTGGATCCCAATTAATATTTCCACTGTTATTGATTTAAAATGAAAAGGGTTATGGATGAGGATTTCCTAAACATGAATTCAAATGAGTCTGTCCATGTTTAAAATATAGTTACACACCAATATAAAGGGAAATATCTGGATTAGTGCCCTCTCAATGGTGTACAGAGTGTAACTCTTGTAAAATTATTTGGTATTACTGCTCATGGTGTTGTAGAAGGAGTTTTATATTTCATTTTTTTGTCCAACATTCACAAAAACTACATTTGTGTTTTCCATTCCTAATATACATGGTTAGTTTTCAGTGAGGTGTAAACCTTATAGATGTGGAAGTTTGGGACCATGAAGATTCATACATGGTACATTATATGATATGTGACTTTTATACACTATCACTCCTACTTTTCAACATTTTGATTATAAATTATTCATTGGAAGAATCAATAATTTGAGAGATATGGATAATAATGGTCCCACAAGCCTATCCTCTCATCTAGATAATCATTATAACAATCCCACAAACAATGGTATTAATCCTGGGTAGATAATAAAGAGGGGGGAATAGACCCAGAGACCCACCTCTTATTGTTCTTGAGATGGAGACTATCCTTTAAGGAATATAATTTATACAAATGGAAGTCACTAATATAAGA
Source organism: Viscum album (assembly GCA_963277665.1). NCBI lineage: Eukaryota > Viridiplantae > Streptophyta > Magnoliopsida > Santalales > Viscaceae > Viscum > Viscum album. The sequence goes on from OY728120.1 coordinate 2,111,295,185, forward strand.
ATATTAATCTAAATAATAAGAGATAAGAAGAGACCCAATAAATAAAACTCTTCACAAGTAAGAAAAAATGATCCCAAAAATTGATTGTATTGTAATATATAATGTATAAAACCAAAATTTATAATAATAATCAATTAGGTAATGACCATAAACTCCAATGACTCAAATAAAACTCAAATATATAGTAATCTTACATATGTATGTCATTGGTTGAGGAAAAATAAAATTTTAATATAAAATAGTGTAAAGACCAAAAACTAGGTTGTCACCAAATAATATAAGTAAACAATAAAATAATTCACATTCAATTGAAAAATGATGTGGTCATTATGATCATGAAGATCATTCCCCTCTCATCTGACTTTGATATTTTTGGATGATTCCTCGATTGAGTTTCCAATCTAAAATTTTTAAGGAAGAAAAGAAAACAATCTTGTTTGTAAAAAAATCAATAAAACACTCCAAATATACTTTTCCTTTTTCTGATCTGGAATATTTTCTCCATATAAATATAAATTCAATTCACATATCCTATATATATTCCAATGATCATGTACAGTCTCCACCTACCACACTATTAATGATGATGAAAAACTGCAATAATCATAGGGGGTTTAAATACATTCAACAATGTTGCAAACAATGAATGAAAAGAAAAAAAATAAAAAAAATTAAGGGTATTTTGAAACACACAAAATATAAATAATTTAATAGAAAACTTTAGATTTTAATTAAATGATAATACCGTGACATTATAATTGAAAAACACTCCCTTCTATGATCACTCAATAATATTACCCCAAAATGTGAATGGTAATACATTTAAATGGGTATGAATATAGATTTATTAATCATATAAAAGATAAAATATAAAGTCCCTAGATCATAAAGTTTCCAACAGTCCAACACATACCCTCGCTCTCTATCTTCTACACCTTTTAATGGATGTGGATACACATATTTATAGGGTTTGTTGTTACAAATTTTCCCCCATTTTCATTCAACTAAAAAATTGATATTATTGTGCCTATTAAATATACAATTATTAAGAATTTAATGTTATAAAATTTGATCCCCTATCGCTTGTATTTGATTAATCATAATCCCATATTCTTTATATATGTATCAAAAAAAATTATTTCCATATTACTCAATAAAATAATTTATGGACAAAGAGACTCTTTATCATCAACAAATTTGGCACATTAAATAGATATCTTAATGATATAAAATCTACATGACATTAAACATTATCATACACCTTATATTACACTTTAATAAATAACTATAATGACTAAATTTGAGAGATGTTGTCATGATTTATGCCTCATTTACTATGGTGGTGACCATTCTTCTGGAAAAAAGAATTTTCGACAGTACTAATTCATATAGGCCAGTGTAAGTATGAATTATCTGTAGATCTAGATGAATCAATTGTATTAAAAATATATCAAATAACTAAAAATACTAATTACTCTGTTTATATCAATATATTTAATGGTATGCTCTCAATACAAAAGTGATAGAGAATAGTTAAAACTACAAAATTAACCAATTTCACATTTTAAGCATAAATTCACAAAAAATAATGAGATGATTCAAATCAGAAAAAATTCATTATTTAAAGGGATAAAATCATTTATAACATGAAAATTAATTTAAATATTAATTTTATCAGTTTCCTAACACATACATCTTTGTCTCCCTAAAAATTAAGAATCCAAGTAAAATCATTGATAATTTAATACATATACACATGAGATCCTCCAATTTGACAAAAAGAGACAAAATATATCATTAATCCAAAAACACATTAATTATAGTAAAATATTTAGTAAATTAAATACAATTCCTCGTTATTCCACATCCCATGCACACAATAAACCAACTCATATGAATTTTCTATCTTCTCACAAATCATAATTTTGGACATGCCTTTCCTCTTCCAAACACATTAAAGGGTCATTGTAGTCTTTGTAAATTCCATTATATCCATTTGATGTGAAGAAAGGTAATGTATTTACCATGATTAAATTTATTAGTTTTTATATGGATTTTTGGTGGTAGTATTTATGTGTCAAAATTTAGTAGGATAAATAACGAGGGCTTGGAAATTTTGATGAAAAATTAAAGCCTTTATTTTTCACTCATGTGTATTATCCTCCTCACTCTACAATGTGTAAAATAATCTATAATTATCATGTAATATATAATGCTGATCCCATACCATATAAACTTTTACATAATGGATAAAATTTTCCTTATACATTTTTTATATTGAATTTTGTAGATATGCATAACATTCGTCCTCCTTTAGAATCATAAAAAAAAGAAACAAACTTTTAGTAAGAATGATCTATTAAGGTAAAACTATATAAATAATGAATTATTCAGTAAAAAATTATCTCTTCAAAATTTTATTCTCCACCCAAATTATTTATAAAATAGGCATCACAACACAAGATAGATTCCCCTCACATAGATGTTCAACTAGATCATACAAATTTACATCCATGGAGAATTGGATAGGGAAAATAGGATTTTAATATATCTAACATAATATGTTTTTCATGGATTATAAATGATAATAGTATTAAATATATATCTAAGGATAGAATTAAAATTATAACCTAAAAATTGGGTTTTAAAACCAATGATATTCCTCAATCATTTAAATCAGAAGTACTCGATTCCCTCATGTTTTGATAGGAAGAAATCAAAATCTGGTTAAAAGATTAATTATTTAGTTCTCTAAATATGTTATTTTATTTTAAATAATATGAAAAATTGTTAATTATCCTCATGGGAATGTTATTTTAAATATTAATATAGTAATATGTGGAATGTAATTAAAATATAGATAATTTTTAATTAAATTCAATTAAATGTGAACATGAAACATACTCAATTTCAACATTTGTTGATGATCTTTTTAATGGGTTAAATAGGATCATTCAATGAAATCAGATTGAAAAATGTTAATGAAAAAATAATTGGCTCACATGTTTCAAAATCACTCAATCCAATTTTGAATACAGAAGTTTATTTTTAAAGAGAAAAAATTAAAAATCCTTAAATACAAAGGTTCCCTCCCCTGCACCTAAATTATGTGATGTCCAAAATAAATTTGATTATATTTTATATATAATAATTTTCCGAAATTAAATCATGGAAAAGGAATAATGTTTAATGGAGTGGTATGAACTAATAGATATTATTGATTATGTTTTTTTGGCGGTGTGGTATCCTCCACTATCTCTAATGGGATGGTCACATGGAATTTCTTGTATCGATATTCATTAATTGTTAATTGATCATCCCCCCATCCATCATAACATATATATAACAGAAAGAATATACATTAGTAACATTAAATGCAACTTATAATCTCAAATAATTTTTACAAATATTCGAATTGAGTCTAGTGTTAACTAATAAAATTTTGCCCCAAGGATTTATGTTCTTCAGTTAGATCAGATTTTAATGAGACACAATTATACAAACTTTTTAGTCATATAATTTTCAATATCATCCTTTTTAATATAAACCATCACATTTACCATCAATATTATCTAATTTCCAATTCTTTGAAGATCCATATTCTTCTTTCTCAAATCCAAATACACCTTAAGCTCAAATTCCATAAGAATTTGACTTCTTTTCCCTCAAATCATCCTATATGGAAGCATTTCAGTTAGGGTTTTTTATAAAATCATTAACTACCATAATGTGTACTCCATCCAATAGCTCCAATCCTCTTTATTTGGATTAAAATTATTTCTGAAGTTCTCTTATTTCACTATTAGACACATCATCTTTACAGTTATTCTATGAATTTGCGGGAGTTTATAATTTATGATGCACCCAATACTTATATAGTAAATCCTTCATTTTACTATTTTAAAAGAGTCTCATAATAACTAATGCAGTTTCTAGGTATTCAAAACCATAAAAATATAGCTTTATGAAAATTATAATCAACTTTATCATCCTCAGTCTTAGTATATTTTCTTCCACACCATTTGAAACATAAAAACCATCAAGAATGATATAATAATTTTGTAATGATATTGGTAAATGACCTATAAAATATATCCCCCAATGATAATAAATATAGTGAAAGGGGTATTTTTTGTAATTTCTTATCTCATTGGAATAGTTCTAGAAAACTGAAATTTTTCACAAGATTTTCACAATTCATTAAAATATTAAAATAGGCGAGGATAAAAAATAAAAGTTTATAAAACATCTATTATTATAAAATGTGTTCCAATGTGGAATCAACATGATAATGTCTGTTGAAAATAAATGACTGAATAAATTTCACTTTCACCCAAATATCTTTTTAACTCATGGTCAATGAAATTCATTCAAAGAAATTGATCATCACAGCTGTGGTATGTGGATTCAGATTTCAATTTGTTAATTTTTTGGGAATTAAAATGAGATGGGACCTTATATGAAAATTGGAAATTATCCATGTCATCATACCAAGTAATTTATCATCCATATACATCTTCTTTCCATAGAGTTGATAATTCAATGTTTCTTTGTCTATAATTTCATTTTCAGTAGTGTCGGGAAGCCTACATAAGTGATCAGACACATGGTTCTCAACTACCTTATTATATTTGACTAATATTTTGAACACTTTTATATATAAAATCAATTTCACTAGTCCTGGTTAAGATATAACCTTCTTTATCATGTTCCTAATATATGTACGATTAGAAAATGAAGTGAATTTAGTTCCTAGAAGATATTATCTAAATTATTTTACCTAATAGAAAATATATAAAACTTTTTTTGTGTTATTTAATTTGGTTATATCTATGATTATTGTGGAATAGTTAGTGAAATGTGGAAAACCTAATATTCTCTGGGAAAGTAATCCTCCATATTCTTGGTTGGAAGAATCACAATGAATCTAGAATTTTTTTCCATATATTGGTGTTGCATCACTAGTGTTGTAATCAATAACCTCTTCAAATCATAAATGGATCCCTACAAACATCATTGAAAAAAAAATAATCATATTTCAAAATTAATCTAGATAGAGTGAAGAGTATCCTTACTAATGTTTTAGACAATCCACTTGTATAATCACAAATTTCCCAAAAAAACATCTACAATGTTGCACTCATAGTTGGCAAGAAAATGAATTTCTCAAATAAATTTTTGATTTAATCATATAAATGAATTTTTATGATGTCACATCCTAAAGAGAAATTCCACTCTCAACTCTAAAATGACACTTTTCAAAATTTTGAACTAGATTATTTTCATTGTTTTTTTTCATAACTTTTTACATATTTTTCAAAAATTTGTCAAATGATTTTCAAAAAACTATTAAATTACATAAGAAACCCTTAGATAAATATTTAATGTGTACTAAAAAAATTTTCTTACCCAAATTTATGAAATTTATATAGCATTAAAAAATCCGAATTGAGTTACATAGTATGAGAAAGTAGAAATTGGATAGGTAAAAGGAGTCTTCTCTTCATCCCCATGAATAATAGGTACCATAAAATAACTATAAAATTCATCCAACAAGAATCAATGAGTTATCCATAAAAATATATCTAATAGAAGATATATTAATTTGATGGGGGAATAATTTTCCATACTAACTAGATTAAAATATTTAAAATCTATGCACACTCTACAGGTATTTTAAATTCTCATAGTCATCAATTTATTCTATTTTTTTCTCACTGTACTTAGGCCAAATTATTTTTAGAACTAAATGAATAGTGTTAACCCATTGGGAATTTGAAATGGGATATGTGATCCCAACTTCTATGAGATTCTAAATCTCTATCTTCATAACATCCACCAAGTTGTTATTCAACCTCTTATGGGGATGTTTGAATGGTTTTGAATATCCTTCATGAATAATTATTTGGGATCATATATTTGGGTTTATTCATATGAAATCACCTATGATCTACCTTATTTCCTTGAAATCACTTTTAATATCTCAAAAAATTATTATCTCTTTATTTTATTCTTATTATCAATAGTTATCAGTTGTAATTTCAATCCCTCTATAAGGTAAAAAATTTAAAATTAGTGGATAGTGGTTTTAATTATATATTCGGGGACTACTTAAGGGGTTAAAATGATTTATTGTTATGCACTTCAATTGTTCGGTCCTCCTGTTAATAAAAATAAATATCATCCTCTTTAAAGTTTAATAAATCATCAAATAAATATTATTTTATATCTTATTTCCCAATTAAATTATAATGTCAAATGTTTTTTGAATTCTAATTATTAGGGATATTTTTAATGGAACAAATTCTATTCTAAGGAAAATAATTCAAGGAACACACCTGATTCCTCAATTATTTTTGTACCAAACTCATGGGTGTCTTGAAAGGGTCCGTGATCATATAATTGGTTCCTCATGGAGTGAAAATATTGAAGTGTATGGTCAAATCACTAAACTCCCTAATGATTTTCCCTTCATGCAATAATGATGTTTTTTTTGTTCATATTTAACAATTTTCTCCCAACAATGATATGTGAGTGTGATGGGTTATAATATTCTTCCATATTCATCACATAGAATTTATCTGGGAATAAGATATATTTAACATTTACATGGTCATCTCCAAGAACACATATAAGGAAATATATGGAGCATTTTTCAAGATAGACCAAAAATCAGGTGGACTTCATGAATCCCATCATTTATTTGGTTAAAATTATTTTTGGAAATACACTAAATGAATATAATAGATGACATAAATCATTAAAGAGATTTAAATATACATTAGTTAATGTAATGAAAAATGTAACCGGGTATTGATAGTTGGAAGGAAAATACATTTTGATTTCGGTTCGGACATATCATTCCATGTTATTCCTCTCATTACATTTGATGTATCTTTATATTTTGTAAAAAACATTCAAAAAAATAAAAAATCATGGATTTATTTTTAGTGATTCAAGATAGGGGATATTATTTACAAATATATGGAAGCCTTATATAATTTAAATTTGATGTAATGCTTCATGAAATATATTTGAATCCATCATACATGATGGAAATGATGGGGGCATGCCTTTATTCTCCGTTTTATATCATTGAAATTGTTTTTCTTGTATTTAACTTCTTATCCTATAATTATACTATTTCTATTCCTTTTAATCTTCTTGTAGAATTTTCACTGAATTTTATGATTACCATCGTCATTATACTTTAGAAATTTTTTTATTATATCGTGATTATGTGTTTTTGATGGTGGGATCTATTTTCAACATGTTTTTGTTATCAGGCTGACATTATCCTTTCTGATTTACAGCCTTTGAGCCTGTAGTATACATAGTACTATGGAAAGGTTGTCCAAAATATGCCCACTATGTTTTCTAGAATATCAGTCATATCTTCTAGTATTAAAACATCAAATTATAGCAATTTTAAATTAGGTTTTATTCAGTTTGATGGATTCTTATAAGATAATTATAATGCGGGTGGTTTTTGGTAAGAAGTATTGTTAAAAAACATCATTCATTGAAATTGTGGTGGGTTTTGGAATTATTATCAGAATGGTGGTTGGTAATGGAACTATTTTTAAAATATGTGTCTTTCTGGATTATACTAATTAGCAAGTCCATGCTGGACACGAATATTCTCTATTTGTCCTCGATTTTGTGGAACTTACCTAATTATAAGGTTGTTGTACAAAGTTATATTTCCTATATTAGAAGACATTTTTTTATGATGTTATTAGGTGACGAGCATAAACCTCATTCCATATCCAATGGTTATTTTTTAAACACTTTTTCATGGACCATCTATCTCAGAAAATATGTAATCTATTCAATAAAAAATTATACATATCGTGATGTGTAAGATTTTATTATCCATTGAATAACTCTATGTTATTACCTCTTGTACCATACTATTGAGAGTTCTATAAAATCATCTAAATCATGTTCATGGAATCTCTTAGAGACTATTTAGTATGTGAACCCACATGTGATGCATCAAAGAAGTTTTATACCATTTTATAGTAAAACATGATAAAATAAGTCCATAATGTGATTCTCACCAATTTCCTGATGTGGGATGCCGGAACATATATTCATAAATAACTCTAAGGAATTGTAAATGGTTTCTCTTGTTTCCATTATGATGTTATAAATATTTTTTCCGATTGATGTGCTCCTGATTTTTGGGAATATTCTTTTCATGAATATTCTCATTATTTTATTCAATTCATACATGTATCTTTGATTTATATTATACAATAATTATTTTGAATCATATTCCAACGAAAATGGGAACACCTTACACTTTTCCTATTCCTCAGCCACCCATCATGGTCTAAAAATATCCCAAAAATACGTAAACTAATTAATATATTTTTCAAGGAATTTCTCTTTAAATACAAATATTTGGGATGCAAATTGATCATTTTATACTTCTCCTAATTTTTTTATCTATTACATGAAATAATGATTGTTTTAATTTAAGAATTATTGTGCCCATTTCCCTCTACGTGTTTGGTTGTGATTTCCATCCATGATGAAAATCTCAAAGTGAAAAATTAAAGATTCAATCTAGTATACAAGAGAAGTTTCATCAAATTAATATTTTAAATTAAATTTTCTAAATCTATTAAACAAGGATTATCATTTTTAGGATCAATGACATATGAAAATTGGAATTTTTGAAACCATTTCACTGGAGATAAGACCATGTTATGTCAAATTCCAATCATGGGTAGATCAAAAAATAATAATTTCCTCTAATAAAATGAATTATTGTGTGTATTATAGTTTATCTATAGAGAGGATCATGTGAAAATTGTATTTTTCACCTTAAGAAATTGAAATATGTGGAGGTTGTTTTCTATGTTTTTTTACTTTAAAATGAAATAAATGAAATTAAAAAATTAAAAAAAATTGTTGATGAAGGTGATGGGGTTTGGATAGGATCACCTTTCCCTATTTAGTAATGTTTATAATAATAATTCTCTTCTCATTAGATTGAATTATTAATGGAAGAATCCATTGATTAGGTTCTCAATATCCCATGGTTGAAGAAAGCAATGGAAACCAAACCTATGTGCATCAAAATCAATTTACCATTCCATACCAACTACATGAAGTATTGATCATGAATTATTCACCCCTTAGAAATATGTAAACAATTCACATATTTCATACATGTACAAATATTCACTGGTACTCACTAACAAAAATAATATTCTATATCGAGAAAACTACACTACATGGGGGATAATAGTGATCTTCAACAAAATATGTAAACAATGAATGAAAAAATAATAAATACAATCTAATAAAGATAATTTATAACCAATAAAATTATATGTAATTTAAATAAAAAAGGTAAAATTAAATTTATTTATAAGACATTGACATTAAAATATGAAAAATTTACCTTCCCTGATCACTCAATTGATTGACTGTATCATGTGTCGGATAATAGTGTTGAATGGGAAAGAAAAATGAATTATAAATCTAATAAAAGTGAAATTAGAAAAATAACAGCCCATCAAGGATCCATTTCTCTATCAAAACCCGTGTTTATATTTCTTAAACATCTATTAATTGATTGGGTATGCATATTTAGATTAATGGTATTTTTTAAAGACATGATCCTTAATCAAATCATGTTTTTTTGGGAAATTATGCAAATATTTTATTCCCAAATTAATCAAGCAAACTTATTCTTATTTAATATAATCAAAAACTTTGTCCACATGGTCGCATTAAATGTATTACTCATTGAGGGAACATATCCATTAAATATAACAAGAACATGACCTTCATGTATTATTTAAAATCATTTGGAATCACCATATTTGGAAGCTGTTACATTGAGTTATTCATTATTTACAATGTCAGGGTCCATTATATTAACCAGAAGAATTATCAATATTGTTTATTTTTCTAGGCCTATGTATATAGATATTATCATTACATCTAACAGAATTTGTTTAACAAAATAAAAAATACAACCCATAAAAAACAATCATTCCTATTTAATGAATATTGAAAACATTATCAAAGAAATATATTTGGGAAGGAAAACTATTAAAATTGAAGAATTAATAAATTTTCACATTTTATCCAAAAATTCACTGAAAATACTAAAATGATTAAAATAATCCAAAATTTATTAATTTTATGTTATTAAATTATTTAATAAAACATGAAAGATAATATACATATTATCTCTACCATAGTCTACAATTCTACCTCTAACAATGTCTTATGAAACTATCAAATAGTTCATATACATTGAGAGATTATACAAGTATACTTAGTAGCTGCCTCCCTGGAAACATTTATGAAAACTAAATATAATAATAATAATGTCCAGTGAATAATAAAATTAAACTAACTCATTACCTAAATTTTTAAAACTATATTATACTTATTAATCCTTAAAAAAAGAAATGAATTCATGAAATAATATCAATATCAATACATATAAGTATGTTTTGACAAATTATAAACATCCCCCCAGATTGTTTCAATCACGCTCAAACACAAAAAATAATATTTTTTAATCCCTTATATATGTTATCCTACTAAAAATTCTTACATTCCATAAGTAGAAATTCATTTTATCATATATCCAATGAATCTCATCAAAACCGCATCATCATTCACTCATATGTTTCCATGAAAATATTCTTATCTTCACAACATCCCATTTTTCCTGAATTATGCCTTGTGAAATGATTGGATATGAAATTAAAAATATTTGAAACTATATTCAAAAATATTGGAATATAAGTATGCGTTAGAACCTCAATCCACAACGACCTCTAATTAAAAGAACAATGATATTAGAGTCATCACAACATGTGTACCCAAAATCATAAACATTAAACCATTACATCTCATATAAACCAATATTCCATGCATCATTTAAGGGAAATTTAGCAAGAAAGGTAATTTAGTGATATATTTCTCACCAAAATAGATATTGGGGAAAATCCATATGTGAAACAATTCAGCTACAATTTCCCACCTAACATAGTTGTTGGACTATATAAAATCATAAAATATTATAATACATATCATACACAATGACTATATTTGAAACTACCTAGAAATAGAATCCTGTTCATCAATCACCTAACATGACCAATTCCTAATGATGATAAGGAATATGAAACCAGATTCCATATATGCCCATAGGCATCAATATTTATCATCATTAAAAATATTAAAATTTTAATTAGTAAATATTATTCAATAATTTTTTTAGAGTACATATTAATACTACCATAACGAATTATATTAAATTAAATCAATCGAAAATAATAATTCACATTAAAAAATTAAAAATTATCATCATACTCCTTAGAGAATTATGTACAACAATTTTATGGTTCCATTTAATTTATATACCTCAATATCCATCCCGTGAGTTAATTATTAATTCAATTAACCTTTACATACTTTTAGTATTCTAAGATACATTCAAAGATAACACTAGTATATTAACTCAAAATTAATAAACCAAATATAGAAAATATTTTTAACTCTGTCAAATGACCATTTAGAAATAATACATAAAAAGGACACACTAAGAAACCTCCAACATGAAATACCATCTATAAATACATTACCATCATCATGGTGTAATACCAATCACTATTCTATGTGATAAATTCCTTCCTACCATCACTACCATCAATCCAAATATAGATCCAAGGAATCTAATCCCATAGTATATAAAATATTACAACCATACATGGATAAAATGAAATCAAATCATGATTCTAAAATGATAAGGAATAAAATATTTTAAATAAAATAATTTTTTTTATGTCAAACGGAATGGGAAATTTAGGAATTAAATTTAACAATATAATTCCATTAAGACACTATAACATGATTTCATACCATGTAGAAGTATTCCCCAAATTATCCTTTTCATTGATATCATGAATTAACTAATTTTAATATATATATTATAGAAAAAATAAACCATTCAACAACAAATATTATTTCTGTGAATCAACCATAAACATGATTCAAATAATTACTTTTAATTAATTTTTTTTAAAAAAAATTATAGTTTTGACACATCATTTTTATATCACTAATCATTTCACCATTACGAAAATCCAACGAACATGTACAATAGTAGTACATTCTCTTTATTGGCATACAAAGACCCAAAATCAAATCCGGGAAGGGACTAATTTCCAGGGTACTGTAGCAACACTGTAGCAGGTCACTATAGTAGGACTGTAGTGGCAGTGGACTGTAGCGGCGGCAACACTGTAGCGGTGGAGGCAATATAGCAGGATTGTAGTGGAGGGGGTACTGTAGCAGGTACTATAGCGGCCCTAGTTCTCTAGTAGTACAATTCACCGAGGGACTCTTTGTGCCCAAAAAAAATTGGGCTTCCAAGACTTGTTTTAGGCCACTTGGGCTTGGGCCTTCTGGCTATGTAATGGGTCTCCCTCTACTCAGTCTAAAGAGGTCTTTGCTTTAAATAATAAAATGAGGATCCGACCCCATCCTATTAAAAAAATTAAAATTTCACCATTACCAAAATTATATTATTTACAAATTTCCATGCACAACAATCATTACAACCATATAATAAAACTAAAAATGATAGAAAACTAACTATTTAATCACTAGATGTGTCAAAAACATAACACAACAACATATGATCACAATGAGACTTCGAATTAAATATTGATTCATGTTGTTATATAAATTTATGTTGACTCCATTTTTTAAAAATATAATATAATGATTAATTATTTCACATAAATAAATTGAAATTTTTATATAAAAAATCACATACCTCAACTAGAAGTTTATCATCATCTGTGAAAAAATAGTTTGACATATAGTTTCCATCCCAAATGTGAATAAAAACCCCATAAAATCTATCCACAATAAAACCCCATAAATATTGGATTGAAACACGGTAAAATATAGAGTAACACCACCATATCAAATATATAAAAATAAATAGAACAAATAACCAGGAGGGAAAGTGGAAATGAGAGTACCACGAATCACTAGACCCCAATTCTATGATCCAATGTGTCTACACTCTCAATGAATATAACTCAATTCTTATTAAAAATATTTAAACCATCCATAAAAATATATTATTTTAAATATAAATAATTTTCATTCTTTTGAAAATAAATATAATAAATATTATTTTTGATATTAGTTCATCACACTTAAAAATTATATTATTACATCATAAAGCTGACACATACACCTAATAGAAATTTTTTCAATAATAATAATATTTTATGATATAAAATGTTCTATTTTAACGAAATATTATATGAAATTTAATATTAACATTATATTTTCACAAATTTTCCTTAAAATCGAATGAAAAATTTAAAAAACATGAGATGAGAATAAAATGATTAGTTTGGGAATTTTAATGATAATGAATGAAAATCATTATCCCATGAATACTCATAAAAATTTCCCCTTTACAAATAAACATTGAACTCAAAATAATGATTTTCTTATCTAATAAATTAACATTAATAGACAATATATTCACAAAAATATTCATCAGAATTGTCAACGGAAGAAAATCATATATATATTTTTCATTGATGAAAAACTCCCAAAAACGTATTCAAAATTTATACATTTCACAAATAAGAAGGTTTATAAACGTCCCACTATACTTACTCTCATTTTCTAACTTTTTGATAAAATAAATTTTTTAGAAAAACCCATATTAATAATCGATAAATCATGTATTTAAAATTGGAATTAATTTCTATATAAATATTATGTCACTCATACAATTGGAAAGTCAAAATTAGTAAATTCCTATTATATAATTTTAGAAACAATACATGTAACTTCATTCCCTTTACCCAATGAAATTGAGAGTAATATTAATCCCCCCAATCATCATGATATTTATCTAGCCAAACCATCTTAATGATATATATAGATCTCACTAGTAATAATAAACAATTCCAAATAAGAATAAAATAATTATAATAGATTAAGTCATTAATTACCATCATCATACTCTTAAAAATATATATTCCACCCCTATAAAAAACTATATTATAAGAATATCGATGCCTTCTAAAATTTTTTTGAATACCCTTGAAATAAAGGGATGGGGGATTTTTCTTTATATAAAACATAAATATGTTTCAAAGAATAAAAACATAAAATAATTCTTATGGTGGTGGGAAATAACACTAGTATTTTATATGTTAAAATACAATATTCTTTTTAACTATTCATCTAAACAAATCTTATAATTTTTTTTAATATATTCCATTTGAAAAATAAAATTAAAAGAAATTAACAAAATATAATTTAAAATTACATTATAATTCATATATTTAAATTAAAATTATTCATTAATATAATTATTAAAATACAGTCATCTTTGTAACATTTAAATAATAAATCATTAAATTAAATCAAATACAGTTTTATGATAATTTGTCCCTAACCTCAAGACATATATATCATGTTTCTTATTTTTATCTTATATAATAACATTTTAATAATAATTAATGATATTAAAAAAAATTTCTAAGTATTTTAAATAATTGTTAATCTTATTATTTAATTTATTTCAATGAAATATTTACTTACATATTCAGTTATGTTTGCATCGGATTATTTGATGATATTCAACTCATATTTCCAGTGATCATTGGTAGGAAAACTATTACGAAAGAAATCAGTATTCTATCATATAAAAATTTATAATGAAGAAATAATTTTTATTTTAATATATTAATTATTCTTTTAAAACTATCAATGATTGATTATTTTGAAAAATATATTTCATTATAAATATTGATATTTTTTACCATGTGCAAGCATGAGTAACAATTCCACTTTTTAATAAACATGAGAGGAAGAAGATTTGTATAATTTTAACATTAAATAACGTGGATTATATAAAAAATATCATTCCATATCATTAAATAAACTTATATATACTGGTTAGGTGTTTTGATGACGAAAAATGAATCACCTCAAATCCTGGAGATGGTAATCCATATGTATGCATGGATGATATTATCATTTTTTAAATGGATTGGAAGATAATAAATTAGAAGAAATATTTTATACCCATAATTATAAATATTTTTAATAATATGATATATTTACATTAAATAAATCATATTTAATATCCATGATAGGTGATGATGGAAAATGAATTGCATCAATATGTGAGGTGACACCCATCTATACACATTAATGATGAATTTGCTTCGCATTTACAGGACATGGATATAGTTATATCTAATTATGTTAAAATAACAACATAAAAAAATATGTATCAACTATTTTTATTATTTCATCATGATTGATTAATATTATAAGGAGGTAGAAAATGAAATTTAAAAATAATGGATAAGAACAATACCTCATTTCGGACAACCTATTTAGGATTATAGAAAAATCCTACAAATTATTATTTTAGGAATAAAAATTAAATAACTACAAATAGGTATGTATTATTGGAAGTTATTAATATAGGTATTTTCATAACAAAGAATCTATTTTATTATATAGTTAATGGTTATGGGGGTGTCCTTTTTTTATTAATAGAATGGGAAGTATTGTAATTTTTAAAATGAATAAATTTTTTAATGTATTAATCAAGATAAATCCATTAAAATGGACCATATATTAATATGATATTAATTATGGTATAAATATGTCTTGAAAATATAATTTATATCATTTTTACCCTTATCACATATGTTTACCCCTGAGTAAACATGTTTTAAGCATTATAGTGGAAGTGAAATTATAATGTTTATAATGTTCATTATAACGAAAAATTAATTTCACATTATTAATTAAAATTAATAAATAAAAAATAAAATTCAATTCAA
The DNA here is from genome assembly GCA_963277665.1 of Viscum album. NCBI lineage: Eukaryota > Viridiplantae > Streptophyta > Magnoliopsida > Santalales > Viscaceae > Viscum > Viscum album. Next base: position 2,111,311,066 of record OY728120.1, read on the forward strand.
TTCTTTTATGATCACTTCCAATATGTGGTAGAAATAAATTTAAAATAAATCCCACAAAATGCCATGAAAATACAACATTTAAATAATAAAATCCTTTTAGGTATAAATACCTTTTTATAGAAAATTGAATTAATATTTTTATTATATTACAATCAATTGTATTAATTTTAGTAAAACTTAAATAATTTTATTTTAATCAAAATACAACTTATAATCAGACATTCTAAATAGATGAAAAAATTTAATATTGTTTTCAATAAAAATTTCTATTTTTATATAAATATTGAAAATCAAATTTAGAAATTTATAATGGAATCATACTCAAATAAATTGACATGATGAAATAAAAAAAGATCTGTATTAATTTTTTTTTATAATAAGATTCTAATAGACCCAAACCTATAGGTGTTTGAGATTTTTATTTATGAAAAATACATCAATGATAGGCTCCTCACCCATTAACCTAAAAAATTCAGAATGTTCATGCGCAATACCTCCTATATAGTTTTGATAGTATGAGGTTTCTTAATATACATTTATAGTTAATTTTTATAAAAAATGACTACTAGAACTAGTCATATATGAGATCTCTATAAACTATATATATTAAATAAGGATCATGATCAATAATGGTCATTTTTAGAACCACATGAATCCTCACTACCTCCTCCAGATACATCCTTGACTTCAACATGTAGGATCTTATTAATTAATATGAAGTGAGAAGAATTTTCTAGTGATCTATGACCACACATAAACATCATTCCCTCCCAAAGTTCGTTATATTATAATGATAATGTCCATTAAAATGTCCTTCCACTTACATTGTGTAATTTCACGTGGAAAACCAAACCCACTAGGATCATTGTGGTCTGACATAACCCTCTATTACACCAATCATTCAGAATAAAATTATATAATTAATGAATCATTCCATAATTCCCAAATTTACTTTATAAGTTATGAAAAATAATTTCCAAAACAATATGTTTCTCAAATGGAGAAAAATTGACTCAAATTGATCCATGAAATCCATTATTGAATGAAAAAAATAACCTTTCCCAAAAAAATAGATAATTCTATTTCACTTTATACCACCCCAATAATGTATTTCCAAAATTAATGTGTTACTACCAAAAAGTCACCTTAAAACCCCATAATGGAATCCTATAACTATTTCACCACTTATTATTTCAGTATAATCTAATAAATAAACTCGCTACAACCAACTGGTCCCGTATCAAGGAGAATATCGGAATAATCTTCCATTTCTCAACATACAAAACTTTAAAGATATACAAAATCACCATGTTTCATATCTCATCGATAATTACTCATAAAATTTCATTAACATATATAATATTAACTCACAAATTCATAATTATATAATAATACCCTCCATAATCACTACACCATATTATATTCACACTGTGAGAAGACATACCACATGCTCGTGTGATCTATATTGGCCATAAAATTCTCTCTAGTTGAGTAATTATGATACAACTTAATAGAAAAAATTGTAACCAATATCAGGGATATGTGTTTTGTAGTTATATTAATTAATATATTGATTTTAATACCAAAAAAATATAAAATATGTATACTTCATTAGGACACAACCCATCCCAACACCTGAAAAATCACAAAAAACCATGAATGTGATTCCCTGCTAGAAATGAACACAATCTCTGAAAAGATTCTCCTAAAAATAAATTATATTATTCTAGAAATGGTTAAACTAAAATAACATGATCCATTATAGTCTATCAATTCATTATATTTTTAATCCTCGAGATATTAGTATGTAACATCATGTAATTACCATCATCAACATGAAAACTCTATACCCCAACAATAATTTCAGGGTCTAACTATGAAATATTATACACTATCCTTAATGATTCTATAGATATTATATGTTGAGACATATTATGTCCCATTAAATAGGCATAAATAACTATGAACTCGCACATTTATATCTTCCCAATTATAATGTGATAATTAAAATATCCCAAAACTGGTCACATATACATTGTATTCTTCTATTACAAATCTAATAACATGAGGATCTATATAATAAAAACCACTATAATTAAAAATAAAAACAAAAAAAATGTATTCAATATTCACTTAATAAAGAATGGATAATTCAAACCATTGATGATATTACAAAAAAATCATAATGTTCATACTAACATCTAAAACCTATCTTTGGAATATCCTCGGCCATCAATCACGTTATAGGATATCATAACTATAAATAATTAATAGAGGCCTATGTAGATCCAATTAAATTATTGAATAAGTCATTATTCCATGTTATGGATATATTTTCATTATTTTATCCTAGTTCATGTAATATATAATACATTACTAAACCCAATATCAGATTAACCATCAATGGATGAAAATGAATCAAAATAAAAAAAACCCATATGATTCTCTCCCTCAATAAAAATCATGTAAATATTGTAAAAACTTCATATTTTATGAATTTTTTTTAAAAAAATAAATTTAATTCATTTAATATCATACATCAAATAAAACAACATCATTTAACAAATTGTATATAGTGTGTCACTATAATTTTTCCATAACAATGTTGGTTTTAATTCTAGTAAACAAATTTTATATATTAAATATAATTGTTTTAGATAAAAAAATTATATTGATAAATAGGTACTTAATTTTTTTAATGTATTTATATATATTCAAAATACATTTCTCCTCAAAATATAAATTTTATTTATTTTTTGGAGAAAATAATGTAATACATTTTTCAAAATTCCGATAATTTATTTAAAAAATAATAATAAAACATTAAATATTATCTTAGGGAGAATATTTATGTTTTTTCTGAAATTTTAAATTTTTTATTAATGAATAGTGAAAAATAATTTTTTTTATTGAGAACATTTTTATCATTTATAAAAATTACATGTTTCATTTTCATTTAATATTACTATATATGTAATACTAGTTCATTAATATTATAATTAATCCAATACAGGTCTTTTAATTACACATTATATTTAATTTTTCTAAATAAATTTCTGAAACATATGAAATATTTTCATAGAAAAACAACTTTAACATTGCATCATCAAATAGAATTTTAAAGTTAATTATTCTATATATATATGAATTTTATTTTTCAAAATGGATTAAATATTTTCAATAACCATAAAAAATATTCTATAATATATAAAAAATATTTTTTTATAATAAATATTAAAGACCAGTAAAAATTAATTTATGTGGGTTAGGTTAAACAATGTTAAGAATGGATTAAACTAAAACAATAAGAGTTCAAATGACCTATAAATTTTTTAAATTCCTATTTTATACCTATATATTTAAATTATATCATTAATCTTTACATACTGATCAATTTTGGATCTTTTTTGAATGTGTAAAATGTCGGTACAATATTTTGTTTAAAAAAATCATATTCTGTCTTCTCACCCACTTATAAAAGGGAACCACCAATCCACTCCACTTCCAAATTAAAAATATTTTTTGTTTTGGAAAATACCTAAGAAAATATATTACATTATTCCCTCCATAATTTTTATGGTCATTATTAATATTTTGAACCACTCTAATGAAGAATTTAGTTGTAAACATTATGATGTTCTCCAAAGAGTCGGTGTAGCCGATATCCTTTCATTTTCATTTTATTTATTTTTTAACACCATAATATTATCATCATAATATATTATATAAAAAATAATTCTCCCTAATATACTAAATTATTTTTTTGTTAATGTGATGACCTATATTTATCTCCTCCTCTATCAAATGTTATTAGAAACTATCGATCATGTGTGCATAAGACATGCCTCGATATCCAATAAAAATCATTTTCTATCACCTACTATTACTGATATAGATACTGTTGAATTTAATATTTGTTCTAATAAAATTATAATATCACATATACCATATTACCTTCCAATATATTGCAAAAGGATACTATCGCTCAAGAATAAGTGTGGATTGTCACCTCCATAATGTAATTTGATTAATTTCTTTATTTTGGCATTGATTTTAATAAGGATATATATAATTTATTTATAGGATATCTAATAAATAAATAAAATTTTTTAAAGGTGATATATAATTTCATATTCATTATATTCGTTCATTAAAATTTTTATAACAATGTTCATGTGTGAGGAAAAGCTACCTTATATATAAATAATGCAATTCATTTTATATTAACATATATTATAAATTACTATATATATATATAATAAAATTTTAACAAAATTAAACCATGGATAATATTATTTATATTATGGAACCTTGGTCAATGTTAAACAACAAAAACTTTGATACCAAAATATACATGTCAAACGATGCAATTATTACCCAAAACATTATTTTCATAATTAATTGTAAATAAATAGGAAAAAAATTTCATATATAAGTCATATATGGTATAATATAATTGGTTATGGTTATTAAATGTATATATAATTAAATAATATTTATTATATAGGAGGTCCAATTTTTTAATACGAATGTAGATTTATGATGGGAAATATTTTTACAATGACTTATTATGGACATATATTAGGTTATTCACCTATCGTGATTTTTTAGTTGAATCTAGTGATAAATACTCATTTTATATTTTGAATTAAATTATTATGATGATAATTAATGTTTCAAAAAATATATTTTTCATTAGGCATATGATTAAAATGTTACCAAATCGGGTAAGGGTTTTTCGTCTTAATTTTACCTTCATGAGACACATTATATATTCACTTATTATTTCTTTATTGTGGTTTATATTTTTCTTATGAATGTAATTTATGAATAATATATAATCTATTATCGGATATACACACATAAATATGTTATTTTTACATCATTAAGATTATGATTCAAATGTATCCAAAGTGGAAAATCTTTTATATTAAAATGTCTTTATTAATCATGATTATATATGACTATGTTTTCTATGATAAAATATTATGAAATAAATCTCAATAAAACATCATAATGAGTTTATAATATATTTATATTAGTAAAATACAAAATTTTCATTAATTTTACATTCTTAAATTATTAAATAAACAAAAATAATGATTTTATTTAAAATAACTACTATTTATCTTTAGTGTTGAAAATAAATTTTCACTCATGTTCATGTTTTAAATACATTATTTGAAAAAAAATCCTCTAGTTATTATTTAATGAAAATTTTCTCCATATTTATCATCTAATATAATGATTTGAAATGAATATTCTTATAATTTATTGAACAAGGGACATTCAATTTTTTACAAAAACAAATATTGTGAAATGAGTTATTGTTTTATGAAACACGGAATGACTAAACTTTATCCACATTAGACATGATAAATTAAGTGAATATTCCCTTATAATTTTCCATAATTATTTATAAAATTTTTTTTACATTAATATTTTTTAAATATTAATATATTATTTATTGTACTTCAAAACATAAAATATATATTCATTAATAATTATTTAATGATCTTTTTATGTAATTTTAATTAATCAATTACAACACCCATTAGTGGTTTTTGTGTTTTAAAATGGCTATTCTCTAATTTGATCCATATTAATTTTTTCTTCTATTGGTATAAGTAATTTTTATGATTAAATATTTTCCTTGAAAATTATTTCCTTCCACATGTTATATTATGATGAAATTATTTTGAAACACATTTTTATTATATTTGTTATGATAAGATTATTTTTCTATCACCTTAAGACTCAGATATGTATGTATTATGTTATATTTGGGATAGAGATATCCTTCCAAATCATTGGGTAATGATTAATGTTCTATTATATCAAATAGGACGTTGGAGGATAGTTCAAACTCAAAAAAAGAGGATTCTTGAGATATTATCTCATGGTTGAAATAAGCGTGTACACGATAAGTTATCCCATGCTAAAATTAATACTAAACATATGAGTTCATCCCAATCCAAAAAGATAGTACATGAGAGGTAATTTTAAGAAAAAAGGAGGAAAATGGGTAGGTAGTCCAACAATAACATTATATTAACTTCTTGGTGGTAATCATTGTCATAAGAATTTCCATTCTTCTATGTATTACACAAATATATTTCCAATGAAATTATTATACTGTAATGGATTATTATTTTTTTATTAATGATTATGTATCATAAATAACCCTGACTTATTCTAGGATGCATTTTTATGTTTTATGATATGGAGTGTATAGTTTCCTAATATATTACGTTTTGTTATCAAAATTGTATGCTCATTTTATGTTTCTATATACCCTTTTTAACATTATTGTCCTTATTATATTACCATTTATTATATTTCTAGTCCCCTATATATGAAAAATATTATTACTTATGATTCATCATGGAAGGGTACCAGTTCTGTTAAAAATATTTTTGTATAATAATATTTAAATATGAAGTTTAAATTTATGTATCCTAGTTACCAAAGGAAAAAGAAATAAACAATTATATCATTGATTGTTCTGTTTTGTCATGAATATTCATCTAATATTATGTGATGTTTATGTATGAAAATTTTGGCTCATTATCATTGGTATCAAATAAATATTTAATAAACCATAAGAAAATAAAATGATAAAATTTATATGCATCTCTTGGAAAAATTCTAAGTATATGACATAGTGTTGAAAAATTTCCCTTAATATTTTTGATATATATTGTGAGTGGTATCCAAGAAACTAATTCCAATCTAGATACTACAAATGGATGTGGTAATGGAAAATTTGTACAAAGGAGTAATAAAATTTAAAAGTGTTAATTTTTCATTAAATATGCTGTTATATTATACACAATAACTATCCTTAAGACAAACATAGTTTCGCACTCCTTGGGAATATGATTCGTAAATTCAATAACACTTTATTAACAATCCGAAAGGATGTCAATAATGACCTTGAAAATACTGGGAGAAGCCTATGGTTTAATATAATGAAAATATGTTTTCATGATATAAGCATCCTATTAGTTATTATTCATTATTATGTGGTTTTACAATATTTTTATTATTTTCCATAATATGATTTATTATTTTCGTAATTGGATTTAAATAATATAAATAACATTAAAACTAAATGCGATGGATAAATTTAGTGATTATGTGAAACCGAATTAGATTATGGCCAAAGGTAAAAATATTTTTATTTTTCCTAATCATTTATCGAGATATATTATAATTACTGTGAATATTTTTCATATCCATACCACATAAAATAATATGAATATTGGATTTTAGAAAATTTCATTTGGTAATGAACACAGAGAAAAAATATTTTGTTTCATTCATGTCTTGTATAAGGGAATAAGTACCTAGATAAATATCTCAAATGAAAAAGAACATGTTTTATCGGGTGAAATGAATGTAATAGGGAAATATTTTTTGAAGTAATTTTATTATAATATGGGTATAACATGGTTATTATATGAGTACATTACATAAAAAAATGGTTATACACAATAACAATGAAGGGACATATCAATTCCAACCATTTAAGTGAATGTATTGAGGTTTTTATGTATTAAAATTATTGAATTGCTTTGTAGAAGATTTTTACCAATGGTATTTTGGTTATAAAAATGATGAATCATATAAGTAATTTTTTAATTTTGAATGTATATATGTCTTAATTAAAATAATACTGATTCATACCATTATTTGTATAAAAGTTCATGGTTAAACATAAGTCTAAATTCAGAATCACCACTCTTGAAAATTTATTTGATGGGTCTTTAATGTGATGAAATAAATTTTGGATAATTTTCATTTTGAGATAGGATATGTTACAATTTTGATCATCATGATGTAATATTTAGAAATAATTATATTTTCAAATGTTTAAAAATATTAAAAACCTTCATGTTTTATTTGATATTTTATTATGAAATATTTTTAACGATTTCAATTATATTTTTTCCATACATTTAAGAATTATTTAAATATAATTTTATTAAAACATATTACAACCAATCATATTCTGAATGGTTGTGAGGATTCATCCAACAACAAAATAGAGAAATGGTTGAAATGTATACCACTGAAATATGTGATTTCTAGGTTAGTATGAAAATCTTTTTTAAAATTTCTCTGATAAATATATATTATATATTTTTTTTAACATGTGTTTTATTATAGAGATAACCAAGGAATATAAAAATTATATTGTGATAGCTTATATATCATGGAAAATTATGGTTCATTAGAAGGAATACCCAACTAATGATTAGGATTTAGCTGTGGTAATTTTTTCATTAATTATATTGATTAATTGTCTTTATAGAAAAACAAACAATATATATATACTATTATGATATGTTAAATTTATATATTCTATCTAAATGGGTTTCTTATTTTCCAGTGAATATGGTTTGAGCTGATTAAATATTATAAATTCTTAATACATTAACACCCGGGGAGAGAACCTGTTGGATGGTTATTTGTGTAAAAAGTATAAGGTTATATTATCTATGATGAGGATAAAAAAAGAACAATTATTTTTAGATTTTCAATTTTTCTAAATAGAAATCATGAATGTAGGGATAATGTAAAATCATTCTCAAATAATTGGTCAACCATATATCATAGGGAATATTAAAGATGTTCATAAGGAGATGTTAAGCTAATGAATATTGAAAGAAATGTTCCTTTTTTAACCTTTATTATGATGGATTGATCATGTACAATAACATTGTACATTTTCTAATAATACATTATATGAAAATGAAATTTTTAGAGGAATATCATTGGCCTTAATTCTAAATTCACAATTTATACAAAAATATATATAATGATTTGAATGATAATTTCTATTTAGAAGGTATAATAAGGGATATTTCAATTTTTGTATCATGGTTCATGGTATGTCGTTATGTTCTACTTAAGAAATAAATTTATTAGGGGTTGATAAATTCATTACCTGTACTTGAAAGGAAATGTGAAGACACAACCATGGATTCTATTGTATGACTCCAAAAAAAAATCTAAAGAGAAAAACTTTATATTGGATTTAGTCAATTACTATAAAAATTCAGCATAATTAATTTATTTTAGAGGGGATTTATATTTGGATAATATTTCAGAAATATACATTAATGAAGTGGTAAACCTATTTAGAGATCTAAATTATATAGTCTCTCATTTGTGTCATAGGTTTACCATGATGTTCTACAGAAGTTTTCAACGTGATCTTGATATAGAATTGTGTTCTAGAACAATGCGTCAACCTTATAAAGATGGACAATATAAGGGAAAAATTCAATCCCCAAAAAATATATTGAGGTCCTTGTCTAGGGATTTGAAGGATTTTTTGGGTCAACAAATTACGTTATCCTATCCTTCATAAAATAATTGTTGTTATGAAATAATTAATATGGATCCTTATGAATTATACTAGAGAAGGAACTGTAAAACGAAAACATGCTGGGAGGAGGATGGAAAATGAAATCTATTGGGACATGATCTAGTTGAGGTAATGATATAAAAATTCTGTTTCATTCTAGAATAGATCCATGAATCTCATAGTCGATAGAAATGATATGCTGACAACAATTTTCATCATCTGATGTTTGAGGAATTTGATAATTTGATTCTATTAACATTTCCTTTGTATAAGGTTATGAAATTAGGAAATAATGGGAATATATGACATAAATATATTTTCACCATCAATATTATTGATCGTGTAGGGAAAACAACATATCACATAGCACATCGACTAAAACTCTATAAAGACCAAGATATTTTCCTAGTATCTATATTGAATAATTAAATAATTTTTCCATCACATGTACTAAATTTAGAATTCATGCCACATGATAGTGATCTTTGAAATGAAGAATAACAAATGGATATTCTTGATCATATATGGAACGTTCTTTGAAAAAATATAATTCACCTGATCATGTTTTTATGGAAAAAGAACCATATGGGGGAAGCAACATGGGTTCCTTCTGATATGATGAGGTTGAAAATTACTCATTTATTTATATAAAATAGATGGAATTTTGTGGGTAAAAATCATTTTATATGGTGTATAATTTCACTCCCTGATGTTTTATAGAATATTTTTTAAAAATAAGTTTATTTTCGAGGTTGTATTGTGTTATATGGAACACCAACATTTAGTGAGCCATTTTTTATTATAACATTTTAAAAAATCAATTAATAATTTTTTAATGATTATGTGTAATAATATTTATAAATTTTTACTACAATTGTTTTATATAATCAAATTATAATAATTATTTTGTAATTAATTTTATATGTACTTATATACATTGTAAATACATCTATTCTCAAAGGACTGTTTTTATTTATTTTTTGAAAATATAGTCAAATTATTTTTACCAATTATATAAAATGTATTTAATATAATTAAATTAAACTTTTAAATTAAAATATCAAAATTATCGATGGATTATTTTTAAGTATTTATATTATGGGATGAATTTTTTATTGAGTAGGGGAAAATATTGACTTTTATGGAAAATTGACTTTTTGTTTTACGAATTTAAAATATTAAGTTTTCATTAATAGTGTTCTAAAAATTGATTTTGATAAATTATAATATAATGAATAAAATTATTATTATTAGAAAAAGTTTCAGATTTAATGTTGTTATTATAATACTCTATACATAGGAAAAAGTTTCCTTAGAAATAATTTTTTAGTCATTTCAACTTGATTAATATTAAATTGCATTTTAAAAATTATCTGAAATAAGTTTCTAAAAAAAGATTAAATATATTTAATAATCCTAACTAATGTTAAATAGTTTTTTAATATATATTATTTGAAAAAAATATTACAAAAAAAAGTAAATTATCATGATCAATGTTAAAACATGTTTACCAAGGGGTTAACTAAAATGAAAAGGGTTAAAATGACCAAATAACATTTTGAGTTTCTATAGTATGAGAATATTTAAATATTATATAATATAATTTAATATAAGTATTTATAATTTATTTTTTTAATGTTTCTAATATTTGTATATTTTTAAAAAAAAATATCACATTTTGTCCACTCCCCAGTTTATAAAAAGTAACCGACATTCATCTCATATTAAAAATTATATAGTGATTTACATTGGAAAGTACTTAAAAATATTCCTTCCTTAATTCCCTACACACTAAATAGTGTCATTATTTTAATTTGGAAACCCTCATATAATGGATTTATGTGTAAAAATAAAGATGAACTCTAAAGAAGAGGTATAGGACTTAGACAGTTGATTACATTTTATTTATTTTTAAAACATCATAAAATCTTATTCCACCATTATGATAAAATAAAATTTGTATATAAAATATAATAATATATTTTAAATTTAATTTATTTACCTACATCTATCTCCCCTCCATCAAATGAGAAGAATCATTGTTGATTGTATGTATGGAGGACTACCACCTCACAAACAAATGTGGTAAATTTTCCATCAGTGCCTCTCAATAATAGATTTAAATATATATTTAATTCTTAAAAATAATATTTATTATACATGTAATTATTTAATTACAATATTCTATAAAACATTATACATTCCAATATTTTGGAAATTGATTGTGTCTCTCAGGCATATATTTAGACTATTGCCTCATTGTAGCGACGAGATTCATTTTTTCATATACATTTGAACTGAATGGTCATATTTCGAAATTTAATGAATATATATTATATATTTGAAATAAAAATGATAAAAATGATTAAATATTTTTTAAAAATCTTTTATCCCACATATAAATAATATAGAAATAGGGTTTACGTGTAAAAATGAGGGACCATCTCGATGAACGATGTTATTCATTTTCTATATCTAAATTCATTGAATTACTAAAAATAAATATTTCATTAATAAATATGATATCTATATAATTGTTAAAATTCCAATGATTATGTAACCATTATCTATGTAAAAGGACTAAAAATTCAAAAATAAAACGTACATGAAAAATGAAGTAGATATTACCTAAAAAGTGATTTATGAGGAATTGTTAAAAAATGTGTAATAAAACATCATAATAAAATAATAAATGGAATGAAATATATTATTATGGTTTTATAATAGGTTTATAATTAGATTATATATATTTTATAAATGATTTTTAAATGTGTAAAATGAATGTCAAGTCATGAGGTAAGGTCATTTTTATATCAAATTGTTTGCTCTGTGAAATATGTTATGTTTTTCACCAATATTATTTTATGGGGTTTATGTACATCCCCATTGAGATTTTATATCATGAATTTAGTTATTATAATATTACTAAATGATTCAATAAAATTATTCTTTCATTGGGATGATGATCCAAAAATTTAACAAAACATGTAATGGATTTTCATCGCACTTATATTTCATGAGATACATGCCATATTCAACACTTTTTTGATTTGTGTGCTGTAAAAAATCACATGAATTTATTTTATTATTATTAAAAAAATGATTTTTGGTCTTACAAAAAAATATAAATTTATTTATTTCATGGAGCTTATGATTCAAATTTTACCATAGTGGTTAATGTTTTATGTCACAATCTTATTATTTGTTGGTATTGTTTATGATTTGGTTTACAATGATAAAATCCAAGGATATAAATCTCAATAGAACATAAAAAATATTCGTATACACTTCATAATCCTAGATAATATAATTTTTTCATTCATGTTACAATATTTAATGATTAATGAGTCCAAAATAATGCTTTTATGAAAAATTGATTTTTTTTATATTGGAATGAAAAGCTTTTTTCTTCCAAGACCATGACTAAAAATTAAAAATTTATTATTCAAAAAAAATATGAAAATGTGAGAGACAATTAGATAGAACAAAAAAGAGATGATAGAAACATTGATGAACAATTTAAGCCTATTATATTTAATCTCACTAAACAATATCCAAGATATATTGGTTACCTCTACGGTGGGTTCATGCATTAAAATATCTCCAATCCAAAAGGCTAGTATTACCCATGACTGGATACATTTCCATTATGATCTTCTCATTATTGAATCCCCCAAAATGAATCAAATCATTCTTGTTAATCAAATTATATTTCTCTTCATTTCCAATCTCCCTCGATGATGTCACCATAATTCTAGGATCTTCAACTTCAATAACATTGAGAGATGGAAAAGGTTCAACCACTTCTTGATTCCAGATAATGATAAATTCTATGAAATACTCTATACAATCACCAAAATACCTCTACTGAAAAGCGTGATTACTGTCTTTCAACTTCATTACTAATAATTTCTACATTGGAAGTGGAAAATTAGTAGTTCATCCCCAATTACCAAATCCTCTTTTGGATACAGATTCTCTATCAGATAAAACATGAGATACATAATACGACTTTAGCAGGGGACCATGACCAATCCCAAGTGCATTACACATTCCCCATTTATGGAATTACTTATAATCACCATGTATATAAAATTCAAAGTGTCAGAGTCAATAGGTACTTGATCATATGTGAGTCCCCATGAATAGTGAAGGGTACAACCAGTGGGTACCACTCGACTAACAACCCATGGGTTTTTCCCTTATCCAGTATTTCAAAAAAGAAATTAAAAAAACTATTATCCAATTGTATATATTATAAATTTTTCCACATGGTTTATTTAAAATTTTTATGAAAGGAATATTATTATATTTTTTTGGGCCATGTACAGTTGAGGTTTTATGAAAAATGTGAACGGAGTTTTTATTTTATCATCTATGACATCAGTGGAACTTCTCACTATAATTATTTGTATATTATTTAAATTTACCCTTACATGAAATCATGGTTACTCATAAATAATAATTTCTATTTAATATATTCTGTATATTTATATTTTAATGATTTGATTTGAAAATTGATGTTATATTTTCACCAATTATATTTTAAAAATATTTTTGTAAATGTTATACTAATCATAGATAGAATCAATGGGTAATGATTATGGTTTACTTAAGTTATGATCCAATGTTACCAAACATATTATTTCTATAGGTTGTTTATGTTTATGTTTATAATTAAAATATGCTTAGGAATATGGTTTCATTTCATGGGCTATATTGTGATGAAATATTTATGAAACCCATTATTAATATATCAGTTAGGATATCATGATTTTTTTGATCATATGGAACCTAAAAAATTGGATTATGTGACATAAAGTACAAATATAAACCTTTATTTAATTTGTTAATTATTAAGGTTTATTGAATTTTAATTCATAATTGGAGGTTATATCATGATTATAAAAAGAGATAACATGGGAGTTTAACTGAAGCACAAAAATAGGTTACATGTGAGGTTATCCCAAGAATAAAATTGGATGGTACTTGGGTGGATATGAAAATCACAAAATAGGGTACATTGGAGGTCATTCAAAACCTGAATAATGCATATAGGGGGTGATCTAAATCCCAATGTGTTATAAATTTCATGGGTGGATTCCTTGACATATGGTCTTTTCCTATGTTTATTCCTCAAATCCATTTCTTATTCCTATATTATGATCTCTAGGATTGAGTTAATTTATTCATTCATAATTCATGTATTATTATCTTCCATGATTAATTCAATGAATCAAGTGAATGATATATGAAATGTAGGGATGTTTTTAAAATGTTTTTCTCATGTTATCATATAATAATTCTCATGTTATATTGATATCTCCCTAGTTTACCCCTACTGATATTCTGATATCAGCATCCCTTATGTTCCCATTCCCCAGGTTATTAATAAATCTATTAAGTATGAAATTCATAAGAATGGTTTTATAGATGATGGACATATTGTGAGATAAATTAGTTCACATGTGAACATGTTTTTTATGTATACATGTTTTTAATGTCAATAGATTTAAATGATTCTAGTAGGGATAATTATGTCATGTAATAAATATTCCTCTACTATGAAGTGATATCATTGTATGAAAATTTGGGACCTTTATAATGATATGAATTATCATCATAAAATATGATGTGCCTCCTAAATAAAACAAAAATACCCTCTATCAAATAAGTCTAATCCATTTTAAGGATGATGTAAAGTGGTTGTATCTTTAAACATATGAAATTTAAACAACCATTATAACACCCTATATTATCCTCAAAAATATCAACACACATAAAAAGTGGTAAATTTAATTCCAACCAGCATAGTTAATGCCAAGGGAACTCTAAGACTCTCCACCTCAAGTCCTATATCATGGGGCATTGGCTGGTGAAAAAAATGAATTTGTGGATTCCTCGTAAAAAAATATATCATCCAATGTAGATAAATTTTTTGAATATTACCTAGGATGAAATTTTAATTACCTAGTGATGGATACATTGTGGCATTTGTCTAACCAGAACCTTCTATATGACCTATCTTTCCCTATTGATGACCACCACCACAACTATGATGTGGTAATTGTCCATATGATTATGGGGAAGAATTTAACTATACAATAACAAAATAACCTATCATTTTTAATCAAATGATTTAGATCCATGTGGTTGTTTCATCCTTAGAATATAATGATACAATGAATGAGCATGATGAATGTATCCATATCCAAGATTATTATATGTCCATGGCTTTAAAAATTACATATTCCTGAGATAACTCAACAATTCACTTTAATTAAAATCAAGGATCATTTTAGGTTGATATCTATAGATTATTAGGTCATAACCCACACATAGAAACATAAATATTAGACGGACACACTTCTACTAACAATCCATTTTTTCATAAAATGAAAACTCTTTAAAATGAAGGTTGTATCATTTCATTTTTTAACAAAAAAACATTAGTTGATCTCATCCATGATTCAATTATACATTAATTCTAGTGAAAAACATTTCTAGAATTAGGATGAGCATAAAAATCATAGTAATGGATACATAAATAATGGAAATTGTTACTCTTGTGAAAACATGTAAACCATGAAATATTTATCCTAATGAAATAATTTTTACCATTAAGATATAGCAAAAACAATTCACTAAATATAAAATCATTTCATTCCATTATTGTAACAAAAATATTCCCTTAATTCCCAAAAAAATAAACATACAACATATAACGTTAACTCAGTATATAAACATACATAAATTTCATAAGAATACAGTCGACAACCACAAATATCACTGAATTGAATAGCCATATAACCAAATTTCATACCAATTTATTGGAGATTATAATGTAACCACAAATTCATGGTTTGTCATAGATCCACCCATATTTTTTTTATCATGTAACCACCCATATTTTTTTTATCACGCCACCACCTGTCAAGTTACCATGTACCATTATATAATCATAAATCATACAATATTTCAATTATTAACATTTCACTCATAAAATCGTGTTTTCAACCACAAGAGACCATTTCAAGTTATTGAAGTATAAAATCCACATTCATAACCATTTTCAATACCATAACACTAAAAAAATGGAATAGTAGATCCAATGTCCTTTTGAAAAAAATATGTCTTATAGAGGAATCCAAATTTCAAAAAAATGGTTTTGGTAGTGGAGTAGTTGTTGCCGCAACATACATTAAAAACAATATTTTTTGAAATTTTGTAAAATGATTCATATAAAAATGATTAGTATTTAATTAAATTAAAATGTAAAATGGGTTTATTTTATACCATATAAAATACAGTGATGTATAACATCAAAATATGACTTAATGAATAGAGATTGAGATGAGGTTCTATACAAAGATCATATCATTTGATCAAGGGTAAATAAATAACATAATTATGTGTAAATAATATTAATACACCAAATATATGATGGCATTCGGTGTAAAAATATCAACGTTCATTCACACATATTTTTTTGAAAACAAAACCTATATAATGGATATTTAACTCAAAGAATTAAAATTGAGTTATGATTTCTCATACCTTGAGTCTGACTTGTCTCATTCATTCATTTATTTAGTGAAATAAAAACATAGTTAAATTTCTATTTTCATTAGAAACATTTTCAAATTTATCATACATTTTAGATAACTTATTATGGTATTTTAAAAATTATTTTATTGTTTTAGTTCATAGCGAATGCTTTCTTTATTTACGGTACCTGAGCCAAAAATGAATTTTTATTAAATGTCCATGTGGTAGTACCTATATTTTATAAAAAATTATATTCTTGATTTAAATATCAAATATATACCATATACATGTATTTATAATTTTCTATAACATTTGTAGATGTGAAATTAAATTCAACATTGCTGGAGACGGTAGGTCGTACATACACCTGAACACTACTTTCATTACATTGTAATATTAATGGATTGAAAACAAAATGATACAAAGGTATATTATAATTACAATATAATATATCTGTTATATATGTTACATTAGTTCATTAAATCCATCCTTTATACATTATGTGTTTGGAATGAACGAGTCACATCACTTTTAGGGGGTGGTAGTCCGTAGTTCTTCTAATTAATTTATCATATTTAAAAATTATTGAAAACATAATGGTTTTTTGTAAATAAACATTAGATAAGAGTATTTTCAATATAAATTAGATATATATCATGTATAAATATAGAACCATCATAATAAAAACCATGTGATATGAGACGATATTATTGAACAAACATCATTTCGTGAGGCAATATTTCTCCATACATAGAAACTGTATTTTCTATTTACATTAGGTGGAGGTGTGTGTACGTGTTGGTAAAACCCATATAATATCAAAATACCCTTATATTGATTATATATTTTTGTTATAAATTAATTTAATAAAGGTATCTTAGGGGAGGTTAAGTTAATTAAAGGAAATGAATATAATAAATACATTACCTTAAAATTGGGTAACTCCTTTTTGATTTGATCCAAAACGCTTCATTGAGTTTCCTTCTGGATATCGTAAGTATTATTGGAGTAGTTGATGTATTTTGGAAGCATATTTGGGAAAAACTTATGATCCATGGGGCTTGAAATGTGTGAGTAAGTGGGTAGTTGTGGTCGCCTTTTATAAGTGGGAGTATGTTTACTATAGGAAACTCTTGAAATATTAACTTATTAAAACTTAATTTTTGAATTTTTATTTTAAAAATGTGATATATTTCAAGGATAATATGCTTATGGGTCTAAATACTCATTAATAACAAGGTTTATACATGTTTTGGTCTCAAAATTAACCTTATCTTTTGTCTTTAACCTGTAGATAAAAACATTGACTTGTACCATGTCTTCTTGTACTTTCATACTATATGGTTACTATAGTTAATATATAATTCAACGAGAACCTCAAGTGGATAGTTAATGAGATATTTAACATTATATAAGTTATTATTTAGAATCATATATTTCTATATCTATTATAATATTTAATAAAATTTTATTTATTATAAAATCATATTTATGTCAATTTTAACACTATTCCTAATTTCATTTCTTTAAAAGACATAAAAATTTGATTCCATTGAAAAAAGGAATTAACATAAAAATATTATTTAATTTTAATCCATAAAATTATTGGATGGATTCTAATTTTTAAATTACATATATTTTAATAATTTTAATATCATCTAAATGAATTTTTTTTTAATTTGTTATTCAATGAACCATAATTTTGTCATTCATAAATATATTTATTAAATTTAAAATAGTTATAATAAAAAATAACATGATGTATCAAAAACATATTTAGCTTTTTAAATAATACTTATAGACTATGAGATCATTTAAATATATCAAATTAAAAAAATTATTTTGGATATACATGTTTATGTTATATTTTCCATTTATTTTTATTAATTATTATAAAATTCCATTATCACACTCATGTGGCTCCATGGGGTCTTAAAAGAGACCCAAGGACTCTAGTGATTGAAATTATCTAATCCAATGGGGTTACAATATGTTTTAGGGTAGTTTTCTAATAATATAATATTATTTTTTACACTTATATACCAGAATTACCCTTTACCCATGGTAATAAATAAATAATTTCCGAAGTTACTATTATGAAAGTACAAAAATAAAGGGGAACTTTTTACACATTTTGGGATGTCAGATTCCAAATATGGAATCCATTTTTTCAAATTCAAAAAAATATCTCCAATAAATTTTTTAAAAATTAATTCACGTTGGCAGAACCGAAAAGTTGGTTTTAAAGAAGTAAAAACTATCAAAATATTGAAATATATTTATGTTCAATTTTAGTGTCAAATTATATCCCATGACCATCATTATATTATATGATGACATAATAATTCAATTAAAAATTGAATACAGTTAAATGGAAAATAAAAATACCTAAATAAATAAGATAACTAAGTAGTTTTGAAATAAAATGAATTATTTTTATTTATATATTAAAATATTGATTTTATTAAAAATATACAAAAAATTAAACAAAAGTAAATTTTTGTGTCTGGTCTCTAAAAAAGTGTTTATTTTTTAAAAATACAATTTTAAAAATTTAGATAACAATATTTAATAATGTACACCATCCAAAGGTGGTAAAACTATCTTTTACAAATATTAGAGTATTTTTGGATTAATAGTGTATTTGTCCTCATTTTTATCTTGTAAATTTAATTAGAAGAAGGTAAAAATATTTAAAACACAATTATATTCATAAAATAGTTAGATTTTTCAATTCCTACCAGTACAATGGAGAGTTGTTAAGTACCATTTAGAATTTTAATAATATTATTGTATTATTTTCACCATAACTAAGTGTTGTGGGCAACATAAGAATTTGGAGAAACAAGCTCAAGTGGGTAAAGTATACTATCATACAATGTGTACCATTTAACATAAATTTAATATCATATTCATAAATATGAATATATTGAGAAATTTATATTTCTATAAATACATTGGATGTTACATTCATTCCCCTTTTGAAAATGCATCCATGCAATTATAAAATTGGACATGGTTACATCATTAGAAATCCCACACCGGAAAAAGAGTCAATAGAACATCCAATTAAAAATGATGAATGTGATATACAATGGTCACATGGGATCCAAAATTCTAGGGTTCCATGTTAGAATATATTTATATGGATGATAAAACTAAATATGAAGTTCTGATAGAGAGTGATAGAAATAAAGATGAGGAGAATGTTAAAAATTAAAAAACCAATAAATATGTGATTAGGTAAATTGTAACTGATTACCCGTTACATAAATAAATCTGATATATAATAATTTAGGATCTTATTCATATAATTGAGTAATTCTAGGACTACTCATAAAAGATCATAATGACATATAAATACATAATAAGTAGAGTCTCATTCATTCTTCAATTTCCACAAAAAACTCACATTTTCTCCAAATGATTAGTATTGAAGATGAATTTTTCATGCATAATGCACAAGAGTCAACTTATAAAGTATCACATAATATAAAAATTATAATTTATCTATTTTTCAATCTTAAAACACCTCCCAAAACCCAATTAGTTAGTACTTGAGATGTTAGATCCCCAAAAGAGAAATCCTTAATATAAATAATTACCACTTTTTATCTCCATGATTCAACAGTAATACACAATGTTCAATACTGATCATTCAACATATAAGTTTCCATAATATTCTTAAAAAATTAAAAACTCTGTCTGAATGCCAAAATAGAGAAGGGTTTGACAAGATATTCTTCGACGATAAATTTGAAAATTTATCACCAAATAACATCACCCACTTCTAATTACTTGTTCCAAAACTTATTTCCCTTAATCAGATATTCTCTAAGATAGGTTAATAATTTCGATAAATAACATGAATCACCATAACTCCACAATTAAAATCATATATTATTAGAAAAATATAATTCAATAATTAATCAATTAAATCCCATAGTATTAATTTTAAGTTAAAAATATAATGGTCCCATAATAGAGAACTACTTCTAAAATAAATTTAATCAATTACATCAAAAAAAATTACCAATTGCATTTATATATATTCGATGAAACATATATTCCATAACTAAAATTATTATTATCTAAAATACTCATTAAAAGAAAATGTAAAAGTCATTCTAACCAGGGACATCATCTAATCTAGTGCTGGTCCACAAAACATTATTACACATCAAATGTGGTTTTGATCCCCACGACATTATGTAATATGAGGGGTTGTCACCCTTCCTATGAGATATCCTTTTTCAAATTCATAATCCATTCCAAAAATTATATAACATTTTCAATAATAACCGTAACAAAATTTATCCTCAATGTTACCTCAAGAAATTAATTTTTGATCTCAAAATGTAATAACCCATTATTACTACAAAATTAAGGATCATATAAACCTTAAATAATATTTATAATTATGTCACCAAAATAACAAATAATTATTCCTCAAATAGAATTTTAAAATAAAAATCATTAGGAATATACATGTTAATTAAAATTATTTAAACTTAATCCCATACAAAAAAGAGAATTAATATAATAAAACATTTAATCAACAATAGATCAATCAAAACTCTTGAATTTCTAAAATTTTGACATCTTAATAATCCATCATTTGTCATGATCCCTTGACAAGGTTTTTCCTACTTATTTTTTAATACGTATTTCCTACAAAAAATTCATTAATCATGTACTATGATTAAAAAATTTAATAACATTAGCTATGAAATAAGGCATACTATTCATTGGTCATTTTATGTTTCCTCCTTTTGAATATGAATGGAATTTTGTATTTCTATAGATATATTTTTACGTTCCTGCTGATCCCATTCTCATAACTTCTTCCTTGGAAATCTAATTGCATAAATCCCCAAAATTAGAACGTTAAATTGATAACTCATAAAGAACAACTTCCCCTTTCCCGGAGTCAACTAAAGAAATTATTTTTCAATGTAAGGTTATTGAATTATGGCCTTCATTACCACATCTATAACATGTTCTTACCCCTTATAAACATTTACTAGGTGTTTCACACCACATTCTTGAAACATGTATCACTAAATATACATCGCTTTATTATTTTTACTGGAATTTCCACATGGATTCATTTTCCTCACACGTGATGCATCCAAAAAATCCATATTGTTAAACTAGTTAATCATTACTAAAGATATATGGTTTAGAATAACCATCTGGGTTCTCATTGTATCTCTCATTTCATTTGGTTTCTTATT
The DNA here is from genome assembly GCA_963277665.1 of Viscum album. NCBI lineage: Eukaryota > Viridiplantae > Streptophyta > Magnoliopsida > Santalales > Viscaceae > Viscum > Viscum album. The sequence goes on from OY728120.1 coordinate 2,111,333,227, forward strand.
CAAGGAACCACCACATTTTAATTATACTCCATTGTTACTTTGGTTAATTCTAGATCAATACATTTAATACAACCAAATAGGTTAGTTTGATTATATATGTAAAATCCTCATATATAATATTTTGTGGCGGGTGAACACTGTGATATAATTATTTATGTTATCTTAAACACATTCAACATTACTAAACTAGCCATAAATATTTCTAATATACTATCAATTGTGGATATATATAACTTATCAATTATGATTAAATAACACTGTACCTTATAATGTTTCCTTATCCACCCCTTGATACAAAATACAAGGCACTAGACTTAATCATTAATAAATAATGATATAAGTCAACAGTTGGATTTAATTCACTAAGAGGATATTTTCAGGTTTAGGGATTTTATGAATTAGTTCATAATTCATTCATATCAACTTAAATGTTAAATGTATACACTTCTACTCCATATCCATTTTTCTCATAAAGAGAAATATCTATAAAAAGAAACATGGTATCGTTTCATGTTTTACCAACAATACTTTTCCTTGATCTCATCCTTGAATCTATTCAGCATTTTTCCTATGAAAAACATATCAAAACATGGGATAAGCATAAAAATCATAGTAAGGGATAAATAATTAATGAAAACTATTAGTCTTGAGAATAATTGTAAACCATTGATACATTATCATAATGTAATATATTTCACCATTAATAATTACTAAAAACAATTCTTTGTAAATAACCTCATTTATGACCCTTTCTATAACCAAATGACTACAATAAATCTAATTGAATGAAACTGATAACATATATAGGTGACTTGGGAAATAAAAATACTTTAATATAATAACCATACACTCGACATCCACACATACCAATAAATTAAATAACCATACGACCGACTTCCATACCCAATGCATTGGAGGTTATAACATAACCGCCCATCCTTGGTTTATCACGGAACCACCCATCGTTGGTTTATCACTTGGAAACCAATATTTAGATTGTTACAAAACCACCAATCAAATTTCAATTTTTCATTATATAATCATAAATCCTAAAATATTACAATTATAAGAATTTCACTCATAAAATTATATTTTGAATCACAATAGATCATTTCAAGATATTAAATTAGTAAATCCACATTAAAACCCATTTTAAATACTATAACACCCTAAAATGGAATAATGTATTTGTTTTCCTTTTAAAATTTTAACATCTTATAAATAAATCCAAATATTAAATAATGTTCACAATGGTGGAAGAGTGATTATTGACATATATGTTATAAAAATTACTTTTTTATCATTTATTAAAATGATTAGGAGAAACAATATTCCATTTTAATGAAATAAAAATTAAAAGTTATTTATTATATACTATATAAATGAAGGTGGGCTATAACATCAAAATATTCCTCAATAATAATAGATTGAGACGAAGTCCCTTAAAATGATCATATCATTAGTATAAGGATAAAAGAATGAAATAATTATGTGTAAAAAATGTAAATAAACTGTATATGTGTGGAAAAGCAGTTTAAAACAATTATAGGACATTTACATATTTTCATAAAAAATATATAACCAATGAATCAGAGATTTAACTCAAATAATTTAGTTTGAGTTATGATTTCCATTACATTCAGTCTCACTTGTCACGTTCATTATATAATTTCCTAAATAATAAAATGAGTGTATTTTATACATTCATATCGAAAAAAATTTCATTTTTATAAATCATATTATATCGCTTATTATGATATTATAAAAATTATATAATTATTTGAGTTCATATTGGATGTTTTGTGAATTTTCGCTACATGAATGATAACTGGTATTGTTTTGACCAAAATTTTCCATGTGGTCATAAGTCCATTATATTTAGATTTGTATTCCTATTTTAAATATCATATATATCAATTATATATGTTTTTATAATATCCCATAACATTTGTATATACTTAAGGAAATGAACCATTCATGGAGATGATAGGTCGAACGTACGCATGAATGCTAAATTCATTTGGTTGTCACATTAAAGGAACGAAAACAAAATGATATATAGTTATATTATATTATAGAATTATTAAATTGTTATATATGTTACATAATATAATCTACTCCATCTTTTAATGTTCCATGTTTTGCATGAATGAGTCATATCACTTTGAGGTGGCAGGAGTCCACACTTTCAAAAATGAAATTTTCATATTTACATATTATTGAATGAATAAAGGAATGTTATAAATAAAAATTACAAAAACATAATGTCAATATAAATAAAATATATAGAGTATATATATATATCATTCCATAATGGTAACAACCATGATAGGTGGTAGGATAAAATGGCATAATCATCTTTTCACAAAGTATTAGTTTTTAGTACACGAAAATAGTAAGTTCTATATCCATTTGATGGATGTTTGTGTATGTTTTGGTCGAACAATTATCATAAAAAATTCCTAATATATTGAGGACACTTTTTTGTGTTAAAATAATGAAATAAATTTAGTATTGTGGGTGGATAAGAGAAATAATGGAAATGATCTTGATAGAAGAAGTTACCTCAAAATTGAGTAACTCCTTTTTGATTTGAGTGAAATTGCTTCTTTGGGTTTCCTTCTGCCCAAAGTAATGATTCTTTGATTATGGGAATAATTTTTGGAGAATATATTATTTGAATCTGTAGGGCCCAAGGGTATTGAGAGGTGTGAGTTTGTGGGTAGTGGTGGTGGCCTTTTATAAGAGGGAGGATGGGATATTTAGGAATGTCTTATAATATTAATTTATTAAAAAACCATTTTCGAATAATAATAGTTGAAAGGAGATATATTTGGAGGTTAATATGAGTATGGGTATAAATCCTCTATCCAATATGTTTTATAATATTTTATTTCACTAAATTAACTGTATATTTTATAATTAACCGTTAGTTAAAAATATTAACTCTTACCATGTCTTCTTGTATTTTTATGTTATATGGGTACTGTAGTACCTATAAAATTCTAAAAGAACCTCAAATGTATAATTAATGATAATTATAATTGTATATATGTTATTTTTTATTATAATATATGTTTAGGATAATTAAATTATTTAATAAAATAGTATTTTCTTTAAAAACCTAATTATGAAAATTTTGACAGTATTTAGTAATTGATTTTTCTCTGGGTAAAAAAAATGATTCCATAGATAAAAAGAATTAAATCAAATATAATATGACATATTAATCCATAAAATTATTGTATGAAATAAAAAATTTATAAATACATTTATCTTCATATTTATAATATCATTTATTTGAATATATCATTATTAAGGTAATAATTGGATCATCATTGTGTGATTAAAATATCAATAATGTAAGGTCTAAAAATAATAAATAAAGTACCATGATTATGGAATGATCTTTATCTTTATAATTTTACATTATATTGGATGATATTGTTTATATAATTTGTGTTAAAATTTATTTATTAAAGTGATATATGTTTATGTTATATTTCCTTTTTCATTTAATTAATTATTATAAAAGTAATTATCACACACAAGTGGCTCCATGGGGTCCTAGAATCGTTACAATAATGCTAATTGTCATAAATATATCATAAAATAGGATTGGAAATCATTTTATTGAAGTTTTATATAATTATAATATTATTTTTTAACCCTTATTTAACTGATTTAGCCTTTAACCACGGTAAATAGAAAAAATTATTATAGTTACTATATATAATGTCCAAAACTAAAGGGTAAAAATTACCACAATTTGGGCCTTCTAGTTATTAAAAAGAAATCCATTTTTTCCAATTCAAAACCAAGAATTGGAAGATATTAAATTAAAATTAATTCTCATTTTCTAAAACAGAAAGTGGGTTTTTAAGAAATATAACAATCAAAATAATGAACTGTGTTTATATCCAATTTCAATGTGAAATTACTTCTAACTAACAACATTGGATTAAATGATAAAAAAATAATCCAACATAAATTAATAACCAATTAAAAGTAAAATCTATCTATATAAATAAATTATATGAGAAGGAAGTTTTGAATTAAAATGTATTATTTTTCCCTATTCATGAATTTTTTTTATTAGAGAAATATCAAAATTTCACCCAATGTGAATTTTTATGTAAAACATCTTATGAATAAGTGAATTTTTTCCAAATAGAACATATAAATGTGCCATGATCTATATTTAAAATGTTATCTCTACCAAAAGGCGGTAAAAAATTTTTTCAAAATATTAGGTAATTTTATACTTAAATGTATATTTTCCTGGATTTAGAGACACTAAAATTAATTATAATAAAGTAGAAATATTTAAAAACTAGGTGTATTCCTAATATAGTTATATATATTCATTCCTTCTAATACAAAAACTAGGAATTTACTACCATTTAATATAACTATAATATTATTGTATTATTTTTTCGTATAACTCTGTGTTAGGTTCAATGATTGATTTCGGAAAAACCCATTATTGTATGTCGAGTACCATATTAGACAAAGAACCCTTATTAACATTAAATTAATATCAAATTAATAAATTTTAATATACATCAGAATTTTTTATTCTATAAATACTTGTGATGTTACAATTACTACCAATTATGGTGGTAAACTCATGTCTCTGATGGAGATGACCACTTCCAAAATAAAAAACCATGCCTAATCTACTTGAGATTGTTTTAGTAACTACAATCCTAGTGAAATGGGATGAAATAAGAAATAATGTACTCCCCATTCTTTGTAACAAATGTTGAACAATAAATTTTATCTTCTAATAAAAAATATAAACTATGGAGAATCTTGATGATTCCCCTATTGTAATTGACAAGAAATAGAAAGTACCATCTCAATTACCTCAAAAAACACCAAAACATTGTGATATGTCTGAAACATGACCAATGTTTCTTGGTACGCGATATATATATGAATAACCTCCTTAAAATTCTATCCCATAGCCTCCACAAATGGAAGAAGGTATGAGGAGTAAAATAAGTGATTCTTATACCAGATGTTGAACTCCCAGATACTAGATATCCCCACACATTGATTAAGTATCATCTAAAAATATTAATCCTACATTCAATGAAATATAATTTTATTGAAAAGTTTCATGGAACATATCCCACATAAAATTTTATCCCTCTCAATCCACTATAATAATGACCCACCACTAATGGGAAATATAATGTAGCTTTACAACATTAAATGATACTCGGTTCCCGATTCCTGACAATTTCAATCTATTCGAAATATCCACCACCTCAAATTTTTCCTACCTCTCCAGACCCAAAACAGATCCATCAAAATTCTTTAGAATATATCATTTAGTACTTTTTAATTTACATCACTAATAATTTTCATTGTTGACCTCAAAATTATGGTGATCATCCTACACATCATATGGAACATAATTTTCTTCTACCGGATGGATATTTCAACCAAGGTCCATTCTATTATAAGGAAAACATTAAGGGAAACATAATGCCAATATATGGAATATTTAAAGTTAATTAATTGTTTCAATTTCATCCATTTTCTAATATTATACTCAATTTAAACAGAATATTAGACAATCATGGTGCATAATACATTCAATGGATTCTCCACAACACAGATTATCAAATAAGGGGGAATTTGTTTTTAAATTTATGGTATTTTCAAATATAATATTGGAATTAAATACTCATTTAATAGTTAGAATACATAATTTATAAAACATATATCGCATATTTATTATTATATCTCTACCAACCCTTGAAAACTCGCCACTTCCTATCTTTTTAATCTATCATGTATAAACACAAACCTTCATTTTAGGTATATTTTCCCTTTTTCTGTAGTTTTTGAGAAATGAGTAGTTTCTGGAAATTTTTGAAGTACATGCTATGTACTTCATGAGTACATACCATGTACTCCCTTTCCACATGAAGTCGAGTGTTGGTCGTGTCTGGGCCACACACAGAACCATGTAAGGGTGATGTGGAGGACACTTAAAGTGGAGTACGGAAAAGCCTAATACATGCCATGTAATCCAAAATTAAACGTCGTGTAATTTATTTATTTTTCACTAAACGGACTGGGGTCACGTCTTAACCATAGAACTATATTCTTCTCTAGCTTCTTCTACCAAGAGCATCTTGTAAATCGAAGAATCACCTCTGATCCCTCGAGCCTCCATCTCTTCTGGGAATTGACCACCATCGATTGGGTTGGAAACGCAGCGGTAAGGTATTCCTTCTCTTAGTGGTTTCTTTTCCAAATCCTCCTCTTTCTCAAGTTATCGTGGGTTGAGCGTTTTGGGAATTTTTGTAGATCTACAACATTCTAAAGAGATTCAAGATCTTTTGTTCAAATATATGGATCTCCAAGAAACATGGTAGGTGGTTTGTGCCTTTCTGTTCAAGGTCTCTCAGTTTTAGGTGCAATTCCCACCATTTACCATGAACGGGGTATTGTGTGTTTACTGATTTGCCCATGTTTTTTTTCCTGCCTTGATTGTATGATTGAGTATAAGTAATTTGGTTAGGTATGAGGATAATTTATGTTCTTGGATGTTTTTCCCATGCCTTGTTATATTTACGACCTTTTTTTCATGTTTAGCCTTTGGCCATTATACCTGTTTCTAGGCCATCTGACTGTAGAATGGTGTGCTGTTCTCTGACATGGTTGTTATGTTGTAGACTAGTAAGTCAAGTATCTCTTTAGGTTTACATTGTCCTTATAACATTATTATGCATTGACTAGCACGGGGCCGTCAGAACCTAGTGCTATAGACTATTAGGGGATAGACTGAGTGAGCTTTCTCAGAGAGTCTTGGACATTATAGACTATAGGGGATAGACCGAGTGAGATTCCCAGAGAGTCTTGGATATTATAGACAACATGAAGATAGAATGAGTGATCTTCCTCAGATGGTCTTGAGTTTTATAGACTATACGGTGGTAGGATGAGTGATCTTCCTCAAAGAATCTCTGTTTTGTTTGAATTTCCTTAAACCATTGCAGGCTATAGGAGGAATTGACTGAGTGAGATTTCTCAGAGAGTCCGTGATAAACATGAGTCTATTGGAGGAATTGACCAAATGAGCTTCCTCGTAGAGTCTTTAAACCATGGTTTTATAATGGGATTAGACCGCATGATCATCCTTAGAGAGTCCCTCACTACCTTATAATATAAAGAGAATTAAATAAGCATGCTTCCTTAGAGTGTCTTATAATTTCGTATGACCAAACAAAAAGGGTTAGGCTGAGTGTACTACCCAAAGGGTGGTTGGTACTTCTTGTATAGGATTAGAGGGGACAGTTGTGAGTTCCTCCTAGAGGTATTCATATTCGTGGTTATCTATTTTCTTCAATGTTGCTTGTTGATCTGTGGATTGTTTACTATTGTGTATCATTTTTTTACTGTTTACTATTTAATGCTTACTATATTATTTCCTGTAATATACTCACTGACTATTAGGCACAGATCTTTGGGAGGTTTCCTACTGTGATTTAGTCTCACACCCAGTTTGGGTGATTCTTTTGGCCCAAACAGTTTATATTTCTGCTGGTATAGGCAAAGGAAGCGCCCCACGACTTTAAATACATGATTGCAATGGATTATGAGAGCATGGGACCAAGACGAGGATTTCGATGGTGAGTAGTTTCTTATTTTTTTCATTATTACATTGGATTAGTATTGTATTCAACATTTTGACTGGTATGGATTCTTTCCTAGACATATAAATCATGCATCATTTCATATATATATATATATATATTTGTGTGTGTGCTCAAGTTGTTTTTTTTTGTCTTATGCTGTTTTTTGATGTTGGATATTTACTGCTTCCTCTATTGTATGTGTTTTTTAAATCAATTGTGTACTCTGCCAATGAGGGAATAGTTTCCCCACTAACACACCTCAGTCCCTTGCTACTAGTAGGCAGCCTCTGGCATTTGGGGAAATTCACTTGAGGCCATGTGACCTAATGGGTATGGGGGAACCTTTGGGTGGCTTCCTGAACTGCGATGTTACAAATTTGTATCATAAGAATTAGTTTCTCTTAACATACAGTTTGGATCCTATAACCAAGGATAGGATGGAATAGGTACTTAGTAATAAGTTGTGCCCAGGAGTAGATAACCCTTGTACATGAAAAATCCATTCTACATCATTTATTGTTGTTTTACTAGTTTTCACTTTTATAGCTGATTTGATTTCACCGTTGGGTGATTCACTTGCTTTCTGCTGTTACCGTTATTATTATTGCACTTCTATTTCTATCGAAATCCAATCAGATGAGGGTACACCATCTCATTAATCATATAGAAACTTGTTATAAATCACATTCAATGCATTCTTTCCATACCATCTAGGATGCATTTGTGATTGCATGTTTTTGCTATAGACATTGTGCAGTTTATGCATGATGTACTAATATATGCTTTGATAGAATCACTATGTTTGAGAAAGAATTTGTTTTTATAGTAAATTTCTTAAATGGACCCCAAAATATTTTTCTTCAGGTGTCATGGGCCCTCATGGACCGGAATTTGGTGGATAATTTCATGGTTGTCTTGTTAAAACTGGTATGAGATGCAACGATTTGATTCGCGGGGTGTATGTGCCCTCATAGATCGAAATTTGGCACCATAAGTATTGTTTTCTGGGTTTTCTGGGCTTCGGAGCAGTGTTTTAGCTACTGCCCAGAAAAACCCAGAATACCTAGCATGTAATTTATTAATACATGTCGTATCCTTTCTAAACCATGCAACTGACTACATGGGCAGAAAAACATGATTTTAAAAAAAATTCAAGAACATGCCGTGTAGGGTACGTACACGATGTGTTTTAGTGACCGTGTGTCTACCCGTGTTGCTAACGACACTGATGGATGAAACATATACTATACACGCCATGTCCTGTTATCAAATTTCGTTCCTTATACGATAAGTACCCAGCCATGTCAAGAACATCACGGGTCAGGGAAAACCATCAAGTACACACCATGTTCTCAGGGAGCATGCTGTTTAAGAGTGAATCGTGTATCCAGTCGGGTAACTAGCATCACGGGTCATTGAAACCATGTCTAGTACACGACATGTACTTTGTTAACACTCCATGTAGTCTAGGATTAAGTGGACCATGTGGGTTTTCCATGTAATGAGACTCAAGTGGGGGAATATAGTTCAGGTACACGCCGTGTGTGGGAACAACACACCCTTTGGTTGGGCCATTACACGACCAGTTCTTGAAGAATTACACACCGATGTGAATGGATTAAAAGAACACGTCTTGATGTTTTGTACACGTGGTGTAGTCGTGTTTTGTAAAACTGGAATGTTTCTTTCTCTTGTTCCCATCTTCTACTCTTGTGTTCTCAGTCTTTGATAATCCTTATTTATGGCATTCCATTGACCTTTCAGATATATTCCATCGAGATATCCTCTGGTTGTACGTCTGCTTCCAAAAGGGGATCAAACACCAGATATAGATGATCAACAACTTCTTATATATCCTCCTATTGTGCCATCCTTGGAAGCAGTAGTTATACCAATTGCAGGCGCTGATGTGGAGTTTAGGGAAGGATTTCTGAGGATGATGCAGACCTTCCAGGGAGCACCGGATCATGCCCCGTCAATGGAAGAGTTGACACGGATTTTCCAGTAGCAGCATCCTTATAATTTCTCATGGGATGGAGGACCTCCGGCTATAGAGTCATGTCTAGAGGCCAAGATGACAATTTTTTATCATTTGGAGATACCTCCAGATAAGAGGGTTAAATCTTGCTACCTATATGCTCTGAGACTCCCCCAAGAGGTGGTGGGATGTGATCTCACAGTGAAGAAGCCAATAGAGTATGATTTGTCATGATTTTAGGTGCATATTCTATGAATATATCTACCCGGATACCTTGAGGGCCGATCGAGACCGGACGTTTACGAGTGTGATGTAGGTTACTCTTTCTTGTATGGAGTACTCATCTCACTTTATTGAGCTGTAGCATTTCAGGCCTATACTAGGAGGTGATGAGGTTTTCCTTGCACAGAAGTTAGAGGATGGTCTGAGGCACGACATCTGCTCACATGTGAACAACATTAGGTTGACTTTGATATCCTCTATTGTCAACCAGGCACTGATCACAAAGCACAATCTGAGGGATTCTGGAGCAGTGAGCTAGGGTGGTTCGACATCCAGATTCACTGTTCCTCCTACTGATAGCAGCAAGTTCCGCAGGGAGTCTGATCAAGGATATAAGTGTAGGCAGAATGTGTCTTCGGGCAGCCAGGTTCTGTACTACCAATGAAGGAGGAGCGAGTATACTAGGACTCAGTTCCAGAGAGACCCTATGGAGTGTTGATCTTGCAACAAGATGGCCATACTCAACGTTTTTGTCAAATCTTATCACCTATAGCTAGGGGTAAGGTTTCTTCTTTGACCCCACGTCAAGGGGATGCATCACCAGTTTCTCTCCAGTATGGGAACTGGAGTCTTAACAGCCGTTCGGGAAGAGTTGGAGGTCACATATGTGGCTGTCAGTCACCAGGTTACCTGTGAAAAAAGAGTAGATCGGCTAAGAGTGGTCATACAGGGGTGAAGGGTCGCGGTACAAGCCATACATTCACTGTGGAGCAAACCCATTAGGGGATGGATCCTGGACCTTCAACAGTTCAAGGTATGATCTTAGTAGCCTCAGTTTTATCTTCAGCTCTTTTCTATACTGTTGTTACACATAACTTTATCTCTGTTTCTGTTATGGAGAGCCTTGGGCTCTTCATCTTTTCCTCTGCTAATTTATTAATTATAGACAAACCATTTGGGACTAGAGAGGTTAGCATGTGTCAGTGCATAGAGTGACATCTTGAGGATGCAGGGTGTCACTTCTTATGGTACTTACTTGTCCTATAGATGACGAGTTATAATGTCATTCTCAGAATGGACTGGTTAGTCCCCTTCCAGGAAGTTGTCGTTTGATATTTTCCACAGGGGGTGTTTATTATCACCGGAGGGTGGATCCTTTCTTCATAGAGGTGAGTCGGATGTCCAGGCGAGTCGAGAAAGACCTAAGCATCATGGGCTTGGAGGAGTTACTACCATGATTCCTAGTCTTTATCTGGATTACTAGGTGACATCACAGTTAGACTTTCCTCCTATGGTGGATCATTTTAGAGGTGTCTTTCCAGAGGGCTTTTTAGGATTTCCACTGGAGCGTGAGGTAGACTTCTCGATTGAACTTGTTCTAGGAGTGGAACTAGTGTCCATTCCTCCTTATAGGAAGGCTACACAAGAGTTACAGGAGCTCATGAAGCAGTTGTTGGAGTTGCTGGAAAAGGGTTTCATCTGACCCAATACATCTCCTTAGTGTTCACATGTCCTTATTGAAAAGAAGGTAGAAATCACCCTCAGGATTTCTGTTGATTATCAGAAGTTAAACCACTTGAAAGTCAAGAACTGATATCCCTTGCTGAGGATTGATGATATCTTTGATCATATTTGAGGATCATGAGTGTTCTCGAAGATTGAATTGACATCCATTAATCTTCAGTTGCACGTTATAAAATCTTATATACCCTTTACAACTTTCAAGAGAAGGTATATTCTATACGATTATATGGTTATCCCATTCGGTTTCACGAACTTGCCTGTTTCTTTCATGGCACAGATTCACCCAGTGTTCCATCCATACATGGATTTATTCATGGTGGTTTTCATGTAAGACATCTTATTGTGCTCTCACACTCAACACGACCATGATTCCCATCTTGAGATAGTTTTGAGTACACTGAGAGAGAATCCGTTATATGATATACTCTCTAAATGCCACTTTTGGATGTATTAGATTCAATTCATGCGTCATGTTATCTTAGAGAGATATGTATCAGTATACCCATGGAATGTGGGAGCATTAGATTCCTAAGAGAAGCCGAAGAATGTGTTAGAGGTGTAGTGTTTTCTAGTGTAGGGTGGATACTACATGCATTTCATACAAGAAATTTCACGCCTAGAAGCACCACTGACAGGTCTGAACAAGAATGGGGAAATGTTTTTATGGTCAGATTCCTGGGATTCATCCTTTCAGGAGCTGAAAGGGAGGTTTATGTCAGCACCGATACTAGGCTTCCCTGAACCGTGCATAAGAAATATAGTTTACTATGATGATTTATGTAACAGTATGGGAGATGTTCTTGTGCAAAGAGATGGAGTCGTTTTATACGGGTCTCGACAGTTAAGGACACATGAGAGGAATTATTCGATGCACGATCTGGAGTTTGCTGCTGTTGCTAATGCCTTACGTTGTTGAAGACATTACCTTCTAGGAGAGCACTTTTTGGCATTTACTGACCAAAAGAGTCTCAAGTTCATATTCACTCAGTGTGATTTGAATCTGAGACAGCGTAGGTGGGTCGAGTATCTTCTGTCCTTCAACATTGAGCTTGCCTATACACCTGGAAAGGGAAATGTAGTGGATGATGTGTTGAGAAGAAGAACTCAGATATAGGTTGTTCATAAGGCCATTAGTGAATGGCATCTTATGGAAATGTTCTCTAAGATGTATTTGGGGGAGCACGACAGACAGGGGAATATCTGTCTGTCTTCTATAGTTGTTACCTATACACTTCTTGATCTGGTATGGATGAGGCAGCTATCAGACTCAGAAGGTCTAGTCCTACAGGAGAGTGTGTCATGAGAGGACCCTCTTCTTGGATCCACAATGGATGAGGATGAGATCTTCTGTTTCCAGGGACGCATATGGGTGCCAACAGACATATGAGAGGATCTGATGCGGGATTTTCATTCAATAGTTTGGGCAGTTCATCCTTGCGTCACCAAGACGTATCGTGATCTACACTGCCAGTATTGGTGGCCAGGTATGAAGAGAGATGTTGTGGGTTTTTTCATGAGTTGTTCCACTTTTCAACAGGTGAAAGTGGACCATCAATGGCCAGCAGGCCTTTTTCAGCAGTTACCCATTCTAGAGTGGAAGTTTAATGATTTCTTGATGGACTTATTGACTGGTTTGACGAGGTCTCCTTGACGGAATGACGCAATGTGGGATTTCATTGATAGACTCACGAAGGATTTTAATTTCTTTCCGATCAAGGATACCATCTGTGTTGATGGGCTGGGATGGTTCTATATCCAAGAGAATGTACATCTACTTGGAGTTTCACACTCCATTGTTTTAGATAGAGATTCACATTTTACTTCTCGGTTCTAGCCGGGGCTCAGAAGCCTTTGGGTACATAGGTACTTTTGAGTAAAACTTACCATCCCTAGATAGATGGCCAATCTGAGTGTACAATTCAGGTGCTTGATGATATGCACCGAGGATGCATTTTGATCTTTGGAGGTTTTTGCGAGAAGAATATACCTCTTGTAGAGTTTTCCTACAACAACGTTTTTCAAGAGACTATTCATATGGAACATTACAAGGATTTGTATGGTAGGATATGCTCATCACATTTATGCTGACAAGAGGTGGGGGAGGGAGCATTGATGGGACCTCATATTGTTCATTAGAACATATAGAAGATAGAGTTGATATAGACGAATATGGCTACAACACAGTCTCGACAGATGTCTTATGCTGATCAGCGGAGAAAACATCTGGAGTTCGAGGTGGGGGATCAGGTTTTCATGTATGTCACAGCAAGGTTAAGACACAAGAGGATTCAGAGACAGGGTTTGTATTCACCATGTTACGTCGGGCCGTTTGAGGTGTTGGAGAGAGTTTCTCCGGTTTCCAATATGTTGTAGTTTCCCCAGAGGTATTGGGATATGCACGAAGTCTTCCACGTTTATGAGCTCCGATATTACTTTTCAGACCCATCTCATGTCTTTCAACATGATGATTTTGAGCACTAAATGGATTCATTTCTTGAGAAGCATCATATCCAGATTGTCGATCGTAGTACATAGGTTCATTCGTGGTCGGTCAGTTCCTCTGGTACGGGTTCTATGGTAGCACGGGCGAGTACAGGACGAGACTTGGGTGACAGAGGCCGATGTACGATTGTAGTGTTCGGAGCTGTTTGGGGTTTCTTGTTCCACGCCTCGCTAAGGAAATTTGGGGATGAATTTATTTAAGGTTGGATGCTTATAGGAACCCATACCTTCGTTTCAGGTATGTTATTCCCCTTTCTAGAGTATTTGAGAAAAGATGTGTTTCTGGAATTTTTGAAGTACATGTCATTTACTTTATGAGTTCCCGTCCTGTACTCCCTTTCCACACGAGGCCGTGTGATGGCCATGTCTGGTCTATATACACAACCATGTAAGGTTGATGTGGAGGTTGCTTAAAGGGGATTACTGAAAATACTAGAACACGTCGTGAACTCCCAAAGTACACACCGTGTACTTTCATTTTTTCATTAAAAGTATCAGGGTCGCGTCTTAACCCCAGAACTATCTTCTTCTACATCTTCTTTGACTGAGAGCATCTCTTACGGCTGCAAATCTCCTCTATTCCCTCGAGACATCGTCTGTTCTCCGAATCTACCACCGTCGATTGCATTGGAACTGCATCGGTAAGCTCTTCCTTCCCCTTGAGCTATGTTTTTCGATTCATCCACATTGTGGAGTTATCATGGGTTGAGAATTTTGGATATTTTCATAGATCTACGATGTTCTAAGAAGATTCATGATTAGTGGTTCATTTATATTGATCTCCTAGCAACAAGGTATGTGGATTGTTCCCTTCTGTTCAATGCCTTTGAGTTTTATGTTCAATTTCCACCAATACCCTAAAACGGGGTTTTGCCTATTTATAGTTTTTACCCTATTATTACCGTTCCATTATTGTGAGGTTGAGTAGAATTAATTTGGTTATATAAGAGGCTAATTGATGTTCTTGGATTTTTTCCCGTTATTTGATCTGTTTGTGACCTTTTTGGTCTCGTTCAGCTTTTGGTCGTAATACTTGTTTCCATACCTTGTGACCATAGGATAGAGTGATGTTCTCTGACATTGATTTTATGCTATATACAGGTTAGTGAAGTATCCCATTAGGTTTAATTTGTCCTTATTGAATTATTATTCACTGACTGGAATAGGGCCGTGAGAACCCGGTGCTATAGTCTATAAGGGGATAGACCGAGTGTGATTCCTCAGAGAGTCTTCGACATTATAGAATATAGGGCATAGACCGAGTGATATTCCTAGAGAGTCATGGATATTATAGACTATATGAGGATATACTAAGTGAGCTTCCTCAGAGATTCTTGAGCATTATAAACTATACGGGGGTAGACCGAGTGAGCTTCCTCATAGAGTCTGTGTTTTGTTTGAATTTCCTTAAACAATTCCAAACTATAGGAGGAATTGACTGAGTGAGCTTCCTCGGAGTGTCTCTAGACCATGGGGCTATAAGGGGATTAGACCATGTGATCTTACTCAGAGTGTCCCTAAATACCTTAGAATATTTGGTGTATTTACTAAGCTTGCTTCCTCAGAGAGACTTATAATTTCGTACAACCAAACTAGAGATGTTAGTTGTGTGTACTGCCCAGAGGGTTGTTGGTACTATATCGATAGGACCAGAGGGGATGGTTGTGAGTACCTCTAAGAGGGATTCTTATTTGTGTTTAGCGGTTTTCTTCAATGCTTCTTGTTGATATGTGGATTGTTTTTTGTTTTTTATCATCATATTTACTATTTACTATTTACTACTTGTTGTACTATTACCAGTCATATGCTCACTGACTGTTAGGAATAGATATTAGGGTTGTTTCTTACTGAGATTTAGTCTCACACCGAGTTTGGGTCATGATTTTGGGCCCAAATAGATTATATTTCTGCATGTATAGACAAGGTAAAGCGCCCTTCGACTTCATGTACTTGATTGAATTGGAGCACAAGATCATGAGACCAAGCCGAGGCTTGCGATGCTGAGGAGTTTCTTATCTTTTTTTCTGTTGTACTTTGGAATAGTATTGTATTTATCATGTGACTTGTTTGGATACTTTTTTAGACATATGTATCATGAATCATTTCATATATATGTGTGTTCTCCAGTTGTTTATTGTTAAAGACTTCCAATGTTTACTATTGTTGGATATTTACTGCTTCCGCTTTTGTATGTGTTGTTTACATCTATTGTGTACTCTTCCAATGAGGGCATAGTTTCACCACTAACACACCCAAGTCCCATGTTGCTAGTAGATAGCCTCTGGAATTCAGGGAAATGCGCTTGAGGCCATGTGACCAATCGGGTACGGGGCCCCTCTGTGTGGCATCCGGGACTAGGATGTTTCATATCTTATTCCTCAACTAATTGATCTTATACAACTATTCCATGACCTCCCCTTATCTAGAAACCTTCATAATCTTGTAGTGATTATATGTAGAAGACCACCAAATCCTTACTCCAAAAGGAAATGGGTTGGTAACTAGCACATATTGTATAGAATTTATAAAAATTGGAGGCATTTAAGTCATCATAAATTTATGGAATAAAATAATATGTTACCCAACAATCCATATAATGCATAAAAATAACCAATACCAATAAATTGATATCATTTCGGGCATAACATAAATAATTGAAACGAACAGAATAACCTAAAATATTGCCACAAACTCTAACTAATCTTGGGAAAATCTATGGGAATGTAATAATAAACTCAATATCTGACTAGATCATGTGGTCATAAATAACTTTTTATTTGTATAGGGTATGAATATGTGTTTACTCTGTATGAACCTCCCATAAACCTCATATGACGATTTGAATGAACAATACTGTAGCCTAATTAATAATAAAAATAAATAAGATCATCATACAAATAGGTTAATGATTAATATATTCTCACCTAGTCTCATTCACTAAGTAGAACATACTAGTAAGCATATATATATATGAAAAAATAAGGTACCATGCATCCACTTCCCCACTAGTTTGTCACTATCACATCCAAGGGTAAATGTATTAGGCCACATTCTATTCAATAATTAAAATTTAATCACATTTATAAACACCATACCCATAACGCCATCTCATCCTACATATCATGTAGCTCATTCAAAACCTCATCACCGTCACCCAATCTATAACCATGTAAAATTCCAAATTCTATTATATACTATGTGACATGAATTATTCCTCATGATATGAGAGTGTATGAATGTACACCTATAATAAATAATAGTAATTATAATTATAATAAAATTATTCATTGTAAACTTAAGCCACTAGATCTTACACATACATGTATAGTGAACTGATATATATCATATCCTATAAAGATGCATATCATATACCTTATGAAAATTCAACAATGATTTGCATACACATCCTTAAATGTTTAAGGGATAATGGGGAAAACAAAAAATTTATCCTTCCAATCCTCACTATCATTAATGTTTTGGATGGCACCAATACCTAACACATTTGGTCACCGAATACAAACCATTTTAGAGATATGGTGCAACTTAAAACATAAAATATAATAATTGTTATCCCGAATAACCACACTAATGAAATATACATATCTCTATACTCAACTATAATTAATATTCTATATTATACCCTTCTACCACCACAATATCCTAGAGAAGTATATTTCATAAATCAACAAAAGAATCAAGATTCATCATCATTACCCATTTTTATTTTATAATTATAAAATACTATTTATTAGATTATTACAACCCTTATTAATTATGTTTTAATCAATAAAATTCATTACAAGACAACCTTATTTATAATTGACATTTTAAATTTCTAATTATAATTTCCATAATTCATAAATAACATTATTCAATAATCTAATGGTCCCATTTAATTTATGAACAACTAAATCCATCCCATGAGTTTATTATTAATTCAATTTACTATTCCATATTTTTAGAATAATATGACTGATTATCTGGGATAAAAAGGATATCTAATAACTCTGTATAAGTTGATAGCAGTAGAGAATTTGAATTCAAATCAACAAACCCTCATAAAAAATATATTAAATGAAAACTCCAAACAACCCCAAATACAAAAACCTATCTCTCAACAAATTCCCACCATCCTAGTGACTTCTTCGACAACATTCCATATGATACATTCCATCCCACCATCATCGATTTAAATTTAACTATAGAAATTGAGAAACCAATCTCATTTTTTATCATATGTCTTAAACATACTAGGTTTAAAAGAAATAATAGAAAAGATCCACCAAATTTATGAAAAAATTCATGAAATAAAATTTAATTTTATCATAAAAAATTAAATAATATGAAATTTCCATATCTCCAAGTCAATAAATAAAATAACAAATTTGAATTTTATTTCTCAACCATAAGAAATTTTCCCCAGAAAACAACCATTCAATTAACGTATTAAATTAATTGATTTATTATTATTAATAGTTTTCAGAAAAAAAATCAATTAGTTTTAGCTACCAAATATATTAACCAACCATATTCATTATTTATGAAATTCCTTCATATTATAAAGTTTTTAAGAACAAAATCTTCTAAATTTACATTACAGATTATTTAAACATCTCATTATTAACACATCTACTATTCATATAAATATAGAAAACATTATATATTACAAGATGAAAATAAATGTAGTAACTAATGTAACTCTATTTAGAAAATCAGAGGTGTAGTAAATAAAATATTAAAACCCCATTGGATCACAATATTCCATATAATTCATTTAGGGACTCTCGTTATTATATTTAATGGGATTGATTACACAGTTTATTAGAATATTTTAATCATGATAATCTAACCTATTTACATAAAAAATAGATTCATTGAATACATTTCCCCAATTGGAAGATCAATATTATTTGATGATGAATAGATGAACAAGGACCATGCACCATTGAACCAAATAAAAACTACATCATTAACTTTACAAAGAAAAACACCATCATGATATGTACGAAACACATCTCAGAGCATAGGATCTCAAAAAAATGAAACTTCATAAAGAATGGGATTGAGGATGGTGAGTAAATAAATAATGGTAGTAAATGAAATCATGATACATCTATTTATGAATCAATTGTATTTAGAATATCAGAAGAAGATAATATAGTATTTTGAGAGGAATATGGATCAATTAGGGTTTGAAAGGAGATATTTAATAATCATAACAATGAAGTCACAACCATATATTTATAGAGAAACCCTAGATGATAGCAACCATGTCATAGTGATTTTACAATTCATGTTCTCCTTTTAGTTAATGAGATATATGAAATTTGAGCAATTAAATTTACATGTCCCCTTAATTACCATTATTTTTCAAAATCATATTCAATCATGTTGAATGACACCTTGAATTTCCTCACATTGTGGTTAAGGGTGTTTCATATTACCAATAGGATAATACAACGTCCAAAACAATATAGGATAAAATTTATCACCATTTTGACTAACCACACAAAGGCCAATGGTGTGGAATGTTCTAGATTGATATTTACCTTCCATAACCAACAACATAATCAATTCCAATCCATGAACCATGATGCCCAAATAAATTTCTGGGGGGTGTCTCTATTATGCATTGGGAGAATATATGAGCCACAAATCCTCGTAACATGGGAATTTCAGGGGTTCACATTTCCAATAGGTAAATTATTGATAACTCAAAAAGCATCACGACCTATACTATGACATGGATCACTTACCTTTTCCCCATATATGAAGAATCACATAGATAATAATTTCAATATAGATTCCGTGATTTTAATTCTCCTTATGTCGCATAAATCACTATATTAACACCTAACAATTATCATATCCTTAACCAACCAATAAACACTATCCACATTACTCTAACTACTATAAACATGATTCATTGTAGCTAGAATCATGCCCACTAACATGTTGTGGCCTCATTATTGATGGCTAGAAACTCCAGTGTCAACTCTTTATTACTTCAAACTCCATCTCATTACAAATAATTCTTATGAAATATCCAATAGTAGTGGTTAAATAAACTATCCCTTTAATATAATATGAGTTGTTGTAACTATATCATGCACATATATTGTCAATAAAGCCATATTTTTTTACTTAGTGTTTCTTCTTTGAATACTATTGTACTGTATATTAAACTCTAAAAAATCATCTCTATAATTGAATGATTATCTAAAGTATGTATGGGAGTGGTTTTAATCATCATATAGTGGAATATAACGTGAATATGGGTCATATTTAACCTTCAGTAATGAATATAATTTCCAAGTGGAATGATAAGGGAAAAGATGATGATTTTTTAGACCATAAATAAACAATTAGTGATCATATATTTGTGTGTTATGGGTTCATTAGAGGATCATCTCAACACAGTTTTAGATGAATTAATGGCCAATTTTATATAAAATCATTTCTTTTTCACCTTAATATAAGAGATAAAAGTTTTTATAGAATTTCACCTTCATTCAAAACCAATAACATTGATAGAATATCATAAATCCCCAATATTTATAAATTATATGAATGTATAATTGAAATATATATTTAGAGATAGGTTTTATTACTCCCAGTGTGTATCCCTCTATAAAACACTTATTCTATTCTCCAAAAAGGGATATGGTGTTCTGTTTTTATTCCATATCCACTAAAACTAGGAGATAGTTGTGAAAAAAACCCCAACTTCTAAGGATCCATGACCATTTATAGTAAATAAAAAGAGGGGATTGGTTTTCAAATATTATTCTCATGTATGAATATCATCTAATTTAGATTCATGAGGTTAATTTGAATGAGAGAGTATTCAATTATTTCTATATATAATTTTAATTATTAGTTATCTAATTTTATGTCATGAAAACTTTTACAACATTCTAGGGACTCATAAACATGATTTTCTATAAAATAATGGACTAGATAATGGTAATAAAAATAAATGAAACCTTAATATATTTTATTTTAGAGAGAAGTTATTATTGGCATGTAATGATATCCGTGGAATGAAACATTTCATTGTTCATCACTTTCACTAAAAATTATGAATTGGTGATTTTGGATTACATATTCATTTTCTATTGATGGGTGGATCAATTTTCATCCTCATAAAAGTTTTCACCATAATTAATAATGAGATATTGTTTTTTTGGAATAAAGTAATGGTTGTTAATGATTACATTGTCATGAAATATAAATATCAGTTAGAAATGGAGGCATCTATGAGGTTTCATTTAATGGGATATATATATTCTAGATATAGTCAGTTTTTGAAGGAGAAGGGTATATCCACTAGAATTTAATAATGGATGTGAAAAAAAAACTTCTTCTATATGTGAGGTAGACCTATATGAGAGGAATATAATCTAAAATCATATTCTGTGATATATATTTATTTCTACTTATGAGGGTTCTCTAAAGGGGAGTCTGTATCATCCAGTTACAAGGTATGGTAATAGGTTATTATTGAGATTTGTTAGCATGTTTTTAGGGATATTCACACTATCCCTTAAGTGAAATATACATTTTTTGAAACATTATACACAGTTATCAAGAAAAACATGTTTTTACAATTCAAATTATGGTGTAATATAGAGTTAATATCTTCATGTATTGTAAATTAATGGGTAGAGGATGAGAACTAGGTCTATAACATTTAGAATTTTGTTGTTATTTTAATTATATTAGGGACAATAAAACACTATTAATATACTTCAAATAAAAAATAAACTTTCACTATAATATTGGAATTGAATATATTGAGGCCCCATATGGGAGACACAATAGAACACTAAACATTTTTCATTGTTATAGATTGGTATTTCATCACTTATATGATATACCAAGTGTTATTGATGATTGAGTTCGAGAATGTGATTTGAGTGAAAATAAGAAAAGTTCAATACCACCAATTGACTTATGTGGACAAAATATTGAAAACATTGGTTTTTGAGGATAAATGCCATTTTTTCTTGATTATCCCTCCTTGAGAATACATAAAGATATTTAATTAGTAGAGTAATCAATCATTGACATTAGTCAGAATATTTCAATTCCTTTATAGTGTAGATAAGGTTTCATACCACCTATAATTATACAAACAATAAGATCAATCATGTAATATATTCCATTTTTTAAAACATTAAATATATTTGGATGATCAAAAAAATATTAGTCATTATGATAATATTAGAATCAATGATATCTCAATATTCATATAGTATCATGTTGTGATCGAGCACTAGTATTAGAAGAGTCTTTGTGGGTGAGTAATATTAGAAGAACACGTCCAATGGAATGACGAGAACATTAAGGAAAAATAAAGGTAGAATATGAATCAAATATAACCACACAACCCTAATATTTATTAGTATATTTTTTTAATAAAAAATATTAAATATGTGGATAATTTATGGAAGTAAATCTTTTGTCAAATCCTTCAAAAAACTTTTATTCAAAATTTAATATGAGGTATCCTGATGAAAGTAATTCTATGAAATTACCAGACATTGGAAAATATTTAATATTTTCTAAGTATTGTTTTCATTTCATGCATGTATGAAAGAACTATATTATCTATATATACTAAACTGAGCCTCGATTTGAAAACATATCACCTAGATTTTCCAAGATAAGGGGTTTTCATTATAGGGGAGTAATATTATATCATGTTTTCTGCAAATCATTCCATAATTTTAAAATTTTAATAATAATAATGGTTATTAAATTTTTTTTGAAAATAGTTATTTAAATATCTTTAATTTTCAATATCCACAAATAATGAAAAAAAACTCTAGAGATAATTGTGAGTGGAGAATTTTATTCCTCATAGATTCATGTTAAAATGTTAGACCACAATAAAATTATTTGACAATGATTATTTACCCATTAATATTCTATCAATTCACCAATGTTGAAATATATTATTTTCTGTAGATTTATTATTTTTGAAGAAATATAATATTTATAAGGTTTCTGTGAATTTTTTTTGCATTGATCACCAAGAAAAATTATAGTTTTTAATTTATTTTAAATTTTTTTTATGTTGTTATTTAATTATTTTTTTAGTTAATGTTGAATAAAAAGATTCAAATTCAATAACATCCACTATTTACCCTTATATTGTTCACCTTATTATGGCCCTAAATCTATAGCATGTCCTATGTTGGATTCATTGAAATAGATAGGTCTATTCAGTTTCAAAGAAACCTCTCTCTTTTCCAATTTTTCCCAACAACCTATATCCTATTATTCTAATAAATAATGAAAAATATAAATTGAATGTAAATGGGAAGTGGTTAATAGATTAGGATGATGATATAGTGGCTCAATATATATTAGTAAAAGGTAATTGTAAGGATTAGGTGGTAATTATTAACATCAATTGTTGATAATTTGACAAATGTAATAGTATAGAGAGTGTGTATAACTTTAATGGAAAGATGATGTGGTGGTTTCTATAGAAAAAATAATAACATGTAATGGTTCAATGTTGGGTATTTGTGTGGTGAGGTAGTGTGTAGTACGATGGTAAACAATAACGAAGGTGGGGAAATTATTATGAGATCAATGTTGGGAATTTAAATCCTTGAAATTAGGGGTTTTTGAAAAGTTGTACCTATAATAGGGAACATATTATTCCAAAAAATTTTAGTATTATTATATCAGATAACTTTTTTTAAAAAAAAATTTAAAATATTGCATTTTATGTAACTCTTGATTAATACAACATGTTATTAAACATTAAATGAGTAGACCTTGTGACAAATTCTCATATTTTCATTAAATCCCACAAAATGTCTAACCAACATGAATAAATAATATGTGTTTGGGAAATTTAACTGTGTTATAATGAACCACATATCATGATAACCCTCAAGCCTTATAAATAATGGGAAGGTGAAGGATTTGTCTTGTATTACGAGACAACCACACATGGTTCACAAGTACTCTCCCAGAAAATATCTTTGGTACAATTAATCATATCACAAAAGGGTCACATCAAATAGGTTTAAATGATGGGACTAGAAACATTTAGTACAATATATTCTATTTCCTGATGTTTTTAATACATTTATTACTAAGTATATTCAATTTAATATCCTCTACTTGGTTTTATTGATATCTAATTTTCCATGTGTCATGTATCAATTAGAAAAAGTATTCTTTAAATTATTTTTTTAATTGAACATGATGGTATTGTTATATTTTATATCAAATTGAATTCATAAGGTTTTTAGTTAATTTTTAGTTTCAAAAATCCATATAGATTTTATAATTGTTCTGGGGAGGTGTTTGAAGTATGAATGAATTTTAAAACCCACGAGTGAATTATTAATGAAAATTTTTGGGTCCAAGTATTGAGATAGTTGTCCCATGGATATATATTAAATATAGAGTGTTGGTCAAATGTTCACATAATTGAGTTAAACCCACCCCCTCCCCATCCCCACCACATCCAATATCATGTGTATGAGTCCTCTATTTTAATTATTTTATTCATGTGTCATGTAACCCATATTCCCAACAAGGCATCATACCTCCATATGTCTGATATATTTTCTAAGCGGTATAGAGAAAATTTATTGCTCCTAATTGTATATTGTAATTACCCTTACATTGGTTCATATTTCCCTTAATGAGGTGTGAGTCTTCCATAGAGGTAACAACCACCAAATCTAAAATTCCTACCATTGCATGGTTCAGGTCTCCTGTAAAATACATTTCATTTTATGGAAATGAATTTTTGGTTTTCTAGGTAGTTAGGATAATTCGGGGTTTATTTTTTATGTTCCGAATTATTAATTTTTTGTATGAAAATTGAATAACTATTTTGTGAGGGATATGAATTCCCCAGGATCCCATGTCCCCTAAATTTATATTATTTCTAGGTTTCTTTAATAATTTGTGTTCTCAAATTTTCATTTCATTAAATATAACATGTTTCTATGTTCCCTTATTTTTCTAGGATGTCTTTCTGTATATTTTTATACTCACCCCAACAAGGGTTTTAGGACCCATAAATGTTTTATTTTTAGATTATTCACAATTTGAGGTTTACTATAGTTGTTGGACAATAAGAGATGTCAGGTATTAGTAGAATTTATGGATATTATATTTTGAAAGATTATTTTAATGATCATTCCTATTTTCATAGAAATAATTTTTTGTTACACTTAATATAATTTTATTCATTTATATACTTCCCTTATGTATTCATTTTACCTTATATTTTTCATATGAGGAATTACCCTTAATTTTTGATACATGAATAGTATATATTCCACCTAGATTTGGAATTTTTATGTTATTTTTGTTTTTTGGATAAATTTATTCTACATAGATATATTTAAATCAATAGAGTTTATCGTTATGATATTTAATCTGATGTATGATAAGACTTATTAGTTATAGTAATTTTAAACTTTCCTATTGGAGTAAATCCTGAAATGCAGATTAATTCTATTTCATTTTCTATATTAATCCTCATTGGGTTATGTTGTGTCACATATAGTGGATAAATTTTTTGGTATTATTTCATAATCTCTTTAATTTATTTAACTACGACTACATAAAATATATAATTAATCACTTTTTAGTGTGTGGGGAACTGTTAGGACAACATAAAATTCTATTCTTCATTGTTCTAAATAATCCTTTTTAGTGGAATTATTTACCACACCA
The DNA here is from genome assembly GCA_963277665.1 of Viscum album. Lineage (NCBI taxonomy): Eukaryota > Viridiplantae > Streptophyta > Magnoliopsida > Santalales > Viscaceae > Viscum > Viscum album. The sequence goes on from OY728120.1 coordinate 2,111,358,832, forward strand.
TTAGGAGATAAATGGGTAAATGCATTGTCCTCATGGATTATAGTGTTTGATACACAACTTTATGATAAAATGTATCTTACATTTCTGTTTTTGATATTCATCTACATTGATATGTCATGAAAGATCTAACTATAATTGAGTTATAAATGTTTATAACAATGTTGGTTATTTACTAGTAAATTCAATAATTATATATTTTAAATCTTGTTATTAAAATTTACTAAGCATATAATATTCAAACTAAACCCATTAGTGGCATCAATTAATGTTTAATAATTGAGAAATATTTTTTCATTTTGTGTTTTGATGATCATATATATTATAAGATGGATTTTTTAATAATCTAATGTTCTATATGACATGGAAATGTTTTTGTAATTATATATCTATGAAAAAAGAACAATAATTCATATAATAAAATATGATTAAGTGCTTCTTTATGTCGTATAATATTGAAATATGTGTTCTCTCATATAAATCATTGAACATAAATATTTTAATCTGTATATTAAGTTATGATATGACATATCATAATCTATGGTCTACATTAAGTTGTATAAATTATAATGGTTAATATCATTTTTATGATATGTGGGATATCATGGATTATGATATGGTGAATAATATGGTTTGATAACTCATATTGTAACTATCAACAAGCCACCTGTAAAAATATTATTCCATTTTCTATGAATGGATTTTGGCATATAATAGATAAACACTATCATGACACAAAATATATTTTCACAAAATAAAAAACTCTATTATTTTTGGTAATATTATTATAGAATATAATTTTTTTATAAAATACCCGAGTCATAAATTAATAATTGGATATTTTAATGAGAAAAATTAATATAAAATACTCATATTAATATATTTTACTTATTTACTATGTTTCATGTTTATTAATTTATTTTATTACTATATAAATATAATTGAATATAAATTTTCTATATGATGTGAAAATTTTCTATTCCTCACTAAAATGATAAATTAATTCTTATAAAATTATCATACCACGCATTAAGTGCTAGGAATGACAATATAAGAATTATTTTCTTTTACATTGATATTGTTTTGTTATAATTTCCTAAGGATTAAAGGTTTTTTTTAAATTATGTATACACATATTAGGTTTTAGAGATATGATATAATTAAGATCTTTTATGTAATTAATCATCTTTATATGGATAGTGATTCAAATATATAACTGGAATATGTTCTTATTTCCTATCATGAAATAATGTGTTTGTCACCTATCACAACAGGATTAATCATATATAAATTTTTAATATAACCCTGAACCATAATAAATATTTCATATACATTATTCATTTGATGTTATTTGTTTTACATATATGTGTTTACACATTTTTTTAGTATCAAATAATGTTAGTTTGGTAAGTATTTATGGATTAATATTTATTATTCACATTAATTTGTTGAAAGTAATATGTATAGTAAAACTAAATCATTATAAGTAAGAATAAATAAAAATAATAATAAATGAGATATTGATGATGTAATGAGATGAAATAATTACATATTTATTATATTTATTTAAATAATTTTTATAATATATAGAGACAAAAAGATACCTAGAAATACTTAATATGATATTCCTTCAAATGTAAATAATTTTCATGACTATAATAATTCAAATGGGTATATGAAAAAAAAATAAGGGCTTTCAGAGGCTATATATTATAAAAAATACTGAAAATGTATGACCATATATATTTTCTGTAAAAAAATCCCACATTAACATTGTGTTAATGTTATATTGGGATCCTAATAAGATAGGATATCATATGAATATTGTTTAGTATATCCATATGAGGGAAATGAAAAAGAAAACATCACTAGACTATCCATGATTATGATATGATATGATTTGTATGATGGCCTATACATATAGATATTTAATTAAGATAATTCCCAATAAGACTCATTACATATAAAAGTTTGGATCATTCCCCAATAAGGGTAATTATGTAATGTATAACTTTTTTTGTTTGGTTAATTTTAATTAAATACCATGATGAAAATGTATATATCAAGATATTCACAAATTTAAATGCCACCCATTTAGATTATGGCATGCATTATAATTATCATTTTTATATATCTTCTAGGTATAATATTTAATATATTTCTATATAGGTATCCAACGATGATAATTATAGACCAATGAAATCATATTGAGCATTTGGATGTGAATAGAATATAAGTAAATCTCATTAATTCTGAATAAGGGGTCGTGGAAATATTGTATGAATTACACATTTTTAATATTTTATAAACTCAAAAATATTAGAGATTTAAATTTTAAAAATAGGGTATTTTTTATTATAGGTTAGAAATTATTATATAAAACTACATCGTGGATAAGTTCTAGAATTTTTAATTTGTAACTCTATCCTAAAAATAAATATATATATTAAATTTATATCAATTTCAAAAAAATATAATATTCGCATTTATTATAAAACAAATTATATATTATTTAATGAAATGTTTTATGGATTTAGTAATATAATGACTCATTTGTACATAATATATTTGAATAATATTATTTATAGAATTTAGTATATGGAGCAAAATATTGATTCTTCAACAACATTTTTAGGGCAATATATCATTGGATATATAATTAGAAACGCATCACAAGACCTTATAGTGATGGATTGATGGACTCATTTGATGATGAATCGTATGATAATTATCAAAAAATTTAATTTATTTAAATTTATAAATATCATTTTTGTGGAATGTATGATAGGGATATGGTACAATTAGATCTTATATATTCTTATGTGTATAGACCAATGAATATTCAATATTGTAATGAGTATATATAATTCATATCATTTATTCATGACTATAGATATCATTGTTATTTATTTCTAATGAGTAATAAGTCTAAATCTTTTTAAAAGTACAATGTGTTCATAAGAATGTTATATAATCCACAAGGAAATAGTATTACAATTCAATGATCATATCATGTTAGATAACACATTTAAAAAATCTGGAAAATTCATCTTAGATATACAATAATTTTTTCATAACTCACTCCCCCTAGAACATTGTAATGAAATATTGGGTTTTAGAGGTGTAATTAGGCTTTATTTTACATGGTTCAATTTATGTTTCCACTATATAACCTTCCTATATCATTTTTTATATTTTACTTAAAATTGTTTCATTCTTATATAATGACAATCCATAAAATTCCAAAAAAAATATACCCTCTATGATATGGATATAGAGGTGTCACAATTTTACATGAATAAAGATATAGGGTTCTTGAATCATGAAAATAATTATCAGATTATGATAAAATTGACCATTAATAAGAAAATATATGTTTTAGTTAATTTGATGAAAAAATGGGAATAATATATATAATCCTATTGACCAATAAATTTTTATTTCTCAATTTGATCTATTACAAGATAAGTAATATATAATTTAGGTATTTCGACAGAGAAATTATAAACATAGAGATATTTTAATCCAATAAAATAAACCTTTTAATGAGAGGTATATTTAGTATGTTCTGTATGAGGTTGTGGAAATAGAACTAAACTGTGATAGGTAATAACCATAAAAATCTAGAAGTATACTTTTAGAGCCATAAATATATTGATATATTTAAAATATAATGACATATTGATATAAATACCTATTGAGATATTATCAAAAAAAATTATTCTATGAAATATGTGGAATCTGTGAAATTTAATCTGGTCTTTATATATACACTGACCATGTTAAAATTTTAGTGGAATCACCTAAACTATTGATTCAAATTGGTTAAATGTGGGTTTTCTATAATAAAACAAAAACAGAGAGAATATTGCCTTTCAAAAAATATATTTTGGTATAAAAGGATTATAAAGAATGTAATGACCAAAATAGATAAAAAATATATTCTCATGTTTCGGTGTAAAATTATCTTATGGTGTTTATTTTAATTGGGTACCATTATAGTTATGAGATATATCAATTGAATTCCAAAACCATATTCGATAAAGAGAATTTATTTTTTTAATTCATCCAGACACATCTAAATGTCATTAATTTTTCAAATAAGAGTTCTAAAAATATTTATTTTTAGTGATCCGTTTATGGATTGATGAAATCCTCTTTTTTATTGATCATATATTATAAAAACGCAGTAAAAGAATTTATATTTGTTGTGACCATGGATGATGCTTTTATATAAAACTACTTTTGTTGGTGTCTTGTTAATTTTTTTATATTTTACACGTATGACATTCTATGAATCATAAATGATATACTTCCTTTATAAACTATTATGATATTTATGGAATGTGATTTATGATAAAAATACATTCATAAATAATACAATATACGAGGTATGATAATAAAAAGTGATTAATCAACTAGGTTTCATGAATTAATTCACAACACATGATGTTGAAAATTCTGAATGTGGTATGACATGGAGATCTCTTAGATGGCGTCTTTACTATTGTTACATGGCATGAATATTAGGAAGATTCATTACAATTTTCATGATATAAAATTAATGTATTGGATTCCATATGTGTATGATATAAGATCAATAATAAATTCAATTATATATAGTTTACCTGATGTTTTTATTACTCCAATTATAATATGTATATAACCATAAAATATTACTAAAAACATTTGGATTAAATTAAAAAAATGAACTTATTTACATGAAAATAAGAATTGTTATGTTCTTAGTCTATATGTTTTATGAAGGGGACACTATATTGGATGAAACTACTAATATGTTCTAAATCAATAAGGATGATATGTGATATAAATTTGATTTAATATTATTCATTTATTGTTGACTTATTAATTGGACGTTTTAAAAATAAACAACTGAGATATATTGGGATATAGGGGAAAAAAATCATTTCATAATATGCTTCAACTATTTTTTTCAGATCAATAATATCATTAAAAAATTTTGGTATTAAATTACATTTTATAAAAAATTTACTTTTATTATAATATATATATATATATATATATTTCTCAAGATCATTTAAAAAGACCATATCCCTCAATATAGGGTTTTGAGGGGTAGTATAATAATCTAAAGAGGGGCTAAAATGGAGGATATAGTGAACCCATTCATAAAATCAGTAATATAGTATTATAATGATGGTAATGTTAAACATGTGACTATTATATATATAGAGACTATAATTAATACTTTTTTAATGTAACTTTGGTTTATTAGAATATAAATATTCATTTATATTTCATTAATGTGCAGTACAGATATATTAGACAAGAAAACTGGATTAATAAAAATCCCCTATGGGTATGAGAATAATTTTCCATAATTTAATATCAAAATATGGAATTATGGTTTATGGTGATATATAAATATTGTAATAGGTAGAAGTATCATATATAATATAAGGTGTACTTATAAAATAATATTTATGATTTATTATTTTGAATATTAGAAAAAAATTATTTCACATGTAATTTCTTGAGGTAATTTATATATTTATGACTACATGAATATTATTAAATCATTATAAACTATGATTAATATTGTAATATGTGTTTGAATATTTAGACAATAGTAATATTTGTAAGCCTTATTTGAGGAATATTTATTCATAGGTGGTCTAGTTTTTATCTCATCATGTCATAATTCTATTTTAACAAGTATGGTATTTGTTAATTGTATAACAAAAAAATACATATAGTTCCATTATGTAATTAAACTAATGAAATAAATTATATTTATTTGGTGAGTTACTAGTGGTATTCTAAAATACATGGATGAATAATAGGTTATATATTCACTGAAACCATACAAATTATTTTTCAAAATAATTAATTAATGATTTTTCATATAATAGACTGATATGATCTACATCATTTGGTCCCTTGTGGTTATAACAACATTTATTATCTCATTGTGAATAAATTTTATTAAATACTTATTACGTGTTATATGTTAACATTGAGGTATGAGTATGTTTGACCGAGACCGTGTTATAAATATTTTTACATTATATACCAATGATGGTTTTCTAGAGGCTAAACATTAAATAAGTTTATATATTTTGTAATTCATATTTATTTTTAACACTCTATGAAATGATATGGATGAAATTTTAGGACTTATGATATGAAATAAATTTGATAAAAATTTTAATTCCATGTTTAAGATGGTTTGATTAATCATATCCTAAATATATTTGATAGAATCAGGGAGTTTAATGATATTTTTAATAAGGTCCTTATATTATGATAAAATAATTTGGAGATAGATGATTACGCACAAAAATGGGATGTGTCATATTTTATGATTCAACAACATCATATCACGTGATATGAATCTAATGAATATAATATTAATGGAAATTTTATGATGTAATTGGAATGATATTCCAATATCATATCATATTTAATTTTTTTCCATACTATATATATGACATCATGTTTCATGGTGTGCTATTAGATTTCCTACATGATTTCTCAAGGGAACAAATCATAATAATTATTAATTTATTGTTATATATATATTATATTATTATATAATTGTTAAATGATCATAAAAATAAAATGGTAAAACTATATGTGAAACTCATGGAAGTTTACAAGAATAATTAGTGATGTTAGAGATCTTAAATTGGCAGTAGTCGTTCTATGTGATGGATATAATCCATCCCGTTTTAGAATATTTGGGATTATTGGGGTAAAAAATATCACTTCATTCATATGTTCATTCATCATTCAATTGAATGATATGCTAATCCTTTTATAGATCTATATTTTAAAAAATATTATATATTAATTCTAGTGTAAGATACACTTGCTATTGAGGTAAGAGATCGAGTGGGGTTTCTTTGTGATCATCCTAAATCACATTAAACCTTGATGGTGCTCATTATACATAAGGTATCTATATTTATATTGATTTTCTATAGATATAATTAAGTTGTATCATTATAAGTACTTATTAATTTTTATCATTATGTATTTATGATAACATTATTTTATAACACAACATATCTCCTTGACTGAATGAATTTTATCCCTTTTTGTGTATGCTCAGTTAATAGATTAGATAATTATGATATAATTTTAACTAATCAATGATAGTTTAAATCTAAGAAAATAATGCTATATTTTTTAGAGATAATTATTTTTTAATTCATTATTTAAAAACCTACATATTTAAATGGAAATCATATGTTTTGTCCTTTGAGAAAGAAATTCCTAAAAATGAATATTTTTGAAGAAAAAAATTAATTCCCAATAAATATTCTATATAAAAAATAATTCGTAGACACAAGAATAGTACAGTTATGGTTCTCATGAACATTATATATATTGTAAAATTTCTTGTTATTATTAATAAATACAATAAAAATTATCAATATTGTCCTTGAAATCGCTATTAATAATATTCATAATCATTCTGAGTGATCTTCATAATCTATAATGTATTACATTGAACTCATAATACTCATAACAGAAATGATAATCGTCATTTGATATATCACCCTTCATAACAATTAAATAATGATACATAAAATGATGTTAAGTAATTGAGATGTATTTATCAACATGAATATAATGAAATATAGCATCAATGGTTGTAAAATTAAACATTTTTTTAATATTGATGGCATTAATTTCCAAAAAAATAATACAAAACCTCATTGGCAGATCATTCATCTTTATGATTAAAATATGTTCTCTCAAATGTTATAGACTATAGTATATGAAAAACTTATCAAACACTTGTTGTTGTAACTTCATTAAATTCACCAATTCTAATAGATCTACTTTATATAATGGACTAAATAACTATTTTTAATCATGGATTAAATTAATATAAAATTCATTTCAATGTCTGGTTGATATAACTGTAATTCTTCATAAAATAAAATTATTTAATATCAAAAAATAAATTTATATTAAATTAATAGTATATCATTATTTTTCATAGAATTTATATTATATTATTCATCTCTAAAAATCTAATTATCATATATATTTAGTGGGGTTTTTGTATATTAATATGAAAATGAATTATCTCCGTAAAAGATATGTTATTATACACCGAAAAATCAAACAAAATATATGGAACTGGCCTTAAACATATCATAATCTGGAGTTTTAGTTGTGAATTCAATTTCTATAATGTTGACGATGTATTCAAATATGGTGATCTAGAGAATTAGTTTATAAGAAATAAACTAAAAAACAATATAATATATTGTGTACTCATCATATTTGTTTTATTTTTTTGGATAACATAATTATTTTCAAATAATGAATTATTTATTTTCATGTAAAACTTTAATGAATTTCATGGTGACTTTTCATTTTCCATCACCCATCTACAAATATTGTTGAAAAAGTATTAATATATTTTGTTAGAAACAAAAGATTAGTAATGTATATAAAGAATATAAACCTATTAGTCAACAAAAAAATGTGAAAACTCATTTAACAATTACAATTTTATTAAAAGCTTGTTGATTTTATAAAATAAAAACATGATTAATAAGAAAAAAACACACACTTTTTCTAAATGGAATCCATTAAAATGAAAACCATGAAATTAAAAGAAAATTTTGATAACATTGAGAATTTAATTTAAAACACATTTTTAACCCATGTCAGAAGTAAATGATTCCCAATTTAATCGATCAGAGAAACCACTTGGTAAATCCCCCATTAATTAATATTAATAACATTAACATAACCCAGTGAAGTAGAGTGCTATCTCGGAAAACCCATTGTATATTCTATATCATGCTCAGACAGTTCTATGTGGGTATACCTATCAAATATGTTGTTGTTCTCTCACCACGAACATTGTAGTTACACCAATTTTTCATGTATAATTACAAAGTACCATATAATTAAAAAAATAATATTTCAATATCTAATAGAAAAAAATATGAAAAATTATTCTAATTCAACAAGATATCAAATTCAGATATCAAAATACTGTTTTATTTCAAAACCACAATCTCCAATCAAATATACTAATTTGATTTCAAAATCCTTTTTAATATAAAAAATATATATTAATTAGAAAACCCATTTTCAATACCAAAATAAAATAAATTTGAAATATGCACTTTCATTGAATAAATAATAATATATTTTAAAGGAAGCCGAAATTTAAAAAATGGTTATAGTGGTGATAATTTTGATGTTATTGTATGCCTTAATATAGAACATTCCCCTTGTAATTTGCAATTAAAGGTGAACATTCCATAAAATGATTCATTTTGAAAGTATTTCGAAGGATTGAGTTAAACATATTTTATTGAAATCTCATATCCATATAATTACATTATTAAAATCATTTTAAACACATGTGAATGTATGAAAAGTGATTTTGAAGTAAAACATTAAAAGGTATTTTTATAATGAAAATTCCCTTAAATCATTGGAAATATTTGAATCATATTCCAAATGAAATAATAATATTAATAAAAATGTTATATTTATTTATAATAGATTAAATCATGATATAACATGTAAAATGGTCTGTATATACTCCTCATAATATAAAATTGGTTTATAACATCAAAATATGCCCCAATTTATATAAATTTTTATGATGTCTCATAATTTGAGTCTGATGTGTCATTCACATTATAAGCCATCCTAAAAAAAATTAAGTTATATTTTTACATATATTAAAACATTTTTAATGTCTATTATTCATTTTATTCAACTTATTACAATTATATATATAGTTACTTGATCAATTAATTTTATTATGGGTGCTTCAACGATATTAAACTTATGTGCAAATAATTAATTCTATAGGTTGAATATTGAAAAAAAGACATTATTCAACTTACCCTAAATAATAATCATCACTTAATTATTATATTTATTAATCAATAATCCTTTTTTAAACATGACATATGGTAATGAAAAGTGAACTACGGTTCACTCATGGATACATTATGATATAAGTACGCATAAGTGAATTTTGTATTATTTAATGATAATTATGGATGGATGGTTGTTGATATTTTATTTTTAAAAACTATAATCATATTAAAAATGAAAAATTATTTTATTTAATAAACATTCTTATAATATCCATATTTTTTGGTGTTGAAATAAAATAATCGCATCCCTATATAGTGGTGGTGGTCAACAGAAGATGAATGAATTTATTGTTTTTTAGTGTAACAAATATAATGATATATTATATTTTAATAATGATGGTAAATTAATTATTATCATTTTTATTTAATTTATATCACATTAATTAATTATATATATTCTTAATACCTAAAAATGTGATATATTAGTGAAAATTGAATTACATTGCTTCATGAAGTTGAACTTCCACATACACATGAGTGACAATATTGTATCCACCATAAAATGAAATTTAAGGTATTATATGTGATTGAATAATAAAAAATGTACAAATATTTTAAAAAAATAGTATTTATACTTCAAATACATCAGTTCATCAATCCATGAGATGTGATAATGGAAGATGAATGACATCGGTGTGTGAGGTGGTAGAATACAATACACGTGAATGATTAATAAATATCCTCTTTAGTGAAACTGAAAATAATTTTTTTTAGGAAATTTATATACAAATATCTATGTATATGGAATATATTTTCTTATATAATATAAATTTGAAAATATTTTTTTTAGTGGAATTTTAAATAACATTAACATACTCAATTAACCATGAAACCTTTTCTTCCGAAAACCACCTTAAGTAAGCACCAAAAGCATTCATCGAATGGATTTATGATAAAAACAAGACATAAAATATGTGGGGATATAATTATGTTAAATATTTGGGTATTTTTTCATTATCCAATGGTTTTTAGTGGTGTTAAGAGTAGAATATTGTTGCGATGTTCTATAATTGTGGTGAGTCGCAGACTTGTAATTATTGAAATAAAAATGGTGTACCCAAGATTTTAGCATTATGGAAAGATAAAAAATATTATATTATTGATAAATAGATATTATAATGTTTAAATATGTTTATATAAAATATTATATATATGAAATAGGTTATTTCAATCCCTATCTTTTTAATTTCCCCCCGTAAATCTTTTTTTTACCAAAACTGCAATATTTAATTTTTATTGTATTCACATTTAATTATAGTCAAATATACTGTTGCACATATTTGTTAATATATATAATTTTTTTTCATTCAAAATATTCAATTAAATTTACCAAATTTAATTCACATTAGTTGAAAATTTTAAATTAAAATTATTCATGCAGACGTAACAAAAAATAAGATTTCCATAAAATTTATTTTTCAAGAAAAATATGATTTTATATTTACTCTAACAATAATAATAGTATTATTATAAATATAAAATTGTATTTAATGATATATAGTATATAAATTTAATTTCTAACATTTTTTATTATGGATTATTTTAAATAATTAAAACAGAGGAACATTATGCACATTAATATTGTTATTAGACAAACATCATTTTAAAACAAATATATATATATATAACATATATATATATATATTAGATCAAAATGTAATTATTTACATTAAATATAAATAAATTATATTTATTTTTCATTGTATCATATTCAAAACATAATTTCACAGCGATGTAATTATTTTATGTATAAGAAATGATCACTGGTCTTAAATTGGTTTTCATCAATATTCACTAAAAATTCACTTCATTCCAAAAAAAATACCAAAATTTCACCATATTTATCATTTTAATGTTGTTTTTATAAAATAAATTACTTCTTATACAATAAATTTTATAAAATTTATAATAAGTAATTATAACTTTTTGATATAAAAATTATATAAAACTCATTTTTGATGAAAACCTATTTTTGATCAGAAAAAATTATTTACTATAAATTTAGCGATTATATCATTATAATTAATAATAAATTTACGTGGAGTAGAAAATATACATATATTTATAATAAATTTCATAATATTATTGATACCCACAAATTAAATGTGTAGGTTATAATTGTAATATATTTCCCACTTAATTTATGCTCTGTGTTTCTTGTCGAACATGATTATCAAATGTATTTTTTTAATATGAGTGTGTTAGATTATTATATCATTCTCTCAAAATAAAAAATTTTCAATATAAAACAAGATAATATCCATACCATAAATTATATCATACTCAACTAATTTTACAACAATTTTTTTCAAATATGTTACATTGATTAATTCTATTTTGAATATCACAATAAATTTTTATTAGAATATGATTTATTTTTATTTTTTCCACTAATATCTCATCCTTAGTGCATCCATAGATCATTTAATGTTCTTAAAAAACTTATATGATATAAAAGTGTGTATAAATCTAAAATCTAATTTATCATTATCCAAATAATATTTTTTCATCAAATTACCAACAATAAGGTAATTTTGTCCGTCAACATCAACTATAAAAACTTTTATAAACAATGATATATTACCATAAACAATCTGATGTATATTTTTTTAATATTTTGGGAACACAATAGAGTATTAAATCATTTATTTGAAATTTATAAATTTTAAATTCGTATAATCTTCCTTACATTTGTCTAATGGGATTGATTTACTTAAATCCCTAAATGATACAAATTCTCATCCCCTTCATGTAATCACCAAGTAAATTCATATAATAATTATTTCATCCTGGAAATTCAAATAAATTATTTCTTTAAATAATTTATTATTCTTCTTCATAACATGATTTCAATTAACAATATAATATTAGAGAACACTATTTCTCTCTTAATAGATCACTTCATTATATTCTAAAATGATAAAATGTTATGAGAGAGTAATACCTTCAATGATATGGATTTAGTTTATTAGAGATTAGGTTTATCACATTCTTTGTATTATTCAGGTAAAAATAAATTGGACTCAATGATTAAATATTTTTATCCATATACATATAAATAGTTCCTCCTCCTTTTTCATATTTTCAAAAAAATTTAATTCCATATAATCTTATTAAAAGTAAAAAAAATATTTATAAATGGGAAATGTTTTTAAATAATACGATTCCAAGAATCATATCTTTTCCAAATCCATTAGATTTTTAATCTATTACTACTATTGATCAAACTCACCTTTTAAATGAAATAATATGATAATAATATTCTCCTAATCTAAACATACCAAATCTATAATGATGTTCTAAATAGAATTAATCCATTACTCTGCCACTAATTACATACTGATTATATTAGAATATTGAGGTTGTTACCTAGGGAAACAATATAATTATTTCTACATGATGTTTAGGGGGAAATGGTTACACATGTCATAATGGTTATTTCTGATAACATGTTCAAAATAAACTAATAACTTGATATTTTTATCCAATCTAATACTAGATACATTTGTTTACCCTGTAAGGTAATCCCAAAATTGATCCTAAGTGTGGACATGGTTTTTTATCCTTTAAAAAGGATTCATTTAAAAAAATTATTATAATAATTAATTCATGAATATATCTTTTAATTATGAATCTTATTATATTATAACTATGAATTTATTATAATTACATGTTGAATATTTTATCCATTATCCAATGTAACAATAATTCATATGGTGTATCATAGGGATTTAAAATATATTTTTTCATTTTTAAAACTACTTCAAAAAATTTCTTATATTATTTGTATATTACGAACTATAAAATACATATTTGTAAAATCCTGGATTTGGTGGTTATTTATTACAAGGAAAATAAATATATAGTTCATGAATACAAAATAACAAACAACATATTATTATCAGTAAAAATGATACTAACATCCTAATTACATTATATTGAAGCATGATATTTAACATAAAAGCGCATAAAACATTATTATTACATTTTTTCTTATGTTTTGATCACATGAACTATAATTCATTTATAAATTGTAAAGTGGGAAAATAATATAAAAGGGTGCACTCATATTCTCAATATGTGAGTTCATAAAGTAGAGTCTAATTAAGGATTGACAATTAAAATTTGAAGGAATAAATTTGGGGATAAATTCTATATAAATGAATACATAAGAAGAAAATAATCTATAAAAAATATTACATATATAAATATAAAATATTCATTTAATTCATAATAACAGACATCATATCCATGTTTTCAATTCATTATAGAAATTCATTATAACTAAATATAAATGATTATCCAATTACAACATTTAATATTTTATTATCATACCTTATTATGTATTGCAATTAAACAGAAATCTAGGACCCAATCATCATTGAATATTTATAATTCATTCATCATAAGATAATTATGAATAGATTAATAAATATTTAACATTCCCTAATGAGCATCATACAAATTTTTTTTTAGTTATCAATTATTATTTTTATTTAAATAATGGTTATATGGATTGTAAATATTTCCCTTTTTTATAAAATAGTGTATCCTTATAGTTATTTAGAATTATAACATAATTAAGAAATATTTTCTATTCACATCATATAGATTAAACGATATACATATTTCAAAAAATTATGAAAACCATAATAAATATTAGAAAATATATAGAATAAATTCTTGAGATATAGATCATATACACGAATGAAAATGATTGTGTTAATAAAGATTGATAGATTGTGATAATGTTCATACAATATGAAAAGAGAAAATAATATGACAGACCCCTTATGAAAAAATGGAGTTAATCAACATGAGAGGAAAGAATAATTGATAGTTTAAAAATAAATATAATATAATAACTTATACATGTAATAATTATTAGTTTACTTATAGAATTTTATATTTTCAATGAAGAGTCGTTAAATTAAATGAACGTTCCTTTGATAGATAAACCTTACATAGTATTATAGATAAATTTGTATATCCTCTAACATATAAAATAATAAATTATATTTATTAATTAAATGAATTTTATCATTTTAATATTTATATAAATATTATGATTTATTTTTTTCATTTTAGAGTCATTAATTACTTTAATGTTGTTTATGTTAGTATTTTTTGAGATTTTTAACCCATAATTCTCAAAAATAATTTTGTATAATAGAAACAGATTGTGTTATGGTTCTGGAGTGGAGTAGAATAGTTGAGTCGATGGCCAGTTTATATATTCCATCTATTCATATAAATAAATATAAATAACTATTTGAACATGACAATAAAATTTTATAGAAATGATCTTTCACATTTAATTTGTTTTCAAGTTAAAAATTAATTAACCCAGATATAGTAATCCTCTTAAAATTTTCCTATTTTACATCATGATTTATCGTTCAACATAAGAGAGTCTCTAAATTTGGATTCCTCAAGATGCAATCACACTTAATTCATAAATATTCAGATGGAGTTCATGAAATAATTATTTTTTTCATAATATTATCATGTTCTTTACATTGATCGTTATTGATCAAAATAAAAATAACCTATTTTATATTAATGTATTATATAATGTGAGGGATATATTATTATATTCCATATATTGAGATAAATACATAGGTTTTCACCATTGTATTAATAGCATCACATGTGTGAAATGTTATATAATATAGACTATATAATTAGTGTTTTGTAATTAATAATTTAAAAACATTCTATGATGAAATTATTTATCCTATGTAATACCCCATGTCATATAATAATAAAAATATTATTATAATTATAATTATATTTCATTACAGGTATATAATATCACTTCTAAAATTATTTAATTAATATTTATTTAAATGATATTAAATAAAATATATCATTTCAATTAGCTAAATAATCATTACTAAAATCATCACATAGATTTCATAATATATTACCTAGTTACTATGTATGTATTAATTTTAGTAGAAAAAACATATTTTGACTAAAATCATGAAACAATATTTATTTAAATATTCATGTGATAGAAATAAATATTTATTTAAATCCATTCAGTAAAATTTTGAAAAAATAAATATTCATTTAATACCATTTGAATAAATAAACTAGAGCAAAATTTAACACTTGTATTATAAATTTGAATAACTTGTGATTATATTCTTAGGATAATCATTATTAAAGTGAATAAAATTCCGTCAGATATGAATAAATAAATTTATATTATGAAATCCAATAATATTAAATGATATCAAGAGACACAAATTGTGTGACCTGATATGTCCCTTTATAAATGGAAAATTGTGAGCGTACTAAATTCCAAAATGTATTACTTCCAGAATGTTAATTTCCCCATAGAGAAATATGTTTATATAGAAACAAGAACAACATTACTATGACTAGTACTTTTCAATATGGTCCCTTTGTAAACTAATATCTCATTAATTTAGATAAGTACATCTGTCTTCACTCTATATTCATGATTTATCTTTATTTTCATTTTGGAACTGAAGTAGTCCACAAACCAAAATGGCCATTGATTTTATCATATATATTTATAATAATGAAAATATATATAAATATCATCTTCAATTAATAAAAATCGGAAGATGTATTCGATTAATAAATCGATAAATGTCATATCACTTATGATACACCAAATTTATGTTACCATTCGTCGATCACTTGTCATCGTGGTTTTCATCCGCACATCGTATTTCAGGGGTCATGAATGAAATTATTTATAATTTCTTATCTTTAATAAAATAAACCATAATAAATATGGAAATTCCTAATTATCAATATACATTTAGACTTTATGTTATTAAGTATATTTTCACACCCTCCCTTCTTAAATATCATGAAGTGGTAATTTCATTTGAAGAATCTTGTATTAATTATGATCCGAAAGAAGCTAATAGCTAGAAAACATTTTGGTCTCTTCAAATATTTTTTTTTTAGACCACATGAAATATTTATATTAAAATATCAATAGGGAATCCCTAGATTATCAATATTGTGGGGGAAATGATATAAAATATTTATGAAAGGAGTACTCCAATTACATTATCATATTAATATTATTTGTAATAGTAATCTGTATTTGATAATCTATTTATATGTATTTTAGTAATCAAATAAAAAATTATCAGGTAGTTTTAGGAACTACACCAATCACCTCCATAATTCAAGTGATATTACTATTAACATTCTCAAATCATCAACCCTCATATTATATTTTCGATTTTTTTGATGTATAACTATAATTTATTAGTGTAAATTTTTTTTCACATTTGGAATTGTATTTACTATGACTTTAAGATATTGAGTAAAATTTCAATATATTTAATATCTCAATTTATAAGATTTTTCTTACTCTAAGAAAAATAAAAATCTTGGCTAGTACCATGGTCACTATATCATCATAAAATATAATCGGGTAATACCTTAATTACAAAAATTACATGATCTGGAAGGATTCATTTTGTGTTTGGTAATACTTATTTAACCACGTTTGTAGCCTCGAAATACTCAATATTTGTACATATGGCCTCCAATGTTATTTTAAAAAGAATCCCTACTAATATCCTTATCCTAGTAGTGATATAAGATATAAATTATATAAGGACTAGTTTCATATCAACTTAAAAACAGACATTCCCACTACACCCAATACAATCATCATGTCCTTAATATTATATAATCTAATTTTGGGCAGTTAGAAGTGTTTCCCTTTCCATATTAATCAATAAATATTCAGATATATATAAAGAAATAAATCATAGAACCCTATAATAATAATATGAAATCATACTCATGAATCTTATTATCCTCCTATTTTTTACACATAATCATGGAGACATTTATTCTATGTAAAATAAGTAGAAATTTTCTCTTTATTTGAACTATATTTTAATTTTTTTATTAATTAATTATTAAAATACATATAGTGACATCATAAATAAAACCCTATATATTTGAATAAAGAATTTTTTTACATATAACATGGGTCACTACATTATGTTATTCATTTGAGAAATAATTTTCCACTTATTTTTACAGAAGGTATGACTAATAAAAGTTTTACATAAATTATCAACATATATTACATGGAAAACCATTGAATATTTCACTAAATTTATATATACATATGGATCACATTCATTATTAATAAACATAACTAAAATTTAGAATTATCAATTGAAATAATTTATTATTTTGATTCTTAAATTAAATCATTACTGGATCAGAACATTTTTCCCACCTAATCATGTACTATTGGTTTCACAAACCTCTCCTGGTGTATCTTATAGATATATTCTACAAGTCTTCCACTAAGGAAAATGTTCTTGGAATCCATTATCATAATCTAATAAACAAGGTATGATTTTAGGTTATTTATAACCGTCATACATTTTTTTAGATTTTAGCATAAAAGGTTTTCATTTTATGATTCTTTAAATGATGAGGAATATTTAATGAAAAACCAATACTTATAAGTAAAAATGTTATCATATGTTCCTAGTATTTTCATGAATAGTGGATTGTGGAACTCCATGTAAGTGCACAATATCACGGATGTACATCCTCCCCATCTCATCAACACTGACGGTTTCCTTGATTGGCCAGAAATGAGATTCCTTCATGAGTCTGTCAACGATAACCCAAACCGCATCATTCCTTGGAGGAGACCTTGGTAAACCTGTCAAAAAATCCATCGCGACTTCATTCCACTTCCACTCAGGAATGGTTAACTGATGTAAAATTCCTACTAGTCACCGATGCATTTCCTTCACTTGCTGACAGGTAGAACACCTCATCACGAAACAAGCAAATTCTCTCTTCATACCTTGCCATCAATACTGAAGGTGTAGATAATGATTCATCTTAGTGACACCAGGATGAATTTCCCAAACTGAGGAATTGAAGCACCACATTATCTCCTCATGTATGTCTACTGGAACCCATATGCACCACTTGAAACACAAGATCTCATCCTCACCTATGGTCCATCTCAAAATTGGGTCCTCTCCAGACACGCTCTCCCATAGGACTAGGCCTTCTGAATCTGATAACTACCTCATTCGCACTCGATCCAGAAGATTATAGGTAACAACAACAGAAGAATGAAACTTCTTCCCATGTCTATCGTGAATCTCTAAATGCATCTCAGAGAACATAGCCATATGTTGCCACTCACTACTGGCCTTATGAACTTCATGTAACTGAGTCCCCATGCTCAACGAATCAGTAACTACTTTTCCTTTCCCATGCGTATAGTAAAGATCAATGTCAAAATACTGAAGGTACTCAACCCACCTTTTCTATATTAAATTCAGATCCCAATGATTGAAGATATACTTGAGACTCTTTTGGTCTGTGAAAACCACAAAATGTTATCTTAGATGATAATGTCTCCAATAGTGTAAGGCATGAACAACTGCATAAAACTCGAGATCGCGTGTCAGGTAATTCCTCTCATGTGGTCGTAACTGACCAAACCTGTACACAAAAACTCCTTCTCCCTACATAAGAACAGCTCCAATCCCGATACCTGATGCATCACAGTAAAAAATATAGATCTTTCCCGACACTGGAAAGACTAATATCAATCTTGAAATTAACCTCACTTTGATACTACATTGTAAAGTCCCAGTTACGGATTCCATCCATAGGCACCCCGTACCCGGTTTGTCCCATGGACTCAAACACATTTCCACGAATTCCATAGGATGTTGAAAAGTAGTGAGGGCCTTCATTGTAGTTGTGGGGAAACTATTCCATCATTGTAAGAGTAACACAACAGAATTAAAACAAAAATCAATAGCAGAAGCTGGAATAATCCGTACAAAAATAAATAGCAGATATCTGGAAAATAATAAATTGGAGCACACGTATATATGAATGATTCATGATACATACTTCTTGAAAAATATCCAATCAATTCATAAAGATAGAATAAAAATGGTACTAGTCCAATATACAAAATAATATATATAAAAACTCCTCAGCATCGCAAGCCATAGCTTGGTACCATGCTCTCTATCCCCACAACAAATCATGTACCTGATGTAGCGGAGGACTTTCCCTTCTCCATACCTTCAGTAATATAATCAGTTTGGGCCAAAAAAACATGGCCCAAATAGTGTGTGAGACTAAATCCTAGTTGGAAACCACGAAGATATCTATGCCTCATATTCAGTGAATATATGACTGGTTCCAAGCAAAAAGATGCAGTAAACAAGAAAGCACCAAAGGTAAACAATTCAGAGTTTCAGTGAATTTATTATCGTATATAAAGAAACAGAAAAAAATCATTTAATCACAAACAGGTAACCCTCAGGGAAGAACTCAAAGAATATCCCCTATGGTCCTAACTATAATCAAAAGGAACCCTCTGGGCTGTACACATAGTCTAACCCGTCTGGATCAGATTAAGAAAAGACTCTCTGAGGTAGCACACACCATCAATTCTTCCTACAATCTCAAATCGGTATTTAGGGGAACTTTGGGGAATCACTCAACATCTATTCCCCATGTGTCCTGCAATGAGGAACTAAAAGCGCTCTGAGGAAGCACATACATAAATTCCCCATATGGTCTCGCATCGTAAGTAAAATAGACACTCTAGATAAACCCTTACATCCATTCTCCCTATGGTCTATACATCAGGTTATCACAGACCTGTGTAAGCCAAGTAAATATAGCAGTGCATATCAGACAATGTAAAGCACATTAACTACTTGGCTAGTAATCTACAACATATTATCATATTAGAACTATCACACTATCCTACCACTAGGATTGGGAAAGTGAAAAACATCATAATAGGAAGACTAGACCCAAAGGTCAAAACATGAAATCATGCATGGGAAAAACATCCAAATTATTGAAAATAACACTATTTACATTCAATCAACCTCTACTCAGGCATACAAGCATTGAAAGAAAACAATCGGTTTGAAACGATAATCACACAATTCCCCGTTCATGGATGTTGGTGGTTTTTTCACATATAACTCAGGGAAATTCCACAGAAAGGCACAAACCACCTACCTCAGTGTTAGGAGATAGATATACTTGAGTCCTAGGGCTTGAATTACCTTAGAACCCTGATGTTCTATAAAAACATCTAAAACGTTCAAAAGAGAATAACATGATAAAGTAGAGGAATTGGCAAACAAAGATCAATTAGAAGATAGATCTTAAAAAGGTAATCCCAATGCAATCGATAGCAGTAAAATCGATGATCAGATTCTCGTTCAGGGGCAGGGAGGATGATCACAAAAGTTCTCTTGTACTCAGACGAAACAAACCTAGAAGGAGGTGGTTCTGTCTGTTAGACGTGACCCCAATGCATTTAATAAATAAATTACACGTCTTGTATATTAGAAGTACACAGCATGTACTTACTATTCCCATACCCCACAGTAGGAGGCCTCTAGGACACCGCCACATGGCTGTGTGTATGGTGGTTACACAGCCAACTCACGACTTCCCATGGTAACCGGGTACATGGCGTGTACTTTGCAAATTTCCTGAAATTCATATTTTTCTCAAAAATGACCAGAAGACGGAAAACATTCAAAAAAAAGAAGATATGGGTTCTTACAGTTATATTCTAACACAAGTGATCTAATAATATTTTATTACACAACATTTTCGTTGAGGTATTTTTATTTGAATAATTCTTTAATATACATTATTTATTCTCCATATTCATATTCTTGTTAATTTAATGATGAACATAAGTAAAAAATTAACCTTGTATGGAAAAATAATTAATAAATATTAATTTAATTTTTTTAATTTATATTTTTTATCATTTGTATACTACTTAGTTATAATATGTGGAATCATAAATAAGTAATTAACCGTACAGTTTAAAATCTATTGTATGTGTTCTATTTAATTTTATCTAAGAAATTTTTCTAATTTATTTAAATTCTATGATCATGTTTTATCATCCATATAAATAATTAATCACATAAATAAATATATATACATTCACTATCAAAAATAATACAATAGTGTGATATGTTCATGATCTGTTACCTACTGAACATTTTATCGAGTGGTGATAAACCAAATGTAACCATAGTGGATATAGCTCCTCATGACTTATCTAATTTTTTACTATAGAACTCATCAATTTCATATGTATCCCCTTTTCATATGTATATATTATTAGATCTAGAACCATCTATGTTTGTTAGTAACACCATTATTTATAAATATATACTCACATTCATGTGAAGAGATACTATAATTTAGGGTTATATTAAGTAATCCATGGACACATATGATCATACATAATAATGGAGGGAGGTATGATTCTCAAATTATCATATATTTTTTAATAATAAATATAACATTTTTCCATGTAATTAATCATTATATAAAATAGCTAGATCCAATGTATACATTTGTTAGTCAAATATCATTTTCATTCAAAACATGAAACATAAATTTTTTAAAAAATTTATATAATTCCATTGAAAATTATCTTAATTAATATAAACATTGTCAAATGCAAACATTAATAAAAAAATTAATATATTATTAATTTTTATTTGATTTTTTACAATTTTTTATACCTAATATACAATAAAAATATCATCATTATTTATTTAAATACATTTAAAAAATTGATTTTATTTTAGAAAAATTAAATATAGTTTATTTAATTAGGAGGACACATAGAATGTATAATTCTCATCTTTACGCAATTAAACTATTATATATTTTTTATATATATAATGTTGTTTGATTATTTTTGTTGAATTTTTGTATAGTTTTGACATGTTTTTAGGGATTTCATAGAGATGTGTGGTTTTAGAATGGGTAGTTGAAACCATGAAATGGATCTTGGTAATCGTGAAAGGGAATACTAGGTTTAATAGGAAAGTGCATGGTTGCTGCACCATTTGTCCAAATCGTGCATCCAACCTGGAGAAACCTAGTAAAGTGAATTAAATGGTTTGGGCATGGATGGAACATAGTTTTTATAACCTTGTGATCCAACCATGTGAGGAGTGTTTGGAGGTAGTGATTAGAACGTTGTTTTTGTATAGCTCTATTAACTGTATGACTAAACCATTCACCATTAAAAATAGTATCCAAATATTATGTATATAATTCATATTTTTTATTAATGACTTTTTTCCCCTAAACAAAACATTATAAAATTTTATCTCCTACCAATTGTTGTGGAGAACATTCATAGATATCTGGGCGCAATCCGTTGGAGAATCTTAGTGCATTGGAGGTCGGATTCCTTGGTAAGAGTTTTTTCATGGGTTTTTCTCATATATTTCATTGATTTACCTCTCATAGATTCATATATATATGTATATATATATATTAAATATGAGATAGATATATTTTGTATTATTTTATTCATGATAATATATAACTATTATTTTGATCAATAACAATATATAATGTTTCTTTGGGAAAATATAAGCAATTTTTATAATTAATTTTGGTCATTCAACCTTTTCACCTTATCTTTAGAGGTAGGTGGATTCAATCTAAAATCCTCTTCTTTGAACATCAATGATTGAATTTAAATTTATTAAATTTCTTAAATTGAATTATGAAATTTTTGTACAAATCATGAAGTAACCCTTGTTTAGTTGTGGTTCTTGAAATGGTGAAATTTAGTTGTTTTATTGATAGTGAAATTGGTTTCATAATTATAAAATGAAAATTTTAAAACTTTTTTTATGCATGTAAAATTTATTGTAAAATGTTATTAATAAAATTATATTTTTATTAAAATCATTTGGATAATTGGGTTTGTCGTGGTATTTGGAAAAAATGCATGGTGAGGGTTCATTTTCATTGGTGTTTCCCCATAGAAGGGGCTTGTTCCATAGTAGAACATGGAATAGGGTTACCTTGTTATGTCATGGAAGATTGATGAGATAATTCCCATGTTTTTATACCTATAATATATAAATTAATGTTTTAATGTGTGAAATTGAATGGGTTATGCCATCTTGAATTGTAAAATGGTTTAAGGGAATTTTTTCTTTGGTTCCTTTGAAATTTTTTGTTCTGAATTTTTTTAATCAATTTTGGATTTCACATTAAAATTTTTTATTTTGTTTTATATAATATATTTCATATAAATGATCTAACATTTTCTATCTTATTGGATGAATTAGTAATGTAATTTTGGATATCCAGCTAATATTTATACTCTCCCCCTTCAAGGTCACACTTTTTTGTTTTCAAATGATGTATTATGAGAACAAAGTAAAAGAAAGGGAAAATATTTATTTATTTATTCATCATGAATACTTTGGAAATTCATGTGCAGTTGGAGAATCGATAAGGATGGGAGTTCTTAATTATATGTATTTGGAGTCCTTGTATTTATTTAGTTCTTTCATCTACATTATACTATGTTATTTGTTTTGGATTATACATATTACTATGGCTTGTTGTTTTGTTGATTTGGTTATTATTGTGTTGTAATATGATGTTATCAATCCTCACATAGTGGTTGTTTGGTTATGTTCGTCTATTATATTGGATTCATTATTGAAGGGAAAACAATCCAGTAATTTTTTTAAAAACCCATGTCATTTACATCCTTCTTTGGGTATCTTGATGATGTCTCCTATAGCCTTGTATTTTAATAAAACATCCTTATGAAAATGGGTTGGGGAATGTTATTGAAAATGATAACTATCACGGCCGTTTCTACTATCATTTTGGAAAAAACGGTATCGTACAATATTGTAGTTGGAAATTCATTTTTGGGTAGTTCTTGTTTTGGGTTGGAATGTTGGATATAGGATCATTATCACATTATATGTAGAACATTATGTGTCATTTCATGAAATTTATTTTTAACCACATGTTTCTAGGGTGTTTGGTAAATGAATATTTTGGTCTAGTAGTAGGAGTTGTTGCCTCATTTTCATGGGTTTAAAGAATGTGATGAAAGTGTAATGAATTTTTATTTTGGTATTCCAAAAAACAGTGCATAATTCACTTTCAATAATTATTTACAATATTATTAAAAAGGTAGATGTTTGAAAAGTATTGAATTTTTTTTCCAATGTGATATTTAGAAATATTATTATAGTGGTATCTTGAAAATGGTTTCATTTCAATGTGAATGGTGAAATTTTTAAAAAGGTTCAAAAATAGAATAATTAGAATATTTTAAATCCTTGTTGTGATATTTGTAAAATGATAAATTTGAATATTTTAATCCACTAGTTTCTAAAGATTGAGACTAATTAGTTTTTTGTGGTTGTTTAAAATCGTATCCATTCGGCATATGTAACGACCCAGAAATTTCAAAGAAATTTTTTTCTTAATTTCTTTGAGATTTTACATGAACTCATATTCTGACAGCGCTTGATTCCGAGGCCCAGTGTGCCCAGAATCAATTTTCGAAGATTAGCTCGGGTACATTCAGTGAATGAACGAGCGGGTTTTTCTAACTTTTAAGCCGGTGGTCGGAATTGAAATCCGAGGGCACCGATGAACTCGCAGCCCCGGTAAATTTTTAAGAAGACCTTTTCCAAAGGTGCATTTTCTCGGGAGGAGTTGTTTAAAATTTGAGGTGTAAGTGAAGAATAAATAATATTTGTAATCCAATATTAATTTTCTTCTAAGTAGTTTTATCCTTTGTGTGTATGTTGGGTTGGTAACTACCCTTGGGAGAATAAATGAGATGTGGGGCCCATAGGAGGCCCCACATTTTCACATTCCCCATAACCCCATGAAACTCTCCATTAATGTGAGACCACTCACCTCGCCATCTCTCCTCATTATTCATGCCAACTAACATTATTAATTTAAGTGTTTTGAGTTTTGAATTTTTTAGTCTTTGTTGTGTGAATAAAAATAATAGCATGGGATATTATTTTATTTTGGGAGCTTTTGGAGTGTTGTGGAAAACATTGGAGGAGATAGAGTTCATCTTCTTCGGTGGAGAACGTGAAGAACACCGACGTTTACCTCGGCTTCCTCTCTTCCGACGATTGATGAAGCTTTTCCTTCCATTGCTCACGCCAACGTCGTCATCGAAACCCCCCCGCGATGTCGCATTCCATGATGGTCTTCGATCGTCAACTCGTTATCGAGGTAGGGGGATTATTTTTGAGAATGTTATTATTCCCTTGGTTGTTCCTTCTAAAATAATGAACCTGGATCAACTCATCATTAAGTTTATCTGTGAATGTTTTGTTTTTTTTTTGCGGGTTGGAACTATTGGTATGATTATTTTTATTTAAGAGGTTGTAGGAGAATCCCTTTTGTATTCTCTTTATCTTTGAGAAAATAACCACGAGCGCAGACCAACCATATCGAGGTTGATCCGCAGATCGTTCGTTCATGCTGGATGATGTTGGGGTCAATTTTTTTCTTTGTCGTATGTTGACTTCTATTTGTCGGCCGCTTGCTATCATTATAACGGGAGGAGGTCGGACCGCACAAACATAGCTTACCCTCCTCCCCCTTGTTGTTGATTATGTTGTGGCTCGAACGAAGGTGGCACGGTGCAACGACAACGCGCGGAAACATGGGGAAATACGGAAAGGATGTGCGGTGCTGTCGCACCGCGCCGTTAAGGCCGAACGAAACTACGACCGGATTCGGGGCCGCAGAGGTGATTGAAGTCACCGCTGGTAGATCATTGTGCGCAGATTGGCGGGCGACGACAAACGGGGCCGCAAGGTAAATTTGAAGCCTCCTCAGTGAAGGTCGGCTCTTGGGAGGAGCGTTGTCGAAGGTGGCGACTAAAATGGACAACCGGAGCGCGTCCGGACGTCCGCAGAAAACACCGCCGGCCAACCTCGCCGGAACGGCGGCGCTGGCGGCCGGAGGCGGTGGCCGGAACAGGCCGGCCGCCAGGAGAAGGCGGCGCCCTTCGCGCCACCGGGGAGGGCCGCTGGTCCCGCGACCACGCGGGACTGAGGGAGGCGGGATGCGGAACACAGTCGTGTTTGTTGTCAAGGGGCGTCATCCACACGGGGGCACGGTGTCATTAAAGGGGGGAAGAGCCCCCCCTTTGCGCATCCGCACGACCGTTTTGGCCGAGCCACCTGGCCGGCCCAGCGCGCCGGGCCGGACAGCCTGGTCGGGCCATGCCCAAGCCGGGCCGGGCTACACCAGCCAGGCCGGGCCACGCCCAAGTGGGCCGGACCCGATCCCGGGTCGGGTTGACCCGGTACGGGCCGCCCCAGGGGGTTTCAGGCCGGATCAGTCCGGGCCAGAAATGTAACACCCGAGATTTTTATGAGTAATATTTTGTTTTTATGTTATATATATATCATCAAATGAATCTTTAACTACACACTAGCTTGACTTACTTTACACGCAATCGTGACCTTCCTCGATAGCCTGCGTTGTACGCAATACCGAGTTTCACTAAACAACGATATGCTATTAAAATATTATTAAAACTAAACGTTATGAATAGTAATAAACACTTTTTGAAATTTTATAAATTTTATTTTTCAAAATGGAGTTCATTTTTGGATTCAGAATACCGAAATTAGCCTAGGGTGAAATTTTGGTATTTTTCTGAAAACATTCAATTTTTGATAAATAGTGAAACCACTATGTGGTAGGTTAAAAACTGAATTTTGCATAAAACTTAATTTTACCGCTTCTGTGAATGGAATTTCGAAAATCCGACAGACACGGTTGATACCAGTAAGGAAAATGTGGTTCAATGAAATAAAAATAATTTTTTGGTGAATAGTAACTTTTTACTTTTTTTACCGCGGTTAATAGTAAATAGGGTAACTAAGGGTAAATATGATATTACTATTACCCTAACACATGTCCTAATTCTATTGGATAAGTGTAATTCGACCAAAAACTACCTTATGAATATAATATGACCATTTAGGTCCACTTGGATTAGATTATGACATTTAATATTATTTTATTTAATGAATAGTTAAAATAGTTAAAAATCAATGTTTAATAACTAAAACATTTTTAATATGTGGTTATACATAAGATAAATTCGATTATAAATATTCATTAGAAAGATAAAAAGATTTCCTACATAATGATATTTTATTTATAATTTTTAGACTTTAAATAAATTAATTTATTTATGACACAATGATGATGCAGTAATTATCTTATTAATGAAATATTGACATAATTAATGTGATAAACACAAAAATAAATGTAATTTGAGACTTTTTATGAATTCCACTAATTTTCTAGCTTACTGTGATATATTAGTGTTGATTTAATCAACTTGGTTCGAACATATAATTGTGTTATGACTTTCAAAAAAATCATATATCAAATAGTGTCAAAATTGACACAAAATAGTTTTTAAATCAAATATTATATTATTAATTGTTACTTATTTCTAAAAATCAATGGTTCGGCCAACTGACTTAGATAAGGATATATATATTAATAATAAACAACTAGGGGTTCGTTTGGCATGTTATAGTAAGTGTATAAACCATATAGTGTAAGAAAACAAAAAGTCACGGTAAAAGTTAAATTATTTAACTTAGAGTTAAATCTAATTGATAATGTTAAAATAATAACCTAAACTTGTATAAATCCTATTGGTTGATAGTATTGCGACCCCTCCCCAATTTACCTTCGAAATAATACCCTTTGGAACCATTATAAACCTATTTTGACTTTAATATAAAATAATATTTTGAGGTATTCCTATGGTGCCCCTCTCCTCCCTTATAAAAGGGCACCTCCTCCCCCTCCTCCTCACACCAATTTGAGAACTCATGCTCGGCCAACCCCTGGAAAAATCCCTTCTCCACTTCCCTAGAATAATCCTAGAGGTCCTGGTCTTCTTCAAGGACCAGTCTTAGTTCCCTAAGTGGAGGATTCAAAGAAGGCGTTTCAAAGAAGAGGTAATATCCATTACCGATCTTTTCAATTTCTTTCTTCTTCAACTTATTCTTCTTTAGTTGTTTCATGATAAATTAATAACATCAGTTTTACTTACATTATGATATGATATTATAAATATGAATCAACCCTAATTCACCTTCTATCCATCCTACGGAAAAATGAAATCACCGCGCGTGCGTACGTACGGAATACCGTCTCCACGCCGTGGTGTAATCTATTTTCCACCATCACCTTACAAGGATGGGTATAATGGTGTAATGAGTATCTATATATGGTTATAATCAATTGATATTGATACTGAAATAGTATAAATACACTTATATACAATTCCACGATCATGGGAACAATATCATCGCTCGTGCGTACGTACGGAATACCATCTCCACGATGTGATGCGACTCGTTACACATGATCATCATTACATAGTAATTATATAAATGAATTGAATGAATAAATATGATATATGTTACACTAATACCATTATGGATATATGTTATCTATAACCATAAAATAAAAATAAGAATTTATTCGGCAAAACACGCATAAGAACAAAAGGCAATAAAGACCCGAGTAACAAGTAACAATGAAATATTACTAATAAGAAGCTAATAATATGAACATATATGATATCATGTCAATATTTATGATTATGGAATAATTCAATAAAATTATCTAAACCATTATACAGGAGCTTCGGACACTTACGAAGCAAATCGGACTTAAGGTAAGGGAAATATCACTATCTCATTTTTATCCGAGATTGTTTATACTTTGGAGTTTACTGGTGTGTATTTTATCATCCACATCCATGTTTCCTCAATATGTAATATTTATATCCTTCTACAATATTTTAAATCCATTTTACCCTTCGGTGAGTTTTTATTAAAAGATATTAAAGGAATCTTTTGTCATTTTTCGTATGAGGTACTTTTTGACTGTTCCGACAAAAGTACGAGAAGAATGTTTTTTTAACTTATAAGACATGAATGGATTTCTAAAACATTATTTCCAAGAAGATTCCTTTATCAACTTTTTTTTGATTAAAATTTTATGACATGTTAAGAAAAGTAAAGTGTTTTTCAAGTAGAAAGTATATTTTCCTCATGAATGGAGTTCAAGTATTTTATAAAATTTATTTTCCATCTAAGATAATAAAAGGGTTATGTTTTTACCCCTATTATTACATGGATTTGATTATGTTGTGATGGAAATATTTTTATGAATTCCTTTATCTTATATGAATTGTTTTATTATGTCATGTTGTTTATGAATCCCATTTTTATTTCATGGGTTACGCTATGATGTATGGTTTATGATTATGTGGCACACATCAGAAAGGATTCATTATAAGATGGGTGGGACCTATATCTCCCTCCAATGCATTGGGTAAAGATTTTATATCTCATGAGATAGACATGGCTGGAACGGTAGGTTATACCGGTCTAGTGAAACAGGACTGGAACGAGGGTGACTCGGTTCACAAAGGGACTTTTTCCACTAAGATTGTCTTGCCAATGAGTCATGACTAACAAGAAATGATTTTCCATGATTATGTGTGCATGCCACAAAGTTTAAAGTTTCATGTTATGATTATGGGGATCTCATTTTCACTTCTATGATTTATTCCATGTTAAGATATTATGATCTCTTTTGCAGGTTATGATTTTCAAAAAGATATGATATGTTTTTTATTCCCTTTATTTGCCCTTGCTGAGCATTTGAGCTCACCCTTTTATGTTTTCTTTTCCCCAGGTCAGGAAGATGGATATTAAGTAGAATATGCTAAAAGGGACCCTAGATATGATGAAATAAAAGGGAGACACTGTAGAAGAATTATGAACCAGTTGTTTATGATTCCCAGTTTCTAAAGACATTATACATATACGGTCCTTTGTGGTTTTGTCATATGTTGTAATAAGTGTGCTTCAATTTTGAAGTATTAACAATGTATGTAAATTATGGGTTGTTATAGTTGGTATCAGAGGGAAGGTATAGTCATCCTATGGAAACTAGGATGTGAACGCCTTAGTAAGAACCCTAAGGATAAGTCTAAACATAGAACACAATCTTAGTGTTTTAGAAATTGCCATGAATACCCTAGGATAAGACCTTAAGTGTGAAATTTTATCCTTATTATGTGGTTTTCCTATTATAATTAGTGTTTCTCACACTATTCTTCTTGGTTTTAGTAAATGGATGGAACCCAAAGGAATCGTGTTAATGCGGAATGCGATGGGCAATGCAATGATTGTCCCCCGGAGCAACCAAACGATATGGGAGCTGGAATGAAAAATATTGTAGCCATGCTCACACAACTTTCTCAAGCTATGAATCTTACAGGTCTTCCAAACGAGCAAATGAAGGAGCAACATTCTGTTGAATCCTTCATGAGGCAGCGTCCACCTTCTTTCAGCGGGTCTACTGATCCATTAGTTGCTGAACAATGGATTAGTACTACTGAAAAGATATTTTCAGTTCTTCGATGTTCTGAACATGATAAAGTCATCCTAGCAGTGCATCGTTTGGAAGTAGATTCTGATCAATTGTGGAATCTTATTAAGAATATGAGGCAATGGGATCAAATTGAGTCTATGGAATGGGACGAGTTCAAGAACTTATTTTTCAATAAGTACTTCCCTCGTATTCTCCGAACAAAGATGGAGAAAGAGTTTCTTGAACTGAAGCAAAGGGATGATGAATCTGTTGGTACCTATGAAGCAAATTTTACAAGACTTGCAAGGTAAGCTTCTGGTATTATTATCCAACCTGAGAGTAAGATCGATTGATTCTTTAGTGGATTAAAACCAAGTCTTCGAAGGGCGTTATCCATAAGGGACTTCAATAGCTACGAGGAAATCGTTCGATGTGCTCTCAAAGTCAAGATAGAGATTGGAGTAACCCATCAGTCATATGGGTTTGATAAGAAGTGGAAAATGGAATTCAAAGGAAAATCTAAAGAGAACACTAAAAATAAGATGATCTTTCCCTTATGCTCAAAGTGTGGAAAGAAACATGGAGGTAGTTGTCTTAAAGGGACAAGTAAATGTTTTAAATTGGGAAAGGAAGGTCATCGGGCATTTTAATGCTGCGATAATGGGAAGAAGATGTTTAATAATGCAAACAAAGGAAGGGATACACATAATGAACCTACTACACTTCAATGTTTCAAGTGCAAGAAGATGGGGCATTATGCCAATCAATGCCCAAATCCAAGGGTTGATGATGATGGTCGACGTCAACAAACTCTTAAGGCTAAAGACAAAGGAAAGTCACATGCAATATCTATTAGCGATGTGGAGTACAATAACGAAGTGGTGAAAGGTACACTTACCATTCACTCTAAAGTAGCAAATGTATTATTTGATTCTGGATCCACCCACTCTTTTATTTCTGAAGAATTTTCTAAGGGTATCACCGTATTACCTCAACAATTAGATGTTGAGTAAGCTATGACAACACCTAATGGAACATCAATCGCATCAAAAGTTTATAATTCTTCTCTAATTGACGTTTGTGAGAAAGTGCTTCCTGCAAATCTTGTGATCCTTCCTTTAGTGGAATTCGATGTGATTCTTGGAAGGGATTGGCTTTCTTTATACGGAGCTCATATCAATTGCCAAAGAATGGAAGTCACATTTCATAATCCAGATCAATCTATGATCTTCTATCAATGCAAGGATGAACATAACCTTCCAATGGAAATTTATTCCATTTTATGGGTATTTATTCCACTAAATGAAGGTTATTTATCTCAAATGGTTGGTGAGAAACTCGTGATTAAGAATATGCCCATCGTATGGGAGTTTGATGATGAATTTCCGGAGGAATTACCGAGTCTTCCACCAAATCGTGAAGTTGAGTTTTCAATAGAACTCGTACTGGGTGCTTTGCCTATTTCAAAGACACCTTATAGAATGGCCCTAATTGAGTTGCAGGAATTGAAGAAGCAACTCCAAGATAATTTTGATACGGGATTCATACTCCCTAGTGTGACACCTTGGGGAGAACCTATTTTATTTGTTAAGAAGAAAGATGGATCAGTGAGACTCTGCATTGATTACCGAGAACTTAACAAGATCACTATCAAGAACAAATATCCTCTCCCATACATTGATGACTTATTTGACCAACTACGCGGAGCTAAATACTTTTCCAAGATTGATCTTCGTTCAGGGTATCATCAATTAATGGTCAAAAGGGAGGATATACCAAAGACGGCTTTCCATACAAGGTATGGACACTATGAATTTATAGTGATGCCATTTGGTCTTACTAATGCCCCTACTATCTTCATGGATCTAATGAATAGAGTCTTTAGAGACTATCGTGATCAATTTGTGGTAGTCTTTATAGATGATATTCTTGTCTATTCAAAGAGCAAGGAAGAGCATGAAGATCACTTGAGAATTATATTGAATACCCTGAGAAAGGAGAAGCTTTATTCCAAATTTACCAAGTGTGAATTTTGGCTTCAAAAAATTTCATTTTTGGGTCACATAATCTCAAAAGAGGGGATATCTGTGGATCCAGCAAAAACAGAGGTTATCGAAAGATGGTCGAGACCAACAATAGAAACTAAGATCCGAAGTTTTCTTGGTTTGTCTTGATATTATCGACGTTTTGTAAACGATTTTTCATGATTATCTAATTCCCTCACCATGTTGACTGGGAAAGGAGTTAAGTTTGTTTGGATAGTGGAATGTGAAGAGAATTTCAAGGAGTTTAAAAAAAGGTTATCCAGTGCACCTGTGCTCACACTGCCTTGTAGTGGAGAAAGGTTTGTGATCTATAGTGATGCATCCAGGATGGGATTGAGGTGTGTCCTTATGAAAAATGATATGGTGATAGCTTATGCCTCACGACAGTTTAAAATCCATGATCAAAATTACCCAACACATGATTTGGAGTTGGCTGCGGTAATCTTTGCATTAACGATTTGGAGGCATTACCTTTATGGTGAAAGGTGTGATATTTATACTGATCATAAAAGTTTAAAGTATATTTTCACACAAAAGGAGTTGAATATGCGTCAAAGAAGATGGTTAGAGCTGATTATGGATTATTACTGCTCAATCCATTACAACCCTGGTAAGGAAAACAAGGTGGAAGATGCATTAAGTCGACAAAAACATGCTAGTTTATCCATGATGAGGATCACAAAAGATCCAATATTTATGGATTTACAAAGGATGGATCTTGGAATTATAATGGAAGGGGAAAAATCTTATCTTTATCAAATGAATGTTCAACCATCTATACATGTGAAGATTAAAGAGGCACAGAAAGAAGATGTAGAGTTACAAAAGCAGGTGAGAAATGTTCCTGAATTCAACCTTGATTGTGATCGGATAATAAAGTTTAGGAATCGGGTTTGTGTTCCTCCCATCACCGAATTAAAGAAGGAGCTGCTGGATGAGGCTCATAGTTCTTCATTCTCTATTCATCCTGGAAGCACGATGATGTATAGGGACCTGAAAGAGTACTTCTGGTGGGATGGCATGAAAAGAGATGTTGCTGAATATGTCTCTCGATGCTTGGTTTGTCAACAAATTAAAGCTGAGAGACAAAAGTCTAAGGGGATGTTACAACCATTACCCATACCCGAATGGAAATGGGAAAACATCACTATGGGAATTTTCACAGGACTTCCTAAAACATCCAAAGGCAATAATGCTATTTGGGTCATAGTTGATCTTCTTACAAAGTCTGCACACTTCATCGCTATTAGAGAGGATTTCTCTCTAGATCAGCTTGCCAGGATATATGTAAAGGAAGTGGTAAGATTGCATGGAGTGACACTTTCTATTATATCTGATCGGGATCTGAGATTTATCTCAATGTTCTGGCGAAGTCTTCAGCATACTCTGGATACAGAGTTGAGTTTCAGCACTGCTTATCATCCCCAGACAGACGGTCGGTCTGAGAGAACAATTCAAACCCTAGAAGATATGTTGAGAGGTTGCTCTATGGATTTCAAAGGATGTTGGGATCAACACCTACCTTTGGTGGATTTTTCTTATAATAATATCTTTCACTCCAGTATTCAAATGGCTCCTTATGAACCTCACTATGGAAAGAAATGCAGGACTCCAACTTGCTGGGATGAAGTTGGGGAAAGAAATCTATTAGGACCTGATCTCGTTGATGAAATGGAAGAAAAGGTCAGATCTATTCAACAACACATAAGAGCAGCTCAGAGTCGACAGAAAAGTTATGCCGACAAACGAAGAAAAGACCTAGAGTTTGATGTGGGTGATAATGTGTTTTTACGAATATCTCCCTGGAAGAGGGTTATGAGATTTGGAAAGAAGGGGAAGTTGAGCCCTCGATATATCTGTCCTTTCGAAATACTGGATCGTTTTGGGAAGGTAGCTTACCGATTGGGGCTTCCACCGAATCTCTCTCAAGTTCACGATGTGTTCCATGTATCTCTCCTGAGAAAGTACATACCTGATCTTTTACATGTACTCAGCTCAGAAGTTGTACCGCTGGAGCAAGATCTTTCTTATGAAGAACAACCGATAGAGATTCTGGATCGTAGCAAAAAAGTCCTACGAAACAAGACCACTCGATTGGTGAAAGTTTTATGGAGGAACCACCAACTTGAAGAAGCTACATGGGAGCTTGAGGATATGATGAGGGAGAAGTATCCTCATCTGTTTGTTACAAAGTGACGAATTTCGAGGGCGAAATTATTTTTAAGGGGGGTAGAATGTAACACCCGATATTTTTATGAGTAATATATTGTTTTTATGTTATATATATATCATCAAAGGAATCTTTCACTACACACTAGCTTGACTTAATTTACACGCAATCGCGACCTTCCTCGATAGCCTGCGTTGTACGCAATACCAAGTTTCACTAAACAACGATATGCTATTAAAATATTATTAAAACTAGCCGTTATGAATAGTAATAACCACTTTTTTAAATTTTATAGATTTTATTTTTCAAAATGGACTTCATTTTTGGATTCGGAATACCGAAATTAGCCTAGGGTGAAATTTTGGCATTTTTCTGAAAACTTTCAATTTTTGATGAATAGTGAAACCACTAAGTGGTAGGTTAAAAACTGAATTTTGCATAAAACATAATTTTACCGCTTCTTTGAATGGAATTTCGAAAATTCGACAGACACGGTTGATACCAGTAAATAAAATGTGGTTTAATGAGATAAAAATAATTTTTTTGGTGAATAGTAACATTTTCCTTTTTTTACCGTGGTTAATAGTAAATAGGGTAACTAAGGGTAAATATGATATTACTATTAACCTAACACATGTCCTAATTCTATTGGATAAGTGTAATTCGACCAAAAAAAACCTTATGAATATAATATGACCATTTAGGTCCACTTGGATTAGATTATGACATTTAATATTATTTTATTTAATGAATAGTTAAAATAGTTAAAAATCAAAGTTTAATAACTAAAACATTTTTAATATGGGGTTATACAGAAGATAAATTCGATTATAAATATTAATTATAAATCTAAAAAGATTTCCTACATAATGATATTTTATTTATAATTTTTAGACTTTAAATAAATTAATTTATTTATAACACAATTATGATGGAGTAATTATCTTATTAATGAAATATTGACATAATTGAAGTTATAAACACCAAAATAAATGTAATTTGACACTTTTTATGAATTCCACTAATTTTCTCGGTTAATGTGATATATTAGTGTTGATTTAATCAACTTTTTTCGAACATATAATTCTGTTATGACTTTCACAAAAATCATATATCAAATAGTGTCAAAATTGACACAAAATAGTTTTTAAATCAAATATTAAATTATTAATTGTTATATTATTCCTAAAAATATAAGGTTCGGCCAAATGACTTAGATAAAGATATATATATTAATAATAAACATCTTGGGGTTCGTTTGGCATGTTATAGTAAGTGTATTAATCAGATAGTGTAAGAAAACCAAAAGTCACGGTAAAAGTTAAATTATTTAACTTAGAGTTAAATCTAATTGATAAGGTTAAAATAATAACCTAAACTTGTCTAAATCCTATTGGATGATAGGATTTAGACCCAGCCCCAATTTACCTTCGAAATAATACCCTTTGAACCATTATAAACGGATTTTGACTTTAATATAAAATAATATTTTGATATATTCCTAAGGTGCCCCTCTCCTCCCTTATAAAAGGGCACCTCCTCCCCCTCCTCCTCACACCAATTTGAGCACTCAAACTCGGCCAAACCCTGCCCAAATCCCATCTCCACTTCCCTAGAATAATACTAGAGGTACTGGTCTTCATCAAAGACCAATCATAGTTCCCTAAGTGGAGGATTCAAAGACGGCGTTTCAAAGAAGAGGTAATATCCATTACCGATCTTTTCAATTTCTTTCTTCTTCAACTTCTTCTTCTTTAGTTGTTTCATGATAAAGTAATAAAATCAGTATTACTTACATACTTATATGTTATTATAAATATGAAACAACCCTAATTCACCTTCTATCCATCCTACGGAAAAATGAAAATCACCGCGCGTGCGTATGTACGGAATACCGTCTCCACGCCGTGGTGTAATCTATTTTCCACCATCACCTTACAAGGATGGGTAGAATGGTGTAATAAGTAACTATATATCGTTATTATAAAGTGATATTTATTCTTAAATAGTATAAATACACTTAAATACAATTCCACGATCATGGGAACAATATCATCGCTCGTGCGTACATACGGAATACCGTCTCCACGATGTGATGTGACTCGTTCTACGTGATCATAATTACATAGTAATTATATAAATGAATTGAATGAATAAATATGATATATGTTACACTAATACCATTCTGGATATAAGTTATCTATAACCTTAAAAAAAGAATAAGAATTTATTCGGCAAAACACGCATAAGAACAAAAGGCAATAATGACCCGAGTAACAAGTAACAATGAAATATTACTAATAAGAAGCTAAGAATATGACCATATATGATATCATATCAATATGTATGATTCTGGAATAAGTCAATAACATTATGTAAACCATTATACAGGAGCTTCAGACACTTACGAAGCAAATCAGACTTAAGGTAAGGGAAATATCACAATCTCATTTTTATCCAAGATTGTTTATACTTTGGAGTTTACTGGGGTGTATTTTATCATCAACATCCATGTTTCCTCAATATGTAATATTTATAACATTCTACAATAGTTTAAATCCATTTTTACCCTTCGGTGAGTTTTTAGTAAAAGATATGAAAGGAATCTTTTGTCGTTTTTCGTAAGAGGTACTTTTTGACTATTCCGACAAATGTACGAGAAGAATGTTTTTTTAACTTATACGGCATGAATGGATTTCTAAAACATTATTTCCAAGAAGCATCCTTTATCAACTTCTTTTAGTTTAAAATTTTATGACATGTTATGAAAGGAAAAGTTTTTTTAAGTAGAAAGGATATTTTCCTCTAGAATGGAGTTCAAGTATTTTATCAAAATTTATTTCCATCTAAGATAATAAAAGGGTTATGTTTTTATCCCTATTATTACATGGATTTGATTATGTTGTGATGGAAATATTTTTATGAATTCCTTTATCTTATATGAATTGTTTTATGATGTCATGTTATTTATGAATCCCATTTTTATTACATGGGTTACGCTATGATGTATGGTTTATGATTATGTGGCACACATAAGAAAGGATTCATTATAAGATGGGTGGGACCTATATCTCCCTCCAATGCATTGGGTAAAGATTTTATATCTCATGAGATAGACATGGCTGGAACGGTAGGTTATACCGGTTCAGTGAAACAGGACTGGAACGAGGGTGACATGGTTCAGAAAGGGACTTTGTCCACTAAGATAGTCTTGGAAATGAGTCATGACTAACAAAAAATGATTTTCCATGATTATGTGTGCATTCCACAAAGATTCAAGTTTCATGTTATGATTATGAGGATCTCATTTTCACTTCTATGATTTATTCCATGTTAAGATATTATGATCTCTTTATCAGGTTCTGATTTTCAAAAAGATATGATATGATTTTTATTCCCTTTATTTGCCTGTGCTGAGCATTTGAGCTCACCCTTTTATGTTTTCTTTTCCCCAGGTCAGGAAGATGGATATTAAGTAGAAAATGCTAAAAGGGACCCTAGATATGATGAAATAAATGGGAGACACTGTAGAAGATTTATGAACCAGTTGTTTATGTTTCCCAGTTTCTAAAGACACTATACCTATACGGTCCTTTGTGGTTTTGTCATATGTTGTAATAAGTGTGCTTCAATTTTGAAGTATTAACAATGTATGTAAAGTATGGGTTGTTATAAGAAACCCCCTCATTCAGACCTTTTTTGGTCTTTCGCACTTATCATGGGGTACATACCTCCAATCTATGCACCTTCAGTTGCGTAGTGATCCTAGGATCGAGACGGTCGTTTCAGTATATTACACTCAATGATTCAGAGAACTTTGAGTATGGATGGGTTGGTTCGGATACGAAACCAACCGGGCCCTCGGAGCGGAAACAGTTATATCTCGAGCTCCAGACGTCCGATTGACGTGTCGTTGACTTTGTTGGATTCCTCTTGATGAGGGGGAACTTTTGGCATACTTCTCCTGAGTATTAGTTGCAATTGTATAGTGTCCAGGTTGTATTATACCCGAAATCCAACTGGGCCCCTGAACGGAAAAGCTGATAACTTTCAGACTAGAGGTCTGTTTGACGAACCGCCAGTGGAGTTGGTGATAACATGGAGAAACGGTCCCTATGAGTATACCCTATGAGAGTTCGAGGTACAGTTGAAATATAACTGGGTTGGTTCGCAGACGAAACCAACCGGGACCCGAGGACGAAAAGGCTAATAACTCACAGACATGGCATCTGATTGACACATAGTCTGTTGCGTTGAGACCCCTATGACGAGGCGGTCCTTTGAGATAATTCTTTGTGGGACATTGAGATACATGGAGTATCGACCTATAGCTCATGGAGTGGACCCTCCCGGAGACAAGCATACAGAGTACAAAGACGGTGTAGCCGGCTGAGACCTGACGACTGCTTGACCGACTCGACTTGGAGTGAGTCGACTAGCCCAGTGGACGAAGCACTACTTTGTTTGGGTGCAGACCCATGGCGGACGGAGCACTACTATGTGACAGTGCAGACCCGCGGTACTCGCCTAGAGAATACCTATGCATGCTATTAGGGGGTCTGCACTACTGTGTTTGGGTGACATACCCTAGCGGGAAGCACAATTGTGTTTGGGTGGCTGACCCGTGGTACTCGACAGGAGGAGTACCTCAGTAGTCTTAGGTTAGTGAGCAGTACTTCAGAGTCGTGAC
The DNA here is from genome assembly GCA_963277665.1 of Viscum album. Lineage (NCBI taxonomy): Eukaryota > Viridiplantae > Streptophyta > Magnoliopsida > Santalales > Viscaceae > Viscum > Viscum album. The sequence continues at coordinate 2,111,398,948 of OY728120.1, forward strand.
ATGACAACTATACACTCCATAGATGGGGATCTTCAGGAGTTACGGTTTCGATATTGAAAATCCTGGTTTGATCTGAGTCTATGATCTTTGTTTTTACCTCATGATTGAGATGGGTTACTTGATAACTTGGGTATATGTATGGGAATATACCTAAGTAGAGGTTCTCTGTTGAGATCTTCTCTATGGTTATACTTGTTGGATTTTGTGAGACATTGAGGGTCTCAGGGTCCCTTATGAGTATCATTATACTCAACCCTGCAAAGGCTATGCCCGCACTTCATTGTGTTGGTTGCAGACGACGGGCAGCGCAGACAAAGGCCAAGTGTTCGAGGACTTGATAGTACCCGGAGGTGGGACTCACGAAGAGACAGTATCCGGTGGTGGGATTCACGACGAGGCGACACTCAGAGAAGGTTGATGAGCGAGAGTTTTGTAGAGGCTATTTGTACCTACCTTTCAGGTAGGATCCATGGTGGACGATCCAGGAGTTGCGCTATCTGTACCTAACCTTCAGGTAGGATCCATGGTGGACGATCCAGGAGCTACGCCATATGTACATACCCTTCAGGTAGGATCCATGGTGGATGATCCAGGAGCTGCACTATCTGTACATACCCTTTAGGTAGGATCCATGGTGGACGATCCAGGAGTTGCGCTATCTGTACCTACCCTTCAGGTAGGATCTGTCGTGGACGATCAAGGAGCTGCACTATCTATACCTACCCTTCAGGTAGGATCCGAGGAGGACGACCCAGGAGTTGCTTCGTTTCATCCAGATATTTGTGTTTTCTATTGTACTTTTATTCAGTTGTAGCTGTACTTTCGATTGGGTTTGTATTCTGGCCCATTTACATTTCAGCACATCCTTTTGTATTAGTGTTTTACTTCCGCCTGTACTCTGTGGTGTTTTGTTTACTTTTATATAGGCAATGTCTTCCAAGTTATCGGGATTTACGCCTTTGGTGACAGTCATCTGTCCCTAGCCTATGGAAGGCGGGCTTGGGGTAGTCACGATGTAACACCTGAGATTTTTTTGAGTAATATTTTGTTTTTATATATCATCAAAGAAATCTTTCACTACACACTTGCTTGGATTACTTTACATGCAATCGCGACCTTCCTCGATAGCTTGCGTCGTACGCAATACCGAGTTTCAATAAACAACAATATGCTATTAAAACTAGTCGTTATAAATAGTAATAACCACTTTTTGAAATTTTATAAATTTTATTTTTCAATATGGACTTCATTTTTGGACTCAGAATATCGAAATTTTCCTAGGGTGAAATTTTGGTATTTTTCTGAAAACTTTCAATTTTTGATGAATAGTGAAACCACTAAGTGGTAGGTTAAAAACTGAATTTTGCATAAAACATAATTTTACCGCTTCTGTGAATGGAATTTCAAAAATCTGAGAGACATGGTTGATATCAGTATGTAAAATGTGGTTCAATAAGATAAAAATAATTTTTTGGTGAATAGTAACTTTTTACTTTTTTACCGCGGTTAATAGTAAATAGGGTAACTAAGGGTAAATATGATATTAATATTACCCTAAAACATGTCCTAATTATATTGGTCAAGTGTAATTCGACCAAAAACAATCTTAGGAATAAAAATATGACCATTTAGGCCCACTTGGATTAGATTAGGATATTTATTATTAATTTATTTAAAGAAGGGTTAATATAGTTAAAATCAAAGTTTAATAAGTAAATCATTTTTAATATGGGGATATACATAAGATAAATTCGACTATAAATATTAATTACAAAGCTAAAAAGGATTTCTACATAATGGTATTTTATTTGTAATTTTTAGACATTAAATAATTTAATTTATTTATGACACAATGATGATGCAGTAATTATCTTATTAATGAAATATTGACATAATTGATGTTATAAACACCAAAATAAATGTAATTTGAGACTTTTTATGAATTACACTAATTTTCTAGGTTACTATGATATATTAATGTTGATTTAAACAACTTGGTTCGAACATATAATTCTGTTATGACTTTCACAAAAATCATATATCAAATAGTGTCAAAATTGACACAAAATAGTTTTTAAATAAAATAAAATATTATTAATTGTTAGTTTATTCCTAAAAATATAAGGTTCGGCCAAATGACTTAGATAAGGATATATATATTAATAATAAACAATTTGGGGTTCGTTTGGCATGTTATAGTTAGTGTATTAACCATATAGTGAAAGAAAACAAAAAGACACGGTAAAAGTTAAATTATTTAACTTTGAGTTAAATATAATTGATAAGGTTAAAATAATACCCTAAACTTGTCTAAATCCTATTGGTTGATAGGATTTCGACCCATCCCCACTTTTTCTTCTAAATAAGACCCTTTCAACCATTATAAACCGATTTTGACTTTAATATAAAATAATATTTTGAGATATTCCTAAGTTGCCCCTCTCCTCCCTTATAAAAGGGAACCTCCTCCCCCTCCTCCTCACACCAATTTGAGCACTCAAGCTCGGCCAACCCCTGCCATTTTCTCCTCTCCACTTCCCTAGAATAATCCTAGAGGTCCTGGTCTTCTTCAAAGACCAATCTTAGTTCCCTATGTGGAGGATTCAAAGAGGCGTTCCAAAGAAGAGGTAATATCCATTACCGATCTTTTCAATTTCTTTCTTTTTCAACATCTTCTTATTTAGTTGTTTCATGATAAAGTAATAACATCAGTATTACTTACATACTGATATTTTATTATAAATATGAAACAACCCTAATTCACCTTCTATCCATCCCACGGAAAAATGAAATCACCGCGCGTGCGTACGTACGGAATACCGTCTCCACGCCGCGGTGTAATCTATTTTTCCACCATCACTTTACAAGGATGGGTATAATGGTGTAATGAGTAACTATTTATGATTATTATAAAGTAATATTGATAATGAAATAATATATATATACTCCAATACAGTTCCACGATCATAGGAACGATACCATCACTCGTGCATACGTACGGAATACCGTCTCCACGATGTGATGCGACTCGTTATACATGATCATCATTACATAGTAATTATATAAATGAATTGAATGAATAAATATGATATATGTTACAATAATACCACTCTGGATATAAGGTATCTATTACCTTAAAAGAAGAATAAGAATGTATTCGGCAAAACACGCATAAGAACAAAAGGCAATAAAGACCCGAGTAACAAGTAACAATGAAATATTACTAATAAGAAGCGAAGAATATGACCATATATGATATCATATCAATATGTATGATTATGGAATAAGTCAATAACATTATGTAAACCATTATACAGGTGCTTCAGACACTTACGAAGAAAATCATACTTAAGGTAAGGGAAATATCACAATCTCATTTTTATCTGAGATTGTTTATACTTTGGAGTTTACTGGGGTGTATTTTATAATCCACATCCATGTTTCCTCAATATGTAATATTTATATCATTCTACAATAGTTTAAATCCATTTTTACCCTTCGGTGAGTTTTTAGTAGAAGATATGAAAGGAATCTTTTGTCGTTTTTCGTAAGAGGTACTTTTTGACTGTTCCGACAAATGTACGAGAAGAATGTTTTTTTAACTTATACGGCATGAATGGATTTCTAAAACATTATTTCCAAGAATAATCCTTTATCAACTTATTTTAGTTTAAAATGTTATGACATGTTAAGAAAGGAAAAGTGTTTTTTAAGTAGAAAGGGTATTTTCCTCAAGGATGGAGTTCAAGTATTTTATCAAAATTTATTTCCATCTAAGATAATAAAAGGGTTATGTTTTTATCCCTATTATTACATGGATTTGATTATGTTGTGATGGAAATATTTTTATGAATTCCTTTATCTTATATGAATTGTTTTATGATGTCATGTTATTTAAGAATCCCATTTTTATTACATGGGTTAAGCTATGATGTATGTTTTATGATTATGTGGCACACATAAGAAAGGATTCATTATAAGATGAGTGGGACCTATATCTCCCTCCAATGCATTGGGTAAAGATTTTATATCTCATGAGATAGACATGGCTGGAACGGTAGGTTATACCGGTTTAGTGAAACAGGACTGGAACGAGGGTGACTCGGTTCAGAAAGAGACTTTGTCCACTAAGATAGTCTTGGAAATGAGTCATGACTAACAAAAAATGATTTTCCATGATTATGTGTGCATTCCACAAAGTTTCAAGTTTCATGTTATGATTATGGGGATCTCATTTTCACTTCTATGATTTATTCCATGTTATGATATTATGATCTCTTTTGCAGGTTCTGATTTTCAAAAAGATATGATATGATTTTTATTCCCTTTATTTGTCTGTACTGAGCATTTGAGCTCACCCTTTTATGTTTTCTTTTCCCCAGGTTAGGAAGATGGATATTAAGTAGAATATGCTAAAAGGGACCCTAGATATGATGAAATAAATGGGAGACACTGTAGAAGATTTATGAACCAATTGTTTATGTTTCCCAGTTTCTAAAGACACTATACCTATACGGTCTTTTGTGGTTTTTTCATATGTTGTAATAAGTGTGCTTCAATTTTGAAGTATTAACAATGTATGTAAAGTATGGGTTGTTATAAGAAACCCCCTCATTCGGACCTTTTTTGGACTTTCACACTTATCATGGGGTACATACCTCCAATATATGCACCATCAGCTGCGTAGTGATCCTAGGATCGAGACAGTTGTTTCAGTATATTACACTCAAAGATTCAGAGAACTTTGAGTATGGATGGGTTGGTTCGGATACGAAACCAACCGGGCCCTCGGAGCGGAAACAGTTATATCTCGAGCTCCAGACGTCTGATTGATGTGTCATCGACTTTGTTGGATTCCTCTTGATGAGGGGGAACTTTTGGCATACTTCGCCTGAGTATTAGTTGCAATTGTATAGTGGCCAGGTTGTATTATACCCGAAATCCAATTGGGCCCCTGAACGGAAAAGCTGATAACTTTCAGACTAGAGGTCTGTTTGACGAACCGTCAGTGGAGTTGGTGATAACATGGAGAAACGGTCACTATGAGTATACCCTATGAGAGTTTGAGGTACAATTGAGATATAAACGGGTTGGTTCGCAGACGAAACCAACTGGGACCCGAGGATGAAAAGGCTAATAACTCACAGACAGGGCATCTGATTGACACACAGTCTGTTGCGTTGAGACCCCTATGACGAGGCGGTCCTTTGAGATAATTCTTTGTGGGACATTGAGATACATGGAGTATCGACCTATAGCTCGTGGAGTGGACCCTCCCAGAGGCAAGCATACAGAGTAAAAAGACCGTGTAGCCGGCTGAGACCTGACAACTTCTTGACCGACTCGACTTGGAGTGAGTCGACTAGCCCAGTGGACGAAGCACTACTTTGTTTGGGTGCAGACCCATGGCGGACGGAGCACTACTATGTGACAGTGCAGACCCGCGGTACTCACCCAGAGAATACCTCTGCATGCTATTAGGGGGTGTGCACTACTGTGTTTGGGTGACATACCCTAGCGGGAAGCACAATTGTGTTTGGGTGGCTGACCCGCGGTACTCGACAGGAGGAGTACCTCAGTAGTCTTAGGTTAGTGAGCAGTACTTCAGAGTCGTGAAAGGACAACTGTACACTCCATATATGGGGATCTTCAGGAGTTACGGTTTCGATATTGAAAATCCTGGTTTGATCTGAGTCTATGATCTTTGTTTTTACCTCATGATTAAGATGGGTTACTTGATAACTTGGGTATATGTATGGGCATATACATAAGTAGAGGTTCTATGTTGAGATCTTCTCTGTGGTTATACTTGTTTGATTTAGTGATACCTTGAGGGTCTCAGGGTCCCTTATGAGTATCGTTATACTCACCCCTGCAAAGGCTATGCCCGCACTTCATTGTGTTGGTTGCAGACGACGGGAAGCGCAGACAAAGGCCAAGTGTTCGAGGACTTGATAGTACTCGGAGGTGGGACTCACGAAGAGACAGTATCCGGTGGTGGGCTTCACGATGAGGCGACACTCAAAGGAGGTTGACGGGCGAGAGTTTTGTAGAGGCTATTTGTACCTACCTTTCAGGTAGGATCCATGGTGGACGATCCAGTAGTTGCGCTATCTGTACCTAAACTTCAGGTATGATCCATGGTGGACGATCCAGGAGCTACGCCATATGTACATACCCTTCAGGTAGGATCCATGGTGGATGATCCAGGAGCTGCACTATCTGTACATACCCTTTAGGTAGGATCCATGGTGGACGATCCAGGAGTTGCGCTATCTGTACCTACCCTTCAGGTAGGATCTGTCGTGGACGATCAAGGAGCTGCACTATGTATACCTACACTTCAGGTAGGATCCGAGGAGGACGACCCAGGAGTTGCTTCGTTTCATCCATATGTTTGTGTTTTCTATTGTACTTTTATTCAGTTGTAGATGTACTTTCGATTGGGTTTGTATTCTGGCCCATTTACTTTTCAGCACATCCTTTTGTATTAGTGTTTTACTTCCGCCTGTACTCTGTGGTGTTTTGTTTAATTTATATAGGAAATGTCTTCCATGTTTTCGGGATTTACGCCTTTGGTGATAGTCATCTGTCCCTGACCTATGGAAGGCGGGCTTGGGTTAGTCACGATGTAACACCCGAGATTTTTATGAGTAATATTTTGTTTTTATATATCATCAAATAAATCTTTCACTACACACTTGCTTGGCTTACTTTACACGCAATCGCGACCTTCCTCGATAGCCGCGTCGTACGCAATACCGAGTTTCACTAAACAACAATATGCTATTAAAACTAGTCAATATGAATAGTAATAACCACTTTTTGAAATATTATAAATTTTATTTTTCCATATGGACTTCATTTTTGGACTCAGAATATCGAAATTTGCCTAGGGTGAAATTTTGGTATTTTTCTGAAAACTTTCAATTTTTGATGAATAGTGAAACCACTAAGTGGTAGGTTAAAAACTGAATTTTGCATAAAACGTAATTTTACCGCTTCTGTGAATGGAATTTCAAAAATCTGACAGACACGGTTGATATCAGTAAGTAAAATGTGGTTCAATAAGATAAAAATAATTTTTTGGTGAATAGTAACTTTTTACTTTTTTACCGCGGTTAATAGTAAATAGGGTAACTAAGGGTAAATATGATATTAATATTACCCTAAAACATGTCCTAATTCTATTGGACAAGTGTAATTCGACCAAAAACAATCTTAGGAATAAAAATATGACCATTTAGGCCCACTTGTATTAGATTAGGACATTTATTATTAATTTATTTAAAGAAGGGTTAAAATAGTTAAAATCAAAGTTTTATAAGTAAATCATTTTTAATATGGGTATATACATAAGATAAATTCGACTATAAATATTAATTAGAAAGCTAAAAAGGTTTTCTAAATAATGGTATTTTATTTGTAATTTTTAGACATTAAATAATTTAATTTATTTATGACACAATGATGATGCAGTAATTATCTTATTAATGAAATATTGACATAATTGATGTTATAAACACCAAAATAAATGTAATTTGAGAATTTTTATGAATTACACTAATTTTATAGGTTACTATGATATATTAATGTTGATTTAAACAACTTGGTTGGAACATATAATTCTGTTATGACTTTCACAAAAATCATATATCAAATAGTGTCAAAATTGACACAAAATAGTTTTGAAATAAAATATTATATTATTAATTGTTATTTTATTCCTAAAAATCTACGGTTCGGCCAAATGACTTATATAAGGATATATATATTAATAATAAACAATTTGGGGTTCTTTTGGCATGTTATAGTTAGTGTATTAACCATATAGTGAAAGAAAACAAAAAGACACAGTAAGAGTTAAATTATTTAACTTAGAGTTAAATCTAATTGATAAGGTTAAAATAATACCCTAAACTTGTCTAAATCCTATTGGTTGATATTATTTCGACCCATCCCCACTTTTTTTCTTCGAAATAAGACCCTTTGGAACCATTATAAACCGATTTAGACTTTAATATAAAATAATATTTTGAGATATTCCTAAGGTGCCCCTCTCCTCCCTTATAAAAGGGCACCTCCTCCCCCTCCTCCTCACACCAATTTGAGCACTCAAGCTCGGCCAACCCCTGCCATTTTCTCCTCTCCACCTCCCTAGAATAATCCTATAGGTCCTGGTCTTCTTCAAAGACCAATCTTAGTTCCCTAAGTGGAGGATTCAAAGAGGCGTTCCAAAGAAGAGGTAATATCCATTACCGATCTTTTCAATTTCTTTCTTTTTCAACATCTTCTTCTTTAGTTGTTTTATGATAAAGTAATAACATCAGTATTACTTACATACTGATATTTTATTATAAATATGAAACAACCCTAATTCACTTTCTATCCATCCCACGGAAAAATGAAATCACCGCGCGTGCGTACGTACGGAATACCGTCTCCACGCCGCGGTGTAATCTATTTTTCCACCATCACTTTACAAGGATGGGTATAATGGTGTAATGAGTAACAATTTATGATTATTATAAAGTAATATTGATACTGAAATAATATATATATACTCCAATACAGTTCCACGATCATAGGAACGATATCATCACTCGTGCGTACGTACGGAATATCGTCTCCACGATGTGATGCGACTCGTTCTACATGATCATCATTACATAGTAATTATATAAATGAATTTAATGAATAAATATGATATATGTTACAATAATACCACTCTGGATATAAGGTATCTATTACCTTAAAAGAATAATAAGAATGTATTCGGCAAAACACGCATAAGAACAAAAGGCAATAAAGACCCGAGTAACAAGTAACAATGAAATATTACTAACAAGAAGCGAAGAATATGACCATATATGATATCATATCAATATGTATGATTCGGGAATAAATCAATAAAATTATTTAAACCGTTATACAGGAGCTTTGGACACGTACAAAGCAAATCGGACCTAAGGTAAGGGAAATATAACAATCTCATTTTTATCCGAGATTGTTTATTCGTAAGTATTTACTAGGGTGTATTTTATCATCCACATCCATGTTTCATAAATATGTAATATTATTTCCATCCACCTAGAATTGTTTAAATCCATTTTTACCCTTCGGTGAGTTTTTAGTAAACGAAATGAAAAGAATCTTTTGTCATTTTTCGTACGAGGTACTTTTTGACTTTTCCGACAAAAGTACGAAGAATGTTTTTTTAACTTATACGGCATGAATGGATTTTTAAAACATTATTTCCAAGAAGCTTCCTTTATAAGTTTTCAAGTTTATTTTTAATCAACTTCTTTTATTTTAAAGTCGTATGACATGTTATGAAAGGAAAAATGTTTTTGAAGTAGAAAGGATATTTTCCTCAAGAATGGAGTTCAAGTATTTTATCAAAATTATTTTCCATCTAAGACAATAAAAGGGTTCTGTTTTTATCCCTATTATTACATGGATTTGATTATGTTGTGATGGAAACATTTTTATGAATTCCTTTATCTTATATGAATTGTTTTATGATTTCATGTTGTTTAAGAATCCCATTTTTATTACGTGGATTACACTATGATGTATGGTTTATGATTATGTGGCACACATAAAAAAGGATTCATTATAAGATGGGTGGGACCTATATCTCCCTCCAATGCATTGGGTAAAGGTTTTATATCTCATGAGATAGATATTGCTGGAACGGTAGATTATACCGGTTCAGTGAAACATGACTGGAACGAGGGTGACTCGGTTCAGAAAGGGACTTTGTCCACTAAGATAGTCTTGGAAATGATTCATGACTAACAATAAATGATTTTCCATGATTATGTGTGCATGCCACAATGTTTCAAGTTTCATGTTATGATTATGGGGATCTCATTTTTACCTCTATGATTTATTCCATGTTAAGATTTTATGATCTCTTTAGCAGGTTATGATTTTCAAAAAGATATGATATGATTTTTATTTCCTTTATTTTCCCTTGCTGAGCATTTGAGCTCACCCTTTTATGTTTTCTTTTCCCCAGGTCAGGAAGATGGATATTAAGTAGAATATGCTAAAAGTGACCCTAGATATGATGAAATAAATGGGAGACACTGTAGAAGATTTATGAACCAGTTGTTTATGTTTCCCAGTTTCTAAAGACACTATACCTATACGGTCCTTTGTGGTTTTTTCATATGTTGTAATAAGTGTGCTTCAATTTTGATATATTAACAATGTATATAAAGTATGGGTCGTTATAGTTGGTATCAGAGGAAAGGTATAGTCAACCTTTGGAAACTAGGATGTGAAAGCCTTAGTAAGAACCCTAAGGATAAGTCTAAGCATAGAACACAATCTTAGTGTTTTAGAAATGGCCTTGAATAACCTAGGATAAGACCTTAAGCATGAAAATTTTATTCATGAATTATGTGGTTTTCCTATTATAATTAGTGTTTCTCACACTATTCTTCTTGGTTTTAGTCAATGGCTGGAACCCGAAGGAACCGTGTTAATGCGGAATGTGATGGGCAATGAAATGATTGTCCCCCTGAGCAACCAAACGATATGGGAGATGGAATGCAAAATCTTGTAGCCATGCTAACACAACTTTCTCAAGCTATGAATCATGCAGGACTTCCAAACAAGCAAAGGAAGGAGCAACATTCTGTTGAATCCTTCATGAGGCAGCGTCCACCTTCTTTCAGCGGGTCTACTGATCCATTAGTTTCTGAACAATAGATTAGTACTAATGAAAAGATATTTTCAGTTCTTCAATGTTCTGAGCATGATAAAGTCATCCTCGCAGTGTATCGTTTGGAAGGAGATGCTGATCAATGGTGGAATCATATTAAGAATATGAGGCAAAGGGATGAAATTGAGTCTATGGAATGGGACGAGTTCAAGAACTTATTTTTCAACATGTACTTCCCTCGTATTCTCCGAACAAAGATGGAGAAAGAGTTCCTTGAACTGAAGCAAAGGGATGATGAATCTGTTGGAACCTATGAAGAAAATTTTACAAGACTTTCAAGGTATGCTTCTGGTATTATTATCCAACCTGAGGGTAAGATAGATCGATTCTTTAGTGTCTTAAAACCAAGTCTTCGAAGGGCGTTAGCCATAAGGGACTTCACTAGCTACGAGGAAATCGTTTGATGTGCTCTCAAAGTCGAGATGGAGATTGGAGTAACCCATCAGTCACATGGGTTTGATAAGAAGAGGAAGATGGAATTCAAAGGAAAATCTAAAGAGCACACTAAAAAGAAGATATACTTTCCCTTATGCTCAAAGTGTGGAAAGAAACAAGGAGGGAGTTGTCTTAAAGGGACAAGTAAATGTTTTAAATGTGGAAAGGAAGGTCATCGGGCATTTGAATGCCGCGATAATGGGAAGAAGATGTCTAATGATGCAAACAAAGGAAGGGATACACAGAATGAACCTACTACACTTCAATGTTTCAAGTGCAAGGAGATGGGGCATTATGCCAATCAATGCCAAAATCCAAGGGTTGATGATGATGGTCGACGTCAACAAATTCTTAAGGCTAAAGACAAAGGAAAGTCACATGCAATTTCTATCAGCGATGTGGAGTACGATAACGAAGTGGTGAAAGGTACACTTACCATCCACTCTAAAGTAGAAAATCTTTTATTTGATTCTGCATACACCCACTCTTTTATTTCTAAAGAATTTTCTAAGGGTATCACCGTATTACCTCAAAAATTAGATGTTGAGTTAGCTGTGACAACACCAAATGGCACAACAGTCGCATCAAAAGTTTATAATTCTTCTCCGATCGAAGTTTGTGGGAAAGTGCTTCCTGAAAATCTTGTGATCCTTCCTTTAGTGGAATTTGATGTGATTCTTGGCATGGATTGGCTTTCTCTACATGGAGCTAATATCAATTTCCAATGAAGGGAAGTCACATTTCATATTCTAGATCAATCTACGATCGTCTATCAATGCAAGGATGAACATATCCATCCAGTGGAAATTCCTTCCATCTTATGGGTCTTGATTCCACTAATTGAAGGTTATTTATCTCAAATGGTTGGTGAGAAACTCATGATTAAGAATATTCCCATTGTACGGGAGTTTGATGATGTCTTTCCGGAGGAATTACCGGGTCTTCCACCAAATCGTGAAGTTGAGTTTTCAATAGAACTCATACCAGGTGCATTTCCTATTTCAAAGACACCTTATAGAATGGCCCCAATTGAGTTGCAGGAATTGAAGAAGCAACTCCAAGAGAATCTTGATAAGGGATTCATACGCCCTAGTGCGTCACCTTGGGGAGCACCTGTTCTATTTGTTAAGAAGAAATATGGATCAATGAGACTCTACATTGATTATCGAGAACTTAACAAGATCACTATCAAGAACAAATATCCTCTCCCACGCATTGATGACTTATTTGACCAACTACGCGGAGCTCAATACTTTTCCAAGATTGATCTTCGTTCAGGGTATCATCAATTAAGGGTCAAAAGGGAGGATATACCAAAGAAGAATTTCCGTACAAGGTATGGACACTATGAATTTATAGTGATGCCATTTGGTCTTACTAATTCCCCTGCTATCTTCATGGATCTAATGAATAGAGTCTTTAGAGACTATCTTGATCAATTTGTGGTAGTCTTTATAGACGATATTCTTGTCTATTCAAAGAGCAAGGAAGAGCATGAAGATCACTTGAGAATTATATTGAAGTCCCCGAGAAAGGAGAAGCCTTATGCCAAATTCACCAAGTGTGAATTTTGGCTTCAAAAAGTTGCATTTTTGGGTCACATAATCTCAAAAGAGGGGATATCTGTGGATCCAGCAAAAATAGAGGTTATCGAAAGATGGTCGAGACCAACAACAGTAACTGAGATTCGAAGTTTTCTTGGTTTGGCTGGATATTATCGACGTTTTGTAAAAGATTTTTCACGAATATCTAATCCACTCACCAAGTTGACTCGGAAAGGTGTTAAGTTTGTCTGGACAGAGGAATGTGAAGAAAATTTCAAGGAGTTGGAAAGAAGGTTATCCAGTGCACCTGTGCTCACACTGCCTTGTAGTGGAGAAAGGTTTGGGATCTACAGTGATGCATCCAAGAAGGGATTGGGGTGTGTTCTTATGCAAAATGATATCATGATAGCTTATGCCTCACGACAGTTGAAAATCCATGAGCAAAATTACCCAACACATGATTTGGAGTTGGCTGCGGTAATCTTTGCATTGAAGATTTGGAGGCATTACCTTTATGGTGAAAGGTGTGATATTTATACTGATCATAAAAGTTTAAAGTATATTTTCACACAAAAGGATCTGAATATGCGCCAAAGAAGATGGTTGGAGCTGATTAAGGATTATGACTGCTCAATCCATTACCGCCCAGGGAAAGCAAACAAGGTGGCAGTTGCATTAAGTCGACAAGACCATGCTAGTTTATCCATGATGAGGATCACAAAAGATCCAATATTTATGGATTTACAAAGGATGGATCTTGGAATTATAATGGAAGAGGAAAAATCTTATCTTTCTCAAATGAATGTTCAACCATCTATACATGTGACGATTAAAGAGGCACAGAAAGAAGATGACGAGTTACAAAAGAAGATGAGAAATGTTCCTGAAATCAACCTTGATTGTGATGGGATAACAAAGTTCAGGAATCTGGTTTGTTTTCCTCCCATCCCCGAATTAAAGAAGGAGCTGTTGGATGAGGCTCATAGTTCATCATTCTCTATTCATCCTGGAAGCACGAAGATGTATAGAGACCTGAAAGAGTACTTCTGGTGGGATGGCATGAAAAGAGATGTTGCTGAATATGTCTCACGATGCTTGGTTTTTCAACAAGTTAAAGCTGAGAGACAAAAGTCTAAGGGGATGTTACAACCATTACTCATACCCGAATGGAAATGGGAAAACATCACTATGGACTTTGTCACAGGACTTCCTAAAACATCCAAAGACAATAATGCTATCTGGGTCATAGTTGATCGTCATATAAAGTCTGCACACTTCATTGCTATTAGAGAGGATTTCTCTCTAGATCAGCTTGCCAGGATATATGTAAAGGAAGTGGTAAGATTACATGGAGTACCACTTTCTATTATATCTGATCGGGATCCGAGATTTACCTCGAAGTTCTGGAGAAGTCTTCAGCATACTCTGGATACAGAGTTGAGTTTCATCACTGCTTATCATCCCCAGACAGACGGTCAGTCTGAAAGAACAATTCAAACCCTAGAAGATATGTTGAGAGCATGCTCTATGGATTCCAAAGGAGCTTGGGATCAACACCTACCTTTGGGGGAATTTTCTTATAATAATAGTTTTCACTCCAGTATTCAGATGGCTCCTTATGAAGCTCTCTATGGAAATAAATGTAGGACTCCAACTTGCTGGGACTAAGTTGGGGAAATAAAGCTATTAGGACCTGATCTCATTGATGAAATGGCAGAAAAGGTTTGATCTATTCAACAACACATAAGAGCAGCGCAGAGTCGACATAAAATTTATGCCGACAACCGAAGAAAAGACCTAGAGTTTGAAGTGGGCGATAAAGTGTTCTTACGAATATCTCCCTAGAAGAGGGTTATGAGATTTGGAAAGAAGGGGAAGTTGAGCCCTAGATATATCGGTCCTTTCGAAATACTGAATCGTTTTGGAAAGGTATCTTACCGATTGGCGCTTCCACCGAATCTCTCTCAAGTTCACGATGTGTTCCATGTATCTCTCCTGAGAAAGTACATACCAGATCCTTCATATGTACTCAGCTCAGAAGTTGTACCGCTGGAGCAAGATCTTTATTATGAAGAACAACCGATAGAGATTCTGGATCGTAGCGAAAAAGTCCTACGAAACAAGACCACTCGCTTGGTGAAAGTTTTATGGAGGAACCACAGCTTGAGGATATGATGAGGGAGAAGTATCCTCATCTGTTTGTTACAAAGTGACGAATTTCGAGGGCGAAATTCTTTTTAAGGGGGGTAGAATGTAACACCCGAGATTTTTATGAGTAATATTTTGTTTTTATATATCATCAATGGAATCTTTTACTACACACTTTCTTGGCTTACTTTACACGCAATCATGACCTTCCTCGATAGCTTGCGTCGTACGTAATACCGAGTTCTACTAAACAACAATATGCTATTAAAACTAGCCGTTATGAATAGTAATAACCACTTTTTGAAATTTTATAATTTTTTTTTTCAAAATGGACTTCATTTTTGGACTCATAATATCGAAATTAGCCTAGGGTGAAATTTTGGTATTTTTCTGAAAACTTTCAATTTTTGATGAATAGTGAAACCACTAAGTGGTAGGTTAAAAACTGAATTTTTCTTAAAACATAATTTTACCGCTTCTGTGAATGGAATTTCAAAAATCCGACAGACACGGTTGATATAAGTAAGTAAAATGTGGTTCAATGAGATAAAAATAATTTTTTTGTGAATAGTAACTTTTTACTTTTTTACCGCGGTTAATAGTAAATAGGGTAACTAAGGGTAAATATGATATTAATATTACCCTAAAACATGTCCTAATTCTATTGGACAAGTGTAATTCGACCAAAAACAAACTTAGGAATAAAAATATGACCATTTAGGCCCACTTGGATTAGATTAGGACATTTATTATTAATTTATTTAAAGAAGGGTTAAAATAGTTAAAATCAAAGTTTAATAAGTAGATCATTTTTAATATGGGGTTATACATAAGATAAATTCTACTATAAATATTAATTAGAAATCTAAAAAGATTTCATACATAATGGTATTTTATTTGTAATTTTTAGACATTAAATAATTTAATTTATTTATGACACAATGATGATGCAGTAATTATCTTATTAATGAAATATTGACATAATTGATGTTATAAACACAAAAATTAATGTAATTTGAGGCTTTTTATGAATTCAACTAATATTCTAGGTTACTATGATATATTAATGTTGATTTAATCAACTTGGTTCGAACATATAATTCTGTTATCACTTTCACAAAAATCATATATCAAATAGTGTCAAAATTGACACAAAATAGTTTTTAAATAAAATAAAATATTATTAATTGTTATTTTATTCCTAAAAACCTAAGGTTCGCCCAAATGACTTAGATAAGGATATATATATTAATAATAAACAATTTGTGTTCGTTTGGCATGTTATAGTAAGTGTATTAACCATATAGTGAAAGAAAACAAAAAGGCATGGTAAAAGTTAAATTATTTAACTTAGAGTTAAATCTAATTGATAAGGTTAAAATAATACCCTAAACTTGTCTAAATCCTATTGGTTGATAGGATTTCGACCCATACCCACATTAGCTTCGAAATAAGACCCTTTGGAACCATTATAAACCGATTTTGACTTTAATATAAAATAATATTTTGAGATATTCCTAAGGTTCCCCTCTCCTCCCTTATAAAAGGGCACCTCCTCCCCCTCCTCCTCACACCAATTTGAGCACTCAAGCACGGACAACCCCTGACATTTTCTCCTCTCCACTTCCCTATAATAATCCTAGAGGTCCTGGTCTTCTTAAAAGACCAATCTTAGTTCCCTAAGTGGAGGATTCAAAGAGGCGTTCCAAAGAAGAGGTAATATCCATTACCGATCTTTTCAATTTCTTTCTTCTTCAACTTCTTCTTCTTTAGTTGTTTCATGATAAAGTAATAAAATCAGTATTACTTACATACTGATATGTTATTATAAATATGAAACAACCCTAATTCACCTTCTATCCATCCCACGGAAAAATGAAATCACCGCGCGTGCGTACGTACGAAATACCGTCTCCACGCCGTGGTGTAATCTATTTTTCCACCATCACATTACAAGGATGGGTATAATGGTGTAATGAGTAACTATTTATGATTATTATAAATTAATATTGATACTGAAATAATATATATATACTCCAATACAGTTCCACGATCATAGGAACGATATCATCACTCATGCGTACGTACGGAATACCGTCTCCACGATGTGATGCGACTCGTTCTACATGATCAACATTACATAGTAATTATATAAATGAATTGAGTGAATAAATATGATATATGTTACACTAATACCATTCTGGATATAAGGAATCTATAACCTTAAAAGAATAATAAGAATGTATTCGGCAAAACACGCATAAGAACAAAAGGCAATAAAGACCCGAGTAACAAGTAACAATGAAATATTACTAACAAGAATCTATGAATATGACCATATATGATATCATATCAATATGTATGATTCTGGAATAAGTCAATAACATTATTTAAACCATTATACAGGAGATTTGGACACGTACAAAGCAAATCGGACCAAAGGTAAGGGAAATATCACAATCTCATTTTTATCCGAGATTGTTTATTCGTAAGTATTTACTGGGGTGTATTTTATCATCCACATCCATGTTTCATAAATATGTAATATTATTTCCATCCACCTAAAATTGTTTAAATCCATTTTTACCCTTCGGTGAGTTTTTAGTAAAAGAAATGAAAGGAATCTTTTGTCTTTTTTCGTACGAGGTACTTTTTGACTTTTCTGACAAAAGTACGAAGAATGTTTTTTTTAACTTATACAGCATGAATGGATTTTTAAAAAATTATTTCCAAGAAGCTTCCTTTACAAGTTTTAAAGTTTATTTTTAATCAACTTCTTTTATTTTAAAGTCGTATGACATGTTATGAAAGGAAAAATGTTTTTGAATTAGAAAGGATATTTTCCTCAAGAAAGGAGTTCAAGTATTTTATCAAAATTATTTTCCATCTAAAACAATTAAAGGGTTCTGTTTTTATCCCTATTATTAAATGGATTTGATTATGTTGTGATGGAAACATTTTTATGAATTCCTTTATCTTATATGAATTGTTTTATGATGTCATGTTGTTTAAGAATCCCATTTTTATTGCGTGGATTACGCTATGATGTATGGTTTATGATTATGTGGCAGACATAAGAAAGGACTCATTATAAGATGGGTGGGACCTATATCTCCCTCCAATGCATTGGGTAAAGGTTCTATATCTCATGATATAGACATGGCTGGAACGGTAGGTTATACCGGTTCAGTGAAACAGGACTGGAACGAGGGTGACTCGGTTCAGAAAGGGACTTTGTCCACTAATATAGTCTTGGCAATGAGTCATGACTAACAAGAAATGATTTTCCATGATTATGTGTGCATGCCACAAAGTTTCAGGTTTCATGTTATAATTATGGGGATCACATTTTCACTTCTATGATTTATTCCATGTTAAGATTTTATGATCTCTTTTGCAGGTTATGATTTTCAAAAAGATATGATATGATTTTTATTTCCTTTATTTGCCCTTGCTGAGAGTTTGCGCTCACCCTTTTATGTTTTCTTTTCCCCAGGTCAGGAAGATGGATATTAAGTAGAATATGCTAAAAGGGACCCTAGATATGATGAAATAAATGGGAGACACTGTAGAAGATTTATGAACCAGTTGTTTATGTTTCCCAGTTTCTAAAGACACTATACCTATACGGTCCTTTGGGGTTTTGTCATATGTTGTAATAAGTGTGCTTCAATTTTGAAGTATTAATAATGTATGTAAATTATGGGTCGTTATACACGACATGGGCCCTGAGGACGGGTCGTGAAAAATTGGTATCAAAGGAGTTCGGTTCTACCGCAAAACATAGGACTCTGATATTTTCTTTCAGTGAAGCAATATTGTTAAGGGTACCGAGTGTGTTCTTCAGTTCAGGGAGTCCTGTGTTGGTGCGATAGCCGAAGTATCCGTACAACAGGACCCTGACTACTGATTTCCGACATTGTACTTGAAAACACTGATTGCGTGTGTGTTTCCAAAGTTTTAAGTCAGCTCAAAATAGGTCAGATCACCAGGTATAAATCGTTGACCGTGTCGCATTTGTTCAGGATGTCTCCACGCTGATAGTTCTGTTGGTGTTCCGAGAGGGTACTCGATGACGGCCCACCGAGCGGCGAGGCTCTGGTGCGGGGCCCTTATTACTATGTTGACACCCTCGTGTGGTGTACCAGCAGCATCACCACCTGTTGGGCAGCAGATGCCACCAGCCTTACTAGTGAACAGTGCACGCTTGTAGAGCGCGATGCACAAGTTCCAACAACAACGTCCTCCGAGGTTACGAGGTGAGGCAGATTCCCAGATAGCAAAGCACTGACTGGAGGCGATTGCTAGTGTTTTCCACCTATCTGAGAGATCATTGGAGTGGATGGTGGACATGGATACTAGTTTTTTTAGTGAATGACCATGAGGATGGTCTGCATAATGATGAGGCTTCGTTATATGGACCAATGCATGAGATAGTGCCTTCGGGTAGTGTGTCTGCAATACATCACTACCTGTTGGTCAACAGTTACAACCGGCAGTACTGGTAGGTGACACATGTAGGCTTACCTCCTTATACTTGTTTCAACATCAGATACCCTAATGTTATGAGGCGATCCTGATGCACATGCAGATGAGAACTGGCATGAGGAGGTGGCTGAGAGTTTTTCTAGAGCTTATACAGCTTCAGAAGGACGATGTTTTAGTAGCTGAGTAATCATCGAGGCATACCGATCGTTCTTGGTACTCGATGAATACGATTCGATCAGTGATATAGAGTTTGGACCCTTGAGCGAGGTTCATTTAAAGGATATTGGAGTAAGAACTCTTTCCACTATGAATTCCTACTTAAGTTAGGGTGCTAGAGAGAAACATTGTGGTTGAATGTTCTTTGGATGATCGTTTTTAGCCGGTGAATGTTAATAGTTGGAAGATGAGAAATGGATTCAGTCTCAGAGATTGGATGTGTAAAATGTTTCAAAAAGAAGAAGTTTCAAGGAAAAATGAATATTCAGAGCAGCAGATGTGGAAGAAGAGCTAGGAGAGCTGCATGTGGTGGTGTACTTTTCAACATGTTACAATCACCCACCTCTGTATTCCCCTCTAGGCTCAGGGAGCTGGAGGGCAGGGTAAGAGAATAGCTGCATGCGGACAACGATAGTGACCCAATGTCTTAAAGAATGATTTGAGGGACATTTTGTGTCCACTACAAGATACTGTAATAATAGACGTTGATACGAATCATTCCTTCCTTCCACAAATCTTGTCCCAGACCTAGAGTTTCTGGTAAGCCATAGACTTGACTCTCATGTCTGCAGATACCATGGAAGGATACTTGATAATCACACATACGCCGACAGTGTGATCTGACCCACGAGGTGAGAGTTTCAGTTGGAATCTCTTGGTGACAGCATCGAGGCCTTACGATGTTGGTCTGAGTATGGATTGGATCCACAGTTCATACATGGATTGACTGTATTAGGAAAAAGTTTTTGGTTTATCTACAACATTGGGATGGGGTTTTTCTTGGTCAGTGAAAAGGAAAACCCAGGTATCACAGGATGGAATCATGCATAAGAGGGTGCATTCAATCACTCAGGAGATGTCCAAACTTACTTTTGTGCCAAAATTCTCCAGAGTTACATCACCACTTTTAGCAGAGCTTTCGGGAGCTGGGTTGATTAGTGCGCCCAGCTTGGGGGAGTTGGTTACATAGTTCACTGCGACGCATTAGGGATCGAACATGGGTGTGTCCTGATGTAGGAGTGGGAAGTGATCGCCTATGGATCACGGTAGATGAGACTGCACAGAGCTGACATGAAGCCTCTAGAGTTCATGGATGAAGACCACGTCCTTATATGGGTCTCACCTCGATGAGGTTTACAGAGATGTGTACAAGGCGGAAAGTAATCTCCGAGGTTCAGCTGACCTTTCCAGGTTCTCAGATGGGTTGGCGAGGTGGTTTACGCCTGTCCCATCCACCTCAGTTGCACCGGGTGCACGATGACTTCCACGTATCTCAACTGAGGAGATACGTGCTTGACCCGACGCATGTAATCGACCATGGGGAGTTGGACGTTGGCGATGAGATTACATTTGTGGGGTTCCAGTAGAGCTTGAGGATCGAATGGAGCAGGTCCTACGGGGATGGTCGATTCCTCTTGTGAATTTTTATTAGAAGCGTGGGAACCTCCAGGGGAGCACTTGGGCGCAGAAGGCTCAGATGCGTGCTCAGTACCACTTTTGTATCCCTAGTTTGTGTTAAAGCTTTATGGGGACGTAAGGCATGGAGGTGGGAGTAATGTAAAGACCCAGAAATTTCAAGGGAATTTTTTTCTTAATTTATTTGGGATTTTACAAGAACGCAGATTCTAACGGGGACTGATTCCAAGGCCCGGTGTGCCCGAAATCCATTTACGAAGTTTACCTCAGGTACGTTCAGTGAACGAACGAGCGGGTTTTTCTAACTTTTAAACCGGCACTCGAAATTGAAATCTGAGGGCACTGATGAACTCAAAGCACTGGTAATTGCTTAAGAAGACCTTTTCCGAAGGTGCGTTTTCTCGGGAGGAGTTGTTTAAAATTTAAGGTGTAAGTGAAGAATAAGTAAAATTTGTAATCTAGTTTTATTTTTCATATAAGTAATTTTATCCTTTGTGTGTAAGTTGGGTTGGTAACTACCCTTGGGATAAAAAATGAGAGGTGGGGCCCACATGAGCCCCCACCTTTTCACATTCCCCATAACCCCTTGAAACTCCCCTTTAATGTGAGACCACTCACCTCCCCCTCTATCCTCATTATTCATGCCAACTCACATTATTAATTTATGTGGTTTGAGTTTTGAATTTTTTACTCTTTTTTGTGTGAATAAAAATAATAGCATGGGTTATTATTATATTTTGGGAGCTTTTGGAGTGTTGGGAAAAACATTGGAGGAGATGGAGTTCATATTCTTCGTTGGAGAATTAGAAGAATGCCGACGTCCACCTCGACTTCCTCTCTTCCGAAGATTGACGAAGCTTTCCCTTTCTTTGACGCATGCCAATGCCGTCATCAAAACCACCACGCGATTCCTCTTTCTGAAATTCTCTTCGATCGTTAACTCATTATCGCGGTAGGTGGATTATTTTTGAGAATGGTATTATTCCCTTGGTTGTTCATTTTAAAACAAAGAACCTGGTTCAACTCATCATTAAGTTGATCCGTGAATGTTTTGATTTTTTTGCGGGTTGAAAATATTGGTATGATTATTTTTATTTAAGAGGTTGTAGGAGAATCTCTTTGGTATTCTCTTTATCTTTGAGAAAAGAACAACGAGCGCGGACCAACCATTTCCAGGTTGATCTGTGGATCGTTCGTTCATGCGGGTTGATGTTGGGGTTAATTATTTTCTTTACTATACGTCGACTTCTATATGTTGGCCACTTACTATCATTATAAAGGGAGGAGGTCAGACTGCAGAAAATCGACTGACCCTCCTCCCCCATGATGTTGATTATGTTGCGGCTCGAACGAAGGCGGCGCAGTGCAATGACAGTGCGCGGAAACATCGGAAAATACGGAAATGATGGGCGGCACCGCCGCGCCACGCCGTTGAGGCCGAACGAAACTGCGGTTAGAGTCGGGGCCACAGAGGAGATTGAAGACTCCGATGGTTGATCGTTGGGCATGGATTGGCGGGAGATGACAAATGGGGACGCAAGATAAATTTGAAGCATCCGCTGGTTAATTTTCTTGGGAGATTTACATGAACACAGTTTCTGATGGAACCAAATTCTGTGGTCCGGTGTGCCCAGAATATTTTTCCGAATTTTACCTCGGGTACGTTCAGTGAACGAATGAGCGGGTTTTTCTAACTTTTGAACCGGTGCTCCAAATCTAATTCTGAGGGCTCCAATGTAATCGCAATGCCATTATTTGCTTAGAAACACCTTTTCCAGAGTTGCGTTTTCTCGGGTGTGGTTTTTAAATTTTTAAGGTTAAGTAAATGATTAAATTAAAATTGTGCGACCAATTTATTATATTTTAAGTTTCTTAACCAATGTTAAGTGGATGATGTGGGACCCACAATATCCTACCCACATGGTTGGATATTTGATAGGTGGGGCCCATATGAGACCCACCTTTTCTTTTATTCTTAAGTAATGCACCCGCACCCCCCTTTTTAAATGAAATCAACTCTTGCGTTTAATCTGGATATTAAACGTCTCATTAATTGGGCTGTTTTAAAATCCTCAATTAATTAATCATTAATTTTACTTTTTAATTTCAAAGAGTTGGTTTGAGTGTTAATAAAATAAGACAAGGCTTATTTTATTTTGGGTGGGAACGTGTTGCGTGGAGGGGATTTGGAGAAAAGCCTTCTTCTTCGACGAAGAACGCGAAGAACAAGAAGAAAGCACCGATCTCCGATGAAGAATGCCAAATCCTCGGAGATAAACTACGTGACTCCATGTACCTCGACACCAACGACACTTCTTATGCGATGCTTCTTCCGTGACGTTCCTTCTTCGGGACGCGATGATCCCCCTTCCGCGACGCCTTCTTCCGCAATGTGATTTTCTTCGACGAACCCTTGCTCAACGAATTCGACGAGGTAGGGGTTTTGATTCAATTAAATTATTGTGATTTATACCCTCGACAAATGTTTATAATTTTTCAGAAGCCCTTTTAAAACCGCTAAAGCGGTTGGTATGGACCAACGAACAATTCGGAACACACCATCTCTTCGTTCTTGGTGTGCGGATCGGAGAGCGCCGAAGAAGAAGGCCGCACGGGCATTGTGAGGTCTTCTCAGTGAAGAACTTGTCCCCGTAGTGCCTTTAGC
Organism: Viscum album; assembly: GCA_963277665.1. Classification (NCBI taxonomy): domain Eukaryota; kingdom Viridiplantae; phylum Streptophyta; class Magnoliopsida; order Santalales; family Viscaceae; genus Viscum; species Viscum album. The sequence continues at coordinate 2,111,422,595 of OY728120.1, forward strand.
AAAGACGGAAGGCAAATCCGACCACCTGAGCCCGTTCGGTGGTCCGCGGACCACTCCGACGGCGGCCGACCCCGGCCGGCCGCCCGGCGCACCGCCGGGATGGGCCATTGGTCCCGCGACCGCGTGGGACCGAAGGAGGCGGGACACGGTGCTCAGCCACGTTCGTTGACATGTAGTGGCTCCCATGGGGCCGCGATTACGTGCTGGTGGGGGCAGTGTGCCACCACGCACCGGTCGGCCGAAACGGCCGAGCCTCCCGACCGGACCGCAAGGCAGGGCCTCGCCCAGGCCGGGCTGGACCGCGCCTGCCGGGCTGGACCGCGCCTGCCGGGCTGGGCCGCACCCAATTGGGCCGGACCCGGACCCATGTTGGGTCGACCCAGTTCGCGCCGACCCAGGGGGTACCGGGCCAGGTCGGACCGGGCCCGAAGCCCCTAATACAGGACTTTTTCGGTCTGTTACACATAACATGGGCTAAAAACCTCCGATCAACGCACCGTCAGTTGCGTAGCGATCCTTGGATCGAGACAGTCATTTAGGTATATTGCACTCAAGGTCCCAGAGTACTTTTTCTTCGGCCAGGATGGTTCTTACACGAAACCAACCAGGCCCTCGGAGCAGAAATGATTATAAATTCATATCCGGACGTCCGATTGACGTGCCGTCGACTTTGATGGATTCCTCTAAGTTAGAAGGACCTTTTGTATTACTCCTCTGGAGGTTTAGGCACAGTTGGAGTACGGTCGGGTTGGTTTTGAATTATAAATCAACCGGGCCCTTGGGACGAAAAAGCCAATAACTCTCAGACCAGGCATCCAAATGACGCGCCGTCTGTGGCTTTGAGTTCCTATTGATGATACAGAACTTTTGGATACATCATATCCGGACTATGTGTTAGTTGATTTATCAGCCCTTCGGATCGTGGATCGGACCCTCCCGAATGAGCTTGCTGTGTGCGGGAACCCTAGAGATGGCTGTGACTGTGACGACGATGACGACTATGCAGAAATCCTCCATGGATTCAATGGAGAGGACTACATCACTCAGTGATCCTACATGGATCAGTACTACCGATCCTGTGTTGGTCAAATCCTGTGTGGGTCAGCGCTCAGTGGTCCTGTGTGGGCCAGCACCTACAGATCCAGTGTGGTTCCGATCCTGTGTGGGTCATTGCGGGGGTTAGATACCTATCGATCATGTGTGGGTCAGATCCTTTGTGGGTCATTGTGGGGGTTAGTTACCTATCGATCATGTGTGGGTCAGATCCTTTGTGGGTCATTGCTGAGGTTAGTACCTATCGATCTTGTGTGGGTCCGATGACTTAGATGAATCAGTGGAAATATCTAATCATCTTTATCATATTACGAAGAAGTATACCAGTGTGAGATGTATCTTGACTTTCAATACATATCTTCAATATGATTGACTTGATATCATGTTTGGAATACGTTATTCATTCCTGTGTGGATTGGGTTGTGGTTTCCTGTGTGGACTGGGTTGTACTTGATCTCGGATGTTGGAGCCAAATGAGAATTGATGACATAGGTATATATATGGGCATATACCTATGTAGAGTTGGATGTTACTTCGTGATTGTATCTTTCCTTTGTGGATTATCCATTGTGGATTCTGGGAGACCTTCGGGGGTCTCAAGGTCCCTACTGAGTAGTTTATACTCACTCATGCACGGGCTATGCCCGCAATACGTTGTGTTGGTTGCAGATGACGGACAACGCTGATAGTGGTTGAGCCATGAGGAGCAGGTCAGTACCTGGAGGTGGATCACTAGGCGTGGCGTACTCGGAGCGGACAGCTGGACCCGAGGAGCTGTGGAGGCTATCTATACCCACCCTTAAGGTGGTACTTCCAGTGGACGGCTCGAGAATGCATCTTTACTTTCAGTTGATTTTTTCCCTTTCCAGTTGTACATTACTTTCAGTTTGGGTTTGTATTCTGGCCCACTTACTTTTCCGTACTTACTAATGTACCCAGTTTTTACTCAGTGTTTACTTCTTCTTGCTTGCTCTGTGGTGTTTGTTTACATTACAAAGGAAATGTCTTCCCTTTTTACCAGGAATTACGCCATGGTGCTAGTCGCCAGCCCCTGGCCTATCGAAGGAGGGCTTGGGGTTGTCACGGCATGGGCCCCGAGGATATTTCGGTTGAACACATAGTTGTATCATATTATTTTCTATGAATTTTAAGCCATGGATAGATGAATCATAAAAAATAATCCATGGAACATGGATCGGTCTATTCAGTTGTAGTTCTAGAATACACATGTATTTTGCGGTGAATCAAAAAAAATCAAAGGTGTGGCTGAATAAGATTAATCTAGTATTCAATATCCTAGGAAAACTAACTGAGTTGAATTTCATGTTAGAAATGTTCATGATTGGGGATCTAGAATTCCATTTTATTGATTTAACAATTCAGTATAAATTAGAACACTACATTATATGGGATTATTTTAAATAATTGATTAACAAACAATTTTATCCTCCCAAATTAACGATTTCTAAACCTAATTACTCTTTTATAATGAATCATGAGAACCTCACAATGATAGAATATGTATCTAAATTTAATAATTTTTCCCACTTTTCTCCTGAAGATGTTGCATGTGTGTCCTTGAAGAATAACATTATTGAATCGAGATTGAGGATATAGAATTAGTAAAAAAAATTGGTTCATTATATAATGGATTATAAATATATTTTTCCAAGAGTGATGGTTGTTGAAAGAGACATCATTGGACCAACTAGTGGAGGAGTAATTTTGGTACCTATGAGAAATGGTGGGATCTCTACTATAAAGGATAAGTGGAAGAGGGACACCTATTCCCAAGGTAGTGGAATAAATCAAAATCAAAAGTCTGGATTAGTTAATATTCCTCCAAAACCAATTTTTAATGATGGATATTTTCAATATAATTATTTTATAAAATGATGTGATATTGTATGACGCCTCCTACACCATGAACAATTTCATCATCAAGGGAAATCATTAGTGCTATTGTCGCAATGATCAAAGGTTGGGTTCCATGGACACATCTCATGTTTCACAGATGAATATGTATTAAAGGAATTTAGGAAGCATAATAATTAAAAATATCTTAACAAATCTAGTCGTGGTGATTATTGGAATATCATGAATCCTCAATTTGTGAAAAATAAATAAGTAAGTAATGAAGTATGCGAGGATGAAATTGTATGGAGTTGAGAAAGTTATCTTGGATGATCAATTTGGACAATCTATATTTCATGGTATGATTATTTTCAATTCTACCATTATAGATGATCTTTTTGATATCGGTTCATCCCAGTAATTTATTTCATATTGTGATATTGATCTTATGTGTTTTTATGTTGAGATTATAACTTCATTCATGAAACATAAAACTACTCCTAGCCAAATGCACTATCGATCTTTTATGTAAAATTCATATTCTATAAATATTGATAGATATGAGTTGATATGGGATTTCACTGTGCTAGATATTGATTTATATGATAAAATCATGGATATGTGTTGGATTGCAATGTTCAAATCACACATCAACTATTCTTCAAATAGGGTTAGTTTCACACCTGATGATGGCATCAAGCATCTTTTTAGAGGATATCAGAATGTAATGGAAACTGTATAATGAATTTTAGAACTATGAGTTTGAATAATCTCGTAGAAGTTAGATGAATTATCCATTTCATCAGTGGGTGAGATCAAGGATAATTGTATTCCCGATATTGTTAATCGGTTTCCAAATCATTTATCTAATAATGTCTAAGTGTCACAACCCTCTTGATAAATATTTTTTACAATTGATCTCATGACATCGATAGATCCCATCTCAAATATTTATTATCAGATAGAGTTTATATAAATAAATTAATTTATTGGGTAATTGAAAGTGATGGAATTAAAATTTTTCATTCATCATATCCCATCCAAGTCAGTAGCATCATTCTTGATTGTAAACTGAGGTGATGATAATTATCTTCAATGTGTGGATTATTGTAATCCTAACAATGTTATACTAAATATTTTTTATCACCTTCTAAAAATTGATATCATGTTTCATAAATTGAGGGGAGAAAATTGGTTCCCATAAAATGTATTTCTATTAGGATATCACCAATTTTATGTTCAGAAGTAGGATATATTAAAGATATCTTTCTAGATTTTATATAACAATTACGATTATGAAGTTATGGTGTTCTGTATTATTAATGACCATGAATTATTTATGGAATTTATTAATCAAATATTTAAAATATAAATATATTCTTTTTTTTATTTATTTTAAGACATATTGGTGTATTCAATGAAAAGAGATGAGCAAGAACAACAAATAGTGGCAGTGTTGGGAATTTTAAGGGATCATCTTTTGTATTCATAAAATTAATAGTTTTCAAATAGGATAAATGATATTTATATCTCTTGATATGTAATCTAGGAGAATTTTATTTTGGTGGATCAAAAAAATATAAAGGTGGTGACCACTTGGATATCGCTATATAATTTCATCGAATGTGATTTTTCCTTGGAATATAATGTTATTACTGATGTTTTTTAATGGATTTTCATGACTAACTTCACCAATGACAGAATTTATAAGGAAAAATGATCCATTCTAGTGGAATGTGGAATGTTAAATGACTTTTAATGATCATAATTTTCACCTTACATCAGTACTGATCTTGACATTATTGGAATTAGGACAACGATATAGGGTGTATTATGATATTTCAGAATATAAATTTGGATGTGTTCTCATTTAGGAAGGAATTTTTGTTTCATATATCCTACAGTAATGAATGTTTCCCATAGAGAACATACCAACATAGTATATATAAATAAAAATTTTAGTCCAGGCTTTGAATACATGGTTCCATTACGTCATTGGATAGAAATTAATGGTGTTCAAAAATCATAAGACCTTCAAACACATTTTCTCAAAAAGGATATTTGGATTTAAAACAATGATTATGGATGTAGTATATCCATTTCATTTAATTTAACTTAATGTATTCATTTTTTAATGTGAAATTTGTCGAAGATACATTATTTAGAAATTAATTTGGTTGGTTGGAAAAAGAGGCTTCAGATCAATGGTATTTAATGTTCGTGATAATCTACATGCACTCGAATTGTACAAACCATGGATGTTTTGTGGCTTTCCTCCTAATTTATTCTTTTCCTAATTTGGTTGAAAATGCTATATAGGTATGTAATTATTATTCAAAATTCTTTTTTATGTTGTCAAATTTTAATTGTAGGGATACCATTAAGAGATGGAATCATGATAGTGGATTTTTGCAATGCCCTGACCCCCGTTACCTAGAGTTGGTACATCATTTTAATAAATTGGAATGAATACACGGAATCACGTCATAAAGGACCAATCTATTTTGCAGTCTCGAAAAATGGATTACATACATGAATGTTACATTATAGATTATAACATAAAACGCATCATAATTAATCCATTGAAAAATATTTTATTCCCTTCGTGTAACCCTACATATTAATCATAATACACTTCATGGAATCATGGGAATATAAATCATAAGAAAAGGGTGAGATATGATGCTTAATAAAGGTAAATAATTTACCACAAGCTATAAACTTATATGGTGTGTTGTGTAATTAAAACAAAATCCTTTTTAAACATAAACATAAAAATAATATGGAAAAAATAAATCAAACATTACCATATAAACATTAAAATTGATATTCTTCTAGTAAAATAATCATATGTGATAAATACTTTCAATGAAATGGAATGCATAATTCTAGACCTCATAACCATATAGTCAAGGCATCGTTATTGACTAAAAACAATAATTTTGACAAGTCCTTATTTCAAAACAGTAGTTTGTCTCGTTATACCCACCAATGCATCAAGGAGCTATAGCGTGCTCCCCCCGTCAATTACTAGGTCTAATGCTTTCTTTATTGGACAATGTTAAACCTAACAGAAAAATTTCTATTAAAATTATCTTATGATTTTTCAATACATCATCCATAAAACATGAATGTTATAAAAATACAACAACCATTGTCGAAGATATCATAATTCATTCAATATAATATTGAATATTGTATTATAATAAATTAATCTCAATTAAGAATAATATCTAGTAATGGATGTTGACATAGTTGAAAATGATTAGTAAAACTCTTTGAGAGAAATATCACTTTTTGTGAAAGAATTTAAAAATAAAACATTTGTAAAGGATGTCAATTAAAATACAATTTTTAATAAATGTTTTCCATTCCTATTTAAGGCAATTGAAATAAATTAACACTTTAAAAAAAATCATGCCCACATATATAATTCCTTAAAATAAAATTTTAAAACATGGACTTTATTTAAAATGATTAAGAAAAATAAGAATTTAAAAACATTTAAAATGGTGATATAGTTAAAGATTTCATATCTAAAAATACAAAAAAAAAATACATTTTAAAACATTTTAATTAAACAAAGACATTGATGAAAAATATATCCCAGATGATATTTACTGATAAACAATCTCAGTTAATAATGACATTGATGAAATAACCCTTACCTTGTACTTTCTTTTTTTCAAGGGTACATTTAACATCCTGTATAAAGAACATAGTTTTTTATTAAATTATAGAAGAACCATATTCATATTTATGATATCATAAGTTATTCTCTTATGTCTTTATAATGTAGATTTAATAATAATTTCTATGTTAAAATAACATTGTGGTAATAATCACTTTCCTCATCATATGTCATTAACATGTTATTCTCAATTGTATAACATATATCATGATTTAATTGATTCCACAAAATTAAAAATTATCTATGTATCGTATATATTCAGAAAATAAGTTTCTATAATAGATTGATATATGAAATGGAAAACAATGTTTATGGAGAGATATGGTCGTATGTAGGCATAAACGTTGTTTCTGTTTTCATATAGTATTAAACATCAGTAATGGAATGAGATATATGTATATATATATATATTTAAAGTAGAATTATTATGTAATATATTATAAACTTATTAATTATGTATAATTTTATAATCATTTTGTAATGGGGAATGTGGAAATAAATCTCATCGCGTCATGGAGATGGTATGTCATACATATGCATGGGCGACAATATCATTATAATAGTGGTAAATTAATATTTAATTGGATGGTACCAGATATATAAAGATTAATTAACATGTTATATTTATTCTATACATTAATTATACTCATTATTAATCCAATCCAAATAATGATGTGATGAATAACAAATTACACACCGACGCGGAGATGCTAAGCTGTACGTACGCAGGTATGGTGAAATTTTCCATCATTGGATGGATTGAATAATGGATATGGTTGTCCCATATTTATAATAAAATCACAGAACCTATAAGGTACTGGAGTAATAATTTTGGTATGGAAACAATAATGAATGTGGATGTGGAAGAAAAAAATAACATTGAATGTGGTGATAAAATTATTACCTCTTCTTCAGGTTATTCCTTTTTATTTGATTCAAATGACACCTTATGTTGGTTTTATGAACAATTTAAGGCCTATATGTTGATGTGGTGTTATTGGGGAAGATATTTGATAATGTTTTGTCCAAGCCAAATGGCATTGGAGGTGTAAATTCAAGAGATGTAGATGTACCCTTTTATAAGAGAGGTGAGGGTCACTTTATGAAAATCATGATATATTTTTTTATTATAAATTAATATTTCGTTTATAATGGATAAAATTAGATTTATGTAGTGTCTAAGGTGGGTATGGGTTTAAAACCTCTCAAAAAATAGTTTTTATTCATGTTTAGGTCACCATATTAACCTTAACTTTTTTATTTAACTCTTAGTTAAATTGTTTAACTTTTACCATGTCTTCTTGTGTTAATTTAATAAATGGTAAATAATCATAGTATAAAAATCCAAAAGAACACCATGTGGTTAATTATTTACATATCTAACCATTTCCAGGTCCTTTGTCCAAACATTATATTTTTAAGAATATTATATTATTTAATAATATAGTATTTCTTTTTAAAAACACATTAATGTCAATTATGACACTATTTAGTATATGGGTCTTGTGAAATTCAAAACATCATTATCCCTTTGTAAAAATTAATAATAATTTGACACTAACATGTCATATTAATAGATAAAATTTGTGGAATGCATCCAAAGTATCAATTTATATTTATTTTACTATTTATAATATGAATTATTTTAACCTTTCATTAAAAAGTTAATTAATTCATCATCATTGTGTCATAAATAAATTTTATTATTTATTTTCTAAAAAATTTAAAAAAAATATAATGATGTAGGGTATAAATATCATTCTGATTAATATTTATTGTCGAATTTATCATCTGTACAACCTTATATTAAATATATTTTAGTTATTAAACATTGAATTTAACACTTTTAACTCTTCTTCAAATAAAATTATAATAAATTTCATAATCTAATCCACGTAGACCAAATGATCGTATTTTTTCCTAATGATTATTTTTTTCGAAATAAACATATAAAATGTAAAAAGTACATATCTTAATATAATTATAATATTATTTTTACCTTTAATTACCATATTTATTTTTAACTATAGTATATAAATTTCAAAAGTAACTATATGGAAAAAAATATTTGCATTCAATTGAAAAATAATTTACTAACTTATATCATACCATGTATCTTGGATTTTTAAAATTCAATTCATATCAGTGGTAAAATTACGTTTTATTCAAATTTTCAAATGTGCCAAAAAGGTGGGTAAAAAGACATTTAAATAGTTCAATAAAATTTTATATATATAATATTATTATAAAATGACACCAAAAATATAAATTTTACTAATTAATGTATTATTAATCTATTTAAAGATAAAATATTAAATAAAAATTATTACATAAATGAAAAATATAGTTTTTATGTACTATGTTCTATGTTTCACTATTCACCAAAAATTTGATGTCATCAGAAAAATACAAAAAATTAATCCTAAGATAAATTTGATATTCTTAATTAAAAAATGATTTCTATTATTCTGAATTCCAAAAAAATATGTTACATTAATTAATTTTAAATTTATTTCCATTGTCAAAACCAGAAAATGGGTTTTTTAGAAGTAAAAACTATGAGAAGAATGATATGTGTTTCTGTCTAATGGAAAATTACATCCAATAACCAAAATTGGATTATATTTTTAAAATTTAATATAATTATACTTCAGAACCAATCCATTGTATAATTTAAAAATATAAATTACTTTTATTAAAAAAATTCAATAAACATTTGGTATATTTCATTTTTTATCAAAATATAAATGTTATCATAAAAACACCAAAAATTTATCCAAACTAAATTTTTATGTTCCTTTTCTAAAGAGGATTTTAAATTTTCCAAATAAAATATATAAAATTGTAAAATATTATAATAAAAAGGATTCTCCATTAAAAGTTAGTGTAATAATATTTTTTTAAAGACACATCATTTATCTGAAAAATTAGTTTTATTCTAATATTATGTATAAAAACACATAATATAGATGTTTAAAATATATGGAGTATATAAAATAAAAAATTCTATTAATACTGTTTATATACTATTTTTAAATTGCCAGTTTTGTATGTTTTGGGGTACTCGAACTCAGTGTTGCATGTGGCATAAGATAGTAAATTAAATTAATAAGATAATATATGATGATATCCTATGGTTTTAAATTCTTCCATCCTTCAATAGATTGTGTCCCCTAATTTGAAATTGTTCATTGAAAACAAATTGTTGAAGAAAAAAATTACATTTGTGGAAAAGCCACATCCGGAATAGGTTTACTAAAATTATTCTTAATAAGAGGAATCGAGAAATGAAAAAGTCACCCCAAAAATATGATTTCGAATATAAGAACATTGGTTGAAATTAGAAACATATAATTCATGGAAAAAAGTAAATATTTATAGGGAATAATTGAGGTCATCAATAAAAAACATGTTAACAATTAATGGAATTTGGAGGGCGTCAAAGCCATAAATCAATGGCGATTTAAATATCATTGGTTCAAAAAAACCTATGTTTTTTGGAAAACACATTTTTGGTTTTAATATCCCTTACCTAATGTTTATGAATTATTTTCCTCATAGAATAAGAGAGTGAAAATACTTGAAAAATAGAGATACATCCTTCAAATAACTTCAACCACATAACCATCTTTCATTCCATATGATAATAGAAATCAAAAATATTCTTTTTATTATAATAATATAGGGGTATAGATATAATGAATATATAATTACTATGTCACACAATAAAAAACTACTATTTAGAAACCATGACATCATGTATGACAGTGGTAGGTGATGCACCCGTGTCACCCTTCGGTTATGGGTTCAAGTCTAACGGCCTTGCTGGACGTGGTGGGTTATCACCAAACCTCTGGGTTGTCCTTTATTATAACAATACAAAAATATTCTTATGGAATTATTTAACCTTAAACATTAATATATTATGTCAAACCATTAGAAATATCCAAAATTCTTTTTTCCAAAATAACAGTCCAAAATTTATATTGAAGGTAAACATAATGACGATCATGTATTCCACATAATAACAAGTGAATATATTTATCATATATTATCATAAAGCACTGTAACACCATGAATTACCATAAAACTGTATTGAATACATTCATTCTCCCTTATTCCATATAGAACACCATATATAATCCTTATGTTGAAATAATGTTGTAAACTTTATCATTGATGAAATAAACTTACAATTATTTAGTTCCAAGGTAGTTAATAATTTCCACTATACATTATCAAAATCAATTATATCTTATTCCTAAATCATTATCACATTTTCAGAGACATATTAAGTTTTAAATATCCACTAACCATATATTTTCCAAAACATTTAACCTGAAACTATGTCACATTATGTGGTACCATAAAATCTCAAATCCTTAAGGAAAACGTACTGTTGTACAGTATTTATATGCATTATAATTCTTATATATTTTACACAAACGAGAAAATTCATTAATAAATAATTATGAACACTAATCATTACTCTTCATCTCATGTAGCATCATTACATTATTATTATCCAATAGCATCCTTTGGTGTATGTTATAATGATTAGGAAATTGATTTGCGTATTGTCCCAACACCTTGGTGATGAAGAATTGTACATTTGAAACCATTTTCATACCCTTTCAATCATGAACATGGTGTCCTAATTCCTTATACTAATAAAAAACACCCATTCATTTCATGCACTTCCCATGGTGATTATTTCCACAGTTATCACAAATGGGAAAATCCATCTTTCCCTTCTTCCCTTTATCTATATTTCTCTCTACCATCCTATTCTTCTCTAGATTCTCTTAAAATCCATATGACTCAGATAATTCACTACTTATCTTATTAACACACGATATTATTTATTCATATGATGATAATATGTGGTATACTATATTTATTCAAAGTGTTTTACTATGACCATGAAATATATGACCCTTCTTACACATTGGATCATGTGTATTTATAGAGATCCCATTCTTTCTATGGGGTGGAATTTCTAAATGGTGATATACACTACCTTAGATCATATAATAATTTATCATTAAGAAATTACAAAAAATCTCATCATTAATTAAATATTTTCAGACATCTAGTATCATAATATTAAAAATGGGTTCCTTGATGATATATTTACTGATAAATCATTCATAATGGATTTTAATAAAAATAAGAATTATCCTAAAAATATTCCATGGACTGTCGTAATCCAGAGTGCAACAAGGCCCATTAATGTGAACCCGTTCTAATTAGAGTCTATCTCAATGCGGTGTTTTTGGATTTTATCTCTACATATAATTTTCCAGAGCTTCCACAACCAAATCGTATCCAGACAAGGATGTATTGCATAGAAAGTTTACAAAATCTCTACATTACAAAAAATTTACGATGTCATTCTATATTAATCCTCAAATCCTATCATAGGGAAATGTTTTGAAATCAATGTTTATCTAAATCTATTTCCATGATGATGATAAAAATCCATTAATACCATCTGTAACGCCTCGACCCCAAATTCCTAAAAAGTATCATTTTCAGTCAACCCACACCAGTTGATGTTAGACCCATCATGGGTGAATAGTGATACTCTGTGTTCAATGATGACCTCCAATTTTCATCCAGGCATGACCTTAAATGTTAAAAATACCCACTTGCAGAATTATTTAATGAACCATAAAAATAGGTTGAAAATACATTATGTCTACTCAAAGCCTCATAATCATGCTCATACTCAGATCATGTTCTCAAAATAGTCCCATATAATTTTCAAATTCATTAGATTGAATTATAGGTTATTTCATGATGCATGTTGAAAACACTTCAACTCTCATTGAAGGTGTCATAGGTGAGTGGAATATAATCTGAAATCTTATTCAGTGAGATATTTTAAAATATCTATAAGAGGGGTTCTATAACGGGTTTTTGTATCATCCACTTACATGGAATGATAATAGGTTAATATTGATATTTTTATGTAGTTTTGATCAGATTTCACAGATCCCCGTTTGAGATATATCAATTATTTTAAAATTATATTATTAGATCTCAAGAAAACCATTATTTTCCATTCATAATATGGAGTAACATAGTTTACATTTCTTGATGTCTTGTTAATTAATTGGTGAAGGTTGAGCATCAGTTCTACAATAGTTATACTTGTGGAATTATTTTTATAAATTTAGGGATTATCATACACTATTAGTAGAGTTCAGATACTAAATCACCATCGAGTAAACTATTTGAATTGAATCATGTGGGGCCTGATGAAGGAGTCACTATTGGTCACCATACATTTTTTTGTTAGAGATAGGTGATTCATCAATAATATGCTAGAACTGCTATAGTTGATGACTGATTAAGAGAATGTGATTTGAGTGAAAATTTGAAAATGTAAAAACCATCAATAGTCCCATGTACACTAATGACTTAATCCATTGGAGTTTGAGGATAAACATAGTATGTTCTTGAATATCCCTCAAAGAAAATACATGATGATATTTAATTAGCATAGTAATAAATCAATGTCATTAATCTGAATATTATAGGGTAGGTAAGGCTTCTTACGACCTCTATTTACAAGTACAATTAGATTGAGCACGTAATATATTCAATTTTTTACAACTAACAATAAATGTGGATAATCAATTAAATTTTATTCATTAGGATAATCAAGGAATCAAGGATGTCACAACATTCATAGAGTACGTTTTCGGGATCGATAACTAGTAAGGGAAGACCCTTTTGTGTTGAGTGATACCAGTACCACAAGTCCTATGGAATAATGGGAACATTAAGGAATAATCATGGTATCATAAGAATAATATATACCCACATTACAGACACCATTTGTAGTATGTTTTTAACTTTTATAAAAAAAATATAATGGGAATGTGTTCGTGTATATTTTTCATCATATCCTTCAAAGAAATTATTAAAATTTTAATAATGGGTCTCATGGTAAATCGAATTTTATATATTTTTTAGCCCTTGGAAAATATTAAAAATTTAAAAAATATTATTTTTATTTCAGGAATGTATAAAAGAAATAAATAATCCATATCTACTAAAAAAAGCCACGAATAATAATATGCCACATCAATTTGAAATTGGATGGGGTATTCTTATTGGGGGAGTATTTTTTATGAGGTTCTAGGACATGTATTAAATCATTTCATAAATGAAATAAATTTAATGGATATTAAAAAATAAATTATTGAATATAGCTATTTAATTATATATAATTCTGCTTATCCACAAAAGAAGAAACAAACCCAAGAGATAATTTTGAGTGGAGAATTTTCTTCATCATGGATTAATTTTCAAATATTAAAGCTGAAGAAAATAACATGGAAATGATGAATGAAGAAATAATGTTTTATCCATTCACCAAAGTTGAATTAAATTATTTTTTATAGATTCCTAATTTATTATGAAATATAATTTTCATATATTTGTATGTGAAAATTTCTTGCATTAAACTCCATGAATGAATAAATTTATTTTAGTATTATAAATTAGTGGATCTCTAGATGATTATTTAATGATTTTATTGGTAAATTATGAATAAAATGTATCTAATTCAACATCATCAACTATTTTCCATTATATTGTGAATCTTATCATGGTATAAAATCACTAGGATATCCTATGTTGGATGCATGGAAATCGATAGGTATATTAAGCTTATACCCAAATATTATCCCATATATCTCAAACCCCTCCACCCACATCTATTAATAAATAATGAAAATTAAAAGTTATATTGAAATGTATAATGGTTAATTTTAAGGATGAGGATCTAGTGGCTTCTGATGCATCAGGAAAAGGACAATGTATGGATCTGGTCAAGATTATTAACATCAAGAGTGGATCATGTGAGAAATGTAATAGAATGGTGAGTGGGATTAATTTTTATGCAAGGATGTTGTGGTGGTATATAAAGAAATAATAATATGCCGTAATGGTTTAATGTTTGACAGAGATGTGGGAAGGTAGTGTGTTGTAGGATAGTTGACAATAATAGTGGTTTTGAAATGGAAGTGAGATTAGTGTTTGGAAAATAAATTGTACCATTTATTGTTTCAGGAAAATGTATATGTGCAACATGGAACATAGTATTTATTTATTTTGATGATTATTATATCTAGTAACTAGGGTTATTAAAATTTAGTAAAATAATGCACATCTTGTCACTTTTGATCCATATAACGTGTTAGTGAATATTATATGACTAGACTGTATGACTACATGATCATATTTCCATTAAATTCCACATATTGTGTAACAAACAAGAATAAATAATGTGTGTTTCGGGAGATTAATTGGGTTATGTTGAAGTAGATATCATGATACCCCTTGAGCCTAAAAAAATGGGAATTTGAAGGACATGTGATATATTATTGGACTACCCAACAAAGTTCAAAATTACTCTCCGAAAAAATTTATTTTTTAAAAAATTTATACAACCAACGTGTCACATAAAATAAGTTGACAAGGTGGTACATAATTATTTTAGGACTATCCATTCTATTTCATGAGGAGTATACACCATTTTTGATTAATTATATTACATTTACTCTCGTCTTCTTTCTTATTTTGAAATCAAATATTCGATGTGTCAGTTATCAAAAAAATATTCTTTATATGAATTTTTTAATTTAGTAAAAGATTTTAGAGTTATAATTTATATCACAGTCCATTTATAAGGTTTTAGGTTTAGTTTGTTTTTTACATGTCCATATAGATAGTCAAACGGTTCTAGGGAGGTGTTTGATTAATTCATGCATTTGAAAACCAAATATAGAATTATTAATACATTTTTGGGTCCCATTATGGAGACATTTTTTCCAAGGATATATATTAAACATAGGTTATTGGTTATATGTAAACATCATGGAGTAACCCTCCCCCCATCACCTCATAGATCAACATTATAATTCCTATGATTCAGTCATTTTCTACATGGGTTGAGTATACCTTAATCCATACTATGTTTCATTCCCCCATATGTCTGATGGATTTGGTAACCATCATTAGATAAATTCATGGGTCCTCATTGTATATAATAATTAACCCTTCATTGGCTCACATTTCCCTCAATAAGGTGTGAAGCTTCCATAATGGTCATTACCCCCTCATCTTAAATTCTTACCTAGGAATGGTGTTGGCCCCCACTAATAATGATTTCATTATGGTAAAATGGATATTATGGTTTCTGGGTAGCTGGGATAATATGGGAGTTAGTTTTTATTATGTTCACACATTTTCATTCTATGTATGAACTTTTAATAACAATGTTGTGATGTATATTAATTCACCAAGTCTCCATGTCCTCAAACTATATATAATTTCCCATACTTTTAAGTCATTATTGTTATCAAATTATTCGTGGATTTGAATCTTACATATCTCCATGTTCCATTATTTTTAAGGATTTATTACTGGGTATTTTTATTATAACCCATACATTAGATTATTGACCCATAATTGATTTTTATTTTTAGATGATACCCAATTTGAGATGACATTGGTGGATGTAGAGTAGGAGAAGTTGGGGCTTAGTAACAATTAGTGGTATTTTTTAGGAAGGTATCTATTAAAGAATCATACCTAGTAACATATTAAAAATGTTGTGTTCCCCTTTCTATAATTTTATTCATTTAAATTCAATCCATATGTATTCATTTTCTATTATATTTTTGTAATGTTAGATAAGCCTTCATAGATATAGTAATTGAACAATTACAAATTGGAGGAAATCATTGAATAAAAAATTTGCATATTCCATGGTCTATCATAGTCTTCATTGTGTTAGGTAGTGTCACATATAGTGGATGAAAATAATTGGTAGTATTTCCTAATATCATTCATCATATGAATGAAAACTACATAGAATTTGTAATTATTCTCATTTAGTTTGTGGGGAATTGTTATACCAACATAAAATTCTATTATTCTATGTTCTAAAATAATCATTTTGGTGATTTTTTTATCATTCCATTAAGAGATAAAGGGGTATATGAATAGTATTCATGGTTTCTAGTTTATTTTGTACTAATAGTAGATAAAAGGGATATAGGGTTTTTTATTTGTCAAATTCATCTTGAATACTATGTCATGAAGAATCTAAATAGACTCAATTTATGCGTGTTATTTTTAATGTTGGTTATTTACATGTTATCTCGATAAGTATATATTTTTATTAAAGATTTATATATATATTAATGGGAATATTATATTATAACAAACCACATTAGTTGTATAAATGTTATTATAATCGATGACTAATATGGATTCATATTGTTTTACGATGGACATGTATATTATAAGATGTTTGTGTTTGAATATTTAAACGATCTATATGAAATGGAAAAGTGTAAGTAATTATATATCTACACAAAAAAATTAATATGTGATTTCATAAAGTATGATTTAGTGCTTCTTTGTCATGTAATGTATGGATAGATGATTTATTCCATATGACTAATTGTGTCATGAACCGCCTTCACCGAAAGGAGGGAAGGGGCAACAGATTTCCAATCCCTTCCTTCTTTATGTTGAAGGAGAGATAATGACCCCTGATTCCCGCCACTAGTAGGACCCGGAGTGGTGACTAGCACCAAAGGTATTATATTTTCCCAATAAGGAAGGTATTTCCATTTTAGTTATCCATGATTGGGAGAAAGAATGAGTCAAAACCATCACCAACAAGTATATAAAACTCAAGGTAAAACCCATACTACATTCATGTTTTAATAATAAAACTGAACAATGTACAAGTACTCCAAAGTAGAATACCCAAAAGGTTAGGAAAAGGATGAGCAAAATCCAACAGCCCCCAACCACAACTCCAACGTCAAGACTAGTAAGGCCATGCATGGCCTCTGAAGCCCTCCTTGAAACCTGAGTGTAAATATAGGGTGAGAATACAATGTATACTCAGTAGGAAAATCTAAATCTCTCATGCACAAGTGGGGAGACATCCTAATGTCCCTTTAGAAGCAGAAGAAACATAATCTATCAAGGAATCTATCCATCCCACCTCATCGGCCATGCTCACTAAATAACACAAGTAGTAAGATAATAGTAATGAACAAAACCATTGGGTACCCCATACCATTATTTTCCCCAATAGCTAGTTTCTCATACATAACGGAAAATGCCCTGACGCTACCACGCTCTTCCTGCCCGCACACACCTAGGCCTCACAACCATCCACATATCTTCCCGCACACACCTAGGTCTCTCAACCATCCACATCACTACCTAATCACACCTAGGCCTCATCATGAAGACACATGAGAATAAAAAACGTAGCTAGAACCCCTGCACAAAAATACATAGAACTCATTCCGAAGATTCTTGGGAAAATAACCTACACGAAGATTCCTAGGCTAACAACACACCAAACAAAACCTACCCGAAGAGTCTTGGTTGTAAGGTCACCTCTAGCCATCGCATCCTATGGAAGAGGGACTAGTAAGGAGAGTAACTTGGGGGGAACACCCTTCTCCATGAGATGGGGTGTCCGACACTAAGTGCCCAACACAGGTGGGGTGCGACTAAACACCAAACATATAGTTACACATATATATACCAACACACATCCCAAACTATGTCTCCTCGAATAGATACAAGCAGGTGCCCAAGCACGGATGCCTCAGAAAACAGTCACACAACAAACAACTACCAGTTTCACTATTAAGTTATCATTTCGTAACAGTTCTATAGGAGTTAATCCCTTCATTTATGGGCATCTAACATGCATAATCACAGATGAAACAACAATAAAGCAGGAAGGAAAACCATCAGGTAATTTAAGCATTCACCCTCAGTTATCTTATAAATAATTACATCGAAGTGGGATCAGTGAAAACCGTCAAAAAACTGGAACCAAGGAAGAACCAAAAAACCATTGGTTATCCCCACATTAATTCATTACCATTCCACGCAGTTCATTATTTACTTCCCACTTTTATTCAAATTCACAACCCAACCTACAACCCTGCTTCCAAACACCTCCTCAGCTACACAACCACTCATGTCATTCCAACCACAACATTCACAGCCCCTATGTTCACCCATCCATAAAAAAACACACTCACCCATTCTCCCATTTCATAACTGAACCATCCCAGTGTTCATAATTCATTCATTTATATTATTTAGTTCAAATGGGGTGATCAAAAAAGGTTATGGACATTCATATCCAATAGTCAAGTTTAAGTGTTTAACCGATTCATACATTATTTCCATTCAGCAAATGATTCATAAAACCGAGAATAGCATAGATGCGCAAACAAATTCCCCCAAAGAGTGTGATATTTAGTAGGCCTAATCCCATTCAATTCATAACAACATCATAGGGAAATCATGGATAAAAACATGTAACAACATTAACAAAATTCCTCATCCACGTTATTTAACAGGTTATTATCTTCATTACAGAATTTATTTACTACCTTGTGGGGACCATAGAACACCCACCCACCATGATACACAAGGAGGATAGAGAAAGGTAAGATCCCTACATGATTGATCATGGATCACCGTTAAGTTATCGCATGGAAACTGGAAAAAAGGAGTAGAATGAACTCCACGGAACGCGATCACTGAAAAATTCGGGGGGGGGGGGGGGGTGTACGACTCGTCTAGAGGAAGGGTATTCCAGACGTAGGATGATAGAGAATAAGAAATATAGGGATAAGAGAAGCCTTTAGGTTATAGAGGATAAGTTAAAGCATCCCCAAGACCGTTAAGAAATGGAGAAAAACTCGAAACTGCGGAAGAGGCGGGATCGTTGGTTGACCACGTGGCTGGGCCACCCCACACGTCCAACTTAAAATGTCCCCGCCATTCAGTGTGGTTAAAATCGACGAACACCTCCTTAACCATGGAAGAACACCACACAGGATGTGGTAGAGGCATTTTCAGAAAATACGTTTAAAGACATGACCAAAACGCATGGAGGGTACCTCACCAATCTTTTAATTAAATGCTATTAATGGGCATTAAAATAGTCTTAAAGGGGTCAAAACATGGTTTCAAACCAATTCATGCAAAAAATAGGAGGATCTACTAGAAAACTTGTGGAGAGGCCTCTGGTAGGCAAGGTCTACCGGTAGTCCGAGCTACCGGTTGTCCGCAGTTACTGGTAGGAAGGGGCTACCCGTAATTCAGGGCCATAGGTAGGCTGAGGGTACCGTGAGTCCGAGGCAACCGATATGTTGAGCCACTGGATGGTCAAGCCACGGTAGGCCAAGGCCACCGGTAGGCCAATCGACCAATTGTCCGAGGCCAGTAGTAGGCTGAGGCCACCGGTAGGACGAGCTACCTATAGGTTGAGGCCACCGGTAGGCTGAGCTACCGGTAGGCCAAGGCGACCTGTAGGCAGAGACCACTGGTAGGACGAGCCACTGGTAGGCCGACCCACCGGTAGGCCAAGGAAACCGGTAGGTGGAGCTATCAGTAGGCCAAGGATACTGATAGGAAAAGGCCACCTGTAGGCAAAGGATACCATTAGGAGTCTTAAGATTCACCAAAAATCTCGGATGGCCTTCTAGACCACCAAGAACAACCCAAACATCAGATTTTCACCATGTAATGGACCCCAAACCCCTGGGCCATTACAACACATACTTCTCAAAATATTCTCATCCCTAAGAATATAAGAACAACCAGAAAGAAGAAAAGTGGGGTCCAAACGTCCACTCTCTAAATATACTTCTTAGGGGAAAACCCCTGAGTTGTTAAAAAGCTGGAACCGAACCCCCCTACATCCATGAGTACTCCCCCCAGGTGTTATCAACCACAAACATTCACAACAAGCACAAGGATCACAATGTCCAACACTTGAGTCAGGTAGTCCCTTCCTAGATGTCAAGATATTATCCGCTTTGGGTGGCACTGACTCGCCTGTATGGGTTTAATCACATCCACATTAATGCGCCTTGATTAGAAGTCAGGTTTTCCCATCACCACACATTCAAACACAATACAAGAAGAACAAGCATTTCATATATTAAAAAACAAGGTGAAATATATCAACAAAACTCAGATCAAAAATAACAAGGATGTCAAAAAAGCTCTGGATACTAAACGTGTAACTGGGCCTCCTGCTCCCAGGTGCTCTCCTCCAGTCCACCATGCCCCCACAACACACGAACCAAGGGGATGGTTCATCTACAAATAACTTTCTTTTTACGATCCTTGATCTTGATTGGTCGTTCTATGAAGGTCGCATAATTTTCGACATCTAACTCTCCCCAATCAATGATGTGGGAGTCGTCATGTAGATATCGATGAAGCTGGGATACGTGAAAGACGTTGTGAAATTTATCCAACTAAGGTGGCAACACCAGCTGATACACCACCTCACCAACTCGTCCCAGCACCTCGAAAGGTCTAATTATCCTAGGGGAGATCTTACTCCCCTTCCCAAATATTCTATTCCCACTTCGAGGGGAAACCTTCAAGAACACATGATTTCCAACCTCAAACTCCAATGGCCTACTCCTACGATCCGCATAAGACTTATATCTATCCTGGGCTACCTTGATCCTTTCACGCACGAGCTGAACCTTCTAATTGGTGCCCTGCACCACTTCTGGCCCAAGAGCAGCTTCTTCCACAATCTATGTCCAACAAATGGGTGAACGACACGTCCTTCCAAACAAGGCCTCAAATGGTCTCATGCCGATAGTGGAGTGGAAGATATTGTTATAAGAAAACTCCACCAGAGGAATGTGTCGTACCCATGACCCCCAAAATCATGAACACATGCCCCCAGCATGTCATCCAAAGTCTGGATCGTTCGTTCTGTTTTCCCATATTTCTGAGGGTGGAAAGTAGTGTTATGGCGTAGCTGGGTTCCAAAGTCATGTTGTAATCCCCTCCAAACTCGTTTGGTAAACCATGTGTCTCGATCACAAACAATAGATCTTTGAATCCCATGAAACCGCACCACCTAATCGATGTAGAATTTGTATGAGGTGGTCACTGGACATGACTCCTTAATCTCCATGAAGTGAACTGATTTTTTCAACGGATCCACCACTTCCCAGAAGGCAACATAGCCTCCCTGAGACCTGGGTAGCCCTGTGATGAATTCCATTGATATTTCATCCCACTTCCACTTGGGAAAATCTAAATGTTGTGAAAACCCTCCAGGAAAACGTTGTGCTACCTTCACTTGCTGACACCCTAGGCACATGGCCACAATATCTTCCACCGTCCACATTACCTCGGGCCACCAAAACATTCCCCTCAGGAATGGTATGTATTTGAGACCCCAGGATGTACCACTAATGCCGAGCCATGTAACTCAGGGAGAACTTCTTTACGCTTCATCTCTGAAAGAAAAATACTTCCACGGAATAACATCTGATGCTGGCCATCCGTCAACCATCCCTTAGGAGAATTTCCCTGATAAAAACGATCTCACATCACATCCACCTCTGAGTCCCCTCACTGAGACTCTTCCACCTGCACCACTAAAGAGGAATGTACAGTCATCTGAAATAGAAAGCCTCTTCCACCTTCCACCCTTGCATCCAAATGCAAGGCCACTAACTCTTCCATCGCTCTCAAATCATCTGCAGATTCCTGAACTACGTCCTCCTACAATTTCCAGCTCAGGTCATCAACCACAACATTACCCTTGCCATCAGTATAAGAGATCTCGAAGTCGTAGTCATTGAAGAACTCAACCCATCTCCGCTGGCGCAAGTTCAGATCCTGCTGGGAAAAGACAAAACTCAAGCTATTGTTATCTGAGAAGACCACAAAGCACTCTCCGATGAGATAATGCCGCCACAACTTCAATGTGAAGACCATGGCCACTTGCTCCAGATCGTGGGTGGCATAGTTACATTCATGAGGAAATAACTGACTAGACCCATAAGAGATCAATCCTTGCTATTGCATCAGCACACATCCCATCCCAATGCCAGAAGTATCACATAACACTTCAAACAACACCCCTTCCTCTAGTAATCTGAGTACTAGATCACTAACAAGCATCTCCATTAGGTAGCAAAAAGTTGTATGGCACTGGTCACTCCACACGTAGGCCTGGTCCATCCTAGTCAAATTTGACAATGGAGCTACAAATCGAGAGAAGTTGAGAACAAACCTCTATTAATATCCTACCAAACCCAGGAATCTACGAACTTCCGCCACATTCATGGGTACTGCCCATGAAATGACTAACTCGACCGTTGATG
This sequence comes from Viscum album, assembly GCA_963277665.1. Lineage (NCBI taxonomy): Eukaryota > Viridiplantae > Streptophyta > Magnoliopsida > Santalales > Viscaceae > Viscum > Viscum album. Next base: position 2,111,445,416 of record OY728120.1, read on the forward strand.
GGTCTACTGCTATTCCCTTCTGAGACACTATGTGTCTAATGAAATGTAATTCTTGCTTCAATAACTTTAACTTAGACAGTTTCCCATAATGATGGTGGTGTCGAAGGACACCCAAAGCTGCCCTAAGATGCTCATCGTGCTCTTACTCAGATCTGGAGTAGATAAGGATGTTGTTGATGAACACCACAACAAAATGGTCCAGAAAATCTCGAAAGACAGAGTTCATGAGGTTCATGAACATATCTTGTGTGTTCGGAACATCAAACGGCATGACCACGAACTCAAAGTGGCCATATCCGCACCTGAAAGCTGTCTTCGAGATATCACCTTACTTCGCTCTCAACTGGTGGTATCATGACCGCAGATCATTCTTAGAGAACCAACCTGCTCCCCTTAGCTGTTTGAAAAGATCGACTATCCTCGGGAGGGGGTAACGATTCTTGATCGTCACCTGATTCAACCCTTAATAGTCTATGCACAGTCGTAGACTACCATCTACATTCTTTACGAAAAAACTAGAGCACCCCACGGTGACATGCTGGGTCGAACAAAGCCCTTCTCCATTATATCGTCAAACTGAATCTGCAACTCCCACAACTCAGAATGTGACATCCGATAAGGAGCCATCAAGATAGGGTAGACACCAGGCTGTAAGGCTATCCCAAACTCAACCTCATCTCGAGGCGGTAGATTCACAACCTCATCGGGAAAGACATCAGGGAATTATCTAATGACCACTAGGACATCAATCATTCATGCATCCTCCGACTCTTCTAACACCATGTCCATCATAGAAATAAGTGGCTCCACGTGTCTACTCCCAACCTGATAACTCTTCTCCCCAACAAAATCCACGCGCCATCCATCCATGTTGGAGAATTCAATCCTTATCAGATAGTAGTCAATGATGGCCTGCATGGTGAATAATCCGTCGATGACTAGAATGACATCGAATAGCTACATCTGAAATTAATGAGGGTCTCAAATGGACTGATGCCGTCCCAATATCAGTCTACATCCCCAGAAAAAGTAAGATACGTTGGTCTGACCCCCAACTGGTGTTGTCAACAATAGGGGCACAAAAAGTCACTCGGCATCCAGACCCAAAGCATGGGATAATTCAGGCGTAACTAAGGTATTTGAAGCTCCCAAATAAAACATGGCAGAAACAAGAGTGCTGAATAAATTGATCGTACCTCGAACAACCTCTGGTCCCTCCAGATCTACTTACTATAAGGCGTGCAACTGTCCATGCCCATATCATTAGCGTCACTGCTGTCAAACACCTCCATGACCATCGCCTGGTCAAGGTCCATGATGATCACCCTGGTGTTGGTCTCCTCCTACAAGGTTATCCCTCAGAGGGCCAGGGGCCTTCTGATGCTGCTGGAGAGGCCTCGCCGGCAACAGATGCTGCTGAGGTGGGTGCTAAAACTGCCCACCTCCACCATGCGGATCTCTAGTCGGACACCTGCTCTGGATGTGCCCAAATAATCCGCAAGAGAAACACTTCGGTCCTAGCCCTGTGGAAAAAGGGTAAGGTCCAGAATCTCAAGATTGGAAATGATGAGCCCTAATACCTGCTTGTCAAAACCTGGTAGGTCCTATCGCTAGAGACCTGCTGATGACCACCTCCCCCTTTGATGAACTCAGTCGGTTCCTCTCTAGTGGTGTGCCTCCCTTAGAGTGCATCCTTTCTACTATTTATGCCTTCTTCTGTAATGCTAGGTACGTCAGAAGAGTGAAGTGAGTGAAAGTGTACTGAATAGAAGGATGGAGTGCCTCCTCAAACTGTCTTGCACGAGGCTCCTCATCCTGAAATATATCTGAGGTAAAGTGCACGAGATCTTTAATCTTTATCTTTAGCTCCTTCACTTACATGCTTCCCTTCTGAAAAGATATCAACTCATGTCTCTTCTTATCATTCTTCATAGAGGGCTGGAACACCTCAAAAAATTGCTTCTCAAAACTGGCCCATAAAACCTCTACCTCTGTCTTCTCTCCCAAAAAAAGCGTCCACCACTGTTGCACTGCTCTTCTCAGATGACTGATGGCCAACAAAACCCAGTACTCCCTCAGAGCACCGATCAATGATAAGTTGATGGCTAGCAACGCATGCCATCCCTACATTACAGAGTCAAGAAATGTTGCCCTCGTACTTCTTGAGGGTTTGTCGCTGGAAGGAGCGTATAGTCCTCGTCCACAATCCATCCTCCTCATCTTGGTCAACCCTATGCCAGTCAACTGCCTCGATCCGCTGGGCCTCAATCATCCGAGTCGCTCATGGATAACATCTGGGTGCCATAGCTTGAAGGTGAACAAGGAATGCCTAAGCCCGAGTATCAAGGGAATTATTATTATTATTCCTAAATTTTTCTCCAAAAGGATCCCCAAATCAATAAAAAAACAAAATCAGTGTGATGCATGTACCTTCCTTAGGGTCTCTACCCTGCAATAAATGTAGTCTAACTTGGACGTTTGATAGGCTCAGATTCCTTGCATCAGATCAAGGGGGTCCCTAAAATCCTGTGTCCTAACCGGTACTCCCTGGTCTATTTTAATGAACCAAGATCACTAACATTGTTGCCCTACCGTCCCATGCAATCCTCACTATGCCTAACTCCAGACTCCATCCTATCGCACAACCGGCCTATGATACCATTCTGTCACGACCCGCCTTCACCGCAAGGAGGGAATGGACAACATATTTCCATTCCCTCCCTTCTTTAAGTTGAAGGAGAGATAATGACCCCCCGAGTCCCGCCTCCAGTAGGCCACAGAGTGGTGACTAGCACTATGGGTATAACATTTTCAAAATATGGGTGGAATTACCATTTTTAGTTATCCAATATTGTGAGAAAGAATGAGTCATCACCAACACCACCAAGTATAGAAAACTCAAGGTAAAAACCATAATAAATGCATGTTTTAATAATATAATAGATCAAAGTACAAGGACTCCAAAGTCCAATACCCAACAGGAAAGGAAAACGGATGAGCAGAATCCAACGACCACCAACGGAAACTCCAACGTCCACAATAGTAGGGTCATGCACGGCCTCCGAAGCCCTCTTGGAAACCTAAATTTAAATGTAGGGTGAGCATACAATGTATACATAGTTGGAAAACCAAATGCTCACGTGCACAAGTGGGGAGACGTCCTAATGTCCCGTGAGATGAAGAAGAAACATCATCTATCAAGGAATCTATCCATCCCACCTCAACGACCATGCTCACCGAATAACAAAAGTAGTAATATAATAGTAAAGAACAAAACATTTGGGTACCCCGCACCACCATTTCCCCCACTATCTAGTTGCACATCAATAACGGAAAACATCCTGAGGCTACCACAGTCTTCTTTCCCGCACACACTTGGGCCTCACAACCATCCACATCCCTAACCACACACACATGTTCCTCACGACCATCCACATCCCTGCATGCACACACCTGGGCCTCATCTCGATGACACCTGGGAATACAACCCGTTACCAGAACCCATGCCCAAAAACACATGGGCCTCATCCTGAGGATTATTAGGAAAACAAACTCCCTGAATATTCCATGGATAACAAAACACTAAACTAAACCTACCTGAAGAGTCTTGGGTGTATGTTAGCCTCCATCCATCACACCCTTGGGAGGAGGGAGTAGGATGGAGAGTGATTAGGGGAAAACAACCTTCCCCTTGAGATGTGGTGTCCGACACTATGTTACCAATGTGAGTGGGATGGGACTAAATAAAAAACATGCAATTACACATATATATACCAAGGAACATCCCAACCTATGGATCCTCAAACAGTTACATGTAGGTGCCCAAGCATTGCTACCTCAGAAAACAGGCACAAAACAAACAGCTCCCAGTTTCCCTATTTAAGTAATCATTTCGTAATTGATCAATATGAGTTATTCACTTCCTTACTGGGAAACTAACATGCACAATCAAAGATGAAACAGCAATAAAGCAGGAAGAAAAAAATCAGGTAATTTAAGCATTCACATATGATTCTCTTGTAAATAATAACATCGAAGTGGGATTAGTGAATACCCTTGAAAAACTAGAACCAAGGAAAAACCCAAACAACCATTGGATATCCCCACATTAATTCATTTCCATTCCATCCCGTTCATTATTTACATCCCACTTTTTTCCCTATTCACAACCCAACCTACCACCTTGCTGCCAAACACCTTCTCAGCCACACAACCACTCATGGCATTCCAACCACACCATTCACAGCCCCGCTGTTCACCCATTCATAACAAAACACACTCACCCCTTCACCCATTTCATTAATGAACCATCCTAGCATTAAAAATTCATTATTTTATATTATTTAGTTCAACTGGGGTGATCACACAAGGTTATGGGAATTCATATTCAATAGTCGAGTTTAAGTGATTAACTGATTCATACATGATTCCCATTCACGAAAAGGTGCGTAAAATAGAGCATAGAATAGATGCGCAAATAAAGGCCCCCAACGGCTGTGATTTTTAGTAGGCCTAGTCCCATTCAATTCATAACAACATCATATGGAAATCATGGGTAAAAACATGTAACTACATTAACAAACTTCCTCTTCCCCGTTATTTTACCGGTTATTATCTTCATTATAGAATTTATTTACTACCTCATGGGAACCATATATCACCCACCCAGCATGATACAGAAGGAGGAGAGACAAAGGAAAGATCCCTAATTGATTGATCAAGGATCGATGTGAAGTCCTCATGTGGAAACTGGAAAATAGGTGTAGCAGGAACTCCACAAAACGCGATCAAGGAAAACATTGGGGGGGGGGGGTAAAACTCGTCTTGGGGAAGGGAATTCCGAGTACAGGGTGATGGAGAAAAAGAAATATAGGGAGAAGATAAGCCTTTTGGTTATAAAATCTATGTTAATTCATCCCCGAGACCATTAAGATATGGAGAAAAACTCGATACTGCGGAAGAAGTGGGATCGTGGGTCTACCACACGGTTGTGCCACCCCAAAAATCCAACATAAAAGGTCCCCGCCCTTCGGGGAGGTTAAAACGGATGCACACCTTCTTAACCACGGAATGAATCCTCATAAGATGCGGTAGAGGTGTTTTATGAAATAACGGTTAAAGGCATGACCAAAACACATGGTTTTTCATTTAAGGAGGGTACCTCACAAATCAGTTAATTAAACACCATTTATGGGCATTAAAACTGGAATAAAGGGATCAAAACATGGTATAAAAACAATTCACCCAAAAAATGAGGTGCTACTGGAAAACTCGTGGAGAGGCCACCGGTAGGATAGCTCTTTTGGTAGACCAAGCTACCAGTTGGCCGAGGCCACCGATAGGTCGGGGCCACCGGTAGGCTGAGGCCACCGGTATGTCAGGGCTAAGGGTTGGCCGAGTCCACCTGTAGGCCAAGCCACCGGTAGGACGAGGCTACCGGTAGGCCGAGGCAACCGATAGGCCGAGCCACTGGTAGGACGGGTACACCGGTAGGCTGAGTCCACTGGTAGGCTGAACTACTGGTAGGCCGAGGCTACCGGTAGGCCGAGGCCACCGATAGGCCGAGCTACCGGTCGGTCGAGCTACCTGTAGGCCGAGCTACCTATAGGCCGAGGCCACCGGTAGGTCGAGCTACCGGTTGGGCGAGGCGACTGATACGCCGAGGTGACCGGTAGGACGAGGAGACCAGTAGGCCGAGCTACCAGTAGGCAGAGGCCACCGGTAGGCCAAGGCAACCGTTAGGATACTAAAGCTTCACCAAGAAGTTGGGATGGCCTTCCAGACCACCCAGAACACCCCAAACATCATAGTTTCACCATGTACTGGACCCCAAAACCCCAAGACATTACAAATTGATACTCAATATTTTAAATTATTTAATAATCTATGATATGAATTATCATAGTCTATGGTTGAATTTACGATGTTTAAAGGAAAATGGGTCAAATCATTATGATGATATGTGGGATATCCCAGATTACGATATAATGAATAGAATGGTACGATAGCTCATATATTTACAATAAACAAGACACCCGTAATTTATTATGACATCTATTATGCATGGCTAGTATCATAAAATAGATACACTCTATCATAAAATATAATATATTTCCAATGAAAATAAATTTCATTTTTTGAGTTAATATCATTATAGAATATATTTAGTTTTTTTAAAGACAAATGTCATTAATTAATAATTTTATATTTTAATGGTGAAATTGAATATACAATATTCATATTAATATATATTATTTATTTAATAAGTGTCATGTTTATTAATTTATTTTATTACTGTTCAAATATTACTTAATATAAATTTTATATATGATGTGAATATATTTAATTCTTCATCAATATGATAAATTATTTCTTCTCAAATATTTATATTTTTCATCACATTATAATTATTACAATATAAGATTTATTTATCCTTTAAATTGACAATTTTTATTTCCAATGTCATAAGTTTGAATTTTTTAATATTATATTTACAGTAATTAGGTGTCAGATATATGATATAATTAACATCATTTACGTAATTAATCATGGTTATTTGGACACTGATTGATACATATCACTATCTTAGGATTTTATTTCCTACCATGAAATTATGGGTTCCCACATATCTGAACATGCTTACTCTTATAGATATTTTTTTATTTCATATGATCTCAAAACATTATAAGTGTTTTATATACCTTATTCATGGCATTTATTTTGGATACATATATTTATTTACTATTTCTTTGGTTTTTTCTCAATTATTATTAGGGTTTTAATGATTTATGCATTAATATAGATTAAACATATTAATTTGGTGAAAGTAATATGGATAGTAAAACCAAATCACTAGAAAAATGCACAAATATAAAAATAAAACATCATATATTGATGATGGAATAAGATAAAGTAATTATTGATTTAATATATATATTTATTTAATTTGTATAAAATTCGGAGGAAATGAAATCCCAAGAAATACAAAATAGGATATTCCATCCAAAGAAATCAAATTTCATTGCCACAATCATTCTAAAGGGTAAATTACAGAAAAAATGGTTCTCATAGACTATATTGTATAAGGAATAGTGGATATGAATAAACACATATTTTTTGGTAAAAAAATACAACATGATCATTAGGTTACACTTATATTAGGATCCCTATAAGAGATGATATAATATGAATACATTTTAGCCTATCCATAAGATGGATATGAATTAAAATTAGTTCCCTCAACTATACATGAATATTATTTGATATTATTATTATGTTGGCTACCTAGATAGCTATTTAATGATATTAATTCATAAGATGACCTGTTACATAGAAAATTTTGGATCCTACCCCAATACTCTTACTTATGTATGAGATCATCATTTTAGTGTGAGTACACTTGTAAAAATACCTTGACACAATGTTATATATCATGATATTCACCAATTGAAATTCCTTCAATTTTGATTTTGTAATGCATTATAAATATCAATTTTAAATCTTATATAAGTATAATATTTAATATAATTCTATATTGGTATTTAAGGATGTTAATTATTCTAAAATAGAATAATATAAGGCATTTGGAAGTAAATTTTATATAATTAAATTTATTTAATTATCATTAATGGGTCTTGGAAAATTTTATGAATTAAACATTTGTTGTAATAAATATCCTCATAAATATAAGAGAATTATATTTATGAAATATGGTGTATATTTTTGGTATTATAGTTTATAACATTTTATATAAAATGAACATCTCAATAAGTTATATATTTTTTAAATTGTTACTCTATCCAAGAGATAAATAAAATATTACATATATATCTATTTAAAAAATATTATGTTTTAATTAATTAATTAGAATAATAATATATGGTCAAATGAAATGTTTTATGGAATTAGTAATATAATGAATCATTTGATCATTATTGATTTGAATACAACTATTTATAGAATTTATTGTACATAGGAAAATGTTGACTCTAACAGCACATTTTAGCGGCATTATATAGTTGGATATATAAATTATAAACTCAACACAAGACCCTATAGAGATGGATTCTTGGACTCATTTGATAATGAATAATTATATAGTTATTAAAAAATTTAATAAATAAAAAATATCATGCATCTTTTTATAGACTGTGTGATAATTCTAGGGTACTATAAGATCTTATATATTCTGATGTATATAGACAATTGATTATTATAAATTTTAATGAGTTTATAAAATTTATTTAATTTATTGATGTCTAAAGATATCAAAGTAATGTGTTTCTAATGTTTAATATGTATAAAAACATTTCAAAATAAATTTTTTTTTAAAGGGAGTTTTATAATCTACTAGAAATAAGTATTAAGTTTCTATGATCATATCAATTTAGATATCACATGAAATTTTTATATATATATAATCTTTGATATGTTGTAATTTTTTCACAACTCATTCATAATAGGACATTATAATTAAATATTGTGTTTTATAGGAGCAATTATACACTATTTTATGTGGTTGAATTGATGTTGGACGTATATTACCTTCCAATGTCATTATATAGATATGATTTCTGAATTAATACATTCTTTCATTACAACATTCCATCTAATGAAGATAGAAATACACCAACTATGATATAGAATGAATGGAGTCCCAATTTTGTATTAATGAAGATATAGGGTTGAGAAGAGATCATAAAATTTTTATATTGTAATAATATTGACCATAAATACAAAAATATATTTTATAGTTAATTTGTTGAAAATAATGGATATTATTTATATAATACTTTTTAACTTAAAATGTTTCTTCCCCGTTTACAAATATAACATGATAATTTAAATATCATTTTATTATTTTGAATGAGAAATGTTAATCAAAGAGATATTTCAAACAAAAGAAAACTAATAGATTTTTTATAGCGAAATGTAGATGGTTCCATAAGAGGATGTGGAAATAGAACTAAATCATGACGAATAATAGCCATTTAAATCTGAAAGGATATGTAAATAACCTAAAAGTAATTGATATATTATGAAAAATGATAATATAGTGAAACTAGTAGCTATTGAGATTCTTTCAATATTTGTGATTCTATGAAATGGTTTCAATCAATAAAATTAAAACTGGACTCTATGTACAATAATAATGTTCAAAAATATATGGAATGACCTAAATATTTGATATTGAGAGAGAAAAATTGGGTATTATATGCTAAAACGAAAATATATTGAATAATTTCTATCTAAAAAATATATTTCTATATAAATGTTATAAAAAATCGTGCCCTAAACCATGAAAAATCAATTCTCCAATTTTGATGGAAATGTCTCATATAATGTTTCATTCAATTTATATAATTATTGTTATGATATATATCAAATGAATTTAAAAACCACATTCGCTAAATAGAATTTAGTTGTGGATATGTATATCATGCATATAAATTGTTTTAATTTTTCAAATAGGATATCTAACTTTTACAGTTTTTATTGATCCATATAAGGAAAGAAAAAATCTTCTTAGAGTTGGATTACATAGTATTAAATTCAAGAGAAGAATTTATTTTCATTAGGAACATGGATTATACATTTATATAAAATATGTTTAGATAGATTGATTTAATATTTTGATATTTTACCTGGAGGTCATGCTATGAATCATAAATTAAATATTTCCTTTATACTCAATAATGATATAGTTGGGAAATTAATTCATGATAAATGATATTCATAAATAATCCCAAATTATAGTTATGATAACACATATAGATAAATAAATTATTTTAATTTGAATAATTAAAAAAACATAATTTGGAAAATTATAAAAGTTGTATAACCTGGAGATCTTTGAAATGATGTCTTCAGTAGTGTTACATTTCATGAATATTATAAAGATTGATTACTGTTACCATGATTTATAATGAATGTATTAGATGTATTACTGGTATGATATAGAATAAATTATGAATTCCATTATATATACCTGACTGGATGGTTCTTATAATCCTTTTATAAAATTTATATACCCATAACATATAACTAATAGTCACTGGATTTCTATAAAAAATGTACTTCTGTACATTAATAAATGTAAGTATTTTTTCTTAGTCTATAGATGTTCAGAAGAGATCAATAATAGGGATTACATGAATTATATTTTCCAAACCAATATTTATGATATGAGATATTATTTTTCATGTCATTCATTGATAGTTGACATAGTAATTTGAAGAGTTCTAAATAAACTACTGATTTGGACTTGTAAATAGATAAAGAACACTTCATTCTATAATATGCTTCATTGGATGTGGTTTAGATAAAAAATTACATTAATAAAATTTTGGTAGTTGATAAAATGCAATGATAAATTATTTTTTATTATGAAAATGATATAGATATTCCATAGGATCCTTTAAAAATATTATTTCACTCAAGATAGTGTTTTTTGGAGTAGTATAATAATGCACATAGGGACTAAAATGGATGATATAGTAAATCCTTTAATTAAATCATTACTATAGTTGTATCATGAGGGTCGTGTCAAATATCTGAGTTTTATACATATTTATGATTATAATTAATTGTTGTGAAATGTATCATTGTATTATAATAATATATGTTAATTTATAATTCATTAATGTGCATTATAGAATTATTAGGCATGGAAATTGGATTGAATAAAATCCCCTCAACGTGTGAAATTGATTATCAATAATTGAATATCTTAATTTGGTATTATATGTTGGGGTGATATTTAAATAATTTCATGTGTAGAATTATTGTATATAATATAATCTAGAATTATAAAATAATATTTTAATACTTATTATCATGACTAACTAACAAAATTACATCACATGTAATGTATTCTGGTCATTCATATACTTATGTGTTCCTGGATATTATTAAATCATTAACAACTATTTTTAATTTTATACTCTATGTATGAATCTTTATACTATAATAGGTTTTATAAGCCATCTATGAGGAATTATTAATTAGGGGTTTTCTAGTATATATCTAATATTTTCATCGTTATATTTTAACTATGATAGTATTTTTCACTTATATAACAAAAAATACATATAGGTCTATACTTGAATTAAACTGATGAAATTTATTATATTGCTTAGCTGTGTGACTAGTGGTATTCTAAACTACATGGATGAATAACAGGATATATATTCATTCAAACCCATCAAAAATTTTTATAGAATCGTGATTTCTTGAGTTTTCTTATTCTTTATTGATGTGATCAACATTTATTGGTCACTTGATGTTATAGGAACAATGATTATCTAAGTATGCATTCACTTTATTAAATAATTATTATGTGAGACATATTAACATTCATGTTTAAGAATGTTTGATCGATAACATGAAATCAAAATTTATTTATTTTAAAACAGTTCTATTTTTCTAGATGGTACACATTATAAATATGTATTAATTAGGTAATCAATATTTAATTTCAACATTATAATAAATCATAGGGATAAAAAATTTTGCCTTATAATAAGGTGTAAGTGTTGGGAAAATTTTAATTCCAAATTTAATAGAGCTTTATTAATCATATAAAAAATATTTTAGATATATTCACAATGTGTAATGATGCTTTTCTTTATATTGGTATATTATAATTGAGAATGTGGGAGACTAATTAAATTGCAATTAAATGGGATGAGTCAAATGGTACAATTCAACTACATCATGTCATGTGATATGCATGTAATGCATATCATATGAATGGACATTGTGTGATGGGAATTATATTCCAATATCATATTTTATAACATATATTTGGATTATTATAAACATGACATCATGTTTCATGGTGTAATATTACATTTCCTACATGATTTTTCATGGGAAATGAATCATAATAATGATTCATTTATGGACAGATGAATATTATATTAAAATATATGCGTTAAATGGTCATAAACATGAAACTGGAACACATTATGTTAAACTAATGAAATTATTCCACAATTTTTTGTCTCGTTTGAGTTCTTTCATTGGTATTTGTGGCTCTATATTAAGGATATTATCATTTTCGTTTGAGAATTGTTTGTATTATTGAGATAAAAAACAATCCTTTTACCTATGTCCATTAATAATTTATTAGAATGTTCTACTACACGTTTTGTAGATTAAGGGTTACAGAAATATAATTTATGAAATCTAATATCCAATATACTAGATATAGAGGCACAAGATAAATTGGGGGTTCATTGTGATAATCCAAATGACCATTCAACCTAGATGGTAGTCACTATACTTGTGGTTTATATATTTATATTTTTTTTCTCCATTTATAATTAAATTATATAATGACAAGTCTATTTTAATTTATTAACTTATTTATTTATGATAATATAATTTTATAATGAATCATATCTCCTTGACCAGATAAATTTGACCTATTTATGTGTCATCATTTTAAATAAATTAGATAATTTCAAAATATTTTCAACCAGTAAATGATAGTGTAAATCTATAAAAATGATGCAACATTTTTTAGTGGTACCCATTTTATTTAATCATTCATAAACAAAATAAAACTTTAAAGGGTCAAAAAATATTCCATCCACGGAGGAAATTTTTTCTAAAAAAGTATATTATTAATGAAAATTATTAAAACATAATAGATTTTCCTAAAAAATTATTATTCATACACCCACAAATAATTCGTAGATTGTACCCACAAATATTATATCAGTTTTATAATATTATTATATCATTAATAAATATTATAAACATTATCAGTATAATCTATGAAACCTCTATTTATTATATTCATAATCATTGTGAGTGAAATTAATTACTCAAAAGGTATTAAATTTAACTCATAAGACTCATAACCGAAATGAAAATTTTCATTGATATATCACACTTAAAAATTTGTAAATATATATAGATAAAACGTAGGTAAATCCTTGAGAATAATTAGTCAACATTAATTTGATAAAATAGACCATCGATGCTTGGAATGTTATAAATTTAATTAGTTTTGAAGGCATTAATTTCCCAAATAATAATGCATTTTCTCTAAGAAACATCAATATTATTTTTAAATAAAATATGGAATATCTATACTGATAAAATATGGAATAAGAAACCCATATAAAACAGTTGTTGTAGCCACTATATTAAATTCACCAATTCATACAAATATATTTTTAATGATTGAATAGATGAAGGGTTTTAACCATGTATGAGATCATTAAAGAAATCATCTTCATGATTAGGTCTATATAATGAAAAATCCACATGAAAATAAAAAAAAATTAGTATTATAAAATACTTTTATATTTAATTTATAGGATATTTTTCCATTTCATATAATTTATTTCATATTATTCTTTTCCAAAAAATATATTAATATAATATTTAGTGGTGTTTCAATATAAGAATGATAAAATGAGGTCTCTCAATAAAATATAAGAGATTATACACCATAAATAGAAATATAATATAAAGAACCATCATTAAACATACAATATTCTTGATTTTTAATTGATAATTCAGTTTTGTTATCATTGAAGAAATTTTCATGTATAGTGTTTTTGATAATTAAGCCATAAAACATGTATAAAAAATTTATTTAATACCAAGTGGACACATCCAATTTGAATAAATTTCTCTGATAAAATTAATAATTTACAACAAAGAATGATTACTTTTCAATGAAAATAATCAGGAATTTGAACATTAAATTTTATTTTCCATTTCACATACATAAATTGTGTATATACCATTTTAAAGCATGGTTTCATCACAAAAATATTAGTAATGGATATAAAAATTAAAAATCATTTATTCTAGTCAGTAACATGAAAAATAATTTATTATTTACCGTTATAATAAATTTTATTTTTCTGCATGAAATAAAAATAATATTTACATTGATAAAATGCTCACATTTTCTAAAAGGAATTATTTAAACCCAAAAACATGAATTTAAAAACCAATTTTGTTAATATATAGAATCACATTAAAAACCCATTTTTACCAAATTATAGAAGTAACTTAATCCTAGATAAATCCATAGGACAAACCCACCGGTTAATCCGACCTTTTTCAAATTAAAGATTGGGAACATTAACAAATGCATTGGAGTGATATCTGGGAAAACCCATTTTATAATCCATATCGGGTACACCGAGTGTTGTCTAGGTAGACCCCTTATATAAGTTGTAGTGGTCACACCTAGTGCTACCTAGATACACACATTTCTAATTTATAATTACAAAGAACCAAATTATGATTAAAAAAATTATGATTTAAAATTTTCTTCATAAAAAATTTGAAAACTTATTCTATTGTAATAAGAAATAACTTTCTAATATGAAAATAATCATGTCTCTTAAAACCCCAATTTCCAAAAGAATCATCCCATTTTTTAATAAAATACAATTTAATAACCAAAAAAATCATTTCATTTGAAAACCCATTTTCAATACCAAAATAAAATAAGATTTAAAAACAATATTTCATTGAATAAAATATAATATCATTTTAATGGAATCCAATATTAAAAAAATGGTTACAGTCGTTAAAATATTGATTTCAACGTTTATGTTAAAATATATCATTCATATATTAATTTTTAATAAATGGTGATCCTTCAGTAAAAATAGTAATTTTGAAATAATTTTTAATGAATGAAAGAAATTTAATTTATTAAAATATAATATCCAAAAAATTATAACCTAAAAATAATTTTAAATGCATGTGAAATGATGAAATGTTATTTTTAAGGAAAACATTAACTTTTATTTTCTTGTGAAAAGTCCCTTTCCACTTTAATTTTTTTTGAATCATATTCCCCAAGAAAAAATCACAGTAATAAAAATATTATATATATTTATAATAGATAAATTCATTATATAACATTTCAAATGGTATTTATATAATCCTCATAAAATAAAATAGGTTCATAAATCATAATATTCCCCAATAAATGGGAATTGAGATAAACTCCCTCACCTTGAGTTTGACGTGTCTTGTATATTATAAGTCATACAAAAAAATAATTTTTTTTTAAATTTTTTAATTAAATTAGAACATATTTAAGGTCTATTATTACTTTTATTTTAAATATTACTGTGTTATATACAATTATGTGACCATTTAATTTTTATGTTAGGTGTGTCAACAACATTTGTCTTATGTGCCAAAAATTGATTCTATTTGATGATTATTGGTTATAGAAGAAATTATTCAACATATAATGAATAATAATAATCATATAATTATTCTATTTATTGATAAATTAAACCTTTTAAATACAATCATGAAATATGTTTGTGAAAAAATGAACTATGTTATAATCATGGAGATGGTAGTTTATATGTATGCATGAGTAATGATTATATTATGTACTGATAGTTATGGACGTATAGTAAGTAGTATTTTATTTTTATAAAAAATCAATAATATTAAAAATAACAATTTATTTTACTTAATATAATTATTTAATATATCCTTGTGTTTTGGTGTTGAAAAAATTAATATCATCAATATATGGTGGTGATAGTCAACAGAAAACAGTAGATGCAATCATTTTTCAGTATGAGAAATAAAATGATGTATTATATTTTTAAAATTCTAAATAATTATTTAATATCATTATTAATTAATTTATATATCATTAATTATTTATCTTTATCTTTACTACCTACAATGCTATATGTTAGTAAAAATTGAATCACATCGCTTCATGTTGTGGTAGTTATACATTATCATGTTTGAAGTTATTATTTCCTCCATAAAATAAATTTTAACATTTTATATGTGATTTAATAACTAAAAATCAAAAAATATGTTATAAAAATCTTATATATTCTTTAAATACATCAGTACATCAATCCATGATAGGTGGTGATAGGAAACTGATGACATCGATTCGCAAGGCGGTAGACAACCTTATACACCAATGATAAATTTTAATCGAATTTATTAGATGATAAGAAGGATTCTGGATATAAAAATTATATAATATCATCTAACAATATGTTATAATTTTTTTATATAATATAAATTTAAAAATATTTTTTGTTGCGGATGAAGAAATAAAATTATAATTCATGGTTTAACACAATTCCTTTTCATCGGACAACCTCCTTAGGTAAGCACAAAAATCATTCATAAGATGGATTTATAAAAAAACAGGTCATAAAAGTAGTGGGGTTTCAATTATGTAAAATAATTTTGTACTATTTTTTTCATATTGAATTTAGTGGTGTTATGTGGGGACAATTGTGGTGGTGTTCTATATGTGTGGTGAGTGGCACACTTATAATTTTTGAAATTAAAAAGGTATACCCTCGATTTTCACATTACAAAAGGATCAATAATAGAATATTATTGATAAATACACATTATAATGTCTAAATATTTATATATAATATATTATATTAAAAAAAATAGTTCATTTTAACCCCTATTGTTTAGTTTACCTGTAGAAAATCCATTTTTAAATTAACCACGATAATTAATTTTATTTGTTTTCAAAATTAATTATAGTCAAAAATAATGTTGATAATAATTAAAAATATATATAATCTTAATTAAAAATATTAAATTCTATTTAAAAATTAAATTCATATTGGTGGTAAATTTTAATTTAAAAAAAATTACAGATGTGATGAAAAAACAGATTTACAAGAAGTGTATTTTAACAAAAAAAAATAAATAAATAATATTTACTCTAATACAACTTATTAAAATATTATAAATATAAAAAATATTTAATGATATATTATATAAAAATATAATTTAAAAAATTATAATTATGGATTATTTTAGTTAATTAATATGTAGGTACATTAGGCACTTTAAAACAGTTTTCAAACAAATATCATTTTTAAACCCAAAAACCAGCATATACTAAAATTCAATATATATTATATCCAAATGTACATTATTAGATTAAATATAAATAAATGATACTTATTTTTCTTCAAATAATTTGGAAAACATATTATAACATTTAATTAATTAATTTAATGACATGAAATGATTTTTTTCACAAATTAGTGTTCTTCAATATTCACTGAAAAATCGCTATTTTCCAAAATATACCAAAACATTCACAATAATTAAATTTATATTGTATTAAATTAAAAATGAATTCCATTTTATCAAATATATTTTATAAAATATGTAGAAATTAAATATAACATTTCCTTACAAACATTAATAAAAATAAGTTTTCATGAAAAACAATTTTGGAAGATAAAAAATCTTAAATATAAATTGATTAATTATTTACTACTCATTAATGAATAATTTTTAATGAGTATAATATATATAAATATATTTAATAAATATTTTAATATTATTCACAAACAATAATTAAATGGCTAGGCAATAATGGTAATATATTTAACATTTCCTTTAAGCATGGTGTGGTTTGTCGAAATCGTTTTCATATGTGGATTTATTTTAAAAAATATAAGAGTGTTACATTATAATATCTTTATGTCATCATAAAATATTTTCATTATCCTTCAATATAAAATTAATTCCAAGAATTATATCAAAGTCAACTATTTTTATAGCATGTCGGTTTTCAAATATTTTACCTCAATTTATTCTATTATGAATATAAAAATAATTTTTTTGCAATATGATATAGATTTAGTTTTTTCACTAATAGATCATTCCTCAAAGAATAATTCGATAATACAGTGTTCTTAAAAAAACAAATATTATATAAAAGTGAGTATAAATGTTGAATCAAATATTTTATTTTCATAATTATATTTTATCATCAATGTACCAACAATCAGATAATTTTGGCTTTCAACATCCACTGTAGTAATTTTATAAACAATTTTGTATTCCCATAGAACCTTCTAATTTACATTCCATTATTATTTTGGTAATTTATTATAACAGTAAATAATATCTTTTATATTAATGAATTTTAAATTTGCATCATCACTATTACCAAGAAAATCATGGAATTGTGTTACTTTATATCTAGAAATGAAACAAATTCACATTTCCTTCATGTAATAACCAATTAATTTCATTCAATATTTTTTTCTTGAAGGATATCAAACTCCGTATTTCTATTGAGAATTTATTAATCCTATTATTTACATGATTTCCATTAATAATATAATATAATTGGACTACATATCTCTCTTACTGAATCCCATTACTATATCCTCAAATGATAATTTTTTTTGAGAGACTAATAACTTCAATGAAATAGATTTAGTCTATTAATTTTTTTTTACCATGTTCACTTTATTATGTATGTAATATTAAATTGTAATAAATGTTTTTATAATGTTACCATAAATATTATTAATAGTTTCATCCTACTTGTTAAAATATACAAAAAATATCATTCCATATAATCTCATTTAATATAATCAAAATACCTATAAAGGGGTAATGTTTTTAAAAAATTCCATTCCATGCAATATATTTTATCAAAATCCATTATATTTTTAATCCATTACCACCATTGATCGAAATCACCATTTAAATGACGTAATATGATAATGAACTTATCCCAATCACAATATTCCAAATTAATAAATATATTATCAATCGATTTAATACTTCAATCATATAATAATTTATTATATCTTATATTGGAAAATAGATGTAACACCCCAAGTATCCACAGTACGATTTTCTTTCAATAATGCAATAGGTTAAATTGTTTGCAAGTTCGACATTATAAAACACCACGACAAATCAAAGTAGCTGTTATGAATAGTAATACCCAATTTTTGAAATTTAATAAATTTTATTATTAAAATTGGACTTCTTTTTTTGATTTGGAATAACGAAATTATCCAATGTCAAATTTTTCGTTTTTTTATTAGATCATCCAATTTTTTATGAATAGTGTAAAATACTAAACATTAATTAAAAACAAATTTTTTAATCAAAATAATTTATAGCGATAAATCATATTATTTAGTGGTTTTAAAGTATAATTAGAATAAATTTTTACCATTTTATCCAATGGTGGTCATTGGAATTAATTTCACTTTGAAATTGGATATAACCAATTGAAAATATTTTGATTGATATTATTTCTTAAAAACACGGTATTTGTTTTGACAATGGGAATTAATTATAAAATTAATTAATAAAACATATATGTTCTGAATTTGGTAAAATAGGCATCATCACTGAATTTGGAATATCAAATATAGCTCAGGGTGAATTTTTGGTATTTTTCTAAAAAACATCAATTTTTGATGAATAGTGAAACCACTAAGTGGCAGTTAAAAACCGATTTTTCGTTTAAATGAAATTTTTCCGCTTCTGTGAATTTAATTTCAAAAATATGACATACATGGTTGTAATTAGGATGTAAAATGTGGTTAAATAGGATTAAAATAATTTTTGGTTAATAGTTACTTTTGAGTTTTATTAACTGTTATTAGAGGTAATTAGAGTAATTTAAGGTAATAATAATGTTATAATAATATGAAATTACCTTGAAACATGTCCTGATCTTATTGGATGAATCATGGATGACCAAGACAATCCACGTGTTATTCTTTGGGACCCCATGGTGCCACATGGGTAAGGTAATGACATTAATACATTTTATTTAAAAGTAAAAATAAAAATGTCACAAACATGTATTGTTTTACTAAAATAATTTTTAAAAGGGATTATACAAGTTATATTTTAGAATATAAATATCCATTTGAAAGATAAATATATTTCATACATCATGGAAATTTTTTTATAATTTTTGGGCATCAAATAAATAAATTTATTTATCACACCATGATGATGCAGCGATTACCTCATTAATGAACGATTTAAATAAAATGAAAAGATAAGTTAAACTCTATGACATAAACTTGTCTAAAGCCTATTGGATGGGTGGATTTAGAACCCTTATAACCTTATCCTCGAAATATATCATTGTGGGACCTTCAAAATCCGAAATGAATTTCATAATAATGTAACTTTTCATGACTTTCCAAGAGTGCCCCTCCTCTCCTATTATTAAAGGCCCCCACCTCTACCACCTTATTAACACCATCCAAGACATTTGGCTTGGTAAACCACTACCCAAATACTCTATCAACGTCCCTATGTTACTCCTAGAAGCCTCACTTTGGGAAGAAGTATTCCCAAAGAAGCCTTCTGCTCAAATCAAAAAGAGTTACCCGATTTTAAGGAAATGTCTTCTCTTATGTTCTTTTGTTTTATTTTGCTTCTCCAACCCGTTAAAATATTTTTATTACATTATTTTGTATCAACACCAATATCTTAAATTTAATAGTATGTTTTTATGAGATTAATTTGATTTACTCTTACACACACCTTTGTCTAATGGTTAAAGAACATATTGTTTTTGTGGGTGGAGAATTACTGCCTCACGAAACGATGATTGTTGAATCATATTTTAACACCTCTCATGGTGGCCATTATTATGAAACAATTTCCATATATTGTATATATTATGATTATATATTCATTATTATCCTGTATTTTTCATTTATGGCATAACATTATGATTTCCATTATGGGTAAATGTGATAAATTCATTTTAGGAAGTGTGGACTACCGCCCCCTCAAGGTGATTTGAATCCTTAATGCCATATGTGGGACATATAAAGGATGGATTTAATGATATTAAATATGATATTATACTATAATTATAATATACCTGTATATCATTATGATTTAATTCCATTAAATGTTAAATAGAAATGAAAGTAGCTTTCATGTGTACGTACGACTTACCGTCTCCATGAACGGTGCATTTCATTTATTACTTCTAATTGTTATGTAATATTATAAATGAACGTATATAATGGATATATATTATATATATGGTATCCAAATCATTAATATAGTTCTGGAGATAATTGATATTCTATCACATAAACAACTTGTAATTATAAGAAGTTTATTGTTGACACAAGTACCAAAGGTCGACAAAATGACCGTTATTAACATAAATGACTACATAATTTTCATAACATGGTAATAAGTGATATAAAAGGGATAATGAACTTGAAAAATGTTCTTAATAAAGTAGATATTAAGTCTAGTTTATTATTCAGGATATTAAATAACGATCGAGTCAAGTCGGACATGAGGTAAAGGACTTCATCTCAATCTCCTTTCATTGAGGCATATTTTGTTTTATACACAACTTTCCTTTATACGGTGTATAAAACCCTTTGACTTTTTCATTTATTCAAAAGAGATATTTTTATACGAATCATTTTTAATAAACAACAGAAAGAATTCTTTGTCTTACGTATGTGGCGACAACGACTTTTCCGCCGCCGTGACCATATTTGAGCGTCAGCTTCCTCTACAAGCCATAACATTTTTTATGAAAAATAAATACCAAGTTTTACTTTAAATTTATTTTGGTATTGAAAATGGTTTTGATAATTTTTTTATTATATAAATGTGTTGTATTTATATTTTGTGATTGAAATGTGGAAATGTTATGTTCCCTTTATGCATGTTTTATGTGATACAATTATGTTTTGGTTCTTGTAAATTTTTTATGATATGTTTAATACTTTTCATATAAGGAATTAATTGGACTTAATATGTGACGGGTGGAGCCAGCTATAGCTCCTCGATGCAATGGTAGGTCTCATGAGACAAACTAGTGTCTTGGTACAAGGCCTTGACAATATCTTATTTGATGTCATAGCACGAGGCCTTGGCTACGTGGTTATGATAGTCTGGCATTATGCATTCCATCATTATGAAAGTGGTTATTGATATTGAATTTGATTATTCGACTAGCAGAATATACATGTGAAAAAGTAAATGGCATTATTTCATTTTATTTTTTCCATATTATGATGAAGTTTAGCATTAAAAGGATTTTGTTTTATTTATACATTTCCTTAAATGTTTATGTTTATTTATGAAAGTTTCTGCTATATTGTTGTACTTACTGAGCATCTAAGCTTGCACCTTTCTATTCTTTATCTTTCCCAAGATGCGAAGAAGTGTATTATGATTGACCTGCATGGATATTCTAAGGGATAAGTGTGGTCATAAGGGTGAAAGGTGTTGTCGTTGTTTTTATTACATGATGTAATGTAAAACATATGAATGTATCTAGTGTTTCAAGACTACTAAACTAATCGATCATTTGAGACATGAGATTTTTTGATCATGCCAATGTTATGTAATGATGCACCGAGTCTGGGTAACTAGGGTTGAGGATTCATAGTTGGTATCAGAGGCAGTTTAGTACTAACCTTGGTAGTTAGATTTAGATAAACTCTGATTAGAGCACATATACCTAAGATAGACTTTGAGGATTAGTATAGAAGAAATTCCTAGAATTTTTTTATTATAGTGATTTTCTGTGTTTTCCGAGCAAAATATCATTGTCTAGATACGAGTAGGTAGAGGTATCTAAGGCACAGATGTACCTACTGGTAAAACCCGAAATCACCGCTTTGAGCTAGACTCGAACGGGAACTGGTGCATGACAATGGGCCTTACTGTACTCTTGGTTTCAACACTCCCGGGGGATATGCTCAGTATAATTCTCATTTTAGTTACAAACCATTATGAAGGGTTTATGAGTATTTACTTCCTCAAAGAATTTTTATTATTATTATGGATTATATCCATAAAATGTTCAATATATGTTTTGTGTTTTGAATGTTTGTTATTATGTATTTTGATTCATAAACTAATATAGTATATGACATTATTTAGAAATGGGGCCTAGTGGAAGGAATGGAAACTGTATCAATGAACACACTCCATGTAGGTATTTCCCTCCTACTCAACATTATTTTAATGGAGAAGGTGATACATCTAGTGATGATCAGCTAATCAACATACTGGGACAACTCACTGAAGTTATGAATATTAACCATACACGTATGGAGCACCCTTATCCACAGCATGGAGTGTCAATGTTAGATTGCTTCATGAGGCAATAACCACCAACATTAAATTGGAGTACAAATCCATTAGTAGCTGAGAAATGCATAAATTCTTCAGAGAAAAATATTCCATGCCTTGGGGAGAAGTGAAAGGGATAAGGTTATCATGGCTGTTTATCGCCTCACTGGAGATGTTGATCAATGGTGGTCATTGATTCAAAACACAAAGGAAGATGATGAAGTATCAAATATGGAATGGAGGGAGTTCAAAGAGCTTTTCATAGAAAAATAATTTCCTCGTGACCATCGAGAAGTTATGGAAAGGAAATTTCTCAGTCTGAGACAAAAGGAGGATGAGAATGTCGCATAGTATAAGGCCAACTTTATAGGGTTAGCGAGGTATGCTGCATATTATATATGTAACGCAAGAAGTAATATTGATCATATCATTGATGGGTTAAAACCATTTATCCATCGATCATTGGTCTCATAATCCTTTTCGATATACGAAGACATTGTCTTATGTGGTATTAATTTGGAAAAGGAATTCTCTATGTCTTACGACTTTATAGAAAAGCAAGAGAATATGAGATCTTTTGATCACTATGGAAATGGAAATAAGGGGAATATGGGAAAGGTTGATTATCCATCGTGTAGTAAATGTGGGAAGAAAAACCCGGTACTTTCTTGAAAGGAATGATAGTATGTTACAAGTTTGGTGAAAAAGGTCACCAAGATCATGATTGCAAGGGGAAGAAAGAAGCTACCGATGTTCAATTCTAAAATTGCAGGGAGATGGGACATTATGAAAATTAATGTCCTAAGCGTTAGGGGAACTTACTTCAGATAAGGCCAAGGGATCAAGGAATTTCTTATGATAACAATACTACTAAGGTAGAAGCTCCAACAGATGCGATGGAAGATTCTTTGAGAATAAAAGATCATAGAGTTTTGAACAATATGAGAATTGAAAGGGATCATGTTTACATGGATCTAGTTAAGATGGACATGGGAATAACTATGGAAGGTGAAACAACCATCCTTTTTCAAATTATTGACATCCCATCTTTACTAGAAAGGATTATGAGTTCTCGGACCGATGATGAAGAGTTTCAAAAGAAGATTAAAGATGTGAATGATGGGAGATTTAGTAACTTTGTGTATGAAGATGGAATTTTGTAATTTGGGAAGAGACTTTGTGTTCCCAATATAGATGGTCTAAAAAGGGAATTATTGGATGATGCACACAGTTCCAATTTCTCTATACACCCTGGTAGCACTAAGATGTATAAATATTTGAAGGAACGTTTTTGGTGGGACAACATAAAGAGGGAGATTGCGGATTTTGTGTTAAGATGTGTGGTTTGTCAATAAGTGAAAGCTGGGAGGCATCTTCCTCGAATAGTTATGAAACATCTTCCCATACTTGAGTATAAATGGGATAATATTATGATGGACTTTGTCATGGGACTACCAAATACTCCATGAAGGGATGATGCAATTTGGGTCATTGTTGGTCATAATAACAATTCAGCACATTTTCTTGCTATAAGAGAAGATTAACAACTTGAACGTTTCACAAGACAGTATATTGTTGAGGTTTTAAGACTTCATGGAGTACACCTATCAATTGTTTCAGATCATGATCCCATTTTTACATCATGATTATAGAAAATTATTCAGAAAGCCCTGGATATTGAACTTTGTTTTATTATTGATTACCACCCTCAATGAGATGGACAACCGGAACAGACTATTCAAAACTTATAAGACATGGTGAGATCATGCTGACTTGACTTTCAGGGTATGTGGGACCAATATTTACCTCTGGTATAATTTTACTTTAAAAATAGCTTCCATTCAAGTATTCGGATGGCACCATATGAAGTCTTATACACAAAGAGATGTCGCACACCAACCTGTTGGGATGATTTTGGTGAAATAAAACTCGTAAGACCAAAACTTGTTGAAGAAACGATGGAATAGGTGAAGGTATACCAAAACCACATCAAAACAGCTCAATGTAGGAAGAAGAGCTATGTCGATAACTGAAGGAATGATTTGGAATTTCAGGTTGGAGATCATGTTTTCATGAAGGAATCTTCATGGAAGGGAGTTATAAGATTCAGTAAGAAGGGAAAATTAAGTCCCAGGTACATCGGACCATTCAAAATTCTAGAACGAATTGGGACTATAGAATACCATTTGGCAATGCCTCCAAGTCTCTCTAAAGTTCACGATGTGTTCCACGTATCACTGTTGAGAAAATACATGCCTGACCAAACGCATGCACTCACCTATGAGAAATTAGACATGGAACACGATCTATCTTATTGTGAAGATCCTGTCAGGATTCTGGATACGAGAGAACATGTGCTGAGAAACCAGATGACTCGTCTGGTAAAATTTATATAGAGGAACCATAAGATGGAAGAAGCAACGTGGGAACTTGAGCAACATATGATGAAGAACCACCCAATTCTTTTTATGCAGTAATATTCTATAAATTTCAATGACTAAATTATTTAAAGGAGGAGAGAATGTAACACCCCAAGCTTCCATGGTACACTTTCCTTTTAATAATGCAATAGCTTGAATTGTACGCAAGTTTGAGTTTCTAACAAACCGCGACCAATCAAAGTAGTTGTTATGAATAATAATACCAACATTTTGATATTATATAAATTTTATTATTCAAATTTGACTTCATTTTTGGATTCTGAATATCGAAATTATCCTATGTTGAATTTTTTTTTGAGAACATCCAATTTTTTATGAATAGTGTAAAATACTTAACATTAATTAAAAACAACTTTTTAAATCAAAATAATTTATAGTGATAAATAATATTATTTAGTGGGTTTAAAGAATAATTATAATATATTTTTATCATTTTATCCAATGGTGGTCATTATAATTAATTTAGCTTTGAAATTGGACATAAACAATTCTCAATCTTTTGATTGATATTCTTTCTTAAAAACACGCTATTTATTTTGACAACGGAAATTAATTATAAAATTAATTAATGAAATTTATATTTTTTTTTTAATTTGGTAAAATGGCATCATCTTTTAATTTGTAATATCAATTATCTATTATGGTGAATTTGTGGTATTTTTCTGAAAAACATCAATTTTTGATGAATAGTGAAACCACTAAATGGTTGTTAAAAACTGATTTTTCATTTAAATGAAATTTTACAGCTTCTGTAAATTTAATTTCAATAATCCTACATACATGGTTGTAATTAGGAAGTAAAATTTGGTTCAATGGGATGAAAATATTTTTTGTTCAATAGTAACTTTTGAGTTTTATTAACCGCGATTAGAGGTAATTAGAGTAATTTAAGGTAAAAATAATGTTATAATTATATGAAATTACCTTGAAACATGTTCTACTATTTTTGGATGACTCATGGTCGTCCAATAAAATCCATGTGTCAATATGTGGGACCCCATGGAACCACATGGGTAATATAATGACGTTAATAACTTTTATTTAAAGTAAAAATAAAAATGTCACAAACATGTATTGTTTTACTAAAACAATTTATACAAGGGGTTATACAAGTTATCTATTCAACTATAAATATACATTGGAAATTTGAAAATATTACCTACATCGTGGTAATTTCGTTATAATTTTTAGGCTTTAAATAAATAAATTTATTTATCACACCATGATGATGCAGCGATTACTTCATTAATGAACGATTTAAAGAAAATGAAAAGATAAGGAAAAATATAAGACATAAAAATGTCAAATGCCTATTGGATTGGGGGATTTAGAACCCTTATCACCTTATCCTGGAAATAATTCATTGTGGGACCTTTAAAATCCGAAAATCATTTCATAATAATGTAACATTTAATGACTTTACACGAGTTCCCCTCCTCTCCTCTTATAAAAGGCCCCCACCTCTACCACCTTATTCACACCTTCAATGCCATTTAGCTCAGACAACCTATGCCCAAATAATATCTCAACTTCCCTCTATTACTCCATGAAGCCTCACGTTGGGATGATGTCTTCCCAAGGAAGCTTTTGGCTCAAATCAAAAAGAGTTACCAGATTTTAAGGTAATGTCTTCTCTTATGTTCTTTTGATTTATTTTTCTTCTCTAACCACTTAAATATTTTTTATTACTTAATATTGAAACAAAAACATTATTTTCAATATAATAGTATGTTTTTATGAGAATTATTTTATTTACACTTACACACACCTTCGTCTAATGGTTAAAGAACATAGTGTTTCTGTGGGTGGCGAATTACTGCCTCACGAAACGATGATTGTTCAATATTACTTTAACACCTCTCATTGTAGCCATTATGATGAAAATATTTCCATATATGATATATATTATGTTTATGTTTTAATTATTCTCCTTTATTTTTCATTTATGGCATAAATATATGATTTCCATTATGGGTAAACGTGATAATTTCATTTTAGGAAGTGCGGACTACCGCCCCCCTCAAAGTGATTTGAATAATTAATGGAAAATCTGGGACGTATAAAGGATGAAGATAATGATATTATATATTATATTATACTATAATTATAATATACCTTTATATCATTATTATTTTATTCCATTAAATATTAAATAGAAATGAAAGTACCATTCATCCGTACGTACGGCTTACCGTCTCCATGAACAATGCAATTCATTTCTTACCTCTAAATGTTATTTAATTTTATAAATGTATGTATCTAATAAATATATAAGATATATATGATATCTAAATCATGAATATAATTCTGGAGATAATGGATATTCTACCACTTAAACATCTTTAAATTATAAGAAGTTTATTGTTGACTCAAGTACAAAAGGTCGACAAAAGGACCGTTATTAACATAAATGACTACATAATTTTCATAACATGGTAATAAGTTATATAAAAGGGATAATTAACTATAAAAAGGTTCTTAATAAAGTATAGATTATCTCTAGTTTATTATTTAGGATATTAAAGAACGATCGAGTCATGTCTGACATAAGGTAAGGGACTTCGTCTCAATCTCCTTTCATTGAGGCATATTTTTTTATACACAACATTCCTTTATACTGTGTATAAACCCCTTTGATTTTTACTTTTATTGAAAATTAATATTTTTATATGAAGAGTTTTTACTAAATGTCATAAGAAATGTTTTGTCTTACGTATGCAGCGATAACGACTTCCTTGCCACCGTGACCATTATTTGAGCTTCAGCTTCCTCTACAAGCCATAACTTTTTTTATGAAAAATAAAAACCATGAATTACTTTTATTTTATTTTGGTATTGAAAATGGAATTGCTAATGTTTTTATTATATCAATTTGTTGTATTTATATCTTGATATTGAAATGTGGAAATGTTATATTCCCATTATGCATGTTTTATGTGATACGAATATTTTATGGTTCTTGGGAATTTTTTATGATATGTTTAAGCCTTTTCATATAAGGAATAAATTGGACTTAATAAGTGACGGGTCGAGCCCACTATAGCTCCTTGATTCATCAGTAGGTCTCATGAGACAAACTAGTGTCTTGTTATATGGCCTTGACAAAATCTTATTTGTAGTCTTGGCACGAGGCCTTAGCAACATGGTTATCATTTCCTGGCATTATGCATTCCTGTAGGACAGAAATAAGGATGTAGATGCTCAATATAAAAAAGGGGGGGAATTGTATACTTTTAAAAATTCCTTAAACAAGTAAAGATATAAGTTTAACAAAGTTAAACTAATATAATTGACTACACCTCTAACACAAATTGTAGTATTGGTACAGGATATGAAGTTAAAAACTTCTAGTTCTATGCACTTGCTTGAATCCTGAAAGTGATTCCGAAAAAGTGGTTCCAGAAATATGGATCCGGAAATTGAAACTTAACCAAAGATTACAATAAGAGATTCTACCTTAATGCATATAGAATCTAAACTAATCATAGTACAAGTGTAAGGAAAAATAAGAAGGTCATACTTTCCTTACAATACAAAATTTCAGCGGAAAAACAAGTAGTAAAACTACACGTAAAAAGATATAAATATTTTAATCCAAAGAGAAGGTTATCCAACAACCTTGGATAAAGGTCCCAGGAATTATAAATTCAAGCAAGTCTCTCTTACCCAAACTGAGGTAATCCCTCGATACGAAGATCAGAGTCTCTGTCTTTCTATCCCTACAAGACCTCAACTTCAAGGTAGTTGGAAACTCTGTCTATCTCAGCAAGGAAGCCCTCTAACCTCAAGTTAGTTGGAACCTCTGTCTTCCTATCCCCAGAAGCCCTCGAATGTAAACACCACCATTCGGAGTCTCACAAAACAATCTAAACTAGTAGCTCAATACGCACAAGAATTAAAATATTCTCTCTCTAGAAATCACCTTAACAGTGTGTGGTCTCTAGAGTGATCAACTTCAGTTGTTGTATGAGATCTTTCAAATGATCTCCTATTTATAGGATCGGTTGGAATGGTCGGATCCCCCCTCGAAAGGTCATATTTTCATTAAATTTTTGAGGGACCTTTACACATATAACAGAACCAAGGGTTACATAGAAACAGAATGGACGACATCATTTTATAACAAAATATGTGTAACTGAAAGCATGAAATCGTTTTATAATGAAGCTAGTGTAATCATAAACAAAACTAAAGATCAGAATATACTAAAATAAAATTTTAGAGTCTAACAAAATTTAATTCTAAGTCTATAATAAAAAGGATATTCAGATTCTGTTTTATAGAAATTCGGAACCTGAATTCCTTAGAAAACTATAGTCTGAATTTCTAAGGAAATTTGGAGTCTAGTTTCATCAGAGTTCATTATATGAACATACATATTTCAGAGTCACACTCATAATAGTTTGGAGTCAAACTCCAAAACGTTCGAAGTCGAACTGATAAAAGTTCACAGTCGAACTAGTAAAAGTTTGGAGTCCAGAATTTGGATTTGAACTTTGTTAGAGATCGTATCCAGAATTATGAATGGAACTTTATTAGAGTTTTTATCCTGAATTCAGAGTGGAACTTCATTACAGTTCATATCCAGATTTTGCAGTGGAACTTCATTACGGTTCATATCCAGAATTCATAGTGGTACTTCATTACAGTTCATTTCCATAATTTGGAGTGGAACTTCATTACAGTTTATATCCAGAATTCGGATCATAAAACAGAATTCTTCATATCTTAGTATTATATGATTCTGAGGTTTTGGGTATGAATCCGATTTTTATAATTACGAAAAATATTGGTATGTTTATGGAAATATAGGTTAGGGTAAATGTACGTTAAGGAAGGAAATTTTCCTTAGGTAAGTAAAATATAGATTTTCTTAAGTATAAGGTGTTTGTGATTTTCAAAACAATAAGGAATGGAAAAGTCATAAGGAAAACATTATTGACTCAAAAATCTACCCCTTTTTGGAAAGCACAAACATCCTTACAAAATAGAATATAAGTAATTTGAAAATTTTCATTAAACATTGAAATTAAAACATATCTCCCTTGTTCATGGATGATAATGAATACAACTAACTCCCCCTTAGGCATTGAAACTAAAAGGATTGTATTCTTGATTTCCGGAGTGGAGTTTTCATTATCATGGGAAGGAAAAACGTCGTAATGAGAAACTCCCCATTACTTTAAGGATATCTTCACATAGAAATTTTTCCTTCTCCATTTTAAATTTTTCATTATCCCCTTTTACGAAGTTCTTTTTTATTTCTCCCCTTTTGTGATTTTAAAAAAATATTTAAGGGAATGGAATAGAAATAGAGTACCTGAAACATTAGTATATAACAATACAATATACAACCAAGGAAAAATTTCATTAGATATGAGAATATTTTTACTAGAAAAGAAAGATAAAACAAAAGATCGGATTGAGTTTATTTGTCTTCCTTTTCCTTCGGAATTATCTTCGTCAATAATGTTTTCATTTTCTTCAAATCACATTGATCCTCCTCAGCTTGCTTCTCTAAAGATTTTATCCTTCCATCTTGAGATTTCAAAACATCTTCCATATCCTTCATGGCATCTTCTTGCTTCGTCACTAACTCATCTTGATTTACAAGTGTTTTTTCGAGCTCAATCCGGAGATCTCTATCCCTTATAAAATTTTGAACAAGAGAGTCAGCCTTATCATTCTGTTCCTTCACTTGTTGATTTAGAGAAAATTGGTTAATGTTCAGCTAATCCTGAAGATTCATAATCTTGTTATCCTCAGTGTCAAAGTCATCTTTTACCTCATTCTGCAATCGATCAAAATAATCCATTTCTTCTCAATTTTCTTAGACCATAAAGTGATTTTTTCTGCATGATTTCATGTGTACATCATAATTGATATGGAAATTTATATGGTCAGCCTGAATCTTTATACCCTTATCCATCACCATAGAAAAGTATTATGACTTCTGATTCAAACTATGTTGCTGCACCTGGAATCTAAAGTCTATAGTGAGAAATATCGGAATAGTGTCCAATAACTTTTTCAAAGATTCAACAAAAAAGTCATGACCATGTGATGATGACTCTGAATCAGAGACCTTTCTTGGAGATTGTTCTTCTTTATTTTTCACCAACATAATTTTAGAAGAACTACCATCTTCTTTCTTTCTGTTGATATCTTTTATTAGTGAATCCATGAGCACTACCTTACCATTATCTATTTTCAGAATAGGTAGATCATCTAAAGATTCTTCCTCACTCTCTAATGGTTGAACAATCTCGTCTTCATCAATTTATTCCTTTTCTGTTCCTTCATCAAGATAATGCTTCTCATAGCTTACGTCCTCATCAGATAAAAAATTTTCCTTCTATTCCTCTTTCTTATCATCATCCTACATATTATTTTTCTCAACTCCCTTTCTTGGAGTGACTAATTATGTGGATTCAGAATTTTCGTGAATATCATGTACTTTTTTGATCATGTCATCCAGATCATCACTTTCTTATTATTATTATTCTTCTTCTTCTTCGACAACCTCTTCCTCTATTTATTTCAGCAGATTCTTTTTCTACTTCTTCAACTAGTTTTTTTCCATTAGAATTTTCTAGAGTGGAGTACTTCTTCCCAAGAGTCTCTGGTAATGGTTGGACATCAATGAATTTTGGAATTGGAATCTTCTCAGAGGCTATTTTAGTGGCTTTCAATAGATATTGAACAATCTATTCCTCTGACATCTTCTTCATCATATTATTCTCTTTTGCATGCTTTTCTAACTCATCAAAAGCTCTCTCTTTTAAGTCCTTATCCTCAGGTGGGTCCAATACGAACTGTGGATCCCCTTATTTTCTCTTCTCCTTGACTTCTCTCCATTTAGCAGCTACCTCATCTGGATATGCTTTCAGTTTTTTCGGTTTGGGAGGTGCGAACAGGGTTTCCTTAGCTTTGGGGGTTTTTTCTTTAGCAACCACTGCCTTTTTATTTCTCTTCTTAGTAATTTTATTCACTGGCGCTTCTTTTTCCACATTTTCTGGAATGATCTTAGCCTCTTCCTCTGGAAAACTATAAAAATCTCCTTCTTCCATAGAAAAATACATATTAATTATTTTCAGCGTATCATCACTGACAAGAATAAGATTGCAATTCCTTTGCTATGAAGTGCAAGAAACTTTGAATGAATCAAGACATCTAATGATATGTTTAGAAATCAGGGCCAGATACATTATGATATGAGCTTTCAGATTCCCTTCTTTGATATTCTTAACTATAATCCAAACATTCCTCATCAGATTTATCTTCCTTAGATTTACAAAGATATATATGATGTAAATGTCACTATTCTTCAGATTATCCTTATCACCCCTTCTTGGTACAAGGAAACCTTGTACCCATAGGTGTAGAATCCAATTATTCGGAGAGAGATGAGAAATATTATAAGTCTTTTCATATTTAAGTCCACGACATTTCAATGACTTCATTTTGTTGAAACTTCCTTGATCATCCAGAAGTTTATGTGAACAAAACTCAGCTTCACCTTCATAAGACAAACCCACCAATATTGCAACCTTGTGTAAGATAATTTGTATGTCTTCACATAAGACTTGAATGAAAAGGAATCTATGCCATATTCCTCAAGGATGGAAACATACTCATAGAACTCAATAAGTAAATCTGTATAAACCGGATCCATTTTCTCTGGCTTCGATATGGAAACCCTATCCCAGCCATTCAATTTGATATTCATATATATATGAGATTCATACTTGAAGTTGCTTGGATGCAGTAACCTCTCCCTGTAAACTTCCCTTTTTCAGATAGGTTATGAGGTAGACATAACTTTGGAAGTGGCATCAATAGACATTCAGAATGGAGAATTCGGGACGATTCAGAACGGTCTTTGACAAAGATCGGAATGGAACTTAAGGAGATAATCAGGGCTTCGAGATGCAAAAGCATTGAAATAAATGATGTGGGATGACCCTTATGGGTACCCTTTATATAGGTGTTGAGATGACATTTTAGTTTCCACGGTTGATCGAACGGCTGAGATACATTGAGATTATATTTGATGGTAGAGGTACAAACTGCAAGGAAAACTAGACTCCGATCTTTTGAGGTTGTAAGAAAGACATTTGGATTAAAGAAAACTAAAATCCAAAAAAATTTAAAACACATAAGAAAAACACCAGCAAGTAAAATATGATTACAAAGACTAATGTAAGGAAATCATACCTTTCTGATTGGATAGAAAGATTGTTCGTAATTGGTAATATTATTCTTGAGGAAGATTTAACTAAGAAAAACGCACTATGAAAAACATCCTTACGAAAATTCTTAGTACGTAAATTTCATTAGGAATGTTAATGTACAAAAATTGCATTACAAAAATTTCAGTTCCAAAAATTTTCTTTACGAAAAATATAGTTTCAAAAATTTCCATTCTGAAAATTTCAGTTCATGATATTTTGAAAAACTCATTACGAAAAATTTGTGTAGAAAATGTTTAAAAAAAATTGACTACGAAAATTTTGATTACAAATTCTTGAAAAAAAAAACATACTAGAAAAATGTTTGATTATGCTAACATGAAAATGTAATCCCCCTATGAAAATGAGATTATTACTGTTAGGGTAATTGTTAAAAAAGAAGTTAATGAATACAGATTACCTCATAGTTATCATTCCTAACTTTTGTTTAATGTATTCAAATTTATCGGAGGGTAAAGATTTTGTGAAAATGTCTGAAAGTTGATCTTGCGATCCAATAAACTGAAGAATGATATCTTCTATTAGTGTGTGATCCCTAAGAAAGTGATGCCTAATATCTTTGTGTTTTTCATAGGAGTTATGTGCATGGTTTTTCTAAGGGCAATGTCACTTGTGTGTTCACACAAAATTTGAGTCTTTGTATAACTGAAGCCATAGTCTGTGAGTGTGTGTTGCATCCACAACAATTGAGCACAACAACATCCAACTACTACATATTCAGCTTCATTAGTGGAGAGTGTTACAGAGTGTTGTAGAGTGTTGCTTCTTGCAGGACCAATAATCTAATGAATCTCTTAAGAAATGGAAAATTTGGGATGTACTCTTTCTATCCATTCTACATTCACCAAATTCAGCATCTGAAAAGATTTTTAAAACAAAATAATTTCCAGAAGTATAAAAGTGTCATAAATCCATGGTTCCCATTAAATAGAGAAAAATTATTTTCACTGCCTTTATGTGAGATTCCGTAGGAATATATTGATATATGGCACATAAGAATACTGAACGCGTTAAGTCTGGATGACTAGCGGTCATGTATATTAATAATCTTATCATACCTCTTAAAGATTTTTGATCTTCTGGTTTACCAGCTTCCTCAAGATCAAGTGTGTTTGAGGTACCAATTGGAGTACTAATACTTTTACTGTTGTCAAATCCATACTTTTTAAGAAGATATTTAATATACTTATGTTGCGATATATATGTTCCTTCTAGTTTTTGAGAAATTTGAAAACCACGGAAAAATGTAAACTCACCCAAAATACTCATTTCAAACCCAGATTTCATTAGACATGCAAAATAATCAGTTAAAGATTGCTGAGTTGAACCAAATATAATGTCATCAACATAAATTTGAACAATCAAAACATTTTTATTATCTTTATTTATAAAAAGGGTTGGATCTTGTTTTCCCAAAACATTTTTATATTGAAGAAAAAATCAGGTAAGTCTATCATACCTGGCTCGTGGGGCCTGTTTAAGGACATACAAAGCATTAGTAAGTGTAAAAACATGATTATGATGTTTTGTGTCATAAAAACCAAGAGGTTGTTCAACAAAAACATCCTCTAGAACATAACTGTTATGAAAAACACATTTCACATCCATTTGAAAAAGTTTAAAATTGATGAATGATGCAAAGGAATGTAAAATACGAATAGATTCAAGTCTAGCTGTTGGAGCATAGGTTTCTTTATACTCTATTACCTATTATTGATTATAGCCTATAGAAACTAGTATAGATTTATTTCTTTTGATGAATCCAATTTCATTACACTTGTTTCTGAAGAACCATTTTACTCCAATAACAGTAGTTTCCTTAGGTATTTCAACCAAGGCCTAGACTTAATTCCTTTCAAATTACATCAGTTTATCTTGCAAGGAAATGATCCAATCATCATCACCTAAAGCATCATTAGTGATTTTTTGTTCTAATTGGAAAAGAAATTATATATGTTCTAATTCATTCCTCGAGGAACTTCTAGTCCTTACATGTTGATTTACATCACCAATGATACTATCTCATGGATGATTCTTTAAAAACACCTGATATGGGTTTTGTAAAACATATTCATCAACATAGGGTAGAAAGACTTCTAGGGTAAATGTTTTAGAAGTATCTTCTTGATCATTTTTCTTATCAGATGGAACTTCTATCAATGGTTGATAATCAGTTTTTGAAAACACATCTGAGGGGGTAGGTTGGGATGGTTTAAAAACAAACGGATCAGATTCATAAAATTTTAC
The DNA here is from genome assembly GCA_963277665.1 of Viscum album. Taxonomy (NCBI): domain Eukaryota; kingdom Viridiplantae; phylum Streptophyta; class Magnoliopsida; order Santalales; family Viscaceae; genus Viscum; species Viscum album. The sequence continues at coordinate 2,111,481,261 of OY728120.1, forward strand.
ATGTACTATTTCGTCAACAGTACAAGTAATTTTTTTGAAAACTCTATAATCCTTAGAAGTTGTGGAGTAGCCTAAGAAAATTCACTCCTCATATTTTGGTGAAAATTTGTGTAGATTATCTTTAGTATTGAAGATAAATACCATGCAACAAAAAAAATTGAAATAGGAAAGTCTAGGTTTTCTACCGTTCCATAACTCATAAAGAGTTTTATTAGGAAAAGTTTTAATCAAAATTCGATTAATAGTATAACAAGTAGTACATACAGGTTCAGCCCAAAAATTTCTAGCTATAGTATATTATGACAACATGGTTCTAGTTATCTCTTGAATAATTCTATTTATTCTTTCAACTACACCACTTTGTTGAGGAGTTCTAGGTGCTGAGAAGTTGTGAGTAATACCTTTCAAAATACAAAAAATTTCGAAATCATAATTTTGAAATTCTCCTCTGTGATCACTATGTATAGTTTTCAGTGGAAGGTTTTTCTCATTTTTAACTTGGGCTCTAATACTTTTGAAATAAGAAAATGATTCAGAATTATTTTCTTGAAAATTGACTCATGTAAATCTAGTGTAATCATCTCCTAGAACAAACACATAGTATTTCCTTCCAATGCTTCCAGTTTTTGTTTGAACAAAAAGATCCATGTGCACCAACTGTAATTAATCAGTTGTTGAGACTTCACCGATTGACTTAAAACTAGATTTATGTTTCTTTCCATATTGACAAGGATCACAGACTTTATAAGGATCAAATCTATGCCCCGGTAGATCCTTAACGAAACCATTCATAGAGGGTTTTCATAGGTTCCTATGGTTACAATGACCTAGTCTTCTATGCCATTACCAAGAATGATCTTCTATTGCACTAAGGGAAGGTATGTCTTAGCTCCTAAGATCTCTTATGTTCAAAGTGTAATCATTCTCTTGCCTATCGGCAGAAAGAATAAATTCTTCCCTGTAATTGTGTACTAACCACTTATCATTCCTAAAATTCACAAGGTATCCTTCATCACATAATTGACATATGCTAATGAGGTTGTTCATTAGACCTTTAACAAACGAAACATTTGAAATCATTTTTTTACCAAGAAGAACAATATTACCTATACCAACAATTTCTCCCTGACCATTATGTATGAAAGTTACTTTTCCTCCTTTTGACTTGATAATCATTTCAAAATAGTTTTTGTTATCAGTCATGTGCCGGGAACATTCACTATCCATGTACCAAGTATTGTTGTGGGTACTTCCTTTATCATCTTGAAAATAAGAAAGTAATTAGACATTCAGAATCCAAACTTATTTGGATCCGAGATTTTCAGATAACAAAATTTTGGGTACCCACATTTATTTAAATAAATATTCTTTATGAAACCCAATAGATTGAACTTTATTTAAAGAATTTTTATTCTTCCAATACCCACCACTTTGAACCTTAATGCAAAAATGGGCTCTATAAGGAATAAAATAGTTGTTTTTGAAAACTAGTTTTTGGTGAGTATAACCAAATCTTGTAGTGTTTCAATTAGGTTTATTTGGAGAATACATAATTTCAAAATTTTCCTTCCCTAAGGTAAATTTTGCAAGGAACTTCTTAAGAGAAATTTTTTTGGATTTTAGTCTAATGACTAAATTCATATCCTCAGGAATCCTTTACTCAGAGTTATATTTTTCATCAAAAAATATTATTTTTGAAATAGCATTCTTAAGATCCTTAGAAAGTTCATCCTTATCAGAATTTTCTTTCTCAAGGTCATTAAAATGATTTTATATAAGCTCTTCTTTATCATTAAGATCTGAAGAATGATCTGAAAACTCTTTTGTAAGAACTTATGCCCTAGTAATTTCCATGTCTAATTTCTTAGAAATTTTAAAAAAAAATTCTTCATGTAACTTGGAAAATCTATATACTTATTCATATGAAGGTTATTCATTTTCATAGGATGAAGTATCTTCATTAGAAGTACTATTTTCGGAATAGTAATTCTTATCAAGAGATAAATTTTTTAAATCCTCGGAAGAGAATACCATGTCCATATGACATGTATATGGAAAAGAAGTATTAGCAATGAATCCCATATTCTTCAATGCTGATGAATCATATTCTGAGGATTCAATCTCGAAAGAGTCTCCACAGCTATCACTCAAATTAGTATTATCTTTCAATCTTTTCTTATCTTTAGATTTATAAAACTTCATCCCATTCCTTTCAGAATGCCTCTCTTTTCTTTCATTATTTATATGCATATGGCAATCAGGTCATATGTGTCCACTTCTCTTGTAATCATAGAATGTGACCTCTGATTCTTTCTTATATATTTCCCCTTTTTTTATACATGGAATGGAAATTTCTTTGACCAACTATCTTGTTCATTCTTCGAGCAAGATTAGCTAACTCATTTTATGAGACTTCACTCTCACTAGATTTGGATTAGATAGTAACCTTCATAGACTTGGATCTAGTTACTCTCTCATGAGTCTTATCTTTTATGTGATTTTATTTTGTAGTAAAATCTACAGTACCATTCCCATTTTTCTTCTTGATGTTTTCAGCATCTCTCTTCATTCCTGTTTCATGTTGGAGAATATTTCCAAACAGCTCTTCTAAGGTAATTTGATTGACCTTCCTATTCTCATCAATTGTTGTTATCATTGATTCCCACTCATTGGGAACAATATCAATAATCTTGTCCACAAGATCTTCATCATATAGCCCTTTCTCTCCAATATATTTTAGTCTATTCACAATAGTCATAAACCTTTTCTTTACTTTGCTTATCAGTTCTCCATAAGGAAATTTAAATCCGTGATATTCTTCTCTCAACATATATCTTATTGTCTCTATGACTTTGGATGTTCCAAAATGAGTAACATAAAGATTATTCCATATACAGTTAGCTGTATCAAATGAAGAAATTTGGCTCTATATGTTCTTGGTCATTGAACATAGTAGAGTATTGTCTACCTTATAGTTTAATTGATAATCATGCTTCTCTTGGTTTGTGAAAACACTAACTTCTTTGTCAGGAATTTGATAACCTCTAGTAATAATAACAAAGTTATCTACTCCATTATTTATAATAAATGACGTCATTCGATCTATTTAGTATTCATAATAATTTCCCTCAAAAATTGGTGGTCCTGTAGGATTTAGTTTGTCAATGGAACCAACATTTAAACCATCCATCTTTAAGAAAAACATTTTACACAAAATCATGTTAATAAAAAAAGTTCGGATTCAAGGAAAATATTCCTAAGCAAGGAAAATATATAACAAAGGAAAATATGAGCAAGGAAAACTTATATGTGATTATAAATATTTCGGGGACCTGCTCTGATACCAATTATAGGATAGAAATATTGATCTAGATTCTCAATATACAAGAGGGGGGTGAATTGTACACATTGAAAATTACCTTAAAAATGAATGATCTATGTTTAACAAAGTTAAACAAAGAAAATTTACAACACCTCTAACAACAATTGTAGGATTGGTACAGGATATGAAGTTACAAACTTCTAGTTCTATGAACATGCTTGAATCTGGAAAGTGATTCCGAAAAATTAGTTCTGAAAAAATGGATCCGGAAATTGAAACATAACCAAAGTTTACAATATGAGATTCTACCATAAAGCATGTAAAATCTAAACTAATCAGAGTACAAGTGTAAGGAAATATTAGAATGTTGTAATTTCCATACAATACAATATTACAGTGGAAAAACATGTAGTAAAACTAAAAGTGACATGATATAAATCTTTTAACCCAAAGAGAAGGGTATCCAACAACATTTGATAAAGGTCCTTTGATTTATACTTTCAACCAAGTCTGTCTTACCCACACCTGGGTAAGCCCTCGATACGAAGATCGGAGTCTCTGTATTGTTATCCCAGCAAGACATAAACTTCAAGGTAGTTGGAACCTCTTTCTTCCTAAACAAGATGCCCTCGAACTTCAAGGTAGTCGGAACTTTTGTATTCCTATCCCCGGAATCCCTTGAATGTAATCACTATAATTCGGAGTCGCACGATGAAATCTGAACGAGTAGTTCAGTACACACAAAGAATGAAAAGATTCTCTCTCTAGGAATCACCTTAACAGTGAGTGGTCTCTAGAGTGATCAACTTTAGTTGTTGTATGAGCTCTTTCAAATGATCTCCTATTTATAGGCTCAGTTGGAACGGTCGACTCCCTCCTCCAACGGTCATATTTTCATTAAATTTCGGAGGGACCTATACCCGTGTCACTTAACCAATAGTTAGTTAGAAATAGAATGGATGACATCATTTTATTACAAAACATGTGCAACTGAAAGAAAGACATTGTTTTATAATGAATAGAGTGTAAGAATAAGAAAAACTAATGTTGGAAATGTAAGAAAATAAAAGTTTGGAGTCTACCCAAAATGGAATTTGGAGTTTATAATAAAAAAGATATTCTGATTCTGTTTTATAGAAATTAGGAACATGAATTCTGTAGAAATTTGGAGTCTGAATTTCTAAGGAAATTCGGAGTCTGGTTTCATTAGAGTTCAGAATCTGAACTTATAGAGTTCGGAGTCGAACTCATAATACTTCGGAGTCATACTCATAAATGATCGGAGTCAAACTGATTAAAGTTCAGAGTCGAACTAGTAAAAGATTGGAGTCCAGAATTTAGAGTTGAACTTTGTTAGAGTTCATATCTAGAATTTTCAATGGAACTTTATTATAGTTTGTATCATGATTTCAGAGTGGAACTTCATTACAGTTCATATCCAGAATTCAGAGAGGAACATCATTACAGTTCATGTCCAGAATTCAGAGTGGTACTTCATTACAGTTCATCTCCAGAATTTGCAGTGGAACTTCATTATAGTTCATATCCAGAATTCGGATCCTAAAACAAAATGCTTCATATCTTATCATTATATGATTCAGAGGTTTTGGGTATGAATCCGATTTTTATACTTAAGAAAAATATTACTTTGTATAAGGAAATCTAGTTTAGGGTAAATTTCCTTTATGGAAGGAAATTTTCCATAGGGATGTAAAATATATATTTTCTTAAGTATAAGTTTTTTGTGATTTAAAAAAAAGAAGGATTGGAAAAGACATAATGAAAACCTTATTGACTCAACTATTCCATCATTATGAAAGTTGTAATTGATATTGCATGTGATTATTCGACTAGTAGAATATCCATGTGAATAAGTAATTGGAAGTATTTCATTTTATTTTTTCCATATCATGATGACGATCAAGTTTAAAAGGCTTTTTCATTTAGTTATACATTTCCTTAAATGATTATGGTTATTTATGAAAGTTTTGGCTATACTGTTTTCCTTACTGAGCATCTGATCTCACCCCTTTCTATGTTTTATCATTCCAAGGATGTGAAGAAGTGTATTATGATTGACATGCAGGGATAATCTAAGGGATATGTTTGTTCAAAAGGGGGAAAGATGTTGTCATTGTTTTTATTACATGATGTAATGTAAAACTTATGAATGTATCTACAGTTTCAAGGCTACTAAACTAATCGGCCTTTTCAGACTTGATATTTTTTTTCATTCCCATGTTATGTAATAATGCACCGAATTTGGGTATCTAGGGTCGGGGCGTTACAATAGATCTCGAAACCTAAGGAAACAATCTAATTTTTGTTACACCATGTACAGGGAGAAAAGGGTTACACATGTAAGCATTGTTATTTTACATGACCTGTACTAAAAACCAAAATAACTTCATATTTTTATCTACTACAACAATAGTTAAATTAATTTTCCCAATATGGTAATCCCTAAATTGATTCTAAGTGTTGATATGATTTTTTATCCTTTCATGAGGTTTATTAAAAAATTAATTATAATAATTAATTCATGAATAAATCTTTGAACTGTGAATCATATTGTATAATATATATGAATTTATTAGAAATCCACATGAAATATTTCATCTAGGATCAAAAATTACAATAATTCATAAGGGTTATCATGGTGTTTTAATATCAATATTTTCATTTTTAAAATTTTTACCCAAATGTTCTACTAATTTTTTTAAGATATATACTATAACAACCATAACTCTAATATCCTTGAGTAGGTGGTTAATTATTACCAGGATAAATATATATATTTTTCTCAATAAAAAGAAACCAATAAATTATTATTATCAATAGACAAGATACATTAATCTTTATTACATTATATTTGAGCATAATATATTTCATAAAAACCATAAACCATTATTCTTAAAATATTTATTATCCTTATATTACGTAAAATATTATCCATGGATTCATTGTAAAATAGGAATATAATATAAAAGGATAATCTTAGATGATCAATAAAGGATATCATAAATCATAATCTAATAAGGGATTTATAATGAAATAAATAGTATTGAGATGAAAAATAAGGGGATACATTATTTAAAAATAAATACATAAGAATAAAATATATATAAAAACTGAACAGAAAGATAAAAATAAAATATTATTCAAATTCATAATAACATCCATCTTAAAATTTTTGTCAATTCCTTATCAAAATTCATAAATAAATAGTAAGGATTCAATAATTAAGGAATTTAATTTTTTTTATGAATCCTACTTATGTATTATAGTGAAAAAGAATTATAGGCCCCCATCCCCATTGAATATTTATAATGCATTCATCAAATGAAAATTATTATCACATGATGGAACATGTAACATTCCCTAATGGATCTCTCACATAATTGTAATTCCTCGACCCTAGTTGCCCAAAGACGGTGCATTATTTCATTACCATAGAATTCTTATTATAATTTCATATACCATATAACTGATTAGTATAATAGTTTCGGAAAACTATATATATACATAGGTTCAACATTATGACATGAAATGAAATACAACATATAATTTTTATTGGGAACATCCCAAACTCTATGATTATCCATGCAAGTCATTCCTTAAAAAACATCTTCATGCTTTGAGAAAATGAAACATAAAAAAAGGGTAATCCCGGATTCCTTTTAAGGGTATAAAATTCAGTGGATGATATCATAAACATAAACATTAGTTGTGGTGAATTACTAAAAACACATTCCTTTAAATATAATCATGAAGTAATTATGAAAGGAATCAGTGCTAAATATGTATTTCCATAATAAAAAATAATCATGGAATTGTAGATTTCAAATAACCACATGAACATTAATTTACTAGATTCATAATCAGTGAACTCATAATGTTATACATCACAGCCATAATTTCAAGGCCTCGTGCCAACACCATAAATATTCATTTTCTCAAGACCTCATGCCAAGACCATATTTTGTCACACGAGACCTACCAATGCACCAAGGGGATACAGTGGGCCCCACATAAAACTTACTAAGTCGAATGAATTCATTTGTTAATGGGTATTAACATAAACATAATATATATTAATATTGAAACTAACACATGAAATGTATATAACAATCCATATAAATTAAACATAATCACAAATCATTCGATGTTAATTGGTGAATGGTATCAAGATTGAACAACCACATTCAAACTAATTTGGAATCCATCAATAATATATTATAGATAATATCATAAGATATAAAATTATATAAAATAGAAGTTCTGTTAATGAATTTTTATAGAAATAAAAATTCTTTTAAATGACACCGTAGAGAAATTCATGATAAAATAATACACGAACATTCCCATGTGTCCAATTGTCACGACCTGTCTAAGGGGATCGTGCCATAACTACCTCAACCCCACCTTCCATATGCCATGGGATAGCGACTAAAACCAAAGAAGAATCCATGATAAAAAGGGAAGGAATTTCCTTTAAACCTCTAACACACACAGTTTGAACACAAGGAGTAAAAGAAACATGTACTAATATAGAAAAAAAGTGTGCTGAAATTAAGTGGGCCAGTATAAAACCCAACAAAACAACAAGTACAAGTACATGTACAAAGATAAGCAGCTCCTAGATTTTCCTCAGGGAAAATCCTACCTGAAGGATAGGTAAAGATCTCGAAAAGCACGTCCCTGATGCACGCTGCATCTAGTTAAGCTCTGAGTATCCTCCGGTCCAGCTCCCTTAGCCTCTAACACTACTGACCATCATCTACACAGAACATAACAAGGTGCGGCTGAAGCCCATGCAAGGGTGAAAATAACGATACTTAGTAAAGGACATCGAGACCCCAGAAGGTCTCCCAGAATGCACTGAGGTTAAACCACAGTATTAAGATACAATCAAGATGTATCAACTATCCCTGTATAGGTATATGCCCATACATATACGTAATCTACCAATCACAGTCCGACTCCAACACTCGAGCCCAAGAACAACCCATTCCACAAATAAAGTAAAGTTAATCACATCGATGATAACAACATAAAGTCAAGACACTACTCACAAAAGTATTTAACACATGTAGGGGGTAGATATGATTATATTTAGCCACTGAATCATCTCCTCTATCGAACCCATGTAGGACCCTGGAAAAATATCTGTGTTGTCGAACCCATGGAGGATCTCATGACAGATTTCATCGATGTCGAACCCATGGAGGATTCTGGTCCAATATCATTGCTATCGAACCCACAAAGGATCCTAGTCTAGTATCGTCGATGCTGAACCCACAGTGGATCCTGATATAGTATTAGGTCCACGTAGGATCTTGTCATCTATGTCGCAGCCAGCCATAGGGTTGCCGCACACACCAACTCGATTCTGGGAGGGTTCGCTCCTCAATCCAAGTGTAGAAACATCAACTACCATGAAGTCTCAAGTTGATGTATCCCTAAATTCTGTCTCATCATAAGGAACCCAACACGACTGACGACACATTAATTGGAAGCCCGGTCTGTGACTTATTGGTGTTTCTGCTTAGAGGGCTCGGTTGGATATAGGTTCAATTCAACCCGGCCAAACCCCAAATGCATCCAAACCTCGAGTGGGTATTCCAAAAGGTCCGTATTTTTCTATTCTTTCTTTCGGCATAGATGATTCATCAATCAGACAACAGAGCCCAAGATATGGAGAAAAAGGAGAAATGGGTCAGAATAGGGTTTGGGTCTGGTCCGACCCCACGGGACAGGTGCAACCCAACCCGTTTGAGGCCGACCCGACCCAATTTGGGATGACCGGGCCTGGGTCCAGATCCAGACCGGATCTGACCCGGTCCGCGTGTCCAAACTGGGCCACTGGACCCGGCCTTCCCTGGCTCAGCGGCGGCGGCCCGGCCCGTATGAGGCATGGCCCACGCGGTGGCCCAGCCCGAGGGGGCGTGGTGGCCCATCCTGAGGCCCATCCCACAGGGGGTGGGGGGGGGGGGGGGGGGTCCGGAGGCCCTGCTCAGTCGGCCCGCATGGCCGGCGGGGGTGGGAGATAGGGGCGGTGCCCTGTGGGCCCCCCTAGAAATCAGGGGGGTTACACCACCACCACTAGCAATGAACTGTCCGTGGTGCCGACCCAGTAACTGCAGCACCCTTTGTGTCCCGCTTGTAGAGCACCCCCCCCCCCCCCCGTGGCTGGTACATCTGACCTCCCTCCTCCATCCACAACGACCCATGGAAGTGGTTATTCTCCAGCACGGTGCGCTGGTGCCACGCCCAGCCTATCCGACCGCCTTGGCCTGCGTGGTCGCAGCTCCATCCTCTACCGTGGTGAAACACCAACACGCCCCTCCAGGACCACCACTGACCGCCTGGCCACGACCCTGTTCTCCGCACGGCACGATGGAGTGGTGCACCTTCGGAGGCCTAGCGGCCCTTGAACCATCAACTTCATCTGTGACAGGCTCATTTTCAGTCATTTTTTGTACCGCCACGGCCCATCGGCTGCGGCCAATTCCTCCAGAGGCCGCATTGTGTCCCTACCACTATGAATGAATGAGAACCAACAGAGGGTTTCTAGGCCGTTTTTGTTTGGCCAGTGCCCTCTATGTTAGGGTGACAGAAAACTGATATTATCTAAGCTCAGGAATGATGAATAATGAAGATCAAAATCAATCAAAACCACCCCTACCTCAGTTTTCGTCTGTTGATGATGGAAGATGGATCCATTGTTGGTGGAGTTCTTCCTGAGAATATTCTCCTCCTTTTATGCGGAAGATGATCATACATCGTTGGTAGTGGACGTTCTTCCCTCAAATGTTGGTGCCTCTCACTTCTCCAGCATTGTGGAATAATAAGGTGGAAGGTGGTGGAGAAAGGTGAAGGAAGGAGGTCATTCTCAAGTGGATACTCCTCTAATACTAAAAAGGCTCATCCCTTAATTAATTATGGGAAGTGTTACTTGAATTAATGTAGGGTTTCAAACCCCAAATTAATTCAAATACATTTGAATAAATATAAAATACTTTTCATGTATTTTATTTTTATTTTACATATTCTTTAAAAAAACCAAGAACACGGGTGAAAAGTCAACCAACGCTCTAGCCTGAATGCAGCTAAGGTGATGGTCTCACTAAGGAATCATCAGTGTTGAAAGATCAATGGTGCCCTCTGAATTTTATTCCGAGCACTAGTTAAGATGTAAGTAAAACCTTATCAAAAACACATACAACACACTTATAAAAAAAGCAAAAAAATTCTGAGCACTCCGGTCCTTGGAATCACACGCCGTCAAAAACTGCGGACTCATAACAATTACATATAATTTATAAAAAAATACATGGGATTTTTTGGGTCTTTACATTCTCCAAACATTAGGTATTTGCGTCCCCGAAAGCCAACACTGAAAACTAGTTAAAAATGGTGGTACATAGCGTAGATCTGAGCCCCCCGCTCCCATGTTATCTCCTAGAGGTTATCATGATGCCACTGTAAACACACAATAGGTATCGACCTCCCATGATTGACTCTCTCATGTCATTCCTCGATCTACATTGGAACCTATGAGAAAGTCTCCCTGTCATCGATGCCGAGCTCACCCTATTCTATGATGTGAGTCGAGTCATGCACGTATCTCCTCTGCTATGAAACATGGAAAACACCGTGCACCCGGTGCAACTAAGGTGGAAGAGCCAGGACGTAAGCCACCTCATCTACACTGTGGAGGACCTGGATGGTTTCGAAGAACCTCGAAGATAAATTGTCTCCCCGGCCAAATCTTTGTAAACCTCATCAAGGTGAGACCCATAGGAAGACATGGTCACAAATCTCAAATTATAGAGGTATCTGTATCCTATCTGCATAGGACTTTTTCCCGCTCTGTACAGTCTTCATCTGATCCTGGATGACCTGCACCATCTTGATTATAGCCTGCTCCATCTCTAGTCCAATGAGTGATGACTCCTGTCGCTCAGTCTAGCAAAAAGGTTGTCTGTATGGTCGGCATTAAAGTGCCTCAAAAGGAGCCATCCCGATGGTGTAGTGTTATATGTTGTTGTACGCAAACTCTACCAAGGGTACGTGATCCTCCCAGTTGTGATCAAATTCTAGGACGCATTCACAGACCATTTCCTCGAGAGTCTGAATGTTCACCTCAGCATGGCCATCCGTCTGATAATGGAAGGAGGTGATCAAGCGAATCTAGATACTGAAAGCCTCTTGAAACCCCTTCCATATATGGGAAGTGAACTGAGCATCTCGATCGGAGATGATCGTTGAGAGAACACCATGAATTCAAATGATCTTTTTTACGTAGAGGACTTCCCATGCTCTCTAATGAACCATGCTCTAGGATCCATAAGAAGTGGGCATACATGATGAGTCAGTCGACAATCTCTGAGAAAGGTCGTAACTTGTGGATATACATGGATGTCCCGTCATGAATTCCACGGAAATTATGTCCCACTTCCACTCTAGGACCTCTAACGTCTGAAAAAAACCTACAATAACCTGGTGATCCACCTTCACTTACTAATAAGTGAGGAATCATGAGACAAACTATAATACATCCTTCTTCATACCTGGCCACCAGTTTTGTCGTTAGAGGTCCTGGAACATCTTTTCCACACCTAGATGTTCTGCTAGAGGTGACATGTGAAACTCCGTCAAAATATCCTATCGATGTGGCACGGGTACAATGGTACGTCCCCTGAAGAGAATGATGTAATACTGACATAAATAAAAACCATCACATGCATGAAATGTGGATATCTGTGCACAACGAGCCTCACAGTCAACATCACCACGATGTGCCTCCCTGAAACTCTGAAGAAGTGGTGGTGTGACTGTATGAGACTATAGAAAGGCTGCTCCATCTCATTCCACAATGAATTTCTGCAATGCGACCAGCTGATCAGTTGCATCTCCTAGCATAGGAATGCCTGATCTCATACTGAGAGCATCTACTATCGCGTTTCCCTTCTCAGTAATATAGACTATCTTGAAGTCATAGTCTTGGAGGAACTCAAGCCAACACAGTTGTCTCAGGTTCTGGTCCTTCTGCGAGAAGATGTACCTGAGACTCGGGTGGTCAGAGTAGACTATAAAAAACTCCCCCATCAGATAGTGCCACCACATCTTCATGGAAAAAACCACTACTACTAACTCCGAGTCATGAGTGGAATCGTTTTTATCATGTAATATTAGCTGATGAGAACCATAATCTATCACTAATCACTCCTAAATCAAGATGCATCCAAGACCTGTCCCTGATGCATTGCAATAGACTACGTACTCAATTCCCTCCTCTGTTTTCCTCAAAATGTGTTAACTAGACATCCTCCCCCTCAGCTGGTGGAAACTCTGTTGGAATCTCTCTGAACACATGAATGGATTCCCCTCCTTCGTCATTGCTGAATGTGGTGTTGCAACTCTGGAGATGTCTGGCACAAATCTCCGAAAGTACCCAGCCAGACCCAGAAAACTCCATACCTCTGTCACACTCCTGTTGTCTCCCAAGAATGTACTGCCTCGATCTTTATTGGATCCACTGCAACTCCAGCCTCTGAGATGATATGTCCCATAAAGTGTACCTCTCGGATATAGAACTGGAACATTCAGTGCTTTCCATAAAACTGGTTCTCTCGGAGTGTGTCCAGTACTACCCCCAAATTATAGGTGTGCTCCTCCTCAGTAGATGATTAGATCAGAAATTCATTGATGAAGACTATCACAAAGCGATCAAGGTATGGATGGAAGATCATGATCATGAGTACCATAAACATAGCTAGTGTGTTGGTTATGCCAAATGGAATATCCAAGAACTCATAGTGGGCAGACCATCCTCTGAAGGTCGTCTTATGACCATCCTAATACCATACTCTAGGCTTGTGATAGGATGATCGAAGATCTATCTTCGAGAACAAATACTCTCCCTTTAGCTGATCGAAGAGGTCATCAATACATGGCAGTTGGTATATGTTCCTCGCAGTCACCTGGTTCAGGCGCCGATAATCAAAACACAGTCACAAGATCCCATCCTCCTTCTTGGTGAACAAAATCGGGGATGCTTAGGGTGAAACACTGGGTTAGATGAATCCCTTCCCCTACAAGTCCTCCAGTTGTACCCACAGCACAAGAAGCTCCACAGGAGCCATCTGATATGCTGGTGTGGATATCAGTGTCATCCTGGGGTAAAATTCATTGTAAAAGTATACCTCTCTACGAGGTGGTAGTCCAAGATTGTCATCAGGGAAAATATAAATGTACTGATCAACCACAATTGGAAAACTCGGACACCACACATCAACCGCTCCGAGAATGAAGCTAGATAACTGATGTGTGATCGGGTTCCCCCTCATCTTGGTAAGTGAATCCTAAACTTCTAAGTACCCCTTCTCACTATTTAAGGTAAACCTCATCCTATCCTCAAAGACACACCACACTTTCCAATTAATGTAGTAATTCTGAGCATGGACTGTGGAAAACTAGTCCATACCAAAGATGACATCGTAAGGGATCGACCCTGCTACTAGAAGATCACAGCTGAATATCTAACCTCTTAGAGTGAGCTCACACTACTAGAACCAGTTTGTAATCGTCGAATCCTCTCCCGTAAAAATCTATAGCCATAAGGATTGAGCCAATGGCTCCACCGAAATCTCCGAGATCCACACGAGGGCAGTGACAATAAAAGAATGATTCACACATGTGTATATATGTACTGCAGCAATGGTGGAGTAGAAATATATAGTACCACAAATCATCTCAAGTGTGTTGTGGTCGTAGGACTCGAATTCTTGGAGCTGAGAGGGCCCATGTCCGCCAGCTCCCTTTTGACAGGGTGGACCTCCTTGTAGTGGTGGTGGTAGGACCTCAAAACATCGTCCACCACCTGCTGCTTGGCCAGCTCCTATTCCACGTACGCCTACACCCGGCGGACCACCATGGTCGAACCTATGCCTCTCCCTGGGAGGTCCCTCGACTATCTTCTGTTCAACTTCATAGCCAGTTGGGCAGTCAAGAGCCATGTGACCCTGCCCGCCGCATGCATAGCACTACCTGATCCTCGTATAGCTGTCTCTGTCTAATGTGCCCCGCACAACTGAACCTATATCCTGGGGTCTCCCACCTGATGGCTTGGTCCGCTTGGACCTCTACGACAACTGTCAACTAACGGCGGCAGAAGAATCCACTATGTGTCACCCAATGGTGGGTCTCGCTACTGGTGACTGATCAGCAAGAAAACACTCCTCAAGAATGGCTCGCTCCTACACCCCCACCGACGTCAGGATACTGAGGGAGATCATCGAATCCCTGATCTCATGCATGGGTCCCTACTCAATGGACCATGCCTAGAAGAATGAGTCACGCACCTTATTTGTGTAGTAGCACGAGAGGTCGGTGAACTTCACTGAGTATTGTGCCACCGTCATTATTCCCTACTATAGATGAAGCTTCTCCTATATCCGCACTGAACGAAGGGTGGATGGAACAAACTCTGACTGGAAGAGGCGCTCTAAGTCTACCTAGATATGTGATGCCTCTTTATACACCTGGAGAATCAGACTCCACCGTCTGTCTACTTCTTCCTGCTAATGACTTGCAAAAAGGATCTCCATATGGTCGGCTACTGTCCCTACAAATCTGAAAACCCTCACAACATACTCCAGCCAATCCTCAGCTAACTATAGGTCCATCTCTCCCCTGATACTCGGTGGCCTCTGGCACTGGAACTCGTGCAACACACTCATATGACGTGCACTCTCTCCTACTAGATCTGGTGGTATCCATGGGTTAGAGGGTAGTAATACCGTTAGTGCCTCCGATGTGATGGGGCCCTGACCCGAGGCATCGTCACTCGGTGGGCTACCATATCATACACATCCCAGAACCCTGGATGGCAGCCAATGTAGGGCCATCTTGAAAAGAAACATGTGCTCCAAGGTCCAAACAATATACTTGGTGAGATGGCCCAAAATAATCAGAAAGAAAACATTTCAAGGAAAACACACACGTAATCAGTATTTTCATTAACTATGTCGGAAATCCGAAGTCAGAGTCCTAGTGTATAGATACCTCATCCACCGCACCAACACCGGTTTCCCTAAATAGATAACCACACCGAAAAAAACATAGAAATATCTCCAATAAATGAATCAGATTCCAAGTTCCACTGTATAAATGACTCCTTTGATACCAATTTGTCACGACCCATCCTCGGGGCCTGTGTCCTGACTACCCCAATCCCGCTTCCCATAGGCAAGGGGCAAGCGACTAGCACTAAAGGAGAATCCATGATAAAAAGGGAAGGCATTGATTTTAATCTTGTAACACACACAGTTTGAAAACATGCACTCAAAGCAACAAGTACTAATAGAAAAAGTGTGATGAAAGTAAGTGGGCTTGTATACACACCCAACTGAACAACAAGTACAAGTAAAAGTAAAAATATAAGCATCTCTTGGATAATACATTGGGAAAATCCTACCTTAAGGGTAGGTACAGATCTCGAAAAACACGTACCTGATGTACGTCTCATATATTGTAGCCCCGAGTAGCCTCCCATCCAGCTCCCTCAGCCTCAATCACTGCTGACCGTTGTCTCCATAGAACACAACAAGGTTTGGTCGAAGCCCGTGCATGGGTGAGTATAAACATACTCAATAATGGACATCTAGACCCCCGAAGGTATCCCAGAATCCACTAAGGACAAACCATTGTAGTAAGATACAATCATGATGTATCAACCATCCCTTCTTAGGTATATTCCCATTCATATACCTAAGTTATCATTCACAGTCCGGCTCCAACACTCGAGCCAAAGAATAACGCATTCCACAAATAAAGTAAATTCAATCTTCTCGATGATAAAAACATAAATTCCAGACTCTTCTAACATAGGTATTTAGATCATGTAGGTGTAGAGATGATTAGATGTATCCACAGAATCATCTCCTCTATCGAACCCAAATAGGATCCGGGAATAGTATCAGCACTATCAAACCCATGAAGGATCCCTGTACAGAAGTTATCGATATCGAACCCATAGAGGATCCCAATATAGAATAATTTCTGTCAAACCCACGAAGGATCCTGGTCCAGTATCGTTGATGTCGAACACACAGAGGATCCTTTTAATGTATTAGGTCCATGTAGAATCTTATCATCTCAGTCACAGCCTGCCATAGGGTTCCCACACAAAGCACGCTCGATTATTGCAGGGTCCACTCAAAAGGCCATGAGTTAATACATCAAATACAACATAGTCACGACTTTATGTATCTCGTAGTTATGTCTCATCATGAGGAACCCAATGCCACAAACAACGAGTCATTTAGATGCCCAGTCTGTGAGTTATTGGCATATTCGCTCCGAGGGCCCGGCTAGATTTTGGTTCAATCCAACCCAGCCATACCAAAACTGCATCTAAATCTCTATTAGGGTATTCCAAAATAACTGTCTAGTCCCTAGATTACTTTCTGTGCATATGGTTAGTCAATTGGACACATGTAGCTCAAGATATGAAAAAATGTGGAATGGGTCAAAACGGGGTCTATGCCTGGTCCGGGCCCGCCGGACTGACCAACCAGACCCGGCCCACCGGAACCGGTCTGGCCCAGTAGAACTGTCTTGGCCCAGCTGTATCATGGCCCTACGGCGGCAGACCGCAAGGCCCACACAGGTGGCCCGGCCCGAGGAGGCACAGTGGTGAAGCCCGATGCCCACCCCGCGGGGGGGGGGGGGGGGGGGGGGGGGGTGGGGGGGAGGGGGGCGAGATGCCTTGCCCAGCCGGACCGCTTGGCTTGTGGGGGTACGGGCTAGGGGGAGGCGCCTAGAGGTGCCCTCCCTAGCAATCTAATATAGGTTACAACACCCCCCTCCTTCAGCAATGGCCGACACATGGAACTAACCCCATAACCATAGGACTCGCCGGACGCCCTCCTCTGTCAGCCGGGGTCCATGGCCGCGGTTTATCTCCCGCATCGGGCGAAGGCGCCATGCCCTGCCCGTCTGACTGCTAGGACATGTGTGGCCATGACCGATTCATCCAGCATTGTGAAACGACATTGCGCCACTCCAGCACTGTTGCAGCCCACCTGGCCGCAACCCTCTTCACTGTGTCGCACGACGGCGTAGCGGCCCTCCGGTGGCCCGGGGGCCCTTGCGCCACCGGATTCATCCACGGCCTACTCATTTCCAGTCGCAGCATGTACCATTGCAGCCCGTTCCTCTGGTGGCGTCATTTTTCCGCCCCCACCATCATTGAACGAAAACCAACAGAGTGTTTTTGGGTTATGTTTGTTCGGCTCGCGCCCTCCATGATATGGTGACAGAAAACGACTATTATAAATGCTCAAGAACGATGAAGAATGAAGTACGAAATCAATCTAAATGATGCCTAATCAATTGACATTTATTGATGAAGGAATATGGAATCGTCGTTGGCATCATTCTACCTGGGTACCTTCTCCTCCTTTGATGTGGAAGAAGATCGTACGTCGTCAGCGGTGGAAGTTATTCCCTCCAAAGGTGGTGCCTCTCACTTCTCCAGCAAGGTGGAAGAAGAAGGAGGACGATGGTGGAGAAAAGAGAAGGAATGAGATATTTATCCAACAGACCCTCCTCTCCAAATAAGAAGGCTCCTCCCTTAATTAATTAAGGGAGGAGTTACTAGAATTAATGTAGGGTTGTGGATCCCACATTAATTAAGATAAATTTGAATAAAAATAAAATACTTGTCATGTATTTTATTTTTATTTTATTCTTCATTTTTTTTAAACCAACCACACAGCTGAAAACACAACCAGCACTCTATCCCGAACGCAGCTAAGGTGAAGGTCTCACTATGAAATCATCGGCGCTGCGAGTTCAACGGTGCCATTAGAATTCGATTCCGAGCACCGGTTCAGAAGTTACCAAAACCCACTCAAAAAACACACTAAACACACTTAAAAACATCGAAAAAGCATTTCGTGCACTCCGAGACTCATAATCACATGGCGTCAAAAACTACAGACTCAGAACAATTCCCTATAATTTAAAAACAATATACATAATATTTTCTAGGCCTTTAAAACAATAACACATTAAAAATTCAAATAATTTTATCATAGAATATCATGAGAGTAATGAGGCATTTTAAATGATATACCAAGGGTATTACATACACCACAATCAAGGAATAAGTGGTTAACAAAGAATTTATCTCATAAATATGTTAATGTGTGGTGAAAAAAGTCTAGTTTACTTTGTAAGAAGAGTTCTTTTGAAAATTCGTTTTTATTTGTTATAAATATGGTATTAAACAAGTTTCACCTACAGAAGAAAATTTAAGGTCATTGATATTATATATGAGGTATAAATGATGTCCATCTAAGGTTTAATAATATAAAAAGTGTTTTTATTGAACCATTAAAATTAAAACATTTTAGTGCGGTTTAAGGATTTTGTTAAAGTGATTTTGAATCGAAAAATAATAATTAATATGATAAAATCAGAAATGAAAAAAATAGATTTTTTCATGTTAAAATTTTATATTTTAGAAAATTAAATCCTCCTTAAAATAGATAATATATTGAATATCAAAATAGGTATGTATACATGAACTTCCTTTAATCGGGCATGCATTTTGAAATAATTTTTTAATAATTATTTTAAAACATGTAACTCCAAATAAAATAAAAAAGGTTAATGTATGGTATGAATATATTGAATTTTCAAAAATATTTTATGGGGAGTATATAAGAATAAATAATAATTTCATTTATTTGAGTGGAGAAGAACAACAACCCAAATGAAAATGGATGTTCGGGTAAAAAATACTTACAACTTTTTAATAAATTGAATAATAAGCCCCAAAAATAATAATAATCAAATATTTAATTTAATAAAATGAAAATAAATCAATTCAATATATGAAACATCAATTTTATGTATAGATACATTCGACACATGTAATAATAGTTAATATAAAATCTCTCAATAAATGGAAGTGACATGAAGAAACCATTTCTATAAGTCTGAAGGTGTTCTCCACTTGATCCTAATGACATGAATAGTAAAATTTAGGATCATTAATTAATAATCACAAAACCTTGTATTCATTTAATTAATTTATTATAACCTTATTATGTTTATTCATGGATTTTTTATTGGATAAGAGGTCCCATTTAATTGTTCGGGTCTGTTTGTTTCATGTTTGATATACTTATCTACATGAATGGAGAATCATGTAAAATGATGATGGTTGTCCAGAATTGATGTTATATGTTATTATGGAACATTCATAAGGATTCATGTTTGTATATTTCATTTGGATACTTGTACTGGTGATGATTCATTATATAACTTATTTAATGATAACATTTTGGATTAAATTAGAGTTTTTTAATACAACGAACACATTTTTCTTTATAAATCTAAAAGATGTGTACATAAATATTCCCAAACCATTTATTAGACATAAGAAATATATTATAGTCTTTAAAAAATATAATAATTGTATCATGTCCAAAATATATGATAGTAATAGAAATTGAAAACTCATTTTCCTCAAATGTGGTAAATTAGCATATCTTAGTGTGTGTTTTTACTACTAGCATAAAAGAACGGTAAAAAAGTGGGGATAATAACATATTATTTCATCATAAAAAAATCAGTACATTTAAGGTACAATATTATTTATACCATTTGGATGAGTAGGTGTGAGTATTGAAAAGAAAATAAAACAACATGAATAGAATGTAAAATAATTGAATAGTGGAACTTACCACTTGAATTTATCGTTCATTAGAGCCCCTTTAGGAGAGTGTATTTGGAGAATTAATGAGACCAAGGGATTATAGATATGGTGGAGGATATTTGGGAGATATTTGTGTATAAATTAGACTATGAACAAGGCTTGGGATAAGTGAAGGGGAGAGGGAGTGAGAGTGGTTTTTAGTTGATGAGGGGACTAATTTTTTATTATCTTAAGAATTATATTATTATTTTGCTCATGACTCGATAGAGTGTTGATTCCTGTGATGATTTATAGTAATATTTCCATGTGATATAGAATAATATGGTCTTATATCAACCATACATCATATTTTACTCAATAAATACTGTATTTAGTATTTATCGTAAATTATCACATTTTAATATTCACCTAATATTGAGGTATTTAATAAAAATCACAAAAATTCACTACATCCATTTTTAGATGTGTCGAAACCAAAAATGAGGCCAATTTTATACATATAAAGTTGTAAATATGTGGAATTTAACTTCTAAATAAATTTATTATTTAATTGTGAAGCGCTGATCTTATATTTAAAACTGATTTTATAATGCTTTAAAAATTAACTATGGCCTCAAAAAATGATCCCAAAATAATTGGACAAAAAAAAATTTTGGAACATATTTTCTGAAAATTAATTTTAAATAAATTTAATAATTTAAATTTTTAATTAAATATTTTCCACTGACAATGTAACACCCGAGACTTTTATGTTATATAGATCATCAAAGGAATCTTTTTCTACACAACACTTGCTTGTCTTGCTTTACACGCAATCGCGACCTTCCTCGATAGCTTGCGTCGTACGCAATACCGAGTTTCACTAAACAACAATATGCTATTAAAACTAGCCGTTATGAATAGTAATAACCACTTTTTGAAATTTTAAAAATTCTATTTTTCACAATGGACTTCATTTTTTGGACTCAGAATATCGAAATTAGCCTAGGGTGAAATTTTCGTATTTTTTTGAAAACTTTCAATTTTTGATGAATACTGAAACCACTAAGTGGTAGGTTAAAAACTGATTTTTCCATAAAACATAATTTTACCGCTTCTGTGAATGGAATTTCAAGAATCCGACAGACACGGTTGATATGAGTAAGTAAAATGTGGTTCAATGAGATAAAAATAATTTTTTGGTGAATAGTAACTTTTTACTTTTTTTACCGCGGTTAATAGTAAATAGGGTAACTAAGGGTAAATATGATATTAATATTACCCTAACACATGTCCTAATTCTATTGGACAAGTGTAATTCGACCAAAAACAAACTTAGGAATAAAATATGACCATTTAGGTCCACTTGGAGTAGATTAGGACATTTATTATTAATTTATTTAAAGAAGGGTTAAAATAGTTAAAATCAATGTTTAATAAGTAAATCATTTTTAATATGGGGTTATACATAAGATAAATTCAACTATAAATATTCATTAGAAATATAAAAATATTTCCTACATAATGGTATTTTATTTTTAATTTTTAGACATTAAATAATTTAATTTATTTATGACACAATGATGATGCAGTAATTATCTTATTAATGAAATATTGACATAATTGATGTTATAAACACCAAAATAAATGTAATTTGAGACTTTTTATTAATTCCAATAATTTTCTAGGTTACTATGATATATTAATGTTGATTTAATCAACTTTTTTACAACATATAATTCTGTTATGACTTTCACAAAAATCAGATATCAAATAGTGTCAAAATTGACACAAAATAGTTTTTAAATCAAATATTATATTATTAATTGTTATTTTATTCATAAAAATCTATGGTTCGGCCAAATGACTTAGATAAGGATATATATATTAATAATAAACAATTTGGGGTTCGTTTGGCATGTTATAGTAAGTGTATTAACCATATAGTGAAAGAAAACAAAAAGACACGGTAAAAGTTAAATTAATTAACTTAGAGTTAAATCTAATTGATAAGGTTAAAATAAAACCCTAAACTTGTCTAAATCCTATTGGTTGATAGGCGTTCGACCCATCCCCACTTTATCTTCGAAATAAGACCCTTTGGAACCATTATAAACCGATTTTGACTTTAATATAAAATAATATTTTGAGATATTCCTAAGGTGCCCCTCTCCTCCCTTATAAAATGGCACCTCCTCCCCCTCCTCCTCACACCAAATTGAGCACTCAAGCTCGGACAACCCCTGCCATTTTCTCCTCTACACTTCCCTAGAATAATCCTAGAGGTCCTGGTCTTCTTCAAAGACCAATCTTAGTTCCCTAAGTGGAGGATTCAAAGAGGCGTTCCAAAGAAGAGGTAATATCCATTACCGATCTTTTCAATTTCTTTCTTCTTCAACTTCTTCTTCTTTAGTTGTTTCATGATAAAGTAATAAAATAAGTATTAATTACATACTGATATGTTATTATAAATATGATACAACCCTAATTCACCTTTTATCCATCCTACGGAAAAATGAAATCACCGCGAGTGCGTACGTACGGAATACCGTCTCCACGCCGTGGTGTAATCTATTATTCCACCATCACTTTACAAGGATGGGTATAATGGTGTAATTAGTAACTATTTATGATTATTATAAAGTAATATTGATACTGAAATAATATATATATACTCCAATACAGTTCCACGATCAAAGGAACGATATCATCACTCGTGCGTAGGTACGGAATACCGTCTCCACGATGTGATGCGACTCGTTCTACATGATCATCATTACATAGTAATTATATAAATGAATTGAATGAATAAATAAGATATATGTTACACTAATACCATTCTGTATATAAGATATCTATAACCTTAAAATAATAATAAGAATGTATTCGGCAAAACACGCATAAGAACAAAAGGCAATAAAGACTCGAGTAACAAGTAAGAATGAAATATTACTAACAATAAGCTAAGAATATGACCATATATGATATCATATCAATATGTATGATTCTGGAATAAGTCAATAACATTATTTAAACCATTATACAGGAGCTTCGGACACGTACAAAGCAAATCGGACCTAAGGTAAGGAAAATTTCACAATCTCATTTTTATCCGAGATTGTTTATTCGTAAGTATTTATTGGGGTGTATTTTATCATCCACATCCATGTTTCATAAATATGTAATATTATTTCCATCCACCTAAAATTGTTTAAAACCTATTTTACCCTTCAGTGAGTTTTTAGTAAAAGATATGAAAGGAATCTTTTGTCGTTTTTCGTACGAGGTACTTTTTTTGACTTTTCCGACAAAAGTACGAAGAATGTTTTTTTTAACTTATACGGCATGAATGGATTTCAAAAAAATTATTTCCATGAAGCTTCATTTACAAGTATTCAAGTTTATTTTTAATCAACTTCTTTTATTTTAAAATTGTATGACATGTTATGGAAGGAAAAGTGTTTTTGAAGTAGAAAGGATATTTTCCTCAAGAATGAAGTTCAAGTATTTTATCAAAATTATTTTCCATCTAAGATAATAAAAGGGTTATGTTTTTATCCCTATTATTACTTGGATTTGATTATGTTGTGATGGAAACATTTTTATGAATTCCTTTATCTTATATGAATTGTTTTATGATGTCATGTTGTTTAAGAATCCCATTTTTATTACATGGGTTATGCGATGATGTATGATTTACGATTATGTGGCACACATAAGAAAGGATTCATTATAAGATGGGTGGGACCTATATCTCCCTCCAATGCATTGGTTAAATATTTTATATCTCATGAGATAGACATGACTGGAACGGTAGGTTATACCGGTTCAGTGAAACAGGACTGGAACGAGGGTGACTCGATTCAGAAAGGGACTTTGTCCACTAAGATAGTCTTGGCAATGAGTCATTACTAACAAGAAATGATTTTCCATGATTATGTGTGCATGCCACAAAGTTTCAAGTTTTATGTTATGATTATGGGGATCTCATTTTCAATTCTATGATTTATTCCATGTTAAGATATTATGATCTCTTTTGCAGGTTTTGATTTTCAAAAAAGATATGATATGATTTTTATTTCCTTTATTTTCCCTTGCTGAGCATTTGAGCCCACCCTTTTATGTTTTCTTTTCCCCAGGTCAGGAAGATGGATATTAAGTAGAATATGCTAAAAGGGACCCTAGATATGATGAAATAAATGGGAGACACTGTAGAAGATTTATGAACCAGTTGTTTATGTTTCCCAGTTTCTAAAGACACTATACCTATACGGTCCTTTGTGGTTTTGTCATATGTTGTAATAAGTGTGCTTCAATTTTGAAGTATTAACAATGTATGTAAAGTATGGGTCGTTATAGTTGGTATCAGAGGAAAGGTATAGTCAACCTTTGGAAACTAGGATTTGAAATCCTTAGTAAGAACCCTAAGGATAAGTCTAAGCATAGAACACAATATTAGTGTTTTAGAAATGGCCTTGAATAACCTAGGATAAGACCTTAAGCATGAAAATTTTATTCTTGAATTATGTGGTTTTCCTATTATAATTTGTGTTGCTCACACTATTCTTCTTGGTTTTATTCAATGGCTGGAACCTGAAGGAACCGGGTTAATGCGGAATGCGATGGGCAATGCAGTGATTGCCCCCCTGAGCAACCAAACGATATGGGAGATGGAATGAAAAATCTTGTAGCCATGATCACATAACTTTCTCAAGCTATGAATCATGCAGGAATTCCAAACGAGAAAATGAAGGAGCAACATTCTGTTGAATCCTTCATGAGGCAGCATCCACCTTCTTTCAGTGGGTCAACTGATCCATTAGTTTCTGAACAATGGATTAGTACTACTGAAAAGATATTTTCAGTTCTTCAATGTTCTGATCATGATAAAGTCATCCTAGCAGTGTATCGTTTGGAAGGAGATGTTGATCAATGGTGGAATCTTATTAAGAATACGAGGCAAAGGGATGAAATTGAGTCTATGGAATGGGATGAGTTCAAGAACTTATTTTTCAATAAGTACTTCCCTCGTATTCTCCGAACAAAGATGGAGAAAGAGTTCCTTGAATTGAAGCAAAGGGATGATGAATCTGTTGGTACCTATGAAGCAAATTTTACAAGACTTGCAAGGTACGCTTCTGGTTTTATTATCCAACCTGAGAGTAAGATCGATCGATTCTTTAGTGGCTTAAAATCAAGTCATCGAAGGGCATTAGCCATAAGGGACTTCAATAGCTTCGAGGAAATCGTTCGATGTGCTCTCAAAGTCGAGATGGAGATTGGAATAACCCATCAGTCACATGGGTTTGATAAGAAGAGGAAGATGGAATTCAAAGAAAAATCTAAAGAGTACACGGAAAAGAAGATGAGCTTTTCCTTATGCTCAAAGTGTGGAAAGAAACATGGAGGGAGTTGTCTTAAAGGGACCAGTAAATGTTTTAAATGTGTAAAGGAAGGTCATCGGGCATTTGAATGTCGCGATAATGGGAAGAAGATGTCTAATGATGCAAACAAAGGAAGGGATACACAGAATGAACCTACTACACTTCAATGTTTCATGTGCAAGGAGATGGGGCATTATTCCAATCAATGCCCAAATCCAAGGGTTGATGATGATGGTCGACATCAACAAAATCTTAAGGCTAAAGACAAAGGAAAGTCACATGCAATTTCTATTAGCGATGTGGAGTACGATAACGAAGTGGTGAAAGGTACACTTACCATCCACTCTAAAGTAGAAAATGTTTTATTTGATTCTGGATCCACCCACTCTTTTATTTCCAAAGATTTTTCTAAGGGTATCACCATATTACCTCAACAATTATATGTTGAGTTAGCTGTGACAACACCTAATGGCACAATAGTCTCATCAAAAGTTTATAATTCTTCTCCGATCGAAGATTGTGGGAAAGTGCTTCCTGGAAATCTTGTGATCCTTCCTTTAGTAGAATTTGATGTGATTCTTGGCATGGATTGGCTTTCTCTACATGGAGCTCATATCAATTGTCAGAGAAGGGAAGTCACATTTCATATTCCAGATCAATCAACGATCGTATACCAATGCAAGGATGAACATAACCTTCCAGTGGAAATTTCTTCCATCTTATGGGTATTGATTCCACTAAATGAAGGTTATTTATCTCAAATGGTTGGTGAGAAACTCACGATTAAGAATATGCCCATTGTACGGGAGTTCGATGATGTCTTTCCAGAGGAATTACCGGGTCTTCCACCAAATCGTGAAGTTGAGTTTTCAATAGAACTCGTACCGGGTGCTTTGCCTATTTCAAAGACACCTTATAGAATGGCCCCAATTGAGTTGCAGGAATTGAAGAAGCAACTCCAAGAGAATCTTGATAAGGGATTCATACACCCAAGTGCATCACCTTGGGGAGCACCTGTTCTATTTGTTAAGAAGAAAGATGGATCAATGAGACTCTGCATTGATTATCGAGAACTTAACAAGATCACTATCAGGAACAAATATCCTCTCCCACTCATTGATGACTTATTTGACCAACTACGCGGAGCTCAATACTTTTCCAAGATTGATCTTCGTTCAGGGTATCATCAATTAAGGGTCAAAAGGGAGGATATACCAAAGACGTCTTTCCGTACAAGGTATGGACACTATGAATTTATAGTGATGCCATTTGGTCTTACTAATGCCCCTGCTATCTTCATGGATCTAATGAATAGAGTCTTTAGAAACTATCTTGATCAATTTGTGGTAGTTTTTATAGACGATATTCTTGTCTATTCAAAGATCAAGGAAGAGCATGAAGATCACTTGAGAATTATATTGAAGACCCTGAGAAAGGAGAAGCTTTATGCCTAATTTAGCAAGTGTGAATTTTGGCTTCAAAAAGTTTCATTTTTGGGTCACATAATCTCAAAAGAGGGGATATTTGTGGATCCAGCAAAAACAGAGGTTATCGAAAGATGGTCAAGACCAACAACAGTAACTGAGATCCGATGTTTTCTTGGTTTGGATGGATATTATCGACGTTTTGTAAAAGATTTTTCACGATTATCTAATCCACTCACCAAGTTGACTCGGAAAGGAGTTAAGTTTGTCTGGACAGAGGAATGTGAAGAGACTTTCAAGGAGTTGAAAAGAAGGTTATCCAGTGCACCTGTGCTCACACTGCCTTATAGTGGAGAAAGGTTTGTGATCTACAGTGATGCATCCAAGAATGGATTGGGGTGTGTTCTTATGCAAAATGATATGGTGATAGCTTATGCCTCACGACAGTTGAAAATCCATGAGCAAAATTACCCAACACATGATTTGGAGTTGGCTGCGGTAATCTTTGCATTAAAGATTTGGAGGAATTACCTTTATGGTGAAAGGTGTGATATTTATACTGATCATAAAATTTTAAAGTATCTTTTCACACAAAAGGAGCTGAATATGCGTCAAAGAAGATGGTTGGAGCTGATTAAGGATTATGACTGCTCAATCCATTACCACCCTGGGAAAGAAAACAAGGTGGCAGATGCATTAAGTCGACAAGACCATGCTAGTTTAGCCATGATGAGGATCACAAAAGATCCAATATTTATGGATTTACAAAGGATGGATCTTGGAATTATAATGGAAGGGGAAAAATCTTATCTTTCTCAAATGAATGTTCAACCATCTATACATGTGAAGATTAAAGAGGCACAGAAAGAAGATGACAAGTTATAAAAGAAGGTGAGAAATGTTCCTGAATTCAACCTTGATTGTGATGGGATAATAAAGTTCAGGAATCGGATTTGTGTTCCTTCCATCCCCGAATTAAAGAAGGAGCTGCTGTATGAGGCTCATAGTTCTTCGTTATCTATTCATATTGGAAGCACGAAGATGTATAGGGACCTAAAAGAGTACTTCTGGTGGGATGGCATGAAAAGAGATGTTGCTGAATATGTCTCTCGATGCTTGGTTTGTCAACAAGTTAAAGCTGAGTGACAAAAGTTTAAGGGGATGTTACAACCATTACCCATACCCGAATGGAAATGGGAAAACATCACTATGGACTTTGTCACAGGACTTCCTAAAACATCCAAAGGCAATAATGCTATTTGGGTCATAGTTGATCGTCTTACAAAGTCTGCACACTTCATTGCTATTAGAGAGGATTTCTCTCTAGATCAGCTTGCCAGGATATATGTAAAGGAAGTGGTAAGATTGCATGGAGTACCACTTTCTATTATATCTGATCGGGATCTGAGATTTACCTCGAAGTTCTGGCGAAGTCTTCAGCATACTCTGGATACAGAGTTGAGTTTCAGCACTGCTTTTCATCCCCAGACAGACGGTCAGTCTGAGAGAACAATTCAAACCTAGAAGATATGTTGAGAGCTTGCTCTATGGATTTCAAAGGAGGTTGGGATCAACACCTACCTTTGGTGGAATTTTCTTATAATAATAGCTTTCACTCCAGTATTCAGATGGCTCCTTATGAATCTCTCTATGGAAAGAAATGCAGGACTCCAACATGCTGGGATGAAGTTGGGGAAAGAAAGCTATTAGGACCTGATCTCGTTGATGAAATGGTAGAAAAGGTCAGATCTATTCAACAACACATAAGAGCAGCTCAGATTCGACAGAAAAGTTATGCCGACAACCGAAGAAAAGACCTAGAGTTTGAAGTGGGTGATAAAGTGTTCTTACAAATATCTCCCTGGAAGAGGGTTATGATATTTGGAAAGAAGGGGAAGTTGAGCCCTAGATATATCGGTCCTTTCAAAATACTGGATCGTGTTGGGAAGGTAGCTTACTGATTGGCGCTTCCACCGAATCTCTCTCAAGTTCACGATGTGTTCCATGTATCTCTCCTGAGAAAGTACATACCAGATCCTTCACATGTACTCATCTCAGAAGTTGTGCCGCTGGAGCAATATCATTCTTATGAAGAACAGCCGATAGAGATTCTGGATCGTAGCGAAAAAGTCCTACGAATCAAGACCACTCGCTTGGTGAAAGTTTTATGGAGGAACCACCAACTTGAAGAAGCTACATGGGAGCTTGAGGATATGATGAGGGAGAAGTATCCTCATCTGTTTGTTACAAAGTGACGAATTTCGAGGGCGAAATTATTTTTAAGGGGGGTAGAATGTAAAACCCGAGACTTTTATGTTATATAAATCATCAAAGGAATCTTTTTCTACACAACACTTCCTTGGCTTGCTTTACACGCAATCGCGACCTTCCTCGATAGCTTGCGTCGTACGCAATACCGAGTTTCACTAAACAACAATATGCTATTAAAACTAGCCGTTATGAATAGTAATAACCACTTTTTGAAATTTTATAAATTTTATTTTTCAAAATGGACTTCATTTTTTGGACTCAGAATATCGAAATTAGCCTAGGGTGAAATTTTGGTATTTTTCTGAAAACTTTCAATTTTTGATGAATAGTGAAACCACTAAGTGGTAGGTTAAAAACTGATTTTTGCATAAAACATAATTTTACCGCTTCTGTGAATGGAATTTCAAAATTCCGACAGACACGGTTGATATCAGTATGTAAAATGTGGTTCAATGAGATAAAAATATTTTTTTGGTGAATAGTAACTTTTTACTTTTTTTACCGCGGTTAATAGTAAATAGGGTAACTAAGGGTAAATATGATATTAATATTACCATAACACATGTCCTAATTCTATTGGACAAGTGTAATTAGACCAAAAACAAACTTAGGAATAAAATATGACCATTTAGGCCCAGTTGGATTAGATTAGGACATTTATTATTAATTTATTTAAAGAAGGGTTAAAATAGTTAAAATCAAAGTTTAATAAGTAAATCATTTTTAATATGTGGTTATACATAGGATAAATTCTACTATAAATATTCATTAGAAAGATAAAAAGATTTCCTACATAATGGTATTTTATTTTTAATTTTTAGACATAAAATAATTTAATTTATTTATGACAAAATGATGATGCAGTAATTATCTTATTAATGAAATATTGACATAATTGATGTTATAAACACCAAAATAAATGTAATTTGAGACTTTTTATGAATTACACTAATTTTCTAGGTTACTATGATATATTAATGTTGATTTAA
Source organism: Viscum album (assembly GCA_963277665.1). NCBI lineage: Eukaryota > Viridiplantae > Streptophyta > Magnoliopsida > Santalales > Viscaceae > Viscum > Viscum album. The sequence continues at coordinate 2,111,511,368 of OY728120.1, forward strand.
TCAACTTGGTTCGAACATATAATTCTGTTATGACTTTCACAAAAATCATATATCAAATAGTGTCAAAATTGACACAAAATAGTATTTAAATCATATATTATATTATTAATTGTTATTTTATTCCTAAAAATCTGTGGTTCGGCCAAATGACTTAGATAAGGATATATATATTAATAAAAAACAATTTGGGGTTCGTTTTTCATGTTATAGTATGTGTATTAACCATATAGTGAAAGAAAACAAAAAGACACGGTAAAAGTTAAATTAATTAACTTAGAGTTAATTCTAATTGATAAGGTTAAAATAATACCCTAAACTTGTCTAAATCCTATTGGTTGATAGGCTTTCGACCCATCCCCACTTTATCTTCGAAATAAGACCCTTTGGTACCATTATAAACCGATTTTTACTTTAATATAAAATAATATTTTGAGATTTTCCTAAGGTGCCCCTCTCCTCCCTTGTAAAAGGGCACCTCCTCCCCCTCTTCCTCACACCAGATTGAGCACTCAAGCTCGGCCAACCCCTGCCAATTTCTCCTCTCCACTTCCCTATAATAATCCTAGAGGTCCTGGTCTTCTTCAAAGACCAATCTTAGTTCCCTAAGTGGAGGATTCAAAGAGGCGTTCCAAAGAAGAGGTAATATCCATTACCGATCTTTTCAATTTCTTTCTTCTTAAACTTCTTCTTCTTTAGTTGTTTGATGATAAAGTAATAACATCAGTATTACTTACATAATGATATGTTATTATAAATATGAAACAACCCTAATTCACCTTCTATCCATCCTACGGAAAAATGAAATCACCGCGCGTGCGTACGTACGGAATACCGTCTCCACGCCGTGGTGTAATCTATTTTTCCACCATCACTTTACAAGGATGGGTATAATGGTGTAATGAGTAACTATTTATGATTATTATAAAGTAATATTGATACTGAAATAATATATATATACTCCAATACAGTTCCACGATCATAGGAAGGATATCATCACTCGTGCGTACGTACGGAATACCGTCTCCACGATGTGATGCGACTCGTTCTACATGATCATCATTACATAGTAATTATATAAATGAATTGAATGAATAAATATGATATATGTTACACTAATACCATTCTGGATATAAGGTATCTATAACATTAAAAGAATAATAAGAATGTATTCGGAAAAACACGCATAAGACAAAAGGCAATAAAGACCCGAGTAACAAGTAACAATGAAATATTACTAACAAGAAGCTAAGAATATGACCATATATGATATCATATCAATATGTATGATTCTTGAATAAGTCAATAACATTATTTAAACCATTATACAGGAGCTTCGGACACGTACAAAGCAAATCGGACCTAAGGTAAGGGAAATATCACAATCTCATTTTTATCCGAGATTGTTTATTCGTAAGTATTTATTGGGGTGTATTTTATCATCCACATCCATGTTTCATAAATATGTAATATTATTTCCATCCACCTAAAATTGTTTAAAACCTATTTTACCATTCGGTGAGTTTTTAGTAAAAGATATGAAAGGAATCTTTTGTCGTTTTTCGTACGAGGTACTTTTTTTGACTTTTCCGACAAAAGTACGAAGAATGTTTTTTTTAACTTATACGGCATGAATGGATTTAAAAAAAATTATTTCCAAGAAGCTTCCTTTACAAGTATTCAAGTTTATTTTTAATCAACTTCTTTTATTTTAATATTTTATGACATGTTAATAAAGGAAAAGTGTTTTTTATGTAGAAATGATATTTTCCTCAAGAATGAAGTTCAAGTATTTTATCAAAATTATTTTCCATATAAGATAATAAAAGGGTTCTGTTTTTATCCCTATTATTACATTTATTTGATTATGTTGTGATGGAAACATTTTTATGAATTCCTTTATCTTATATGAATTGTTTTATGATGTCATGTTGTTTAAGAATCCCATTTTTATTACCTGGGTTATGCGATGATGTATGATTTATGATTATGTGGCACACATAAGAAAGGATTAATTATAAGATGCGTGGGACCTATATCTCCCTCCAATGCATTGGGTAAAGATTGTATATCTCATGAGATAGACATGGCTGGAACGGTAGGTTATACCGGTTTAGTGAAACAGGACTGGAACGAGGGTGACTCGGTTCAGAAAGGGACTTTGTCCACTAAGATAGTCTTGGCAATTAGTCATGACTAACAAGAAATTATTTTCCATGATTATGTGTGCATGCCAAAAAGTTTCAAGTTTTATGTTATGATTATGGGGATCGCATTTTCACTTCTATGATTTATTCCATGTTAAGATATTATGATCTCTTTTGCAGGTTTTGATTTTCAAAAAAGATATGATATGATTTTTATTTCCTTTATTTGCCCTTGCTGAGCATTTGAGCTCACCCTTTTATGTTTTCTTTTCCCCAGGTCAGGAAGATGGATATTAAGTAGAATATTCTAAAAGGGACCCTAGATATGATGAAATAAATGGGAGACACTGTAGAAGATTTATGAACCAGTTGTTTGTGTTTCCCAGTTTCTAAAGACAATATACCTATACGGTCCTTTATGGTTTTGTCATATGTTGTAATAAGTGTGCTTCAATTTTTATGTATTAACAATGTATGTAAAGTATGGGTCGTTATAGACAAAAATACCAATACTTAATCAATAAATTATAAAATGTTTCATTTCATTAATAATGTGAATAAATTTAATTTATACATACATGGGTGAGGTAACTAGTTATAGGTGAATATTGATATTCATAAGGGCACAATATTATTAATAAGGGAAAGTTACTATTGACCATAAATTATGTTGATTCAATCAGACTCCAAAGATCACCCAAAACACAATCATGTACCTCATATTTAAATAATATAAAACTAGAAGTGGAAAATGTTAGTTTATTAGACATGTTTTAGCAAAGTGTTTATTTGTAGAGACTCATTATTTGATACATTCAACATTAATTATATTTTAAAATCCTTTTCCTATCACAATATTCATTTTTTAGTAATCAAATAATATATTTCTTGAAATAATTTGTATATGGATTTTTAATATTTTTATATTTAAACAAACACTCGAACATTCTTGTTAATTACAATTATTAGTGAATTAAGAAATATAAGTCATTCAGATCATATATATTAAGTGATATATTGAAATAAAAATATTATAAATACCAAATAAATATTGAAAAATATATTAAATATATTCATTATATATAGAAAATTTACATTGTAAAAAATTTTAATGTCAATGGAGATATATAGATGCTAACAATGATCATAAAATATTAAAAAAATATACTATGATAGAACCCTTATGAACAAAATATGGATAAAATTAATAGGATATGGATTAATAATTGATAAAATAAAAATATAAAATAACATAGTTTCCTTGTATTAATTTTTGTTATAGTGTTTGAATTTTTAATTATCAATGGATAATTATTAAAAGAAAAGAATATGATATTGGAAGAGAATACTTACCAAGAGATCCAACTAAATTTTTATATCCTCTAACATATATAATAAAAAAATTATATTAATTAATTAAATTAAATTGATCATTTTTATTTTTCATATAATTATTATGAATTTACTATTGAATAATAAATTTCAGGTTGTTTATATCGATCAATTTTGGTATTTTTTTTCACTATTTCTAAAACTGGTATTTCATAATTGAAAAAGTCAATGTGGTGGTTCATGATTGTAGTAGAATGTTTGGGATTAAAGATATTTTTCAAATATTTATTTAAATAAATATAAAGAAATATTTTGACAGCAGAATAAAATATTATAGAAAATGGTGTTCCTGAAACACTCGGTTCTAGCATAGAATAATCACATTCATTACATTGTACGTTATTGAAGAAGATATTAATAACATATTTTCTCATAATTTTATAACAAATGTTTAGGATATATTTTTCTAATACACATATTTAGATAAATACATTGGTTTTCTCCATTGAATAAACAAATTAACACATGTGAAATGGTATATAATATAGAATATATATATAGGGTTTAATATTTAATAATTTTAAAAAAATTAATTATGACGTAATTTATACTATATAATTCCCCATGTTAAAAAACATTACAAATAATTTTATTATTATCATTATATCTCAGGAAATTCTTTTCATAAAACATCACAAATAAATCAAGTAATTTTTATTTGAAAGATATTTATTAAAATATATCATTTTCATCAGTTCAAAAAACATGAACCAAATCCTCTCATAGTTTTTTAAACATTAAATAGTGACAAAGAATATATTCATTTGAGTAGAAAAATATAATATTAACTGAAATCATGAATGAATATTTATTTTAATATTTAATTGATCGAAATAAATATTTATTTGAATCAATTTATTAAAATCATGAAAAAATAACTATTTCATTATTATCTTGTGAATAAATAAACTAGAGAACAATATTTTCCATAATATTCTTAATTTGATTAACTTGTGATTAAATTCCTTGGATCAAATTTAATATAAGGAATATTATTCCATAGGATATGAATTAATTTATTCTTATTATAAAAATCAATCACATTTAATGATATTCCCTAAACACATAGTGTGTGTCCTACTAGTTCCGTTTATCAATTGACGTTGATAAGCTTACTAATTTCCAATATCCATGCCTACCAATATGTAAAAGTTCCTATATAGAAATTAGTTTATATAGAATGTACAACAACATTCATATGAATAGTACTACGTAATGTAGTTCCTTTGTCTATTGATATCTCATGAAGTTTGACATGTACTTGTGTCTTCACCCATCATGATTGATATATCATTATTCTCATTACTGAGCCAACATATTCCTCAAAATTCCCTGGATTTTTATTGTTTCAAATAAAATTATTCTAATTAAAATTTCTAGAGATGTATTATTCTCTTAATTTAAATGTGAAACATTCATCCATTATTAAGTCAGTTATTGATATATCACTTATTATGCACCAAATGTATGATACCATATCTCTGTCATATTTCATCCTTGTTTTTTATTCATACCTATAATTTCATTAATGATTAATGATATTAATTATAATCTCTGATGTAAAATACAATAAATAATTTCAATTATGTTAATATCCAATTATCAAAAAACATATAGAATTCATGTTGTTGAGACTCTCCTCTAGACCCCCCTTTTTGAATATCATGAAGTGGGAATTTCATGAAAATAAGCCTCAATGTTTTAAGATACCATAAAACCAAACAGTTGAAAAACATTTTTGTCGCTTCAATTTGATGTTATGTATACCACATAAATTATTAATTTCCTAATTTCATTTGGGAATCCTTATATTCTCATTATTTTGGGGAAATGATAGAAATTATTTATAAAAAGTGTACTCGAATGAAATAAACAATTAATATTATTTGTATGAATAATAACTATACGATAATGTCTCTATATATTTTATATTAATCAAATATAAAAAGATAGGTGGTTTTTGGGACTATCTCCAATAGTCTCCCAAATTCAAATGATATAGCTTCTTACATTCTCAAATCATCATATCTTAATTGATATTCATTCTTTTTTAGATGAATGACTATAGTTTATTTGCCTATAATGTTATTTAATGTGGTTAATATTATAACAATTACACCAAGATATTGAGTAAAATTTCACAATATTTAATATCTAAATATAGATTACTTTTCTTCCTCTCTCACAAAATTAGAATCTTGGCAATTAAAATGCTCATAATATTATCATAACATGTTATATTATTATTCTATAATGACTAAAATTCCATTGTTTTGAATGATTCATTACTTGTTATATACTACTTATTTAACTACATATATAGCCTCTATGTACTCAATATTTTTAGATATGGCCACCAATACCTTTAAAAAGCTTACCCTACAACCAACACTATTCTAGTAGTGATATAAGATAAAATGAATTTTATGTCTTGTATTTTATGCACATCATAATAGACATTCCTACTACTCCAAATACGTGGAATATATCCAAAAAATTATATATTATTTTATTGGAATTTTCGAAAAGTATATTTTTTACATATGATATATTAACTATTTGTACATATCATGGAAGACATGATAGATCCCGTGGAATAATAATATGAAATTATAATAATGAATTATAATCTCCACCTTTTATTTAAACATGATAAGGGAGATATTTATTCAATCTGACATAGGGAAATATTCTATCTTGAATTAAAACATATTTCAATTTTTATATACACTGTTAATGTATGTATATTATCTTTGATCAATGAATCCCCATATATCAATATGATATATTTACTCCCTAGAACTTGGGTCACTAATTTATGTTATTTATTAGCAAAATAAAGGCAACTTTGTTTTACTAAATGTGTGGATAATATATATTTTCTATAAGTTATCAACACATTTTCCATTGAAAAAATTACTCTCTACCACAAATATAATATTGACCAATGTTTTATGGTTATAATTAATAATCCCAAATATCTATTTGATTTATCAGAAATAATATTTCTTGATTCTAATCATGAATCAAACTATTAATTGATCTGAACATTTTCCAACTTAATTGGAATCTATTGGTGTCACAAACCCTTCCAGTTGTATCCTATAGACACCTTCAACAAGGCTTCCATTATGTAAAATGGAGTCGAAATTCATTTTGTAAATATAGAAATAAAGGAATGATGTTACCAAAAGAATAATTTTTATATATATTTATATATATAGGTGTAAATGTTTTTCATTTTATGTGCTTTCATATTATATGGAATATACAAAAACCCAACATGCATTATAGGAACAAAATTGACCATATGCGTCTAGTTATTTCATGAATACCCTTATGGAGTATTATATCATTTAATAAAACCAAAAAAAATAAATATAATGGTCTTTAATACATGAATATCAATTATATATTCAGTAAAATTGACCAACATTATCATATTGTAATTCAATAACTCCTTATGGGATAAGAATTCAATATACCAGTTAAATAATGTATGTAACCTCACATGGTAATTATAGAACTATGAAATTAATATTATATATCTCATATATAGTATATATATCTATAAAATATACTACTAATTTAACTTGATATTTTATATTTTTATGCTAACTCATGTACATCTGAATCCTTGATGACATTAAAGCTATATTTCTCCCACTATCTCAAATAAATGTGTCCTTCCCTAATACATAAATATAGTCATTTATTTGTTTAATAAATTTTTATCAAAGATTGTGTTATATAATTAGTAAAATAGGTAAATTTAATATAATTCAATTTATGGTTTTTTGATGCATGTTTTGTTACTAAATGATTCCTTAACAAATGGTTCAAATATTATCATACGAGTTCGTGACATAATCAAAATAGTCGATATAATATTTAAGATATATCAATTATCCTTTCTGAATAAAATATGGTTTATTTTTTTAACATAGTTTTTTTCAAATCATTTGTTAGAAGGTGTAATGGAAGACATGAAATGATTTTATGATTCTCCATTGATCTTTATTTTACTACAATCATCACTATAATTTGTATATGGAAATGTGACATAAGAATAAGTATGAAAAATATTTGATTGATTATGAATGCATTATTATGATGTTTTTCTACTCATTCATTTTAATCATAACATTATTTTTTACAAGGAATGTTATTTAGTTTAGTTTTACATTAAAAATATATTTAACAAATATCATGAGGTAAAAGAATATTTTATTAAATTATACATTGAATATTTTATAGATACATTATAGAACTAATTCTAAAATATTTTTTGAAATACAACATTTATTATGTAATAGGATTTCGTGTCAAAGCTCATATGTAGATTATATATTTTATGATTTTTACATCTAAAGAGTCTAAACATCATTCAACGAGGATTCTTGATCATTAATTGTTTACACTGTCAATAATTATATTTACGCATTTGTTTATTATTTTATTCATATACTTTATATTCATCATTGAATTATAATATTGAAATTATATGATTCACATAATTTTTATCTTATAAATATGTATAGTGTAATATAATAAAATTAATTTCATACATGAAATGTGGTATCATAAATTGGACTATGAGATAAATTTTTTTAATACCTAATACAGAATAATAATTATTAAATACAACAATTATTCAATATAGATATATTAATGTATTATCCTAACATTTTTTCATGAGTATGTTGAATGTTCAACATAGCTCATATTCTCTTTCAAAAATACATTTTAGTGGTGTTTGGTTTAAAACATGTTTGTCACGCATTATATTCAACAACTAAGACGTGATATTGAAATAATAATTTCAATTATTGATATAAATAATGTTGGAGGCCCCTATATATTCATCATTAATTTATTTCAATTCCTCTTCTAGTTACTGTTGTTACCACATATTAATTAGAAATCACTTTTCTTATTTCTCACCAAATAAAAAAATATATTATTTAAAATAAATTTTAAATTCACTCTTTGCATAAAACATGTACTATGATTTAAAAAAATTCATTCATTTTGTTATCTACAAGTATAGAGGAACTAAATTCCCACTAATCCTTACCAACATGGATAACCATTTTCAAAATAGTGTTGGAAAACATCACCATACTGTTCAATTTATAATTTTAAATGAACAAGGATAATCATGAACGTAAGGATGAAAAAATGGTATTGATGGATAATTTACCATAATTATCGAAGAGATACATTACTAACTTGTCAATATTATTGACCATATAGAGTAGGTGACCAGTAAAAATGGATTTATCTTCAATTTTACACTTGTATAACGAATCCAGAAGGTTATTTATATTTTTATCATTTAAACGCTTTTTAAGATACATTAAGATGAGTCACCATGATGTATGAATATATTTTCTTATAAAATATCATTATGAATACGAATCAAGATAATACCATGATGAAACCAATTTCTGATGAATCCTGAATTTGTATCCTATAAAAAACGTTTTTGCTATCACTTGCCACCAGAGGGGGATTATTAATTATAGGGGACTCCAAAACATAAAACATTTTTTAATATTGTGGTTCATGTTTCAAGTGCCAATATAAACCATGGAAATTTATGCTAGTGAAGACATTAACTCTATCAAAAAACTATCATAGTGATTATATGGTATTAATTATATTGTATTGAAATAAATAATTTCATTATTAACTTATATTCTCTACTATATATGACATATTTAAATATTTAATTAAGCATTGTAATATTTTTTGAAATTCATGTTTTTTTCAAATTTCTAAATCCTTTAATCTTGATAGACCACAGCATTATCAAATTATTTGAAATCATTTATGTGGGATTTACATTTCATATACATTAACTCATATTTCACTAATTTATTTAGTTGACACCCTAGTCGTAAAATCATATACATATATGTTATCAACAATTTGACATTATGTTACACCAAGTCTTGTAATGGAAATCAATTCATAATCCTTATTTTGTTAAGTTGACCCATGTCATTTATTAGATCTCATATATAATTTAATGTGACCTGATAGGGGCCAAAAAGGTAAATTGAACTATTATTATATTCTAACTCATGTGATGGAAGAATATTATATTAAAAAATATTTTTTTGATGTAATTTTATTTGATAAATTCGTAAATACGTATTATTTTACTCCCTATCTTCTGTTTTATTTATTGTTGAACATATATAATAATTATCCATGTATGATACTCTAATTTTTTTATTTTTTTATTTTTTTAATATATATATATATATATATATATCATTTATATATTTTTCAATTACATTAGTTGATATAATAACTATGATACTAATTTTGCAGGGTATAATCTAATGTATATTTTTTTAATTATATCCAATAATTTTTACTAATTTATTTATATCATATAGTCATTTTTTAGCATCCATGTAAATATTTATTAACCTAAATAAATATATAGAAGTTAAATAACAAAAATAAATTATTTTCTCAATTAGATAGTGAGCCTTTTCCTAGTGAATTTTTTATGATCTGGTGATAAAAATTACTTAAACGTAGGGGATATTACTCCTAGATACATATATAATGTTTTATTATAGAATTAACCATTCCTATTTGTATCCTCTTGGTCATATTTATATCTTTATTGGTCCAAATCCATCTACACTAATTAGTAACTACATCCATTAAAAATATATACTCACATTGTTTTGAAGAGAAGCTATGGTTTGGGGTTATATTAAATAATCCATAGAAACACATGATCCTATATAATATTGGAGGGAGGGATGATTCTCATGTTATTTTATTTAATTTATTAATAAAAATACAATACTACAAGGAAATATATTATTAATCCAAATAGATAGATCCAATACATACGTAGTTCAGTCAAATATCATTTTCATTCAATATATTAAAATAAATAACAATTTAATATTTATATAATTCAGTTGAAAATGAAAATTTTAATATAAAAATATTTGAATTAATAATTTTAAAAACATATTAATAAATTAATTAATTATATTTTATTTTTTAATATCTGTTGTAAATGATATATAATAAAATATCAACACTATTTATTAAAATATATGAGAAAATTTGTTTTTTAGAAAAATTAAATATATCTATTATTATTGGAGTCCAAATAAACACATATACCTAGGTTTTTTCTAATTAACCCATTGTGTTTTTTTATGTATATAATGTTTTAAGTTAAGATTAGGGCATCTTTGAGAAGTTTTGACATGTTTTTCAGAATTTTGTGAAGGTGCGTGTTTTGAGAACAATTAGATGGAGTTGTGAAACAGATCTTGGAAACCGTGAAATGGAAAACAAGGATCATAGGGAAAGCATGTGGATGTTTTATAGTTTGGCCATATCATACATCCACCCTAGAGAAACTGTGTAAAATGAAATAGAGGGGTGGAGTACGGTTGACACCTAGTTTTTCTAACAGTGTGATCCCACCATGTCAGGAGTTTTTTGAGATAGTCACTAATACATGGTTTGAATATAGTCTTCCAACTTGTATGAGTTAACTATGAACCATTAAAAGTTTGATCCAAAAAGTGTGTATCTAATTATGATTTTACCTTAAATAACTCATTTTCCCATTAGTAACCCCTTATACTTTTATTCTCCTCGCAAAGGTTGTGGATACACTTAACCTAGATATAGGGGTGATACATTGAAGAACCATAATGTGATGGATTTCATATTCCTCATCATGTATAATTTCATTGTTTTTCCCCTAGATTTCATATTTTACCCTCTCAAAGATTCATATATATATATTCAGCCTTGGATAGATCAATTCAATCTGATTTTAATCATTATAATATATGATTTTTTGTTGATAAATTACAATATGTAAGGTTCATTTTGGATTATCGAACAAATATTTTGAATAATATGGGTCATTTTTAAGTTTCACCTTATTATACGAGGATAGTGGATTCACTCTAAAAGCCTCATGTGTGAACATGAAGGAATTTATTTTTATTTATTTAAAATATTTAAATGAATTGTGAATTTTTTTTTCAAAATATTTATGCAAATCTAATTTACTTTTGGTTATTGGAAATGGTGGAATTTGGTTGTTTTGTTAACAGTGAGATTGGTTTCATAAATTTAAATTTATTATTTTAACATTATTTTTTTTGTTTTAAATCAGCGATAATTGTTTGGAAAATGGTTTAAATAAAATTATAGTTTTATTAAAATGGTTGGATTATTGTGTTTTTCATGTTTTTTTGAAAAAAAATGGTTACTGTGTGTTCATATTCATTCATGTTTCCCACATGAAGGGGTATGTCCCATTGGATAACATGGTATATGGTTACCGTGTGGTGACATGGTAGATCAATGAGAGAACACTAATGAGTATATAACTATCAACTGATCCATAAAGTTTGAATGTCTGAAATGGGATGGGTTATGAAAAATGGATATGGAAAATGGTTTGAAGGACTTACTATTTTTCTTTCCTTCAAAATTTTTTGGATTGGAAATTTTTTTCCTAGAAAACTAATTAGGTTTTGACATAAAATATTTTAAAATGTCTTAAATTGATTTTTTCGTATAAATTTTCTAGCATTTTCTATCCAATAGGTATGAGTTGGTAGTCCATTTGGGAAATCCTACGATGAATTATACTCTCCCCTACATGTCAACTATTTTGTTTTTTTATATGATGTATTCTGAGACAATAGTAAAGGAAAAGTTTATCTTTTATTCATTGATTCATCATGATTCGTTTGGAATTTTTTATGTAGTAGAAGCTTGGAAAAAGATGGGAGATGATGAGTTTATATATTTGAAGTCATTGGTTTTATTTGTTTTGTCATCCACATTATAATCTAGTATTTGTTTTGGTTTCCAAATTTTACCCTATGATGTTATTTTGTTGATTTTGTAACATCTGAGCTCTATTATGTTGTTTTCATGCATAATATAGTTGTTGTTTTATAATGTTCATCTGTTATATTTTTCTATTATCAGTGGTAAAAAGTAAAATTATTTCTTATTAATTAAATGGAATTTAAATTTATCTATTTGTATCTTTTGGATGTCTCATATGGCCTTGTATTTTCCTACCACGGTCACAAGACAATTGTTATGGTAATGATTTTACAAATGGTAACATTCTTGGATGGTTCCTCTTTCATTTTGGGAAAAATGGTATCGTTACGTATTAGAGTTAAAAATGAATTATTATATAGTCCTTAAGATGTGTTAGTATCATCTTTATAAGATCTACATAACTTGAAATATAGAATATTAAGAGGTATAACTAGCTATTTTTGTTTAACCTCATGTTACTAGGGAGATTGGTACAAGAGTAGTTTTTGGAAATCCTAAGAGTTGTTACCTCAAATTTCATGGGTTTAATGAATTAGGTGTGCATGAAATGAATTATTATGTATCTCTTACTAAAAGGAGTGCATAATTTACTTTGAGTAATGATTTAAAAAATGGTGAAAATTTGTTGATTTTTGAAAAGTGGTGATTTTTTTCCAATTTAGTATTTGAAAAAAAAAATATTTTAGTGGTATCCTGAAAATGATTTCTTTTCAATGTGAATGGTGAAATTTTCCAAATGCTTAGTAAAATGAAAAATATGAATATTTTAAATCCCTGTTTTTATATTTGTAAATTGGTAAATTTGAAATTGTTAATACTTTAGTACTAGAGATGAGACTAAATAGTGTTTTTTATGGTTGTAGAAAACAAAATAATATCAGCATATAAGATATAAAATGGAAAGAGATGATGATAATTTTTCTCCACCTAAGCCATAGTAGAACCAACTACTTGATAATAGCATTTTATATTAATTTTAGACCATTTATAAAGAGAACATAACGAAAAAAACAAGGATAGAGGATCTTTCTATTCAGTTCTCGTGGCTGAATCCACCCATAATTAGGGTGATTCATAATAAAACAGAGGTGTGGATGAATAATAGGAATCAATTTATCAATTTCCCAAGAACAACAATTTATTTTAATGTCATGTTGTTAATGTACATGTTGGATGACCCATAATGCCATTAGTGGGATTTAGCTGTTTAGTTTATATTAGACCAATACATTGTATGTGAATATTTTAAATAATTATTTAACGTACAATTTTAACATCACACAATTAGGATTTATAAATCAGCATAATTTTTCATCGTGATGCACGATAACATAATAGTGATAGAATATGTTGATAAATTTAACTTATACAACAATTCTCTTAAGTATGTTGCATAATCCTCCTTGAAGAATTTTTTTTTGAATTGAAGTTGAGGCCATAAAATCACTCGAATATTGGGGTTCTATATATAATGGATTATATATATATTCTGAATATATTGATGGTGGTAGAGAGGTATATCTCATGAACAACTAGTGGAGTAATAATTTTGATACCTATGGTAAATGGTGGAAACACTAGAATGTGGAATAAGTCGAATAGGGGCACCTATTTACATGGTAGTGGGATAAATCAAAATCAGGTGTATGGATCAGTTAATATTCCGAAAAAACCAATGAGTAAGGATGGATTTTTTGAATGTTGTTTTTTAAAAAATATGAATTGAGATTGTATGATCCCACTTACACCATGATAAATTTCATCCTGATGGTGAATCATTAGTGAAATCGTTGTAGTGCTCCAAGTGAGGGCTCTGTAGAAAAATCTCATGTTTCACAAACATCGTATTCACTAATGTGAATTTGTTAGAATAATAATTCAAATTAACATAACTAAATCATTCATGGTGATTATAGTAATATCATGACTCTTCAACAAGTGAAATATCAATAATTTAGTGATGAAAAATGTGAGGAATAATATGTATGGAGCTGACAAAGTGAACATGGATGATCAATCTAGGCCATCTATAGTGGCAGGAATGATAATATTCAATTATACCCTTATCTAATTTCTATTTTATATGGGTTCATCATAAAAATATATCGCTTATTGTTTTATTTTTCTTCATTATTTTCATGTTGATAAGAGTCCTTCTTGTTTTGATACATCAATCAAATCTTATCCAAAGAGACCATCAAGCTATAATGTGAAAATCATGTTATGTAAATGTTGATAGAGGAGATTGAATATATAATTTATCTATGCTCAAGATTGATTTTTATGAAAAAATCATTGGAATGTACTGTATTACATTGTTCAAATGTCACATTGATTTTATACCCATTGGGTTATATTAAAATTATATGATGGAATAAAGTCTCTTCTTAGAGTAGATCAGAATGTAATAGTAGGTGTAGAAATATTTTTGAAACTAGCAGTTGGATCCATATCGTACAAGTTGGAGGATTTAACCTTCGAATCAATGGATGAGATCAAGGACAATGGTTTTCTAGAGATTTTTTTTGTTTCCAAATATGATTCCTATTAATTTATAATGGTTGTGACCACAACAGAAGAGGATTTTAAAATTGATCACAAACAAGGTACATATTGTATCTCACTTCTATCAAATCATATGGAACCTGAATAATAATTTTAACTAAATGTGATTTTGGATGTACTAGATGGAAAACTGTTCATTCAGTTCAGAACATCTATGATGGATGCATCATTCTTGTTTTTGAACTATTGTGATGGAACTCATCTTTTATGTGTATATTAGTATAATCCTAACTATGTTATGCTAAAGAATTTGTATCCCGTTATACTCATTGATGAAAAGTTTGATAAATTTAGGGGATCCAAGTGGTTCTCAAAAATTGACATTTGATTAGGATATCACCCATTCTACATTGATAAGGAGGATACTCTAAATATAGATTTCTAGATTTTATATAGCTATTACTAGTATGTGGTGATGCCTTTTGGTATTATGAATGAACCATATTATTTATGGGATTGATGAATCCTCAATTTCAAATATATCTACATTTTGTTGGGTTATTTCTGTGGATAACATCTTGTTGTATTCATGGATAAGGGTTGAGAATGATATACAACTAATAACAGTGTTATGAATTTTAAGGGATTTTAATTTTTATTCAAAACATTCAAAGTGTTATTTTTTAATAAAAAATATATAACTCATTGGAGATTTATTATATTAGAAATGAATTTGGGAGGATCTAGAAAATATAGAGGTGGTGATATCATGGTAACCACTAAAGTATTTCATTGAGATGTTCTTTTTCTTTTCCTTAGCTGGTTATTATCGATGTTTTCTTCATGAATTTTCATAACTAACATCACCAATGAAAACATTAACAAGGAAAAATGTTCCATTTTGGTGGAATGTTGAATTTTCAATGACTTTTCAAGATCATAATTTTCACATTACATCAGTATCGATCTTGATTTTACAGGAATTATGGATAAGGTATATGTTTTATTATAATACTTAAGGATATATATTTTGGTTTGTTCTCATGTATGGAGTTCATATAGTTTCATATGCCTCATGGTAGTTACATTTTCCGAAGAACTAACCAAATCAGTAGTTGGAAATAACTATAGTAGTCCATTCTATGAAAACATGGCGTCGTAACCTCTTTGGTGGGAAATTTATGGTGTCTACAAATTATTAGATCTTACAACACATTTTTCAATATGGATATTTGGACAGAAAACAAATAATATGGATGTCCTATCTCCAATTCATTGACTTTAACTTAATGTAAACACTGAATAATAGAAATTGTGTGGCTGATAAATTAAGTAGAAATTCAGTTGGTTTGTTGGAAAAACAAGCATCAAATAATTGGTAACTAATATCAGTGATAAACTATATGATCATGGATTGTGATGATCGTGGATGTTTTTTTTTTCATTCTTACTGGTTTCAGTTTTTCATAATTTGGTTGATAACATTAATGTGTAATGGAATAATTGTTCATAATGTATTACTAGGTGGTAAAAATTAAATATTATGAAGGCTATTGAGGTATGGAATCATGAAATTTGATTTTGTGGATTATTTAGATCAGTTGTTTATATCATTGTCTCCCAAGGGAAAAATAGTCATTCTTACCACCATTAGAGATGGGTTTTTCATCATGGAATACAAAATATTTATTAGGAGTTGAAAGTATAATTTTTTAGGGATGTAATGAAAAGAACTTTGGTAGATTTTATTATAAGATGACTTGCCTATTTGTAGGTAAAGGAAGATCTAAAATGACATTAGGGTATGTTTTAGTCTTCATCTATTTCTATTTGAAAATCGTAGTAGATGGCCATGAATCTTGTGATATGTCTCCTAATGATGGTTCATAAACCTGATTCCATATGGTTGTTGGTTTATTTATTAACAAATCTTGTCCATTTCATTCCTATTCATAATCCTCATATGATGTAATAAATTACTATAATTTATATCCATGAAGTTGTAATGAGACCCAGAATACCAATTTAGATCATATTATATTAGATCTAAGGTTTATATCTCATTTTTGTAAATCATTATTACAATTCATTGGGAACTAGTAAGCTATGAGTACAACATATAATCCTTAGAATGATATAAAATAATCAATAATTATACAAGCATTGGAAGACATTCTTTTTGATTTTTTAATGGATTTTGGTGGATCATGGGAGGATCTCATACAATTAGTGTTGTTTTAAAATTAAAAACCTAATTTTCCTCGATTCATTTTGATCTTTTTGAATCATTTTTTAGCATAATTTTATTTATCAACCTATTTTTGGTGGAAATTGGTTTTCAGTCACTGGACCAGGCTTTGTTCAAAAGAAAATAAGGAAAATTTAGATGATCGGTAAATGGATGGAGAGAGCGTGCATTTGTCACAAATCCAATGTAGCTCATCATTGATGGACATTTCCATTCAATGTGTATTATCCTGTGTTCTTGAAAATCTCTCCAAGTACATGGTATCGTCATTTTGGGAAGAATGGAATGATATATCCAAGATACATTGGCCATTTGTAGATGCCACAATGGGTTGGTGAGGTGGGTTATAGGTTGGATTATCTACAGGGGATTAGTTTACCACAAAATGTGCTTCATGTATTTTAGTTGAATAAGTATCATCCACATACTGATATGAAATTTCATGTGATGAAGTTGACCTAGATGCGAAATATTTATTGGTTCATGTGCAAGTGAGAATTGTGGATTTGAAAAAAATTGGTTTTTGTGGTAAAATCATCATTCTATTATGGGGTTTAATTTAGAATGGTCAAATTTTGGATGAAACTATGGAATGGAAAATGGTATAGTAGAGAAATTTACAATACTCAATCATGAAAATGTTGTATTTCTCATTTCTATAGACGTAGCTTCTAATCGAATTAAGAATTTATCACCCCCCTCAGTTTATGTAATTAACTCGTTATATTGGTATTCTATTTTAAAATTTAGTTGGGTAATGATTTGGAATCATTGGATGTTTTTTTGACAAGTTTATAGGGGTTTTATAGAGTTTCATGGTTTGTGTGATGATAGTTTAAATTGTAAAAAACCATTAGGATTCCGTGCAATGAGAGATTGAGAACATTGGGAAGGCTCCCAATTTACACATGGATTAGGAAAACTATATAGAGTCCTAATAGAAACAATGTAATTTGGATGATATGAGATAAGCATAGTTGGAGCATGGGTTTTCTAACTATGTGAGCCTACTAAGTGATGAGATTTTTGAGGCACCAATTCACACAAAATTTTCACAAAATTTTCCAAACTGGGACCGTTAACAATATGATTGGAAAATTGTTGATATAATTGGAATTTTCCCCTTAATTGAATATTTTCCCCAAAAATATACACTATTTCGTTTTTATCTCCACCCAATGGATATGGAGCCCCTCCCCCTTGGTCCTTGTGCAATTCATTAGTTAATATTGGTCCTTTGTGGACTTAATTACTTGGTAAAAATATGTTTGGGGTTATTTTCAATAGATTTAACATTCTTACCTCTCTTGGATTCATATATCTACTCTTTTGGGGATTAATATAATTTTTTTTTGAATCCAATGATGATAAAATATTATTATTTTTTGATATGACATATGATATAATACTGGTTTTGGATGATCTAATCCAATTTTTTTTAACAATTTGTTTTATTATTCATTTTTTCCAATGTTTATGTGGTTGTAGCATCTCTGTCATGACCAAAACCCACAAAAAAAATCCCCTCCTGAACTAAAAATAGATAAAGATTGATAATTATCACCAATCCCAACCACTATTATTCCCCTGGGTGGTGAACTGCACCATGGGTTTTTTATATCACCAAATAGGAGGAATTTCCATTTGATAGTAACTATGATCGCGAAATAATATGTATAAACCTAAATAAAACTCCAAGACACACATATATTTAAAATAATCAAAAATCCATCCCATATGCATTTTAATGTACTAATATTATAAATACATTGGAAATGTCCAGTTTTAATAACAAAAGAACATACCAAATTAGTGACATGGAAATTGTCCTAACGGTTGATCTGGTAAGGTCCAACACTGTCCATGTAATATCCCAGGAAACAAGAAAACAATGTTATACACATAGGGTGAGCATACATTTATACTCATTAGGAATATCAAAAGTCACTCATTCACAATTGAGGTAAGTATACAAATTCCCCATTGAGAAAATATAAGAAACTCAAAAGCACATAACATGGTATAATATCAATCCCAACCTCGCCAATGTCACACTCACCGAATAACAAAAGTCGTGTAATGTACTAATCACATCGTTGATATGGTACCATGCACCACTTCCCACTGGTTGACTTTACATACCCAATGGTGAATTTCCTAACATTACCATGCTCTTCCAAAATCCCCACTATCACAACCATCCCATACACACCTGGGCCCCATACCACATCCCTCTGCAAACACATGGGGCACAACCACATCACATCACCCCCATAGACATGTGGGCCATAAAACCATAACCTCATCCGGAACACTCCTGGAAAATTGAAACATATATCATTTTGAGGACACATGGTAATGAAGACATCTCCTACAAGAAACCTTGTCCTCACAACCACAACACAACCTCCCCGAAGAGTCATTGGTTACCTATTATTTGAATATATAGCCGATAAGTTCCAATAACAATCCATCCATCCTCTAATCGAGGTTTTCGAAAATGAAACCTTCCACCATAACAATGGGGGTGTTTGGCAAGTATTTCTCAACATGGGTGGGCTGAATATTGAAATCACAAGGAACTGCAAGTATATATATAGGTACTAAACACTCTTCCCAAACTATGTGTTTTCGAAACAATCATCTTTCCCAAAGAAATCATAACTTCCTACCTCCTCTTATGAATAACCACATAGACAACAAAAGATATAATTTATAACCCTATACATCTCATTCATCAAAATTATCATTTTTTATTTAATAAGAAAAAATTATTTCATGCATTCCTACTAAGTAAACTACCAAAATTGTACATTTTATAAGGACGTAGAAATCATACCTACCATTTCCAATGGAAAATGGAGTGGGAAGGACATGGGTAGAAGAAACTACTCTCTCACCAATTCCTAATATACGGGTCTTTTCAAACTCTAGGAGAAACAGTCCCACAAGGTAGCTCCATTTTTATTCAAAATTATCCATCCCAAACCATCCGAAGAATCCCTGCTACACGAAAAGCACTGCATCCAGCAAAAAAACAAAACTAAACCACATTTCTATCCAATTGAAAAAAAATTCACCCATTCCAAAATAAACAACATATCAACCTATGATTACGTTACACCACCCATAAAAATCCATTCCTAAAACCCTTAACAACAATCACCAAAGCTAGAACCCTATTACACAAATATAGCACACCTTACCCATAGAGTCATCCCCTTGTCTGTCATTGTACCCAAAATCGTTCTTCCAACTATTGAACCATACAACCCACACAAGGCCTAAAAAAACAAAAAAAACACACAACACACATCCACATCTTTCAAAAATAGTGTATTAATATTTTGAAAAAACTGTTCCTTAATTCTACATTCATAATTCAGGAGTAAACATAGCACATGTTTAATCCTCATGAATCCATTTATTTAACTGGGTGTAAATGATTAACCAGATTCTCATATTTGAATCAATTCAACAGAGTATCGGGATAATGTATAAATCACCACCCATGATTTTCATAATGATACTACACATACGATTCACAATAGGGATCAAAGATAATAGATTAAAAAAATGATCATCATCAACATCACCCCATCCCTTATTTATTACTAAAGTACCATATCCAATTATATTTGTTATAATCATATTCATCACCCCTCCTTTATCTCTCTTTTTTGGGTTTCAACCATACCCAAAATAAGACATTGGTACCCCCCTCATTATACACAATGAAATGGGAGAAGGATGAATCCCTTACTTGAGAAATAGTTGATCAAAAACTTTTACTTACACCAAAACAGAGGGTTGTACATATATAAGGAGACCCGAAGGGAACTAAATTTAATGTCCATATTAAACACATGAATCTACGAGGAAGAAAGGATGTGTTCTCAACAAGATAAAAATGGAAAAACATAGGGAAGAGAAGTTATCGGCATAAAAGATCCAGATCCTATGTCAATGGAAGGAAATGATTTTGTCGTCCATTAAAGTCGGATCATAGTAATGAATATATAGATTGAAAATTTCAATTTCATAGAAACATGATGATATTAATGAATTAATTATTAACATTTTTAACTCTATTATATACTCTCAAAAAAAAATTAATCTCTTTTCATTAAAAATAAAATATAAGCGGGGATAAACTGGAAAAACTAGAGAAATAAATAAATGACTCCCTAATGGGTGAGTCATTGACGTGAGTTAACAATAGCAAGTCACTGAAAGCGTGTCACTGACGTGTCCCACTGACAGTGATTCGGTGACATGATACATCAATACAAGACTCCCTAACAGTACTCACTGATGCTCGACCTACCAAAGCATGACCTACGGAAATTTGACTTACTGGCTCCCAACCTACCCATGTCATACCAATCGAAACTCGACCTACCAATGCCTAACCAGCCGACACCAGACCTATTGACGCCTCACATAACATCACCTAACCTACCAATGCTGACCCACGAACATTGGTCCACAGACATGGCATACTGGTGGAAGAACTTGAATTTGGACATTCACATGAAATATGATACCATTTCCCCCATGAACACCCTAGACACTAGGTATTTAAAATGTAATGGACTCGGGAGGTCTGGGTCATTTTAGAGGATACATCTGAAACTAATCTCACCCCGTAGAATCCAAAACCAAACCTATGAGAAATAGGGGTCCGAAAAACCACTCAGTAATATACCTCTCAATGATAAACCACCATTCATTGTATGAAATCTAAAGGGAAACCTCGACATCCATGAAAACCTCCTCCTACATCCACTACACCTAACCAACTAAAAGGAAAACTACACGAGAAACAAAACTATACTATTTGGAAACATGAATGTTATAATTCTTTCATCAATAACGTAAAAATATCTACCCTGGGTGGCACTGACTCATCCACATAGTTTTAATCACTTCTCTATTAATGTGTATCGATTTAGAATCTGGTCCTCCCCATTCTACATGACACGACATCATCACACATTATGTAACAAGGAAGCAACTCATATTATATAAAACATTGTTCATGTATTACATCACAATGAAATGAAGACAAGAAAAATTCAAAATAGATCATGGTACTGCAAACACATCTATGATTATCACTCCAATGTACTCTCATCTAGGCCATTATACCTCGACAACACATGATCCAAGGGAATGGTGTGTCTGCAATGAACATTCATTTGATGATCTTGGATCTCCATTAGACTCTCCACAAATGTAGTGTAATCCTCAATATCCATCACTCCCCATTCAATCATGTGGAATTCATCTTAATGATACTTATAAAGCTGGGAGACCAGGAAGAGGTCGTGGATCCACTCCTACTATGAAGGAAATTCCAAAAAGAATGTAACAACGATAACATTACCCAATTTATTGAACAGTCTAATGAACTAGGGACAATGCTTACTCACTCTACCGAACCTTTACTACCCATGTTGATGAGTTACGATTCAGAACACCTAGTCTCCAACCATGAACACCAACGACCTCCTCTTATGACTGGAATATGACTTCTTTCAGTCATGTGTTTCCATCAACCTCCTACGGAAAATCTACACTTTAACATAAGTACACTACACTACGTATGAATCAAGAACACATTCCTCTATATCGTCTACCCAACATAAAGGTGAATGACATATTAACCAATACAAGGCTTTAAAATGATCCATAAATTTGGAAGAGTGATAAATATTGTTGTATTAAAAATATACCATTTTAATTTTTTACATCCCATACTAACCATAGTCCAAGACGCATGATCCCAACATGCCCTCGAACATATGGATTGTCTACTATCTCTTCCCATCATGATAAGGGTGGAAGGCAGTGTTACAGCTTAACTAAATTCCCAATGAAATTTTCAGTCCAATCTACAATCATTAGGTAAATCGTGTATCCTATTCTGAGATAATGAATCTCAGAACTCTATGCAGCTACACCACCTCAGACACATATATCATGGCCATGTCATTCACATCACCTAATTACTTGATTTCCAATAAGTGTTCTGATTTTATTATCCTTTCAAATACTACATAGAGAGCATCACAACCTCACTGAGCACTAGGTAGTCCTAGGAAGAAATACATAACATTTTACCTAGTTCCACTTAGGAAAATCTAGGGGATTTAAAAAAATCTTCATGAATATGGTCCCCATATTACACCTCTAGAGGCAATAATAATATCTCCACAAACACCACCACTATACGATTTATCCAGGGCCACCAAAAGAGATCCCTCAAGCCACTGTACATCATGGAAACTACTAACTGTAGAACTAGGGGTGATCTATGAAACTCATATTAAACTTTGTCATGAATAACCACTAGAACAAATATATTCTCAGGGAACATCATATGTTTCGAATGATCCACTAACCATCCAACTAGAGCATTATTTTCGTCAATGTGATCATGCATCTCATACATCTATGAGTCTCCCCACTAAGAGTCCTCCATATACTACCTTAGATATGGCTGCACTGTTTTCTTCATGACGGAGACTCTACTGGCATCCATTTATACATCTAATTGAAAGATACTAAACTCGTCCATCACTATATAAGAATTAATTGTATCACAAACTTCGTCCCTCTATGACATCATGCTCAATGCATCTGCCACAAAATTCTCCATTATCAGGGTGTGAGAGATCTCAAAATCATTATCCTGAAGAATATCCATCCACTGCTGCTTCAAAAAGTTTATATATCTTTGTGAAAATATAAACCACATGTTCTTATTAACTATAAAGACCAAAAACACTCATCAATGAGGTTATATCACAACAACATCAGTGTGAACAAGACTACCATTTGATACAGATCATGGGTGTAATTATTACATTAGTTGGGAAGAAAATAACTAGGCCCATAAGAGATCACTAACCTTTTTTTATCATCACACAACCCATGAATATATGAGATCCATCTCAAAAAACAATGGACATCACCCCTTCCTGTAGCTACTAGGTCACTGGAGCTCTAACCAACTTCCACATCAGATAGATGAATGCTACCTGACACTGGTCATTCCACACAATGGTGGGTCCTTTCTTGTCAAATTTTTCAATAGACTTAATATTCAGGATAAATTGGGTATAAATATTTTGTAATATCCACCTAAAGAGATCAAAATGTGAACCTCTACGACATTTTACTGTTCTTCCCAAGAAACAACTACATTGAACTTTGATGGGCCCACTAGTAAACCCTATGGAGACACCAGATGTTGAAGGATGTGGACCTCCCGTGTAATGAACATTCACTTGGCCAACATTCCATTGATCTGGTGGTGGTGAAGGACCTCCAAGTCTATCCTAATATTCTCAGTCTACTTCTCCTATGACATTAACTATATTAGTATATCTTAAAATAATATGATAACAAACATTTCTAGAAACCCACAGATGACAGAGTTTACGATCCCCATGAACACGGGTGGTGCATTCATAACACTAGATGAAAAAAAATAAAAACACGATGATCCAATAACTACACCTAAAATAGTCATCAAGATTTCACCCTCCTTAACCCAAATTTTGTGATACCCAAACAACTTATCAATCATAGAAAATAAACATGATTCCCTTGGATATTTGAAATGGTCATCTATCGTCAAGAGAGGGTAACCATTCATTATTATCTCTTGAGTCAACATCTAATAGTCTATGCACATCCTCATACCACCATTTTCATTCCATAAAAACAAGATCAGATCACCCCATAGAGACTCCCTAGGTCAGATAAATCCCTTATACATCTGAAATTCAAATTGAATCCTTATCTCCCACATCTCATAAGGTTCAATATGATAAGGATCCATCTAGATCAGATGATCACATGTATTTATTTAAATCACGAACTCAAAATAACATCGATGGGGTAGAGTCACATCCTCTTGGGGGAAAATACATGTATTATCCAAAAAAATTGGGAACCTCCATCATCTCATCATCCACCAATTCCGCTTACAACTCATCCAACAGGGAAGGAAGAGGATTAAAATGTCAATTTCCCATCAAAAAATTCATCTCCCCAATGAATGTCACAGGTAGTTCAACCATGTCTGAAAACACAACAATCCTTTGGAAGCATTCAATAATATATTTCGTGGGAAAAGATAGACAATTCTAAAGATGATATAATATTGTTGTGTCTATAGAATAATGTGATCACGATTAGACTAATGTGGCCCTAATAACAACCCACGTTCATAGAAAACAAAAAAAAATTGTCCCGACCCACAAATCATGTACTGAACACTAGGGGAAAAGAAAGACACTCTATGTATAGTCAAAGAGAAAAGACTGGACCGAGTTCAAGAAAGGAGTTGTATGATTCTGAATAAAAAAATGACATGAAGTTGTAATAAAAAAAACTGATCATTCCATGAATTATCATTGTCTATGTTTGAACTCCTTACTCTAGAGTGTGAAATTGACCATGCCAATATTATCTACCCCTATAATGTCGACCACCTCCTGGATCATTACCAATAATAGGCCCTTAATGAACACACTGAGGTCATTTTCCACTTGCTCCATCTCCTCTTGGTTGAGTAGGATCCCATTTTCCCACCATATAAATCTCCTTGGACATAAACTATTATAGTACAGAGTGCTGAACCATCCCACCTCCACCATATTGGGATCAAACTGGGCACTAAATCTGATGGTTTATGTGTCCTCTATAAACGAAACATATAGGTCCCAATCCTTTGGGAAAATCAAGAGGAACAGAATGTTGAATCAAGTAATTCATAGGACGAATCCCCGTTGTCCTAAACCTTAGAGGCCTTGGTGCTTGGGACCTACCACTATTATCCTTATCCTTTGAAGAACCATTTTGTATCCCCACTCATGATAGAGCTCCTCACATGTGTATTCACTAAACTACATATTCATTCTTTTAGACCATTATGTATGTCGATCTGGTAAAAAGTGTGATTTCCTAATGGAGGGAATGATGATGTTATTCCCTTACGCATCTTTCCCATGACCCCTCATTCGAAAAACAAGTCAATGAAAACTGAAAGTGATCCTTGAATATTATCCCCAATTCCCATGTCAATATACTCCCCTACTAGAGTGACAGATTCTATTGCTGCTTATCATCATTCATGTACAAAGAAAGGAATTCATCCATGAACACCTTCTCGAAATAGACCCTTGTAACATTGGAATCCAGTATCTCCCATGGTACAGTGTCCACCACTGTACCTAGGGCTCTCCTATCAACAAAAAAACCTATAATAGAACCTAATACTCCATCAATTCCCATATGAGGCTGAAGGGGATCTCATGATCCTCATTCTAGATCTGTATCTCATTGTATGAGGAACTACACTCATACATTCCCATGGTCTGCTACTATAAATAATGTAGTATTCTCAGACACTAGTTGTCCTCCTTCTCTAGATCAACCCTTCGCTGATTAGCTAGATCATCTTACTTTGCCTCCACTATATGAGCTACATGGGGATGACCACCTGGTGCCATAGGTGAATCGTAATAAAAGAACTTATAATCTTGCGTATTATGGAATATTGATTAAGATTCATTTTAAGTTGTTATTTATATAAATTCTGTGAAATGCCCAAATTCAAAAAAGAAAAAAAGTCATCATGATACATGTACGTTTCCAAGGTTCTATAACCCTCCAATAGTGAATCCTCACTTGGTCATTCAGTTAGTTCAGAGTCCTTTCAAGAGATCACGGGGGGCTTAAAATTTTGTGTCAAATCTAGTCTACACTGGACTATGTCTTGCACCAAGATCAACTGATCCTTTTTCCATACCAACCCATGAAATCCTATCTTCCCTAACTATGAACTCAATCCTATCTCACAACCAACATCTCTGACACAATTCTTTCATTACCCCCACCCTCCATTTATTTCATTCCTTGGCTAGAAATGAAGAAAGAGAGATAATGACCCATGAGCCCCACCTCCAGTCGGCCCCAGGGTTGTGTCCAGCACCAAGGGTATAGAGTTATCACAACATGGGGTGAATTTACATTTATATTCTAACCCTGATATTGAGATAAGTTTTATCAACCTCAAAAATACTCCAACACACACATATATAAAACAATCCAAAAACCATCACAAATTTATGATTAATTTAAAACTGTTAAAAATTCTATGAAATGATCCAATGTAAATTCCAAAATAACAAATTTATGTAGAGACATGGAAACTACCCCAACATCATAGCTAGTAAGGTCCATCATGGTTTGCCTAATCTCCCTAGAAACATGAAAACATATTTATATACATAGGGTGATCGTACAAGTGTAATCAATATGAAATGCCAATGACTCTCTAGCACAAGTGGAGAAGAATACTAATTACCCTGTATGAAAATATAAGAAACTCCAAATCACATAACAGGTTATACTATCCACCCTAACATCACCCAAGGAATGTTCACCAAATTATGAAATTCATGAAAAGTTATGTAGTTATAAAATAAATAATAGTGTACCATTCACCACATCACACTAGTTATCTGGTCATACAAAATGACGGACGGCTTATCGCTACCACTCACTTCTAGAAGCCCCACCATCATAAAATTCTTACACTCAGCTGGTCCATATACAACATCCCACAAGGAAACTACTGGGCCACAACCACATCACATCATGAACACAGACATAATGGCCCCAAAACCATATCCTCATCCAAAATACACCTGGGAATGTACAACATATCTCATCTCGAAGACACCTAAGAAAGTTCACCTCTCCCGCAGACACATTGTCCTCACAACCAACCCATAACCTTCCTAAAGAGTCTTGGGAAATTAATTACTAGATGAAGGAGGAGAGAAGAACCAATAATCATAAATCCATCTTCCCACCATGATGTTGGTAAAGGACACCCTACCCCATAATAATTAGGATGTTTAGTATGTTTTCTCAAAACGAGGGGATGCATATACAAATAACAATGATCTTAATGTATATATATTGTTACAAAAAACTCATTACAACCTATGGTTTTAAAAAAACAACCATCCCATAGAAATCTTCCCTTACTGCCACCTCTGATGCATGACCATATAGCTAGCCACAAAGATTATTCACAACCTCAACCATTTAATTCAACAAATTAGAATTGTTTATTTAACAAGAAATATTTATTGTTTCCATTCCAACATAGGCAACTACAAATAACCATACACATTATAAGGGTGATGCAACCATACCTACCACTGCCATATCCAAATAGAGAGAGAAGGACCATAGTAGAAGAATCTAGTCCAACAACCCATTCCCAATATATAGATCCCAAAAAGCACTGGGAGAAAAGCCCAAGTAAGGTACCACTATCAATCTTCTGAATTATCCCTCCCAAATCATCCTCTATGGCCCCATTACATGAAAATTACAATATCGAACAAAATAACAAAACTCAACACGATTGTAGTCCCAATACATAAAAAGTTCATCCATTCTACTATCAGCAACAACTAAAAATTATATTCTATTACACCACTCATACCTATACATTAACAAAAGCCACAGAAACCATAATCAAATCCAAAACCCTACAACAAAAATATACCACATCATACCAATAGAGCCATCCCATTGTTCACCCATATACCCACAATTGTGATTCCAACGGTTACACCTTACAACCCACACAAGGCACTAAAGCGTAATAGATCCAAACACAGAAAACAACCACACCTTTAATGTAGTTTTTATATAGATTTGACGAAAAATATTCTTTAATTCTAATTTCATAATTCAGTGGAGATCACAACACTAGATAAATCATGGGGCATCCATTTATTTAATAAGTTGTACTTGGTTAACAAGATTCTCATATTTTGAACCATTAAATAGATGTTCAACAACATGTATAAATAATAACCCATGAATAAGTATAGTTAACTGAAAATGATGATTTTTAGATAGATTATACCAATTCAATTCGCTTTAGGGATCAAAGACAATAGATATAATAAATGGTCATCAATAACATCACCTCATCCTAATTTATTACTAAAGTATCTGGTCTTATTATCTTCATTATTATCATCTTACCCTCCCCTCATTTATCATAGTTATTAAGTTTTCATCCATACATACATCAATAAATTATTACACCCTCCCCACGTGAAAATCAATTAAAATAGAGAGGAAGGAATCCCTTCCTCATAAAATATATGATCAGCAACTATTCTTTATTCCCAAACAGAAGGCCACGCTGGAAGTAGAAGACACTAATGGAAAATGAACCTTAATTCCACATTAAAATATTCAACTCCATATAGACGATAGGATCTGGGTGGACCAAAAGAAAAATGGAAACACAATGGGGAGAGAAGATCTCAGATTACAAGATCCAAATGCTATATCAATATTAGGAAACTGTTTCAAGGGCCATTAAACTCAGATCGTGGTCATGATTACAATGTTTGACTATTTAAAATTCTCTAGATTTTTATGATATTAAATATATAATTTATATCATTTATATGCCTTTATAAATGCTAAAAAAGTTTTTGAACCTGAATATCCGTAAAATATAATGTATGAGGGTTGAAACTTGAAAAACTATAAAAATAATGAAATGAATAAATGATGCATGATTCCCCTATGTGTGTCACCAACATTGACTCATCAATGGAGAGTAACACACGCGACCCACTGACATCGATTTACTGACACAGACCACCGAAACTGGACTCACTGACATGAGTCACTCATGCCCAACCTACGGATTCCCAACATAAGGACACCAAATCTACTAATTCCCAACCTATCGATGCCCAACCTACCGATGCCCGACCCACTGACTCTTGACCCGCCGATGCCCATGGTACAGACACATGTCCAGCCGATGCCCATCATACCAATGCCCCACCTACCAATGTCCGCCCTACATATTCCTAACCTACCAACCTGACCGACTAATGGATGAACTAAAATTTTGGAAAACTCTTTAAATGATTTATTATTGCCTCCCACAACACCCCAAACACATGATTTTTACAAATTAATAGTCTTGAGAGTTATGTGCCCTTACATTCACTCTTAACTAATCTTATTAAACCATGAATTCTTAATTTAATACATATTTAATATCATGAAATTAATTTTTAAATGGATGTGAAAATCGTTATTAGAACCCGCTATTGTGATAATCTTCAAGAATGGTAGAATTTGGTTGTTTTTTGTGACGTGATTTTTTTCCAATATTATCAAATGTTTACTTTAAAATTATGGTTTGGTTTTGTTGTATTGAAAATTTGTTTACTTTTTTTTTCAAAAAAAGTATGGGTATATTGAAATTTTTTCACTATATTGTTTTTCAATCATTTTTTGAAAAACAGTTGACATGTGTTCCTTTTTATTATCATGAACCTATTGAAGAGGTGTGTTACAATGGGGCACTTTCATTATGTGTACCATAAGAGAATTGGTAGATTTAATAGATACCACTCATGAGTACTGAACATTAACCTTGGAATTCAAATGTGGATTTATGGGATGGAATCAGTTATTAAAAATGGATTTTCAAAATGGTGATTTTGTAGAATTCCTTCCTTGTAAATTACTTTGATCAGAAATTTATTGGTAATAAAACTATTTATCATTGTATATAATTTTTTTAAATAAAAATTATCTAAAATTTTTTATATAAATTTTTAAACATGTTCTATAACATTACTGTGAGTAGTAAATCCCTAGGGGGAATCTTTCGGAGTATTATACTCACCAACTACATAGATACTCTTCCACGTTTTCAAATGATACATTATGAGTCATAGATAAAGGAAAATTAACTAATTTCTTTAGTTTTTCATCATGATACCCTGAGAATGGAATTTAGAGTTGGATCATAGAGGAGGATGGGAGATATGGAGTTTCTGTATTTAATTCTCCATTTTTTGTTAGTATTTTGTTCATCGTTACACTATGAATTTGGTTTTCGTTTCAACATTGAAATATGGTATGCTCTATTGTTGGTATTCTTACTTTTGAGTTGTATAATGTTTTTATCATTCATCATATAGTTGTTTTTTTGGTTATGTTCATCTGATTTTTATATTTTATTTTCAAAAGTAAAATAGTCCTCTAATTCTTTATATGTCACTAGGAATTTATTGCAAGCCTTTTGGTGACTGTGGGATGTCATAGAAGGCATAGTAAGGTCATACAAAATTTTCCTGCCAATGAGGAGGTGATGGATATTACAGGACATGTACTGGTTTATGAAATCAAATTTCATTTCCAAAATTTAACACATGCTTGTTACTTAATATAAAAAGTCATTTCATGTGATAGATGTTGTATTTGATCCTTACAATATCCCTAACTGTGTACAAATCACTAGTGTTCCTAAAAAAGGTTTTTTGTAACATAATGTATACATCCCCATTTTCCTGAAGCTACCAACATTCAATGATGGAATAAGGTGTAATTTTTTCTGACTATACACACATCATATTAAAATTATCATATAAATAACCCATCAAATTATATAATAAATAATCTTTGTATGCATCAACATTAAAAAAATTACATTTTATATAAAACCGAATATTGAATATCCCCTACCTTTCTTTAGCCTCATTCTATATTGATCATTTGTGTTTTAGAAAGCTATACATATTGATAATACAATAATATGATTGTTCCCTACATGAACCTAGATATATGAGGTATCATCAAGTACACTAGTTCAATTTTATCCCATTAATGGGGTGAGTAAAAATAAATTTACCACTAAAATAGTTTCCGTAACTTTCAAAATAAATACAATGTTTTACATGTTATATTCATATAAAAAATAATGTGTGGATGAATTTAAAGTAATCACTATTTATCCTCAGGTTCTAATTCACCTATGATCGACCATACCTTCTTTAGAGTGTCTCATATGTCATTGAGTAAAAAATAATAAACATTCTATGAGATAGGTAAATGGACGCCCCAAATATCATCATCCAAAATAAGAATTTTTATTTTCCTGAAATGAAACATTATTGGGTTGAGTGGAAACATTACTATATATGAAATGGTATGAAGCATTAGAGAAGAAATAAAAACCATTCATGAAATTTTTTAAATTATATATACCATGAATACAATCTAAACATCAATGAATATATATTTCCCTCCTATACTTATCAAATTCAATGGGATATTGGAAATATTAGTCTATATTGTGAGAAGTCTTTATATACTCATCCTTGTTCTTTTTTACATTCAATTTAACCATGAATGGATATAATAACTTGGGTAATTATCAATTTTTTTATCTCATTCGCGAATGCACAAATTTTTAATTAGTATATTCTATTAGTATCCTCTATTTAGGATTTGTTGTCAAAATTCACTTCATTTATCTCCACCATAGAGTGGTGAAGCATGAAACACCAAATTATATCATATATAAATCTCAATTATTTACCAACACTCAGGGGTAGTTCATCCCACACTGATCATATAATATATAAATCTAATTGCTAGAGTTTTTACCTAATATGAATATCAGATATATACATATATATATCACATCAATAGGGAAATCAGTTCCTCCAAAAATATCCCATTTATATATCACATATTTAGTTTGAGTCTTTATCATCAAAGTCATTTATTATATTCACTTACCATTAAGGGAAGTGTCTCCCCATCATCTATATTTATTTTTACATTCATTTATTATCAAGGATAGTGCAACCCTCCCATATATCTCATTTAATTTATTAATTTATTAATGGGGATAGTTTGTCACACTCATCTATATCATTGGTTTTTTCCTTCCATATGATCCCCTCAAACATCTCATAGGTTGAGCAATACAGCACAGAACATATATTCATCAATTTATAATATTAGGTATATCTCATACTAGAATCTCTATACTGACCCCCCTATGGTTTATCATTTGGACCAGTCACCATCCAAGCTCCCTTTATCCATGTCATAGTTCAGACACCTTTTTTTAGCTCCTCTATCATGTTCCTAATACTAGTTCCACATCCCATAAAATAGATGGGAAAACAACATTCGTCATTATAATGATAGTATTTCATCCTCATAGACCCCACTAGAAATGAAACATTGAAATCACTGTAGTGAAATTTTTTAATGTGCGTCTGAATACCCATTTCATCCCAGGTAATTCCTCTCCAAGGTAACCTATTTATAACTACTACCTAGGGGATGAAAATATATATAAAAAGAACCCAATGATATGGAACACTCTTCTTAATATATAATAGACAATCCAATGGGCTATATGGATTATAATGGTTCCATTCTTTTTCTATTCATCCAATCGTTCATATACAAACACTCATCTTTAAAAGGTGGAATCTAATAGAATATATTCCATGGCCACATTTTTCTACATTTATCATTTTCACCCATATAGTAACTTTATATTTCATAACTTACAATTATGATTGATCCCATGTCCACTAATAGATTAGTCACTAACTAGTTTCCAATGATCCATCTTAGCCCTTGGTAGTTGGCTTATTTTTGGGAATTTTATAGAAAAAAATCATTTTCAAAATGAATGTTCAATCATAAAAAATGGAGATCACATAAAACATGATAGATAACAACATCCAAATACATAGGGTTATTTCCAAGTGTCCACATACCTCATAGAGAGTTATTACCTTTAATGAAATCTCTAATACTATCATACAAGATCATCCAGTCCATATACATGATCGTATAAAACCCTAATATCCTATCTAAACAAATAATATGAGTTTAATTTAATTATAAAAATTCATAATTATTCATTAAAATTGAATAAAAATTTGAATAATCTCCTATAAAATCGCATAAAAATATAATTGTGCGGAAACCACTTGTAATAGGGAATCAACCATTATTGAAACATCCATAATCAATAATATAATAAAATCCATTACACAAGACATGTAAAGCCCCGACCCTAGTTACCCAGAGTCGGTGCATTATTACATAACATTGGCATGATCACAAGAAAGATCAAATCTCGAAAGACCGATTGGTTTAGTAGCCTTGGAAACACTAGATATATTCATAAGTCTTACATTACATCATAAAATGAAAAACTACTACAACAACATAATGTATCCACAGTCCACACTATTATCCCCTCATAATATCCCTGCAGGTCATTCATAACTTACTTCTTCACATCCTGTGAAAAATAAAACATAGAAAAGGGGTGAGCTCAAATGCCCAGTAAGGATAACAATATAGCGGAACATTCAAAATAAGCATAAACATTTAAGGCAATGCATTACTAAAACAAAATACTTTTGAACTTGAACTTCAATATAGTATGGAAAAAGTAAAATGAAATAATTCCATTTACTTTTTCACATGGATATTCTACTAATCGAATAATCACATGCAATATCAATAACCACTTTCAAAATGTTGGGATGCATAATGCCAGACTATCATAACCACATAGCCAAGGCCTCGTGCCAAGACTAAAAATAATATTTTGTCAAGGCCTTCTGCTAAGACAGTAGTTTGTCTCATGAGACCTACCGATGCATCAAGGAGCATTAGCGGGCTCCACCCGTCACATATTAAGTCCAATGCATTCCCAAACGAAAAGGTTTAAACATAACATAAACATTCGTATTAAAACTAGCATACGAACTGTCTATAATTTCACCATAAACTATGAATGGTATAAAAATAGCACATCCATAGTCAAACATATCACAAAACCTTCAATACAATATAGAAGTTTTGTATCATAATAAATCAACTTCAAATAAGCGTAAAATCCATCAAAGGATGTTGACATAGATGAAATCAAAACTCTTTTTAGATAAATATCTCTTTCTATTTTTGAAATCATTTAAGAGCCATATAAAATAAAACATTTTCTTGAAAATATTCTTATAATCTTGTAAGGAAACCTTTGAAGATTTTATAACGGTGGAATATAACCGCACCCACCGTATAAGTTAAAAACAACATTCTTACCTTAATTCTGTCGAAAAGTTTAAAAAGGACCTTGTTTTGAAAACGACGGAACGATTCCTCTTATAAAAAGTAAAATAATGGTATAAAAGACTTTAACCCATATTCTTGTAAAAATGTTTTGAAATACATTTTGAAGAAACATGGATGTGGATGATAAATAGATCCCAGTAGATTATTACGTATAAACAACCTCGGATAATGAAGAGATTGTTAAATAACCCTTACCTTGTACTTTTCCTTGGTTGGGGTAGGTTAACCTCCTGTATAATGGTGAAATAATTGTTATTAAATTATCCAAGAATCATATACATTAATATTATATCATATATAATCTTTTAATATTGATTTGATAATAATATCTTAGTATTATCGTTGTTTCGGGTGTTAACTTACTTGTTTTCTTTTGTATGTTTTGTTACCTAAGACATGTTTGTAAAGGATAGGTTGTATATTATTCATATTCAGAATGATATCAAGTCCTTAAACATCCTTTTTAAATCATCAAATGATAAATATACTTGAATGGATACGATGGATAATGAATCTTATCGCGTTTGTGGAGATGATAGTCCGTACGTACGCACGAGCGAAAATATCATTCTTTTGATATTAAAATAATATATAAATGGATGGTATATCATATAAACAGAATCATTAACATGTTATATTTATTATTAACATGAGTTACACATAATTATTATACCCATCCAAATAATATTATATTGAATAACAATTACACCACGACGTGGAGACGGTAAACTGTATGTACGCACGTATGGTGACATGTTATTCAAAGGGTGGATAGAATAATGAATATAGTTGTAACATATTTATAACAACATCACAGTATATAAATGATACTGTAGTTATTGTTTTAGAATGGTAACAACAAAGGAATAATAAGTGGAAGAAGAAATGAACTTGGAAAAGGGTGGTGAAATCATTACCTCTTCTTCGGGTTCTTCCTTTTGATTTGATCAAAAGGGCTCCATAGGTTGGATTTCTGATCAAAATAAGGCCTCTAGGTTGTATTGAGGGATGTTGGGAGAGTATTTGGGCAGAGTTTGGCCGAACCAAAAGGCTTTGATGATGTTATGAAATGAGAAGGAGGAGTGACCTTTTATAAGAGGGGTGACGGGCACCTTTGGAAAAGCTAGAGATATTAGTTTATAACAAATTCATATTCGGTTTCCAATGGCTCCAAAGTTCACTATTCAAAGGTTAAGGTGGGGATGGGTCGAAAAAAACTCAACCAATAGAATTCAGATAGGTTTGGGTACTTATATTAACCTTATCGTTAAGTATTAACTCTAAGTTAATTAGTTTCACTTTTACAATGTCTCTTTTTATTTTTATATAATATGGTTAATAAACATACTATATATATCCAAGAGACCCCCAAGTGCTCCATTAATGATTAACCTATCATGATATAAGTCTATTGGACGAACCTTAGATTTTTAGGAATTTAATATTAATTAATAATATAATATTTGTTTTAAGAACTCTTTTATGTCAATTTTGACACTATTCAATAGTTGAATTTTTTGAAACTCATAACAGATTGATTAATTCGAAAAAAGTAAATTAAATCAGTCCTATTATATCATATTAGCCTAGAAAATTAGTTTAATTCATTAAAAGTTTCATATTATATTTATTTGGGTATTTATAATATCAATTATTTTGATTTTTCATTATTATTGTAATTACTGCATCATCATTGTGTCATAAATAAATTATATTATTTAATGTCTAAAAAATATAAATAAAATATAATTATTTAGTAAATATTTTTATATTTCTAATTAATATTTATAGTCGAAAATCCAACATATATAACCATATGTAAAAATTGTTTTTCTAAAAGATATATGCTTGTGTCATTTTTGTATTCATTTTAACTTAATTAAAATAAAGTTTCATTATCACTTACAAGTGGATCCATGGGGTCCCCAAATAGACCCAAAGATGCCCATGGTCGACCATGTATCAAAAAATAGTGTGAAGACACGTTTTAGGGTAATTTAGTATTATTATAATATTATTTTTTAACCCTTATTTACCGGATTTACCCTTAACCATGGTAAATAAAATATTTACCGCAGTAATTATTCAAAATGTCTAAAAATAAATGTTATCTATTTACAAAATTTGAACATCCTGATTCCAAATAAGGAATCCATTTTTCTAAATTCAAAACATAGAAGTGGCAGAAATTAATTTAAAATTAATTCCCGCTGTCAAAACAAAAAGCGTGTTTTTAAGAGATAATAACTATCAAAAGATTGACACTTGTTTATGTTCGGTTTAATTGTAAAATTATTTCCAATGACCAACATTATATTAAATTGTAAAAATATATTCTAAATATACTTTAAAACCACTCAAATTCATAATTTATCACTATTAATTATTTTGATTAAAAAAGTTGTTTTTAATTAAAATTTAGTAATTTTCACTATTCATCAAAATATTAAAGTTATCCGAAAAGTACCAAAATTTCACCTTAGGCTAAATTCGATATTCCGAATCCAAAAAAGAAGTCCATTTTGAAATATAAAATATATATAATTTCAAAAATTAGGTATTACTATACATAACGGCTAGTTTGATCGGTTGTGGTGTGTGTTAAAACTCGAAGTTGCGTACAACACATGCTACTGTTTTATTCAAATGAAAGCATACCGTGGAAGCTTGGGATGTTTCATTTTAAATTTTTTGATGTCTCCATTTAGTCAAAAGGTTTAAAATATTGTATTTAAAAAGGTTTCACTATTAAAAGTTGATAAAAGTGCAATACTGAAAATGAATCTGTTCTTGCATTATGACTAAGAAACTCATAATATGGATTCTAAAATTATAAGGATTATATAAAGTTTAAAATTTATTTAATACTATTCATGACCTATTTTAATGGTTTTTTTGTAATTCAAGGTGTGATTGAACTCGGTGTTGCGGGTAGTGCAAGTTATTGAATTATTTTGAAAAAATAACACACTATGAAATCTTGGGGTGTTATAATCTCCCCTCCTTCAATAAATTGAGTCCTCGCAATTTGAGATTTTTCTTCGAAAATAAAAGGTTGAAAATAGAAAATATATTTGTGGGAAAACCCACATCGAAAATTGGGTTACTAAAATTTAGTCTTAATATGAGGAAAAGAGAAATGAAAGGGTCACCATCAAATTATGATCTCGATTAGGAGAACATTGGTGGTAATTAGAGACATATAATTGGAGGAAAAACGTAAATATTTATAGGTAGTGATTGAGGTCATCAATCACAAACAAGTATAAAATTGAGGTCCTTAAACTCATCAATCTATGATGATTTGAAATACCATCGGTCCAACAAAACAAGGTGTATTGGGATGACACATTTTTGACGTTTCAAAATATCTTAGTTGAAATCCCACATCGAAAAATGAATTAATGAGGCCTCTATTTAAAATAAAGAGTGGAAAGTATGAAGATTACCGAAAATAACACATAATAGGGTTCCATGTAGGAAAATATGGATATGGAAGCGAAATCTAACCATCAATTATTTGATGGAGAGTGGTAGAGAACATGGCTATGAAAAGGCCAACAATCACAATGCCATAAATTAGTGATGATTTAAGGTACCATCCAGGACAACATTTTTGTTCTAAGTTTCTTTTCTTAATGTTGAGGAATTTATTTATGATATTGTCTAAGATCATAAGGAGATATACTTACTTTATAATTAGAGTTTTATCCATTAATAAATTTCTACCACAAACTCATCTTTCACTGTAAAAGATAATAGAACGTAAAAAATTCTATTTACAATATTCGTATAGGGTTCCAAAATAAACGAATTTATAATTCATCTACAAGATCTTTTAATAAAAACTACATTATTTAATCCAGGACATCTCGTGTGCCAGTGGTAGGTGATACACCCTTGTCGCCCTTCGGTTGTGGGTTCAAGTCTCGCAGCCTTGCCGGACGCGACGGGTTGCCGCCCGACCTCCAGGTTGTCCTTTTATGGCAATCCAAAATAATCCAAACTAGAACTATCCAAAATACTTCTTTCCAAACTCACAGTCCAACATTTATAAGGAAGGTAAACATAATGTAGATCCTTTTTACCCCGTAATATCATATGAATACCTTCATCATGTATTCTTTTAATACACTGAAACATCCTGAATTACCATATTCCTTATTCATTACATTCATGATCCCTTATTCCATATAGAATGATGGATATACT
The DNA here is from genome assembly GCA_963277665.1 of Viscum album. Taxonomy (NCBI): domain Eukaryota; kingdom Viridiplantae; phylum Streptophyta; class Magnoliopsida; order Santalales; family Viscaceae; genus Viscum; species Viscum album. The sequence continues at coordinate 2,111,550,776 of OY728120.1, forward strand.
TAGTTAATCCAAAAATGTTTCAAACCCCAACAATTATGGAATATAAAAATCATTAATCAGTTCCAAGGTAGTCAAGAATATCCAATATAATTTATCCAAAACAATCATGTATTATTCCAAAATCACTACCTCGGTATCAGAACTATATTATGGTTTATCATTCTCTGAACCATATATTTTCCAAAAATTTATCCTGTTATTGAGTCACTTTTCATTGTTCCACATAATCTCAAGTCCTTAATGAAATAGTACTGCAGTACAATCCTTATATACTCCATAATTATTATAACAAGTACATTGTTGTTACAACACTCAATTGACATAATCAACATAAGAACTCTAATCATTCCTCTTCATCTGTGGTAGTATCATAACATGATTATTATCCAATAACATCATTTGCGGCATAGTCTAATGATTGGGACATAGGTTCACGTAGTGTCCAAACTCCTTGCAAATGAAGCATTGTACATTTGAAACCATTTTTTTTACCCTTGTAGTCACGTACTTTGTGCCCTTTTCCTCCACACTTATAACAAACTCTCATTCCTTTTAGGCAAGTTCCAGGGTGTTTCTTTCCACAGTTATAACATATGGGAAAATTATTCTTTTCCCTCTTCCCTTTATCCATCTTTCTCTCTTACATCCTTTTCTTCTCTTGCTTCCCTTCAAATCCATAGGACTCAGTAAACTCTTTACTTATCTTATCAGCACATGATATTATTTCTTCATATGATGATAATACATGCGAGACTATTTCTCTTGTAAATTCTGGCTTAAGAACATAAAATATATGATCCTTCTTTCTCTTTGTGTCATGTGCATTGCTAGAGTTCTCATTCCTTCTTCTGGGCACCATTTCTAAATAATGGCATACATTAGATTAGTTTATGAATAACAATACCTAATCCCAAACTTGTAAAACACATAACATAAATTAAATAGTTTATGGATATAATCCATAATCATAAAAATGTCTCCTTTGAGAAAGTATATACTCATAAACCCTTCATAATGATTTGTAAAGAAAATGAGAGTTATCCTAAGCATATCCCACAGGAGTGTCGTAACCAAAAGTGCAGCAAGGCCCGTTGTCGTGCACCAGTTCCCGTTCGAGTCTAGCTCAAAGCGGTGTTTTCGGGTTTTACCCCTAGGTACATCTGTGCCAGAGCTGCCTCTACCTGCTCGTATCCAGACAGGGATGTATTGCTCGGAAAACTCACAAAATCCCTACAATACCAAAATTCTAGGAAGTTCTTCTACACTAATCCTCAAAGTTCATCTTAGGTCTACGTGCTCTAATCAGAGTTTATCTAAATCTAGCTTCCAAGGATTATACTAAACTTCATCTGATACCAACTGTAATCCCCCAACCCTAGTTACCCAGAGTCGGTGCATTATTACATAACATTGGCATGATCACAAGAAAGATCAAATCTCGAAAGACCGATTGGTTTAGTAGCCTTGGAAACACTAGATATATTAATAATTCTTACACTACATCATAAAATGAAAAACTACTACAACAACATAATGTCTCCACAGTCCACACTATTATCCCCTCATAATATCCCTGCAGGTCATTCATAACTTACTTCTTCACATCCTGGGAAAAATAAAACATAGAAAAGGGGTGAGCTCAAATGCCCAGTAAGGATAACAATATATCGGAACATTCAAAATAAGCATAAACATTTAAGGCAATGCATTACTGAAACAAAAGCCTTTTAAACTTGAACTTCAACATAGTATTGAAAATGTAAAATGAAATAATGCCATTTACTTTTTCACATGGATATTCTACTAATCGAATAATCACATGCAATATCAATAACCACTTTCATAATGTTGGGATGCATAATGCTAGACTATCATAACCACATAGCCAAGGCCTCCTACCAAGAATAAAAATAAGATTTTGTCAAGGCCTTCTGCCAAGACACTAGTTTGTCTCATGAGACCTACCGATGCATCGAGGAGCTATAGCGGGCTCCACCTGTCACATATTAAGTCCAATGCATTCCCATACGAAAAGGTTTAAACATAACATAAACATTCGTATTAAAACTAGCATATGAAATGTCAATAATTTCACCATAAACTATGAATGGTATAAAAATAGCACATCTATAGTCAAACATATCACAAAACCTTCAATACAATATAGAAGTTTTGTATCATAATAAATCAACTTCATATAAGCGTAAAATCCATCAAAGGATGTTGACATAGATGAAATCAAAACTCTTTTTAGAGAAATATCTCTTTCTATTTTTGAAATAATTTAAGAGCCATATAAAATAAATCATTTTCTTGAAAATATTCTTATAATCTTGTAAGGAAGCCTTTTAAGATTTTATAACGGCGGAAAATTACCGCACCCACCGTATAAGTTAAAAACAAAATTCTTACCTTAATTCTGTCGAAAAGGTTAAAAAGGACCTTGTTTTGAAAACGACGGAAAGATTCCTCTTATAAAAAGTAAAACAAGGGTATAAATGACTTTAACCCATATTCTTGTAAAAATGTTTTGAAATACATTTTGAAGAAACATGGATGTGGTTGATAATGAGATCCCAGTAGATTATTACGTATAAACAACCTCGGATAATGAAGAGATTGTTAAATAACCCTTACCTTGTACTTTTCCTTGGTTGGGGTAGGTTAACCTCATGTATAATGGTGAAATTATTATTATTAAATTATCCAAGAATAATATACATTAATATTATATCATATATGATCTTTTAATATTGATTTGATAATAATATCTTAGTATTATCGTTGTTTCGGGTGTTAACTTACTTGTTTTATTTTGTATGTTTTGTTACCTAAGAAATGTTTGTAAAGGATAGGTTGTATATTATTCATATCCAGAATGATATCAAGTCCTTAAACATCCTTTTTTAATCATCAAATGATAATTATACTTGAATGGATACGATGGAGAATGAATCTTATCGCGTTTGTGGAGACGGTAGTCCCTACGTACGCACGAGCGACAATATCATTCTTTTGATATTAAAATAATATATAAATGGATGGTATATCATATAAACAGAATCATTAACATGTTATATTTATTATTTACATGAGTTACACATCATTATTATACCCATCCAAATAATATTATATTGAATAACAATTACACCACGACGTGGAGACGGTAAACCGTATGTACGCACGTATGGTGACTTGTTATTCAAAGGGTGGATAGAATACTGAATATGGTTGTACCATATTTATAATAACATCACAGTATATAAATGTTACTGGAGTTATTATTTTAGAATGGTAACAACAAAGGAAGAATAAGTGGAAGAAGAAATGAACTTGGAAAAGGGTGGTGAAATCATTACCTCTTCTCCGGGTTCTTCCTTTTGATTTGATCAAAAGGGCTCCTTATGTTGGATTTCTGATCAAACTAAGGCCTCTAGGTTGTAGTGAGGGATGTTGGGAGAGTATTTGGGCAGAGTTTGGCCAAACCAAAAGGCTTTGATGGTGTGATTAAATGAGAAGGAGGAGTGACCTTTTATAAGAGGGGTGACAGGCACCTTTGGAAATTCTAGAGATATTAGTTTATAATAAATTCATATTCGGTTTCCAATGGCTCAAAAGTTCACTATTCAATGTTTAAGGTGGGTATGGGTCGAAAACAACTCAACCAATAGAATTCAGACAGGTTTGGGTACTTATATTAACCTTATCGTTAAGTATTAACTCTAAGTTAATTAGTTTCACTTTTACAATGTCTCTTTTTATTTTTATATAATATGGTTAATAAACTTACTATATATATACAAGAGACCCCCACGTGGTCCATTAATGATGAACCTATCATGATATAAGTCTCTTGGACGAACCATAGATTTTTATGAATTTAATATTAATTAATAATATAATATTTGTTTTAAGAACTCTTTTATGTCAATTTTGACACTATTCAATAGTTCATTTTTTTGAAACTCATAACAGATTGATTAATTCGAAAAAAGTCAATTAAATCAGTAATATTATATCATATTAGCCTATAAAATTAGTTTAATTCATTAAATGTTTCATATTATATTTATTTGGGTATTTATAATATCAATTATTTTGATTTTTCAATATTATTCTAATTACTGCATCATCATTGTGTCATAAATAAATTATATTATATAATTTCTAAAAAATATAAATAAAATATAATTATGTATTAAATCGTTTTATCTTTCTAATGAATATTTATAGTCTAAAATCCAACATATATAACCCTATGTAAAAATTGTTTTTCTAAAAGATATATGCTTGTGTCATTTTTGTATTCATTTTAACTTAATTAAAATAAAGTGTCATTATCACTTACAAGTGGATCCATGGGGTCCCAAAATAGACCCAAAGATTCCCATGGTCGACCATGTATCAAAAAATAGGGTTAAGACACGTTTTAGGGTAATTTAGTATTATTATAATATTATTTTTTAACCCTTATTTACTGAATTTACCCTTAACCATGGTAAATAAAATATTTACCGCAGTAATTATTCAAAATGTCTAAAAATAAAATTTACCTATTTACACAATTTGAACATCCTGATTCCAAATATGGAATCCATTTTTCTAAATTCAAAACACAGAAGTGGCAGAAATTAATTTAAAATTAATTCCCGCTGTCAAAACAAAAAAGCGTGTTTTTAAGAGATAATAACTATCAAAAGATTGACACTTGTTTATGTTCGGTTTAATTGTAAAATTATGTTCAATGACCAAAATTATATTAAATTGTAAAAATATATTCTAAATATACTTTAAAACCACTCAAATTCATAATTTATCACTATTAATTATTTTTATTAAAAAAGTTGTTTTTAATTAAAATTTAGTAACTTTCACTATTCATCAAAATATTAAAGTTATCCGAAAAGTACCAAAATTTCACCTTAGGCTAAATTCGATATTACGAATCCAAAAATGAATTTCATTTTGAAATATAAAATATATATAATTTCAAAAATTAGGTATTACTATACATAATGGCTAGTTTGATCGGTTGTGGTGTGTGTTAAAACTCGAAGTCGCGTACAACACACGCTACTATTTTATTCAAAGAAAAGCATACCGTGGAAGCTTGGGATGTTTCATTTTAAATTTTTTGATGTTTCCATTTAGTCAAAAAGTTTTAAATATTGTATTTAAAAAGGATTCACTATTAAAAGTTGATAAAAGTGCAATACTGAAAATGAATATGTTCTTTCATTATGACTATGAAACTCATAATATGGATTCTAAAATTATAAGGATTATATAAAGTTTAAAATTTAGTTAATACTATTCATGACCTCTTTTAATGGATTTTTTTTGTAAGTCAAGGTGTGATTGAACTCGGTGTTGCGTGTAGTGCAAGTTATTGAATTATTTTGATGAAATAACACACTATGAAATCTTGGGGTGTTACAAGACATATATTCATTCACCAATATGATTCAAAAGAGATGAATCCCAATAAATAATTTTCGTAATTTTATTTCCTATCATAAAACATTAATAAATAGTGTGTAGCCATCTTACAATTATGTAACGAACCGTGTTGGTTCTCCATCTAACCTGGTGCCCGACCATGTTTTCATATGGATGAAAGTGAATTCCCCATCCTCGTTGTCTAGAAACCTATTCTTGGATATCAATAAATTATTTAGGAATTATTTAAACCATTTTCATATAAATATAAACAAACAATAATACGAATAAACCAAAAACTGAGAAATTCGACCAAACAAGGCCTAAATTTTAAAAATTTAATGTCTAAAATATTAAAAAAAATATGAATATTTTTACGACAAAATGGAAACTAAAACCACATCCCAAACATCCATCAAACATGAGGAGAAACAACCCCAAGACATCACCACCATAAACAAGAAGTGAAAACTACTAGAAACTTAGAACCACTAACACATCCACAAAAAGACTTTCCCTTACCTAGGAAAAAATACAATATTCTCTATATACAGCCAAAGGATTATGAATGGTGTGAGTCAATTCCCAGAAGGATTCAACCCAAAAGATGAGCTAACATGCCAAAAAATTAATAGATAATATAACATGCTCATTTAGGTAAATGAATTCATAAAATATTTTTGAAAAAAATTTATTGGGTAATCAATTTTTGAAGGAATATATCCATGGAAATTCATTTCAAAACCACTAGATTAAATGAAAAAGATATTTTATAAATAAAAAACACACAACAACACCTGAGGTCCATTGTATTGTAATGGATGGAACGATATAATATTAATTAAAGCAACGTGGGTTACTCGGGAGGGTCAATATAGAGAGAGTGATAAACTATAACCTCATACCTCTATGGAGGGTAGAATATGATCCACAATAATGACATTATCCTGCACCATCCACTTTGAGGAAAACCCCAATAGATTGCAAGCCTCCCATCATACTAATGTTAAATTATAATTCAAAGCATCAATACTACTATATGCAATTGGGATGAACAACTTATATGTCATTTAGTGTACTAGAATATGTTACACAACAAGTTCTATAATATTCCCTTATACTAATATTAATGTTCACATGTCACACCAACCACCACATTCATAAACCCCAGTTAAATATTCCAACAATTTTCAAATAAAAAACCCCCCATTTTACAAACACCAGAACCATTTACAAATAAAATATTTAACAACTTTAATGAACCAAGAAAAACAAATTTCAAATTATCCTAAGAAGGGACACAATTAAAACTGACCAATCCAAGGGGTCATTCACCTTTGTAATCACACACATCCACTATGAAAAATTTCTTTAAATCAATTGTTTAGTCATTTAAACAATTTAGAATTAAAACTCAAATGAAAATCAATGTGATAACATAGTACATTTATCCATTTTCTATTGAAACCCCTTTTTAACACACACACACACACACCAAAAGTTCTCAAGAAAAACATATTCCGAATTCCATAACCAATTAATTGGTTACATCGAAGAATTTATTGAATGAGGAACACTTAAAACCAGACCATTTCATTAAGAAAATATACTTTTATACAAATATTCGTGGAAAATCATATACAAATAAAAATTTTCACCATTGAAATAAAGTATATAACATGAAAAAATTATGTAAATCAAAAAATCAAATCATCTAAAATATTTAAGCAACCACCTGTTTGAATATAGAAGAATCTAGAAAATGTTTTGAAACCGCAATTGCAACTCGAGAAAATCCATAGAAAACTATATAAACATAATTCATAATGATTGACAACTAACAATATATATATATATCCCTATAATCAGAACCCTAAAATCTATATTAATGAAACCCCAATGAAATTGGAAGAAACCCTTATATTCAAGGAATAAATTATGTTATAAGAGACTTACATGAATAATCCTTAATGAATCTGAGTCAAAATCATCCAATAATCGAAGCCCAATGAGAGGACGAGATGGAGGGTGGAACACATAGGGCTGGGAGGCTGAATGGGTTGATCAATAGGGGGATATGAGATTAAAATTGTAGAGGGATGAAAAAAGGGGAAACATTTTTAATGAGATGGCACAGACACACGGTTTTTCAAACCATGCGGCGAAATTGCATTCTGCTCTTCCAATAATGCCTCCAGCTACATGAAAAATCTTCATAGTCTAAAATTATATGGGAAAGGAATGGTGTTTCTTTTATTTAAGTCCTACTGATTTTTAATGGATAACTATGATTGGGAAACATTTTATACTAATCGTGCGCCAATCGTGCGCCAATGTCTATTGACCAATTTTCTAATCATTTTCAGCAAAACTAATGTGAGATATCAAGGGAAAGAACAAGGATAAGGATAGACCAATTAAATACACCAAACATAAAATTTGTGACACTATATTCTAATGAAAAATAACCGAAAACCTTACTCAATCAAGATAAAATGAAAAACTAAAAAAATGGGTATCACAATTCTCCCAACCGTAACTTGTTCCATCCAGAAAATCCACAATGATGCATGATCAAAAACCATATCCCACTAACACATTAAAAAGAAAGGATATTTTAAATGAAAAAAACTGATAATAACACAAGATATTCATGGATAATATAAGAGGATTATTATGTGAACTTTGGGGGACCAAAATGTACACCTCATTTTTCTTCCTGTCAACAAAAGCTAAAACTCATTTAGTTGATCGATCATTGAATAAGAAACTCTAGAAACATGTAATAAAACATATTTATATGAATCACCCTAGATATAAACAAACTAAACTCATTACACATCACTAAAATGGGAAACAAAATCAAACCCACACCTCAATGAACACATATATAACCCTACATTAAAAAAACTATCAAGAACACCTTTTCCATGTTATATCAATGAAATCATTGGGAATACACCAAACATAAAATTTTGAAGTGGATTGATCTTTGGGATTTACAGATCGAAACATGGAAAACTACTGCATATCCAATACATAGACTGAAACTAAATTACTTACATGTGGATGCCCAAATGGACTCCCTGCCATATGAAAAGAACTAACACTTAAGACCGAATCAGAATGACAACAAGGGGATGACCGAATGGTGTCCCCAACATAAGGAACATAATAACATCAATTCCTCCCAGAGTATTTCAAGAAATACCAATGGTGGGTCTTCCAACCATAAGTAAAACCACATATATTGATTTGGGAAACCCATCCCAGGCCAATCCACTACAACAAGGGGTCTGTCGTGTAAGACTCCATTCAAAACATAAGACACCAACTAGTATACTACTCTCACACAGTGTTATCATCATAAAATAAGAACAAATTGAAATGGGGATCAATTCTCAAAGAAATCAATGAAAATTCCTTCAAACAAAACTCACATACACTGAGACACAACCAATTAGTTTTTTAAGAAAATTTTATTGTCAGAGCACCATATAATCAATGAAAATCTCTACCACCCAAGTGTTCCACAATTTGGAGATGTGTTCATCATGCCTCCATACACCAATCGGAACAATTCAAAATGACACAACAACATGGGGCTTAAACTGAACTTCTTTACCACAACAAGTAATATCATTATTCCAAGGTGCTTCGCACCTCTTGGGGATCCTGGATATATGCTACCATCACTATGAGACATATGGCTAGAGTTATTTTTTTTGAAGAATCTCTTGCCTCACATTAATGCATTAAAAATACCTGATAAAATATCATACTTCTTATAGAATAATAAACCACACTATGACCCAAAACATGCCATCAAATAGGACACACCCTAAAATTATCTTACCCCCAACTGAAATATTCACAAAGACAATGTCCTGGGAGATGGAAACACATCATCCCTTTCACATTGATTAAGAAAAAATGGATGTAGGGGCAGAAGAAATCAACATCATTCATAATAGAGAAATTAACAATTCTCCAAATGAAATACATGATTTTTTAGAAGGGAGGGCCTCATATGTTTCCCCAACACCCACCATTGCATTTTAATAAGAAAACGACACCACACGAACTCATAGAACATAACCATTGAATTTGAAAAAATCATTACAAGGAGAGGAATAATAAACATAGTCCTAAACATAATAATATTCCTTTAAAAATAAAAAATAACATCTTAATAAAAAACATACCACGTGAAGTTTTCATGAACTATACCGAAATAGAAGGGAGGATGTTTCTTCTATAAAAAATTCAAGGATAGAGTCCATAGATAATCAACTGGAGGGCCTACCAATGGTGAATCAACCATGGATTGATTTAAAATATTCATTAATTCCTTATGTGGGAACAAAATAGCCATCATGAAAATCCATTGACAAATCAAAATAGTTTATTGGCCAAAACTCCCAACAAACAAACACAAGATAGTAATGTGAACTACCATAAGGGCTCCCTTAAAGACTTCCTGAAGGAGGCCACTAAACATTACATTATACCAAATTACCTATATATCTTATCACTAGAACATTTTCCAATAATGTGGGGTTTTTAAATTCAAAACATCCCACAACTAAATTCCCATACATAAAAAATTACACTCCAATTAATTTCATTAATAACATTTAGAAATAAAATAGGACTTGGTGGGTTTCACATTCAGAAATAGTACCTCATCAGCCTCACACATGCATGTACTTATGTCACCTCAATAACCCTATAACATTACTCACATATCCCACACATGTGGTTACATGTGAGAATACCAATGATCAAAACAAATCATTTTGATTTTCAAAATCTACACTCAAGACACTCCTACGCATTATCAATGCCACTAGCTATAAAATCAGGAAATAAATTTGAATCTCACCATTTTTTTTAAATAATAGCACCTACCATTCAAATAAAACACATCTCAAAACATTTCTCCTCTGTTAAAAAACAATAAATCCCATGGGAAAACATATTTAAACTAAAAATAGAATCCTACTTCATCCCCAAAAATTTATGTAAATAATCAACACTTATCATTTATAACCAGTCTCCAAACCATTTATAAAAATAAAATTCCATTTTCTGAACAACAAGTTTTCAATAAACCATAGTTTTTTATTATAAAAATATAATCCTGATAATCTCACCATAATTCACAAAAAACTGTTTCATAAAATCCACCTTTCCAAAGCTTCATTTCAAAAAATTGAATGACGCATTTTTCACCTTTTACAAAATAAAACTATTTCCAATTTATAATCCAAATATTCTTAAATATTTAATAAATGTTTTTCAGATTATATACATTGAACCCAAGGAAACACAAGAAAATTAAATTGGAAACTAGTGTCGATGGATGACCCAAACCCATGGTTAGTGGCCACATGCCTGTAACAAATCCATCATAGAGATCATTCTAGGACCATATCACTAACTCCACATGACAATACAGGCCTTGGATGCTCATTGAAAAAATTGGACCAACTGTCATTTCATTTCACCAAACATCAATGAACCACATGAACAAAATCACCCAAACAATACCTACCTTCACTGGCTAACTTGAGTCCCATTACACTGTTTATTGTCTAGTAACCTTACCTGAATATAGATCATTAGTTCCTGACTACCATGACTTATGTATACCTAGAATCATCACCACAAATCATGAACCAAATAGAAAACCTCATCTGATACCACTTTTTCATGATCCATGTCGGGTAGCAATCTGATCCAGCTCATGAATCGGTCTGTGGCATGGCCTGAAGGGCATTCCAATTACCCACATGCTATAAATCATTTACAGGATATCAATTACATGCATTTTAAATGATTTTACACATTTTGAAATAAATATAATCAACAAAAAATGAAAATAAACCCAAAACACTATGAAATACTACCCAACATGGCCTAAGGAACTTCCAAATTTAATGTTTAAAAAATAAAAAAAACATCAGGGATTAAAAAGGGAAACAAATCTACATCCCAAAACTCCATATTGTATAAGTAGAAACATCATCAAGCCACTGCCAACAAAACCCTCCTGAGAAGACCATTACCAACCTAGAACCACTAACATCTACACAACATTTCTTTCCATTACCTGGGTCAAAAATGAAATGAGGCATATATAAAACCAAATGTGTATATAGAGTGTGATAAAAAAACACATTGAATGACAGCCAATAGGTGTGATTCCGTGATAAAACATTAAAATATAATTAACATGAAAATTTTGGTAATATAATTTGAATCATTTATTGGAAAATATAATTTTGAATAAACATTTTAGGATAGAACAGTTTAATAAAAATCCATTTCCCAATGACTTCCATAAATGAAATTATGATATTATCAAAAAAGACACACACGCATGTAAATAATATTTCCACCATATGCGGATAGATGGAACAATATAATAGAAAATTTGACCCACCTTTGTGAATGCATAGGGTCAATCTAGCTCAACTGGGATATTAGAACCTCATTCCTCAGTGAAGGATAGATTAGAAAACACAATCATAACTTTCATCTGAACTAGCCACTAGGAGGGGACACCCCAATGGCCTAGTGTCCCCCCATCACCATAATTTTTAGTTTTTGTTTATGAATCATTCCTTCTAAAGAAAACATAGACTACCACTTCAATACCATATAGTGTACTTGAACACAACAAATCACATAGATTACATGGATTCCCTTGTTCCTATATTCATGTTCACATGTCAACCCATCCACCACCTTCACAAACCCGAATTAAATTTTCCACCATTTTTCAAACAACACACCCTCTGTTTTACAAACATTAAAAACATTTACAAAAATATTTTCACCACTTGAACGAATTAGGAATATACATTTCGAAATTATCATAGTAAAGAACACAATTTAACCCGACGAATTCAATGGGCCAAACCACATGGTAAACCCATAAATCCCATATGACCATTTTATTTAAAAAAATATTTTCTTCATTTATTCAATTCACAATTCAGGCCCAAAATTGGACAATACAAATTACATGCTATAAAAATCCATTTTAAATGGAAAAAACATTTTAACACACACACTAACACCTCATATTACCATGAGAACTTATTTTTCATTATTTTAACAATTGATTCGACACTCCCAATAATTCCAATAATGAGGCACACATAAAAAAAGAAAATTTTCATTAGAAAGTCTAATTTCATCATATATTCTTGTCACAAATTATACAAAACATATTTCACACCACCAAAATTAAGTATAGAAAAATTTAAAATAAACTAATCCATCAAATCATTTCATGTAAATATATTAGGACACGAAACCACCTTTGTTGAAACAAGATGCTTCTGGGAAAGGGAGTGAAACTACAATTGAACCCGGTGACCACCCTAAGATGAAAAGATCGATCACAATACATAATGATTGAACCCTAAAAATTAATATATAACCCTAAAATCTGAACCTGTCTTGCATGACAACATGAACCCCAATGAAATTAGAAGAAACACCTAGATTGGAGGATTCAATCATGGTAGAAGGGAAAAACCTTAAAAATCCTTGGTGAATCCGAGACAAAATTACCCAAAAATTGAATCCCAAGGATAGGAATATATATTGGGATGGGTTCCTAGGGGTAGGAGGCTGAATGGGTTGAGAAGTAGGTGGATATGGGGTTAAAATCAAGGAGAGAGAAAAAAGGGGGGGACATTTTTAATGACAAGCCACAACCACATGGTTAGTACACATGGTTTGAAAAAACGTACAGAAACCATGTGTCTACCTCTTCCATGGAGGACACCTACTGCATGGGAAACCCGCATAGTCTGACTAACTGTGCGGAATCCATGTGGTCGCTTCTAGAAAAGTCCTTCAGCAATCTCACAGTTTCCAAGGTTGGTCTCAAAGTTTCTACTAATTTTTCTGAAGATACCCAATGAATTACATACATAGACATTAGATTAATTTTGTAGAATTCATAATACATAACAAAAACAGATGCTCAAATATTTTATTTGTTTAGTGTATTGGGAAACTCGGTATAAAATATTCTATAATTGGTTAATGATCATCAACATCTCCCATAAAGATCTTCACCTTTTGTGTTCTTTCCTAAAATCATTCATTATATCCTACTTAAAATAAAACATGAAAAGGTTGAGCTAAAATGCTCAGTAAGCGTAATCATAGAGAACATAAACCAACCAATAAACATTTTAATGTAAATACATGAACATAAAACCTCAAAATCCTGAGTAATGACATAAATTTTTGTAGTACATAAGGAATAGATAATAATGTAACATTAATCATGATAAAAAATCCTGGGAATAAGACATGTAATTATGGAGAACCATTAAGCACCGGATATAATTTCCATAGTAGCCAAGACATTGCTTCCAAGACCATCCTAGTGGAAAAATTCCATTACTGAACCGAGTTTACATGTCGTTCCAACCCTGTAATACTGAACCAGATTTACATTCCATTCCTTCCATGTCTATATCATGAGATATACATCTTTAACCAATGCATTAGAGGGATATATAGGTCCCAACCATCTCATAATTAAATCATTAATTAATGTTCCATAAAATAAACATAAATTGTTATCCTAACATGATGAATAAAATGTGTTTCATATACATCATCCCATAATAACATAATCAATATAAAATAATGGATACAATTTCCTTACAAAAAAATGATACCATATAAATAATAGGGAAACAATACATGAATCACATCCATAAAAAATAATGTCCTCTTAGATTGAAAATAGTTTTGATAAAACACTTGAAATGAAATCTTGAGGAAAGTATCATCTCTTCCTCAAAATCATTTTCTTTTCTCAAAATGTTGTACAATTTTAAAAGAAAATAATTTCTTTGAAAATATTCATGAAATATTTTAGAGGAAGCTCCGTCCAAATAAGAAATTATAAAACTGTAATAATCTGTTCATACCGTACAGGTCAAAAAATCTTATCCTCATAGTTTTCCTGAGAAAGTCAAAAAGTACATCGTATGGTAATCAAAATAAATTTACCTTAGATACCATTTTGTAAATGTCAAAAAAGAGTAAAAAATACTTTAAACATACATAGAATAATAATAAACATTTTATGAAAACAATTTTATAAGACATGGACATGGATGATAAATATAAACCCAATAAACACTTATGAATAAAAAAACTCTGATAGAAATGAGATTGGAAAAGTTACCCCTTACCTTATGTTCAATTTCATCCATACATGTCTAAAACACCGGTATTTTGGGGTTATAAAATATTATAAACTTGTAACAGAACCATAATAATATTTATGATATCATATATATTTCACTAATGTCTTTATATTTCTCGTTCATTTGTTAATTCCATGTTAAAGCAACGTTATGGGTAAAATCGTTTCATTTATCGTAGTTGTTTTGACTTGTAATTATTAATATGATTACATAGATCATGATTAATTACATCCATAATGTAAAAAAATTTATATTTCACATATATTTAATATATAAATCTATAAAATCGATCGATAAATGGATTGAAATACACCGTTCATGGAGACGGTGGGTCGTATGTACGCATGAACGTTGATTTTATTTCCTTATTAAATGAAATGGAAGTAAACTAGAGATATATAGATAAATCCAATAGTGTTATTATTTAATATATTTCATGATGATTTATTGTAAATACATTATAATCATTCTTGAATGGTTATCATGGAGAATGATTCCCATCGCGTCGTAGAGATGGTAAGCCCCACGTACGCAGGAACGAAAATATCATTCCCATGATTGTAGAATTGTATTAAATTGTATGGTGTATAATATTTCAGAATAAATATAACTTTAAAATAATCATATATTGTTATTTCTTCCATTATTATACCCATCGAAGTAGGTTGTCTATGAAAATAATATTACACCATGGTGTGGAGACGGTTGACCGTAAGTATGAATGCATATTGATTTCATTTATCATAGGATCGATAGAAGATGGAATAAGGTTAAGTCCTATTCATAATATCATATGAGTATACAAGTAATACTGGAGTTATTTCCTAATAATTAAACAAGTCATATAGGGGATGTAGAAGAAGAAATATGTTTGAAATAATTGATAATGAATATTACTTATTCTTCAATGTGCCTCTTCTAAACCTCATCTTAGGGCACTAATATTGGTCTTTGAGGAATTCCAGGAGATTTAGTACATCTCTAGGGATGTTTATAAGAGAAATGGGCAGGGTTTGATGGAGTTTTAAATCTCAAAATGGTGTGAAGAGGATAGGGAGGAGGTGCCCTTCTATAAGAGAGGAGAGGGACACTTTAGGAAACTCTAAAAAATATTAATTTTTACTAAAATAAATTCCCATATAAAACCCTCCAAATTGACTCAACATAAAATATGAGATGATATAGGGTGGTAATATCAACACCCTAAAAACTTTAGACAAGTTTGGAATTTATTTTAAACCTTATCATTTTTAGTTTTCCTTATTTAATATATTAGATTTTATTTGTGGTAGTAGTATTCTAAATTTTAAATTATTAAAAATAATTAATTATGATTTATTAATTGTCCATAATTAGACACATTATAAAATTTTAGACCATATAGGATTCAATTTTTAATTTGTTAATATGTTATTGATTATTAATCAATTTAATAATATGTTATTTTTATAAAATACCTATAGTGTCAATTTTAACACTATTCAATTTTTTGAATTTAAATAAATTCCCCACAGAAGATATGTTCGAACCAAAATATTTAACAGATTCCAAACATTTCATATTTATCAATGAAATTATTGGATCATATTAATTAGTTTATATAATATTAATTTTTAAAAATTTAAAACAGTTTATAATATATTTTTTTATTAAAATAATTACTACAACATTTTTTAAAAATTATTTAATATACTTATTATTGCTTAAAAATTATAAATAAAATACTATGATTATGATAAATCAATTATCATTCATAATATATCTTTTAGTCAAATTTATATTCTAACACAACCATCATTTAAGATGTTATTTTTATTAAATTATGAAGGTGACAACTTTTCCATCATTTAAAATAAAATAAAATAAATGTCATAATCAGTTTTTTAAGGTTCCAAATAGTCCAGAAGACGACCCTTGGATGAATATGGTTTTTATATAATAGAAAAATATTGTTTTGTCATGTTTTTGGTCCTTTTTATGTGTACTATTATTTTAATAAAAACTTTATTATTGATTTTTCAGTAATTAAATAATTTCTGCATCATTTATATTAAAGATATTAATGTTATTATATATTTCATCAAAATTAAAATTAAATATCTATGATGATGAAAAAAAATTATCTATAAAATTAGAATTTATAATCTAATTTATATTCTATATAACCTTACATTAAAAATAATTTAATTAATAAAGTTTGAGTGAGACATATTTCACATTACTTTAAATAAAATAATTTAACGGGCTTAATCTCATCCCAGTGGGTTCCAAAAAATTCCAATTCGAACCAATTATCTTATAGTAAGAAATATAACCAACCAATAATAACAATACAAGTGTTAGTGTAATTTTATAATTTTACTTTTACCCATAATTACCTGATTGTCCTTTAACTATTGTAAATAAAATTAACTGTAGTTACTAATCATAATGCCTAATGATAAAACATAACTATTTATACAATTTTAACCATGTAATTCCTAATATGGAATCCATTTTTACAAATTCAAAACACAGAAGATGTAGTAATTAAATTAAAATCAATCTCGTTAATGAAAAAAATTGGTTTTTATTTAAAAAATTTCAAAAGATAGAAATGTTCTTACCTATGAATTTAATGTAATATTTATGATAATGACATACATTAAATTAAATGGTAAAAATATATTCTATTTATAAATTAAATACATTCAATATTATAATTTAACCATAAAATTTATCCTCATTATAAAAGATGTTTTTATTTAAAATTTATCATATATTTACAATTCATCATAATATGACAGTTAAAAGAAAAATTTTAAAAAAATATCCCAATTAAATTTTTATATCCTTATTTTAATGAATAAGTTTATTTACTCAAATTGAACTTATAAATGTGTCAAAAACTAGATTTAATGTCATTGTGCAATTAAAATGTGGCAAAAATGCATATTTGGAAAATTACTAATTTTACCGGACATGTTTATTTTGTTCTCATACCATGTTATAGAAAATTTGTAAGATGAATGATAAAGTTTTAAAATACAAAATGTGGTCAATAATATTCATACAAGCTAGTTAATAACAATATTATATCAATAAATTAGTTCTTAGTGAAATTTAGTACTTCGTATAATAAACGCTATAGAGGAAGGTCACTCTTGCGTGCAACACAAGCCATGTATAGTGTTTCGTATACTACAAGATAATATGTGGTTGCATATAGAGAAAGATAATCAGGGTTTTTGTGCAACATAATGAATCAAAGAAACTAAAAATAATATTTCTCATAAAATCTCATGGTGTTACATTCTACCCCTATTAAAATGAATTTCGCACTGAGAATTCTTCGGGGTTATAAATAATTTACTACTTTAATTTTTAATTCACAAAAACCCAAATCGTAAAAAGGAATACAAAAAAATAAATTTAAAAAGGAATTTTAGAAACATAACAATCAACAAATGTAACTCAGTATTGGGTTTCCACATAGAAGAATATTGGTGAAAATATGGATATGGAAGAGAAATATAACCATCATGTTTTGATGAAGAATGGTAGAAAACATGGAAATGAAATATCCAAAAATCACAAAGCCATTAATTTTTGATGATCTATGGTACAATATAATTCATCAGATATGAGGGTACTAGGACAACATTTCTGGTTTTAAAGATCATTTCCATAAACATGATTAATTATTGCATAATGAGGAATACTTACTTGATTTAGGTATAATATCATTGTTGGTCATTACTAGACCAATTTTCACTTCATATCTTATTTAACTAAATGATGATTAATTTTTCATTCTTAATGTATTAGCAGAAAATACGATAGAATTATAGGTCATTTCATCTATCTCTATAGCAAAAAAGGTTAGCACAAGATATTAAATAAACATAAGTCCATCTATGGTGAGGTTAATAATATATGGTTAAAAAATTGACATATACTTCCAATATAATACCATTTAATAGAATAAAACTAACTTCTTCAAATTCACTACTTCTTGTAGGCCAGTGGTAGGTGATAAAGACTAGTTGCACTTCGGTTATGGGTTCGATTCTAGTAGATTTGTTTGACGTGATGGGTTGTTGAACTTCCTGCATGTTGTCCTTTTTCTAAAACTATACTATTATAACATTCTAGAAATAATATCAAAAAGATATAGCCTTAAATAATAATATGTGATTTCTTACATGATCCATTCCAATCATTATGCTTATCCAAAATACTTATGTCCAATCTCATAGTATAATGAAAAATATTATGAGAGAGGTCATCTACCAAGAATGTGAATACAATCAATTATCCCCTGTATATTACATGATATGTCTTGTTGGCCACATTCCATACATGTGAATACTTTAACCATGTATTCTCTTGAAACTTGAATTACCATAGAACCTTACTGAAAACATGAATACTATCAAAAGTTAACAATTTTCATATACCAAAATCCAAAAATTTCTATATACTCAAACCATGATATCACATTGTCCTTATATCAGTCATGAGCTCATTAATATTATCAAACATATTATTTACTCTTTATGACTTCATTATGTGCATATCATCTCCTTTCAAAAAATATTTCAATCACTTTTCATGGTTTCTAGTACCATAAAATTATTGAAAACCAATACATAGATATTCCAATATTCCATAATACTATAAATGTTATTCCACAACACTATTTTGGAATCCCATTTCATAAAAACTTAATCATTCCACCACATCATTGTCATATTCAACATCATCAATAGTGATTTCATATTACATCCCTCTATCCTTTTCCTTAATAGGCTGTTTATGTCAATCATCATTTACACATGGATTAGGGAATTGGCTAGCATAATGCCCCATTTATTTGAACTTGTAGCATTGAAGTGTTGGTGGTGGTTTCTCTGTAGTCTTATCTATATTCAAATCATTATCTAACTTTTCCCCATTACATCGACACTCAGCTACTCAATGACCTTCTATTACACATTTAATACATTTTCTAGTCCCTTTAAGACAATCTCCACAACACTTCTTTCCACACAATGATCAAAATGAAATTTTTTTCTTCTTTTCACCATTTTTTTGTGATTTTTCATGGAAATTCATCTTTCATTTATTGTCAAAACCATGAGATGGATATTTAACACCAACTTCTTGTTCTACCATGATTGGATAATGCACAATTTCTTCATAACTACTGAGTTATCTTATAGCTAATTCCCTTTGAAGAATTGGTTTTAAGCCACTGATGAATCGATCAACTTTACTTTCAGGTTGGATGATAAAGCTAGTTCCATACCATGTGAGCCTTGTAAAATTCACCACATATATACCAAGAGAATCATCATCCTTTTTCTTGAGCTCAAGGAACATCTTTTCCATATTTCTTCAAATAATATGATGAAATTACGTTTTGAAAAACATGTTCATGAACCGTTCCCATTCAATAGATTAAATTTCATCTTGGTGACTTTAATTATTCATTAGATTCCACATCTTCTGTACTTCACATTCTAAATAGTATACTACCATAATGACTTTTTCATGTTCTGATTAGTTATGTATGGAAAATATCTTCTCAATGGTACTGATCCATTTCTCAATAATAATTGGATCATAAGACCCATTGAAATAAGGTGGACGTTCTCTTATGAATGACCTAATAGAATATTGTTCCCTTTTATTCTCATCATTAAATCCAGAATGATTCATAGATTGTGTAAGTGTTAAAATAATAATTTCCACTCCATCTCCCATAACATTGGTTTGTTCAGGTGGAAAATCATTGCATTTTCCATTACATTGATCAACACGGTTATTTTGGATTCAAGCCATCATCTAAAACCTAAAACGAATAGTGTCAGAGGAAAAATTAATTCTAGGAAAACAACATAATAATGGGGGATTACCTTCAATATCTAGAATTCATGGTTTAATTCTGTCATTATTTCCGTAATTCTATGATTATAAACTAAACATATACTCATCATCAGGGACATAACTAGACATACTTCATCTATATCTCTAGCTATCTAATTATATCATTCATGTCCTAGTTTCCAAATTTTAACTCATCCATCCCTCTGATACAAACTATAGATACCCAAAACATTATTTTCATAGAAATTACATTACTTTTGAAGAATTCATAATACATAACCAAAACTGATTCCCAGAGACTTTATTATATTATTGTGTTGGGAAACTCAGTAAAAAAATATTCTAACCATGGGGAAAGATCTTCAAAATATCCCCTAATGATATTATCCTTTTGATTTCTTACCTAAAACCATTCTTTATATCCTAGGGAAATTAAAACATAGAAAGGGTGAGCCCAAATTCATAGTAAGGGTAAACATAGAGAACATAAAATGACCCGAATACATTTGAATGTAAAAACATTAACATATAACATAAAAATCATGAGTAAAGACATAAATCATGGCAGTACATAAGGAATATATCATAAAGGAACATTAATCATTATAAAAAAGCATTGGAAAAAAACAAGTAATTGGGGAAAAATAGTAATCTCCTGATATGATTTCCATAGTATCCATGGAATTTCTCTCAAGATCATATTAGAAGAAAAAGTCTATTACTGAACTAGGTTTACTTGTCCTTCCATCCCTATAATACTGAACCAGATTTACTTTTCATTCCAATGATTTCTATCACATGAGATATAAATCATTACCCAATGAATTAGAGGGAGATATTGGTCCCACCCATCCCATAATGAAGCCATTCGTATGTGTGCCCCAAAATAAACATAAACCATTCATCATAACCCAATGAATAAAATTGGTTTCATATACATCATCCCATCGTAACATAATCCATATAAAACAATGAAAAAAATTTCTTCAATAAAATAAAATAAATTCAATTAAATATTAGGTACATTATACATGAAACATATCCATATTAAATAATGTCATCTTAGATGAAAAATAGTTTTGATAAAACATTTGAAATGAATTCTTGAGGACAATATCATTTCTTCTTCTTAATCATTTTCGTTTCTCAATACGCTTTGAAATGTTAAGAGAAATGAATTTTGTTGAAAAAAAACAAGAAATATCATATAGAAATATTCATATAAATATGCAGTTTTGATAGTGTAATATTATGTTCATGCTGTAAAAGTTAAAAAAAATTCCTTGTTGTTTTGCGAGAAAAGTCCAAAAGTACCTCATATGGTAAAAAAATGATTCCTTACATACCATGTGGTAAATGTCAACAAAGGGTAAAAATTACTGTAAACGTACATGGAAGAATAGTAAATATTTCATTAAAACATTTTTATAAGTCATGGATATTGATGATAAAAATAACCCAAGTAAATACTTATGAATAAACTATCTCTGATAGAAACGAAATTGAGAAAGTTACCCCTTACCTTAGGTCCAATTTCATTCATACGAGTCAGAAACTACAGTATAGTGGGGTAAAAAAATATTATAAACTTGTAACATAACCATAATAATATTTATGATATCATATTTGATTCACTAATGACTTTATATTTCCCATTCATTTCTTAATTCCATGATAATGTAGTGTTTTGGGTAAAATCGTTTCATTTATCGTACGTGTTCTCACTTCTAATTTTTCATATGATTACATAGATCATGATTATTTACATCCATAATGTTAAACATGATTCATATATCACATATAATCAATATATATATATATATATATATATATATAATCGATCGATAAATGGATGGAAATACACCGTTCATGGAGATGGTAGATTGTACGTATGCATGAACACTGTTTTCATTTACATATTAAATTAAATGGAAGTAAATGACATATATATATATATATATATTCATAAATACAGTAGAATTTTTATGTCATATATTTCATGATTATTTAATATATATACATTATAATCCTTCTTGAATGGTTATCATGGAGAATTAATCTCATCATGTCATGGAGAAGGTAAGACTTACATATGCACAATCGACATTATAAATCCCATTATTGTAGAATTTTATTGAAGTGTATGGTGTTAAATATTTTAGAATAAATATCACTTTACAATAATCATATATAGTTATTAATTCCATTATTATACCCATCCATGTGTACTGGTTATGAAAAACAGATTACACCACGTCATGGACACGATAGTTCATACGTATACATGCGTGGTGACTTCATTTTTCAAAGGATGGATAGAAGAAGGAATATGGTTGTTTCATATTCATAAAATCATATTAGTATAAAATGGATACTAGAATTATTTTCTAATAATGAAACAACACATAAAGAGGAATTAGAAGAAGAAATAAATTTGAATGATTCGGAAAAGGATAATACCTCATCTTCGATGTGAATCATCAAAACCACCTCTTAGGTCACTAATGATGGTATTTGAAGAAGTCTAGGACCACTATTATGTCTCTTGGGAAGTGTATAAGGTAAATGAGTAGGTTTTGGAAATGTTTGTAATCTCAAAATGGTGGGAAGATGAGAGGGAGTAGGTGACCTTTTATAAGAGATAAGTGGGGTACTTTAAGAAACACTCAAGAATATTAAATTATAGTAAAATTAAACCCCTCCTAAAACCTCTAAAATGACTCAACAAAGAATCTGAGATGACATATGGTGGTAATCTCATCATCAAATAAAATTTATACATTTTTGGAATTTAATTTAAACCCTATCATTTTGATGTATCCTTATTTAATCTATTTGATTTTATTTGTGGTAATAATATTCTAAATTATTAATTGTAAAAAATATATAAATAATTTTTTTAATTTTCCATAGTTAGATATATTATGCGATTATCGACTATATAATTTTCATTTTTATATTTTTAAATATGTATGTGATTTTTAATCAATTTGATAATATTTTATTTTTATAAAATACCAATAGTGCCAATTTTGACCCTATTAAATTATTTGAATTTAAATAAAATCCTCAAAGAATATATGTTTGAAAAAAATATTTAATTTATTTCTAGTATATCTTATTTATCCTTAAAATCTGTGGATCACATTAATTAGTTTATATACATTTTATTTTAATATTTTTAAAACCATTCATTTTATTTTTTTCTTAATAAATTAAATACTACAACATTTTTGTATAATTATTTAATATACATATCTATTGAATAAAATTTAAAATATAATACTATGATTAAGATAAATCTAACATAATTCATAAGAAAACATTTATTCAAGTTTATATTCTATAGAAACATCATTTAATATTTTATCTTTATTAAATTATGATGGTGACAACTTTGACATCATTTAAAATAAAATAATTTAAATGTCATACTCTGTTTTAGAACCCTCGAAATGCTCAACAAGTCTACCAATGGATGATTTTTTTTCATAAACATGTCCAATAAGGTTGAGTCATGTTTTCTGTTCATTTGATTGGTATTATTATTTTAATAAAACTATATCATTGATTTTTCACTAAATAAATAATTTCTGCATCCTTAATGTATAATCTATTTAGTAAATTATATATTTCCTAAGAAATAAAAATAAATTAACAGGATTAAGAAAAGCATTTTATCTTTCTAATGTGAATGTATAATGGAGTTTATATTCTGTGTAACCTTATATTAAAAATAATGTAATTAATAAAGTTTGAGTGAGACATATTTCACTTTACTTTAAACATAATAAATTAAAGGTCTTAATCTCATCCAAGTGGGTTCCAATAGATTACATTTCGACCCAAGTATTTTTTAGTTAAAAATTTAATCATCAAATTATAACAAGACAGGTTTTTTTGAAATTTTGTAATATTATTTTTACCCTTATTAACCAGATTTATCTTTAAATGTGGTAAATAAAATTTAACGTAGTTAATATTAAAAATTCAAAAAATAAAATTTATCAATTTACACAATTTGAAATTTCTGATTAAAAATATGGAATCAATTTTTATAAATTAAAGACATAGCATATGTAGTAATTAATTTTAAATTATTCATCTTGTCAAAAAAATGGGTTTCAATTTAAAACATTGCAAAAGATTGAAATTTTTTTACCTATAAATTAAATGTAAAATTATTGATAATGGCATACATTATATTAAATTGTAAAATTATATTTTATTTATAATTTAAAACCATTAAATATTATAAACAACCATATAAATTATCTTGATGATAAAATATGTTTTTAATTAAATTTAAGGTATTTTTACTATTTATCAAATTATGAATGTAAAGAGAAAATTATTATAAAATTATCCCAAGTAATATTTTATATCCTTATTGGAATTAATATGTTTATATTGTCAAATTGAACATACAAACATGTCAAAACTAAATTTAAAGTGGGTGTGACATCAAAAGTTGGAAAAACTGTATTTTTTTAGAAATAATTATATTACCTGAAAAATTTATTTTGTTCTTATACCATGTCCTAGAATACGTGTAAGAAAAATAATAATGTTATAAATTAAAAATAAGGATAATAATATTCATAACATCTAGTTCATAAAAATATTATAGCAATATATCATTGTTTAGTGAAACTCTGTATTGCGTACAACACACGCTATTGAGGAAGGTCGCTCTTGCATTCAACACAAGACAAGAATTGTGTTGCGTATTCTACAAGCTAATACAGTGTTGTGTATAGTGCAAGATAGTCATGGTGCAGATTAAAACACAAGACAACAATGAAATTAAAAATAATATGTCTCATAAAATCTTGGGGTCGTTCTCGTGCACTAGGGTCTATCCACCCAATTTGAAAACTTA
Organism: Viscum album; assembly: GCA_963277665.1. Classification (NCBI taxonomy): domain Eukaryota; kingdom Viridiplantae; phylum Streptophyta; class Magnoliopsida; order Santalales; family Viscaceae; genus Viscum; species Viscum album. The sequence continues at coordinate 2,111,576,219 of OY728120.1, forward strand.
TTAGTGAATCTTCAAGTTAAAAATAGTTTTTAATTGAAATTATATGATATACAAAGTAATTAACTCAAAAATCAAACATATAACACCCAGTTCCCAAGGATAATAACCTAGAACCTAACCCATATCAGAACAAAGGAAAATCGAGGAAAACTCATGTGTGACATGGTATGTCCTTTATCCATTCCATGATTAATACCCTATAAAGTACCATAATTCAACAAAAATATTATGTAATCGTCACTCAAAAGCATATGTTGGAGAACTAAAATTGTTTAGAGATATGAGGGGAGGAATATGAATGAGTAATTATTGGAAATCAAACATCCATATTCCATATAATTTCCTCAATTCAACACCATTACATGTGAATCTAAAAAGTAATAGGGGGAGGAAATTCCATGTTCATACTACTGATTTAAACATGAAATTAGAGATATTGACATAACATGTTGAGGGGTAAAATGTAAAATATAAATTTTTAGGAAATAATATTAGTTTAATTTTTTGGTCACATAATAGTCCAAATTATGTGCTAACTGTGTGATCAAACTATCCAAATACACAACCACTCAGATGGTTTGGCCACTTGTATTACCATACCAAGATAAAATTTTTTGGAATTCAATTAAGTATTTTATCATTTTTCATGATTGAATCCCATGTATATATATAGCTAGGAAACTCTAACAAGAAATATCCATCACGGTTCCCATGCATGTTTTCCCCTAACTATGTGGTAACATAAAGAATTTGAAAGAGTCTTTTGATACTAATAATTTTATTCAAAATCTCTTAATATTCACATTAGAAAAAAAATTCCCCTTAGTGCTAAATCTAGATATAAAAAAATATACATTAGAAGATAGATCAATAAAATAGGATCCAAATCCTAATCCACAATATAAAACCTACATTTCGAATGAATTTTATAATTCCATATGAATTTCATAACATTTAGTCGCATGTTGAATTAGTAGCTCCCCTTTGTATCACATCTCTTCCTTGATAAGTCTATTTAGTATTTCAACCATCTATCCTTATTAGACCAATTAATTAATTAATGACAAAGTCAACATGATCTATCACCAATCAATATATGATCATTCACTACATAGTACCAAACAAAATTTTATTTATACTCTAATTTTTAGATGCACACTCATAAAAATAAGAAAAATTATATAGCACTATCTCATTCCCATCTATCCTATGATAAAATTTATTAACACACAAATTCATTATTAGGGTAACATCAGGACCTAGGATCCACTAAAGCAAGCACTATGTTGTTATGTCTCAAGGCCCCGTGCACGTCTCCTCCTAAGCCACAGGCTGCAGGATAGTATACATGGTGACCAATTGAATTTGGGGAGACAATACCATCAATATCATTATAGTGTTTTAGTATCACATGATAATTAATAATGTTAATCAAAATATAAATCATATATATAAGATTAACTCGAAGGATATAATAGCAATGTAAAATTTTCAATTGAAATATCAAAAACATGATGATTGTTTCAGTATCTTCAAAAATATAAATTAAAACATGGAAATAGAATACTAGTATAAAACCAATATGAAAATTCAAAATGTCAAATAAAATTTCATATCACTAGAAAGCATCGTGATTATATCAAGATCGCGTTATCCCCAACCCATATGTTTTAATAAATCAATTACAATAGAGTGTGTGTTTCCCCATCCTCTAGATAAATCCATAAATTTATCCTAGGTACCCAATGGTTGAACAATGATTGTGTGAGATATACCACTGTATGAAATAACACATTATTCCTATAACAAATCCATTCGGTGCCAATAACATGTGGTAGTGTAGAAAATGTGACAGTAATTTAAATGAATATGTAAGATTTATACGAACCAACCATCATGGTCTATTGTAGACCACAAACCATAATCATTGGCTAACCATAAACAATGAAAAAAAATTACTAATACTATACAATATAACAAATGTAATCAGTATCCCATTATAAGGTATAATTTTAAATCATGATAAAATATCCACTATGACCTATGTAGATTAATCAAATGAAAATGCTAATGGGTTGGATCTATGGTATAAAAGACCATGTATTACTCATTGTGTGAGGACTACATGGGTTAGATCCCATGTTTTAATGACCATTGTTATCCTCATGAAGTCCATGTAACAACTCCCAGGAAAACTCAATAAATACATGGGTGGATCTCAAGAATCATGTCTAAGGAGCATGTCCAATGCAGTTTAAGAAAGCATGTTCCATGGGGTAGAAATGACCGAAGAATCCATTGTAATCTAGATCCATGGAGTATATATATCACTATAATTCAATTTCTTACCCAACATGATAGATCCAAGGAGTGTAAATGCACTTAGAATCCATAAAAAACATTACCATTTCACTAACCCATTTCAAAATCTTTAACAATATTATAGTTCATCCAAAATAATTCCATGTTTTCCATATAATAAAATTACCCCTTTTAAATAATTTCATCACACTTTATTGGGGGAAATATTCCTCTCTTAATATCTCATATAATTGATTAATGGAAACCTAATCCAAAGGGGATCTCACACACACCAAACATGGTGGTATATCAAAGACAATATATATAAACACACCTCATGGGTGGTTTGGGTTGAAGTTGAAAACCTCAAATAATAAATCAGCAGTATGATGGAATCTAATAAATGAACCAATCATTTGAACATGATATTTAATTAATTTAGTTTGGACTCACATAAATTCAGGCATGCGACATGATGGAAACTATCAACCAAACAACTAAACAATTTGGTAAAAGGTATAAACCACCTATTATATGTCTAAGGTAGAACACTAATCCAGTATCATCTCATAACTCGACGTAGAATGAAAAAAGGAATAAAGGACCAATAAACTATAAATACGGTATAATATCTTGCACCAAAAAATTTATTTCGATAGAAATAAGAATGAATAAATAATTATAAGGAGTAGAGTGGTTATCATCTGGCATCTAATGAGACCACTGGTGGAATAATCAGAGTTTGTATCATGAAAATGAACAAAATACAAGATATTTATTCAATGGAGATGAACTTGGTGGACCTACAACATGTGAGAGTAGAGTGGTGAGGGGTCTGTATAAAAAATATGCTCCATCACTTTTTGAAAAATATTTATATACAAATGGATACTACAAAATGGGTACGTTTTTACTACTATGTAATGTTAGGGTTTCACCGCTATATGGAAAACCATTACACTCATAAAATTATCTTTCTAGACTAATACATGTGTTGTATAGTGTACACAACATTTATTCCAAATAAAATCCATGTATATAGCCTATATCCATCCTTCAACCCCCATCTCCCTTCTATCCAAAAACATTCCTATCCACCCAAAGCCATTGAATGGAGGTCTATAATAAAAATTGAACATAATAAAGAGATTATATAGATGTAAAATCATACATACCTCATTTAAAAACCCAATATTGTAAAATTTCCTCCACTTGAGACAAAAAATTTCCAGATTGATCTTACAAGGTGTTGACGCATCTGAATAGTCTTTCATCCACAATACATGTACATATTCCACACTCTCCCATGACTTTTCATACACATTGTTATTCTTAAATATCACTTGAAATAAGTGAAATGACCTTCATAGGATTTATTTATCCTCTAATCAATGATACATATATGATGATCCAATCAAGGTGAATCTAAATATAACTCAACATCATCGTGTTGAAGAATATGGGTTGGGTATGAGTGATAATTATGTAGATAAGATATGTGGATGATGGTGTTCATGACATAGTACCTCAATTGTAATGGATATATACAGAATATCGGCCTGAATATCCCCAAAATCTCCAAAGGCCCAAAAAATAATAATGAATTTTTACCCTATTTATTAATCCTTCTATTCCATAGCCACAAAGAGATATGTAAAAATACCTAAAACTCGAACTCAAACTCTGGAGTTGATCTATTGACAAAATTTTATGAATTATATCATTATTTTGAAATAGAAATATATTTTCAATTCATCTGGATTTTTTTAGATGTCTCTTTACAAGACATGGTATGAAAGGCACTACCTATACATCCTCTAAAATGTATAGTTCTCATCGGCATGGAATACCATAAAAGGCCTAAAAAATATTCATATTAATTATTTCCTATTAAATATTTATGTATGAAATTTCCAAATGAGGTATATACAATTCTCCAGATAGAATAAATCAAGGAAACATTCCATAAAAATGTCATATAGAACCATTACTGTATGATTCATTTATACTTTGATCAATGTTTTGTGTGTTGTTATCAAAAGATGTTATGCACCCACTTACGTCAATAATTCTTTACAAAATTATGTTTTTAATATGTTATCCTTAATTGATAAAATACTATGGAGTACCCCATTAATGCACACAATATCATGGATATAAAGTCGCCCAAACACATGAATGGAGGAGGTATCCTTGAGCAATATAAAATGAGATGAATTCCTGAGCAAGTCATGAAAACCCCATTCAATTTCAGTACATCACGGTAAACATGGATACCAAGCCATAAAATCCATCATAACATCATCCCATTTCTACTCCCGACTAATTAAATACTCTAAGATCAAACCTATTAACTTTTTTTCTACATTGACCTTCTAAAATTCGGAACACCTCATTAAAATACCATCTACCTATCATTTCATACCCAATAACCATCATTAGCAATAAAAATATTGATACATCATTACAATGCTGAGATGCATCGCCCATGATAATGGATGAAAATATATTATTATATCCTCATGTATGTTTGATAGAACACAAATAAAACCATTTGTGAATGGAATTTCATCATTTAAAATTGTCCATCAAGGAGGAGGATTCTCACATTCCACACAATCACATAGGATTAGGCCCTTATAATCTGATAGTTGTCTCATCCTCACATTATCCAGAAGAGTGGAATTCACTTCCACGTATTAGATTAATGTATTCCACTGACCATATGACACGTCCCAGTGCATCTATGAAAACACGATAATAAGAATACACTAGCCAATTTCCTCGTAAACTATATATATTTAATTGCTAATTTTTAGTGCATCGATAACTAATTTACCCTTTCTAGTCAGGTAGGAATGATTTAAGTCAGAAAGAAATTTGTACTAAACCAATATTCATTGACTAGTATTATATTCAAATTTTATAAATATATACATAATGGTTTTTTTATTTATATACAACAAAATTTATCTCCTAGTATATAATTCCTCCATCAATGTATGGAATTTACACCATCAACTAAATTGAGGTATGTAATTGGGAAATCAATCCCATGTGTATCAAATGATGATTCTTATATGTCATGACTTACTACCACTACATAAGAACTGCTCCTAACCCGGTAACCAATTCATCAAAATATTTAGAATATTTTCTTCTAATCATATGAAAAATAATGACTCATAATTATTTCAGTATCCTTCTCTACTCTTGAAAGGATGTCCTAAATGCATCAGATGATGAAAACGTCACACCCTTCATAGTCAAGCCCATATATGGTGTTTTTATGTTTGATATGTACAGTATGAAGTATCTATAATATCCATCTATCCCCATAAACTCTTTACATCAATTATGTTCTTGGGGTTCTACAGGAAAACTACAACATTCCCCTTTTCTGGATCAATTATTCCTTCAGACTCCAAGATAATTGGCCAAGGATGTGAGTTGTATTCATATAGAACTAGCACTTTGTAACCATAGAGTATAATTGACTCTCTCTCAATGTATCCAATACGATCTCAATAAATTTGACATGGTTTTATGGATTTTATGAACAAACCCTGATATCTTCCATGAAAACCACCACAAATGAATCTCGATATAGATGGAAAACTAAGTTCTTCAGTGGCATTAAACTGGTGGTGAATTTTCAAAACTCCAATTCATTACCAGCTACTCATAAAAAAAATACCTACAACCTAACATAGTATAAGGTACATATGAAGGTCAAACGTGAACATGGTAATAACATAATATAATATCAATCTTTGAGAAGGGTTCTTGTTCATAGATCTACTAAAATATATTCTCTCTAATGGGTAAAGGATACTAAATTTTATCAATAAAATTGTTCAATTTTAGGTTATACACACATAGCTTGACGATAATGTATGACTTATTATCAAAAAGGTTGACTGAAATCCATTAATAAGTATTAGGTCAGATAAACACCTTTTCATCCATGTTTTACGGTTTCTTGTTGATCTTCTATAACTCTATAGTATATATCATATAAGGTGGAATGAATACTAATGTATCCCCTATAATAGCTCGCTGGAATACTCTACCTCTATATTTTGAGTTATTCCTAAAAAATTAATCGATGAAAGCATCCCTGAAATGATCGACCAATGGAGGGTAGTCTTCATGAAATTTTCTTTGATCATCCTGATATAATTTAGCAACCTAGGCTACCATTTCACCAAACCCACATTGCATGGGACCAACGCATATTTCGTGGAAATATCTACCACTATTTTAAATAAAATACCCACCCTATTTTGATATTAATCTCACCCCCAATGATATAAATCAAAAAATAATTTACAAAATATAACTTACTAGTTTATCTTTTGAATTAATACAATCCCATTTCATCTAAAGGATATGGAGATTCCACACGAAATTACACACACCTACATCAGGGTTTCATTCTCGTCAATGGAATATGTTCTCCTATATGATTCATAATATAGAATCAAGTTCCATAATTGCATTATAACATTGGACAATAAAAACAAGTAACTATAAAAATTGCACAATTATAAAGTAATATTAAGAAACTCTATAAATATATGTCCATAATAAAGTTGAGGATACTAATATCATAATAGTTATTGCACACATCATATACATATTCATCTATAGAATAGTCTACACAAAATATATATGGCATTAGCCACATCACTCAGAAACTGCATGACTATCCTGAGATAAAACTATATTGTTGAGGTGTACAAGGTGTTCAGATCCTCCATCCATAACCCCCTCATTGGAATGAATGACCAATAGTAAACTATCTCCTAGAATGACATAGAGTTATGAATATCTCTCCTGATCCTATAGTTGGTGTTGACCTCCTATCCATAACTTCTAGAGGGAAGGTCCAAATAAAACATTGTATATAGTCCATTATTCCAAAAGCTCAATATTGGATTGGGTCTCTATCACTCCAGTTCATCATTATTCACTTCCTCCTAAACAGATAAAAGCATAAAAACTACTATCCCTCACACCATGTCTTGTATTTTCCTCATGAGATGCCCAAAAACATTTCACCCTACCAATAGTCATTGTACAACTTGGTTGAGAAGCTTCATTACCCTACTATGGGCCTCATACATCCATTAGGTTATGTTATGTAATCAGTTCATGATTCTCGTTATCATTATCATTTGTAAACTGAAACACATTCAACTATCCTAAAATGGAATGCTTGAGAAATTCTTCAAGGAATCTCCCCATATATGGATCATCAACAAGATACACAGACATATAGAACTAAAGCTCGATAAGGTGATTTGGATACTCCATAATGTTTATAACAAACTACTCCTTACGTATAATCACACTACCCTATTCCAAATATGAGAGTCTCAAGAAATATGTAATTATAATAGATGTATTAAAAATAAATCCAACCTATATATCAAATCCTATAATCCCTATTTATAACATGCCACCAACCCTTGGAGGATCCCCCAAGCATATACATTATAATGTTGACTCTCTACCCTAGAGGCGTCTCCAAGTTCATGAAAAACAAAAATATTATCCCTTAAAATAATGTAGTAACCGATATATTTTCATAACCCGAAAAAGTGAAAGGATACTATTTATAAAACTGATGATTTCGGAATACAATAAAAAAGAAGCCTAAAGGGATCCTGGAATATTCTTCAAAAATTATGGAAAACCCTTTCAGAACATTCTATCAACACACATAATGGCAATAATGGTTGGTTCCTCATGAGGAACTACAAGATGTTCTTATAGTTAATTAGGGGCCACATACATTAGAATATGGGCCTCTCCAACCTCCTAGTTCACAAATAGTGGTCATCACTGTAGAATATCACTAAAATTTATAAAAAATAAGATAGAAAAAATTCGGTAAGAACCATATCATAGATAAAAACATAGAATATGTACAAGCCTTCATATAACCAAATCACATCACTTTTCCTACTCATAATTCCAAGAATATATAATTGGAATATTTATAAAGATCATTTGATACACTACCTACATGTCACTCTAATGTTTGGTCTAGTTGAAGCTCTATGTTTCATAGCACGCATCACTGTATATGGACTATCAATTATAATTGGAAAGTACATTTAATAATGGCCATTTTGGAACCCCTCTAGTTTTAAAAGAATAAATATTTCTCAAAATAACTCAACATTAGCAATGATTAGTCAACAAAATTATATTTAATTATCAATTAAGAATGTAAATAAATGAAAAATTTATTTTTTAAAATCTTATATAATATCATTTTTTTTGAAAATTTATATTTTTAAGAAAAGTTATTTGAAATTTAAATTAATATTAATATATTTTATTTTAAATACAATTATATTTTAATAAAAATATATTTACTTAATTAATTTTTCAAAAAAAATATATTTTTAATATATTTTATTTTTAAACTAAATGGTTTTTTCAATATTGACTATTATTAAACATATATATTTAAAATAATGTTTTTATTGAAATATTGAATCAATGTATTATATTTGGTTTTAATAAATAAATTAAATATAATATAGAAAATATTAAAAAGTGATAATAAATTATTTATAATTATATATACTTAAATTCAACAAATAAATTATTTAATCTTGAAATAAATCTTTACATAATATTTTTTTTCTATTATGAATTTTAATGCTTTATTGATTGTGACAATAAATAATATATATATATAAATATGTATGTATGTTTGAAATTAAGAATTAAAGGTATTATATTATAAAATAATTATTAATAAATGGATATTATTAAATTTTAGAATAAACAATATGAAAATAGAAAACATGAAATATGAAAAAATGTTAAAAACGAAACAATTATATGTAATAATAGGTTATTATTTTAACAATGATAAGAGCTAAATAATAATAAATGTTAAGTGACAACAAAAATGTCATATACTGATAAGGTAAAACAATAATAAAAAACCTAACATGGAAAAAATAAAAGAAGGAAAAGTGTAATTAAAAAAAATGATAAATCAATTTGAAAAATTTATAATATTATAAATAACCTTAATGAAAATAATAAAAAAATGTTCAAACATGGGGAACGGGTGTTTGTTGAAGAAAAAAGGAATACATATTTATGGAATTTTCTAACATCTATAATGTTGAAATCATAATATATATATATATATATATTGTACTTATAATTAGAGTGTTTTACATGTAATTCCCAAAAAATGAGATTTAATTTTTTTGCCTTCCTCAACATTGGAGAATGAAATAATTGGATGATTATATTATATAAATAGTAATTTTGAGAATAAATATAAGTGATTCATTTATATAATCTATTTGTAAATTGTTAGTCCATCAATCACTTTTAATGTTCATAAATACATCTGGAGAACTGCACAACCTATGTAAGAGGGCATAGATTTATTCTCCCTTTATTATTTGTTTCTAGTGTGTCCATGTTTTGGATGTCAGTCTAAATTAAACATAAGAGGTGTTTTTATTTATAAATTTAAATAAATATATATAAATATATATTTTTAGATTATATATTTTATGTTTGATAAATGTTTTCCAATTATTTTTTTAGAAAACAATCTATCTAATTCGTTTTCAATCAATAATTTGAATTATAACCATTAAAAATAAAACAAATTATATTTTAAATTTTCAAATAACTCTAAATATATATAAGGCTTAAATTTAATTCTATAAATAAAATTTTCATCATAATAAATAAGCTATTATAAAATACTAACAAATCGTTTTTTGGTATTATAATAATTAAATTATTTCATTTAGAAATCATTTTTTGTGAGAAAAGTTATTATTTCATGTATTATATATATTTTATCATTTTATGGTTTGTTTTAAATAATAAGAGTTATCATTTTATGATTGATTTTTTTACATGTCCATTAATTTCATTTTTAACATTATATAAAACCATCATCTAAGATATTTTTGACATTCTATTCAAATTCATTCAAAAATTCATTTAATATATACATATGTGTTTTTAAAAAGGGAACATAATTATATGTATGATTTATCCTACTTGTTTATATAAATATTTTAAAATAATTATTTTTCCATGAATATAAATTTATATTATTTTTATATATGAAAATAAAATATATGGTTTCAAAATTATTTATCGGTTATTAGTGAGAATGTAATGACCATTAAAAAGTTTTATTCAAATTTAAACTATTTAATAGAATGATATTATATTTGACGAGAGTAATCCCATGACCTCAATGGGGAATTGTCCCACATGTAATATGGATTAGTGGTCATATGGTTTTTCTTATGGCCTGCTGAGTGTGATGATTAATCCATTCAAATTATTATTTTCATAATAGGGAAATCCAAAGTAGTATATTGAATGAATAATTATTTTGAATGGTTTTCAAATGAAGATACATTATTTAAGGATTATTTTTAGAAAATGTGTTTTATTGTTTAGAAAACCCTTTGCTATTAAATAGTTTTTATCAAATGATTTACTAGATAACATTTTGAAATAAATAATATAATTTTTTAAAAAATTACATCCAAATTATTTTAAAAAAACCCTTACTGTGTAATTTTATACACTTCCCTTATTTTAAAAATATTTTCATATTTGAATTATATGTTCTATTATGGGTTACTTTTTATTTAGATTTTATGCATGAGAATCATTTTCTATATTTTATTTTATTTTTTAAACCTTTTTTAATTTTTAATGTAATTGTCTAATTGTCCAAAAACACAATTGGAAAGGGTCCTGGTATGTAAAATGATTGGTAATTTTTTATTTTTATATTATAAAAAAATAAATAGAATTTTGGGTAGATGAATCCAAATTTTTGTGTGCACAGATTAAATTTTGATATCAAATTTCTGGTCTAGAAAAAAGTACAGATTAGATTTTGTTTCTTGAGGAAAATATAAATGGTTTAGTATAAAAGTTTACAGATTCTAGTATTTCTTAATTCTGGAGGTGGACATTAAGAATTTTCTTAATTTCGATGAACAAATTTCAAGGGAATAATTCTTTTATGGGGGGAATGTAATATAAAATGGTTTAAAAAAACAAATTTTTATATAAAATAAAACTATATTTGAAATGAATGAAAACCTAATTTATTTAATTATTTATTCAGAAAGTAAATAAATGAAAATTGATATTTTACAATATTATGTTGTAATATTTTTTAAATAAAAATTATTGTCTTCATAAAAATACTATTTTAAATATAAATTAATATTCAAAATTATTTTTATCCTTAAATTAATAATTTTTTATAAATATATTTATTTTATAATTAATATAAAAAATATATATGTATGAATACAACAAATTTTTAAAACTAAATTAATTTTCATTAATAACTTTAATTTATAGTATAATTTTATAAAAATGTTTTTGTTGAATTATTTAATTAAAGGAATGTACTTTCTTTTAATATAATAGTTATTCATAATTTTTCACACCACAAAATTAAATAATAAATAATTTATAATTATAGATAGTTAAATTCAATAAAGACATTGTTAAATCATGTAATCAATCATTGAAATTTATTTTTTAACTATTATAAAATAATAATTTATTATTGATTGTGAGTATTATTAACATATATATGTGTGTGTGTGTGTGTGTGAATATATGAATTTAATGTATTATATTATAAAATGGATAATATAAAATTAATATTATTAAATTCATGTATATCAAATTTGAATTTAACAAAAATGTGAAATAAGAATAAAATTATAAACAAAAAAAGAACTTATAATATATAAAAATTTGTTAAATGGGAAAAAAGATAAGAGACCAATGATAATAACAGGTACAACACAAAATAAATAAAATAAAGTAAAAATAAAATAATAAGAATAATGCTATCTCAGCCAAAATGAAACAGAGGTGAATTGTGTGATTAAAAAATGTTAAACTAATATGAAATGAAATATGATTTTAAATAATGTTAATGGGAATTATAAAAATTAAGAAATGGGGGTCGTGGTTGTGTGGGGATGTCCAAAGAACCCCTAATTTTTGGATGTTTTTTGATACTAATAAATTCATGATCATAGTATATATATATATATATAATATATACTTATAACATGGCCTAGGGATGTGTAATGCACAAAAATAAGAGAATCAATTTTCCATCTTTCCTCAGTGTGAATGAATTAAATAATTGGATACTTATATTATATAAATAATAAATTTAATATTTTGAATATGTTTTTCTTTATCTATATCCATTTATTCATTTTTATTAATTCTCACATTTCTCATGTTTTGTACACCTTCTCAAGCCTTACACAACCTACAGAAGATGTAACTGTCTTACGTACCCTTTTTGCTATAATTCTAGTGTTTCCATGTAATGGTATTGATTCATAATTTATTTTAAAGGATGTTATATACATATATATATTGATATACTATGATGTAATGTGTTAAATTTTTATCAATTCCATGTTTTAGAAAACTATATATATATTTTGTTTAATAAAATTAGATTTTAATTATAACCCTTCAAAAGAAATAAAATTATAAATTTATTTTCAATGATATATATATATATACTATGTATATAATTAATGTTATATGGAATTGATTCATGATTTTAAATAGGATATTAATACAATAACAAAACTATGTTTTTTATTGTTTTCATTAAATTATTTATCTAACAACATAATTTATTCGATAAATGTTATTATTTCATGTATTCTATAGAGGGTATAATTTTATGGAGAGTTGAAAATAATAATATTTATCATTTTTTTGTGATTTTTTTTACATGTCCATGAATTCCAGTTGTATCATTAGATACGTCCACCTTCTAAGATATGATTTACATTTCATGAACTTTAATTAAAACATTCATTTTATTTATACATATATATTTTAAATTAGATAAATTATTTATTTGTATGAAATGATCATAATTTATATTATAAATTATTAAAAAATATTATTTTTCAAATTAATGAAATAAGAATGATTGTTTTCTTCTATTGAAAAAATTAATGTTTGGTTTTGAAATGATTTTTAGGTTATGAGTGAGAATGGAAGGACCACTAAAATTTTTTCTTGAAATTGAGACTAGAATAAGGAATTATGTATTATTTTATGGGAGTAATCCCATTACCACATTGGGACACAATCCCACATGAAATATAGCTATGTTTCCTTATAGTTTTTCTTATGGCCTTCTATGTATCATGACTAATCCATAAAATATATATTTTTAAAAATATATAAATCTAATGTAGTATTTCAAATGAATTATTAATTTGAATTTTTTTCAATATAATATATATTATTGAAGTATTATTTTTGGAAAAGGATTTCAATGTTCATAAAACCATTATATAATAAATGTTTTTTTCCAAATGATTTATTGGATAAATTTTACATAGTAATTTTATATTTTGTAATGAAATAAATTTAAAAAGGATTTTTTAAATCTATTACTAGGATATTTAAAACACATGCCATGTTTTAAAAATAATTTCACAATTCAATTAATATTTCTATGAGAGGAGACCTATATTATGGAGTAATTGCAAGAAATTTGTTTTAGTTATTTTATTTTATTTTTTATGCCATTTTTTAATTAGTAATGTAATGGTATAATTATCACCAATATAGACAAAAAATCTCATAGTATGTAAAATTCCCTTTTTATTTTTTATTACTGTTTTATAAAAAAAATACACAACATTTTGATATACTGAATCTGGAAGAGTCTTTTCATTGATTAAAACTAACCTATTAATAATTTCTATTTCATTTATATTCATAATTATTTTACAAATCAATTTTTATTGTTGAACAATATGGATCTTCACTTCCAATTTATAAAGAACCACACTCCTTATAAATAAATGTGTGGGGTCCATTTAATTCCAACCATTACACAATCTAGACCATGTGAACAATGGTCTATGATCTAATTTTTCATAATTGACAACTAATAATATATTTTTATCCTGTGTCGGAAAATAATGTTCATGTTATGGTAGGTGCTCTACGTATAAATTTTTTATCACAATATTCATTAATAAACAATAATCGATAAATATTGTATTACACAAGGAACACATAGTAAATATCACACAATCAATCAATGCATCATATATGGAAATTGATATTCCTGTAATGTGGATCCTGTAAGATATCTAAAATTTTTCATGGTACATACATCCTTTCTATATCGGACCAAGGATAAAAATAAATTCCCCAATTATAGAAACAATAACCTCACATAGAAATTAAATATCCTATTGGTGGAGTTAAATCAACTGTAATAGGGATAACATGGAACACTAATTTGTTATTTCTAGAAATTTATAGTTTTTCATGTCCCATTAATATCTAATCCAAGGAAAATATCATTATAAATCATAATTTATTCTTAATAACTTATCTATTGTCAAAAATATTAATTAAATAATTGAAACATTCTCTAAAAAACATTGTAAGATCATGAACTTGGGTTCAATAAATGGTGCCCCATGCAAGTGGGTCACATATCCTCAAGCACACTTACCTATATTCCAACATATAATGAAATGTAGAGATTGTATATGATAGTATGGTGCAGATACCTATTACATCACGAAAATATTAACTATATGGTATCATAACAAAATAAATAATTTAATGAATAACATAAATCACATATAAAATATAAACATCTAGATGAATGATGTAAAGATACAAAGACAAAGGTAATATCATATACAAGATATCTATATCTTGTATCTATATTAAATATAAGGAAATACAACTCAATAAAAACTTATTATAATACATGATTCAAAACTACCAAAAAAACATATCTCCATATTGAATCATGAGCTTAGATCCTTTGTGTTCTCCCATTATCAAAAGATATTATAACAAATCATCATAAATTATGTTCATTGCCCAGTACATACCTATATCAACAAACTCTATCCAGCTACCCAACGAGGACATGAATAGGGTGTTAGATCACAATCAATTGGCCACCACCATTGGTGTCTATAAAAATTATTGTCCCACTATATAATCTAATGATTTGTGAAATATATGATAGTAATATTACTGAATAAGCATGAGTAATACTATATAGAAAAATATTTATACTATAAACTATAAATTTTATCTATTGTCTAAGAATAAATTATGAAAAAAATAATGGGTGATACTATCTAGTATGATAACTATTATTAGGCACCGATAACATAGGATTTTTGTATACTGTGCTAAATCATCAATTGTGGCCTATGCGGAGTAATATAGTGTCAAACCAATGGGACGAATCCAAGGAATTAAATACCATGGCACCCTCAGCTTTCCCACCCAACATAGGCTCGATCCCGGTTTTAAACAATCATAACATCATCTTTGAGACTCTGGATCCTCCCCATTGAAGGATTAGAATGGACTTGGGTCGGGCCCAATGAGAATTTCCCTGAACCATGTTAAAGAAATATAATGAATGATGGAAAAAAGGGGTATAAATGAAGTTTGTATCAAATTTAATCTCGGTTTCTATGGTATAAATGTCCCTATAATACAATGTCATGCCTATGATACTAGATCTAAGTAGTAGAAATGTCATTAGCGTAAAATATCAGACCCAATGAGCCAGAAATATGGTTTATAAATGACCTTTGTATCCAATGAAAACATTACTATTTCACTAACTCATCTCATAAGCATTTGCAATATTTTACATCAACCTAATCATTCCACATTTTCCATTTAATCAATTTATCCATTTTTTTTAATTTCGTAGAATATCAATGGTGGAAATATCCCTCTACGGAAAAATCATAAAACATCGCGAATGGTTCTGGATAGAACAAATCAAATTATGTATTGCAAATACACTATGTATATATGGAATGCATCAAATCATCATCCACCTTCTTTTTGGTTACCAAAAAAATACCAACCCAAAAAAAACTTGACTTATGAGTCTATGATAAAAGGGAATTGAACTAAGAGTTAGAAAAGAAGAAAAAGTATACATACATCATCCAAAAATACCCCATGATCTTACATTATTGTTCTTGCTTCATCCCAAATTACATCACTTTTTAAAAAGGCTAATTTCGATCCATAGTTCTCCACCATACCATTTTCTACTAAAATTACATATGGACTGTTCATATGTTGTAATATAGGAAATTTCTACCTCGCTACACCTAATTATATGGATGAAAATTGTCCATCCCCCCATAGAATATCTATCATAAAAATTCATGGTCACGCCAACTAACATGATATCATATCTCTCAAAAAAATTTATAACTAAATTTAGTATTCACAATATCTTCTAAATAACCCCACATAATGAGTCTTATGAAAATATCCATAATCCATATATTGTAACATCTGAACATACCGAAATGAAGGTTATTACTCTATAGACCATTCTTCATCCATTACCGCATTTAATTACAATTAGTTATTTCCCCACTAAAATCTGAGAACTAATGAGAAATATAAATTTTTACATGTTCTTGCATATTAAGAACATCATCCCTAACATACTCAAATATTCCATCTATAATGAGGATCATGCACTTTAATGGAATAAATTACACTCTTGTCATATAACATCCTATATACATATCATTGAGTACTAATCAACCCAGGTCCAATAATCCCACATGAATTTTCCTCACAATCGATTATCATCAATCTGATCAAACCCTTTCACCATCCATCTATAGTGTTACCTTCCACTATAGTGGAAACACCTCTAATTATAATATATAACCCTATGATTAAATGAAATGTTTCTTATAAAATCCATAATCCCCAATCCCATAAACTATATTTCATCAATCCAAAACCAAACTGGGAACCACATGAAACAAGTGTGAAAATTCCCTCCCGCATCAAGAACTCTCCTAAAATGCTTTTATGACCTTCACCCTCGATTCATATAGAAATGATATCCTTTAGAGAAACGCCCCATGGGACTTTAAATGTTATCCATCATGATCACATTTTGGAACATAAAATGATATAGTCATATTAGGATTAATATAAATTAAATCCATAGTCACGTAATATGGTTTTGTAGAATAACTTTAAGAAGATAAATGATAAAAAACATATATTTTTTTGGTAACAATTAAATTAAGTGATTCCATATCTGTTCTATAACTAGTATCTTGGATTGCAATTCCATTACCAACCCACCAAGTGTCAATATAAAAATTTATAATAATGAATTGTCTATCCATACCCAGAGAACATTAAATGTTAGGATCAACATGACCTATCCGGATAATAAATATCATGTTCTATCATTCAATAATTCTTCTAGTAATATATATTATAAATCATTGTATTAGGTATTAATTAGAAACAAAAATTATAACCCTTTTTTTGTGTCATATATGTCCCGCCCATGGAAAAAATGTCATGTAATTCATACATGCATTGAATGACACAAGTAAAAATTACTATATCAAACAAGAAAATACCCAAAACTGTAAATATCTATCTCAAACAAAACATTTTATATTTGAATAAATATCTCAATTATACATGAAAAATACAAGAACAATAATATCATACCCCTGGTAACATGTACTTTATTTAAAATAGTAATTCATAACATAACAATCATAAGTCCTTCATAATATATAGAACATTATAAGTCATGATATACCATATTGAAAATATTAAAACAATGAAAATAATGCCTTCATACATAATTATATGATCCATATCCTATGGCCACTCACCGGTGACTAGTTCAAAATCATTACATGACATAAAATACACAAACTTTAATTTCCATGGTCATTAATTAGTATTTTTGATATAAGGAGTTAAAATGGTGATATTAAACCCAAAAATAATAGTTAAAAATAAAAAATAATAATCCCTCACAAATAATAATAGATTACATAATCTATTAAAAATTTCAATTCTATATATAATGCAATACAACCTAATGAGATAAATCCAAACTATTCACCCAATGGGAAGATCAAATACACATAATTAAAAATAAATTAAAATATAAGGAGGTTCAACAGCTGACCCAATCCCATATCACATCTCACTCTCTAATTTCTAAAAAAAATATCCTATAAATAATCCAACCATGGACCATTTCCCAACCTGAAATGTGAACATGAGGTATTTTTAGGTACCCATATGTCCTGGATGCCAGAGTTGGGTGTGATTTAAACTTAGTAGGACACCATAAATAGTTTCCGAAACATAAAAAATAATTACAATGTCTATACATGTGATTTGATAATAATATTTTTTTAAGTGTTGAAACATATTCAATGTCGAACCTCAGGATCTATGGTGAATCCCAATATTGACTATACTGAATTTTTCCAGTGTTATATATCTCAGATCATGAGGCATAACCATTCCAAGGGGCAGGTAAACACTATCCCATAATTTCATCATATGTTTATATAATCACTTGAGGGTAGAGTGACCCACCTGGATCATCTCATACAGATATATATATATATATATGTATATATATATATATCTCATGTTTATAAAATCTGTTAGGGTGAAATGTGTCCCACTCAGATCATATCATATATATATGTCATTATGTGGCAATGCATCCCTCCCATCTATCACACACACACACACACAAACATCCACACAAACACACCCAGATATATATATATATATATATATATATATATCAAATAATTGATAATTTCATTTCTCCAATATGAATCATATATTAATTCACTTATAATCAATGGTCTTGGAATCCATCCATATCATTTCACTTATATATCACATCATGGGGTAGTGCATCTCCACCATCGATAACATTTAATAAATTCATTTATTTTTGGGTGTCAGTGCATCCCAGCCATAAATTTCATATATCAAATTCATCTATAATTTAATTAATCTGTATCACTGACATACATATCATAAATATTAATATATATATATATATATATCACATTGTTGGGATGTGAGTTCCTCCGAAAATATTTTATCGAGATAAATAGATCACACATCGTAATATTTCAAATTTTATATTGGGGGGACACCCCACTATACTATCTCATATATCATATTGTGGGTAATAAAATTCAAACTATCTATATTAATCCATCATATTCGTAGGGTTCATCCAACTAATCAATCCAATCACAAGTCTCCTATGTTGGACTCTAAATAAGAGAACTTATGTTCATCATAACATACATAATGGGTTATCTCACGCTTTCATCCAAATCGTATCCCTCATGGGGGTTATGATAAGTATGAGGAACCCATTGAGGTTTATTATACTACAATATATTTTGGAACCCTTACATGAACCCGTATATATCATTCTAAAATCATGGGCTAAAGGACAACACTCCGGGGGAATAATTCCTCCAACATTATAATTATTAAATATTTTCCTCACCTGCCTCATATGAAATGTCACATGGGAATCACAATATCTAGATGAAAAAAATTCAAAACTCACTTCCCATTTAATATATTTTCGGTACTCTCATGTCAAAAATATTCATTATTTCTATCCATGGAAATCCCAATTTTGTACTCACATACTAGGGGGTACAAAAACTAATCCCACACTCTAGTATACAACTTTGAGGGATATAAGAAATCACATGGTTCTATGATATCTTACATTTTTTTTAAAATTGAGCACATTGTCTCTAATTTAAAAAAAAATGAGAAAAGAGTTATACAATGCCGAAAGAGGATACTTTGCATTTTTTGTGAAGAATAATAGGCACCATTTCATCATGCACGTTGTTGATCATTGTGTAATTCACATACAATACACCTTTTTTGGAAAGTGCATATGCAATGTAGTTCGCTTCCTGGAAGGTATGAATGATGATATGATTCAAGGAGGAGATCCTTTTAATGCCGTTTATCCATTTTCTTACCAGCTTCCATGAGAGGTATTCTTGACCTAATATAATGGACTACACAACCAATGCCGAATCACATTGCAGCCATATATTGCTTCAACCTCATTGGTGAACAATGTCAGCTACATTAATAATCTTCGTAATATCATCTTCGAGTGTTTTGGTCTTACCATAAGAGCCATAGCTGCATTCTACCACTTCCCCCAGATGGTCCATAAAGATAACAACAAATCCCTCTTATCCTGGATTACACCTGGAAGCACCGTCCGTGTTTCACTTCATCCATCCTCTGAAGGGTGTTGTCCAGAATACTTCCACCATAACTCATGTCCTATGAAAAAGTGCTTTATCTTTCATCATTCTAAGGATACTAGAGGCCTTAACCGATTTTCAGCAATATTCTTTGATCCTAGGTGTGCATCATGAATAGCCCTAATGAAAGTATAAAAAATCATGGCCTACATTCCATTTGGACTGTCGGTGAAAGGCACTATTGCGGCCTTTCCAAATAGCATGTATAACTTCATCACATGCAGTGCATAGAAGAGCCTTGATTTGCTTCAATAACATTAATGATGTATCACTCATCAATCAGTGTCACATCTTCCAACATTGTTTCAATGTTTTTATGTGAGACCCTAACACATTATTTATTTCAATAATGTTAAATTAAAAATATCATTTTAAAAATAAATATCAATCACACAATGAAATGGAATCATATAAAATGACACCAAATATATATATATATATGCCTAGAGAGATGCTGAAGGAAATACCTACCACATATTTATTTATTCTCTTAACTATAATAATGTGTACTATCATATAAGATTCTCCATGTCTCATACATACTATTATAAAATCATGGGAACCTTTCTAAATCGAAACATACTAATTCAATTAATTATGAAAATTCAAAGTAATTCTTTCAATTTTATTAAAAATATTAATAATTTCATTAAAACTCAGTAAGAGGTGAAAAAAAATTATACCTTGTGCAATAAGTTTTAGACTAATCATTGCATTCCCTAAATCCCATGTTTAAACAAATCCATGATACTGGACAATGATTTATTCATTAATTAGATTCCAATTTTATGAAAAATAGAAGATAATCTTGGGTAATAGCCTAGTACTAATAAAAAATATAGAAACAATGTTTTATTATCTTCCCTGTATATCCCCACTCTACACTGAGAAATATCCCCATCATAACATGATGATTCTACTATTACATGGAAGAACCATCACTTAAAAAATCTAAATTGAACAATAATAATCTTCTAGAGATAAAATGAAAAAAATGGATGTGGAATAATATGAAGACCTACATATAAACACCATGTAAATAATTAATGTAGAGACCTGAAGCTTGACGTACATGGACATTACATTACATTTTTGGAATACTTAGTACATAACAAAAACACACACACAAGGATCGTAATAGTTTAGTGTCTTTGGATACTCGGAATATAATCTTCTAATCCTGGTGAAAGATCCTCAAAATCTCCCATAAAGATCTTCCTTTTTTTATACCTAAAACCTTTCTTTATATCCTAGGGAAAAGAAAACATAAAAGGGTGAGCTCAAATGCTCAGTAAGGGTAAACAAAAGAATGATCAATCACATTGTATACATAAGCACGTAACTTTTGGAAATCTTACCCTGCAAAAGAGATCATAATTTCATAACATGGGATAAATCATGGAAGTTATATGTAATCAAAATAATCATAACATAAAACATGAAACTTTGTGGCATACACACATAATCATAGAGAATCATTTCTTGTTAGTCAAGACTCATTGCCAAGACTATCTTAGTGGACAAAGTCCCTTTCTGAACCGAGTCACCCTCGTTTCAGTCCTGTTTCACTGAACTGGTATAACCTACCGTTCCAGCCATGCCTATCTCGTGAGATATAAAATCATTACCCAATGCATTGGAGGGAGATATAGGTCCCACCCATCTCATAATGATACCATTCTTATGTGTGCCACAAAATCATAAATCATACATCATTTCATAACCCATGTAATAAAAATGGGAATCTTAAACATCATAAAACAATTCATATAAGATAAAGGAATTCATAAAAATATAATTCCATCATAACATAATCAAATCAATGTAATAATATGGATAAAAACAGAACCA
Organism: Viscum album; assembly: GCA_963277665.1. Classification (NCBI taxonomy): domain Eukaryota; kingdom Viridiplantae; phylum Streptophyta; class Magnoliopsida; order Santalales; family Viscaceae; genus Viscum; species Viscum album. The sequence goes on from OY728120.1 coordinate 2,111,598,604, forward strand.
TTTATTATCATAGATGGAAAATAATTTTGATAAAACACTTGAACTCCATTCTTGAGGAAAATATCATTTCTTCTTCAAAAACAATTTTCCTTTCTTAACATGTCGTAAAACATTAAACTAAAAGAATTTGATTAAAAATAAACATTAAAACTTGAAAAGGAAGCTTCTTGGAAATAATATTTTAAAAATACATTCATGCCGTATAAGTTAAAAAAACATTCTTCTCGTACTTTTGTCGGAAAAGTCAAAAAGTACCTCGTATGAAAAACGGCAAAAGATTCCTTTCATATCTTTTACTAAAAACTCACCAAAGGGTAAAATTGGTTCCAAACAATTTTAGGTGAATGGAAATAATATTAAATATTGAGGAAACATGGATGTGTATGATAAAATACACCCCAGTAAATACTAAAGTATAAACAATCTCTGATAAAAATGAGATTGTGATATTTCTCTTACCTTAGGTCCGACTTTCTTTGTAAGTGTCCGAACCTCCTGTATAATTATTTAAATAATGTTATTGACTTATTACAGAATCATACTTATTTTTTTGATATCATATATGGTCATATTATTAGCTTCTTAGTAGTAATATTTCATTGCTACTTGTTATTCGGGTGTTTATAACTTTTTGTTCTTATGTGTGTTTTGTCGAATAAATTATTATTCTTTTTCTTTAGGTTATAGATACCTCATTTCCAGAATGGTATTAGTATAATATATATTATATTCATTCATTCAATTCATTTATATAATCATTATGAAATTAAGATCATGTAGAACGAGTCGCATCACATCGTGGAGACGGTATTCCGTACGTACACACGAGTGATGATATTGTTCCTATGATCGTGGAATTGTATTGGAGTGTATGTATACTATTTCAGAGTCAGTATCACTTTATAATAGTCAAATATAGTCATTATATACACCATTATATCCATCCATGTAAGGTGGTGGTGGAAAATAGATTACACCACGGCGTGGAGACGGTATTCCGTACGTACGCACGCGGGTGATTTCTTTTTCCGTAGGATGGATAGATGGTGAAATAGGGTTGTTTCATAATTATAATAACATATCAGTATATGAGTGATACTGACGTTATTACTTCATAATGAAAAAACCTAAGAAGAAGAAGTGGAAGAAGAAATAAAGATGAAAGAATCGGTAATGGGATTTACCTCTTCTTTGAAGTGCTTCTTTAAGATCTCCTTTTAGGGCACTCAAATGGGTCTTTGAAGAAGACCAGAACATCTAGGATGTCTCTAGGGAAGTTGAGAGGAGAAATTGGAAGGGTTTGGCCGAGCATGAAGGCTCAATGTGGTGTGAGGAAGATGGGGAGGAGGTGTCCTTTTATAAGGGAGGAGAGGGGCACCTTTGGAATAACTAAAACTATTATTTTATTATAAAGTAAAGTTCGGTTTTAAATAGCTCCAAATTGATATATTTCGAAGCTAAGGAGAGGATGGGTCGAAATCCTCTCATCCAATAGAATTTATACATGTTTAGGTTCCTATTTTAACCTTATAATTTAGATTTAACATTAAGTTAAATAATTTTACTTTTACCATGTCTTCTTGTGTTCGTATACTATAAGGTTAATAAACAAACTATAAGCAGCCAAACGAACCCCAATTTGTTTATTATTATTATATATAACCTTATCTAAGTAATTTGGCCGAACCATAGATTTTTAGGAATAAAATAACAATTACTAATATAATATTTGTTTTAAAAACTATTTTATGCCAATTTTGACACTATTTAGTAATTGATTTTTGTGAAAATCATAACAGAATTATTAGTTCAAACCAAGTTAATTAAATTAATAATAACATGTCATATTAACCTATAAAATTAGTGGGATTCATAAAAAGTCTAAAATTGTATTTATTTTGGTGTTTATACCATCAATTGTGTTAATATTTCATTAATAAAATAATTACTTCATCATTGTTGTGTCACAAATAAATTAAATTATTTAATGTCTAAAAATTACAAATAAAATACAATTATTTAGGAAATATTTTTAGCTTTCTAATGAATATTTATAGTCAAATTTATCTAATGTATAACCCTATATTAAAAATGTTTTATTAAATAAACATTGATTTTAACTCTTTTAACTCTTCTTTGAATTAAATAATAATAAATTTCCTAATCTAATTCAAGTGGGACTAAATGATAATATTTTACACTTAAGGTTTTTTTTTGTCGAGATAAACTTGTCCAATAGTATTAGGACATGTGTTAGGGTAATATTAATATCATTTTTACCCTTAATTACCCTATTTACTTTTAACTGTGGTAAATAAAAGTAAAAAGTTACTATTCACCAAAAATTATTTTCATCTCATTGAACCACATTTTACTTACTGACATCAACTGTGTCTCTAGGATTTTTGAAATTCCATTCACAGAAGCGGTAAAATTAAGATTTATGAAAAAATTAATTTTTCTAAGTACCACTTAGTAGTTTCACTATTCATCAAAAATTGAAGTTTTTCAGAAAAATGCCAAAATTTCACCCTAAGCTATAATTGATATTCCGAATTCAAAAATGATATATATTTTACAAAATTCCAAAAATATAAGTTGCATTAATTAATTTGATAATTAATTTCTGCTGTCACAACAAATAGCGTGTTTTTAATAGATAATAACTATCAAAAGATTAACACTTGTTTATGTCTGCTGTAAATGTGAAATTACATCCAATGACCAACATTCTATTTAATTGTAAAAATATATTATAAATATACTTTAAAACCACTCTAATTAATAATTTATCACTATTAATTATTTCGATTAAAAAAGTTGTTTATATATAAAATTTAGTATTTTTCACTATTAATCAGAAAATAAAAGTTATCTGAAAAGTACAAAAATTTCACTCTAAGCTAATTTCGATATTATGAATCCAAAAATAAAGTCCATTTTGATAAAATAAAGTTTAAAAAATTTCAAAAAGTGGTTATTACTATTCATAACGGCTAGTTTTAATAATATTTTAATAGAATATTGCGGTTTAGTGAAACTCGTTATTGCGTACAACACACGCTATCGAGGAAGGTCACGATTGCGTGTAATGGATGGCAAGTCAAGGATGCGTGTTGTGAAAGCTTCTTTTGGTGTAGCGTACAACATAAGACATTAATGAAATTAAAAAGAATATTTTTCATAAAATTTTGGGGTGTTACATTCTACCCCCCTTAAAATGAATTTCGCCCTCGAAATTCGTCGGGGTTATAAATGGTTTACTATTTGAAAGTTTCATTAATCGAAACCCACATCGTAAAAAGGAATACCAAAACCAATCTTTAAAAACAAAAGTATGAAATGTAACGGTTACCCAAATAAACTAATCACTAGGTTTCCACATAGGTGAAATTATGGATATGGAAGAGAAATCTAACCATCATATTCTGATGGAGAGTGGTAGAGAACATGGATATGGAAAATCTAGAAATCACAAATCCATAAATTTGTGACGATCTAAGGTACCATCTGATTAATTAGATATAAGAGCACTAGGACAACATTTTTGGTTTTCAAGATCGTTTCCCTAAAGTTGAAGAATTTGAATTAGAATAAATACTTACTTTATTTTGGTACAATCTCACTGTTGTTCATGCCTTGAACAATTTCCACTTCATCTCTTAAATAAATGAAGTTGAATTTGTTATTCGTGAAGTGTTAGTATGGAAGGTCATTCCATCTATCTCAAACAAAAGGTTAGCAAAAGTTATTAAATATACATAAGTCATTCTTTAGTGAGATTAATCATATATGGTTCCTAAAATACACTTATACTTCATATATCATACTGCTTAATATAATAAAACTAGTTTCTACTAAACAGGGACTTCCTGTAGGCCAGTGGTATGTGATAAAGGCCAGTCGCACTTCAGTTGTGGGTTCGATTCCCACAGCCTTGTCCGACGCGATGGGCTGTCGCCCGTCCTGCAGGATGTCCTTTTTTCTAAGGCTATATTACTATAACATCCCATAAAAAACATCAAAAAACGTTTTATCCTAACTTATGTCCAACATAATCCATTATAATCTTTATTCTTATCTAAAATACTTCGGTCCAAGCTCATAGTATAAAGAAAATGATTACTTGAAATGTCACAGAATAATCCCATGAATGCCATCATTTATCCCCCATATATCATAAGATATATCTTGTTGGTAAAATTACAAACATGTGAATACCTTAATCATGTATTCTCTTGAAGAATGAATACCCATTGAACCTTAGTGAAAACATGAATGCAGTTAAAAGTTAACACTTTCCACATACCAAAATCCTCAAAATTCTATATACTCAAACCATGATATCACTTAGTCCTTATATCAATCATGAGCTCATGAATACAATAAAACGTCTCATTATCTTCTTGTTCCTTCATTATGCGCATATCATCTACTTTCCAAAAATATTTCAATCACTTTTTTATCCTGGTTACCTGTATCATATAATTATTAAGAACCAATACATAGATATTCCAAAATTCCACAATACCATAAATGAGATTCCATCATACTGTTTTGAAATCCCATTACATAAACACTTAATCATTCCACCACATCATTGTCATATTCGACATCGCCAATAGTGATCGCATGTGAATTCCCTTTGTCCTTTTCCTTATGCGGTTGCTCATGTCGATCATCACTAACCCTTGGATTAGGGCATTTATTAGCATAATGCCCCATTTCCTTTCACTTGAACCATTGAAGTTTTGGTGGTGCGTTCTCTGTAGTGTTTTCTTTATTCACATCATTAGATACCCTTTTTCTATTACTTAGACACTCAGCTACTCGATGACCTTCTTTTCCACACTTAAAACATTTTCTACTCCCTTTAAGACAATCTCCAACATGCTTCTTTCCACACTTTGAGCATAAGAAAACATTCATCTTCTTTTCACCATTATTCTGAGCTTTCTCCTTGAACTCCATCTTTCGTTTCATTTCAAAACCATGAGATGGATATGTAACACCAAATTCCATTTCTACCTTGATAGCACAACGCACAATTTCTTCATAGCTACTGAAGTCTCTTATAGCTAATACCCTTCGAAGACTTGGTTTTAAGCCACTGAAAAATCGATCAACTTTACTTTCAGGTTGGATGATAATTCCATATGCATACCTTGCAAGTCTTGTAAAATTCGCTTCTTATATACCAACAGATTCATCATCCTTTTTCATTAGTTCAAGAAACTCCTTCTCAATCTTTTTTCGAAGAATACGAGGGAAGTACTTATTGAAAAATATGTTCTTGAATTCGTCCAATTCCATGGACTCAATTTCAAACCCTTTCCTTGTATTCTTAATAAGATTCCATCATTGATCAGCATCACCTTCCAAACTATACACTGCTAAGATGACTTTATCATGTTCAGAACATTGATGAACTGAAAATATCATTTCAGTGGTACTGATCCATTGTTCAGCAACAAGGGGATCAGAAGACCCACTGAAAGAAGGTGGACGTTGCCTCATGAAGGACTAAATATAATATTGTGCCCTTCTCTGCTCATTTGGAAGTCCAGAATGATTCATAGCTTGTGTAAGTATAGCAATAATATTTTTCACTCTATCTCCCATAACATTTGTTTGTTCAGGAGGACAATCATTGCATTGTCCATTGTGTTGATCAACATGGTTCCTTCGGGTTCCATCCATCATCTAAAACCCAAAAACAATAGTGTGAGAGGCAAAAATCATGCTAGGGAAAACACCATAGTAATGGGGAGTGCCCTTAATATCTAACATCTTAGGTTAAATTCTAAGATCGTTACCGTAGTTCTAGGACCATATACTATACGTATACTTATCCTTAGGGACATCCGTACACATACCTTATAAATATCTCTAGGGATCTCACTAATGTTCTCGCATCCTAGTTTCCAAAGGATGACTAATCCTTTCCTCTGATACCAACTGTAGAGACCCGAAGCTTGATGTACATGGACATTACATTACATTTGCGTAATACTTAGTACATAACAAAAACACACACACAAGGATCATAATAGTTTAGTGTCTTTGGAAACTCGGAATATAATCTTCTAATCCTGGTGAAAGATCCTCAACATCTCCGATAAAGATATTCCTTTTTTATACCTAAAAACATTCTTTATATCCTGGGGAAAATAAAACATAATAGGGTGAGCTCAAATGCTCAGTAAGGGTAAACAAAAGAAAGATCAATCACATTGTATACATAAGCACATAACTTTTGGAAATCCTACCCTGCAAAAGAGATCATAATTTCATAACATGGGATAAATCATAGCAGTGAAATGTAATCACAATAATCATAACTTCAAACATGAAATATTGTGGCATACACACATAATCATAGAGAATCATTTCTTGTTAGTCAAGACTCATTCCCAAGACTATCTTAGTGGACAAAGTCCCTTTCTGAACCGAGTCACCCTCGTTTCAGTCCTGTTTCACTGAACCGGTATAACCTACCGTTCCAGCCATGTCTATCTCGTGAGATATAAAATCTTTACCCAATGCATTGGAGGGAGATATAGGTCCCACCCATCTCATAATGATACCATTCTTATGTGTTCCACAAAATCATAAATCATACATCATTTCATAACCCATGTAATAAAAATGGGAATCTTAAACAGCATAAAATAATTCATATAAGATAAAGGAATTCATATAAATATAATTCCATCACAACATAATCAAATCAATGCAATAATAGGGATAAAAACAGAACCCTTTATTATCTTAGATGGAAAATAATTTTGATAAAACACTTGAACTCCATTCTTTTGGAAAATATCCTTTCTTCTTCAAAAACATTTTTCCTTTCATAACATGTCGTACAACTTTAAACTACTGGAATTTGATTAAAAATAAACTTGAAAACTTGTAAAGGAAGCTTCTTGGAAATAATATTTTAAAAATCCATTCATGCCGTATAAGTTAAAAAAAACATTCTTCTCGTACTTTTGTCGGAAAAGTCAAAAAGTACCTCGTACGAAAAACGACAAAATATTCCTTTCATATCTTTTCCTAAAAACTCACCAAAGGGTAAAATAGGTTTCAAACAATTTTAGGTGAATGTAAATAATATTACATATTGAGGAAACATGGATGTGTATGATAAAATACACCCCAGTAAATACTAAAGTATAAACAATCTCGGATAAAAATGAGATTGTGATATTTCCCTTACCTTAGGTCCGACTTGCTTTGTATGTGTCCAAACCTCCTGTATAATTATTTAAATAATGTTATTGACTTATTCCAGAATCATACTTATTTTTTTGATATCATATATGGTCATATTCTTAGCTTCTTAGTAGTAATATTTCATTGCTACTTGTTATTCGGGTGTTTATAACATTTTTTTCTTATGTGTGTTTTGTCGAATAAATTCTTATTCTTTTTATTTAGGATATAGATACCTCATTTCCAGAATGGTATTAGTATAATATATATCATATTCATTCATTCAATTCATTTATATAATCATTATGAAATGAAGATCATGTAGAACGAGTCGCATCACATCGTGGAGACGGTATTCCGTACGTACGCACAAGTGATGATATCGTTCCTATGATCGTGGAATTGTATTGGAGTGTATGTATAGTATTTATGAATCAGTATCACTTTATAATAGTCATATATAGTCATTATATACACCATTATACCCATCCAAGTAAGGTGGTGGTGGAAAATAGATTACACCACGGCGTGGAGACGGTATTCCGTACGTACGCACGCGGGTGATTTCTTTTTCCGTAGGATGGATAGATGGTGAAATAGGGTTGTTTCATACTTATAATAACATATCAGTATATGAGTGATACTGACGTTATTACTTCATAATGAAACAACCTAAGAAGAATAAGTGGAAGAAGAAATAAAGATGAATGAATCAGTAATGGGCTTTACCTCTTCTTTGAAGTGCTTCTTTGAGATATCCTTTTAGGGCACTAAAATGGGTCTTTGAAGAAGACCAAGAACCTCTAGGATGTATCTAGGGAAGTGGACATGAGAAAGTGGTAGGGGTTGGCCGAGCTTGAAAGCTCAATGTGGTGTGAGGAATAGGGGGAGGATGTGTCCTTTTATAAGGGAGGAGAGGGGCACCTTTGGAATAACTAAAACTATTAATTTATTATAAAGTCAAGTTAGGTTTTAAATAGCTCCAAATTGATATATTTAGAAGCTAAGGTGAGGATGGGTCGAAATCATCTCATCCAATAGAATTTATACAAGGTTAGGTTCCTATTTTAACCTTATCATTTAGATTTAACATTAAGTTAAATAATTTTACTTTTACCATGTCTTCTTGTGTTCTTATACTATAAGGTTAATAAACTTACTATAAGAAGCCAAACGAACCCCAATTTGTTTATTATTATTATATATAACCTTATCTAAGTCATTTGGCCGAACCATAGATCTTTAGGAATAAAATAACAATTACTAATATAATATTTGTTTTAAAAACTATTTTTTGTCAATTTTGACACTATTTAGTAATTGAGTTTTGTGAAAATTATAACAGAATTATTAGTTCCAACCAAGTTAATTAAATCAATACTAACAAGTCATATTAACCTAGAAAATTAGTGGTATTCATAAAAAGTCTCAAGTTTTATTTATTTTGGTGTTTATAACATCAATTATGTCAATATTTCATTAATAAAATAATTACTGCATCATTGTTGTGTCATAAATAAATTAAATTATTTAATGTCTAAAAATTACAAATAAAATACCATTATGTAGAAAATCTTTTTAGTTTCTAATTAATATTTATAGTTGAATTTATCTTATGTATAAACCTATATTGAAAATTTTTTATTAAATAAACATTGATTTTAACTCTTTTAACTCTTCTTTGAATTAAATAATAATAAATGTCCTAATCTAATTCAAGTGGGCCTAAATTATAGGATACATTTTTTTCTCTTAATATGTTCTGAATAATGTGTTGAAGGGAGAATTTATCTTCAATGCATCAAAAAATATAGGCCTGGATTCATTATTTTTACAAATCATCATATGTAAAAGGATATATATTTTATAATATATTAATATATGTTTTAATAATTTATACATCCATAATGGACCTTTATTGACATATTTATCATATGTCTAACTATGATAAAAATAATTAAATATTATTATTATCATATATCATGTAATTTTTTTACTAACATGTTATAAAATATTTAATCAATATATTCATTATATGATATTAAATAATATATATATTTTCTACAGGGTCATTACCCTCTGCCCAAATCCCCCCAAAAAATGTATCATATCATGATTAATAAAAATATATAACATAATTTATAATATAGATATTATATTAAATGATCTACTAAATAAATAACTTTTAAAACATTCTCATAACTAAAAAAATAGTTAAAATATTTTTACTGAAGTATTTAATAAATAAATTTTTATTCATTATAATTTATATAAATATACATGAAATGAAATTAAAATAACATATTCTATACTCAAATATTTATTGATTGATGGTTTGAAATCGACATTACCTAAACAAATATTATTCCGATACTCAGGAATAAATTTAATTTTAACATTAAATTAATCTAATTTAATAATATCATAGATATACATTTCATGGGACACGTTATCCGCCTTTCTCATTTTAAACATGTGAACTTTAAAAATAACAATTATTAGTGTCTAGAATCATGTAACTGATCCAATAAAGAAATAAGTTATTGAAGAATAAATAAAAGATTCTTATGAGGGTCGAAATGTGATATTACATTTTTTATCAATATCTCATCAATATGGATGTAAAAATATTGAATAACCCTTTATTATTGATTTATATTTGTTTTAAATTCATAATTTAACTCATCCATACATTTTCATGTCTACGAATAACATAAAATATTTTCATTTCAATCAATTTGAAAAAGATATCCTGATTCATAAATATAAAATGGAAAAATTAATTATTGAATTATTTAGTTATTTTCATATCACTTACGGCATACCCAGTGTATGACACCATTATAAGAGGATATGTAAATATTGTGTTCCCTTCCATTAAAGTATTATATTTTTTCACGCATTAATAAAATTATCAAATCAAAGTAAAAAATCACATATTCATTGATAGGAATGTCTGACGACAAAAAAAACATGTGAAATTTTTATTGGAGATTCTATACTCTTATAACCCCTTATTTCAAATAACATTGTGTTAAAATTATCAAATGGAGTCTTAATGCATTATTATCCACCACAACATGATTTTAAAACATCATATATGTCCCCTATGATTGATTTTTTCTTAATAATATGTTATTTTATTAGAGTATCATCACATAATTACTAGGTTCATATTATAGCATGTAACATCTACAACATTTTAAATTGATTGATATTTCTGGTAAATTATAGCATTATTGTTATGTAAATGAAAAATCATCTTGAGAAATGATATTTTTATATATTCGGGTAATCAAAATTACCATGTATGTTTCTTCTTGGTCACAAACATGAGCACAAATATCATTGTATAATGGTTCCATAGGCTCAAAAATTGTTATAGGATATGGTTTATATTATTATATAGAAATAAATTCAATTGTTCAATAGATAGTCACAAATCATAAAACATATCTACATAATTGATTTTTTTTGTAATTAAATAAAAAATTATTTTTCATTTAGTATCATTAAAACAACTAAAATTTTATCATTCAAGAACCCTAAACATGGTATTTATATATTTTTTATGTTATAAATATACATTTAATAAATTTTTTAGTTTTCCAAAGAATAGTGTAAGTCAAAAGAAAAAATTATCGATCACTTGTGTACTATTAAACAACAACTATTGAATGATGTTTTTAAAGGAGTTTAAAAGAAGAGGAAAATGAATAGATAATTTAGTTTTATAAAAATCATATAATAACTATACTAATATTTTATGATTATTATAACATTTACATATGATATAAAAGGGTAATAGAATAAATAAAATTAAAATATATGGAATTTGAAATTTATACTAAAAAATATTTGCTTCGTTTAAAAATTACTAAGATAAGAGGGAATCATTAATTTATCATCAATAATGAACAACTATTTTTATAAAATCAATCAAATAAAATTACATATGTAAATTTAAATTAAACATTCATGATTTAATAATTATAATCTCAAAAAAGAAATGAATAGATGGACTTAGGAATGTATACATATCTCTTTGAGATGACTCCTATATAATGAGACTTTAGCCATTACAGGATGAATGTTTGGTTAAAATCAGGGATAAGGGAAAAATAATTGAGGGTAAAGAGATTGTGATTAATAGATAATTTGTAAAGGAAAAAAATGTTTGTCAGATAGAAATGAGTGGTGTAGGGGTGTTTATATTACGAAAGGGGATAGGTATTCTAGAATAAAATAAGGATTTATAAATTATTTAAGTTCAAGACTTGGAATATTATTTATTTCATTAATTATTAATGTTGATTTGTTAATAAAAACATATTTACTAAACATTGACTATCATATTAAATTATATATAAATTTCAAAATATTTTACTCAGTATAATGAATCAAATCGTAACTTTTATTATAATATAATAAAAATAGTATTTGAATATTTTTTAATGTTGAAAGTTTTATTTTATATTTTTAAATTTTAAAATATTGCTCATTAAATATAGATAATGTTATGAAATATTTTTTATTTATCTTGATATTTTTGCAATACAATTATTTTAGAAAACTGAATATAAACATGTAATCGATATTTTTAATATTCACTTGAAATTTATTATTTTCTGAAAAATTAAACATAATTTAATTAGATAATTTTGATAGGATAATTATAAAATTGGATATTTAAATGATTTTAAAATTATATATATGAGAAATAAATTTCTAAAATAATTACTCATAGTTTATTTTATAATTATGAATTTCACACTGAACCATTAAGATCTCTATTTTGATGAATACTTATTATTGAACGAAATATAATTTATACTATAATTCATTAATTAATATGAATTATTTATGTTTATTAAATATTATATTACCATAGTACGTTATATACATTACTTAATAGTGATATAATTTATATAACTGCCACACTCTTGATAAATTATCATGGTACATTTCAAATGAATGTGTTACCCATTATAAATATGATTAGTTATATCCTCTAAAATTATTCATAACATTTATCGAATTTTCATATCCGGTCGATTTAATTTATTATATTTTTATTTCTAATATAAATGCATTTTTATTCATATTATAATTTAAAATGTTTGATATCAACAAGATCGTGATTATAATACATACATATTTTTGATATGTTTAATGGAATTGGTAATATCTATTATAGTGAATGTAACTTTGTAGTTGTTATGTAATATTCTAATCAAATAAAATGGATTTTTTAATGGAAATTTTAATTTAATTTAATATTTTTAATTTAAAAATTAATGTCTTACACTATAGTTGTCTAGTAAAATTTTAGTGAAAAAATTATAATAATATACATTGATATGAATTTGAATATAATGAAATCCACCCAATAAATCGTGGATACTTGGGTTAATTGAGTTGTCCAAAAAAATCACATCTTAGCACACACTATGTAATGTTATAGTTATATATTGGATTACGTATGGATTTTCAAATGATCCTTAATGAAAAAAATAATGAAATTATATAATATTATGAATATAGTAATTGAAGGTTATTATGATTTTAAAAAAATCATGGGAGGTATTTAATAATAACATAATAATATTGGCTAAATTTTTTTAGTAAAAATACTTACATATTTTTAAATTTTAAAATTATTGAAATGATAAGTAATACCATATGATCATTGTGGATAATGTTTTACCATAAACATGTCCTCAAGGAAAAAAAGTTTCACAATTTAGTGTAGATTCAGGTACTATGTAATATGACATGAATGAAATTTTTATGAGTTAGAGTACCCACTACCCAATAATCCACCTTAGTAAGAAAGTAATGATAAGATGAGTTCTTATAATAAATATGTGTATTATGAATTCTATGTTTCATATTCTTGTATTAATTAATTTTGGGGGAGTTGTGAATGAAAAATGAGGACATTAATGGTTACACTATGTTTTCACATCTCTAGGGTCTATTCAAGGGGAAAGTATGGAAAAAATTTAATGATATTATTGATAAATTTTATTTATAAAATTGGGAATATGGAATCCCAAATGGTCTTTATTTACTCATTGTGACAAAATACCTTTAATTATTCATAAAATTATGGTTAATACAGCTAAAAATCTATCCACACTTCTCAAAAGTTCACCATTACCACTCAATTACTAAAGATTAATTAAAAAATAAAACATAATTAGATTGAAAAAATACCATCAATTACAATTGGGAAATGTTCGAAATTTTGATAATTTAATTAATAAATATAAAAATTTAGTTTTATTGGGGGTAAAATAATGGAAAGGTGGAATTATAATAGAATGTACAATGATAAAACTACTTTTATTGTATACATTCATGAAACCAAATATTACGAGGCAGGGAACAAAATAGGATGTAATTTACAGTGGTTATGGAAAGAATGTTCACTAAAAGGTTGATTTTGACGAATTAAACAATAATTCATTAAAATAAGATTCTTTATGTTAATTCCCCATTTCATTTAATATTTATTCTTTATATTATTCAATATTAAAATGATATTTTTTACAAAAAGTGTTTTAATAGATATAGGAACCAAAGAAGCTTTACAATATTAAAAGATAGGAATTTCAATTTAAATTTGTGGATGGTTATTAAATACAATATAAAATAGAGACTATACTATAAAATAACAATTTAATAGTGGAATAAATATCCATTATTAGCTTTAGGGAAGAACTGACTACCGACGTGAGATTAGAAGCCATAGTTTTTTATCAATGCTAAAAATTCACTAAAAAGGAAAACATTTATGATCTCTTTCATTTATCACTAATAATGGGGGCCTTTATTAGTGTTTGAATGAGGAATTATAAAATTCCCATTTATTAAAAATATTAGAATAATTGATAAGGAACCAATTATTAGGACTTAATAGAATTTATAAAGGTCTCATTTATCGATTATATAAAAAGTGATGATAAAGGGGAATATTGGGGTGTGTTGTAATGACAAATTGAAGAACCAGTTCAATGTGATATAAAAACACAATGCAACACTAAAGGCACCACCAAATATTAATGAAATCAAGTACCAAGAGAGTGTTGAAATTAAATAATATTTTTAAACATAATATATGAAGAAAATACTATATTGTATATATTTTAACCATTTTTTTATACTAATACATATGTAAATATTAATAACTTCTTACAAAAACATAAATGATCCACTATCTTTTTATCTTCAACCCAAATAATAATATTTATGAAAGAACCCCTCAAAAATAATTAGAATGTACCTGTATAGAAATATAATTCTCATTTTATTAATTGTATAATGAAATAAATTAACAGAATGTGATAATTTTAATCATAACTTTGATACATACAATGAACATTGTGTTTAAAATTGAAAGACCACTAATTCATACCACTCACACTATTTATTTTTCAAATTTAAGGATGATCTCTATGAAAATTATTTAAATAAGTATAAGATAAATCCCCATAGGAATAACCATGTTTTAGTGTCATGTGATGGTGTTTGGGAGGACTTAGTTCTATGCCTCCCCATAGAAATTTATATAGGTTTTCATTTTTTTATTTCTCCTCCCCTAAATGATATAATATAAATAATAATAACCAGATTATTTTAAGAAAATAAATAATTTAGTAACCGGTATAAAGATGATAAAATAATCTAGGCCCATGTTTTGTTGAGTTTGGTGATGTGATGAAATTTTAAAACAAAAATAAATCATATATATTGAAAAGAAACAATTGGAATCATTCGAGCCACACGATGCATTAAATTGAAGTTTGGATGATTCAAACCTGTCTCATATGACATATGGATAATTTTCATAAAGATAAAAAACAATCCAAATGTGTTTTATGCTAAATAAATTTCATTTTAAACTTGTAGCGCACACATTCACTTATATATGTCACATCATGTATCAGTTTGACATGATAATAATTCCTACACATAAAAAATTACATATGAATTATTTTCATAAATTATCATTAAAACCCTTTAAATTTTCCTCACATTTAATGGGGTGAATTTGTTTAAAAAAATATAGATTTTAAAATGATTAGTCATACATTGAGTTATACCGAGAAATCAGTGTATCAGATCACATTGTTGCTGATTCCTATACATTAAAATTGAACTGTGGAAATTTTACCTAATGTATCAAAACAATTCCAATTTTTTTATGAATGTTTATTATGTAAGTAGTAATTTAAGAAAAATTACGTTAATTTTATATAAAAATATGATCACGGTGTTGTACTAGTCATATCATGCATTACAATGAGTTTTTGATGATTATTACAAATCTCAAATGGAATAGGGATAATATTACTAATGTATCAAAAAAAATAGATGTGTTTTTTCAGTTTTGAGTACATCACCTCTCATTTTAACAAAAATTTATTTTAATAGAGGAAACATGAACTTTGTCTTGTAAAAGTCTATTAATTTATCGGTTATATTTCAGACCAATTTCTACATGTAAAAATTTACATATGAGTCGTTTTCATATATTATCGTGAAAATATTAGTTATTTTTCTTAGTTTTCATTAAGTGACACTTTTTAAACTAAAATGTCAATTTCAAAGTGATAATAGACCCTTGGAATTATACTGCGCATGACATGTATTTGATTGAGGTGTGGCTGATTCTTAAACAACAGAAATTGAATTATGGATCTTTTTCTAAATATAAAGAAATTTAATCTGTTTTTATTGGGTTTTAGAAGGTCGGTGGTCCTTTTTACTATAATTGATGTCACTTTTAACCAAAAACATTTATTTCCATTCATAATGGTCACAATGTGTGTCATATAGAGTTGAGGTTAATTCTGACCTGTCTAAAATGAATGATAGACCATTTTCCTAATGTATCAAAAAACGTATTTTCCCAATTTTGAGTATATTTATTTCCTTTTTTTTCTAATATGTAATTTTTGTCAATAAACACACACATTAACACATATTTATCCCATCTTTTATTAGTTTGATGTTATATAGATTGCTAAATGGAACAAATGAAATAGGAATCATTTTCAGAAATGAACAATAATATATTAGTGTGTTTTCATAGTTAACGGTGTGTGACATTTTTTTAACTAAAATGTGGATTTTAAATTAATAATGGAGACATTGAGCCATATCAGGAACATTGTGTGGTGGATTTTGGTGAGACTGATTCCTACACATCAAAAATTACTTATGGATATTTTTCATATAATAACAAAACAATCCGAATAGTTTTCCTTGATTTTTAATAGGCCAGTTATCATTTTTACTAAGGTTAATGACTATTTTAAATAAAAATATGCAGTTTCAGTCATAAGTGTCACATTGTGCATTAGATTGAGGTCCCACAAATTCAAACACGTCTCAAATGATGTAAGGATTTTTTTACTTTTGAGTAAATGAAATAAAGATTTTTTTTCATGGTTTTGAGTATATCCATATTCATTTTTTACTAAATTATGATTTTAAATTCGAATATCATAGCGTGGATCATATTGATCACATCATGTATCAGTTTTCCCTTTGAAAGATTCATATATGTCCCTGGTGATTTAAGAATTTATGTAAAAAATTATCAAAAATATATGAGGTAATTCACTCAATTTTTAGTATGTGATACTTCTTGAACTAAAATGTATATTTTGAACTGATAAGAGACACATTGAGTAATATCAGGAATGTCTTGTATCATATTATGGTACAAATGATTCCAACAAATAAAAAATCACATATTCATAATTTTACAAAAATATAAAAATAATCTTAACATTTTTCTAGATTTTCAGTAGGTTCATTGCAATTGTTTCGAAAATTAATGTCAGTTTAAAATAAAAATATTCCCGTAGATTCATACTAGTCATGACATGTTCCGTATTAAGGTTTATCTGATTCCTATATATCTCAAAAATCATTTGTATTATTTTACAAATGTATCAAAACAATAAAAAAACATTTCATGGAATTTAGTACATCACTATAGTTTTTTACCAAAATATCATTTTTAAGTGGAATCATTCTTTTTTACTCATTTAGGTCACATCGCATATTCCTTTGATGTTAGAAAAAATCACCCACCTCGCAAATGATTTATGATTCTATAACATCAAATATCATGAAAATGGGATAATGTTTTCTTAATCTTCAATGAGTGAAACTTTTTCAACAAAATTGTATATTTTATATTATTAATGGACACTTTGAGTCATATGAGGCTCATCATTTATCAGATTGTGTTGTGGCTGATTCCAACACCTAAAAAACAACTTATGGATCATTTTCAAATTTATCAAAAAATGTGAATGTTTTTTCCCAGTTTTGATTTTTTATCAGTCTTTTTTAATAAAAATAATGACAATTTTAAATAAAATGAATCAGTTCGAGTCATACCAGTCACACTATCTGTTTGATTGATGTGTGGTTGATTCCAACAGATCCAAAAGATCATTTCTCCATGAAGAGAATCCATTTTCATATTCACAAAACTATGAATGAGATTACATCACAAATGATGTATCAACTTGCTTCACCTTTATCTATGTGAAAATATTTATGAACCTCTTAGGATATACACTCAAAAATATCCTTTACTTCCCTTCAAAGTTAATAACATAGATATAGAATATCATTTTTTTCTTAATCCATGGCCTTATATATTTTTTATAGAATGAGATATCTCAAATCCTATTAGAGATTACAAGCTTCTCATTAAACTTATATTTAAATTTCTATTATAGGATGATAAAATCTATATATATAGTCTTAAAAATATAATGAGATCACTATCATGAAAATTAAACATATCATTCTTAAATTTATAGAAATTTTTTTATGGATATTCTGATCATTAGAACATATTCAAGATGTGTTAATTAATATTATGATTTCTTCCTTATTCTAATTTGAAACTCAAATATGGGCTCCTTTCTCCTTTGATAACACCATTGTATGTCACTATCCATTATTTCAAGTAATTTTCAATCTATATGAATTATGACATGAACTCTATAAAATATCTCAATTTAAAAAAAATGTTTTTTATTCACCAACTCAAAATGGAATTTTCCTCCCTAAAAATTCCAATAACCTTATACTATGAAGGTATCTAAAAATAAAAACTACCATATCAGAGATAAACTACACTAACCATGTCATGTTCACCAGCTGATTATTTCACAGTTATTCTTATATGAATTAGATTAAATCACATGAAATATGTCTCATTTCATTAGCCATTTTTCCATGACAATAACCTCTAGTATGATTCATATATATTTTACCCTTATATATATTATTTCCCATTCATGGAATTAAAAATTAATATAATAACCATTAAAAAAACATTTTATCAAATTAATTCTCAATTGTGGTGTGAACTAACTCCTTATAATGTCATGAAATGAAAAATCAATCTTCTAAATCATTTAGTTATTCTTAAATAGTGTAATATTTATCTATATATATTCAATCATGGTTTGGTATACAAAAAAGTAGAATAATCATTCCTTATTCATTGTATTTCAACTGTGACATGGTTTATGTTGCCACATAAATCATTTTTTTCATCATGGTTTCTGCCATATTGAAAAGATTACTCCAACTAGATTAAAAAATCATCAAACATTCATGATATAATTTATTAAGGATTTCATGAAATTTTATTCATTTTCCATTGAATATATATTTAATAAACCCAACCCAAAATAATATAATGGTTTTTTCTAACAATATATTTCATTGTGTATATTGAAAACCCCTTAAAATATATTTCAACTCGTCTTTATTTTAAATAATCACAACAGACATGGAACATAGTCTACACTATCATCCCTTCAGAGAGTTTTTTAATGATTAAAAAATACTCAATTATAATACCACATCAATCAAGAACATTTTATGAATCAAATGTTGATAAAATTCACCTGATGAAAAAAATTCCTTTATAATCTCTTTATTCAACATTTTATAAAAATTATTATCCCTTTAAATTGATATAAAATGTTTTTACACTATTAAAAACATTTATCATTGAATAAATCCTAGCTTCAAATGTTGTGAATAACACTCACGCCCTTCTTCAACATCATTCATAAGAATTTTATATAAAATAAATCCTGACAAAAATATTCTCTTATATTAAAAAAACAAAGAGAACATATTTCAATGTACTAACGAGAGGGATAAAATCCAAACATGTAATAAAAAATAATTATCATACCATGATATAAATATGAAATTCCATTTTAGGTCAAGGTACCCTCGCAAAATAGTCATGTTAGATGTTTATTTTTAGAATAAAAGTGACAATTGGTTCCTATTAAAATCACCATTGGGTAGTGTCATTGTCATGTTGTCTACAAACTTATTATGTGTTGAAATATACTCACACATATCCAAAATATGATCCAATTAATTCGTGATGATATGATATTGTATCTTCATATTATTATTCATTAAATATATATTGGATTTTTTATATGATTGATGAATCTCTAGTTATCACACTTCTTCAAAATGGGTGAGTTCACATCAATCCCAACATCCCCAATACATTTTTCATTCTCTGTTACTGAGTACATGACTGAGAATCTAGTCAATACCCAAATTACATTGTTATTTTTAAAATATTGTATTTCTTATATATTAACCAAGAAATAAAAAATACATTAAGTTATAATAAATTATATGATATTAACATGTGATCATCTATGAAACCATCCCAATATATATCTATTCACAGACTTCTTTCGGTCTTTTGCCCATAACATGGGCTACAAACCTCCGAACGACGAACTGTCTATTGTGATGCGATCCTTGGATCGGGATGAGCGTTTCAGTATAATACACGCAAGGATTCAGAGAACATTGAGTACGGCCGGGTTGATTTGAACACGAAACCAACCGGGCCCTTAGAGCGGAAAAACTTATAACATGATCTCCCGATGTCTGATTGACGTGCCGTTGACATTGATGGATTCCTCTTAGTGAGACAGAACTTTTGGATTACTCCACTCGAGGTTTGGATGCAGTTGGAATATGGCCAGGTTGGATTGTACCCGAAATCCAAAAGAGCCCCTCGAACGGAAAAGCCGATAACTTTCAGACCAAAAGTCCATTTGACGAACCGTCAGCGGCGTTGGTGATCACGTTGTGAAATGGTACTTATGAGTATTCCTGATGTGAGTTAGTGTACAGTTGAAATATGGTCGGGTTGGTTCGTACAAGATACTAACGGGGCCCCTGGGATGAAAAGGCTAATAACTCATAGACCGGGCGTCCGATTGACACGTCATTTGTTGCGTTGAGACCCCTATGACAAGGCGGTCCATTGAGACACCTCTTTGTGGGACATTGTGATACTTGGAGTATCGACCTGTAGCTCATGGGGTGTACCCTCCTAGAGACAAGCGTGTGGAGTACAGAGACCGTGTAGTTGGCTATGACCTGAAGACCGCTTTTCCGATTCGAGTTGGAGTGACTTGTATAACACAATGGGGAGAACTACTGTGTTTGGGTGGCAGAACCACAGTGGGGAGCACTACTGTGTTTTGGTGGCAGACCTGCGGTACTCGACAGGAGGAGTATCTCTGGAGGCTATTAGGGGGGTGCAGTGTTGTTTTTGGGAGGCAGACCACGGCGGAAGCACTACTGTGTTTGGGTGGCTGACCCGCAGTACTCGATAGGAGGAGTACCTCATCAGTCTTAGGACAATGAGAAGTGCTTTAGAGTCGTGACATGATCACTGTACTCATCAGAGACGGAGCTCTTTAGCTATTGCAGTTTCAATAATGAAAATCCTAGTTTGAGCTGAGTCAATGTCCTTTGTGTTTTCCTCAAGACTGAGATGGATTACAAGATAACTTAGGTATAAGAATGGGATTATACCTAAGTATGGATTATCCATTGAGAACTTTCATTGTGATTATCCTTGTTGGATTTAGTGAGACCTTGAGGGTCTCAGTGTCCCTACTGAGTATCGTATTCTCACCCCTGCAGGGGCTATACCTACACCTCGTTGTGTTGGATGCAGACGACGGCCAACACTGACTGAGAAACAGTGTTCGAGAACTGGATGGTACCCAGTGGTGGACCTCCCGACGAGTCAGTAACCGGAGGTGGACTTCACGACGAGACGGTACTTGGAGGATATTGCTGGGGGAGAGTGTTGAGGAGGTTATCTGTACCTACCCTTCGGGTCGGATCCGAGGTGGACGCCCCATGATCTGCTTCTATCTTCCAGCTGCTAGTCATTTCCAATGTACTTTAGTTCTGTTGTAGTTGTACTTTTCAATTGGGTTTGTATTCTGGCCCATATAATTTTCAGCACTTTTTTTTACATAGTGTATTACTTCTGCATGTACTCTAGTTGGATGTGTTTATGTTTTATAAAGGCATTGCCTTCCCAGTTAATGGGATTTACGCCTTAGGTGCTAGTTTCCAGCCCCTGGCCTATGAAAGGCGGGCTTGGGGTAGTGACGACATGGGCCCCGTGGACGGGTCGTGACAAATTATCCATTGATTATTCTCCTTCATTATTTTTATTTTCTAATGAAATCCTCCTCAATGGAATTATACCATTCTAGGATGTTGATCTTGATTCAAATATAACAACATTCATAGTTCTTTTCATGCACATTTTCCTGTTTAACTAAAACACCTTTATCTCATGTACATTAATATTGAAATTTTTTTAATGTTTTATATAAAATTTTATCTCATGTAATAAATTATTTTAATTTTATTTGATATTTATTTTTAATAACAATAATATCTCTTTCATCGAATATTCTATGAATAATAAAATAGTTTCTAGCTAAGCTATAGTGAAAAATGTAACATCAACATTAATACCTAATATTTTGAAATATCATTTTCTTTCCAATCATTCATTATTATGAATTACAATATTGGCTGCATTGAAATTTATATGGAATATCCACATGGTTTTTATTAAATTTTTTTTCTGACCATATGAAATTTTTCCCTTATTTTATTCATCTATTTTTTTCAACCTCTTCATGAATATATTTGGAACTATTATCATTATTATCATCCTCATAAAAAACTATTGGCTCTACTTATGATAAGTGAATTATTTTTTCATCCATATATATTTTTTCACAAGAACTATCAAACTGGTAATGATATTTTTTCATTGATTTTTTTCGTATTCTTATTATCTATGATTCTATTGAACCCACCAATATTTTACAATCATAAATGTATTATTTTTAATCATAATAATCTTCATGTGTGTAATGTCCCGCATCTTCTTCCTAATGGGTGGTGGTGCTACTGGTGCACCACCTGAAGGTGCTAACACCATAAGAGTTCCCTACACCAAGGCCTCATCGCACAGTGGGCCGTCATCACATACTCTATCAAGAATATTAGATTGCAGTCTATGCGGTGGAATCATAATAATGAATAGGTGATCCATATTCATTATGTTATAGATGGTGAGATGACTCATAAGAAATCAGAAGAAACACTCTTGAAAAACACATGAAATTAGTGTTTCTGTGTACTGAGTTGGAAGTCATAATTCTGGGTTCTAGTGTATGGATACATAGGTCATCACACCAAAAATGGCTTCCATAAACTGAAAACCACACTCATAACACATAATACTATTTCCACATTGAATACACTAGAGTCCTAGTTCTTCATTATATCTAAAATTCTTAGATACCACTTCACGAACTGTCCCTCTAGTCTCGTTCCATGACTACCCCTTGCCCGCCTTCCATATGAGAAGGGCTGGAAACTGGAACCAGAAAGCTGTATCCCTAAAATGGGAAGGCATTGCCTTTTATTCCTCTACAGACACATAGTCCAATAGAACAACAAGAAGCAACCACACATACTATAACACCACAAGAATGTAACCACATATTAAATGATGTAGTGAAAAGAGTGTTGAAAGTAAAGTGGCAAAACATTCAATCCCAACTGTAAAGTAAAAGTACAACTTATAGGTAAAAATACAACTGGAGAGTACAAAATAGCTCCTAGATCATTGGTTGAAGATATAGGATCTATTTTGTAATTTTTTTTTCATTTTTTCCATTCAGTTGTACTGTTACTTTTTAGTTGGGAATGTATTTACTTCCCCATTATTTTCAACACACTTTTCACAAAAACATTTACATCTTCATTACATCCTTATTGTTTTCTAGTTTGTGTGGTTGCATCATGTTTTTCTCCTAGACTCTGTCTCTATACAGGTTAAAATGGTAATTCCTTCCTGTTTTAGGGTTACACCTTTTAGGTGCTAGTCTCCAGCCCCTGGCCTATGGAAGACATACATGGTGTAGTCATGACACGGGCCCTGAGGGACGGGTCATGACAAAACATAAAATTTTCAATATACCTACTGTGGTCAAAGTAATGTATCCCTGAAGCAAATACCAGGGATTTGGATTCAATAATGACCGTAGATATTTAATCCAACCATCCTTTCAAAAGTTAGAAAATGTAGCTCATGCGTTTACTGAACGTATCATAAAAATAGTTCAATAAATCTATTAAGTTAACCATCGACCTGTGATGGTCGAGGTTAGGCTCCACCTAATAAGAACATTCCCCAACAAACTCAATGGAACCCTCATATTTTCAATCCGATATACTGTTTAGAAGTTTTGGATTTAAAATAAATTAATTGTCAATTAATTATTTTATTTACCACCAAATACTAAATTACACTAGTGGCCCACGACGGTTATGTTAGTGTCGTCCTTAGGAAAGAATACCCTAACAAGTCCAGCAGTTTTCTGATATTTTAAATATGATTTACTATTTGTGAGTTATAAGCATTTGAATAATAAAATAATTTTATTTAATTATTTTATTTACTATTATGCCATTTTTAGGTTTTATAAAAGTGCAATCGTGTTGACTAAACATATGTCGTGCTAAGGATACACATGCCATCATTAACGATCAGTGGCCTCCGATTTCTGATCTGGGCAACTATTTATGAGTAATTCTTCTTTTTTAGGAAAACTGATTAAGAGTGAAAATTAAAGCTCCACCAAACATCGATGGATTATTCTGTGCACTCCGAGTCTCAGAATCACGTACCGTCATATTTTTCAGTCCCAAAATAATTCTATATATTTAAAAAATTATGTGGATATTCCGGGACATTAAAATGTGATCCATCTAGGATACTCAAATTTTCATTACGTTCATCTCAAGATTTATCACTTTTTATCAGAACATATAACTTATTAGAGAATTAATATTTTCAATTATATTGATATACTGAATATTAATGACTTTTACAAAAAATATTACTTATTAATACAACAATCCTAGTTTCGTTAATTCAGTGAGTAAATTATTAAATTGTAATAATAAATACGAAATAAAAACATCACGTACATAATATTTTAGTAGTCTAGGTAAACTAGATACTTACATAATATGATATTACAATTGAAATAGAAAATATGGAATCATATTTTAATTTTTTAATCTATTATTCCATCTATCATATACTGATATATCAATCGTATAAAAATTCACATCACCCTAAAAAGACAAATAAAAGAGATGAGATGTAATGTTCAGTTAGGGTATACATATAATGGATGTTAATATGAATATATAAGGCATAATAAATATAGGAAGTTAAATAACTGAAAAAAATTTCACTCAATCAATTACATGATCAAAATACCCAAGGATTAAAATATGATAAAATATTTCCTTATAAATAATTAGAGTATCTTGAAACATTACGATGGATATTGTATCTAATTGAATAATCACATGGATTATGAATAAAATATATTAAAATGTAATTAACAATTTCGTCCAGTATAACCATTACATCAAAGACTCTATCTGATAAAAATTACCTAAATAGAACGGTCCTCAGCAAAAACCCCAGACTAGATAGTCTACTAAGACATATTGATTCATAGAGGGGCTATAATAGGACCCATCCATATATTACTAAGTAAAATTAATTCTTGATATCTGATGGGTGAAATATAACTATCAAATAAATTTTTATTGGAAAACAAGCATAACAAATGTCAATAAATTTCCCTATAAATAAACATAATCATAAAACATTCACAGTAATTTGGTGAATGGTATCAAAATAGTGAATCCTTATAAAATTGATCCTAAACCATCAAGAAAAATAATTAACATGGACTCACATTGAATGTCACGTTAAAAATTCTTAATAAATTTAATAAAAAAATCATCACCAAAATATTCTTTGTCTCGTTGTAATTTATGGTTCAATTTAATGAGTGGTCATGATAGCTGGTAATTCCATAAAAACCGTATAAGTTAAAATAATTCCTTTCACACTATTGGAAAAATAATATAAATATCACAATTCATAAAATATATAAATATTCTTTCCCAACCATTTTATAAAAATAAAAAATTGTTAAATATTTCATTAATAAATCATTTTTATAACTTTAATTTATTCATTAATTCATTTTAAAAAATCATAGATATGGATGAAAAGGGTTTTTTAATGAAGAGAGAAATTATGATGGTTTTTATTAAAAACACATATTTTGTATATTTATTTCTCAAATATAGTAAAATTAGAGGAAAATCTATATTCTAAAAAAATTACACTTGGAGAATAGAACACACGATTTTCTTGAAATCTAGATCCTAAAATTTCATCATCGAATACATAATCAAGAAAATGCATGATAAATAATTGATTTATAATATAATCAATACCACTTTGTTAACATGTGAATCATGAACCCCATGAATTTAATAACATCAAATTAAACCTTACATAACATAAATAGAAAGGGATTTGTTGTATAACATATAAAAGGGGAAGAATATATGATACATAAATGGAAAATTTAATCAATATAGACTATGACACATAGAAGAAAATTTGAGATGAGAAACCCTTATAATAATTATACCATTTAATTGATAATTTATCATTGAATAGAGTATGTGTAAAATAATTTAAAACAAATAAAAAATTAGAAATAAATAATAATATATTAAAAATTAATTATAGTTATTATTTTATATTTAAAAAGATAATGAATAAGTAATATATCCTAATGAAAATAATTTGAGTTACGAGACTCCTTTCCACTTGGAAATTTAATAGTCAAATCCCCTTGGTTGGTACAATTAAAATTGAACCCTATATTACAATGAATTATTTAAAATTAATTAAATTTGATTTAACATGGTATTATATACACCATAGAAATTAAATTATGTTCATAACATTAAAATATGCCTCAATGAAGGGAAAATGTGATGAATTCTCTCACCTCATTTTTGATTTCATTTGTATGTGTCCATACCAGAAGTATAATAAATATTTATTTTTATTATTAATATATTTTATAATAATAGTAATATATTTTATTCCTCATATGACTTTCTAATAATATATTTGACCCATTTATTATTAATTCATTGTAAAATTCGTTATTTCATGTTATAATTGTTCGATTTTTTAGAAATTTTTTGGTGTGCAATATTCAATATTTTTACATTGATAATTTTTACATAATCTAAATTTTTTTAAACATGATATAAATATAATATATTTAAATTATATATTTATTTATCGTAATCCATAAAAGTATATCATTGAAGAATAGTTACACCATTAATAGAGTGGGTGTGAAGCATTAGTTGAAGAGCATTGTTTACATTTTCATGACAGAAAAAATGAAAGGAACATATATATAAATTCATATAAAAACAAAAATTTACATTTTATGTATAATTTAAATTAATCAAATCAATCATCAATAGTAAACATGTAATATTAAAATAAAATACATTTCACATCACTACGTGGAGGTGGTACCCCACACATATTTATTAATGAAATTATGGTTTTCGAACATATATGAAAATAAGATGTCATATGACATATTATACATAAATAAGATTTTCTAGGTAATTAGTATCACATATATTCATTAACATTATCCTTAATATCATCCATGTAAAGAATACCAGAAAAAATGAATCCCATCGCTCCCCGTGATTGTAGTCCACTATACAAAAAAGTGATGTTATTGTATCCCACCATAGAATGGAGTGTAAGAACATATTTTTAATATAATTGGAAATTTATAAGTTCATATATAACATATCAATATGTTACATTCGTGATTTTATACATATGTTTGTGGCAGTTATTGAAAAATGAATTACACCATTTCACAAGATTGTAGTATATTGTACACATTATTAGTAATTTTCTATTCCCTTTGGTTAATGTTAAGATAGATATTAGTTATTACATTAAAATAATAATAATAATTTTTATATATATATATATATATTAATTTTTATATTTTTTTAATTTTTTTTTTAATATTTCATGGAGTTGGAAGTTGAAATAAAGTAGTTACCAAAATAAATAATTTAATATGTGCTTCAGAGAACCCCTTTTGGTTAAAATATATATCCTTATTAAAATTGTCTACTAATAAAAACTATTATTATATGATGTGGGCTGATAATGAAGATATTATTTTTGAATTTATTTTGTATTTAATATGGATTTGGAAGTGCTAATAGGGGATGAAAGTTGTTTTCCTTTTATAAGTGGGGGTGAGGACAAAATTTATGTTATTTAAAAGAAAAAATGAGAACAAAATTTTTAACCTACCAAAAAGCTCCTCAATTAATCTTTCTAGAACAATATATAGTATTATTTCAAAATATGATCTTATAATAGTAATCGTATAAAATGTATTTCATTTTTATCACATGTAATATTAGTTTATGCCCTAGTAAACTCGTTTCTACCTTAACCTCGATAATTATTTGTTACATATTTTTCTATTCATTTAATAAAAAAATTATATAATTTTAATAATGAAGATTATAAATATTTAATCCATTTTCCAAATTTAATTCATTGAAATTACAATACATAATTTAAAGTTAAAAAAACATAAATAATAAAATCTATGGTTTCCAATGAGAAAAGTTTCATAAATATATAATGTTTTAATATAAAAATTAAAACTAAAATTTCTTAAAATTATATAAATTGGATTAATAAATATATATAATTGAAATAATGTCACTATTATATATATGTAAAAAAAATTATTCATATAAATTCATTAAACGAGAATACACTTTTCGATATAACTAATATTTTTCACTATTCTTCAAAAAATTACTCATTTCAGAAAATTCAAAATAATTCACTACAATATTATTTTGAAAATATTATTTCAATGATAAATTGTATTTTTTTATTTAAATTTTCAAATAGTGGGAAAATATAATTTTAATGTATGCGTGAAAAGGATGACAATACTGCCTTTAACAAAAATACTATTTCCAAGAAAGCATTTCTTTTTATTTTAAGTGATAATTATTTTATATCTAATAAATAGATAATAATTTAATTTATTTTATACATTTTAAATCCATATAATTTTCATAATTTTTGTTTCCTATTAATAAGAACATATTTTATGTTAATGATATAATTCTATACAACATAATGGTTAATTTTGGCTCAGGTTTTTGAGTATCACAAGATATCAAATATAATAAATAAAAAGAAATATATTTCATGAGTAATTTAAACTCGGTGATATGTGTCACATATTCTTTCAAACAAATTTTTATACTTTTAAAATATTTGGGTGTCATGTTCTACCCCTTTGTATAAATTTCTGCCCTATATATCTATTTGGGTCATCATAGGTTTAACCATTATTGAATTACCACATTATAAAATGGTTAGTAAAACTCCATCTTTATTTGTGATAAAGGAAATAATTTATTTAATCAATAATAACACTTAAATAGGCTTCCAAAAATTATTTCATTTGTGTGATGTGAAAATATGGATATGGAATAAAATCATAAATATATATGGAGAGTGATATAGATCATACTAAAAAAGAAAATGAAAGATCATGAGAAATTAAAAAACCAAAAAGCCATAAATCATTGATTAAATTAATGGTAATAGGATTCGATTTTCATTTTATTATCATCTTGATAATGTTTAGTGATTAATTTAAAATATATAATATAATCATAAGTAAATATACTTGCTTAATATCATTATATTTCATCGACAGAATTTTATATTTTTGTTGTACATCGATTAATTTCCACTTCATTTTTTTAATATATGAAATGAATGTTGAATTGAAATTTTTATGCGTGATGATCTAAATTTAACATTTAAGATATCATAATATCTATATAATAGTCAAAATACATTCTATATGTCTCTAAAGTTTTAGTAAAATTGTTATCACAAGTCATGCAATATTACAATTAATCTCTAAATATCAAAAGTAACAACCAGATATCAACATAATCAATTTTATAACTATTTATGCATCAAATAATTTATATAAATGAAATTTCATATGAACTAGTACTTCTTGTAGACAAGTGGTAGTAACTAAAAATTTAATATCCTTTGTTTTTGGTTTAATTCCCTTTGGCCTTACCATAATTCATGGGTTTTCACACAATATATAGCATGTCCATTTTCATAAAACATATTAAAGAAATTTTAATATTGTCCAAAAATATTTGATTAAATTCCAGAAAACTATCATTGGAAAACCAATCACATTTCATATCATTCGGTAATAATCAATATATTCTCTCCAATCAATAAATAAAAATTAGTACATTAAAATCCTTATATGTTTTATAATTCACACTAACAATATTCCTTTAGTAAAAATATGCTATCAAAAAAATTATTAACTCCGAATTCAGAAGGACATTAATCATTCTACGTTATTCCTAAACCATTTAATAGGATTAATAATCTCATTCAATAATACCACATTCATTTTATATTTTCTATGTAGTATATTCATCATCAAAAACAAAACAATTACACATTCATACTTTATGTTTTTATTTTATAGATTTACCCCAAGGTAATCCATTTTTCATAATGCCCATAGATTCCATATTTAAAACATTGAACTGCTAATGTTTTATAAGGTAAGGCATTAATTTTATCCATTACATTGACTAAAAATTTCCATATTCATTATAAATTACATACTCTATGACCTTAATCCTCAGAAATAAAAAATATTCTACTAACATTGAGACATTATATTGACTGTATCATCACACATTATCATCATACTTGAATCTGAATCCTATTTCATCCATGGCCTCCTCCACCCAATATCTCACCGAACATTATCCTTCGCAAATATGGTATGTCTGGTGGTTCTATAAGGTTTATTTTTTAAAAATATATTATTATAATTGATTATGAATAACCATTCTATCTTTCACTCCAATAAACATCACATTTGATATCTCATTAATATAGTGCCTATCACATTCAATGTTTACATATTTACAAATGGTTCCATCTATTAACTAAAATGAAAAATTTATTGTTATAAATAATAATCCAAGGGGAATCCTAGTAATCGTAAATAATAATTTATTAGTTATATTAATCAGGACATCTTCTTTTCAATATGTGATAACATAGGTTTAATATATATTAGTCATGGTTATTATCTATTCAAATACATTTTGATGGTTCATAAATAAAATGTGAATTTACCCTAGCATGTCCCATAGGAGTGAAAATATCGTTCAATGGTATGTAATTTTCTCATGTACCGGTAATGGTAGAGTATATCCCAACATGCCTTCTTATTATTTATTACCCCTGGGTAAATCAGTGCTAAAACAACACCCTTTTTTAGTATCCAGACACCGATGTATTTCTAGGTAAAAACATATAATATATTCCTCTCGAAGACATTATGATGTTCTTATATAATTAAACATAAATAATATCATATATTTATATTCCCTAATAAAATTTTTCCTAAAACATATTTCACAGGATTCTAATAATCTTTATCTCAGATCAACTATAAGGACCCTCACCATTGTAAATCAATGATGGTGGTTACATTATTATGTTAGCATAAGACACAAGGATTCACATAATGATGGACATAATGTTTTAGTTGTATCTATAAAATAAATACTTCCATGAATCTCATATTATAATTGAAAT
The DNA here is from genome assembly GCA_963277665.1 of Viscum album. Classification (NCBI taxonomy): domain Eukaryota; kingdom Viridiplantae; phylum Streptophyta; class Magnoliopsida; order Santalales; family Viscaceae; genus Viscum; species Viscum album. The sequence goes on from OY728120.1 coordinate 2,111,629,889, forward strand.
CATTAAATATAACATAGTATTTTGTTTAATTTTACCAATATTACATCGACTATATCCTTTCATATCAATCCTAAAATACATACCATCATCTTGGGGAAAGGAAACATTATAATAGTGTGAGTTCTAATGGATAGTACGTTTATGCATATATTGTAATAAATTTCCATGTTGTCGAAGGATTCACCCACTTTTTTAAAACAGTTGGTATTCATTGTACAAAACTGTGACTATTAGGTGTTGAACCCGGGACTTCCTGCACCCACCCTTTCCAGTCGACACATCTCACCAATATGCTACAAAAATTTTGACTATATGTATTGATATTTTTCTAAATATATTAATATATATCAGTATTGGAAAAAATGATGGTCGCAGGTTTCGAACCCCGACCTTTCTCCTGAAATATTTAGCGGCTAACAAACCCTTCTACATTTTTTTTTATTAATTAAATCTTCATATATTTTAATATATTATTATATATTGATTTATGAGAGAAAAATATTCCATGGTATTGGATCCCCATAAATTCATAAGTAACAATGAATGCCTCACCAACTGTCCCACTTTGTTAATTTGTCTGGATATTTTTATCCATTTAAATATATTATTTCAAGCCGTGGGAATAGGTTTTCTCGCCAAATATTTTTTCCTTCCCATATATTTTTCTCCCCACCAAAGTTATACCCACTGTATTGTAAAATCGTGTGTATAGGTATTCAAAAAAAAATAAACCCATAGTTTTCGTAATACCATTGTCACATGTCATGAACGAAACACCTATATCCAGGGTGTTGGAAAACTGTTGGTATAGGTCATCAAAAACATCTATACCAACGGCTTTGCCGAAAACCCTGGGAATATGTCCGTATACTATATCTATACCCGTAGTTTTGAAAACCCATTGGTATAGGTCACACCTATTCAAATTATTTTAAGAATAACTGTGTGTATAGGGTTATTTTACAGTAGTGTGGGTATGAAATCAGCCAAATACCAATGATAGTTTGACTTATTAGGCCTACTGGTGCATCAAGGGGCCATAGAGGGCCCCACCCCACATGTTCTAATTCCAATTCATTATTAATATGAAATTGTTGAAACAAAGTCTACAAAAAAATTACTCAAATACTATAATATGAAATGTTAATAAATTCTCCAATTAGTAAAAATAAATATGACCCAGTCTGAGTAATATATGGTATTTTTTCAAAATAATAGATCCCATTAAAAATGTTATTAAAGTATCCAAAATAATAATAAATATGGTTTCATTAAAATATATTCTTAATATATAATAATGTAAAAAATGTTTTTTTAAGAATCAACATATTAAAAAAATCACTTAATCATTCTTGAGGAAAATATCCTCTTCAATTTGAATTTCAAAATAAAAAACCATAGAAATCCATAATATTAAGAAAAACATATTATTTAAAAATATTCATAAATACCATTACTATAATATTTATATAAATATCATATCATGAAACCAGATTATTCGGTACATGTCATGATAAGTTAAAAAAGTACCTTTTTCATTGCTGTAAAAAGGATATAAAGTGCATCATTAAAAAATCTACCAGAACATTCGAATCAAACCATTGTGAAAAAATTAAAATATTCATAAAAATTTGATTAATAAATCATTTTTATAATCTTAATAAAACATGATTACTTTTTTAGAAAACATGGATATAGAAAAAAAAATTTTACATCCAAAGAAATAAATATAGTTTGTTTTACTTAAAAATACACTTGTGGTATCTCTTGTTCATAGAGAGTGGAATGTGAGATGAAAACATCTATTCTAAAATAAATACTATATTATAATAAAATTCATGAGTTTCATGAAATAAATATCAAAATATTTTAGCTTATGATACATAATCATAAACAATTCTGATAGAAAATGATATAGTAACATAAACCTTTTCCACGTTGGTGGATTTTGAATTAGAATCCCCATGAAAGAAATTAATTCAATTAAATAATTAATTTCCATTAAGATAACTGTATTAATGATATGAAATAACAATGTGAATGTATATACCACAAGAAAAAAAAATGTGTTGGGAATATGACATATGTCTCATGGAAGTAAAAGTCAAATGATAAACCCTTACAACGATTACAACATTGAAATGAAAATTAATCAATGAATAAATTAATTTTATAGAATTTAATTACAAATAAAACAATTGTAAATAATAAATATGATAATAAATATTACTTATAGTCAAAATCAATTTATATAAAAGAAAATGAAGAAGTTGTATTACCTAATGAAAAGAAATCATGTTATGAAATTCATTACCACATGGAAATGTTCTATTCAAACAAACATGGATAAAATTATTTAAATTTAAAACAATATCACCATTAATTATTATGTATTAATTATATTAAATATAAAATTTAATTATATACATCATATAGATTATTTTAGGTTCATAACATAAAAATACACTTCAACTAATTGTAATTGAGATGATGTCCCTTACATCGTGTATGATTTCCATCATATGTGTTTTAACCTCATGTATAATAAATATAGATTTATCATAAATATATTATTTAATAAATCACATATATATACTAAAATATATTATTTAATTATAATATTTTGTAAAATATTTGTTAATAATACATTGTTAGATCATTGTTTTGGGTGAAATTTGATTTGTTTTTATGTATGTTTTTGTTTAGTATTTTTGATAATTTTACCTTTTTAGTTGATAATTCATATCCGTAATGTTAACCATGATATAGATATCATTTATATTCAATATATATATGTACTTATAGTAAAACATTAATGTTATAGATATAAAATGAATTTCACCAATCATTGAAATTGTTGTTTGTACGTACGCATGAACATTGAATCCATTTTCATGATGGATGGAATGAAATGAAAATATATAGTAATAAACATTTATATTTTAATTATTATGTTAAATATTTAATTTATATTAATAAAATTAATACTTATTAATATCCCTGCAGAAATAAAATAAAAAACATATCTCATCCATATTTGGAGGTGACCGTCCACATGTACTCACAAGCGATGATATCATTTTCTAGTGGATTGGAATGTGATAAATTATATGTGATTTTATTTTGTAAAAAATTAATTTTATTTTTTAAATAAAATATATATTTATTAAAATTATCGATATAACAATTTTTTTAAATAAAAATAAAAAAGTGAATTATATCGCTTCATTAGGAAGTATGCCACTGAATACATGTGGAACATTATTATATCCCCCCCTGAAATTTAATGTAAGAACGAATAAGTAAAATAATATCTCCAAAATTATAATAAATTAATAATTTTTTAAGTATGTTTAATCAGTCTTTATATCCATCTTTGAGATGTTGTTATGGACAAATAATTACAGAAGTTCTCATGTATTTAGTTTTCCATACACATGATCACTGGTTTTGTTTTCCATTTGATCGAATTGGTGATGGATATAAATTATTTCATTAAAATAATAACATAAAAATATATAATATATAATGAATTAAATATATAATTATAGTTTATTTTTCTTGAAGGATATGGAAGAATAAATAAAACAAATAAAAATGTTATGAATTTTATATCTTCTTTGTAGGACCCTTTTAAGTTTATACATGATGCATTAATAAGAGGGTTTACTAATTAAACTATGTAATATAGTATAATGCGTGGGAATGTAGGATGTTCATGTGCATTAATGTTTTATATCAAATACATTTCTATTATTTAATAGGTGATGAGTGGGGGAATCCATTTATAAATGGGGGAGAGAACACCGTTTTATTTTTTAAAAGAAAATGATCACCCACGATTTTAACATGCCACAAGGCTCCAAAATGGATAATTATTTTAAAATGGATGTGAATTGTTCTAAATATTACCATAAATTAGTTATTATACATGATTTTGGAAATTTGTAACCCCAATATTTTACATTATCCCCAGTTAAAGAAGTTTCTCCTTATTTGATGTAATTTATTTTTACTCATTTCATTACCCCTTTGGACAAAAATAATCTTAGAATTATTATATTTAATTAAATATTTTCATTTAAAATATTTAATACATTCTCCATAAGTACCTTCCTAATATTGGAAAATTTATATTCAAACAATAGCTATAAACATTATGAAAATAGGGTTCAAAAAAACATTTCAAAAGTTTAAATAATTTAATATTAAAAATGTAACAACAAATTGATTCAAAAACAGGAAATTGGATTTATAAATATACTATTTATATATTTTTACATTTAAACATATATAAATATAATCATCCTTAAAAATTATTTAAATTAAAAGGCTGTTGTCAATAAAACCCTATATGTTTCACTATTCTTCAAATAATAATCCTTTTGAAAATATTTTGTCAAATTACATATAAGATAATTTTCACAATACGATATAAAAAATGAAGTTAATTTTACAAATAATTTTTTATAAAAGTGGTAAAAAATTTAATGTACGATTTTAAATAATTACAAGACCACTTTATAAAAAAATAACGTAGTAATGAAAAAATTTCATTTTGATCAAAATAAAACTTATTTTTTTTATAATAATTAAATAACCATTGAATTTATTTTATACTTGTGTAAATATATAGTTTTCATTATATGTTTTTATACTCACCCCCCATTTAACTAATTTTTTATAATGTTAAATTATATTATAATTCTGTTTGAATCAGCATTTCTTGTATCAAAAGATATCGAAGTGATTAAATTTAATGAAACATAGTTCCAAGTTCATATAAGATAAATATTTCATGTATCATATTTTTTTTAAAACAATCTTCTTTTGAAATATCCTGGTGATAGATCATTTATATACCATCCATTCTATGTGAAAATCCATGAAAAATCCCTTTGTTATCATTATCATCAAATTTATTGTTCTTCTTCTTTTTGAGAATACTGAACTTCTGAAAATTACAAAGTATTGTAGTGTTCAATTTTGTATTTAAAAAGTCATATATGGAATTTTAACTTTATCCAGATGTAGAAAATTCATATTAGTTTAATAAAATTATTTTTACACTGCTTATAACCAATACATATCTAGTAAATAAATCACAATGAGGATCATTTGAACCATTTTGTTAAATATTTGGTTCATATTCTCAATGATATTATTTTGTTACGGAGTCTCCCTAACTAAAAGTCATTTAATAAAATTTATTGTCTCAAAATATTTTTCGACAACCTTCGTGGTGGTTACACATCTATTATAACTTCATAATTTTATAGTTTTCAACACAAAGATATACTCTATAAATCATCAATAATGTGTAACACATATGAGTGTGATCACATGAAATTTTAGAGATATTATTAGCTCTATGATTCTTAAAAAAATTATGGAATTTTTCCTCTGATATCCATGGTACATATGAGACAACATTTTATCTTCTTCTTTTGTTATAAAACACATATCCACTTCTCCATCAAGGAGGTATATAATCCTCTTTTTGTGTATTCCTTATAACACAATCATTCCAAATCTTCATGAACCAGAATTAATTTTCAATAATTGTGGATTTCATAGATCTAATGATCTTAATAGCTTAATCACATCCAAAAAAAATGAATCCATCAATGTTATAATTCATTCCCATGAAAATATATTTTTTCCCTATCATATTGGAATTAAATTTACTTTCTAGGATCTATTACCCATATCCATTATTCTAAAATAATTTGTATCTAATGTAGCCTCCTTAATGTTTCCTTTCATGATCCTTGTTACATGCATCACATACATTAGTGGTGAATAAGATTTTCCCACTTATAGATCAATTAAATAAAAATTATCTTGTGAGAATACAAATTGATTGAATTTTATATTACACGTGAGGAATATACAAAAATTTGGGAAACAATATTTTTTCTCATTTGAAACATCAATTTATTCTTCTGAGAATAATTTCAATAATCTTTTCTATCAAAAATCACACAAAAACATCAACAACTAAAAACAAATTGGGGTCCATGTTTATCCTTTTTTTCATCTATTTATCTCATTAATTAATGTTTCATGTTTTTATAGAACACATATATTATGGATTACATATCATTCTATATCAATTGAACAACAATCATGGTAAATTATTTTATCTACCAGTAACCTTCAAAAAATCATCACCATCATTTTATTATCATAAATCCCCCACAATATATTTTCCTTTAATTATAAAAATCTACACTTGTGTATCATTTTAGAATATTTTCATTGAATCCACGTGATTTTCTAGGGATCCATCAGTAACACATACACACCTACTTCTTGATGATATTTTTGACGTTTGAATTCTTTCATGAATTTGTCAATTTCATTACATATTCATTATTTTACATCATGATCTTCAATCCATTTGGCACAATATTTCATAAATTTGTTTAAATAAAAATTAATTCAAGTCTATACACTAATTTTTATATTATAATCCTCTTTAATAATTTAATTTTATGGATTCTCATTTTTAATTCTTCCAATTTATGCCGTAAACTCATATTTCACATCATCTTTTCTAATTTACATAAATTTTCTAAATCCCGAACGAATTTTTTTGAATAGTTTTGTTTATCACTCCAATAATTATTTTTTTTGTAGTTTATAGTTAATCCTTGTGGTAATATATTCACCAAACCCCAATAAAATCATCATCATTGTCCTCTGGTAGTGGTTTTTCAATTATAGATTTTAGAATTGATAATAAAATTAATAAAATTAATAAATTTATTTAATTTTCTTCCTTTCATGAAAATAACATCTTTCAAAATGATGTTCTTATTTATATATAATTTTTACTATAAACTATTTCCATTCATATACTTTAAATAATGATTAAAATACCTTTTCCTTGGCCTCTTACAACCCTTTGGATGATATGCCTCGCTTCACATCTGTAGATCATCTACATTATCACTCATACCATTCATGAAGTAAACTAGGTTGTCGAGGGTCATGACAACATGTGAATCTAACCGAGCATTAACTGTAAAGTGGATATTCCTATTCATATTTTCCCTTTTTCTGAATGGGATTGTAATATAAATCATTATCTCAAACTCATGTAGTTCGCTTCTTATTTTAGAAAAAAAATTCTTGGTCATTGACTGAGACACCACCTTTCAAAAAACCAAAATATCCCCAAATGTGAGTTTTGAAATTTCCGGAACACCATATCATAAAAATTAACTTTTTTTGGGAGTCAACATAATTTTTCCTCATCTTTTATGTAATAAAAGTTGGGTGTTCAATATCCATCACTTCCTTCTTTAGATCCTTATCATAAATCACTGAGATAATAATGGTGACTCTTGGTGGGAAACCTCTAAAGATTCTTATTATTATTTTGATATAATATATGGTTTACCTAATGATATGTATGTATTTGACCATAATATTAACCTGATATAAGAATACAAGAATGGTTACATTATTTTTCATCTAAATGTCCTCTTAAAAATCCATATAACCATCAATTTTTCATCTCGTTCATTGAAATCATCTTCCAAAACATTGATAATTGTTTCCCATATAGAACGTGTGGATTTATAAGATATCACTATTGATGAAATTTCATTCGAAAAGATCCTCAGAACACATTTACTCATTTATCATCAACATCATGATTCCTTTTTTCCATTCTACAATGATTCTATACCATTCGTACTTACCAATATCTCAATTATGGAATATATATAAACATATATTCCAAATGATCCAAATTGGTGTTACATATTATTAATCAATAATTTGAAATTATTTCAATCAAATATTACAATTCCAATATGGTTGAATATCACTACCAATACTTCAATGATGGATAACTCGACCAAGAACCATCTTATTTATATAAAATTTGGATACTAAAAAAAGAATCAACATGTATCAATTTTATAAAATTACCATCACTAAAAATTCTATTAAACCATTATTAAAATAACATTCCCCTTTGAAAAAATATAATTTGATTGTAAAAAAATATGTATATATGTATTTTAAAATACTTTTTCCAAACATGGATAATCCAAGGATCATACTGCAATGATTTTTCATTTTATAGTAATCACTAATTTCACTTCTTCATTTTTGTAATTTAGTTTTCCTTTACTAACACACTAGGTTTCAAACCCTTACAAAATAGAGAACCCACAACTCTCAATCAGAAAAAATTCACAATACTCATCTATTAAATACTATCTCAATCATAACAAAATAAATAATATGACAACACCCTAAATGGTGTGTCAATATTCTCCACTATAATTTATGTGATTAAATCTATGATCCTATAGTTATATATACTCACAAATATCCGTTTTGTCTTGCTAAATATACACTATTGATGTAGAGTCTCATTTTTTCATACCACATTATACTCTTTCTTATATTGTAGAGAAAGACACCTCTATTATTATGAGATAATTTCTCGGTTACCCATTGAATTTCTCTACTATTTTCTATAATTTGAATTGAAAATTATTTTCATTAGGCCTTCGAATACAAATAAAACATCAACATTAAATGATATAATAAAATCATGAAAATACAGGACAAATGAATTCAATATTATGGGTTTGACTCAACAACTTCACATTTTGTGCATTACCGTTAGGATGTGATTGTAATTATACATTGAAATATCAAACACGAACTCTTTTCTTATCAGATACCTCCATAGTTTCTCATTTTCTTATGTTTTGATTAATCGGTAACCTCAAGAAATAATGAATTAGAATCTATATAACATATCATAATGTTAATCTAGGTGTTCAAATTTGATTATCTATCAACAGCTCATTCCTCATTCCATAGAAAAAACCATTTATCATTGGTAGAAATTTATAAATCAGTACTTATCCTAAATGATTCCTTCATATTGAATGTTATGTCATAAAAATATGAGTATACTTGACTAATTATTACAAGTATTCAAGTTAATAACATGAAAATTTTGTCATGTAATAACAAAAACATTCAACGAGAAAACAATTAATCTACTTTAAATAACCAAGGGAGTAATATTCAGAGGTTGTACATCCAATCATTAATTAATCCCCAAAATTACCATCAAAAAAAATTATTAATTTTTTTCTCAATTTACAAGAGGACTAATTATTTAAAAATAGGACACATTTAAATCAAAATTTTATACAACCCTGAGTTATTCCTATGAACCTATTATTTATCAAATTTAAATACCTCATTCTATGCAGTATCATAATATATTATAATCATTCATCAAAAAAAATCTTATATGAGATTCAAAATAATTTAATTCATTATACTGATAAATTATTTATATCATAATGAAGCCACATACATAACAACATCAAAACCTCCACCATCCATCATGTTATAATTTCATTATATTTTTATAAGATACTTTTGATACCCTCAAAATAACCTTTATAATAAAAACAATAGAAAAATACTCCAAGGTATTTCTTCTAGAAATTAAATTTTTGAAACACATTTATCAAAAAAAACCATAGGTCCATGAGTCTTCTAGAAATATTTTAAAAATATAATCACATTATTTTTTAATTTTATTATTGAAGTAAATTTAAATAATTTATTATTCTAATGATATAATATATTGTTATATTCATAACTAATTTCTAAATATGAATTGGCATTCTTTTCTAGGGACATACAAAATGTAACAGTGATGTTTTAAGTGATTGTTTTATGAAGATAAAGGATGGTACACCAATTTTAATTCAATGAATATCATATTCAATAATTAATCAATTGTTAAATATGCAGTTTATATTCTTTAGAAACTCACATTTCCATACACATATTAGTGTATCGTTTCATGTAGTAGGAGAAATTTCACCATTATTGTTTTATTAACACTAACATGTGATTTTCTCATTATCCATTTTGTATATACATTTAGAAAATATAATTAACACATAGAATTTTTCCAAAAAATATATAATATAATTTTTAATGTCTTATATGTCATGTATGCCACATATTCATATTTTATGTAGTGAATTGTTTTCAATGGATCCTTATATGAAAAAAATCATCATGAAACAGAAAGTGAATCTTTATGGACTATAATAATTCTAAAATATAAATTACATATATTTTACTTATGATGTAAACATAATAGGATTATGAATAACTATAAGTGTGCACAGATATTATAGATAGTTGGACCAAGATCGAATATGAAAAATTCAATGTTCAAGACACATATGCAGTTGGATATTAACATTATCTACCCATTATCAATGAAAATAATTTTTTAATGACATATACAATATATTAAAAACAATAACCCGAGTAGGAATTGTTTTAATATCACAATGTTATGTAATTTATTATTCATTAAGAATGATAATTCATCATCATGTGTTAATAATGATGCCAAAAAATATGTATGTTAATTGAATGTATTTAATTATTCAAACTGGATTAAATGTACTGAAAATGACTTTTTCTTATCACAACTTTTAGCTAATATAGAAGCCATTGGATCCAAAGGGATATTCAATAAATATTTTGATGGCGATAGTAAATAATACTAAAATGTTATCATTATTGGTTTATAAAATTTTATGGATATGTAATGGTATTGAATTTATGGAAACCTTTTTCCAAATTTAGATTCTAAAATCCATTTTAATTTAAATAGACATTGTAGAATACATGGTTTATTATATTTTATGGCTCACCTTAAAATCCACATTTATAATTGGGAACCTTTGAAATTATTTATAGGATTTAACCTTACTGGTTCTGTGAGTGTTCAATGTTTTTTGATGTGATATAAGTTGATGAAATCTGTAAAATAGTTTTCTATATTTTCACATTAAGAGATAATTAAAAATATCACTATTTAAATGAACATTAATTGAGACCCAAGTTATAATGAATAAGATCTACTAAGAGTATTATATGATATTATTGATCTTAGTAGGCCTATATGAATGGTCATGGTAATGAGATATAATAAATATATCAATTCAATAGATAATTTTCACCTTTCTGAAAAATGTATAAATATGTATTTTATTATGTGTTTATTCCATGACATTATATTAAATAGATAAATATAAAATTATATGATTTAATAATTGTATTTATAACACATTCCTTATTTTCTACAAGATTTTATTTTTCAAATACGTAAATGATAGTGGGAAAATATAAAAAAGATACAAGATTGTTGTATAATGATGTAATTATAACTCACTAACATTACTAAATATGATCTAGATATCCAAACCTAATACGTGGAGATAATATTGAGCTAGTTATCAAGGGGATAAAAAATTTTCCTACAAATATATCAATTTGATCTAGTATCACAGTAAACATATGTATGTGAGAATGGGATCTTATTATGTATAGTTTTATAAAATTATAAAAAAAATTATGATTTTTTTCCTTCATGCATAATATGTAGTATAAATATATAACATTATCCCAAATATTTGTATTTTCCTACGAAAAAATGGTTTTAACATAACATATTTTGAAATAATAAAGTAGTAGTGATAGTATCATAGAATATGAGGCAGTTAATAGATAAAACTATATTGTTAAATAGGTTCATGATAGATTATTTATTAATAACTCTAATTAGAACTATATTTTGCAGATAATGGGTTGATTCATAGAGAATGATTCTTATGAGTTTATGTGTAACCAGTAAGTCAATTAGATCTCCGGAAAATTGTAAAATAGAGGTAGTGGTGGAAGAAATTCATGGTGGTGTAGTTGTTTTGAAATTTCATGTGATAATAGTGTGTGGATAGAGATTAAAAAAGTGAAATTTAATATGAGAGATAAATATATCGTCACGTAACCATGATTGTAACGTAGGTTTGGGAATTGAATATGTTCTAAAGATTATTCTAGAACCCAAGAGTGACCCCATTATGATATCAAATATACTAATTCTCTCGATGAAATTGACTCCTCTTTTACAACAAATGGGCGCCTCAACCCCTCACTCTATTAGATATCATGTAGAGGGCGTTTTTAAACCCCTCATCAACAGTTATGAATGAAACTGGATCATTCCTTCCTAGAAGATGGATTTGGAGAAACATGTCACCCTAAAACCATGATGTAACCCACAGAAATGGTGGTATCACTGGGGGGAACATCCCCACTCCCTACATTACCAATTTCATCTACCTCATGGTTATATCCCATGAGCTTATCTATGATTCATTCCACTATTTTGAGAAGGCAAGTCACATAAACAATGTTATATCCTATTCTTCTACATAATAAAATATATGGAGGGATCCCACCAATATACAACATTTTTTACATTGGTTGTCCTAGTGGGATACTCATGATATTGAGGTTATCTATACTCAGACTACCCTAGACTAGATTATATGGTTCCCATACTGGGTAAATTACACAACTCCTACTACATTTAATTACATTATTATAGCTAATGTGGGACCTTATACCATTAATATACACAATAAAACATCAAATAATACATGAAGTAATGAATACACAATATATAGATTGAGACATAACCAATACGCCATCCCTTTTTGGTAAATTCTCCCAACCAATCATTCCATTAGTACCATAATTGATTTCAATAATATTATGAGGAAGTATACAACCCTATATATTGTCCCTCTGGTGAGTCCACTATAAAATGTAGTATGGGTCATTCCCATGACAATACTAGTCACAATTATTGAATGGATACTCGAGGTGTATGAAACCAGACACTGAATGAGAAAATATTTTCTCATTAATGTTCCAACAAGGGGAATCATAGAAAAATCTACCCTAAAATTCAAGATAATAAGACCCCAAGGATTGAGAGGTGGTGAAAATGGGTCCACCCTCAAAATTAAAGGGTGTTCACTGAAAAAATAAGGATTTTTGTGGATACTATGGAACACAATATAATAAGGTCACTACATTAGTAATTTTTCATTTGGGTTATGATTTATTCCATCCATGGAATTTACATTTAATCTTCCTCAGTATAATCATCATTCATTACATCTTCCCCTACACTGAAGGTGGGTGAAACATAACGATTCAAAATAGTATGTTTTCAGGAGTAATATCATCAAGATGGGCCTCATGAAACATGTGATCACCAATGAAAAGTAGAAAAATTGTCTCCATGTTGTATCAGGATTTTATTGAAAACCTCATTTATCTTTTTCGATAATCTACTACAACGAGGTAAAGGCATAACAAATGAAAATAGTCATATCTAGATATTCATAATAGAGGAGGTCATCCTCTATTCATATATATAAATCACATCATCCCATAACCTCATATTAATATAATAATTTTGGTTTCGATTTTTAGGATGATAATAAATTTTATCATTCTTTAGATACTGACCAAATTCCACTCATGTAGTTGCTATTTATACCCTATGTTTCTGTAACCTATAATTTCTAACTAAATATCATGTGGTATATTTTTTCAAAAAATTATGGGATATATTAGACCGTATTTAAGATTTATAAATAGACTATCCATTATGTTTTTAACACCTTATTTGCATTAATAAAAAAATTATTCAATAAATTCTATGTTCTATAATTAGATTACAATCCCAACATTGGTGGGTTCCATTAAAAAAAGTGAAATATATTCCATTACAATATCATCGCCCAACAAAAAATAATTGAAGAGATATCTCCCCTTGTATAAATAAAAGTTTTTTGGTATTATACATCTCTTCAATTTATCCTTTTCAATATTCAATAGAATATTTCAAAATATATTCTTCTTTATAATACTAGAGATTATATGTTTTTGAATGTTTCTATGGTTATTTTCATTAACATGATCAGATATGATGATTTGGATCATAATATTACTAATTTAAAAGATTAAAAACACATACCCCTAGTGTATTTATAATGAAAGGAGACCCATCCATTATATTTTAATACCAATCATATGAGATAGTCTATGTACCTTAGATGTCCATTTAACCTTTCAAACATGCATTAGATCCTCCACAAGAGTAATGATTATTTAAAACCATCTAGATTTATATAACATACTTAGGAAAACGTAAAAAATTCCATGACTATTAATCTCCTATAGGACCTCAAGTTTCCCTTATATTTTAATGTTGATCTCCTCCTAGGATACTATCCTAGAAAGAAATAATATCAATATGAACATGTAATGCATCCACTAGTGCATCAAAACTCAATGCTCCTTGATTAAAAAACATGGAATGGAATGGGTGTTTCAGGAAATCTGAGCCATTACCCACCATTCCACATCGTTCCTTCACCAGGGACGTAAAATGACATCCCGCTATTGGGAAGAGATATTTCTGCTTCACGATTTAGTCGATTATCATGGGCCAAAAAAAGATAAAGCCCCCTAAGTATGTTGATCAATTAATAAATTCTTATATTAGAAGTCACACTCTGACCATTTATTTATATATTATTCTATTTTTTAGTCTTCTATGTTTCATTATAATCCCAGTTGGTTTTCTATATATTTTTTATATTTTTAGGCTGGTAGATTATACCACATGGTTAGAACTAGTTTACTCTTAACTACGAGGAAAACATGTTCTGTGCCTATAATTTATAGAAATCAAAATAAAATGGTTATAAAACTACTAGATAAACAATTTTTACTACCCATGTAATGTTTTCAAGGATTATTATATTAGGTTCATGTTATGTATAACTAGTTTTCCAAACCATATGTAGGTCCCAAACTTTTTAAAAATACTTATTTCATATTACTACCTTCTCAAAATAAATAACATTGGGGCTTCATTTCTCCCACATTTTACTACTTAATCTCATAGAGTTATCCAATTTAATTCAATATCAATTAAATTTAAATTTATTATGGATTATTTTTCATTTATGGTGTAATTTATAATACAAATCATTCATATCCTCTTCCACTTTCTATTTCATCATTTTTCTCTCTTTCGATCTAATTATAGCATGGTATAGTGACTAGGGTTCCTTGTGTATTAATTTTAAGTTTGTTTTTTTAGTTTAGTGTCATTCAATGTGCATCTTAATCCATTTGAATTCAATGGTTATTGTTAAATGAGTTATCATTTCATATTTCAATCATAGTGTGATTAAATGTAGGTGGCCCCCATATAGATCAATAATTCTAGAACTATTATTTCTTTCTTTTTTAAATTAATTTTTTTTGTGAATTTGAAATTGTATCTTGTATAATTATATGGATTTATAAGAATATTGTTTTAACATCAATAATAATCCATGGTCCATGGGACTTTCCTTTATTTCAATGCGTATATAATATTTTTGAAATCTTTTTTTCATATGTGTTTATATAAATTCATGTCTAGAACATTGAAATTGATAGAATAATTTTAAATGGTTTATATGTTTATAATTCATGATTTTGTGGCATTTTTGTAATGAAAAATATAAATGGAACCAAATAGAACTTTCCATATTATTTCCCTTGGTATTGAAAACCAAATGAAACATTCCATAAGTGATTTAAAAAATAAATGTTTTCTATGATCTATAAGTGATTCATACCAAAAACGGATTAAGTAGGTTTTAATAATTTTCATGATGGAAAATGATAATTTTCATGTGCGGGTATTGGAGGGGATTGTGTAACTTATTGAGACCTATTTTCAATCAGTTCAACTGTATTATTCTATAAAATCAACATTATTTCAATTATAATGAGAAACTAGTGTAGTTGGGTGGAATGTCTTGGGAAACGTGTTATAGATGTTCACAACAATTCCCCAATTGGAGACCTAAGTTATATATTATTCTTCATTTGAGATCCCCCCATTTAGTATATTATGGGTGACATTGAGTGATATGGTTGGTAGTTATTTTTCTAGCATCAATCTTAGTTATGGGATTTTATTTATCCATCAATGATTATTGAAGTAGCTTTAATGTTCCAATGATGATTTTTTTGGATGTGATATAACTTCCCAATCCTTATATATTTATCTTAAAAATGATTTATTATATTATACTATCATATATTTCCAATTTAAAATATTCATTTTATGTCATATACCATATATATATTACAATGGTTACATAATAATATTTATTTTAAAATGTGTTTTTTCAATTTAAATGGGAAATTGAGTTAAAATTACAATTTCACATTAATTTTTTCATTAAAACTAAAATCAACAGGTTATGTAAATTTTGATACTATAATAAAATAGTTTTACTTTTTCAGGGTAACAATGGACTTGACGGTAGATTCCTTATAGACAATATATCACATTCCAATCATCAATACATGATTTATGAGGTTACTATAAGTTGTAGTGGATAAAACATTGGGTACCAGTCTGGGTTTGGTTGGTATCCAATAAATTTTTTTACTCATCTAATTAAGATAATTGTTATGGTATTGTTTATTTTGTATCTTTTTAGCGATCATAATGTACAATAAATTTATGGTTTTCATTATAAACACTATATATATAATCTTTTCACCATTTTTTCATTGTTTTTTAATTTAATAGTCATTTTATTTTTTTCCATTAAATTACTATTAAGATATATTGTGGTTTTTTTATTTTTTATATTTTTATTTTCTGTTACATAGAACTCTACTACATAGAATGGTTTTATTGGAGTTATTAGTTGAATTCCTTAGAATCATAATTATAATATTGGAAAAATAATTCCCTTTGGTTCTCCTTGGATTACCATGGTTCTTACCAGTATCATGAGTGGATTATTAACACCTATTCAGTCTGTGGTGAGATAGTTAAGCTATAGATTCTTGTGGACTCATTTTTTCATTCGTTACAATTTCAATTCAAGACTAAGATCTTATGATAACCAAATTAAAAAATAAATAGTTGATTTATTGGGATTTTCGGTAGTATTATGGTAGGATCATCAGAACTCAAGTTTCCAGTCATATGTGAGTGTTTAGACACCACACATTATGAGTTAATATTATGTTTCCAAGGGATTATCATATGATGTTTTCTTGAAAATGAGTTCAAAACATCTAAATTTTTTATATATTTGGTTCTTATTTAATTAATTTTGTTCATTAAGGTTTCATCAGTTATTTTTTTTAAAATAATTAGAGTGTATTTTGTATGGAATTATGAGGGTGTATGGTTATTGTACATGGTTTGGAAAACCATTACCAAATTATATGGCTATATCTATATGAATCCAAATCCTAATCCCATGGTTAGAAAATGTTCTATCAAATCATGTGAAGAAACCATTAATAAATTTTATATATCTTTATATTTCTTGATTTGGTAATTTTTGGTTTTAAATTGATTATTTATCATATTTTCATAGGTTTAGGATGAATTCTGGTGTTTAATTATGGCGTTAATGATGTATGTGGTTCATATAATTGATTTTAATATTAAAAATGTTGTTATGTTTTAATTCGGAGACTAAATTTTAGAGATATAGTTTAATTTATTAAATATGTCTAAATTATAAAGAAATAAGATTTTATAAGTGTATTTATTTAAAAATTAATTCTATATTGAATGATTTACATAATTTTAAAAATGTTTTTTAACATCCAAATGAAGTTGTTTTCTTATTATTTTTAGAATATTATGAAATGAAAATGTTTTAGAAAATTGTTTGAAAATTGGAAATAATTTAAGTAGGGAATTTATTATTTTAACTGAATTTTTTAAAATAATTTTGGAATTATTTGATAACTTTTTGTTTTATATATGTTCATTATTTTTATATCCCTTGTTCCACTTTTCAAATTCATCATTCTTGTACATTTCATTAAGGTATTGTGGGATTTGAGGGGTTTTATTCAAATAGTTCATTGGTTTTTTTTTTGTAATTTAATTTACATTTTTAGATTTTATATTATAGTGTGTTGATTGTGTCTTAGTATTTCAATTTTAGACGATTACTCCACAATGTATTATATATTATTCTATGGGATCTACTTGTCACTCCCAATTGAAATGTTCATTAATAGACCAGGTTCATTCCTAGTTAACTAATTAATCAACTCCAATCCAAAAGACTTACATTCTTCTTCGTCTAGATTAGCATCAAGATTTTGTTCAATAATTCCAAATCATGGATTCTCATCATTTCTTAGGGAAAAGTCACAATATTTAATGGAATGTTTTCAAATAATTTATGTTATTTTCAATCATCATTATGTACCCATGTATCTAAAACTAGGATTGTTAAATTCAATATTTAAGCCTAAAACATGGATTGGTGGAATTCAATTGTCCTAAAATCAATGTAGGGTCCTTACATTTGATGGAATAAAACAATTTTCCAGGAATAATGATTTCCCAAATGTTGTGAATAAAATACTAATAGTGTTTTATGGACTATGGTATTAGAGAATATCTGTTTATTTGATGAAGTAATCATAGACATGTCCATGGATGAATCTGGGAAGACTAATTATTTGGAATGGTTCATTTTCTATGATCTTCATTTAATATATTCTTCTAAAATAAAAAACATAGATTAAACATTTTAATGGGTACCACGAAAATTGAAATGGTCATTATAGGGAATTATAATAAATTCATGTTTCACCCATCCAAAGGAGTTGTGGATATGGAACTAGTAAAGGGAAGGACGAAAATTCCAATACTAGCTTGTGTGTTAGTGGTATTAAGAGTTCATCCCATTTCTTCAATACAATATAATCCTGGATAAATTCATATGTGTTTTTGTTGTGCGGAATGAATAGGTACATGAAGACCTTCTAATTTCTCGACTCGGGACCACTATATCGGTGTCTGGATATGCTTCACCCCAAGGCTTGAAGAACATCTCCTCATACACCAAATGATAGAATCTAGCATCAAGGGATTCAATGTGGAACAATGGGGTGATTATACCCCCGCGGTCAATGATAAATAGTTAAAAATATTAATTGAAAATAAACAATTAATGAATAAAAACCCATTAATGGACATGCTAAGTAATTAATAAATTTAGAAAAGAGATACAATATGTAATAGTAAAATGGGACCATACTTACTAAGGGATAAATAATTAAAATTATCATACTCTAGAATGTAGTCTAACTAAATTCATAGACACATCTCCTTTGATTTTGTATTTGGTCACAGTTAATAAGGAAATGGATCAAATCACAGTTATATACTAACAGGCAACAAAATAATGATTGTTCAGGTAATAAACACTTACCAAATCAAACTAGGGGATAGAATCAGTATTCCAACACCTAATAGGATTAAATTTCTATATCCCATGATTATAAAATAACTTGTTTGATGTTATAAAATAATTAAATGAGTGCAGCAAATAATTAATATAACAAATTCAGCTCATGTTCGATAAGGAAACACGGCATACCATATATGCTTCAGAAAAAATCAAATTTTTATTAAATTTTTCATCATGTAAAATTAGATTACATTTTTTTATTCATGTAGAGATATACATGCACTATCATGGACCTATTTTATAGATCATAGGAATCCATAACAGAATTATAATAATTATATTCAAATTTTAATTAAGGTACTAAATAAAAGAGTGTTTTGAAATATAAGGGACGATATTACCATTGTTCATAGGAGAATAAAAGATTCCGAGACCATGGATAATATGGGTCCCCAATACCTTGAATAATACGTGATTCCATGACCATTAATATTAAGGAATTCCATTCCCATACAAAAAATGGGATTCTAGCCCCATAAATAATAAGGGATTCCATGATCTTAAATAAAATGGGATTCCATGAACATAAATATTAAAGAATTATACACCCATATATCACAAATTTTTAGGGGAACCTATTCCTATAATAATAATAAAGTATTACATTAATGTTTCTCAAATATAATATGGTTTTCCACATGAATTTAACATGACTGATAATGTTAATGGGATATGTTAATTTGCATTTCACATTACTTATCATGTATAATTAATAAAGATTCCACATCTATTTGAGTAACAAAAAGACCATGTACATTTAATCAACAAAGAAGAATATGTATAATTATATAAATTAGGAGTCCGTGGGAATTTTCATTTCACAATATATGTGAAACTATGAAATTAGGTTTTTTCAATTATAAACAAAAGGTTTGTCCATGGAAATAACAAATTCCATAACACAACTATTTTTATTAAGAAACCAAAACATTTCAATTATTTTGAAGTCAAACCTAAAATATGGTTATATTATAATATAATAATTGTTTTCACATAAATTAATTCAGTATTATTAAATTATCAATATTTACCAACTGAAAAATTCCATGAAAAATTTAAATGATAATAAACAATAGGTTTATCAAAACCATTTCATTTATTAATTAGATTATCATTGTTATAAGAAAATATGATCTAACATACCCCTGGGATGTTATTTTATTTTTAAAACGTCTAATCATATATATAAGGGTGAAATATTACATATAAATATGTCAAAGGTATTTTATTTTAATAAATTTATAATTTAAGAGGAATGCGCGGAAGGACATGCATGTGGAACAATGGAAAATTACGAAAAAACAATGAAGCCTTGAGGAAAAGACATATAGTCCACCAGTATCATTCAATTTATACTCCACCAATATAATAAATATAATTTATTTGATCTAGAATGACTAAAATTAGATGACTCATAAAACAAAATGAAAATAAGGAAAATATTCTGACAAGAAGATATCACCGAAGATTGTGGAATAAAAATGAAAGGAAATGAGTCTTAGACTTATCTCTATGAATACAAAACATCCAACATCACATGATCTAGACTAAAAAATAAGGATAAAAACAATGTATGAAGAAATGAATAAGAGTTCCCATTTGGGAGGCCTCATGGGATAATTTCAAAAGAAAATATGTTAATTAACATTTAAGGGAGTTTGGAAAAGTGGGTAATATTTTACATTGAATGAGCTAAGTAATATAGAAAAATAGTTTAGATATCCATGCACCACCAATGTAGCTTAAACATCCAATTTTTTATATCCTTCATGGGTTGAGAACATGGATTGCGATAACCATTTGCTGCTATATTTTATGTGTCACTATCTATGTGGTCTAGCCTCACATATTGGAAAACATTGTAATGAATGTCAACCTACCTCTAAAAATTTATGAAAACATTCCCTAATTCCATGAAAACAAAATTAGTGGTTTAAAAAAACATCTAAAACCTCTTTCTGGGTGGCATAATTTCTCCTAAGCGTATGAATTGATTAATCAAACATTGTTCCAAATCCTTTTTCTCTAGATATAATTTTTTAGGAACTAAAAAATCCCGAAACACATTAATACTTAAGAGCCACATCTAATTCCCTAAACCCCATCATTTATATGTCTTAATGGTAAAATATACATTATATGACTTAGTTAATGATTTGATCTATCCAACAAGTGTAAAATATTAGATTCCTTTAAAAATTTCAGTGGGTCCGAAGTTCGGGGTCAGATAATCTCCAGACCATAGAATTTATGGGGAATAATCAAAAGAGAACATGAGATTCTCTGGTCATGTAGCTTCATTAAAAATTGTTTTTTATATTTCTTAATGACCAACACATATCTACGAATCACTAAAATAAAGACATACATATTATTCTAAAACGCAAGTCATTTCTCAAATCTATCGTCGAAACAATATGATAGAACATACATGAGCATGCCAACCCTGAGACATGATTACATAGTATTCTCCTTGCAACATCATTCTTATCTAATTCCCCACCAAATGTTCTGGATATCACAGAACCAACCCTAAGTTATGCCCCCACCATCATTATTTCTAGTACAAGAATACACATAGTATTTTAGAGACAGTAAAATAAAATTTATACAATTTTGAATGATGGAACAACCATTCACCATCAATCTAAAAAAATTAAAACAACACCTATTGGCCAAGATAAACCTAGTTATCCAATGTTTTCCATGAAAATCACAGGTTTAAATTTACTTTTGCACCTATCATATCCCCATGTCATACCTTATGTGATTTCATCACCATATATATTGATCAATTTGATAAAAAAAATTAATCCACATCAAATAGACTATTTTAAAAAAGATCAACTCATATGGTAGATGCGTCACCAAAAATAGATTATGATTCCTTATCACAAAGTATACATATATTTTATCGAGTATGCTCAATGAATCCTATATCGAGTTCCACTACTACCTCCTTTACAAACCATCCCCCAATGAAAAATCACAACCACGTTTTAGTACCAGCACTAACACCACCTCGATCAAGAATAAATGGATATTTATAAGCTACATTATGCTTAATTACCAAAACTAGATTTCATCAAAATCCATCATCGAACCCATTCATAGAATTTACAAATGACTCCATCTTAAAATTACCGTCATTATTAAATATAACACATCTTCCAAATCAATTTTCCAATGATGACCTAAATATTTGATGAAGCAAATTAAACAACGGTACATCTTTCAAATCATGATGTACATCAATTTTAAACATTTAGATATATGTATAGATGAGATTTTCTGATAATTCTCAAGATGATGCCAATATTGTTTTCATGATATTCTATCAACTAGGATTATGTATAGAAGTTATCAAAGATTAACATTGATAAGAATTTATGTCTTTCTAGATCTATGATCGAGAAAAACAAGCTATATTTTCTTGAAATAACTCCTTGAACCCCATCTCATGATGATGTGTGACCATGTCCCACAACTAGTAAACTACCAAAAATAGATTAGTTAGATCATTGAAGCATTATCTGATCCACTAAAAATCACTTATTTAATAAATGTCTAATATAACATCCAACATATTAATTATATGATCCCAAAAATGTCACCTTAAATTCCATGGTACCAATGATCTTTCAATATAACCACTAATGTCGAATTCTGACTCACATAATTCAATAATGGATAGGAAAAAAATCAAGGACCTCATCATAGTTGAACCTTGAAAAGATATTCACATTATAAAACCATAAATAACATGAATCACATAATCATTTTGGGATAGAATCAAGATTCCAAACACAATATAAACTCACACATTAGTTATTAACGTCTTCATCTGACACAAGACAAGAATGCATGAAAATTTCAAATTCAATATCTTTGTGAATCTATTATATTCATTTAAGATTGGTCATTTATGTCCAAATTTTCCATATATGAAAGGTGACTATCTTTATTACCTGCACAATTCTCCACACATTTGGTTTTTTTCATGGAATAATTTTAAAAAAATTTGGAACCCCTTCCATAGAGAATCCACAATCAACCATAGATCATGGGTCACATATGTGGCCACAATTTTTAGTCCAACTGGTATAAAAATAAAATATTTACCAACATCTTATAATTAAGCTCACACAGGT
Source organism: Viscum album (assembly GCA_963277665.1). Lineage (NCBI taxonomy): Eukaryota > Viridiplantae > Streptophyta > Magnoliopsida > Santalales > Viscaceae > Viscum > Viscum album. The sequence continues at coordinate 2,111,653,287 of OY728120.1, forward strand.
TAACACTTATGTTCAAAAATCATTCATCATGAATTCTTTTCACTTACATTATTAGCATCTAGACAAATATCTAAATATAAATCAAGTTAGTAGTGGTACAATATCTAATACAATTTAACATGTTATCATGGGTATTTGGATGACCTATACTTCATTAAATGGCTCAATGCTATAGAAATCTCAGGATTACATCACACATAGTTAACTTTACCCTGGTGATAACACAAAATTTAGATTTATTTGGTCCATGACACTCTTTATAAACAATCATGAAATGATATAGTTTAAGGAGTTATGTGACTTTTACACTCAACATCATATAGTTCAAAGCATCACTTATTTACTTGATAGGAACCACACACAACAATGAATTCTAGAACAGTATAAAAAAGATGTGATCGACTATATTAATTTCTATAATGAGACAAAATAAACATGGATCTTCTTACATTCATATCACCCCATAAAACATTCAACCTGGATAACAACCTACCAATTCATACATCATAGAAAATAATGGCCATATGACCAATTAACTGGGCGACCCTCACTGAGGATTGTATAACCATATAGAATGGAGCATTACAAAATGATTGCATTCTTCATTATGATATACATTTCGAATGAGCACTCGTCTATCTGGTGGTGGTGATTTATCCATAAGAGTCCAACATCTGACAAATATCTCCCAAACTATACCTCTCATAATGAAACATGAAACAATAATTTAAAATTATAATTTACCTCAGAAGGAACTACCTTGAATGAGCTATCCCCTTACTAAATTTTTTTTCTTCAATCATATATCTAGTATAGGATGAAAATATTTGTTTGATTACCAGCCTAAACTATAAGACATCAAATAAAATAAATATTACAACTGAAACATATAGAAATTATCCACATTCATATTCAATGTACCTTTTGTAAAACTACCCTATCTTAAACATTGAATATATGAAAACTATATTATGGGTTTTGGTTTTGCTATTTTAATCAATTATTTTTGATAGAAAAATATAATGTATATTGTTCATAAAGGATATCAAGTACTATATATAATAAAAAACAATATTAAGAACATTAATTTTATTATGTCAAGAAACATAATAGGAAGCTTATGTCATAATTTTCTTTGTAATAATTTTAAATCATCCATAATTCCTCAAAATTGGATTAGTTAAAGAAAATTAAAATTCCCTTGTTGTAGAAGAGAAAAAGAATTAGGTATTATTTTGTATTCAAATTAATGAAATTATCATAATAATAAATATAAAAATAAGGTTAAAATTATTTATCTTATAAGAATAAAACCCCAAAAAACCTACTAGGGTAAAATGTTTAATTTTAGGGTATGTGTTTTAAGAAACATTCCACTATAGGCCTGCATATGTCTAGTTGTTAATTTAGGGAGTTATCATATAATAAATATTCCCAAAATAACCTAATTATATCTAGTTGAATGTATTGAGATTTATTCATATAGGTATACATGCCAAAGTTATATTGGTATAATCATTTATAAAGGGAAACTATTTACTATTTGAATATTAATTTAGCATATATATATATATTTATATATATAATTTGAATGGACCATTTAGATAAATATTCATTACCATGTAATAAGTATACAATACATCATAAGTTACAATTAAAATTACTGTAACTAAAACTTTGTTTTTACCTTCCTACAGGGGGTGTACAAGTATATATTTGATAATTAAATCATGTGGGTAATTGTTTCCAATTTATAAAGTCTGCATACAAATTATAAATTTAAAAAATGGAATCAATTTAATTGAAACCATTATTTCTTCATCTCATGTAACCAATAGCCTACTGAAAATTCATAACATGATTGGTTAATATGATTCCACCATCAAGAAATAAGGGAAAACAACATTTATGTTGATGTATATAATATAATAACCAATAATATATCATAATTACAGTAAAGAAAACTATCATCGAGTATGAAATATGGACATGTAAGTGAAAAATCTATAGAAACATGAAGTAATTATGAAAATGTTTATTAAACTCTTACATGGTTTACATGAAAGAATTTTGAATAATCAGATAAGAATGTTATATAAATCATCATCAAACATGAATCCTAGTCTATATGGAATTTCATACACATGAATGTTGAATATATATTTTTGTAAATAGATACATGTAATGATAGTTACTTTCCATATAGGTCCAAGTGTATAATCTCATAATTCAGTAACCAAGGAAAGTAAAAGAATCACCCAAGGTGAAATATTAATAATCATTAATATATAATATCATGAACAACAGTCTCATCCCTGAAACCCATTTCATTCCCTCTTACATGGGTAGGTCAAATCAAGACTTGAGTTGTTTACTTGTTTCCGACACATTCCAAATCAATAATATCTCATAATAATATAATAAGAAAAAGGAAAAACGACCACTTAGATTCACATTGTAACAACCTGGCCTGGGTGCCACAATACCAGTACCATGAACCAGTTCACCAAAGGGATTTAAATTCAACTCCCCTTATACCATAGGATTACAACTACCACCAAGGTTCTAATGGTGGTATTTTCGGTATACAATTCCATATGGATTGGTGAAAAATAGTTGAATATTACAATTGAAAATAAATCATTAATAAATAATTAATGATACATGAACCATATGATTAATGAATATTGGAATAAAACCATACAATATTCAATAATACAAAAGGACAACACTAAAAAAGATAAATATAGAAAATTCTTTATCTCTATAAGGAATCGTGATTACTTGCTCATCCACAACACACAAGCTCCCATACATAGTCATAGTCAATAAATAAATAGCACAAATCAAAGTAAGATCATAACCAAAAACAAAATGATATATTTATAGGGTATATAATGGAAACCAAAACAAGTTGTTACATATACTCAGTAGGATGAAACCAAAGGAGTCTAAATAAATCAAGTATTTCTATAAAAAAATAAGTAGTTATTAGTTATTTAAAATGTAATGAAATGCATTAAATAATAAATTTAATGATGGTAGATCAGGTTACTCAAGGAAGCCTATCCAACCATACATGCTTTGGCCTATGCAATAATTTCTATGAACATGACATCATGAATATATAAGATAAAAGGGTGTTTGTATGAAAAGTTATACAAGTTTCATAATCTAATTGTTTCTTAGTTCTCAGGAAATGAAATAATAATAATAATAATAATAATAATAAAATTTTTCTCATTTTAATAAAGGGATATCATGCTGGAGTGTCAAAAATAATAAGGGAATTCATACCCATCGATCATAACAAAACAAGGGATTATATTCCCACAGATAAAGTGGGTCACCATACCCATGAATAATAAGTGATAATATATCCATGAATAATATTGGATTACACACCATAAATAATAAGGTGCATTATACCCAGATATAATAAGGTGCATCATGCCCCTAAATAAAAAGATATTTCATGACCAATAATAATAAGGGACACTATTCTCATGTATCCAAAATTATATGATGCCTCCATAACCATAATAATAATAGTGTATGTCATACCCAATAACAACATATAATAAGTGACATAATTCTCGAATATTAGAATTACTAATGTTAATGGGTCGTGTTAGAAAACATATCACATTACAGCTCATGTATAATAATTTAATTGGTCATGTACATTTGCGTAAATAATAATTCCATGTCCATTTAAGTACTAATATGGCCATGTCCATTTATATAACTAAGTAGAACATGGTATGGTCTATTCGGAAATATATTTCAAACCATGCAATTAGGTCATTTTATTTATAATCAAAAGGTATGATTGCTTTGGGGTTTCGTGGGTTGTGGGTGATAGACAGGCTTGGTGACCATGAATCTTCTTCATATGGTTTGTCCTACGTCCCCCAACATTTCTTCATTCCATGGTTGTGGAAGGATAACCAGGGTTATTTTTGAATGAAGGCATTCCTTTCCGTAATGGTTCTCTGGTGAAATATTCACACCCAACTATGAATCATGATGATCGAACCACTGAATTTTGGGATGGAGGATATGTTATAGATCCTTCATCTACTTTGTGGGTTGTTTCCTCATCTAATTCTTATGATTCCTTCAGATACATGCATCTATATTCTGTTGCTTTGGATCGTGCAAAAAGTTATGATTGTGTTAGAAATAATAATTTATTGTTTGTGAGGAATTATTTTGTGGTTCATGATCTAGGATCCATGTTGGAGACTCAGATTAATCATGTTATTCATGTGTACATAGATAAGAATAATTTGGTTTCTTCTTGGTTTCATCTATATTTGGAACTGAAGAGGGTGATGCTGATGAGGTTTCCCACTTCTTTCTATGATTTTGGATCCATATATGATGAAATTGAAGGATGCTTTGAGGGTCTAGAATGGAATTGGAAAGTACCCAATTTTAAGAGTTGTAGTAGATAGTACTGAATTTTCACCCCCACCCATTATATTTTTCATCGATTCCTTCTGTAGTAGTATCCTTCCAAATAGGCCATCCACACATGTTGTTGTTAATCCAAATATTTTTTTGAGAGTTTTTCAATTATTAATAATTATGTAATTTCATAATATGTTATACTAATGGGTGAGAAGTCCTTGAGGTTTGATGATATGGCCATGAGGATCTAATTTTTTTGGGGATCCTCTTATTGGAGGTGTGTTTCTCTTGGTCATGGATTATTTCATTTTATTTTCCCTTAGAATGATTTCAAAATACTTATGTGGAGTATTGTTTCATTGTCTCTAAAACATTGATGGATTCACTTTCATGAATGGTCACTAGATCTCAGGTGAATGTAATGAATTTTCTCTTTTACATTACCATTTTCATGGATTTAGTTGAGTTTTTTTGGCCACCTAGTATTCTGTATGAGATTGGCATGGAAATTAGTTCTACTATTCACCTCAAATATGGAAACTATGGATGTACTGTTTGGAAAGTTTTGTAGAGTTTGATTAGAGATTGATTCGAGCCCCACCAATATTGATAAGGTAACTATCTCCACTACCATTTACACTAAACATATTGATATCAATATTGAAAGGATTCCACTTTTTTTCTTGAATGAATGGATATTGGGAAATATTTTGAGATAAGTGAGAGGAAGTTCCCTTATGATATATGTGGGATGAAGGTTAATCCACATAATCTCTTTAGAAGTAAACGTGGGAGGAAGAATGTGGCCTTTTCAATTTTTATTGATCGTGATAGATTTGTTCACAAAAAAACATCTCCCACTAAGTTTGAGATGTTAGATTCTGATAAATATGTCCCTCATGTGCATTATTTAAAAGTTAATGGACTAATGGTGGATAAGTCTCTATTGAGTGGTTCCTCCACCTCTCATGTATATTTTCCCAAGGATATTACATCGAATGATGGTTGTGCTATTACTACCGCCGAATTTGTTAAGACTAAAAAATATTCCATCCTCTATGTTGTTGGAATTCATATTTTACTAACCCTCCAAATATAATCATGAATAATAGTCCTAGTGATGGTTTTCTATCTGATGAGACTGTTGAGCTAGATATGAACACTAGGTCTCCTCAATAGGATGATTATCATCCTGAAATCTAGAATAGTTTGAACTCCTTTACGAAACCAGAGACGTTGGGTGACATCTCTGAGGTGGAAGGGATTACATAATGTAGTGTCAGTCCTATCACTTTCAAATATGCACTCATTTATAGAAAAGGTATGGTTGAAAATTTTTTGGACTTCACTCTAACTCCCTGGAAGAGAATGCTAAGGAAGGACTATTCTCACACACCTTGCACTATGTCTAACTGATTTTATAAGCTATTAGGCATGTTCAATTAAGATATTCATAAGATCATCAATCAGGGAAAGTCTCAATCTGAATGGTAAAATTCATATGACTCTAATGATGATAATTATCTATCTTACTATGATATATAACTTTGTGGCTGATGGATGATTTGAAATCTCATTGATTGACCATGCTCGTGTCCTCTATACTTTTTCCTATAATTTAATAAATAGTTAGAGTCATATAACCTGGGTAGAATTCTAGGGTAAAAGGGTTGGTCAATGAAGGTACCCTTTCCACTTTCAAATCTCATCCTTTATTCCTTTCATCATTCCATGACAATAACACAACCATGGATCACCTCAATAACCCTAGTAATCCCTAATGAAAACATCATTGAAGATTCATAAATCCATGTCGATGGTCATATAAAGGATATTAAACTTATTTCATGATACCCCATATACCATGAGAGTAATTTTCAGGCTCTTTAAACCATTTCCATGTGCCACGAACACCATCCAAATCGCATTCATGATCTATGAACAATGTTTGAGAACTCACCACTATACCGTTCAAGATCAAAGAATATCCCCATTATCGTAGGGGGGTATTTATTTGAAAGGAAAAAATTTAAGGATATTAATTGTATCATCATTTACTCAAGGTTTTAATGAAGTAATATATAAGGAAAAATCCTCTATAAATAGATGGGGATATTCCCAGAACCAGGGATATCCACAACCATTGAGATGGAATCCTCCCATGGAGGCCGAGCTACTTCCTATTTATTTTCATTTTTCTTTTTCATTATATTAATTTTTTAGTATTCATTTTATTTTATTTTTAATTTCAAATAATTAAATAAATTCTTGCATTAATTTTTTGTCCAACCAATTTTTTTTACCCATCCACCCTTATTATTCAAATTTTCATCATCTTCTTCTTATATTTTTATTATTTCTTTCAAATAATTTTTTTGTTCATTTATTTTCTAATTTTATTTAACTTTTTTACGTGATCTATTGCTGTTATATTTTATTATATTTATCTATCTCACTATGTAATTATTTTCTTTTTTATCATTTTATTCTCTTCTTCATCTCTATTATAGTTTCACTAAGTGATCTCTTTCCATTGATAATGATGTGTTGACCTAATTCTTAGCCCAAGGGAGTACACTGTGCTCTTGAATTATTTCATAAGTTTATATAATGATTATAATGGAGATGATTATCCTACAAGGGTGCGGTTAATACCCTCTTTATATTCAACTCATATCTATTTCTATTCATTGTTTTAATTTTAATTCTGTCTCTTCTTATTTATCTATTCACATGATGTAGTTGATCGAATAAATGGATGAAAAAAAGTTATATTTAGTTTGGTATTAGAAGTGGAAACACCCTCGACCTATGTTTTCCAACAAACATGATTACAAAACGAGGTGTAATTTAAATTTCATTATCCATTAATTATTTTACAATTTATAAATAAAATGATATTAATTCATTTGGAGAATTCTTTATCCTAATGGTAAACATAAATTAGAAAAATTAAGGACAATGCTGATGGAACCAAAAACCACTCTCAAAACACTATTTTTTTCATTCCTAACACATTTGTTTTAGTATTTCATGTTATCATATGTTTAGATTTATTTCTCTATGTTTTTTCATAATCATTCAAAATTAATAAACTCAAAAAATATTTCATATCATTCATATACTTATAATAAATATAAAAATAAATAGTTTAGGTATGTTAGAATTAGTATGTGAAACTGTGATATTCTATTCAAGTGAAACGAGCATGGTCATACACTTTACTACACTAGGAAAATCTATTTTCTTTTTCCAAGACCTATGGAAGACATTCTTTCATTTATACATTCCCATATTTCTTTTATTTTATCATGAATCATTATCCATTTTTATTTTTCTCATTCCTTTTGGGCCCCATGGATATATTGAATTCCCAAATACACTAGACATCTAGTTGTTTTGGTTTATAATATTTGTATTAATATGTAAAAAATATGAAATTAATGTATAATGAAATAATTTTTTAAAATATATCATATCATATGATATTTTATTATTTTTTATGATTATGTCTAGAAAAATAAATATAAATTATTAGGGACTAGAATATAGATAATATGAAATCCCAAAATATGTGAAAATTATAGATTTCGTGGGTTCCAAAAAAAATATCCATGTCTGGTTCCAACAAGTTGATGTTTCTCTAGCACATATGTACCTATGGGTGACAATCAAAAACACAGTATTGAGGTTGACCCAATTGGGTACTAGTGTACCATAGTAATCCTTAAGGAACCCCATGTTTTATAATCCTATGGAATAATATTTGGTATATTCAAAATATCATTACGAGCCAATATTTAGGGAACAATAATTCCAATAATTTTCCATTTTATGAAATAGATCATAGATAACACGAACTGAAGCCAAGAAATTCCTGAAATAAAATTAATTTATATTATATCCTTAGAATGTTAATGGATTTCCATTTATTAATTTAATAGTTTAAATATAATCATCTCTATTTTTCCGTATTATAGAAAATTTTATGAAATTTGAGGAACTACGTAAACAACCAATTTGGCGAATATTGTGATGAATTTCTAAATGATATGTCCAAAATGATTGGAGAAGGAACGCCAATATTTTTGATGATAATCCTTATGTTGAAGAAGGTATCAAAAACAATAATCAATTGATATGAATATACAAATTCTCATAAGAAAAAACATTATGAAATTGAAAATTTTATGTGAGAAAGGCCTCATACATTCAATTAATCATCCCAACCCTTAATTATAGAACAATTGATAAAATCCATTGAGATGATCATATCCTTCCTTAAATGTTCCATAAAAGAGGATATTATATTGGATATTTATCATATGAAGGGAGAAGAATTTCAGTGGGGGATGTTTAATCAAGAATATAATGACTAAGGAAGAGATCAAAGTGAAGGGGTGGATGGAGTTCCAAAAAAAATACACTTCAACAATTTTTTTCTAACTCTCCAACTTATAATGTAAAGGTATTTCCTTCCCCTTTAAAAATTTGTTGATTAACATATCACGGTGTAAAATTAAAACATCATAGGACATGCACAATAAACCCCCGTCCTTTTCGTTACACCCAAATGAAATGCTTAATACCTCTTTTCTTGGAAAAAAAAGTCTAAGAAAACCCCTGGTGAACTTAGACATGGAAGGTATTGAGAATATTTATTAGTGTGACCTTAATGATGAAAGGGGAGTGAGTGAATCTATAGAGTCTTTCAGGGATAGGAAGTATAAACTAGAGTTTATTTTTTTTTGTGATGGATAAATCTAGTGCTGGTATGAAATTTAGACATCCCACTTATCATAAATGTGGAAAGATGATCCATAAAATTGCCTAAGGGAATCGAGGAAATGTTGAATGAAAGGAAACCTAGATAGTGACATCCAATGGGAGAAAACCACCAATACAATGTAAAATATTAATTCTATAGCCTACCATTATACTATTTTCCAATAAATCCACTACAATGGATAAGGGCAGTATGCGAACCTCTAACCACATATAAAAGTTCTCTATGAATAGAAACACCAACAACATAAAATGTATCAAGGGAAAGCTTATTTCATCAAAACCACTAAGGTGGATCACAAAAACAATGTAGTTCTATTTATTTATTCAAGAATTGTTAAATCTAAATTTTAATTATGGTTCTATAAATTCATTCATATGACACATGTTGATTATAACTATTCATACACCAATACAAAGCATGGATATATATTTTTTAGTGAAAATGGGTTAATTATTGTATCCCATGTATATATATACTCCCTTGTAAATATTTATGGCCTAAAAATTCCAGAAACCCATGTTATACTCACTTCAATTATTTTTATGTAATTATGGGTATGGATTGGATTTCCTTAAATATACCCAAGATAATTTCCTTGAAGAAGAAAATCTCCCTCTATATCATGAATCAACCTCTGATTATGTATAAGTTCAATGAGGTGAATGAATCCTCTTTCAAACCAACATATCATTCACATATATTATTGAACTATCAACATTAATATAAATCTCAAATGATTTAGTCAAATGAAAAGATCAACCTTGATGGAATTCCCATTGTGAGGGAATACACTGATGTGTTTCCTGATGAATTGAATAGTCTCCAACCTATTTGGGAGTTAGAATTTTCATTCAATATTATACATGGGGAGTCTCCATTGACAGAACTCCATTTTAAATGGTTGTAGTGAAACATGAGGATTTTGATGAAATAGCTATAGGATAATAATGATAAATGGCTAATAAACCATGTGACTCACCTTGGGGTGAACCTATTTGATTAATCAAGAAGAACGATGGGTGAATGGACCATTACATTTAATATGATGAGATAAACTATATCAAAACAAATAACAAGTATCATATTATATGTATTGATAATTTTTTTGATAAACTATGTGGACTCTTCATGTGCATCCATGTGACCTAGGATTATATCTGGGCGGAGGCATATTTTTAGGGGGTATTGTAGCAGTATTATAGCAAGGACAGTAGCAGTATTGTATAATGTACTATTTGGCACTGTAAGAACATGAACTATTCACCTCAAGGATCTTATATTGGTATTGAAGTCTTTTAGGTCTTCCGGCCACCCATACATTCGATTTAGTGGGGCCTTTAAGCCACCTCATGGCCATCGGGCCACCTCAAGGCCATCGAGAGACCTTGATAACTTTGGGACATAAGAAGTGCATATACATACCTAGTAGATTCTATAGGAAACTATCTCCATAGAACATTCTATGATATGCACATACACTATAGCAGAGATATCAGATTTGGAATAATGAGGTGGTATGAAATTGTAATTGGTAATGGGTCTATGAATCTCTTTACATGTTAGTTATACAAACAGCCTTGTAAAGGCGGAGATCTGATCATGATGTAGATACGAGGGTGTGGTGGTTCCAATTAATCAGAGTCTTGGTTGATTCCACTAATACCTTTGGGTTAGGTAATGTCTCGAAGCCTCCAAGCCTTGTATGGTTTACCCATCAACCCTTAAAATGGGGATTATGAAAAATTAATAAAAATTGAAGGCCTCCAGGCCATTTAGGAATTCAGGCCCATTACGTTAACTAATTATCAAACAATATTAACCGACATAATTAATTTAATCATTATAGATTATCTCAAGAAAAAATTAACGTCATAATAGATGGTATTATAATATTCTACCAATTAAATGACGAGCGTGTTGACCATTTTATTACAATATCAAATACCTTATTAAAGGAGTAGCTTTTTGAAATGTGTTGAAAATGTGATTTCTTGTTGAAGGAAGAGTCATTGTTGGGGAATATTATCATAATTAATGAGATATATGTGTAGAATTCATGGATGAAGAAATTTACGGATATTCATGGCCAACATCTATAGCATGAATCCATAATTTCAACAGATTAAATGGGTTCAATCATTGATTTGTGATAAATTCATCTCAAATTAAAAACCCTCTTACCAATCAAACATAGAAGAATTCAAGTTTTTATGGAATAATGATTGTGAAATGATCATGAAAGAGATTAAAAAGGGGCCTCTCACTATAGTCGTACTTACATAACCATTAAATGGGGGACTCTATGTAGTATATCGTGATGATTCAAGGAATGGAATGGGTTGTGTACTAATGTATAATGGTGATGTGATAGTATATTCCTCAAGGTTATTGAATGTTCATGAGTTCAATAACACAATTCATGATATGAAGTTAGGTACAATGATATTTATGTTGAAAATTAGGAATCATAAACTGTTTTAGGAGAAATGTGTAATGTATATAGATCATAAGACCCCAAGTATATATTTACATAGAAGGAAGTGAATATGTAGCTACAAGCATGGTTTGAGTGGAGTATAGACTTTTACAATCCAATCCAATACCATCATAGGAAATAAAAATGTGGGATATTCTCTACATATGAAGGATAAATCATTTATATCATTATTGAGATTTAAGAAGGATTTGATCATCTTAGACATGAAAAGGATGGACATGAGAATCATATTATAATGAAAATAATTAATACTTTAATAAATTATTTGTCAACCAACCCTTATGATATTAAATATTCTCAATGAGATGATGTAGGAATTTAGAATAATGTGGAAGCTATAAAAGAAGGAAATACTCATAGTTAAAAATTAATTACGAAATATATCTAAGAATTGGTTCAAGACTACGAGTACCATCAAATTTTGAGTTAATAAATGAATTATTCGGTGATGATCACTGCTCTACCTTCTCCATCTATGAAGGGAAAAAAATAATTTCTCAAGATCTCTGGGAGCACTCTTGCTGGGAAAATATGAAGAAGGAGATTGTTGAATATACATCATGGTATCCTATATGTCACCATGTGAATGATTCAAGGAAAATACAAGTGGATGATTCAACCATTACGCATACAAACATGGATATGGGAAAATATTATCGTGTACATTGTCACTAGTCTTCAAAATACATCAAGAATAAATAATGATTTACGGGTTACGGTGGATCATCTTACAAAGACTAATCATTTAATTTCATTTCAATATGATTTAACAAACAATAAACATACATGGATATAAATTATAGAAGTGGTGAGGCAACAAGGAATACCACTATTGATTATTTCTAATTGATATACAGAATTTATCTACCAATTCTAGAAGAGAATCCACTATATAATAAATATTAAGTTGAACGGTTTCACAACTTATCAGCCTCAAACATTGGTACAATCTATTTGGACAATCTAAACACTATAAAAAATTTTGAGGTCTATCTCGATGGACATAAAAGGAGTATTGGATCAACATCTTCCACTTTTAATGTTATAATACAATAAAATTTTTCACTATTTCATCCCAATGGTACCTTGTGAACGTATTTAATGGAAGAGGTATAGAACACTTGGATACTTGTATGAACATAGTTAGTGAAAATAGATGGGTCCTAAAGTGGTCGAGGAAATGGTGGAAATGGTTATGACCATTCAGTAGCACGTCATCGCTACTCAAACTTGACCGATGATATGTGATGGCATTCATCAATGAGACCGATATTCTGTGGTTGGGGATAAGGTGTTCCTCCACATGTATCCCCAAAATAATTTCATGAGAATTGTGAATAAGGTAAATCTTATTCAAAAATACATCTATCCCATTTATATCCTTGATCACATCAATGTGTGGCACTTTTTACTATCAATACCACATAACCTATCTCACTTAAATGATGTTATTCATGTCTACCACTTTAGGAAGTGTCATCTAGAGAACTCACCTGGCTGGAATCCAGTGGTTGTACCATTGGATATTGATCCATAATATAAGTAGTAGACAATTTATATTATAAATCATAGAAAATATTTTCAACAAAATAAGACTATGAACCAGGTCAATGTTCTATTGATAATCGCAAGATTAAACAATTAACATTGGAACCATTTTAGGTCTTGAAAAAAATTCACACTAATCTGGTTTAGTGTGTGAAATTAAAGGTTTTCGGGAGATATTTTTTAAGGGAGAAGGATTATATTGAATTGAACTTTTTTAATAAAAATCCTTTTTGATTGAACTAAATTAACGATTATGGTAATAGAAAATAAATGATCTATTTTTAATATTATATACAATTAGTTTTAAAAAAATTACCAATTGAAGATATTTATAATATATGATTTTAATAGTGATCAGTTGATTACGATATATATATATATATATTATTTCTTTAAATCCATTTGTAATAGATAATGGAATTTTTGGGCTCAACCATTTGGATCACTCCCTATGAAGCCCATTTTTCAGAAATTATTATAGAGAAATCTTCACTAGGATTTTCTTTTGACATACCCCAAGACGAGATCAAATAACTAAATATATAATTCCAATGTTTGACATTGTGTTTTTATGTAATTTTTTCAATTTTAAAAATCTATTATTAATTGTCGAAACATTTATTATATTTTATGGTTTTAAAATCATTTCATTAAGAACATGCTCCACTTCCACATCACTATGGGTAATATGTTAATGAGTTCAGATATTGAAAAATAAATATAATTAAAAACACTATGCTTTGGGACAAACCACTAGAATACTTGTGTTAAGGTTTGTGGTTTTGATTAATTTATTATATATAGTCCAAAACCAATGTTACTGAAATAATAATGAACTTACCACCGTTTCCTAATATAAACTCCCCCAAACTGTCATTAATATTCACTAAAATACCATATACAATGTAATTGATCATCCATCCTCTCTATAGAGTCCTCCAATGGTTCCCCAAAGCTCCCAAGAATCTCCTGCAATGATTTTTGAGTCACCTAGTCAAGGTAAGGGATCCTCTCCTCCAATTTATTGAACCATATTCATTATATTATGAATTTTATCTCTAATTCATAATTTTGGGATATGTTATTCAATATAACTCTTACTACACATATTACTTTAAAATTTTTATAATCACCCGTAACTCTAATTAATCCCTCCCATCTAAAATTTTCTCCTACTATGCATCCAATATTTCACTGTGATATTTTATGCTAAACAATTGTTTAGTGAATACAGATAATATTTCCAATATGGGTGTTGAAAATAATTCACTTATAATTTTTTTGGGGGAATTACCTATATATAATCCATAGTCCATTATCATGGTATTAAATTAGATAATGTATTTTATTATTTATATGATCTATTTGTCACACATTTCATGTATATGATATGATAATGATGGGTGCACCCAGATAGCACTCCAATGTATTCAGTATGGTTTTAGTCTCACAAGATTCTATGTGTGTTGTATTGGAGGTTATACTAAAAAAATAATGTTACATTTTCATGGATTTTAACCTTGAAATATGATAATTATTTCATGTTTAATGTTTTTACCACATTCCTATGTTAACTTTTTTCTATCATGTTATATCATGCATTATTTTTCATGCTTATATTTCTAACCCATCTTATGTCCCATTGATATTATTGTTTTTTAATATGTAATACCATATTCATGTTATACCATTCTTAGTTCCTTACTAGGATTTATTGATCACCCCTTTATTATGTATTTCCCTAGGATGTACCATGTATTTTTAACAATTATTAAATACTACGAGCATGTTAAGGATGTTTTCAATAATGATGATGTATACTATATTTTATGTTCCTGTGTAATCTACCTAATTAATAAATGCGCAATATATTTCTTTATTATAGGTTAGATTATATGTATTTTATTATAATAAATCATGGATTAATGTTTAATTAAAATTAGGGCTTTAATATGGTATGTATAGAATCTTCTCATTTCCAGCCACTATAAATTTATCATTATATTATGTTTATATATTGTCCTAGAATATGAAATTTTTTATGAATATGAATATTCCATATATGTTGTAATTAATTTTATCTCTTTAAAAAAAATTATAATACATTATTTGAGTTTCTTCCATGTTCTTCAATTTGATTTCAATCTCTGATATTTTCATAGTGAGGAAGAATCTATCATACAGCATTTGATTCATATTTTTCATCACAATCCATTATCATATATTAAACATGGCCTACATGAAATCTATTCCCACCTTAAATAAGATGTTAAATATCTATAATAATCTTTTCATTGACCTATAGTTGAAAAAATTACAAAAATTACTTCTTTAAATCCTTGGGTCTTTTCTTCAATGATTTTATTTTCCTTCTCTATTATGATTTACAACAAGACGTAAATTAATAATGTAAGATTATATATACTCAATATCAACATCCTTATATTTATGTCTCAAACCTATTTTGATATCAAAATATAGGCTTATATTCATTCATCAATGTACATTTACAAAAACTCAAACTTCTCTTCAAAATGTTTAATCAATTCAATGAAAATATAATACTAAAAAATACAATAAGAAAATTTATTTGATTTAGTTATTCATAATTTTCATTACAATTGTAATTATTTTATAATGATGATTTTGAGATTTGTGAACACTCACAATTGTTATTAGATCATATATAAGAAAATTTTGATAAGATATTATCTTTTCTATCTCCTCAGGTGTTGACGAGCATGATCCTAAACATATTGTCATTTATATTTTGGATGATTTCACTACTACATCCTCATTTTCCATGTATTATATGTCTATTAATGACTTATACCCTTAAAAATCTACATCTTCCACATTTGGTAGGTGGGATACCTTCTCATCATTCTTTCCTATAGGATATTGCATATTAAATTTTATAGTATAATTATCTCCACATAGATACCCATTGAGTATTATAGTGTCAATAATCTCCCATTTTGTGTATATTCCCTTTCCCAGAATCATTGCATCACTTTAAATTTTTATTATTTAAGGTTTTGGAAGATGTATCATACATTGATGAAAAAAATAAAAACTTATAGGCTTCTTAAAATATTCACATTATTTTATTTTTTGAAAATTAGACGTTAATTTTTAAAAAAAACAACACTTGTGAATCCAAGAAGAGGAGAAACCTAGGGATTTGATATCAATTAAAATGGTTTCATAAGGATTATTCCACCCTTAGAGGGAATTTAATTAGCGTGGGTTGAAATTTTTAAAGTTTAAAATTGTATCACATTGTTACCACTTCACTTGTTTGTGATTAGATTATTCTTTCTCTTCCTTTAATATATATTTGTTTGGAATTAATATTGATATAAAATATCCAAGGAACACAAGAGAACATTAGGATTTATGTTGTTGATTTTACACTCTAAGGATTGAATCATCCCTAGTGTGTGGTGGTTTTTATACTATACATATTGTTTTCTTCTAATCATCAAAAAGAGGCAAGAGGCCGGGTATGGAGTTGAAATCATTATCCCAATACCAAATAGGTAAAAATATTGGATAGGACATTATATCCATTGATATAATAAAATATTAATGTAATATATTTTGTAAAGAGAACATTTTATGTATTGAGTCACCCAGAAATATTTAAATTGACCTTCTTCCACATATTTTGTAATCATATGGGCCACCTAACTATCTTCAATATCTTATAGAAGAATCTAATAGGATGGATTTCTCTATAGATTGATCATATGGATTATTTATTGATATATTCTACTATATTTTACTAATTCTATTTTCCACTTATGCATATAAGAAATAATATTGTTATGTAGATCTAGTTCTCATAGTTCATTGGTACTAATAATATTCATCAATGTTGTAGTTTCTAATAAAACTCCTTCTATTATTTCTTCCCATATTTTCATTACCATGATGTTGGAATATATTTTCTTATTATTAAAATTCCCATAATTTTCTATATTTAATCCTCCTAAAATATCATGATTTCTAATGAGAAAAATATAGGGTATTCATTTCATTTGAAAATTAATTAATCTACTCAATTAATTACTTTTGAAGACTCATAAAAATATTTTCTTCTTCTCTCCTATTTATCTATTATTTTTTTCAAAAATACTTGATATCATTTATTCTTCTAGATATAAATATCATGGGTCCAATTTAATTCATCATCAATATTATAATTTTATATGAAATCATCTATCAACATTATGCTAAAAAATACACTATATTAATCCTTTTCAAAATTTATATTTAATTTTTTGGACACATAGAGTTTAATTCTTATATGTGAAATTGAATTATCACAACCACATTTCGACAACAAATAGTTCATTTATTTCTTTATATATATCCTTGTTAATGTAAATTAAAAGAAAAAATCATATACACAAAATTCATCATCATTTACAAAACAGGTTTCCACGACTATATTAATGGACATTAATAGCACTAAAATTTTCCATTGTCAGTATAAAAAAATAACTGACATCATTAAAAAAATTAAGACCCCTAGTATTTTAAGCGTGAAATAAAAATAACTAAAAAGGATATTTTATGATACCATTTTAACATGGATAATGAAACGCCTTTAACAATGCTTTTATGTAGCACTGATAAAGGGGGCATATATCCTCCAAAAAATTGGTGATAATGGTAAGATTCATCAGGGCTATTTCAAGTGTAGATACATGGACCATTTATCATCACATTGAATAACCTGATAATGGATACCTTCGTCAGTGCCTATGTTATTGATTATAAAGGGGAATACTATAGTGTTATATTAAATTAATTGTACACTATTGCAACAAAAATAACTGGAAAAACAAGTTTTAAATTCTGAATTTAAATGAAATAAAAATTAAAAAATATATACATTTAAAATAAATTATCGATATTTTAAAAGTTTATTTATAAAATAAAATTATTAAGTACAAATTATCATAGACTTTCAAAAAACCATTCCTCATTTGTATTGTTTCACTGACCTCGGATCATCCAATTACAAAACAAACTACACTATCCTGAGAAAAAGAATTTAAATTTGTAAGAAATAAATTATTATATTATTAATAATATAAATAAATAAGTATTTAATAATGTTTTTGTTTTCATATAATGTCATATACTTTTATTTATACCTGGAACACCATGTAACACATTAATATGTTGTTCATTTTTACATCTGACATGATCCGTGTTCATTTCCAAGAATAATCTAGGTACAAATAACAGTAATTAAGTATATGATAAACATGATATTGAAATTAATTAGGTAATAACGTAAATAATTTTGGAAATCAATTTTACCTTGTTTGCTTAGATTTGGCGATGTGATGCTCGTTTAAAACTAAAATGGCACTTATAAATTGAAAATATTCACATCAAGTCATACCAGCCTCACCGTGTGTTGGATTGATGTGTGTTAAATACATACATGTCACAAATGTGTTATTGATCATTGTTCTAAGGTATCAAAACAATCCAAATTCATTTTAATAGTTTGAGTATGCCATATTTTTTTACTGAAAAGACATATTAAAATACAAACACGCAGTTTGAGGCATAACAGTAACATAATGCGTTGGATTTATATGACAGTAATTCCTACACATCACAAATATATTATTAATTTTTCCCAAGATTATCAAGACAATATGAATTTTTTAGGTTTTCTGAGAGCGGTTCACTTTTTGAACTAAAATGACAATTTTAAACTCCTAATGGACACTTTTATCCATAATGTGCACATCATGTATTAGAATGAGGTGTGGATAATTAATATATGTCAATAATGACATACCTATATGTATTATAAATTAACCAAACAATTTTTATTCTTTTTCATAGTTTTGAGTATATCACAGTTATCTTTAATAAAATTATTGTCCAATTTAAATAAAAATAAACCCTTGTTGTCATACCAATCACCACATATGTCAGATTTATGTTTGTATTTTTCAAACATATAAAAAATGATTTATTTATCATTTTTATAAGTTATCAAATTAATTTTAATATTTTTGTTTTATTTTTTGAGTATGTCGTATTTCGTTTTTCCTAAAAATTCATTATGAAATAGAATCATTCACTTTGGGCCAAACTCATCACATCGTGTTTCAGTTTTATGTGAGACAAATTACAATATGTAGAAAAGAAATTATGAATCCTTTTTATAAATTATCTTGATAAAATTAGTATGTCTTCATAGGATTAAATGAGTGAAACTCTTTTTAAATAAATATCTAATTTTTAAAATAATAAGAGACACATTGAGTAATTCTGAGAAAATCGTGTATCAGATTGAGGTGTATCTTATTCTGGCACATCATAAATGAAATATGGATCATGTTCATAATGTGTAAAAATTATACAAATGTTTTTTCTCAGTATTGAGAAAGTCACATGTAATATTTAATAAAATTAATGTAATATTTAAATAAACAAGATTAACATGGAGTCATATTAGTTTCACTATATGTTAGATTGATGGGTTCATGATTCATACACATAAAAATGTCATACAAAACATATTTTAAATTTCTAAAAATAATATTAATTTGGTTTTTAGTTTTTACCATGTCAAAATTGTTTTTTATTAAATGCCATTTTATACTAAATAAAAAACCCTTTGAGTCATATCAGTCACGTTGTGTATCAGTTTATTATGAGACTAATTCTAATTTGTCAAAAATAAAATATAAATTATTATCCTCGATTTCCATGAAAATATATGAATTTATTATCTAATTTCATTGAGTGAAAAACTTTTTGAACTATAAAGTCAATTCTAAATTGATAACTAGCACATTGAGATATATGAGGCACACAATGTATTGGATTAAGATAAATCTATTTTAGGAACATAAAAATCGCATATAGCTCATTTTATTAATGTATAAAAACTATATTAATGTTCTTTATCAATTTTGTGTATGAATCATGTTTATTTTATGAATATAAATCTCAAATTGAAATAAGAAGTTTCACTTGGATTCATAATAGTCACCAAATGGGATTGATGTGAGGTAAATTAGTACACATTAAAATTGAATTTTGGATAATTTTACTACAGTTTCAAAACAATCCAAATGTCTCTTCCATGATTTTGATCATGATACTTGTCTTTTTAACCTAAAATTAAATTCATTTTTAAATAAAAAGACACAATTTGAGTCATTTCAAGTACACCGTGCATCGTATTGAGGTGAGGCTGGTTTATACATGTCAAACATGACATATGTATCACTTTAATAAGGTATAAAAATAATCAAAATATGTTTTATCATTTTTCATTATGTCGGTTTTCATTTTTTTAACCATCCTTTTAAACTGGAAACATTCACATTGAGTCATATGGATCACATAATCTATCAGTATGATGTGAAAATGATTCCTACACATCCAAAATTACATATAAGTAATTTTAATATTTTATCAATATAAACGGATTAGTTTTTCTTTGTTTTGAATTATTAAAAAACTTTTTCAACTAAAATGTCAATTTTAAAATGATAATTGAAACTTTGAGTTATAACAGGAATTACGAATATCATATTGAGATAATGTTGATTCCTACATATCAAAAATATCTTATGGATCATTTATTACATACTTTCCCCATGGGCCCATTTCATGACTACCCCAAGCCCGCCACCCAAAGGCCAGGGGATAGAGACTTGGGCCAAAAGAATCAACTTGAAAGTGGGAGGCATTTACCTGAGTACACGTACACGCACACACATTCCCAAACACATTCCAAAACACTGAAAGGGTAGAAAAAGTATACTAAAACAAGGCAGATTACAAAAATAAAATTTAAGGCAAGTAAGATAGAAAAAAACCTATCAAAAGAACTAAAACAGAAAAGTACAAAAAAGAGCTCGGATTACAATCAGTGGAAAACCCCACATGATCGTAGGATTAGCGAATATAATTGAAGATTAAGTAGTATCTCCAATCCACCTAGACCTCCATGGACCCACCTAGACCTAGACCACCTAGAGAAATGTTGTCCCATCAGTCATTCATGTCCCCTTGAGCAACTCTATCGAGGTGTCAATAATATGAACTAGGCGCACCACATGCAGGTGAAGCGTATGCAGGGGTGAGTATAATAATAATTAAAAGGGACCCTAAAACACAATGTAAAGAACAAAAATAAATCATCAAAGAAAATCATGACGCATAATATCAATGCACAAGACATCTCACAGCAAGTATATTCTAATTTAGTGAAAGTTTCATCATATGTCATATCATCAAAATCCTCGGCTACTAGAGAAATCCTCCCCTATCGAGTACAGTGGACCTTCCAAGTCACAAAAAGCCACTTTAAACTAACCTTGGACTAATGTGGAACTCATCCATGATAAGAACCATGTGTTAGTTGGGTCACATATAACCGCTCTCCACTGGGTGTCTATAGGGTCACACAGAGCCACTTCCCAGTTTGGACGAATTGAGGTACTCCTCATGTAAAGTACTAGGGTTCTTCGTGGTAACACAGAGTCTCTCCCCACGATGGGCATGTTGGGTCACAGAGACCAGCTTCCCAATGGGTCATCGTAGAGCATTCATCAGGTATCATTCAAAAAGAGGGTTCTGTACATAGCGATCATACTAGAACCTCTCCTAAATCCATCTGTCTCGTCTAAACATACATTAAAATAAATAAAATCATTCCAAGAGATCTTCCTCATCATTACGGTAAAAAAATTCAAATAGATCATCAATCTAACACACAATTTTCATGATACGTGTGTTTTACTGGTCAGTGGGCTTGTTGTGATGGGGCTCGGTTCAACTCAGCCAGACCGACCTAACCAACATAGCTCGGGTGTCCCAAAAACCCCGATTCATTTAGACTGACTCGAACTGCCATAATTTTGGTGAGAGTCAGTATGGTCTGGCTTGCCAAGTGGGATAACTACAATATCCCTTGCCGGAATCATCACAGTTTGGCCAGGGGTCCAGCTCGCCGGGTTTCTCGGCGTCCCAGCCTGCTAACATGGGTTCGGACTACTGGCATGGGACTTGTCCGCTGGGTTCAGGATCAGCACACTAGGCCATAGTTCTAGCCCACCTGCATGGGTCTGGACCATTCCACTAGGTTGGGGGGGCAAGCTGCTAGACATTGCCCGATCCTCTAGGGGGCTGCCCGCTGGTGGGTCACCCAACCAAGACGCTGCAACCGGCTATGTCCAGCCCTCTCTGCACAGTGGGACATCGCGGGGCCACTACCTTCAGTCATGGTCAATAAACCTTGGCATGTCCATCTAGTGAGGTGGAACACACATGGGAAACCTCTCTTCATGCAACCACCATCTGGTGTCGTGTTTCCTTCTACTGCAACTGGGCGAAAGGAACTCCGGTTAACCAAGCCACTTCCATGGCCGACGGACCTCCATTCTGCAGAATAGAATGCAGATGGTACATTTCACCACCTCCAGTGCCAACGTGGTGGCCGAGCCATTAGTGCACTACCTAACGCACTTCAATTCTATATTCTTCATGTCCCATGCATCTATTGACTTTGGAGTTCACCCTCGTAGCTACGAAGACCTTGATTCGTTCTTTCCATCACATTGAGGATATTTCCACCATGAACGCACGAGCAGAGGTTCTCATCCCTTCTTCTTGTCAACTCGGCCCCCACGTTAATGGTATATAAAATAATGGGGGGAGGTTTGGGGATGTTTTTATAATCATATCAATTTTTAAACATAATCATGGATAAAAAATCCCCCAATAATGTCACCCTCCCATTTAAACACACGAACCGTGGATCAACGTTTTCATTGGTTGATTGCATTTGAAGTTTCACGAAATAGATGAAAGAGGAAGATCTTTGAAATAAAACTCAAACCCCTACCTCATTTTTAGAATTCAAGGGGTCTACATTGCTTCTTGGATTCAATATTCTTGAGGTGTCAAACATGTTGGCATTTTTTGATGTCCGTTCATCGATGGAGAGCAAGAAATCATGGAGGTGAACCAGAGGATTATCTCCGATTAATTATGTATAATCTCAAATTACAATCTCCTAAAATGAAAACTGTTTCATTATTTCAGTTATGCATTTTCATTAATGAAACAACATCCCTTTCTTCCTCCCATAATTTATTTGATATTTTATGTGATACAAGAAATCAATAGGCCACATTAATATGCCTCGCCACCTCTTTGTCATTCCACCAAAGTGACATTGTCTCCCGCTCAATGGATGAGAAGGAATATAAAATAAAATTTTATGTTATTTTATTATTTTTCTCAAAATGACCCAAATATAACTTTTCCACTCGGCCCTTGTTGGCCGATGTTAAGTCATTTAAGGATGAATCTTGGGGCATCGAGTCCAATGGTGCCCCTTTTATTTTATATTGATAACTATTTCAAATGATATAAAATACTTCTCACACGTTTAAAGAATGTATTCTAAAAAAATTTCAAAATTTTATTCCTGGCTCTCTGGGCATTAGAATCATGTAATATCAAATATCATGGTCTCAAAATAATTCCATATAATTAAAAAATTTAAATTCAAATTCTGAGTCATTACATTATCCCACTTAGGGGAATTACATTTTCAAGAGACTAAAAAAATAAACTAATCAAATAGATGTGGTTCTAAGAAAAAATCTGATCCTCCTACTTCCATGTGATCCCCTTGAGATTACCTTTCTTACATCGAACTCAAACAGGAGGAATCGACCATCCACGATTGACATGCTCCTTTAGATCAACTATTCCCACCATGAACACCACAAATGTCACCTCATCATCAATTTATAGATCTCCCTAGATGATGACATGTGATGGGTCCTGGATATATCTCCTCAATTGTGATACATGGAAAAGGTCATCCACTCGGTGCATTTATGGGAGAATGGAAAGGTGGTACACCACCACTCAAACTCTGGTCAGGATCTGAAAAGTTCTGATGATCCTCAAAAATAGCTTTTCACTAAAACAAATATTTGCAATCCTCGTCGAGCTAGGACCTAAAGAAATATATGATCGCCATCCTCAAACTCAATGATTCTCTAGCTCCTATCGTCATAAGACTTATGCCTCCTCCATGTAGTCCACATCCGCTTCTGGATGATCCACAACTTCATGGTGGAATCCAGTACCAATTTTGGACCCAAGAGTGTTAACTCCCCTAATTATATCTTGCATATGGGTGATCTGTAAGGATGTCCATACAAGGCCAAAAATGGAGCCATTCAAATGGTGTAGTGATAGTTGTTTTTGTATTCAAAGTACACCTGTGGAAGGTGGACCTCCCAACTAAAAACAATTTAAAGTACAAAAGAACAAATTATGTCCTCCAGGTTCGGTATTGTCTACTCCATCTGACCATTACTCTTGGGATGAAAATATTTGCTCAAGAGCAAGTGCTTCCTAAATGCATAGAGAAAACCCTTCCATAGATGAGATGCAAAGCATGCATCATGGTCTGAGACAATAGTCAAAGGCACCATTATGTGCAATAATATCTTTTGTATGTAGAGACACCACATTACCTCTACAGGTACCTACACCTAGATGGGTAGGAAGTGAGCTGATATGATGAGTCGGTCAATGATCACCCACATAGAGTTGTGGCCCCTAGAAGTACATCGTAACCCTGTCACAAATTCCATCGAGATAGCATCCCATTTATACTATGGTACATTGAGTTGTAGGACTGAGGGTACTAGAACCTAATGCCAGGCCTTCACTTTCTGACTAGTGAGGCATTGTCTAATGAGCTTGGCCACTTCTCTCTTCATCCCTGAACATCAGTACTGACGTCAGAGGTCATGGTATATCTTCGACGCCATGGGGTGTCCCTTCAAATGGGGCATATGTAAGAACCTCAACACCTCCTCCCACAACATCACTAGTACTATAGTGCATCCACTGAAAAGTATGGTGTGATCCCCACCTATCAAAAATCTGTCAATAGACCATTTAGAGGATAACTAACCACGTCTAGCCTCATATCAACATCCTCTAGTTGTGCCTCCATGAATCAATATATGAGTGGGGTAGTAAAAGTCATTGACTGAAGGTAATATCCTCTATCACTATCAACAAACGATATCTATTCCATGACTAAGTTCTATGTCGCCTCACTTAGTAACAACAAACCATTCCTCCTACTGAGTGTATCTTCCACCACATTCCCCTTCACATGATTATAGAACATCTCAAATACATATTCCTGGAGGAACTCTAGACACCTCTTATATCTTATGTTCAGGTCCATGTTGAAGATGATATACCTGAGACTCTTGTTGTTGGAGTAAACTGTAAACTACATAACCATCAAGTAGTGTCACCACATCTTAAGGGAAAAGACCATGTTTGATAACTCCATGTCATGGGTCACATAGTTTATCTAATGTTGTATCAACTGTCATGATTTGTAGGCAGTCACAACTCAATATTTCATCAGGAAAAATCCAACTCAAAACACTGATGCATCACATAATACTATGTACTCAACACTCTCCTACGGTTGTCTCATGTTGGGTGGACTAGTGAGTATCTAGCTCAGATCCTGTAAATTAAGTTGGCATTTCTAAATTCACAAGAAGGGAAATTAATTACATTTTAAAGTTGATAAGGTTCATTCTATAGTGAAAAAATCAGGTATGAACCTCTGATATTTACTAGCCAACCCTAATAAACTCCAAGCCTCAGTCACACTATTGGGTGGATCCCAAGAAATCATTGCCTCTATCTTCACTAGATCTACTACAACTATAGCATCTGAGATGACATGTCCTAGAAAGTGAACCTATTATGTCCATAAATGGAACTTTGAAAGCTTACCACAATGATTCTACTCTCAATGATTATCCAAGACTATCTGCAGGTGCGTAGTGTGATCCACCTCTGACGATGAGTACAACAAGAAGTCATCAATGAAGAACACGACGAACCGGTCATGTTAAAGCTAGAAGATCCTATTCATGAATCCCATGAACACTTCTAGGTTGGTTGACACACCAAAAGGCATCAACAATAACTCATAATTGACTTATTGACATTTTAAGGGTATCTTCAGTACATCCTCTTCCCACAACCAAAGCAGTTGGTAGCCTGATCTAAGGTCTATCAGTTAGAACCACTTCAATACATTCAGCTGGTCGAATAAGTTTTCCATTCTTGGATGTGGAGAAGTGTTCTTCACAATCATCAGGTTCAGTCATTTGAAGTCCACACACAACATCAATCTTCTATCTTCCTTCATGGTAAAATCCACCAGGGTTTCCCAGGGTGAAACATGGGGGCTTACGAACCCCTTCTCCTATAAGTCCCCTAGTTATACTGTCAGCTTGTGAAGCTCCATAAGAGACATATGATATTCTATTGATTACATCAGTGCCGAATTTGGGTAAAGGTCGATGTAAATTCTACCCAAAATGGTGTGGTAGTCTCGGAACATCCCTAGAAAAAACATCCTCATACTCGTCCCCCATTAAAGGTAAGTGTGGACTTCTCTAATCCACTACATTTAGTGTAAGGATATCTAAAAAGTTAGTTAATGGATGCACCATCCTCCGAGTGAGTCTGTCCTGCCCTGAAAGGGTTTACTTCTCACCGATGAAGGAAAATCAAGTCCCTTCCCTATGGAAACATCACACTGTACACCTAGAATAGTCGATCTGGGCATAGAATGTGGATAGAAATTCCATAACCAATATGACATTATAAGGCTTCAACACTACTACTAAAAGGCATAGATTTTAAGCTCTCACCTCCTAGATTAATCTTAAACTGCCTAAACATTTGTGTAATCGTCGAATCCCATCCTGTAAGAGTATCTAGATATAATTATAATGCCAAAAAATCTACTAGAATATCTGAGCTCTGAATAAATGTAATGGTAACAAAGTAGTGACTAGAACCGTTATCTATAAGAACTACAACTATGGTGGAGACATAGATCATACCTCAGGTCAAATCTGGTGTGCCAGGGTTATATGCCTATACTTCCTGGAGCTGAGCTCGCCCCTACCCACCTACTTCCTAAGGATGGGGAGGGTCACCTACGGCTGGTGGCGATAACACTTCAAACCGTCTCCCACTGCATGCTGCTCAAACAACTCCCCTAACACATATTCCACCCAGCGGACCCTGTAGCTCAAACTTATGCCTCTTCCTTGGTATTCCCTAGACCGTTTTTTGGTCATCTATACAATTGTTCAGGAAATCACGTGTCATGTGTCCCTACCCGTTGCATGAAAAGCACTACCTTACTCCATACTAACTCCCTGGGACTGGGAGCCCTGCACTAACAACCCAGAGTCCTAGGGTCATCTGATAATTGACCGTGTCCTCTTGGTCCCCCATGTCTATTGTCTAATTCATGGCAAACACTCTATTACCTGGGGTCTACTGGGGGATATAGGTGTCGAAACTTGCTCTGCAATTAAACTCTCTATAAAAAGGGATCTCTCTAACACCCCAACCTTGGTAGGGATGCTGATAAACAACATTGATTCCATATTTTCCCTCCTCATTCCCTGTTGAAAGGTTTGATCCATAAAAAGGGTCTCACTCCATGTCTTTTGTGTAACAAGATAGCTCATTGAACATCACTATGTACTCAGCTACCACCGTGATGACGGTAAAGTGTCCCCTGAATGAGCATAGAGCACATTGTTTTGGGAAAAAACACCTCCCTGAAATATCCCTCAAATTATGCCCATGTAAGGGTCTCCTCATCATGTTTCTTGGTGGTAAAACTATACCATACCCCTACCAAGCCTTGGATAAGGCTCTCTTCCACGATCACCTTCTGGTCAGGCAGTGTCCTAACTAGGTGGAAGAACCACATCACAACCTTAGCCAATCCTAAGTGACTGTAGGTTCTATCACTCCCCTGAACCTGTGAGGTCTCTACCTCTAAAACTCATGTAGGGAACTGAGCCAACAGACGTCCTCTGCCAGAACCTCCAGAAGTAGATGCTGACCATCTGGTGGTGGTAGCACTGTTGATCAACCTCGTGGGGCCATCACTAGAATAAGTCCATGAACATACACCTTGTTGATAGGAAGGTTTTCCTAACAACCTCATATTGGGTTCCTAGTTGGTCATCCTCATAGAGGCATCCTTAGATAGAACACGATGTACCATAGATAGAAGGTTATACCTGGTGAGTGGAATCTTATAAAAAATAACATTTTATACACTTATGTAACCTATATTTTCATGTATTGATCCAAAAAGTATTATTCATGGTCCTGGTGTATGGATACGTCGGTCGTCACACCCATACTAGACTCCCCATATCTAAAAGTCATAGTAGTAACACATAACACAGTATCCCCAAAACACTAGAGACTCTCAGACTTTTTGGTAGGATCGACTTCCCTTTCATACCTATTTTTCACGACCAATCCACCAGGGTCCGTGTGGTGATTACTCCATAACGACCACCCGATGTTCAGACACTGGAGACTAGCACTGAAGGCATCAACCTGATGGTGGGAGGAATTTTCCAGAGTACCTGTATGCACACACACACCCAACCATGTCTCAACACTCTTAATTCGGAAAACATGTTTACTATGAAAAGGTGGAGTACCCAAATAAAATTGAATTCAAGTGGGACAAAATACAATCTCAATAAAAGAAGTGGAACAAAAATGTACAAATAGATGCTCTAATCTCCATCCATGGAATACCCTACAGGATCATAATTGTAAGGAAGCCACTGGAAGCAGATTCGATATCTCTCGTTAGCATAGTCCTACTAGGAAACACATGGTCCTAGGCCACCAAGTACACTTTTGTAGCATCTGTCGGTCTAGTCCCTCTGAATACCTATGTTGAAGCGTCGATTGTATGCAACAGGCACAACATATGTGGAAAAATCATGTGAAGGTGTGAGTATAAAAATACCATTAGGGGACCCCAAAACACAAATGTATGACCTCAATAAAATACTCAATGAAAATCATGAAGCAAAATCATGATGAAAAATGCATCTCATTCTTGTTATATTATAGGGTTGTGATAGTGGAATCATCAGTCTCATCATTAAACTCCTCAGCTATGGGATAACGCGTCCTATATCTATTATGATGGGCTTTCCTGGTCACACAAGGCCACATCCCACTAAACTTGTTCTGTTGTAGTACTCATCTGTGATGAGTAGCATGGGTATGCTGGGTGACACATATATGCTCCCCATCGTGGGCCTGCCGAGTAACCCAGATCCTCTATCCACCATGGCCATACTCAAGTAATCCAACTATCGAGTACCATGGATTTTCAAGGTCACAAATAGATTCTCCCCACTATGTCCCTAATGGTTAATAGAGAGAAACTTCCCAATAGGACAATGTCAGGAAGTTATCAGTTCTTAGTCAACCAAAGGGTTCTGTATGTTGCGTGCTTTGGAGAATTGCTCTTCAAGCCATCTTTCACCTCTCAACATCCATGAAAGATGAAAAAAAAATCATTCCAAAATAACTTCCTCATCAATAGGGTCCCATCGCCACAATCATCTCGTCAATAGAACACGTGGTTTGCATGATATATGTGTTTTAGTAACTAGGGTGTCAGTTGTGAAGGGGACTGGTATGAACGAGTTTGGTCGACCCAACCAACCCAACACGAGGTCCGCACACACCCTGTTCATTTTAAAGGACCTGACCTGGCCTGCTTTGGGTTGGAGTCGGTATGGTATTTCCTAGCCAGTGGGCCCAAACCAATAGGCGTCGCTGGACTCGGACCGGTTTAGTAAGGGGTCTGGCCCGCTGGGTCGCCCAATGACCATATCTTTTCAAGCCAATCCCAAAGGATTCATATCTTCCTTACTCATGTGGGACAATACCTCTAGGTTCTTTTTGGGCCCATTGGGCTGGATGTGTGACCCTTCATCCCTAGCCTAGTCCGTCCGGTGGAGGACTCATGCTTGGTCGCCCGGTCGGGACGCGACAACCCGCCCCGTTCGGTCCACATGGCTCTGCGAGACACCACGAGACATCCACATATAGCTATGATCGAAGGTCCATGGCTTTTATAGCTAGTCTAGTAGCTTCGATGCGACCACCTCCCTTTAAATAGTGCCTTGTTAGAATGATGTTTCCTACCGCCTTGACCAGTTGGATGGGGCTCCCTAGTGTTGCAGCGTGTCGCTCAACCCAGCCGCTGGTGTGGCTAGAGATCCTCCATCCCACTGTTAATCACAATTCTAGAGCATGTCGCCATCGTCGTCGGTGCTGGCACAACATAAAATTCTTCGGTGGACCACCGAATTCACTCTGGTGGTCCGTTCTTCACACCGCATGCATCTGTGGCCCCCTGAGGTCACCCTCTTTACAATGAATAACTTGATTCTATATTACTGTCAGATAAAGTGTTTTTCCACCAAGAACTCACAATAAGACGTTATTTGGACTAGTTTGTGTCATCTTGGACTATTCGGGTAAGTGGTATAAAAAATTCTGTGGAGGTTCAGTGGTGTTTTTCAATCATATAAATGATAAATTATTCATTGATAACAAATATCAATGAAATGTCACCCTCCCGTATAAACATAGGAACTGTATATAAACATGTTCATTGGTTGATCCATGTTCATCATTTTTAGAAATAGAATAATGGGGAAGAACATTGAATTAAAACTGAAACGCCTAACACTTTTACATTTGATGTCATAATGTTCATCCTCGAGAATTAAGGCATCGACTTCACTTCCTAGATCTGATCTTCAAGTCTCTTCGAAGATGTTACCATTTATTAATCGATGGAGGTAAATAACTGATTGAGGTGGATCAGAGGATTCCCACCGAATAAGTCACTGTCATCTCCAACACCAAAAAATTAAACGGAAACGCGTCTTAGCGTTTTATTTACACTGCTACATGGCATCGTCACATAGTTTCATTTATAAAACAACATCGTTGTTACATTTCCTTTATTGTTTCACTTGGTTGCGTAGAATGGAAAATAAATGAGCTTCATTAATACTCCCATGTCGCTGATTCAACGTTGCAAAAAAAAATTCGTTGTATACCACTCAATGGTTGAGAAGGAATATAAAACATATTTTTACGTTATTTTTTAATTTTTCACAAAAATCCTGAAAAATAACTTTTTTGATCGGCCCTTGACGACCGATGATAAGTACATTATAGGAGAATCACAGTGATATTATATCAACAAAGCCCTCATAATTTTTATCCATGAATTTGTTTAAATGATAGAAAATCTAGCTCATACATTTACTGACTGTACCTTAAAAAATGTTCAAAATTCTTTTTCAGACTCTCTATGCCTCAAAATCACATGTCATCAAATTTCATGGTCTCTAAATAGTTCCATATAATTAAAAAAATTATATGGAGATTATGAGACATTAAATAATCTTTTCAAAATAATCAAAACAATATGAATTCATTTTATAGGTTTTGAGTATTCCAATGTACCTTTTTACTAAAATGAATGTCAATTTTAAATTAAAAGTCACAATTGGAGTCATACCCATCACACTATGTATCAGATTGAGGTATTCCTAATTCCCACCCATCATTAATGACTTATGATTATTTTCATAATGTATAAAAATAATATGAATCTATCTTCTTGGTTTAGAGTATTCCACTTGCCTTTTTTACTAAAATTAATGTCAATTTTAAATAAAAAGGCACACTAGGAGAAATTCTGGTCACAACATACATCATATTGTGGTGTGGCTGATTCTTACACATCACAAATGGCATATGGATCAATTTTTAAAATATCAAAACATTTTTATTTCTTTTTAATTTATTTCAGAATGTCCCATGTGTTTTTTACAAAAAATTAATATTATTTATTATGTTTAAGAATTAGTCTCACATCAATCGAAATGTAATTAGTGATGTTTTTGAATTAGTCTCACAAAAAACGAATTATTTTTCATTATTTTGACTATTTGAAATATGTTCTAAAATAAAATGAAACTTTGGTATCT
The DNA here is from genome assembly GCA_963277665.1 of Viscum album. Lineage (NCBI taxonomy): Eukaryota > Viridiplantae > Streptophyta > Magnoliopsida > Santalales > Viscaceae > Viscum > Viscum album. The sequence continues at coordinate 2,111,685,529 of OY728120.1, forward strand.
ATAACACATAATTGGAGTCATAATGACCCCATCGAGTTTCGGAATGGCATGTTGTCAATTCTAACACATGAAAAATAAATTTTCAATCTATTTTGTAATGTTAAAAAATAATCAGATATTTGTTTTCTTGTTTTTGACTACAGGATGAATGTATTAAATTAAAATGAAAAATTTTATAGTAATCCTATAACTAGAGTCCTACCAATCTCATCGTGTGTTATATTGGCATGTGATCAAATATTACACATGAAAAATTAATTGTGCATAATTTTCCAAATATATGAATAGAATGTGGGATCATTTTATCAGTTATAAATATGTGACATATGGTTTGAACTAATGTGTAAATTTAAGAAAATAATTTACATATAAATATGTTTTTTATTAATTATAAAAGAAGAAAAAATGATTTCAAAATTAACTCAATAATTAGATAGAAGTTACTTATTAATGAATTCATTATACATTTAAACAACATGCATTCTACCCATTCATTTATAAACAAATGTATTTCCTCAATTATTATTTTCCATGGGAAATAGATAAAAAATAATATATAAGCATTGTGATAATAATTATTCAGACTCTAAATATATTTATATGGTAATAAAGTATTCTAGATCACTTATATAGTAGGTAATCACATCAATTCTTTGTCTGCAAGACTTATGACACCATGTACTCTCCTAGCTCATCTCTAAATAATTTCAATTCTTCTTTTGAGTACAAATGTAATTGGAAGTCATGGTATTCATGATAACATAAAGATAAAAAACAATTAATTAATATTTTTAATGAAATTGTAACTACATTTAGAAATTAACTATTTGAGGATATTTGTCTTTTCATGGTTTATTATCTGTCTCATAAATTAATGAACATAGTATCCACAATCGTTGATAATATATTACATCATATAGTTCAGTATCATCGGAAAAAATATTTTTCAAAATATGATTTTATAGTTATATATTTCTAAAAAAACATTATTTTTTCCAAATCATGAAATCTATAGACATATTATATTCTTTCAAAGAATTCTTACCATGGTTTATCCTAAATTTAGTGATGGCCCAATCATAAGAAAATTATTGTTAAATCACATAATAAAACCTATAATTAAATGTTTATATATAAAATTCATATAGCATGGAATTATAAATTAACAATACACATAATGTGTGGTATATTTGTTGGATATCCTTATACTGGATCCCCAAAATAATTATTTAGGGTATCCAGATTGATTATGATCAACATTCAGTGCATTATAAGAAAAAAATATAGATAATGAAAAATAATAATCTATTTTATGTGATTATACTGCGGAGTATTACCCAAGGATTATATGAATAAATTATTTTCATACAAAGGGTTTTTTTAAAACAAATAATTTAACACATATTTTTTATTATCAATTTCATCATTCTCTAATAAGGGTTTTTTTCATTGAAATAATACATGGTTTAATGACTCCAAATAATTTATTTATTGGTTTCCTCTTTATACAGTTGTAATATAAATAAATTTATAAAATATGAGTAGTAATTGACATTAATGAACATATTGTATCATTTTATGAATAGATCTATTATGAAAATGTACCTTATATATGTATTCACAACTGAGATTCACAACCATTAAAACATGAGAATATTTTTTATACTCTCAAGACCAATAACGTATGTAATGAAAGTTCCCATTATTTCATATTCATATGGTATGTAATGTATATTCCCATCGTTAAATGTGTTCTCTTAATGAATTTTTAATGATAAAAAAATTAGTCGAATAAGAAGGTAAAAGGTACTCCCGATAGGTCCATTAGTTTTCTTTGATAATTCACTAGATTTTCATGAGCTGTCATTTTATTTCCTCGTATCTTTATACATCTATAAACACATACCTCACGTCAGGACTTCTTTAATACACAATAATAGATTTTTAAATAGAAAAAATTTGTTTAATAGATAAATCATGTATATTTATAAGATTTTAAGTCCATGAAATGAATGTTCCTAGCATCATTGACTTTTTAATTATCCATATCATTATGTAGAATACGAAACTCAATAGTTGTCTATTAGGCTTATTAAATCTCCTCTATCATGTTATCATTTGGGGTTTATTTATTTATTATCATATCTTCTGGGATATTATACCCCCTAAACAATCACAAAATGGAGATGTGTGGGTTTGTTTTGATTGAAATCACATAAAAACTAAAAATAGTGTCCCCCCTGAGTAAAACATACCGGTGCCTCGTGATGGAGACCACAAGTACTCAAGAGCTTCCTCAAACACCATAGGTTGTCAAATAGTTGCGAGGTCCATGGGAGCCTCTAGGTGGATATTATTTCCTCACATCTCAATGTTAACACAATACCAAACAATATATTATAAATGGATGAAACATAAATAATAAATAATCAACATTTGAAATAATGGTAATAAACAATTCAAGAGAAATCAAGAACCAGTGGAAGCTGAATGATCAATAATAGACCCAAAAAAGATGATCATGGTATATCATGGATCTGTACAAAATGATTACATGGGATATGGGTATACTATCTTATAAAAAATTATATGCAAAAGTACAAAAAATATGAAACACTACTACAATGAGAATATTAGGTATATGATCAGTCCTCTTCCCCATACACCATATTAGATCTTTAAATAACGCATTAGATGTTGCATGCTTCCCTTTATTAGTACATATAATTATGATGTCTTCATAGGTAACATAGGAGGACAAAATAGGGTGTGATGTACAATCTCATTAGGCCACCACCAACATTGTCTAGTTCAATCCATTTCCTGAAATAAAAATATGGATATTTTTATACAAATTATAAATGATGGGAAACAACTAAATAAATAAATAAATACATTTTTATGTTCTTCTAAATGGACACTTGACTGATACCAAATAGTTCATCCTTATATGGATGTCTGAATGAAGGTACCTATACAAGTAATAATATATAAACATGGGCTTGAGGAAGTTAATTAGAAGAGCGGTTTACACAAGGATTTTGATTTGCCTTGATGGACGCATCCCTACAATGATACTCAAACAGGCTAAAAAGATAAATATGAGGCATCATAAGTGAAGAAATTAGGAAATCTATAAAATATAAATATGGACTCTTGAACCCCTCTATAGAAATATATAGAGATTCCCAATGGTTGCTACAGGAGCCTCCAGTATTACCAATGCCATCAAGACCATTCAATGAAACTGATAAAGGCTTCCCGTGAATCATTCAAACCATTGTGAACTCTGAGTTCAAATCGTTTATCACACATAGGGGATTGGGTATCACCTAAGACATTTTGTAGACATCATGCCAATGATCCCATACATAGTTTGACATATTATGCCTCACGATATGCTTCAATGGGGAACCACGCACGTCAGGGCACCATGTTTGTAAAACCATGCGCAAACAGTGCAAAATTAAACAAACAAGGGGGTTTTCCATCCTGTACGGTCACACACCTTGGCTCTCACAATTACAGAAAAACTGTGAGGGACCTAGCACCCCACTGTCTGTAACCGCACAATTTGGGGAACCCTTGATGGCAAGGTTGTATAGTTTATACTAACTGTACGGCCTAGTCTACCTCATATAACATTGGGACTGCAGGCACCGAATGATACATGGACGCCCCAAGGATAGCCCTAACTCCCATATGAAACATTTAAATATCCATGAAATGTAATTAAATCCGAAAATGACCAGCATTAACCATTAGGAAAAGGTGGGACATTACAACTTCAAAACCTTAAGACAACTCATCCCCGAGAAACACTTCTGATGTTGAAAAGACGTTATCTGAGAAAAGTTATGACCACTGCACATGTACATCGATCTCCAACTCCCAGGTCTCGTCCAGTATAGGTCCATGATTCCATAGCACCCAGACCATAGGAAATAACCTGCCTCATAGAGACTGTGTTCTCCCGTCGACAATACGTATCTGATTCTCCTTGAAATATGCATCCGCCTCTAACATGATATCATCAGGGTCAAATGAATTATAGGGGTCAGAAATCAGTACAACAAAAAGACTTATTGGTATGAGCATAGACCCATCCCAAATAGTTCATAAAAATGAGGTATTTTTGATGGTCAATAACAAATAGCTTTGGCGCGGGCGCTTTTGTGCAGGAAGAGTATTTGTGATGGGGACTAAACCCCCGTCACAAATACCCCTCCATGGATTTCACTTTTTTGCGACATGGGAGGATCCCCGTCACAAATAAAATTTCTGTAGGAAATTATTTGCGACATTATATCACAAATAATATGTCACCATGATAGTATTTGTGGCGGGCCCCGTCACCTAAATACTATTTACAACGGCCTGTCTGAAATACTTTTTCGGCATGATGTTATTTGTGATGGGGCATGTCTTAAAAACTATTTTTACCACCACCTCAGTTAATAAATTCAAATCCATTTGCGACGGGTGCCGTCACAAATGATCTAACCTATGTATAGGCTCCTCCAGTTTTTCCTAATTTCTCAATTCTCTTCTGTCCTCTCTTCTTCTCTTATCTCTTATTTCTCTCTTATGTTTTTCCAAATATTTAAAATTTTTAAAGGACTAATTTTTAGGACATGCTTCCAACAAATGATACAGTATTAAGGTAATTGTATACCGCATTTATTTTTTGTTAATACACTTTATTTTATAATATAAATAATTATTATTAATTAGTTATAATTAAATTAAATTAGGGTTCGATAGTTGTGTTTTGTATTATTTATTTATAAAATTATGTTGTTTCATTTAGATTTAATATTTTCATTTAAATGTAAAAAGTATTTATTTTTAATAATTTGTTTCAGTTAACATTAATATACAATAATTACATGTAATTAGTATAAATTAGTAGTAATTAGAAGTAAATAATGTTAATTAGTTTCAATTAGTGATAATTAGTAATAATTAGTAATAATTATTTATTATTATTAAAAAATTGAATGTTTTTTTAATAAATAGTATTAATTAGTAATAATTTGCAGTAATTACAGCTAATTATTTATAATTAGTATTAATTAGTTATAAATAGTGTGCATAGTAATAATTAGGAATAAATTGTGGTTACCTGTAATAATTAGTAATAAATAGTAATAACAAGTAATTAATCATAATAGATATTAATAAATAGTAATAATTAGTAATAAATAGTAATAAATAGTAATCAGTAAAAATAAATAGTAATAAACCAAAATAATTTGTAATAATTAGTAATCATAAAAAAACTCGAAATGAACATGAATAAAAAAATAAATAGGTATAATTAGAAATAAATGTGATAAATTATTAATAAAAGAAATAATTTGTAATAAATACAAGTAATTTTTTATAATTAATAATAATTAGTAAAAAATTGATGTAATGGGTAATTAATAGAAATTATTATTAATATATCGAAATAAGTGATAATAATTTGTAATTATTTGTAATAATTAGTAACAATTAAGAATAATTAGAAGTAATTAGGAATAGAGAGAAATTATAATGAAAAAATAGTAATAATTAGGAATAAATAGTAATAATAAGTAATAAACAGAAATAAAAATAAATAAATTTGAATTGATAGAAATAAATATGAATAAATATAAATTAATTGGACTGAATAGTAATAAATAGTTATAATTAGAAATAATTAGCAATAATTAGTAATAATTAGTAATAATTAGTAATAAAAAATAATAATTTGGAATAGTTTTTGACAATTAGTAATAATTATCATTAATTAGTAATAATATGCAATAATTAGAAATAATTAGTAATAGTTAGTATTAATTTTTAACAATTAGTAATAATTAATACAAATTAGTAATGAATAGTAATAATTAGTTATAAATAGTAATAAATAATAATAAAGAGTAATAATGTGAAAAATAATGTCATAAATGACAATAATTAGACATTAATCGGTATATGTTTTAACAAATAGTAATAATTTGTAGTAGTTTTTAATAATTAGTAATAAATAGTTAAAAATAGAAATAATTAGAAATAAATAGATATAAATAGAAATAATTTTTAATAAATAGTAATAATTGGTAATAAATTGTAATAAGTAGTAATAAATAGTAATGATTAGTAATAATTAGTAATAATTCGAAATTATTAGAAATATATATAAATACATATGAATCAATATGACTATTTAGAAAGAAATATGAAGAATGATTAATAAATAAGAATAGATCGTAATAAGTATGAATAGTTAGTAATAAATTGGTATAATTCGTAAGAAATAGGAATAATTGGTTGTAAGTAAGATTAATTGGTAATAAATCTGAATAATTAGTAATAATTCGTAATAATTTGTAATAAAAAGAAATAATTTGCAAAAAATTCGGATTAAATATTTAAAATTTTGAATAAATAGTATTAATTAGTAAAAATATTAATAAATAGTAATTATTATTAAAAAATATGAATAAATAGTAATAATTATTAACAACTAGTAATAAATTGTAAAAAATAGTAATAATTATTAATAATTATAATAAATAGTAAAATTAATAATAATTAGTAATAATTATTAATAATTATTAATAATTTTTAATAATTATTATTAATTAGTGGTAAATTTCAGAAATTAAAAATATTTAGTAATAATTAACAACAATTTGTAACAATAATTAACAATTAATAATAATTTGTAAAAAAGGTCCTAAATAGCGGTAATGATTAATTAATAGTTATAATTAGTGATAAATAGTAATGCTTCGTATTAATTAGTAATAATCAATAATATTAATTAATATTTATTATATATTAAAATTATTTTGTAATGATTAGCAATAATTAGTAATAATTACTAATAAATAGGAATAAATTGGAAGAAACATCAATAAATAACAGCAATTAGTTATAAATAGTACTAAATAATGTTAATTAGTCAGAAAAAAGAATAAATTATTTCAATTATTAATAAATAGTAATAAAAAGTGATGAATAATAGTAATTTGAAACATATGGAAATAAATAGCAGTAATTATTAATAATTATTTATAAATATTAATAGCATGTAATTACTAGATATAATTAGAAATAAATAGTAATAAATATTGATATATATTTATAATTACTAATAATTATTACTATTTAGTATTATTTAGTAATAAATAGAAATAATATGAATTAAATGTAAATTTTCTCAATACATATTAATAAATAGTAATAATTTTTTTTAATTAGTAATAATTTGTAATAATTATTAATAAATTGTAATAATTAATAATAATTAATAATAAAGAATATTAATTTCTAATAACTAGTAATAATTAGTAATAAATAGAAATATGTAGTAATTAAAATTAATTAATTGTACAAATAGTAATAAGTAGTAACTTGTAATAATTAATATTAATTAAGATTAAATAATAGTAATAAATTATAAAAAATGTATAAAATTCAAATAAAAATCGGTAAAAAAGTGAGTAAATAGTATTAACTAGCAATAATTGGCTATAATTATACCTAATTAATAATAATTTGTATTATTTTTTAATAAATTGAAATATTTTGTAATAAATAGAAATAATAAGTAATAAATTTTAATAATTGGTAATAATTGGTAATGAGTAGTAATAATTACTAATAAATATTATTTAATAGAATTAAATATTAATAAATAGTAATAACTAGTAATAATTAGTATTAATTAGTAAAAATGAGTAATTTTTATTAATAAATATTAATAAATAGTTATAATTAGTGATAAATATTAATAACTAGTAACAATGATTAATAATTTACAAATACTTCTTAATAAATAGTAATAGTGGGGAATAATTAGTGAAAATTATGAATAATTAGAGAAACAACTACTAATAATTAGCAAAAAATACTAATAAATAGGATTATAAAACAGTAACTAACAAAAATGTTTTCCTTCTTTATGGATCATTTTTTATAATATGAAATTAATAATAAACAAGTAATTATTTACTATTTTTTTATAAAAATTGAATAAGGAATTCAATAATAGCCATTATTAGATGATCTCCCTTGGATAAATCATTGTATGAATCAAAAACATTATTGTAGATAAATTATATATATTTAGGGTGCTGAAACATTCTTATCATTTGAATCTTCAATAGCAGATTTTTTTTGGAAGGGACTGTTAAGTGTCTCTATGGGAAATGTGAGCTGGGGATGGTTCACACATTTGACAATGTTGGGGGTCATATATTTCATTTTATTCAAACATATTGTGTTTTTTTGTAGAGACCCGATGCTTGACGTACATGGACATTACATTACTTTTGCGGAATACATAGTACATAACAAAAACACACACACAAGGATCGTAATAGTTTAGTGTCTTTGGAAACTCGGAATATAATCTTCTAATCCTGGTGAAAGATCTTCAACATCTCCCATAAAGATCTTCCTTTTTTTAAATACCTAAAACCTTTCTTTATATCCTGGGGAAAAGAAAACATAAAAGGGTGAGCTCAAATGCTCAGTAAGGGTAAAAAAATATCAATCACATCATATACATAAGAACATAACATTTGGAAATCTTAACCTGCAAAAGAGATCATAATTTCATAACATGGGATAAATCATGGCAGTGAAATGTAATCACAATAATCATAACTTAAAACATGAAACTTTGTGGCATACACACATAATAATAGAGAATCATTTCTTGTTAGTCAACACTCATTTCCAAGACTATCTTAGTGGACAAAGTCCCTTTCTGAACCGAGTCACCCTCGTTTCAGTCCTGTTTCAATGAACCGGTATAACCTACCATTCAAGCCATGTCTATCTCATGAGATATAAAATCATTAGCCAATGCATTGGAGGGAGATATAGGTCCCACCCATCTTATAATGAATCCTTTCTTATGTGTTCCACATAATCATAAACCATACATCATAGCGTAACCCATGTAATAAAAATGGGATTCTTAAACAACATGACATCATAAAACAATCCATATGAGATAAAGGAATTCATAAAAATATTTCCATCACAACATAATCAAATCCATGTAATAATAGGGATAAAAACATAACCCTTTTATTATCTTAGATGGAAAATAATTTTGATAAAACATTTGAACTTCATTCTTGAGGAAAATATCCTTTCTACTTCAAAAACACTTTTCCTTTCTTATCATGTCGTATATTCATAAACTAAAAGAAGTTGATTAAAAATAAAATTTAAAACTTGTAAAGGAAGCTTCTTGGAAATAATGTTTTAAAAATCAATTCATTCCGTATAAGTTAAAAAAACATTCATCTCGTACTTTTGTCGGAAAAGTCAAAAAGTACCTCGTACGAAAAAAACGACAAAAGATTCCTTTCATATTCTTTACTAAAAACTCAATGAAGGGTAAAATTGGATTTAAACTATTGTAAGTGGATGGAAACAATATTACATATTGAGGGAACATGGATGTGGATGATAAAATATACCCCGGTAAATACCAAAGTATAAACAATCTCAGATAAAAATGAGATTCCGATATTTCCCTTACCTTAGGTCTGACTTGCTTTGTAAGTGTCCGATACTCCTGTATAATGATTTAAATAATGTTATTGACATATTCCAGAATCATATTCATTGTTATTATATCATATATGGTCCACTTATGACTTTATATTACCCGTTCTTTTGTAAATTCATGTTAAAGTAGCGTTTTGGGTAGAATCGTCTCATTTTTCGTTCGTGTTTTTAACTTGTAATTATTCATATGAATAATTAGATCATGATTATATTAATCCAGAATATAAAATATGATTTACATATATATATTCAGAATATACATATATAATAAATCAGTAAATGGAAAGAAATACACCGTTCATGGAGAAGGTAGTCCGTACGTACGCATGAACACTGTTTTCGTTACCTTATTGAACTGAATGGAATTAAGTAGATGACATACATATAAATATAAATAATTCCAGTATCATTATCAGGTCATATATTTCATTAGTACTTATTATATATACTTTATAATCATTCATGAATGGTTAATCATTGAGAATGAATCTCATCGCGTCGTGGAGACGGTAGTCCGTACGTACGCACGAGCGATGATATCGTTCTCATGGTCGTGGAATTGTGTTGAAGTGTATGTATACTATTTCAGTATCAATATAAATTTATAATAATCATATATAGTTACTCATTACACATTTATACCCATCCAATTAAGGTGGTGGCAGAAAATAGATTACACCACGGCGTGGAGACAGTATTCCGTACGTACGTACGCGCGGTGATTTCCTTTTTCTGTAGGATGGATAGAAGGTTAATTAGAGTTGTTACATATTTATAATAACATATAAGTATATAAGAAATACTGATGTTATTACTTTATCATGAAACAACTAAATAAGAAGAAGTTGAAGAAGAAAGAAATTGAAAAAGATCGGTAATGGATATTACCTATTTTTGATGCGCCTTTTCTTAGCCTCCACTTAAAGAACTACGGATGGTCTTTGAAGAAGACCAGGACCTCTAGGATGATACTAGGGAAGTGGAGAAGGTATTTTGTCAGGGTTTGGGCGAGCATGAGTGCTCAAATTGGTGTGAGGAGGAGGGGGAGGAGGTTCCCTTTTATAAGGGAGGAGAGGGGCACCTTAGGAATATCTCAAAATATTAATTTATATTAAAGTAAAAATCGGTTTATAATGGTTCCAAAGGGTCTTATTTCGAAGCTAAAGTGGGGATGGGTCGAAATCCTATAATCTAATAGGATTTAGACAAGTTTAGGGTATTATTTTAACCTTATCAATTAGATTTAACTCTAAGTTAAATAATTTACCTTTTACCGTGTCTTTTTGTTTTCTTTCACTATATGGTTAATACAATTACTATAACATGCCAAAAGAACCCCAAATTGTATATTATTAATACATATATCCTTATATAAGTCATTTGGCCGAATCTTAGATTTTCAGAAATAAAATAACAATTAATAATATAATATTTTATTTAAAAACTATTTTTTGTCAATTTTGACACTATTTGATAAATGATTTTTGTGAAAGTCATAACAGAATTATATGTTCAAACCAAGTGGATTAAATCAACAATAATATATCATAGTAACCTATAATATTAGTGGAATTCATAAAAAGTCTCAAATTACATTTATTTTGGTGTTTATAACATCAATTTTGTCAATATTTCATAAATAAGATAATTACTGCATCATCTTTGTGTCGTAAATAAATTAACTTATTTGAGGTCTAAAAATTAAAAATAAAATACCATTATGTATGAAATCGTTTTAGATTTCTAATGAATATTTACAATCTAATTTATCTTATGTACAACCCTATATTAAAAATGTTTTAGTAAATAAACATTGATTTTAACTCTTTTAACTCATATTTGAATTAAATAATAATAAATGTCCTAATCTAATCCATGTGAGCCTAAATGATAATATTTTACTCTTAAGGTTGTTTTTGGTCGAGATACACTTGTCCAATAGAATTAGGACATGTTTTAGGGTAATATTAATATCATTCTTACCCTTAATTAACCTATTTACTTTTAACCGTGGTAAATAAAAGTAAAAAGTTACTATTCACCAAAAATTATTTTCATCTCATTGAACCACATTTTACTTACTGACATCAACCGTGTCTCTCGTATTTCTGAAATTCCATTCACAGAAGTGGTAAAATTATGTTTTATGAAAAATTCAGTTTTTTAACTTCCACTTAGTAGTTTCACTATTCATCAAAAATTGATGTTTTTCAGAACAATGCCAAAATTTCATCCTAAGCTATATTTCATATTCCAAATTCAAAAATGAAGTCTATTTTACCAAATTCATAACATAGAAGTTGCATTAATTAATTTTATAATTAAATCCCGCTGTTAAAACAAATAGCGTGTTTTTAAGAAACAATATCTATCAAAAGATTGACACTTGATTATGTCTGGTTTAAATGTGAAATTACATTCAATGACCAAAATTTTATTAAATTGTAAAAATATATTCTAAATATACTTTAAAACCACTCAAATTAATAATTTATCACTATTAATTATTTCGATTAAAAAAGTTTTTTTTAATTATAATTTAGTAATTTTCACTATTCATCAGAATATGAAAGTTATCCGAAAAGTACCAAAATTTCACCTTACGCTAAATTCGATACTCCGAATCCAAAAATGAAGTCCATTTTGAGAGCTAAAATTTCTAAAATTAAAAAAGTGGTTATTACTATTAATAACGGATAGTTTTAATAATATTTTAATAGCATATCGTTGTTTCGTGAAACTCTGTATTGCATACTACACACGCTATCGAGGAAGGTTGCGATTGCGTGTAATGCAAGGAAAGTCAAAGATGCCTGTTGTGCAAACTCCTTATGGTGTAGCGTATAAAAAAAGAAATTAATAAAATTAAAAGGAATATTTTTCATAAAATCTCGGGCTGTTACATTCTACCCCCCTTAAAATGAATTTCGCCCTCCAAATTCGTCGGGGTTATAAATGGTTTACTATTCGAAAGTTTCATTAATAGAAACCCACATCGTAAAAAGGAATATCAAAACCAATCATTAAAAACAAAAGTATGAAACGTAACGGTTACCCAAATAAACTAATCGCTGGGTTTCCACATAGGTGAAAATATGGATATGGAAGAGAAATCTAACCATCATGTTCTGATAGAGAGTGGTAGAGAACATGGCTATGGAAAAGCCAGCAATCACAAAGCCATAAATTTGTGACGATCTAAGGTACCATCTGATTCATCAGATATAAGATCACTAGGAAAACATTTTTGGTTTTCAAGATCGTTTTCCTAAAGTTAAAGAATTTGAATTAGAATAAATACTTACTTTATTTTGGTACAATATCACTGTTGTTCGTGCCTTTAACAATTTCCAATTCATCTCTTAAATAAATGAAGTTGAATTTGTTATTCGTGAAGTGTTAGCAGATCATGTGATAGAGTGATGGGTCATTCCATCTGTCTCAAACAAAAGGTTAGAAAAAAATTATATACATAAGTCGATCTATAGTGAGATTAATCATATATGGTTCCTAAAATGGACTTATACATCATATGTCATACAGCTTAATATAATAAAACTAGTTTCTACTAAACAGGGACTTCCTATAGGCCAGTGGTAGGCGATAAAGGCCAGTCGCACTTCGGTTGTGGGTTCGATTCCCATATCCTTGTCCGACGCGATGGGATGTCGCCCATTCGGCAGGTTGTCCTTTTTATAAAACTACATTACTATGACATCCCATCAATAATATCAAAAAACGTTTTATCCTAACTTATGTCCAACATAATCCATTCTAATCTTTAGGCTTATCTAAAATACTTTGGTCCAAGCTCATATTATAAAGAAAATGATTACTTGAAATATCACAGAACAATCACATGAATGCCATCATTTATCCCCCATATATCATAAGATATATCTTGTTGGTCAAATTACAAACATGTGAATACCTTAATCATGTATTCTCTTGAAGAATGAATACCCATTGAACCTTAGTGAAAACATGAATGCAGTTAAAAGTTAACACTTTCCACATACCAAAATCCTCAAAATTATATATACTCAAAGCATGATATCACTTAGTCCTTATATCAATCATGAGCTCATGAATACTGTCAAAAATTTCATTTTCTCCTTATCCCTTCATTATGCGCATATCATCTACATTCCAAAAAAATCTGAATAACCTTTCATGGATACTTGTACACTTTCAAAACTCAAGGAAGGACAACAGTGTAACAATCCTTAGATGTCTCTTTATTCCATAGTACCATGAGATTACTTATACAACATTACACATGATAAAAATGTCATCATTCCACTACATTCTTAAACCATTGACCGCGCTTCAACAATTCTTTCATCTCACATATCATTTGTAGTCTCTTCATCATCATCAACATAAATACTACCCATACGACCATACTGATTCTATTCATGAGTCTTTCCCTTAGGGAATTGGTTTGCATAATGCCCGTACATTCCACATTTAAAACATTTAACCATTGTTGATGTCATAGCAATACCATTATCTTCATCCCTGGTGTTAACTGCACCTTTTCCTTTGCACTTACTGGCTTTGTGCCCTTCTTTTCAACACCCAAAGAATCTTCTAGTTCCTTTTAAACATTCTCCTTGATGCCTCTTCCCACATGATTTACATAGGGGAAATTGAACTTTCTTTCCTCTATGATCATCATGAAACTCCATCTTTCTCTTATTAGCCGAGTCAGGAAACATACCAAATTTTACTTTATTGATCATATTATGAGATTGCTGATTCGGCATAATAATGATGTTTGGACTTCCAAATCCCATTTCATTTGGTTGCTCATGAAGAATATCATTCCATTGTCCATCATATCCTCCATTATCGTGAATCATCTTGTTTCCATCCATTTTCTAAAACCCAAAAAGAATAGTGTGAGAGAAAAAAATCATGCTAGGGAAAACAACATAATAAAGGGGGAGGACCTTAAATATCTAACATCTTAGGTTTAATTCTATGATCTTTAGCGTAATTCTAGTACTATAACCTATACTTATACTTAACCTTAGGGACATCCCTAGACATACCATAGAAATATCTCTAGGGATCTCACTAAAGTTCTCCCATCCTAGTTTCCAAAGGTTGACTAAACCTTTCCTCTGATACCAACTGTAGAGACCCGAAGCATGATGTACATGTAAATTAAATTACTTTTGCGGAATACTTAGTACATAACAAAAACACAAACACAAGGATCGTAATAGTTTAGTGTCTTTGAAAACTCGGAATATAATCTTCTAATCCTGGTGAAAGATCTTCAACATCTCCCATAAAGATCTTTCTTTTTTTTAAATACCTAAAACCTTTCTTTATATCCCGTGGAAAAGAAAACATAAAAGGGTGAGCTCAAATGCTCAGTAAGGGTAAAAAAAATATCAATCACATCATATACATAAGCACATAACTTTTGGAAATCTTAACCTGCAAAAGAGATCATAATTTCATAACATGGGATAAATCATGGCAGTGAAATGTAATCACAATAATCATAACTTAAAACATGAAACTTTGTGGCATACACACATAATCATAGAGAATAATTTCTTGTTAGTCAAGACTCATTGCCAAGACTATCATAGTGGACAAAGTCCCTTTCTGAACCGAGTCACCCTCGTTTCAGTACTGTTTCACTGAACCGGTATAACCTACCATTCCAGCCATGTCTATCTCATGAGATATAAAATCATTACCCAATGCATTGGAGGGAGATATAGGTCCCACACATCTTATAATGAATCCTTTCTTATGTGTTCCACATAATCATAAACCATACATCATAGCGTAACCCATGTAATAAAAATGGGATTCTTAAACAACATGACATCATAAAACAATCCATATGAGATAAAGGAATTAATAAAAATATTTCCACCACAACATAATCAAATCCATGTAATAATAGGGATAAAAATAGAACCCTTTTATTATCTTAGATGGAAAATAATTTTGATAAAACATTTGAACTTCATTCTTGAGGAAAATATCCTTTCTACTTCAAAAACACTTTTCCTTTCTTATCATGTTGTATAATCATAAACTAAAAGAAGTTGATTAAAAATAAACGTGAAAACTTGTAAAGGAAGCTTATTGGAAATAATGTTTTAAAAATCCATTCATTACGTATAAGTTAAAAAAAACATTATTCTCGTACTTTTGTCGGAAAATTCAAAAAGTACCTCGTACGAAAAAAACGACAAAAGATTCCTTTCATATTATTTACTAAAAACTCACCGAAGGGTAAAATTGGATTTATACTATTGTAAGTGGATGGAAAAAATATTACATATTGAGGGAACATGGATGTGGATGATAAAATATACCCCGGTAAATACCAAAGTATAAACAATCTCGGATAAAATTGAGATTGTGATATTTCCCTTACCTTAGGTCCGACTTGCTTTGTAAGTGTCTGATCCTCCTATATAATGATTTAAATCATGTTATTGACTTATTCCAAAATCATATTCATTTCTATTATATCATATATGGTCCACTTATGACTTTATATTACCTGTTCTTTTGTAAATTAATGTTAAAGCAGCGTTTTGGGTAGAATCGTCTCATTTGTCGTTCGTGTTTTTAACTTGTAATTATTCATATGATTAATTAGATAATTATTACGTAATTCCAGAATATAAAAAATGATTTATATATATATATATTCAGAATATACATATATAATAAATCAGTAAATTGAAAGAAATACACCGTTCATGGAGACGGTAGTCCGTACGTACGCATGAACGTTGTTTTCGTTTCCTTATTGAACTGAATGGAATTAAGTAGATGACATACATATAAATATAAATAATTCCAGTATCATTATCAGGTCGTATATTTCATTAGTACTTATTATATATACTTTATAATCATTCATGAATGGTTAATCATTGAGAATGAATCTCATCTCGTCGTGGAGACGGTAGTCCGTACGTACGCACGAGCGATGATATCGTTCTCATGGTCGTGGAATTGGGTTGAAGTGTATGTATACTATATCAGTATAAATATAAATTTATAATAATCATATATAGTTACTCATTACAACTTTATACCCATCCAATTAAGGTGGTGGTGGAAAATAGATTACACCACGGCGTGGAGACGGTATTCCGTACGTACGCACGCGCTGTGATTTCCTTTTTCCGTAGGATTGATAGAAGGTTAACTACAGTTGTTTCATATTTATAATAACATAGCAGTATATAATAAATACTTATGTTATTACTTTATCATGAAACAACTAATGAAGAAGAAGTTGAAGAAGAAAGAAATTGAAAAAGATCGGTAATGGATATTACCTCTTTTTGACGCGCCTTTTCTTAGCTTCCACTTAAAGAACTAAGGATGGTCTTTGAAGAAGACCAGGACCTCTAGGATGATACTAGGGAAGTGGAGAAGGGATTTTGGCAGGGTTTGGACGAGCTTGAGTGCTCAAATTGGTGTGAGGAGGAGGGGGAGGAGGTGTCGTTTTATAAGGGAGGAGAGGGGAACCTTAGGAATATCTCAAAATATTATTTTATATTAAAGTAAAAATCGGTTTATAATGGTTCCAAAGGGTCTTATTTCGAAGCTAAAGTGAGGATGGGTCTAAATCATATCATAAAATAGGATTTAGACAAGTTTAGGGTATTATTTTAACATTATCAATTAGATTTAACTCTAATTTAAATAATTTAACTTTTACCGTGTCTTTTTGTTTTCTTTCACTATATGGTTAATACACTTACTGTAACATGCCAAACGAACCCCAAACTGTATATTATTAATACATATATCCTTATCTATGTCATTTGGACGATCATTAGATTTTTATGAATAAAATAACAATTAATAATATAATATTTGATTTAAAAACTATTTTGTGTCAATTTTGACACTATTTGATATATGATTTTTTTGAAAGTTATAACAGAATTATATGTTCGAAAAAAGTTGATTAAATCAACACTAATATATCATAGTAACCTAGAAAATTAGTTTAATTAATAAAAAGTCTCAAATTACATTTATTTTGGTGTTTATAACATCAATTATGTCAATATTTCATAAATAAGATAATTACTACATCATCTTTGTGTCATAAATAAATTAACTTATTTGATGTCTAAAAATTACAAATAAAATACCATTATGTATGAAATCTTTTTAGCTTTCTAATAAATATTTACAATCAAATTTATCTTATGTACAACCCTATATTAAAAATGTTTTAGTAAATAAACAGTGATTTTAACTCTTTTAACTCTTCTTTGAATTAAATAATTATAAATGTCCTAATCTAATCCAAGTGGGTCTAAATGATAATATTTTACACTTAAGTTTGTTTTTGGTCGAGATATACTTGTCCAATAGAATTAGGACATGTGTTAGGGTAATATTAATATCATTCTTACCCTTAATTACCCTATTTAATTTTAACCGTGGTAAATAAAAGTAAAAAGTTACTATTCACCAAAAATTATTTTCATCTCATTGAACCACATTTTACTTACTGACATCAACCGTGTCTCTCGGATTTTTGAAATTAAATTTATAGAAGTGGTAAAATTATGTTTTATGAAAAATTCAGTTTTTTAACTACCACTTAGTAGTTTCACTATTCATCAAAAATTGATGTTTTTCAGAACAATGCCAAAATTTCATCCTAAGCTGTATTTCATATTCCGAATTCAAAAATGAAGTCTATTTTACCAAATTCATAAAATAGAAGTTTCATTAATTAATTTTATAATTAAATCCCGATGTTAAAACAAATAGCGTTTTTTTAAGAAACAATATCTATCAAAAGATTGACACTTGATTATGTCTGGTTTAAATGTAAAATTACATTCAATGACCAAAATTTTATTAAATTGTAAAACTATATTCTAAATATACTTTAAAACCACTCAAATTAATAATTTATCACTATTAATTATTTCGATTAAAGAAGTTGTTTTTAATTATAATATAGTAATTTTCACTATTCATCAGAATATGAAAGTTATCCGAAAAGTACGAAAATTTCACCTTTGGCTAAATTCGATACTCCGAATCCAAAAATGAAGTCCATTTTGAGATCTAAAATTTCTAAAATTTAAAAATTGGTTATTACTATCCATAACGGCTAGTTTTAATAATATTTTAATAGCATATCGTTGTTTCGTGAAACTCAGTATTGCGTACTACACACGCTATCGAGGAAGGTTGCGATTGCGTGTAATGCAAGGCAAGTCAATGATGCGTGTTTTTCAAGCTCCTTTTAGTGTAGCATACAACACAAGACATTAATAAAATTAAAAAGAATATTTTTCATAAAATCTCGGGCTGTTACATTTTTGGTATAAACATGGTCAATATAGTTCTGAATAAGATACAAATAATTTTGTTCCAGATCCACCACTGTATCAGAATTTAGAATATGATGTGGAAGGTCTATCATTTAAACAAACTAAAACTCATAATGATATTTATTTATCTCCTAATTAATAACCATGTAAATTTTATGATTTATTATAATCCACTGATTATTACTTATATCCATGATTCAAGATTAGAATATTTGAAGCAGTTATCATAAGATTTATGTATCTTCAATAGATTGAAACTTATATTATTATGAAAATGACTCGTTGGATTATTGTCCAACATGTAGAAAATGGAGGAATATAGTGTCTCAACTGGGGAAGTATGGTTTGATTCCAATAAAATATTTGTTGTATTTCCCTCTTACACCCCGATTTCTACATTTATTTGCATCTCAGAACAAATTGTCATTGATGTCAGGCCCAAACTGATATTTCAACATGTAATGATTAAATCATCCCTCTGATGGTCATTCATAGAAATTTTTTGACCATATACATCAACTTTTTCTTTAGATTCAGGAATTGTGTGATGGGGTATTTATATTGATGTTTGTCTTCATTTAGATCTTACAATAGATAATATTCTTATTGGTATGTATTTATACCACCGTAAAATTTATCTCTTTGGATATTGATGAAGGATCCATATTTATTTTTTATGTTATTAAATCCATGTCATCTAAAAAATAATATTGATATGTATTTTTATAAAATTATAATATATTTAAATTTATTGTGACATAATGGTGTCAATATATATGATGTTTCCACGAAAAAAATTTATACCTAACACTAAATTGATGTGGTTAATTAGTAACTTCTCTACATATGGAATGTTATCTAGCTCAAGTACACATGTTCTAAAATCAATTAATATATTATATGATAGAAAAAAAATTTATCATCATAAATGGAAGGAAAACTTTTTCTCGATATTTATTATAGATTTCATCCAACTGATCATCCTTTCCGGAGGAAAATATTTCATTCCAAAAAAAAACAAATGAATGAGGGGTAACTCCAACAATGATCTGATTTATGTTGTTAAAATCAAATTTCCTTCATTACCACCCATTACATTTGGACAAATTATAAACCAATACAAAATTGATGGCTTTGGGAATGAAAACAATTAGATAAAAAGATAATTTTTTAGGATATTTTTTATTGGACTGATTTATTGTTCTCTCTCATTTTGGAAGTCAGGAATATTCAGAAGATCAATTTTGGTAATATATTTTATAGAGTTTTAGATTAACCATGTTAGTCTAATGATAATGTAAAGGAACAATTAGATCATGCCCATATATTCAGGTGACTTGAACATGAACTATTTGAAAATGATTTACTATAGAAGTTAATGAATCCAAAAGAAACTTATAAGTTTTAAAAATAATTAAATTATGATTTTTTATTAGATCACATATCTGAATCTTCTATAATTTTACGTTTCCAATTTCGCTTGAAGTGTCAGAAATGGTCATATTAATGGATTGAAAATTCATGACTGTCATGTTATAGTGGAATAACTTATTCCAATTATATTAACAGGATTGTGATATTCAATTATTTTGGATGCACTAACAGATATATCATATTATTTTGGAGATATTTCTATGGATACAACAGACTACGATTCAATAAGGGACTTCAAGAATAAATAGTTTTAGTTTTTTGTAAACTATTAAAAATATTCTAACCTTTTTTCATTGACTGAAAATATATTTTTCTATTTCATTTACATCATGAAGAAAAATGTGGAGTTCCAATAAAAATACAATGGTTGTACCAATTTGATAGATTCATGTAGAAATTTATGAAAATAGTGCATAACAAATCATTGGTTGATTTATATATTGATATATTATCTCTCATTATTTAAATATTAAATATCCATCAAAACATAACTGCATGGGTCATAATGAATAAAATATTGATCATAAAATGAAAAATAAATTATTAGTTTTTAATCATCACAAACGTGGATTTGGTGGATCTTATAATTGATGGATTTTAGATAATTAACATCATAGAGATCATAAATGTGTTTTTATCACTTATGAATAATTGACACCATTTGTAATATGAGTTCTCATATAACTTATTTTAAAATAATTTATACAATAAAATAATACTTTGGAGGTTATATGATAATCATATCATGGAAAAACATAAACAAATTACAGCAGATGCTCTTGAAGGATGTTGAATAAATAATTTTTTTAGTGGTTTGAAAAACTGGTCACATAATTTATTTTATAACAGATAATATTAATTTACTAATTGTTCTATTGATATTTATTTTTTCAAATTTTTGGATATCTTTTAGTGATGATAAAATTTTTAATTGATTGTATGTATTGAGTAACCCACCATCCAAAATGGGAAAATCATATAATTCATATTTGGTGAATGGTTTTCGATTTCATATATTAGGATACAGTGAATCAAAAAAATTAATGGTGGTTCTTTCTTTAGTAGATCTCTTCCAGGAAAAATTTAAGTTGACATTTACATATTTCTGGAAGAAATAATTGAAATTTTCTACCTAGGGAATAAGAATATAACATTGTTTAAATGTTATTTGAAGGATACTGAGATCAACTTGAGTGTTTATCCAAGCCATGGAATCATTGATGTTAAATATAAAATTCATCTTGTTGTAAATTAATCTTTTTTATTGGCCCATCAGGAACATAAAATTTTATATGTAAATTATTGATCTACCTCAAGAGAGTTGTGTTATTGGTGGAGAATTATTAAAATGATATAATAGGAAATTTAGTTTATTCAAAGTGAATGTGGCCCAGCTTAAAATCAAGTAATTGATATTTTTCAAGAGACTAATATAAATTCATATTTTCTATAATGATACATGAATATCGATGATGATACACCACTGTTATTATCCTATTGTGAACATGATGTTATTGATATAATAATTGAATTATAAATGAAAATAGATGATGAACATGAATCTTTCTTATAAATTGATGATACAGAGGAAGAATATGATGATATTGACACAATCATATATGTAGATGATGATGGAAAAGAACATTTACATAGTCATATTCTAGTTATAATAATATATAATATATATCTATATATATTTTTGGTTTTAAAATAATTTCTAACAACATTCATTAACTATTTCTTAAAATTTCCATTTCATGTTTCATATGGAATCGGATTTGTTTCGTGATTTGGAGGGTGCTGATATATCTAGCGATGAGCATGATGTTTGATCATCTGAACCTTTGACTGTGATCGGTTCAGCGATGACTCGGATGGCTCTTGGTATTTCATGATTGATTATTTATTACCCTATCACCAAGTGACACCACTGTCTTGTCTTTGATTCTTTTAGGAAGAGGTTTGTTTACTTGTGTATTTTAGTAATTTTTAGTAAATTATCATTAATGTATTTATATACTAATTGTTTGATTACTTCTTCAATTGTTTTACATGTTTTCACATATAATTTCTGGAAATGGGAGTGCTATATGGAGAAATTGTTTTTCTAGAGAAAGGGATACATATGATTAGATTCTAGTTGATGTTCATCACCGCATGTTCGGTCATCTTCCAAGACATAAATAATTAATATTTATTAAAAATATATTTAAATAATACCTTTATATAATTAAATATTTATAGGGTATGTGGTATCCCATCAATGATATCATTCATGAAGCTATCAACAAAAAATGGGAGGGTTTTATGTGTGAGATTTTCCAAATAATTTTTTTACAATTTGAAGAGAGAAGTATAGAGGAAAATGTGATTCACATAGTTTGATTAAACATATTGTGCACACCGAACTAATTAAATTTCATATTATGTTTTGGAAGGATTATGTCCACACTGGATGGATGGTAATTTTTAGAGGAGATAATAATGATATCGATAGAACCATTTGAGACATGACGTGACACATCAAGCTCGTAGTCATACATTCAATGTGCACAAGGAGCGTATGGTGAGTATATTTTTTTAAAAAATTATATGACTGTAATTTTTAAATATTTAATTTATATTCATTTAGGCAGTCAAACAAAAAAATATTATGGAGTTAGACATTTATATGAGTATGTACAAAGATCCTGTCACTAGTGTGATTTATGGCGATAACAAGTATCACATTGTAGTTAGTATACATTATTTTTTATTTTTATAATTAACAACAAGTAATATTTTATCTATTTTAATTTTATATTGAAATTGAAGGAGTCATATGATGATGAATCATCTGAAAAAAGTACATAATTTCCAATCTATACCAAAGACCAGACCATCAAAACAAGGTTTTCTAAGGAATTATGCATCTCGAAAACCCAGTATGCCATTGAGAATGACCGAGTTGTTGGTTTCCGCTCTCGATTATTTCCTGGGAGTTATTATGGTATGGTTGCAGTGTTGTCATGTAGGTCAAATGATGATTATGGGTATGAATCATCATCTACAACACAATATCAAAAGCATATGTGAGTTTAGGGTGATCTTATAGAGAGTATGCATTGGAAGCAGGACGAGCTTTGTTGACAGTAGAAGTTGTAGTATCAGTAAGAGATTCATCGATGGTAGCATCATAAACATGGGGTGATTATGGAGTTCATGTGATGCATTAATCATGGTTTTTGGATAGAGTTCCCTCCTTCAGATCATCCAACTCCTCTACACGAACCTCCCCTTTAGTGACATAAATTTGTATGATAAACATTTGAATTTTACTATTTTTTGTAATATTTTTAATATTCCACATATTTAAATTTCTATATAGTGTGTTTCAATATTTTTGAGAATATTTCATCTATTATTATTTTATTATATTTATTATTATATTAATACTTTATTATTATTATTAATATATTATATTAATTTATTATTATTATTATTATATTATTATATAATTAATTATTATGTATAATTTTATTTAAATTTTTTGTGAATATTGGGGTTTAAAAAATTTATTATTTTAATTTTATTTTTAATAATATTATTAGTTTTTATTATTTTATTTGTTTTATTATTTTATTATTATTAATCATAAATATATTATTTTTATTATTTTGTTATTATTATTTTTATTTGATTATTTTATTAATATTATTATTTTTAGTTTTTTGTGATGGGCCCATACCGAAAAGTAATTTGTGACTGGCCCGTCATGAAAGGTGTTTTTAAAAAAACCGGATAAAAATTGCAAAGGGATGGATTCCCATTAAAAATATCATTATTTGCGATGGATCATCGCAAGAATATTAATTTGTGACATCATTTTCAGTGATGAGGAAATTATAATGGGACCCCACTATAGATTACCTTTTGCAATGGGATTCCATCATAATTTTTCCATCGAAAATGGTTCAATTTATAGTGGTGAATATAGTGGTGAACTTACAATACATGCAATAAATCATGTATAATTGGATACCTCTTAGGTTACAACAACTGATCGACCACCAGCCCAACCATATCCACTTTAGTGAAATGCCCAACGTATTGTGGTGATAGATTACCTTGTTTCATAATTCATCTATGACCCAATAGAGGCAACACACAACGAAATACAGGATGTCCCACATAAAACTCCAAGGTGTACAATGATGATCTGTACTAGACATCTTCCTAAATTAGCTATAGACATATGCTTCTGAATCATCTAAACATGCACTGAAGTCTACTGAACTAGTTAAGGTCCTAGTAGAGCTGCCTCGCCTGCCTTTAGCTAGCACATAGGAGAGTGGAACAGTCTGACATAAAGGGTGTCATACAGATCCATCTGAAATATTTTTGAGAAACTATTATTGTTTGAAAAATAATCTATAGGAATATGATTTTTCCATGAACCAAAAAAGGAAGGATATAGGCATGAATCATATCCTATAACCCATATATTGTCTTCTTAGACTGCTCATTTTTTAGGGTGATATGATGGACTTAGGAGAACCTATGAACCTCGTTCCTTTTTCAATACTCTCCAAAACATGAATGTGAATTAGGTGTCTAGATTTGATATGATAGAGTGGGGAAACCCATGTTGGATCACTATCTACTAGATATAAATCCGTATTGTATCATCAATATAGAAGGTCTCCCATATTTGTAGTAATTGTGAATCCTTGTCGATCATGTTTATGATCACTCATAGTGCATATCTACCATGAGGAGATATCAAAAAATTCATAATGAAATCAATAGTGACTTCACTCCACTTCCAATCATGAGTTGTGTGAGGCCTTATAAGTCCAATAGGTCGATGGTTCTCTTACACCGCCAACTTATTGGTGGAGGATTGATAGATAAATCCTTCGATCTATTATTTCCTACCTAGAGACTAATAATGTCAAAGTATATCATAGTGCATCTTGATAGGACCATGTTGAACTATCCAAATGATTAATTTGATTCCCTCATTAACTCTTATTGTATATTGGTGGGAACCCAAACATAACCATATAAGTGTATTGGTTCACATCCATCAACAACCCATCCAAGTGGCATGTTCTCTCCAATTATTCTCTCCCACATGACACAACCCTGAGAATCTGATAGATGCCTTATCCAGAACCGCTCCATAATGGAGGATGTCACTACCAAAACATCTAATAATAGGATCCCATTATGTTACTAAACCTCTAGGTTTAATAATGAAAATATATCATTAGACTATCGCTCACTACTAGAATCTGTGACAACATTCATCTAAACCTTTCGGCTCATGGCATCAGCTTTGACATTTCCATTTCCAGGTGAGTAAAAATCATCAATATTGATGGATTATTTGTAGTCCACCAACATGCATTTCATCATATTGATGTCTCACTATGAGGATATTTAATTGAGACTCTTTTTATCTATGTAATTGTTCAATCACTAACCAAATTAGCAGTACCTCCAACAACATACAGCATAAACATATTTTATTATACTGAGGTTTTATGTATAGTAATTCCACTAATGATTCCTCAACTAGAAGGACCCATACACTATAAACCAATCAAAAAACATCAATATTCTACCCAACCCAATTTCTGATGTATAATAGTAAACAATATAGACTCATTTTGGCTAAGGATGAATCAGGATCAGGTCTGAAGTCAATCTTCCCCTCAACATCTGAAAATCAATTTGACAAGCTTCACTCCCATAGAATTTCACGCCCTTCTTGATCAATGCTATAATAAATTCATCTATACATGAGAAGTCTTTTATTAATCACATGTAATATTCAATCATCCACCTGAAACTATGTATTTAAAATGCATTTGTGGGATAGTCCTATGAAACCAAGATGCACTTCTTCTCTAGGTCAATAGGTACTCTGACCTCTAAAATGATGTGACCCAATAAGTAAGCAATTCTAATATAAAAGTGGAATTGTTTGATTTTTTTCTATATATGGTGCAATCATAATGTACCCAAAATGATCATATGAATGTATAAATGGTCGTGTTTGGTGAAATAATTCAGTAAGATTTTGTCTATGATGTCCACCACAACATAATCAGTGTATAGGTGGAAAACCAGATTCATCAAGGCCATTAACATTTCAAGAATGTTATTCAGGCCGAATGAAAAAACCAAATACTCATAAAAATTGTACCTTCTCGAGAAAATTATACAATGTATGTCTAATATTTTTACATGCACATGATGGTATCCTAAAATCAAATCAATATTAGAGAAAATATTATTTCCTCATATATAAATTATGAAGTCTACGATAGACGTTACTATATACAAATTCATTAAAATATGTTTGTTTAGTTAGTGTTAATCCATGAAAAACCCTTGGGAACCATCTTCCTTCTTCGTAAAATGGACATGTGAACACCCAGGAAATGTGTTGGGTCTAAAAAACCCCTTAGCCTCTTGATATTCATACTATTTCATGAGTTCGTAGAGCTATCTAGGTTTTATACTATAATGTGGAATGGACAATGGTCTCACACTATGATAATGATCGATTTTGAAATCAACCTATTTTTCTATGTATTCCAGAAAAATCATTAGGGGTGATTTCCCTGAAATAATATACTATAGATGGGAATTATACTATTTCAATTTACTAATCATTCGTAAAAAGACTACCCTGCTAAGCTGTGACTCCACCTAGCCAAGTATGTTTGGGTCCATCCAAACATTCCTAGACATATCATTAACTTTTATGAATATATGTGTTCCCGTCGGGTGATGCGACTAACACTCGATGACTATAGTCATGCACATTGGCATGATAAGAAACGTGCAAGTCCATGTCTAGAAAAAATTCAAAATAGTCAACTCAAGGATGATGAAAAACCCATGAAAATGGTACCCAGATATTTCAAGAGGAAATCCTTAAATCGAAGTATTCCGTCTGATATGACCCGTAGTGTGGTTTCATGAGACATAAAACCACAAATGTACTCTATTTTATGGCCTAGAAATTCAAAAACTAATGTAGATATGAATGACTGTGATTCACCTATATCAAAATGGAATGATTCCAAAGATGATTATACAAGAATAATACCTCTAACTATATATGGAACAAGAATCTACTACACATGAACTTGTTGAAATGGATAAATATTTATTGAATAGTGGCCCTGATATGCTATCAGGATAGCCTGAGTAGATCCACTCTTAAGACAATAATGCCCGGGTTCTTGAATAACACATCCATGACCACAACCACTTTATCCTGATCCGATAGTAGAAGACCAAAAATAAGCCTGAATTGTGGTCATGGATCCTAATCTTGATATTAGTGTCGTTATAGGCCCCATATTACTATACTCTAGAGTAAAAGACGAGAAGAAGTGTTGATGCTGACCCATCATGCTACATTCTTGATAATAAATCTGGTTTCTCATGAACTAATTCTTATTATGGATTTTACATCCACAATGGTGACACACAATAGAGCTATCAGTGTGTTTCACCAATCTGGAACAACCCCCATGTGAACCATCGTAACAATGCTTCCTATTTCAAGATGAACTATCAACCTGTCTAATAATTGATCCCACATAACTCACTATTTCAGATTGTCTATGATTCCTTTCTATGATAGGGTACTCATTGACTATCTTTCCTATGGTTTTCATATAGATTTCATTAATCATTGAGTGGATAGAGTACAAAATCGCATCATCAAAAAGCCAAACATTTGTTAACAAGTCACCGATTAGAGACCGAGTGGACACTAGATCGCGATAAAGTAAGAGGAATACATGAGAATAGTCATCGAGTCCTACTGAAGGTTCATAAACACCCTATATTGGTCTGATATATAGCCCTTTGGGAAATATTATTCTTATAATTCATTCTAGAAGAATACCCAGACCATACCCTATTGATTGTCATCCTGATAGGTGATGTACCAAAAAATCATTGAGGTATCACATGAAAATTATACAGTGAGCATTCCCCTCCTCTCTAGAAGCTTCCCACTATGGTCAAATATTGACACCATAACTTCTAACCATGTATCCTAATACTGAGTTACACCATCCCCCATGATGGTGTGATGATAATTCTACTGCAGTAAGCATCAAGGTAGCACGTCCATAGTAGGGTAAGGTTGGAGATCACCTAAAATATAATAATTGAACCAATGATATTTTTTACGAAACTGGACATCGGCTCCCTATGGAATATCATAAGAAGGTTTTTCATGTGGTACAGCAGGAGGTTATACAAGTGTTTGAGGGCCCACTACCGATGGAGTGTGCAGATCAGCACTCTCATAGAAAATAACATGACATTGTCCGAGTGTAATGGATCTGAAACATCAAATAACACTCTAAAAACATTATTTATAATACATAAGAAAAATATATAAGGAAATGGAAAATGAATGGATGTGTACAAGTCCTTCGAGAAACAAAACATAACCCTCTTCCTTCTCTTAGAGCCAGTTTTATGTAAGATGGAAAAATGTGTCAAAATTCACAAGAGGCATGACATGCTTCCCATTGTTGGAGTAGTTTCAGGGCCTGGGTCTTCCATTTCTCATATAAAGTGACAATTTCCTTTTAAATCATGTATTCATTTTAATTCATTTATGAATATATTTTTTCTTTATATGCTTTAATTAAATGGATCATCATTTCAAAATTTTAAAGGCCCATACCCATTATAAATTTGAATGATTAATTCCAATGATCATAATAATAACACATTCTATAACATGCGATTAATGGTCCTTATAACGACCCATACTTTACATACATTGTTAATAATTCAAAATTGAAGCACACTTATTACAACATATGACAAAACCACAAAGGAACGTATAGGTATAGTGTCTTTAGAAACTGGGAAACATAAACAACTGGTTCATAAATCTTCTACAGTGTCTCCCATTTATTTCATCATATCTAGGGTCCCTTTTAGCATATTCTACTTAATATCCATCTTCCTGACCTGGGGAAAAGAAAACATAAAAGGGTGATCTCAAATGCTCAGCAAGGGGAAATAAAGGAAATAAAAATCATATCATATCTTTTTTGAAAATCAAAACCTGCAAAAGAGATCATAATATCTTAACATGGAATAAATCATAGAAGTGAAAATGAGATCCCCATAATCATAACATAAAACTTGAAACTTTGTGGCATGAACACATAATCATGGAAAATCATTTCATGTTAGTCATGACTCATTGCCAAGACTATCTTAGTGGACAAAGTCCCTTTCTGAATCGAGTAACCCTCGTTTCAGTCCTGTTTCACTAAACTGGTATAACCTACCGTTCCAGCCCTGTCTATATCATGAGATATAAAATCTTTACCCAATGCATTGGAGGGAGATATAGGTCCCACCCATCTTATAATTAATCCTTTCTTATGTGTGCCACATAATCATAAATCATACATCATCGCATAACCCATGTAATAAAAATGGGATTCTTAAACAACATGACATCATAAAACAATTCATATAAGATAAAGGAATTCATAAAAATGTTTCCATCACAACATAATCAAATCCATGTAACAATAGGGATAAAAACAGAACCCTTTTATTATCTTAGATGGAAAATAATTTTGATAAAATACTTGAACTTCATTCTTGAGAAAAATATCCTTTCTACTTCAAAAACACTTTTCCTTTCTTAACATGTCATACAATTTTAAAATAAAAGAAGTTGATTAAAAATAAACTTGAATACTTGTAAAGGAATCTTCTTGGAAATAATTTTTTTGAAATCCATTCATGCCGTATAGGTTAAAAAAAACATTCTTTGTACTTTTGTCGGAAAAGTCAAAAAGTACCTCGTACGAAAAACGACAAAAGATTCCATTCATACATATTACTAAAAACTCACCGAAGGGTAAAAATGGATTTAAACAATTGTAGGTGGATTCAAATAATATTACATATTGATGAAACATGGATGTGGATGATAAAATACAACCCAGTAAATACTTACGAATAAACAATCTCGGATAAAAATGAGATTGTGATATTTCCCTTACCTTAGGTCCGATTTTCTTTGTATGTGTCCGAAGCTCCTGTATAATGGTTTAAATAATGTTATTGACTTATTCCAGAATCATACATATTGATATTATATCATATATGGTCATATTCTTAGCTTCTTATTAGTGATATTTCATTGTTACTTGTTACTCGGGTCTTTATTGCCTTTTGTTCTTATGCGTTTTTTGTCGAATAAATTCTTATTCTTATTTTAAAGTTATAGATAACATAAATCCAGAATGGTATTAGTGTAACATATATCATATTTATTCATTCAATTCATTTATATAATTACTATGTAATGATGATCATGGAGAACGAGTCGCATCACATCGTGGAGACGGTATTCCGTACGTACGCACGAGTGATGATATCATTCATATGATCGTGGAATTGTATTGGAGTATATATATATTATTTCAGTATCAATATTACTTTATAATAATCATAAATAGTTACTCATTACACCATTGTACCCATCCTTGTAAGGTGGTGGTGGAAAATAGATTACACCACGCCGTGGAGACGGTATTCCGTACGTACGCACGCGCAGTGATTTCATTTTTCCGTAGGATGGATAGAAGGTGAATTAGGGTTGCTTCATATTTATAATAACATATCAGTATGTAAGTAATACTGATGTTATTACTTTATCATGAAACAACTAAAGAAGAAGAAGTTGAAGAAGAAAGAAATTGAAAAGATCGGTAATGGATATTACCTCTTCTTTGGAACGCCTCTTTGAATCCTCCACTTAGGGAACTAAGATTGGTCTTTGAAGAAGACCAGGACCTCTAGGATTGTTCTAGGGAAGTGGAGAGTAGAAAATGGCAGGGTTTGGCCGAGCATGAGTGCTCAATTTGGTGTGAGGAGGAGGGGGAGGAGGTGCCCTTTTATAAGGGAGGAGAGGGGCACCTTAGGAATATCTCAAAAATATTATTTTATATTAAAGTAAAAATCGGTTTATAATGGTTCCAAAGGGTCTTATTTCGAAGATAAAGTGGGGATTCGTCTAAACCCTATCAACCAATAGGATTTAGACAAGTTTAGGGTATTATTTTAACCTTATCAATTAGATTTAACTCTAAGTTAATTAATTTAACTTTTACCATGTCTTTTTGTTTTCTTTCACTATATGGTTAATACACTTACTATAACATGCCAAACGAACCACAAATTGTTTATTATTAATATATATATCCTTATCTAAGTCATTTGGCCGATCCTTAGATTTTTAGGAATAAAATAACAATTAATAATATAATATTTAATTTAAAAACTATTTTGTGTCAATTTTGAGTCTATTTGATATATGATTTTTGTGAAAGTCATAACAGAATTATATGTTCAAACCATATTGATTAAATCAACATTAATATATCATAGTAACCTTGAAAATTAGTGGAATTCATAAAAAGTCTCAAATTACATTTATTTTTGTGTTTATAACATCAATTATGTCAATATTTCATTAATATGATAATTACTGCATCATCATTGTGTCATAAATAAATTAAATTATATAATGTCTAAAAATTACAAATAAAATACCATTATGTAGGAAATCTTTTTAGCTTTCTAATGAATATTTATAGTCGAATTTATCTTATGTATAACCCCATATTAAAAATGGTTTACTTATTAAACATTGATTTTAACTATTTTAACCCTTCTGTAAATAAATTAATAATAAATGTCCTAATCTAATCCAAGTGGGCCTAAATGGTCATATTTTATTCCTAAGTTTGTTTTTGGTCGAATTACACTTGTCCAATAGAATTAGTACATGTGTTAGGGTAATATTAATATCATATTTACCCTTAGTTACCCTATTTACTATTAACCGCGTTAAAAAAAGTAAAAAGTTACTATTCACCAAAAAAAAATTTATCTCATTGAACCACATTTTACTTACTGATATCAACCGTGTCTGTCGGATTTTTGAAATTCCATTCACAGAAGCGGTGAAATTAAGTTTTATGAAAAATTCAGTTTTTAACCTACAACATAGTGGTTTCACTATTCATCAAAAATTGAAAGTTTCCAGAAAAATACCAAAATTTCACCCTAGGCTAATTTCGATATTCTGAGTCCAAAAATGAAGTCCATTTTGAAAAATAAAATTTCTAAAATTTCAAAAAGTGGTTATTACTATTCATAACGGCTAGTTTTAATCGCATATTGTTGTTTAGTGAATCTCGGTATTGCGTACAACGCAAGCTATCGAGGAATGTCGTGATTGCGTGTAAAGCAAGCCAAGCAAGTGTTGTGTAGAAAAAGATTCCTTTGATGATTTATATAACATAAAAGTCTCGGGTGTTACATTCTAACCCCCTTAAAAAGAATTTCGCCCTTGAAATTCATCACTTTGTAACAAACAGATGAGGATACTTCTCCCTCATCATATCCTCAAGCTCCCATGTAGCTTCTTCAAGTTGGTGGTTCCTCCATAAAACTTTCACCAAGCGAGTGATCTTGTTTCGTAGGATTTTTTCTCTACGATCCAGAATCTCTATCGGCTTTTCATCATAAGAAAGATCTTGCTCCAACGGTACAACTTCTGAGCTGAGTACATGTGAAGGATCTGGTATGTACTTTCTCAGGAGAGATACATGGAACACATCGTGAACTTGAGAGAGATTCTGTGGAAGCGCCAATCGGTAAGCTATCTTCCCAACATGATCCAGTATTTCGAAAGGACCGATATATCTAGGGCTTAACTTCCCCTTCTTTCCAAATCTCATAACCCTCTTCCAGGGAGATATTCGTAAGAACACTTTATCACCCACTTCAAACTCTAGGTCTTTTCTTCGGTTGTCGGCATAACTTTTCTGTCAACTCTGAGCTGCTCTTATGTGTTGTTGAATAGATCTGACATTTTCTGCCATTTCATCAACGAGATCAGGTCCTAATAGCTTTCTTTCCCCAACTTCATCCCAGCAAGCTGGAGTCCTGCATTTCTTTCCATAGAGAGCTTCATAAGGAGCCATCTGAATACTGGAGTGAAAGCTGTTATTATAAGAAAATTCCACCAAAGGTAGGTGTTGATCCCAACCTCCTTTGAAATCCATAGAGCAAGCCCTCAACATATCTTATAGGGTTTGAATTGTTCTCTCAGACTGTCCGTCTGTCTGGGGATGATAAGAAGTGTTGAAACTCAGCTCCTTTTGTGTGAAAATATACTTTAAACTTTTATGATCAGTATAAATATCACACCTTTCACCATAAAGGTAATGCCTCCAAATCATTAATGCAAAGATTACCGCAGCCAACTCCAAATCATGTGTTGGGTAATTTTGCTCATGGATTTTCAACTGTCGTGAGGCATAAGCTATCACCATATCATTTTGCATAAGAACACACCCCAATCCTTTCTTGGATGCATCACTGTAGATCACAAACCTTTCTCCACTACAAGGCAGTGTGACCACAGGTGCACTGGAAAACCTTCTTTTCAACTCCTTGAAATTCTCTTCACATTCCTCTATCCAGACAAACTTAACTCCTTTCCGAGTCAACTTGGTGAGTGGATTAGATAATCGTGAAAAATATTTTACAAAACGTCGATAATATCAAGCCAAACCAAGAAAACTTCGGATCTCAGTTACCGTTGTTGGTCTTGACCATCATTCAATAACCTCTGTTTTTGCTGGATCCACATATATCCCCTCTTTTGAGATTATGTGACCCAAAAATGAAACTTTTTGAAGCCAAAATTCACACTTGGTAAATTTGGCATAAAGCTTCTCCTTTCTCAGGGTCTTCAATATAATTCTAAAGTGATCTTCATGCTCTTCCTTTCTCTTTGAATAGACAAGAATATCGTCTATAAAGACTACCACAAATTGAACAATATAGTCTCTAAAGACTCTATTCATTAGATCCATGAAGATAGCAGGGGCATTAGTAAGACCAAATGGCATCACTATATATTCATAGTGTCCATACCTTGTACGGAAAGCCGTCTTTGGTATATCCTCCCTTTTGACCCTTAATTGATGATACCCTGAACGAAGATCAATCTTGGAAAAGTATTGAGCTCCGCGTAGTTGGTCAAATAAGTCATCAATGTGTGGGAGAGGATATTTGTTCTTGATAGTGATCTTGTTAAGTTCTCGATAATCAATGCAGAGTCTCATTGATCCATATTTCTTCATAACAAATAGAACAGGTGCTCCCCAAGTTGACGCACTAGGGCGTATGAATCCCTTATCAAGATTCTCTTAGAGTGGCTTCTTCAATTCCTGCAACTCAATTGGGGCCATTCTATAAGGTGTCTTTGAAATAGGCAAAGCACCCGGTACGAGTTCTATTGAAAACTCAACATCACGATTTGGTGGAAGACCTGGTAATTCCTCCGGAAAGACATCATCAAACTCCCGTACAATGGGCATATTCTTAATCGTGAGTTTCTCACCAACCATTTGAGATAAATAACCTTCATTTAGTGGAATCAATACCCATAAGATGGAAGAAATTTCCACTGGAAGGTTATGTTCATCCTTGCATTGGTATACGATCGTAGATTGATCTGGAATATGAAATGTGACTTCGCTTCTTTGGCAATTGATATGAGCTCCATGTAGAGAAAGCCAATCCATGCCAAGAATCACATCAAATTCCACTAAAGTAAGGATCACAAGATTTGCAGGAAGCACTTTCCCACAAACTTCGATCGGAGAAGAATTATAAACTTTTGATGCGACTGTTGTGCCATTAGGTGTTGTCACAACTAACTCAACATCTAATTGTTGAGGTAATATGATGATAGCCTTATAAAATTCTTTATAAATAAAAGAGTGGGTGGATCCAGAATCAAATAAAACATTTGCTACTTTAGAGTGGATGGTAAGTGTACCTTTCACTACTTCGTTATCGTACTCCACATCGCTGATAGAAATTGCATGTGACTTTCCTTTGTCTTTAGCCTTATGATTTTGTTGACGTCGACCATCATCATCAACCCGTGGATTTGGGCATTGATTGGCATAATGCCCCATCTCCTTGCACTTGAAACATTGAAGTGTAGTTGGTTCATTCTGTGTATCCCTTCCTTTGTTTGCATCATTAGACATATTCTTCCCATTATCGCGGCATTCAAATGCCCGATGACCTTCCTTTCCACATTTAAAACATTTACTTGTACCTTTAAGACAACTCCCTCCATGTTTCTTTCCACACTTTGAGCATAAGTAAAAGCTCATCTTTTTTTCCGTGTGCTCTTTAGATTTTTCTTTGAATTCCATATTCCTCTTCTTATCAAACCCATGTGACTGATGGGTTATTCCAATCTCCATCTCGACTTTGAGAGCACATCGAACGATTTCCTCGTAGCTATTGAAGTGCCTTATGGCTGACGCCCTTCGAAGACTTGGTTTTAAGCCACTAAAGAATCGATCGATCTTACTCTCAGGTTGGATAATAATACCAGAAGAGTACCTTGCAAGTCTTGTAAAATTTGCTTCATAGGTACCAACAGATTCATCATCCCTTTGCTTCAATTCAAGGAACTCTTTCTCCATCTCTGATCGGAGAATACGAGGGATGTACTTATTGAAAAATAAGTTCTTGAACTCGTCCCATTCCATAGACTCAATTTCATCCCTTTTCCTCGTATTCTTAATAAGATTCCACCATTGATCAGCATATCCTTCCAAACGATACACTGTTAGGATGACTTTATCATGTTCAGAACATTGAAGAACTGAAATTTTCTTTTCAGTAGTACTAATCCATTGTTCAGCAACTAATGGATCAGTAGACCCACTGAAAGAAGGTGGACGCTGCCTCATGAAGGATTCAAGAGAATGTTGCTCCTTCCTTTGCTCGTTTGGAAGTCTTGCATGATTCATAGCTTGAGAAAGTTGTGTGAGCATGGCTACAAGATTTTTCATTCCATCTCGTATATCGTTTGGTTGCTCAGGGGGACAATCATTGCATTTCCCATCGCATTCCGCATTAACACGGTTCATTCGGGTTCCAGCCATTGACTAAAACCAAGAAGAATAGTGCGAGCAACACTAATTATAATAGGAAAACCACATAATCAAGGATAAAATTTCACACTTAAGGTTTTATCCTAGGGTATTCATGGCCATTTATAAAACACTAAGATTGTGTTCTATGCTTAGAATTATCCTTAGGGTTCTTACTAAGGCTTTCACATCCTAGTTTCAAAAGGTTGACTATACCTTTCCTCTAATACCAACTATAACGACCCATACTTTACATACATTGTTAATACTTCAAAATTGAAGCACAATTATTACCACATATGACAAAACCACAAAGGACCGTATAGGTATAGTGTCTTTAGAAACTGGGAAACAAAAACAACCGGTTCATAAATCTTCTAAAGTGTCTCCCATTTATTTCATCATATCTAGGGTCCCTTTTAGCATATTCTACTTAATATCCATCTTCCTGACCTGGGGAAAAGAAAACAAAAATGGGTGAGCTCAAATGCTCAGCAAGTGAAAATAAAGGAAATAAAAATCATATCATATCTTTTTTGAAAATCAAAACCTGCAAAAGAGATCATAATATCTTAACATGGAATAAATCATAGAAGTGAAAATTGTTGTACCTCTCGTACCCCTCGTGGTTTAATTTTCATGATCACAATCACACTTTTATTTATCTAATCTTGTTTTAAGTGTTTTTGTTGATAGGCAAAAGGTTTCCAAGGAATTGTGCCAAGAAAAACCAAAGTGGACTGATTTTCAGTCCACCGGCCAACCAGTGGAAGACCACCAGTCAGCCGGTGGAGGCCTAGACAGAAGACATCCCTCTGTCCAGACCACCGGCCAACCGGTGTCACAACACCGGCCAGCCGGTGGAGCCCAGACAGAATAGTGTCAGCTACTGCCTCATCACCGGCCAACCGGTGGCCTCCTCACCGGCCAGCCGGTGGTTCCTGAGCCCGAGCCCTCTCCCTTTTCCTCAGCACCGGCCAAACGGTGGCCTCCTCACCGGCCATCCGGTGGTACCTGAGCCCGAGCCCTCTCCCTTTTTCAAAGCACCGGCCAACCGGTGGCCTAGCACCGGTCCACCGGTGGAGCGAGTCAAACTACCCGTTGGGCTTTGACCAGACCTGTCCACTTGCCTCCCAACGGCTCCGAAGGCCT
The DNA here is from genome assembly GCA_963277665.1 of Viscum album. NCBI lineage: Eukaryota > Viridiplantae > Streptophyta > Magnoliopsida > Santalales > Viscaceae > Viscum > Viscum album. The sequence continues at coordinate 2,111,723,081 of OY728120.1, forward strand.
CTCCAACAGCTCCGAAGACACCCAAAAGGCCATTTGAGGGTTCCCCCTCTATAAATAAAGGACTAGGAAGCCCCGGAAACACTAGGAAGCCCACGGACAGATTTTTGATCATTTGGCGAACCTTCGGCGCATTCCTTCCAAGGAACCCCACATGTTCCAACTCACTTACACATCCAAGGAGCACCACCATAGAAGCTTGAGAGCGCTCTTCATCAACTCCATCAATCCTTTGGCGCCCAAGACTTCTCTACATTACAGTTTTTCATTATTTATCATTTTGAGCTTTATTTTGGGTTTGTGCCTACAAACCCCATATCTTTCTCTCATCCTCTCTTATTTGGGTTTTCATACCACCTTCATGGTGTGAAGAGGTTAGTCAAGACTTCCCTTTAAAAGGCTTGAGTCATAGGTGATCTAGCCTTCACCTGTAAGAAGGCTAGTGGGTTCTTGCTCAACCATTGAAAGCAAGTGGGTTCATGCATAACCATTAAAAGAAAGCTGTAATAGGTTCTAGACTAACCTTAAAGTCTAGTGGATTTCTTGATAAAACCATTAAAAAGCAAGAGGTAGTAAATCTCACAACGGTTGAGTTGGGAGCGGAGACGTAGGCTTTGGTTTAAGCCGAACTCCGTTATCAATTTTGTGTCTTGCCTCTTTTATTTCTGCTGCACATTGATAATTGTTTTTAAATTGTTAATTATTTTTTAAAAGGCAATTCACCCCCCCCCCCTCTTTCCATCACTTCTCCGCCCAACAATTGGTATCAGAGGAAATGTTTGAGTAATACCCTAACCGGTTTCAAATTCAAGATCCATTGCGATGGAATCAACCTCTTTCGCCCCCGAAGGATATTCTTTGGGTCGTGCTCCATTATTTGATGGAACCGACTATACTTATTAGAAAACCCGCATGACTACTTTTCTTAGAATCATTGGTTATCATATATATAAAATTGTCATGCATGGTTATTCTCTCTCCTCTCCCAATGAATCCAAATGGACTCAAGCCGATATTAAAAATTTCGAGCTTGATGGCAAATCCATGAACGCTCTTCATTGCGGCCTTGATCGTAATGAATTCAATCGAGTTTCCACATGCACTTCATCTCATGAAATCTGGAAAATATTGGAGGATACCCATGAGGGGACCAAGAAAGTCAAGGATACTCGATTGGACACGTACCGTCAAGATTTTGAGTCTTTTACCATGCACCCACATGAATCAATTACTGAAATGTTTACACGTTTTACTGATGTTTTCAATGGGAGAAAGTCCCTTGGTGATGATGTGTCTGCAGAAACGATGGTCAAGAAGATCCTTTGGATCCTACCAAGCTCATGGGCACCGAAAGTCACGGCAATCCAAGAAGCAAAAGACATCAAGAATATGCCGGTCGAAGAGCTCATCGGATCCCTAATGACCTACGAGATCACCATGAGGAGGCAAGCTGAAAAGGAAGGAAAACCGATCAAAGTTCCAAAGAACATCGCCTTCAAAGTTCAAAAAGAAGAAAGCCCCTCCTCCTCATCATCTTCCTCTTCAAGCGGCGATTCAGAAATGGAGAATCTTGTCCGCAAGATGCACAAATTCACGAAGAAGAACAAAAAGAAGAAATCCCGCAAGGCTCAACCCAACGAAAAATCCGAGCCCAAGGTAACATGTTACGGGTGCGGTGAGAAAGGCCATTACAAGTCCGATTGTCCACTCAACAAGAAAAAGGCCAAGAAAAAGGAAAAGAAGAAGGCATTCAAGGCCACTTTGAGTGATAGCTCCACATCCTCCTCTTCCTCCTCCTCAAGTGACAATGGTAAAAAATGCCTAATGGCATTTCATGAGGTAACCTCTTCCGACTCCTCATCCTCTAGTTCTTCCAATTCTATTAATCATTTATCTTACGAGGATCTCCAACATGCTAGAGATCAATTGGAGGAAGGTTTTCACGAACATTCTTCCAAATTTGTTGCTTTAAAAAAGAATTTCAAAAAACATTCTTCCGAAAAAGAACAACTTCTCAAAGAAAAGGAGGAGTTGTCCCTCAAAATACAAAACCTTCCCAATGTCGATTCTATGGAATCAACAATAAAGGACTTAAGGGAATCTCTTGCCAAGTTCACCCAAGGGGAACAAAATTTGACCAAATTGCTAGGTTCCCAACGCATATCTAGAACCACCGAAGGGCTTCGCTATTCCAAGCAAGCTTCCTCTTCCCATGCTCCAACTATTTTTGTAAGGGGGAGCTCTCAAAATAAATTTTGCAATTATTGTAAAAAACCCGGGCACTTAATTTATGAGTGCGATTGAAAAAATGCCTGGTATGGATGGCCCAAAACTATTTTCTTTAACGATGAATTTCATAGGAGAAGACCCGCCACTAGACATGTGTGGATTGAAAAATCCCTTTTAGCGAGTCTCACCGGACCAAAATTTGTCTCGGTTTCAAAAACCTCTCCCCGGTGATTTGTTGTTTTTATTTAGGGGAGTTAGGATCGTTTAAGCCTTTTTGCGCTTTTAATTCAAAACTTTTCTTTCAAAACATTCAATTCAAAACTTTAATTTTCAAAACTTTCAATTCAAAACTTTCAATTTCAAAACTTTCAAATTTCAAAAATTTCAATTGGTTTAAAAACTCTATCTTGTTTTTAAATCTTTCCCTCAATCAAGTTTTATGCCCCGTGCTATTTTGATAATCACAAAGGGGGAGAAATTCTTGGTCGATTGGGGGAGAAATCTTTCTCTCATGATTTAAAGTATAAATTGAAAAGTAAACAATTTAAAGCATGCCTTTCATTTCATTTTTACATTGTTTGTTTTAGTGATTGTGATCATCAAAATAGGGGGAGATTGTTGTACCTCTCATAGCCCTCGTGGTTTAATTTTCATGATCACAATCACTCTTTTATTTATCTAATCTTGTTTTAAGTGTTTTTGTTGATAGGAAAAAGCTTGCCAAGGAATTGGGCCAAGAAAAGCCAAAGTGGAATGATTTTCAGTCCACCGGCCAACCGTTGGAAGACCACCGGTCAGCCGATGGAGGCCTGGACAGAAGGCATCCCTCTGTCCAGACCACCGGCCAACCGGTGTCACACCACCGGCCAGCTGGTGGAGCCCAGACAGAATAGTGTCAGCTACTGCCTCAGCACCGGCCAACCGGTGGCCTCCTCACCGGCCAGCTGGTGGTGCCTGAGCCCGAGCCCTCTCCCTTTTCCTCAGCACCGGCCAACCGGTGGCCTCCTCACCGGCCAGCGGGTGGTACCTGAGCCCGAGCCCTCTCCCTTTTTCAAAGCACCGGCCAACCGGTGGCCTAGCACCGGTCAGCCGGTGGAGCCAGTCAAACTAGCCGTTGGGCTTTGACCAGACCTGTCCATTTGCCTCCCAACGGCTCCGAAGGCCTCTCCAACGGCTCCAAAGACCCTCAAAGGTCATTTGAGGGTTCCACCACTATAAATAAAGGACTAGGAAGCCCCGGAAACACTAGGAAGCCCACGGACACATTTTTGATCATTTGACGAACCTCCGGCGCATTCCTTCCAAGGAACCCCACTTGTTCCAACTCACTTCCACATCCAAGGAGCACCACCATAGATGCTTGGGAGCGCTCTTCTTAAACTCCATCAATCCTTTGGCGCCCACGACTTCTCTACATTACGGTTTTTCATTATTTATCATTTTGAGATTTATTTTGGGTTTGTGCCTACAAACCCCATATCTTTCTCTCATCCTCTCTTATTTGGGTTTTCATACCACCTTCATGGTGTGAAGAGGTTAGTCAAGCCTTCCCTTTAAAAGGATTGAGTCATAGGTGAGCTAGCCTTCATCTGTAAGAAGGCTAGTGCGTTCTTGCTCAACCATTGAAAGCAAGTGGGTTCATGCATAACCATTAAAAGCAAGCTGTAATAGGTTCTAGACTAACCTTAAAGTCTAGTGGGTTTCTTGCTAAAACCATTAAAAAGCAAGTGGTAGTAAATCTCTCAACGGTTGAGTTGGGAGCGGAGACGTAGGCTTTGGTTTAAGCCGAACTCCGTTATCAATTTTGTGTCTTGCCTCTTTTATTTCCACTGCACTTTGATAATTGTTTTTAAATTGTTAATTATTTTTTAAAAGGCAATTCACCCCCCTCTTGCCATCACTTCTCCGCCCAACAAAAATGAGATCCCCATAATCATAACATAAAACGTGAAACTTTGTGGCATGCACACATAATCATGGAAAATCATTTCTTGTTAGTCATGACTCATTGCCAAGACTATCTTAGTGGACAAAGTCCCTTTCTGAATCGAGTAACCCTCGTTTCAGTCCGGTTTCACTGAACCGGTATAACCTACCATTCCAGCCCTGTCTATCTCATGAGATATAAAATCTTTACACAATGCATTGGAGGGAGATATAGGTCCCACCCATCTTATAATGAATCCTTTCTTATGTGTGCCAAATAATAATAAATCATACATCATCTCATAACCCATGTAATAAAAATGGGATTCTTAAACAACATGACATCATAAAACAATTCATATAAGATAAAGGAATTCATAAAAATGTTTCCATCACAACATAATCAAATCCATGTAATAATAGGGATAAAAACAGAACCCTTTTATTATCTTAGATGTAAAATAATTTTGATAAAATATATGAACTTCATTCTTGAGGAAAATATCCTTTCTACTTCAAAAACACTTTTCCTTTCTTAACATGTCATAAAATTTTAAAATAAAAGAAGTTAATTAAAAATAAACATGAATACTTGTAAAAGAAGCATCTTGGAAATAATTTTTTTGAAATCCATTCATGCCGTATAAGTTAAAAAAAACATTCTTCGTACTTTTGTCGGAAAAGTCAAAAAGTACCTCGTACGAAAAACGACAAAAGATTCCTTTCATACATATTACTAAAAACTCACCGAAGGGTAAAAATGGATTTAAACAATTATTGGTGGATGGAAATAATATTACATATTGATGAATCATGGATGTGGATGATAAAATACACCCCAGTAAATACTTACGAATAAACAATCTCGGATAAAAATGATATTGTGATATTTCCCTTACCTTAGGTCCGATTTTCTTTGTATGTGTCCGAAGCTCCAGTATAATGGTTTAAATAATGTTATTGACTTATTCCAGAATCATACATATTTATATTATATCATATATGGTCATATTCATATCTTCTTATTAGTAATATTTCATTGTTACTTGTTACTCGGGTCATTATTGCCTTTTGTTCTTATGCGTGTTTTTTCGAATAAATTATTATTCTTCTTTTAAGGTTATAGATACCTTATATCCAGAATGGTATTAGTGTAACATATATCATATTTATTCATTCAATTCATTTATATAATTACTATGTAATGATGATCATGTAGAACGAGTCGCATCACAACGTGGAGACGGTATTCCGTACGTACGCACGAGTGATGATATCATTCCTATGATCGTGGAATTGTATTTTAGTATATATATATTATTTTAGTATCAATATTAATTTAAAATAATCATAAATAGTTACTCATTACACCATTATACCCATCCTTGTAAGGTGGTGGTGGAAAATAGATTACACCACGGCGTGGAGACGGTATTCCGTACGTACGCACGCGCGGTGATTTCATTTTTCCGTAGGATGGATAGAAGGTGAATTAGGGTTGTTTCATATTTATAATAACATATCAGTATGTAAGTAATACTGATGTTATTACTTTATCATGAAACAACTAAAGAAGAAGAAGTTGAAGAAGAACAAAATTGAAAAGATCGGTAATGGATATTACCTCTTCTTTGGAACGCCTCTTTGAATCCTCCACTTAGGGAACTAAGATTGGTCTTTGAAGAAGACCAGGACCTCTAGGATTATTTTAGGTAAGTGGAGAGGAGAAAATGGCAGGGGTTTTCCGAGCTTTAGTGCTCAATTTGGTGTGAGGAGGAGGGGGAGGAGGTGCCCTTTTATAAGGGAGGAGAGGGGCACCTTAGGAATATATCAAAATATTATTTTATATTAAAGTCAAAATCGGTTTATAATGGTTCCAAAGGGACTTATTTCGAAGATAAAGTGGGGATGGGTCGAAATCCTATCAACCAGTAGGATTTAGACATGTTTAGGGTATTATTTTAACCTTATCAATTAGATTTAACTCTAAGTTAATTAATTTAACTTTTACCGTGTCTTTTTGTTTTCTCTCACTATATGGTTAATAGACTTACTATAACATGCCAAACGAACACCAAATTGTTTATTATTAATATATATATCCTTATCTAAGTCATTTGGCCGAACCTTATATTTTTAGGAATAAAATAACAATTAATAATATAATATTTTATTTAAGAACTATTTTGTGTCAATTTTGACACTATTTGATATATGATTTTTGTGAAAGTCATAACAGAATTATATGTTCGAACCAAGTTTATTAAATCAACATTAATATATCATAGTAACCTAGAAAATTAGTGGAATTCATAAAAAGTCTCAAATTACATTTATTTTGGTGTTTATAACATCAATTATGTCAATATTTCATTAATAAGATAATTACTGCATCATCATTATGTCATTAATAAATTAAATTATTTACTGTCTAAAAATTAAAAATAAAATACCATTATGTAGGAAATATTTTTATCTTTCTAATGAATATTTATAGTCGAATTTATCTTATGTATAACCCCTTATTAAAAATGATTTACTTATTACACTTTGATTTTAACTATTTTAACCCTTCTTTAAATAAATTAATAATAAATGTCCTTATCTGATCCATGTGGGCCTAAATGGTCATATTTTATTCCTAAGTTTGTTTTTGGTCGAATTACACTTGTCCAATAGAATTAGTACATGTGTTTGGGTAATATTAATATCATATTTACCCTTAGTTACCCTATTTACTATTAACCGCGGTAAAAAAAGTAAAAAGTTACTATTCACCAAAAAATTATGTTTATCTCATTGAACCACATTTTACTTACTAATATCAACCGTGTCTGTCGGATTTTTGAAATTACATTCACAGAAGCGGTAAAATTAAGTTTTATGCAAAATTCAGTTTATAACCTACCACTTAGTGGTTTCACTATTCATCAAAAATTGAAAGTTTTCAGAAAAATACCAAAATTTCACCCTAGGCTAATTTCGATATTCTGAGTCCAAAAACGAAGTCCATTTTGAAAAATAAAATTTATAAAATTTCAAAAAGTGGTTATTACTATTCATAACGGCTAGTTTTAATAGCATATTGTTGTTTAGTGAAACTCGGTATTGCGTACGACGCAAGCTATCGAGGAAGGTCGCGATTGCGTGTAAAGCAAGCCAAGAAAGTGTTGTGTAGAAAAAGATTTCTTTGATGATTTATATAACATAAATGTCTTTGGTGTTACAGTCCTTGCCTAAACAAACAATAACTGACTATTTAAAGAACCCACATTATGTGATTTATGAAAATTATATTTGGTTAAGGCATACACTTTAATTGTTATTGATTTTTTTATCTAGTCCAACAAGAAATGTAGTCACATTATTATATGCCAAAAATCAATGCATTGATAGGCATAATACCATGGAATAAACAGCATTCCACTAAAAAAGTGGAAATATATGATGATAAGAAGACATTGAATGAAATAATTCATGAAATTTAATCTTACGGTTCCTAATATGTTGAATTCATTATTAATCACTCATATCATCAAGATACAGTATACTAAATTACATATTGTTAATAAATTTATCATTAAATTAATGGCACAAAACAAGTATGTCACTCAACTATGAAATCCATGAAACCATACCAATTTAAGAAATTACATCATTTACCCAACCTAGTAAATTTGAGTACCGATTATACACCTACTCATAAAAACATGATCCTTATCAAATTCCATCATCTAGCTCTACTTTATAAAAGAAAATAGTAAGAAAAAATCTAAAAGGGCTACGATTCCACTTTGTAGAAACTCATCTCAGGTGCCACTTACTAGTACACCAAGACGATGGGAACAAGTCATCACACATATTTCCCTGAACACCAGGGGATTCTGACTACAGTAATGGTTCGAGGGTCTATATGTGGGGAGACTATTCCCTAATAGATCATACCGAGAAAACCTAAAATGATCGATTATAAATAGTGAAAAATTAAATAAAAAATAGACAGTGGAGGAAATAATGTATATAAACCATGAAAGATAAATAAAGAACTGATGAAATCATAACAAATAATAATAGATAAAAAATCATATGATCATGGTATGATGTTGTTCTATTAAAAATAGGTATAATGAAAATAGGGGAAACAGTCATATAATGAATGATATAAAAAAATACCAAAAAGTACAAACACAACTACAATGAGCATATCTATTAAAGGCTTGGTCATATACCCCATAATCCATCCGGAAAATGTAATTCGAACACCTAATGTTGCCAGATTCAAATTATTAATACATGATATCATGACATTTTTTAGGTACCATAGGCAGACCAAGAAAGTTTTCAGATAAAATCATAGTAGGACAACACCAATGGTGTCTGGATCAATTCATTTTATGAAAGAAACAAATGAAAACACTACAAAAATGATAAATTAATGGAAATAAATGAATAAATAAAAAAATACATTCTTTTGGGATCCAAAACGGACACACAATAGATACCACCTACATCAGCATATGTTTAATGTTTGAACCAAGGTAACTATACAAGTAATAACATATCTACATGGGAATCTGGACATTTATAAGAAGTGTTGACGAACCCCTAGATTTTTATTTGGCACGGTGCATATGACTATATTATAATAATCAAGAATGGTCAATATTTAAATAAGAGGTATCACATGTGAAGCATGAATGAATTCGATTAAATCCAATAATGGAGTCCTAATCCCATACAATGCGATCTATAAAGAATCACAAGGGTTCTAATAAGAGCGTTTATTATATCCAATTCCACAGAGTCCATCCAAGGCATCCTATAAAGTTGTTTATTGAATAACTCATGGAATGGTGAACTCCGAGTTCGTACCAATATATCACATAGGGGACCAGGTATCACCAGAGCCATGGTGTATCCATGTTTTCAATTATTTTTCCATGGTTTCGCCACTAGTGAATTGATGTCGATCCCTATAATAAATAATAAAATTGTAGAACCATTACCTGGAACGAAAATGTATCTCTCCTATGATGAGAAGTAGATCGAACCAAGCATATCAAGTCCATCCACAGTATCCTTACTTCAAACTTGTGTCCTCTCTCGACCCACATGATAGTAAAGCATGTAAACCAAATCTAATTTCATAAAATGTATTATAAAATCACATTTCTTCAATATGGCCCTCAATAAAAAATTCTAAACAAGCTATAAAAGTTAAACCACTCAATCCAATCAAATATAGAACACAGAAAAAACAACAAGCCTATGAATTTCAGCAAATCGAAGAAGATATGTCATGGGGCATAAGAAAAAAATACATTCAACATAATCATGAGAACAAGAGGAATGGTATAAGTAAGAAAACATAATGAACCACAGAATAATAATATGCCACATGGCCTAAAACATGATCAATGGTGTTTGAGCATAAGCATTACCCTATAATGGGCATAACTCATGGCCTAAAATTCATGTCAATTTGATTTATAAATTTATGGCATTTCATAATTGATATACCCAAACCCACATGGTGGTCAACAAATTTACAAATGGTAATTTAAGCCATTTAGGTGGGAAGAGCCAAAGGGGTGTCTGATGATAAAGAAACAAACCCACGAATTGTTTTATCCAAAAGGTTTGTCACAAAACACATGAGGAACTCATTAAATTGGTTTATTAAACATATTTCCAGCATCAATAGAAGGGTCTACTTGTTCTAATGGTGAAATGACATTTAAAAATATGTTAAATAATTGTAAATACATATACCATATATTGTGATGTAGTATCACTCTACTCATCTGTTTTCAAAGTTTGAATCGATCAAGAATCACAGAAATCGAAGAAATCATCAAACTCTATGAGAATAGTGAAAAGTAATCACACCTAAACAAGACTCGACAAGATGGAATAAAATTGATATAGATGGGGTATGATCAAAGGGAATACTAACATATTTCCAACGGATTTAATTTTGAGAAAAATAGTTTAAAAAAGGAAAGTGTAATCTTTATATTGATAAAGGAGGATGGGAGAGATCCCTTCATGAGAGAGGAGGTGGTGTCCATTGGATGTAATAAGTAAAATGAGGGGTGAATTATTTTAAAAGGTTAATTGAAAAATATAATATTCACCACAAGATGTAGGGGAAAATTGTTTGGATAAATTATTGGCCAAACCATTTTATAACTATGCATTAGGTTCTACATTAATGGGTCACCAAACATGCCTAGGTACATTGTTTGTCTAACCATGTACAATCTGTGTGAAATTCCATTTACATGAGGTTATGTATTCCCATAATGATATGCACATGGGATCACTTGTTTTGATAAAAATCATGATTCCCCCAACACCCCATTGTCTATAACTCCCCAATTTATGCAAACCATGTGGATTTGGATGCACAGTTTCTACTAACCATGTTGCCGAGTCAACCACTTAAAAATTCAGGACTCTAGCCTCTGAATGATCTCCATACACCGTAGATACCCCCTTAACACCCATAAGAATAATTTATAATTCTTTTAAATATAATTAAAAAACAATTGTTCTATTCTTTTAGGAGAATCCATGAAAATACATTGATGTATTAGGATGTTAGTGTTATAATATTTTCAAAATGTATTTATTGAAATTTGTGAGCTTTATCCATGAAAAAAGATATTACCTAATATAAAATGTATGGATGAGGGTATTTACTAGCCAAAAATATAGTGGGGCCAAATTTTGTTTCATGTGTGGACCTTTATTCATCATTCAGATCTATTTAATGCATTAACATATATTGGTCTTCCAAATCAGATAGGACAATAATTTCTTGTAAAGTACCTATTTTTTCCAGCAATCTTCTCTTCATTTTACATGAATATTATTCTAGTGTATTATTTTTGAAATATGTTTTTGAGGAGAAAATCCAAAACCCACATCTTTAATAGCGCCATATTGTTGCAGTCTCTTCAAAGCTACTAAATGTAGTATTTCTTCTAGTACGATCACTACTGTTTCTTATGCCAAAATTTTGTAAAAACATATGAACAATAATATATATTTCGATTTAATAATATTATAAATTATAAAAAAAATATTATGTCATACATACACAATTTTCTATTACTTCTTTTTGGTTTTCATCCATTAGTTTACCCTACTTATTTACATTATCCTACATCCACATCACATGAAGTAGGGTTGATGTATCTTCATATTTTTATTCTAAAATATGAAAATAAAAAAAGGAACATATCTTTTTCATAAAACAAAAAAGATATATTTTTGATTTAAAATAAATACCAATATCTTCTTAAGTGAAGAGCACTACATTTTTTCTTTGTGATAGTGGTATATTGGTTTGGACACACATGTTTAATTTTTATAAATCCTTTCATGTTTCATAAATTAACAATTTTGAATACAATTTTGATATAATAATTAATTTCAAATAATATTTTATCAACTACATTTCACAAGAAATGATTTCACATTATGATAATTAGTGATATCATTCCACGTTTACTACTTTATAATGTTTGGATAACTAACAGGTGGGTGGGTATTTATTTTCCCCTTAGTATCCCAAGGATTTAACATGGTAAAATATCCAAGAAGCCTCTATGGGATTTTCAAACATCCATTAAGACATATTTGTTTTTTAAATCCATTAAAATTAACAAAATCTGTAAGAAATAATGAAAATTAAATAATTATTTTATTATATAATTTCTATGTTAAAATAGATAACATATATCGTAAAATTGAAAATATATATTCCAAAAGGGTATTCATCATTATATGCTACATGTGGTGTCAAAAATCTATATCAATAGGCACATTAATCCTCATTATGACCCTAATATTACTAATAATCATTTAATTTCATTGGTAAATAGGTTAGTCATGATGATTCTAGACAACAAAATTTTTATTATTATTACTTATTTCAATTATAATCTTATTAAACCCAATCATTCTGTGTAATTATAATTTCATTCATAAACATGTTTTTGATCCCATTAATAACTCCGTAGTTTCATTATCAACCACATGTTCTTTCCTTGGACAAATAAAATCATCATGTGCAGAATTCATTTTCTACATGTTTAGTTAATAAAATAACTTATATTATGTTAATATATTATAGAAAAAATAAGATTATTAAGGAAGTCGTAGTATAATAAAAACATATTTTCCTTCTTATTGAAAAATGTTTATTTTTTTAAAAAAGATGAAGGTATTTGTGCCATCTATTAATAATTTGATTAATCTTTATTGATTCTCCTATAATACATAGAACATTGTCTACATTTTTACCGCCTTGAACTGATTGTGATAATACAATTAAAGTCTTATCCTTGATTGAATTCACATCAGTTGTTCTATTTACGAGCTAGACATATTTAACCAATTATTGTTTTTTATATCTGACACATAAAATACATTCACTGCTTATGATACCAATATCAATGGATCATAATTTTCCCCTTACATGCATAAATTGTCCTTCATGAAGCCGATTTTGTCAAAAATCACTACACTCATATTGTCAACTCTTTTGTAATGGAAAATTGAAATTTGAAATTTTTACAATCGAACTCTTGTATCTATTAGATAATGATACAATGTGATATATTCTCATAAATTTTATTTTTATCCTTGGAATTAGATATGTGTATTAACTTTTCCTTAAACATAAATCCATTTGCATATTACTATAGTCATTGTCTAATTTTTTATATAATGTATAATAATCGATTACATAACCAGTATAAGATAAAGAATTTTCATTTAGTCCCACATCTTTCCATCAATGTTGTTTGAAAATTCAATTCTTATTTTCAAATCACTTCATATAAATATGATCTCGAAAACATCATATAAATGATTGATTTTTTATATATAATATACATCCTTCATCCCTTAATAGATTCAAATCAATAAGAATTACTTGGTGAGATTCAATGTGTGGATAAACATCTTCACCAGTATGTAAAATATAAAGATGTGATTTCTCCCATAATGTAATGGTAATGGTAACAATAACTATTCAATAAATCACTTTTCCTATAAGGCATATGTTGTGACAATACTTTAGTAAACCAATTCTATCATCATCTAATATGTACTCAGTACCGAATCGAATAACTTCTTCAATGATAGATCATTCTTCAAAACATCATTCTGGCCAACATAGATTCTTGTCATAGCCTATCAAAATATTCATGTACCATTCAATGGGTTAAATAAATCTATATTATATTGGACCACATAGTTGATCCTCTAAAACCACGCGAATCATTTTTTGGACCATAATATCAAATAATAACAGTGGGAATAACATCTCTAATTCACATTAGAGGATTGAAAAATCCATATTTGTGATTGATAACATTGTTGGGCCTATAAATTTATAGTATATGTATTTGAAAAAAAAGTATTGTTAATGGGCGTTATACATTTTCAGGAAAAATGAAACATAATTATAGAGGCCAAAAATATTATATCAAACAATACAGTGACACGATTTTAGTCCCTATAACATGAAATTAGTCTTTTAAGTGAAATTATTATTTGAAGAATACCCCTATTGACATTTTACAGATTAAGAAAGCTGAAAATTTGTATTTTTTTATATGAATAGAGTGCATGAAACAGGATGAAGTAAATTACACTCTTTACCCTCCATTGGATCTATCTATTCCCTTATCCCCATATAAATCATGTACAATTTAGACATGATTAAATATTTATTCAATGAACATGTATAAGGTTCCAATAACAATATCAAAAATATTATTTACATGCATGAAATCATGAAAATATATGACGTTCAAAAAATTCCAATACAGAAATTTAAAAAAATTCTAATCATATTTAACGTCATATCAGATAGTCTTTCTTAAATGGATTACCAAAAATATTAGAAATATATTTTTCTTTATCAAAAAATTGGCCGAGAATTTTTGGATTTGGTTATGTACCTTATTCAGTATTCCCATTGAATGTTATAACCTTGGATCAACATTTATGTCATCAAGATAAAAAATTTAAGTATCCATAACACAATGTTTCCAATGAATGTGTCTAGCAGATTGAGAGTGTGAATTTTCAACAAATTAGACACCCCAATATATCATTATTTTTTTCAAAAGAAATTTTCCAATATACGAAAAATTATTTCTCATCCCATACATCATGACCCTCAATATGAACGAACCACTTCTATGAGAATAATACATTGTAACCCTTGTTTCCAAAATCAATTTAAATCATTCATCAATAGATCCACATATACATAACTATCATTATGTGGCTGTTTCCTTCAAAATATAAGTAGATAAATATAATTTATTTTTAGTTCATGAATAACCATGGAGGAAAATTATACACTACCTACATGACATGACATGAACTCTGAGTTTTTTTTTGTAAAACAAAAGAATTTATTATCTTTAAAGAATATAAAAGATTGGATTTTTTTAGATAATTTTAAAATTTCGGATTCTCAAAAAGAAATTTCTTATACGAAGGAATGTATTTTGGATGGCCTAGTTTCCAATTTTTAATTATTGTATATGAATTCCATGTCAATTTTCATGTTGTTTCCTAACATCCAAATAGTCGTATAAACCATGTAATGATAGGAATGTTTGATATGTATTTCAAAGGACTGGATTCAACATTCTTGTATCGATCCACATCAAATGAAGGGAATTTTATGTGTGATTAATGGACCTTGTAAAAAATGAAATAATTGGACAAGCATGTATTATTTAGAGATAATTCCCCCTGAAGATATAAATCATTTAGCATTATATATTCAACAAGGAACATCATTTTTTTCTGGTAGCATATCAATCAGGAGACAATGAAGTTATGTAAAAATGGTGTCGGTCCATCCATAACCTGTTTTCAAATTATATAACATCAATAAAATTATCAATGTTGTGTAGTTAGTATAACCATTATAAAATATTATCTTTCTAAATCCATTTAACTAATCAAAAAACATGGCACATTCATGAATGTCATCATTAATTTTCATTTTCAATTCTTTCATATAATCTCCATCATCATTTACATTATTAGTTATAAGAAATGATCCATATACCATAGTACCATACAAATATGATTGTACATTCTATTTTTTCCCCAGGATTAATCTATCATTTATAGCTCTGATTTATTCTGTGATAAATCAAATCGTCATCCAGCTCTCCCAGAATATTTTTTCTTGAATAAAAATAATGTAAAATGGACAAAGGATTTGGTAAGTGACATAAGAATGTTATATTCAATAAATGATAATCATTATAAATATATCTTCATACCCAATTATCAAACAAGTAGAGTGATACTATTTTTAATTCATTTATATATTATTAGATTCATGAAATATTCATTTTTTATTAAAAATAAATAAATAAACATAAGATATTCCTATCTAAATGTGAAATTTATAGATAAAAATAGTAAGGGGAAACCAAAATGATAGGTTGTTCCAAGTATTGGATGAATATTGTTCAAAGTAGTTAATCAAAGATAGGTTCATGTTCAAAATATATGGGGGACGATTCTCAATAATCCAAATGAAAGAATAAATGTTTGGGAGATGTAGCAGATCAAGAAGAAAATTTTCTGAAAAAATCTAAATGTTCATCCACTAGTCGTTGGAAAATAACAAAAAAACATTTCTTTGTTTTTTTCCTAATGATGAAGAAGTTATCAATAAAAATGGTTTGATAGACGATCATATCATACAATAAATGTTCATAGTTCCCATTCTCTTTTATACCGCATTGTAAATTCATAATGTCTTGAGATATATGATGATATTATCTCGAGTATATATGAACAAGAGTACATTTTATTGAAAAATTATTTCCCCAAACAATAAAATTCAATCCATGTGGAAAAAGATGCATGATTTCTTAGTACCACTTATTTCAGACACTATGGAGTGGATAATTTTGGTATAAAATTAATGAAACATCATGTTATTGGGAGAGATTTGTAATTTATGTCTCTATCTAATGTAGTAATTGTATCCCTTATTTATGTAAATTCAATTAGATAAATAAATTATTCGGTAATTGTTTTATATAAAAGACACTTAACTAATACAAACTACCCCATACATAATTATAGTGAAACATACACATTAAAATATTATGAGTATAAAATGTGTAACATCATTATGAAAATTAATATCAAAATAAATCTTCATGAAATAAAAAATATTAATATTCTTTGATATAAATACATGTATTATAATTATATATCATTATATTTTAATTTTAAAGGATGATTTAATATTTTCTGATAAATTTGAATTGATGAATTTTAGTGATAATGAATAATAAATATGTAATTATTATACTCACCAATGTTAAAAAAAATTAAGAGACACTATTATAATGTGGGGTTTTAATTATACTTAAAAAGATAATTAATATTTTTTAAATGTTTATTACCATAATATATATTGTCTCAATATATTAAAACTGTTACAACAATTTAGATATTTAAATGGTTAACATTGTGTCAAATTATGAGACAAGGCCAGAAATATAACAAAAAGGTATCTCTAATCAATTGGATAAGTTAGTTTTATACCTACACTATTTATAATCCAAATATTCGTACTTCAATTTTTGTTACCATGAATATATCATCACCTTTTTTAATAATGAACATATATTTATGAATGTTGTTCTTCTCTAACATAAAAAATGAGGCATCCTCCACCCCTTAAAACATTCACTGAAAACTAAAAATCTCCAATATATTATGCTATATTCAAATTCCTAATAGTACTTCAATTTACATTTTTGTTGAGATTATTTTGTCTAGAAAATGTTTTAAACCCATCATCTCTATGATTTACTTCAGGAGGAGATTCAATCTCTCACAAAAATTGATTTGTTCATTATGGTTTTTCTTCTAAATATTATTCATCCAACTCTTACTAAATATTATTTAACACATTTTTAAATTTTATATAAAATTATTAATATTCAATAAAAGTTATATTATAATTATAAAATTGAAAATTATAAGTCCTTCTGATGTAATTAAACATTCCTTTTCAGGTTTGAATTACCTAATATATGATTGAATAAATCTAATGAACAAAAAAAATATTTTAGAAATATATAAAAATTTTATGTAGATTTGAAATGCATTGTGTAAATTTTCCCAACCACTAGATGAGACTTGATAGTGACTCTAGTGGTTTCCTCACAAGATGAAGAGACTTGTTCTATGATTGGGATACTTTTGTTTTGATGCCGTTCTATAAATAAAATGCATTTCACAATGTCCATAAAATCAAAACACGCCACCAATCAATTGAACACAGCAAAAAAATCACAAAATGATGACATATCACAAACCTCAACCAATATCTAGTCCATAGATACAAACACATCAAAATAAGTGAAATTATTTTAAACCCTTTTCCTGGGTCTCTTTATGAAATCACTCTTTATTTTTAATACCAAATCCATTTAAAAAAGCATTTTCTAAATACCATATTGGCACTATGTGCTTTACAAAATAGTATATAAGTTGCCATTTTTTTAAATTTACACATCTTAATATAAAATTCAAAATATCAAATAAAAGGAACAATCAAAATTCATAAGTATACTTTTTTAATTTTTAAAATTCCCCTTGAAATCCTTTTTTAATTCCATATGAAAATTGATTTTTATTCAACACATAAAGGGATACGAACCAATTTTATATAAAAACTGTTAGCATCACGTAAATTTTTTTAAAATTATATTAAAAAACATCAATAAACAATTATAATTTTAAATCATTTCCCAAGGAATATATAATCACTGAATTGTTTAGAACATTATATCATCACATTGAAATCACCTCTTGAGTTTCAAAACAGTAAATCTATTTTATTTATTGTTTTATGAAAAACTCATTTTCTTATTTCAAAGCCCAATATAATATTTGAAATGATCTTTCCTTTTTCCAAACTAAAATTGAAAACATGAATGATCATAAAATTATTAATAATTCTCCCTCAAACAATTACACATAAAAAACCACTAACCAAGGACACATTTATATACCATTTTGAAATAAAAAAAATTAAAATAACGTTTTTAAGTATGTTTGAAAAAATAATAACAAAAAAATTAATAATACATTATTAATAAAAAATAAGAATGATTATTTTAATAATAATTGGACATGATGATAATTTTATATATTCAAAATAAAATCAAGATTATTAAACTCATTATTAAAAAATTTTAAATCCATCATGAATAAAAAATTTATTAGATGTCAATGGAAAATTAACAACCTAAATCCGTGAGCCACGATAAAAAATTACTTAGGTATGTTTGGCCATGGATGAAGGATCCTCACACTTCAGTGATCATGGATACCCATTACACACATTACCCTTGGGATATATACATAGCATGTAGGATCCCACCGCTACATGTGTCTTCATGCCTCATCATTTTTAAGTTAGTGTTTTTATTATAGATACCATTATTATGTAGAGATAATCATTCCTAACATAATTTTATTGGAATACCAAAAAAATAATGAAGTTCCCATAGATGTAATTCAATATTCAATGAAGGGTAAATTCATTTATCAAAAACATATTTCATAAAATATCACAAATGAAGATAGAAATCAATGATTTCTCATGACATAAAGTTTATTCAAAAATAATAATCAACATGTTGTTATAAATATTAATGAAATTGGAAACTATTTTTTAATGGATCAATGTTAATGTTTTTTAAAAAAATTGAATACATCATTTGAGAATAAAAATCATGAAATATTCAGTTTGTACTGGATTTTAAGAATCACCCAAAATAAGACATTCAAAAACATATGATTTTAGGAATAAGCTATAAAAGTGTCAAACATGAATCATGGCTAAATATCATAAAAAAGTTAGATTATTCACACATCATTCCTTATTTTATCCCTTGACCAAAATAGTCTCTAATTATTTATTATCCACACAAATTATTTAAATACCTTCCCGAAACATTTTCAAAATATTTGGAATATAAAGAATCTCATTAACTTCTATGAAAAATATTTATGAAAATAAATTGCAATCCCAATATAACATTTGAAATTCAATATAACATATTAAAATTCTAATCCGCCACTTTGAAATGTTAGTAACTTGAATCTATATAAAAACCATTCTTTAATGATAGGAAAACTGAGTGATAACTATAAAATCCATTTCAAAATCCAATTTTATCCCTGAAGACTCAATGAGTATAATAAATACAATTATTAAAAAAATTAAAAAACCAACATAATAATAATGTAATAAATAATTCAAAAATTAAATTGTCATGCATGGGAAGACACAACATGACACGTGAGAAAATGAAGAAACCATGTACGACAGAGATAAGGGGACAACCAGGCAATATCACATTCCCTAGAAAACAAACCCACAACAAAATTCAGAAGATATAGCCCCATAGGGTTCATCCAGGAGTTTGTTAAATTTGGAGGATGTTGAAATGAGGGGGGACAAAAATAAAAATAAGAGGAGAAGATGAATGAAACATAGCTATTGAAATATTATCTACAATCACAATACAACTCCATAGTAATGCACACTGTGGAACCCAAACAAGAAATCAAAGAGAGAGGAGGATAGAAAAATAACATAACATATATTATAGGGTTGCTTTCTCTGAGATAAAGATAAGTGGGAGTGCCGATAGTAGTGGACTTCAAAGAAATATTGAGAGGAATGGCTAAAAAAATTTCGGTTACGGTTCTTTTAAACTTATCAAGGAGGTCTTTATTAGTGTTTCCAAAAAGCAGTAATAAATGGTATTATTTATAGTGCATCTTTACTGTGGATAAGGATATATCATTATCTGCAATAAATACGTGTTTGATAAAGGTCATATTTATAAGTGATGATGTTTTAACGCTGATAAAGATACCTTTTATCAACCCTTGATTATTATAGATAAAGATATATATTTATTATCCATAAAGAATGTTTAATAAAAGATATCTTTATCAATATTAAAATGTGATCGTTGATAAAGGATTTCTTATTATAATAATAAATTTATATATTTGTAAATATATTGATAAATAGTTTTAAATGATTATAATTTGGGTTATATCATTATATATATATTTATATAATTATATATATTTAATAAATATATTAAATATGTTCATTATTTTTATATAATTATTATAATTTTATAAATATTTAAATATAAAATTACTTATTTATTATTAAAAAATTTATTTTTTAAAAAATTATATTAATTTTTTTATTCTTATAAATATATAATTTTAAAAATATATTTACTATAAATTTGTAAATATATTTATGAATATAAAATTTGTTTTAATATTTATAATTATTTATTTATTAGTGTAATTATATTTTTATCACTATATTTATTTATATATTTATATATTTATTTAATAAATTTCTATGGAAATATATATATAAACATAGTAAATATATATTCTTCAATAAAATATATTTATTATAATTTTATAATTATAAATACATTGATATAAATATATATTTATATAATTATATATAAATATATTTATTCATTAAATATAAATATAAATATAAATATAAATATAAATATAAATTTACAAAATATATTCATTATTTGAATATATTTATTATAAATTTAAAATTATTTAAATATATAATTATTTACGAATAATTATAAAAATAATTTCTAAAAAAAATCTATATTTATATATTTATATAATTATATAAATTTATATATATAGTATATATATATATATAATTATTATTTAAATATATTTCTAAAAAATATATAATTATTTAAATATATATTTGTTTATTAATAATTATATAAATACTTTTAAAAAAAGAAAATATTTATTTAATTGTTATTTTAAATATATAAATTTATAAATATTTTCAAAATAAAATTTATACAGAATTTTATTTATAAAAATTTATCTACAAATATAATTTTAACATTAACAATTAATAAAAAATATTAAATTCATACACCATAAAAATAAGGGAAATAGAATAATTAAAAATGGATATGTTTTAAAAACAATGATGAATTGGATATGCTTTACTAATTAAATATAAAATATTAATTTTCTTGAATATATATTGAAAAAATATGAATTTATATTGAAAATACTAAAATATTGTAAATATATTATTTAATATATTTTAGTAAATTATTAGATTAAAAAAAGCAACAAAAAATATTTAAAATCAATAAATCATACATAACTATCTTAATATTAAAAATAAGTAAATAAATTTACCGAATAAAAAATAATATATTAAATATATCATTTATAAAATGAAATTCTAAAAGGATTATTACTATCTCAATAAATTACCTTAATAATAGGTGTATGTTTGTCTATATAATATTTCATTAATTATATAAATATTTTTGTGTGTATGTTGTTTTTAAAAATAAATCAATTATGTATATGTATGTGTGAAGCCAATGATAATCATTTTTGATATATGTAATATTAATTGAAAAATCATTAGACATTCAAGTAATGTCCATTACTCAATATTATAAGTCAATATTTTTATTTGTTATTAATTTTTAATTATAATCCATTCTTATAAAAAATATATGACTTATTTAAGGAATGTATAAATATTTTACATTTTTTAATTCATATTTTTTAAAAATATAATATATATTGATATATATATATATATATATATATATTAAATGTATTAATTAATAATTATGAACAGAAACTATAAAAAATGAATAATACATTAATATGTTTTTAATTATTATATTTTTTTCATTTTATACATTTATGTAATATATCATATTTATTAATAATTATAATTAATAAATAAATTCTTATATTAAATTCATTCATTTTTATTAATAAATATTCCATTAATATTTTCCAAATAATTTTGGAATTTATTTATTTATAATTATCTTCTTTAATTATAAAAATTTATTGATTTTATATATTTAAATTATATATATAATATTTATTAATATCTATAAGTTTCATATAAGTATATTAATGTTATTCATTTTTATTACTAAATTTTAAATTAATAATTTTTTAATTTATATTTTTTAATATTCTTCTTAATTTAAATAATTTTTATTTCTACTTAAATAATTATTTATATTTATTCAATATATATATGTATATTCATTTTAAACTATTTATCAAAATTTATAATATATATACATATATATATTAAATTTTTGAATAATTATTTAATTAATAATAAATTAAATATTTTTAAATTTATTCATTTGTATTGATTTTTTTATTAATTTTTCAATTCTCTCATATTTTTAATACATTGAAGAATTTTATTTTTATTGGAATAAAAATTTGATACAGTGCGATTTCTGGTGATGTTGAATTCGGTCATATGTATGATAGTAGGAAGGCTTCGTAGCTTATGATGTGGTAGAATAATTTTTAAAGACAATCCTAACCTGTGTAATTCTGATGTGGGGAAGATGTGTGTTATTAAGACCTTTAGCAATTCAAAAAATATGAAGTGATAAAGGATACCCATTATCAATTCTTTTCTGTCAGCTGTGATATAGGCCATCATTGTATATAGTATGCTTAGTAATAGTGATCTCATTCATTCCACTGTATTCCCATATATTTTACAAGAATGAATATGTCTGTGTATGAAAAATGTTATTTCTCCTTCTCTATAGGATAATTATCAAGTGTAAAAAATGCATGAATATGCTTTCCTGAAAGAAATGAAGCCATGGTCCTTCTTTATAACAACAATTCCTCATTTTTAAACCCTTTCATCATTACATAAATCGAATATAATCATGCATATATGATTAGAAAGAAATGATATTGTTGAACGACTTTCACAACCCCATTTATGTTGTATTATATGGTATTTCATATAGCTTCAATCCAATGGAATAAATCTTCAAATTACCTCATGGAAATGTTCACTATTATTCCTTGTAGTTTGATTTGTCCCAAGGTGATATATATTCATTGTTATAGAATACATTATGTTTTGTATGAACCTAAATTCTACATTGGTAAAATTTTCATTCATCAAGCAATTTATTTTATTCGTGTGGCCTTCACAATTTTACTCATTATTTTATTGGACATTGTGATTCCTTCTTTTACTAGATATGTATGAATTAATAAAAAATTTCATGCAATTATATTTATATAAAACACACTCATAGTCTTTGGAATGTTCTATATAATATGTGTAATACATGAACTCTATGTCTTTTGGGTACACTATTTCTTAGTGGCTATAAAATGCACTGCATGTGGCCGGATCCTCAAAATCCATTACAGTCAATCAGTTATTCTATTCATACAGTATGTTATCCCTGATACATATGATCGATAGTTTCTCACTACATGTTTCATAATCATGGTAGGTTTCCTACTATTGGAATTCTTCATGCGGTATCTCAATCTATCATACCTCGTGATCCTCATGTTTCTCAGTGACTCCTTCTTGTGTTTTCTCCTCTTTGTATATATGGTAGGATAATCCCACATGATCAAACCACTAACTGTTCATGTGTATAGATGATCCTCCTCCATCATGAAGAAACATATAACATAGTGTATGTCTAGGTCCATACACGTAGTAACCTTATAACTTATTTTCGTAGGATTATCTCATATGATTAGATAGAAACACATACGGTCGGTCCATCTCATGCTACATGGTCACTACAGAGATAGTTTTGTTCTTGGTATGAATATGTTCTTTCAATTTATAAAATATGAATATGTTCGGTTCTAATTTTACTATACGTTCATTCTAAAGATGTTGTATAGAATATCATTAACCTCAAAAATATGATGGTGACATTTCATAATTGAATTTTTCCATGCATTATATGTATAACATAATTCACTGATAAATATCACCACAGAATGTTTCATTCCATCCTCGACCTTTGTATAAAATTTATTTGTACCAATATACCATGAAAGACTCCCTCTATTCTAGAGAAATGCTTATTGGGCGTCAGATTCATCCCTTCAGTCTCTTGTTCCCCGCACATGTTAGAGGATAACTCCCACGATTTCCTCTACATGCCTTACCATGTATTCCGATTTTTACCCATGCTCCCAATTTCATACTCTATACACCATCATCCCTGAATTATCCTATTTATCAATTTAATATCTTTGTTTGTGTGTATGGGGATTAGTTTTTTGAGCAATTTACATTAATTTTCTAGTATTGGACATTTTTAGAAATAAATTCCATAAATTGAATTAAAATTTCTACAGACATACAAATGGTCAATGAAAATCATACTTCATTAAAGTAATGTTTTAAATTCCAAATCATCAACCTTAAATATATTTATTTTTTCACATGTATGGGTACTCTATTTTTGCAAAAATAAAAAAATTTAATTTAGGAAACAATATTCATTATTCAACACTTATTAGCATATGTTCTTTCATAATTAATACCAATTATCAAATCTATATAATTAAATTCAACTTCATCAAAATAAGTATTCATAATAATTTATACATCACAATGTTTTGACTCTATATAGTAATCACCCCTTAATTAATTTTAATGAATAAATAATAGTAGAAACATATACATCCAATATTCAATGATTTTCATAAATTTACAACTCTACAAATTCTATTTCATTTTTTGGGATCTCAGAAAAGTATTTCAAGCTATTATTCTTCACATTTACATTAATGGTATCCACTAATTATATATAAGGATTAGACTTCCTCATTATGAGTATTCTTCAACACATTGAAAAATAATAATAATAAATACATCACAACACAAATTATGTTAACAAATATACTACTTTGTATTTTGTTCTATACCAATAATAAAATGATATGTCAATATGTCCTTTATATTTTCATAATTATTTTATTCTCCAGAATTTTCTCATTTAATTTTCTATGTTTATTCCTTCCCACAAATTAATAATAAATACGAATATTTCAAGAGGTGGGATTGTATCAATTTACTCTTAAACTATGTTCCATAAATTTTTCACCTATTAGTCTACATAGGAAATGTTTAGTGTAGAAAATTACCAGGTTTTATATACAAAAAATATATATCAATTAATAAATATAAAACAATAAAAACTCATGTTTATTTAATTAAATCCTTATAAATATATTATTATATATTTAAACTGAATAAAAAAATTCCAATTTATTACATTTTTCATTATTTAATTGAAATGGAAATCTTACACTCATCTAAAAAAATATGTAACGAAATTCATGTTCAGATTGTATGATTTTGAAATCATCCTTGAGATCATTGTAAATTTTATTATAATGTATTAAACATAATTTTTCCATATTCAAGATAGAGTTTGATTTTTATTAACCAAGAAAAAAATAATAATAATCCATAACTTTTAATAGATCAATTATCATGAAATTTATAGAAAATATATTATTGAAAATTATAATGTTTTGAATATTATAAGGCTTATCTAAATTAAGCTAAAGTATACTTGTTTGCATTATCAATATAGCTTAGAATACTTACAGATAATAATAATATGGTATTTTATATGACCTATAATAATTATTCCATCTTTCTTCAAAACTTTATTTCTCTTTTGAGAACCAGATTACCCACAAATTATTCACACTTTTAGTTTAAAATAATACCTAAATATGATTGGAATAAGGAATGACATCCTTCACATTATAATGAGAGTAACAAGGATATTCTTATCTTCTTAATCATGACACCCTATTACATTCTAATACTTCCTTGATAACTTTATTCACAAAAGTTATTTTATTTTTTAAATTAGAATTCACTTTTGGAAACATGGATTATAATCCTCTTTATTTCTATAGAGTATTATTATGTTCCAATATGACACGTGCATCAATTGGTTTTTTTTTAATATTTATTAAACTAATTTCTTGATCTAGTTGTATTGTTATTAAATCCCTAGAATTATGGAAATCCAGATTTAAACTCCCACAGAACTCCTCATAGACATCATATTTTTAAATCCTCAAGTGAGACATATTATCTTCATCATGTAAAATATTTTCCACCGAATTATATTTTTTTCATTATCTAATTAATTTTCTAAAATTTTCAATTTATATATCACTTAGTTGAATATTATGTAATTCATTCATTTAATACAATTTATTTATTATTCCACGTGGAATTTTTTTAATATACACCACTAGACTAAAAGTTTTGTTTCTATCATGGATTGATTCATTTATGAATTTCTACAGCATGATACAATCCATTTTGATTTCAATGACATTCTTACTAAATTTCATCATGTGGACACTATTACCACAATAGAATATACTTATTCAATTTTTTTGGAACCCTTCTTGATCATATTTTTTTTTGTTTTTATTAATTAATTACTATCCCCAAAGGAAAACACATAGACCTTCTTGACAACCATATTGGAAGTATTAAATTTTCTTGTTTTATATGATTCATTATAAGGGTAGGATAAAATTCACTAGCTATATTATACAATATTATGTTTTCACATGTTCCAATTTAAATATTGACTGATTTTTTCCTATATACTTCCCCACTATGACCAATAATACTGAAAATACCAAATGGATTTCTAAGACAATAAATTTTTTTTATGATTTATGGATTTATTTCATTTCTCCCATGATTTCTACATTACCACAAAACATTCCTCCCTTGAAAAATTATTTCATTTAAATTTATTAGATGAAAAATTATTCAATAAATCAATATCCTTGTGACCAAACATATAAAAGTGCCATCAAAAGTCCAAAAATCATTATCTTTTTCTCAACGAATAGACCAATCAAGAATTAAATGTGTACATGTTTTGTGACATTTTAATGATTAATGACCGTTTTACAGAAAAATTTAATCATATAATTTCTTATAAACACATTATATTTTGTTTTAATCATCTCTATATTTTTATTCATCAATTCTTATACAGTTTTTGAGTTTAATCCTAGAAAATTCATGAAATAAAAGATATGACAAAAATAAAATCATTTGGAATTAATGGAATATTCATATTACAAACTACCATTTATTGATTAGTATATGATATGATGATATTTTTACCACTATATTGATGTATTTTTTTAATAAAAATTAATCTTATATGTTTTCATATTAGAATAAATATTTATAAATTTCTCAAAAAACATGGATTTAGTTTCTTATTGATTCCTCAATTTTATATCTTGATATACTCATTTCATACAAAGTAATCATTTATCATCTTCCAGTAGTTTTTTTTGTCAATAATTGTAATGGCGATGACCCTTTTGGTCTTTTATATTTCCTATTTTTTGTGATTGGAGTGTCCCGGGGAAAATATATGACTCATTAAAGAGTATTCCAAATTTCAAGGTAGGGCATCAGTGGCACAGATGGGCGTCGGTGGCACCGATGGGCGTCGGTGGCACCGAGGGGCATCAGTACCACCGATGGGAATTGGTGGCACCAATGAGATTTAGTGGCACTGATTGGCCTTAGTGGCACCAAGTATCATTGGTGGCACCAATGGGTGTTAGTGGCACAGATGGGTGTAGGTGGCACCTATGTGCATTAGTGGCATTGATGGGCTTAGGTGGCACCGAATGATATTCGTGGAACCAATCAAAAAAAGTGGAACCGATAAGAATATGTAGCACTGATGGGTCATGAATAGTACCACTCGAAATCAGTGCTACGGAAACAGTGATATGGAAACAATATCTGGGTGACGATGCAAGGGAGATGCTGAAAGAGCGAAGGTTCCATGGTGATAGTAACAGGGCAACGGTGAAATGGAAATGGTGTCAGGGATGTTATTCTAGGGCGACAGTGCCATGGTGATTGAGCCAGGGGGATAGTGCCAAGGATATGGTGTCAGGGCGATGGTTCATGGGTGACAGTTCTAGGGAAATGGTGTCAGGGTGACGGTGACTCACCAAACAATGAGTCCTCCCCTGTTTTCCATTACTTCCAGTTTTTCCACAGTAACATAAAATTTGATGTAAAAGTGATTCAATATGATTTTCAAATCAATTTAAATCCAGTAGAGAATGTTATAAACCCAAATTTATTGGGAAACCCATTGGTTATCAAAATGGGTTTCCCCCTTTCCACAGTGTCACACCTTGTTGTGTTTTAGAGTTCCCCCATAAAATTTTTCTTCTCTATGCCAAGAAAATTTAATAACTCATAGCTGTTTCCACCACCTATTTGAGGAAAATTATATAATAAAATTTAATTCCATCATGTGTAACTTCCCAACTGTGAGAAGTAACCGCGATCAACCTTTAATTTTGTTTAATATTTCATATCACGTAAATCTAGGATATAATCTTTTACCACCTGATATATTCTTATTCCATGGTCTCTTTTTCAATTCATTGGTGGGTTTGGAGTCCCTCTTCCAATGAAAAATTGTGCACCCATGTTGGAGCCCTTCTCTCTTATTCCTGGAGTCCATGGAGATTTTCTTCTGTGATTTGTGCTTCTCTATTCCATGGCACATAGACTAAACTAAAATCATTGATCATCTATGTAGGGTTATCCTTCATCTCTCATTATTGTGTAAAAGTGGGGTGGGTATGAAAATTTTTCCTCAGGGTGCGGATGAAACCAAATTTTAATGAAGAAGATAATCACAAATTAAAAAATGAAGGGGTTTGATTGATCTTGATACTGTTATACTCATTAATATTCACTTATATGTATTGAGTTGTATGGGATTATTCCCATTTAATTTAGTGGTCATTGGTGGTCCTTCTGTGCGTACTAATGAACCTTTATTTTTCAGTATGATCTTTTTATTGAATTATTGTAACATGAAAACTGTTTAATCACATAATGTTGGGTGAAAAAATTGATGACCAAAGAATAAAAATCATTTTATGATCACCTCGTTTAACCATATGGAATGAAGGAACATTACGAATGGTGTGGGTTAAATCTAGAAACAAATTTGATCTGTTATGGTAATATGTGTTGTTATTCATTATGATTCTTGTTGGGTTCAGTTTTCGGGGATGGAACCTCCTGTTATCTAGTTGGATTGTGGATATGTAAGACTATATGTTGGGGCTTGGTTTTATTCTAGTACCCCTTTTTATATTTTTACATTTCCGGAGAATTATGTGTGAATGTTTAAGTTTCGCATTGGCTTCCATTTTTTCTTTCGTGGATTGTGGCTATACATGTTAGTTTCATGGCAGTGAAGGAATTTTTAATAGAATCAATTGATCATGATAACAAGAATGGGTGGTGCTCAACTTTTAGTGGTTGTGATTTGGTGCATGAATGAATAGTAATAAGGGTGTTTGTATATAGGCTGGTTTCGGGACCCTTAAGTTGTGATGAGAGATTGTTTATATATATGTATAAATTTAGTTATTTTATTTATTATTCAAACCCCACCCATGTAGAGAACTTCTTGGAGAACACCCCCATTTCAAGGGGGAGGTTGTTTTTTCCAAAGACATATTGGTTGGCAGGTTATTAGCTCATTTCTTCTCCCTCTTCTGAGTAGCACAATACTCGTCGGGAAGAATGTGATGAACTAAGGTCAATTATATCCTAAGACTCTTTGTGTAGGATATGATGTGGTGGTTTCCCCATGTGTGTGTGGGATGGTTTGTTTCCCAAGTGTCTTCAAGAAGAGGCCAAGGTGTCTTTGTGTGTTGTGGTAGTCATTATGTCCCTGATGTCTATGGGAGTCGTTACATATGGTTGTGGTGGCCCAAGTTTCTATGGGTGGTATGTGGGATTGTGTGGTCCTAGGTGTTGGTGGGTAGGATACGTGGTTTAGGTGGTCCATAAAGTTGTTTTTGGGGTGGAAGTGGGACTGCATGGAAAATGGTGGGGATGTCTGAAACATAGGATGTTTTCAATAACTAGTGGGAAGGCAGAGAAGGGTACCCAAAAATCGATGTGCTATTACTATTTCTTACCTATGATGCATTATTTGTGGAGTTTTTCTTGGTGATTCAGGGTGTATAGTTCCCTTCTAGGAGATTTTGTAACCCATACTTCCCCATGTGGAATTAGAATACCACCCCACATATGCATGAGATTTTTTGGTTTTCCCCTACTGAGTATACCTATATACTCACCCTACATATTTAAAATGACTACAAGGTTTCTAGGTGGACTTCAGTGACCGTGTGGGGCCATAATAACTCAGAGTTTGGCATAATTAATGTTTTTGTTTTCCTTTTTTTGGTTCCTTCCCTTTGGAGTCTTCTTGTACTTTTAATGGGTTTACCTTTGAACATGCATATCAGAATGGGTTATTGATTTACATTTACTTTTAGTTTTTATTTTTTTTTTTTGGTTTTTTGTCATTGAATTACCTAATCACACTAAATAAAATACAAAATTCCGTCCACATCAATTGTGATTTTATACCATTAGACCGAGTCTCCACTTCTGTGCTGATTGAATCCACGAATCAGTGTTCATTATCTCTCCTTCAACATGTGGAAGGAACGGTCTGGTAGTTGGTTGTCCCTTTCAACATCATTGTGAATGCTGGTCATTATAGAATGTTATTAGAGTTTGGGTTCTGAGAGATAGGATATAGCTCATGGTTTGTCATAATATAGGTTTCATGGGATGGTGCGAAAAAGTGTTCGACCATCCTGGTGCATGAAATAGTCTAAGTTACACTGGATATGTCATAGGATTTTTGGACCCTCGTGATCAGATGTCTGGGAACTGAACCTACTAATAGTCCACATGAGGAAACACCGATTATAGGGTAGAGGCCCTAGGAATGGATCTTACATCATAATGACATGTGATCATGTGGGTTCTGGGTTTTCTGGGAATTAAAATAATCAACATGTTTAATAGAAATTTAAATGAAAAATTCTACACTACTTGGGAATAAGAATTCATTGATTACAATGGAGTTATAACTCCCAGTCAATAACCATGAGTTGTGCGGTCAATATAGTCCCAGGAGGCTAATATTGATGATCATCGTAGGACTGATTGAGAGAAGGAGGATGACCAATGCTAAAAGATGTTTTGTGCCTTTCAACTGCAGTACCTCGGGATGTATGATGGAAGCATCTCAGTCATGGAGACCATAAGATATCTCGAGGAGTTGGTGATATCTTTTAGCTTGATTTCAGGTGTAACTAAGTGCTGGGTTCTTTCATATTTGATCAAGATGTAGGGAGAGGCACATAAATAATGGATGCTCTACCTCGGGGAGAAGAGGGATGCGTAGGTTTCATGGACAATCTTTGAGAAGGAGTTCCTGGTGGAATTCCATTCTTCGACAATCATTACTGAGAAGCGGAAAGAGATTCTCTCCATTCAGTGAGGGAGTATGATGGTGAGGGAATTGGAGATCATTTTCATTTTTCTCTGGACCACTTCTCAGATGTGGTATCTCAGGTGAGACATTTATAATAGGCACTCCGACCCTCCCTTAATTAGGTTGTTACTCACTCCGTGCTACCGACGTACCTGGAAGTTGAGATGAAAGTTGAATTGGTTGAGAGGATGCACACACTGGGAGGTGTGCTGCATGAGTGGAGCCAGATGGACTTGTTAAAGTGGAAGTTTGTTAGTATAAGACCTCTATCATTAGAGCCATCCATTGTTCGACCGATGGGGAATGTTACCCAGTAGTTACATTTTCAATGTACAGTTCCTCTCCCTTTAATTGTGAGCCTAGGGATGAGTTTATTCATCTATCGTAGAAATGGACACCTTCAGAATCAGTGTCCATACAAGGTTCATTTTAATGGGACTGGGTACGTACAACGCCCCCCATACCATCAACAGTTTCAATCCATGCTTTTTCAACAGTCGTATTACGGACAGTGAGCTCCCACTCCACATAGAGAAATAATTTCATGATGAATCCAACCTCAGGGTGATCCTCAGGGACCTCGACCAGGTCGTGGTTGGAGAGGCACCTGACAGTTGAAGGGAAGAGGATATGGTCGTGGGCAGTATCACGCTATAGAGGTAGCAGTTTCAACAGGGCCATAGGTCATTAGTGGTATGATCATCTTTTATAATACTCATTCTTATTCCTTTTATGATTCGTGAGATTCACATTGGTTTGTTGAACATAGTCTAGACATTTCTCCGGGTCTTGATACATAGAGAATTCTTGTGGCCCTAGTATGGGGTACGCCAGTCAGAGGTCATACAAGATTGTCATATGTTTTCTGAGGATTTAGATTTATGGTAGGGACTCATCAGTATAGTGGGGAACTTATTTTAATATACATACAAACATATGATGTCTATTTAGGCGTTTAATGGTTGTTCTCAGTGTGTTCTATTATTGAATGCTTCTGGAAAAGTGCTGTGTTTTCAGATATGGGTGGCCAACTGGTGATGATCATCACAGAAAAGGGTTTTCAAGAGGTTTGGTGGTGGGTATAGTCCTTTAATTCCTTTTTGTATGAGCTTTCAATGGAATTAGTAATCACAGGGATGGTGGAAGTTATGAGTATTGTTAGAATGTTCCCATACATCTTCCCCGAAGAGGTCATTACATAACCCCCACGATGTGATGATGTGTTCAGGATAGACATACAACCCGGTGCCCATCATATTTTGAAAGATCCTTTTCGGATGTCTCCTTCTATGTTGTGGGTGTTATGGATTTTGGACGATGACTTGATGAATAATTTTTTTTTTCAACAAAGATCATAACCATGGGTTTCTATATTCTTAATTTTAATGAAGACAGAAGGTGGTCTCAGGATATGTAAAAACTATTGATGGATGAATCTGGTGAAATTCAAGAATTTTAACCCCCTCTGAAGGATTTATGACATTTTTTACCTGTTCAAGGGAGAAGGAAGGTTCTATAATATTGAATGGCAGTCAAGATATAACCAGTTGAGGGTGAATGAGGCTGAATTCTAAAATACTGCTTTCAGGTGCAGATATGGGCACATTGAGTTTGTGGCCAGGTTGTTCGGCATTATGAACACACCTGCTATATTCATGGGGCTCATGAACACAGTTTTCCAAAAGTATCTATACCAGTTTATAGACATGTTTCATGAATGATTCGTGATTTACTCAAGATCAGAGGAGGATCAAACCATCCATCTAAGGACGTTTTTAGAGGTCCTCTGACAGCACTAGCTCTACAAGAAGATGCATAGGTGAATGTTCCGTACATGATAGGGGAACTGAATAGGACATGTGGTTTCCAAGTAGAGAATTGTATTGGTCCCATCGAAGGTCTGGGAGGTTGTTTCTATGGCATCCCCAATGAACCTAGTGAAGGATTTATGTTTCTAATGCCTAGAAGGTTGCGTCTGAAGTATCATACACAACATACCTCGAGCATCAACTAATTTGAAAGACTTGACCAAGAAAGCCTCGACATTCATATGGGTTGAGTTTTTCCTGGAATCCTTAAATAATCTGAGGGGTATGTTGATCAGTTCCCTAGTGCTGAGGTTTCAAGAAGATGGGGAAGCATTTGAAGTGTTATGTGATGCTTTAGTCATTTTCATGGGGTGTGTTTTGAGGCTGTAGTGGGGAGTAATATCTTATGGGTATAGGATGTTATGTCCTCACAAATGTAATTATGCAACCGATGAACTAGAGCATGGAGATGTAGTGTTCACTTTGTAGTTATGGAATATTTACCTCAATGCAGACCACTACGTGGTCTTCATGTATCACAAGATCTGGAGCTATAACTTATACCAATGTGTCCTAATCATGAGACATTAGAGGTGGATGGATTTCCTTCAGGACCACGATTTTTGGATTTCTAAAACCTCATGGAAGGGGAATTTGGTGGTTTTTTCATTGAGTATGAAGCCGTATAACGTAGTTGTTCGAGAATCGGAAGATGCATGGAAGGTGATGGGGGAGATATTTTCCTTTCACCTGGATGAAAGGGTGGATAATGATAGTGGATTACTATTCCAAATGACAGTGCAGGCATCCTTTGTACAAAAAGTGGAGGATTCATAGCAGGGAGACGTAGAGGATGAAGTGGTGCACAATTGTGTTATCTAAGGCAATGCTCCAAATGGATGGTCAGATAATGGTCCAAATCAGATGCTTTTCCGCAAGAAGTTGTTTTTCCGAAAGATGATGTGGGATGGAGTTATCTATGACTTCAATAAATACCCCTTAGAAGTACACCCAAGAGTATCCATGATGTACCAAGGCATGAGGATTCATTTTTGGTGGCCCTAGGAGAAACGAGGAGTGGCGGGGTTTGTTGAAAAGTACCTCCTATGGTAGATGTTTAAGGATGAGAACTGTGTTCCAGGTGGTCTATTTTTGCCTTTAGACACCCCAGAGTGGTAGTGGGATGACTTCTTGATGGATTTATTCTCCGAACTACCAATGTTTCATGGAGGTTTTGTTGATCTCTGGTTGGTGGTAGACCTGCTAACAAAATCAGCTCACATCCTAGAAATCAATGAGTCGAGTGTTGTTGATGCCTTAGTACAGAGGTACATAGGCAAAGAGGTTATGTTTCATGGATTTCTGAGGTTCATAGTCTCAGAAAAGGATAAATGGTTTACCTCACGAGTCGATAAAGGATTTCATCATGATATTGTCACCCATCTATGGATCAAAACTACTTTCCACCCCAAGAGAGATCAGAAGATAGAGGCGACCATCTAAATGTTGGAGGATATGCTATGTGAATGTGTTCTAGAATTCAATGGATCAAGTGTAAAACACATGCCTATTGTGGATTGATCCTTCTATAATAGATATCACTCTACCATTTGCATGGATTCGTTCAAAGCCTTGTACGGAATACCATTTCATTCACTCGTATGTTGGACAGAGGTTAGGGAGGAATGTGTTCTTGACAAAATGGTAGTGTAGATCATGAATGAGAACAATTAGTTTGAAAGAGAGGGAATGAAGGTGATTGAGGCCCAAAATAGGTCATATGTCTATCATAGGAGGAGTCCCTTGCAGTTAGAGATTAGGGACCACATGTTCATAAAGGTATCCCCCATAGCGTGGGAAGATGAGGTTCGACATGGGGAGTATGCTTTATCCCATGTTTGCCAGACCCTTCAGGGTGTTGTGGCGAGTTGGTGAAATGGATTATTATCTGGAAATACCACTGCCGCAATAGAGGGTGCATGACATATTCCATGTGTCTCAGCTCCATCTGTATTTACATGATTACTAGAACATCCTCGACTTGGGATATATGGATTTCAAGGATGATGCGACATTCGGGAAGGGTCCAGTGTGGATTGAGGATCATGAGGAGAATGTGATTTTTAGGTGAACCATTACCTCGTTTTGTGTGTTGTGGATGAATGGTTCCTTTGAAGAGAGTACCTAGGAATGGGAGTCATTGATGCATTCCAAGTAACTTGAGTTGTTTTGTGTTTTGTTCTATGTTGTTTTTTACGTGACTGTGATGTGAGGATGACCTTGTTAATTATGAGATGGTTGTTTCCCTGGTTCTCTAAATGTGTGTGGAATTTTATGACAGTTGGGAGGTTAGAACATGATCCCTAATCAAGATGCATTAAATTGGATGTAATTAAACCCATGCGGGAAGGTTAGTGCGTCCAAAGTGAATAGTTTCTTGATATAGGATAAGGGACTCTCTAATTAATATGTATGGATAGTGTGGAATTAATATGTTTGTGTGGATTAATATGGGAGGGGAGCCATAGATCCTATAAAGTTTATTATTATGAGTGAGAGGCGTTCTTATTTGTCATGGAGATTTATTGTTGAAAGGTAATTTTTTTTGTGGTTGTTCGAACCCCTCTCTTTTCGTCGGATTTTCTCATTGATTCTGTAGGACAAGAATATTTTGAAAGGTATCTAATGTAATGGCCTAGACCATTTTAGTCCATTACCTCACCAAATTCTGCTGTTTGGAGTATCCTGGGGACCATCATTGACACATTAAAGAGATTTCCAAATATCAGGCTTGTGCATTGGTGGCACCGATGGGAATCAGTGGCACTAAGGGACTTTGGTGGAACCGATTGGTGTCAGGGGCACCAATGGGAATTAGTGGAACTGATGAGTGGTGGTGGCATCGATGGGCATCTGCAACATAGTGGGGCATCGATGGCACTAATCAGCATCGGGGGAACTAATGAGCGTCGGTGGAAACGAAAAGAATTAGTGGCACTGATGGGAGTTTGTGGCCTTGATGGGTCATCCATTGCACTAATCAGTATTAGTTCTAGGGAAAGGGTTCTAGGAAGAGTGTGCCAGAGTGATGGTGTGAGGGTGACGATGCCAAGGCGAGGGTGCCATGACGACGGTGCCAGGGCAAGGGTTCCAGGGTGACGATGTCAGTGTGATGGTGTCAGGGAGACGGTTCTAGGGGGACGGTTCTAGTGTGATGGTTCTAGGGTGACGGTTCTAGGGTGATAGAGCTAGGGTGATGGCTCCAGGGTGAAGGTGACACCCCAAACAGTGAGTCCTCATATGTTTTTTAGGACCTTCTTATTTTCCCCAGGTAATGAATTTTTTACGTAAAATATTTATAATCCCCTTTAAAAATCCTTTTGAATCCATTAAAAGAGGTTTTAAACCCCCATTAATTGGGAGACCCTTAGGTTATCAAAATGTGTTTCCCCCATTAATTTAGATTTTTACATTGAAAAATATAATAATTATTATTATTTAAAATTTATTTCATTAATTTAAGGTAAAAAGAAAACACATTTAAGATAGTTTTTTGAAAAGTATCCCTCTTCTGGTAAATATTAATAATACCATTCTATTAATTTTTTAACATTTAAGAATTTAATTGTAATCATTTAATTTCTATTAAAATACCAAAATATTTATTTAATAATAATAATAAAATATAATAAATTAAAAAATATTTTTGGAAAAAACATTTTATGATATTTTTATTTACATGAGGTTATATATTAATTGTAATTCTATAAATTATATTTCAAAATGTATACTAAAAATGTTTTAGTCATTACTATTCATTAAAATAAAATATTTCACTATTTTTTACAATAATGTTTGGTGTGATGCAAGATACACTATAAATAATTTATTTAAATGAAATATATACTAAAATCTCTACATGTTACAAGTATTAAACTCGTATAATGTTTATCCTCATAAATAACACCATTAATGAAGCTCATATTTCAAAAAGTTGGATGGAATGTGGGGCCGAAACCCATCATCTCTTGTTTTATTTATGAAAAAAGCCATATTAAAACGGGTATCATCTCATAACTAATCCCTTTACACCCAGCTTGTGATGGGAAACATCCAAACCTATTTCTCCCAATAACATGTCTGGAAGAATAATTAGTAATCCCCGATAAATCCATTGACATCATACCTTTAAATACAAGTGAATTCTTATCCCCATTACATTAAACTAAATGGACCAGTCCAATCACATGAATTTATAATAAGAATCTATAACAATGTGTTTTTTTATTCAGGATCTAATTGGATACTTGATATTCCTCCCTTGAGGTTCAATCCCAAATCCAAAACCACATTAATATGACATATCTACCATGATTGATAGTAAACCTAAATCCTTAAAGAGGTAATTTGACCTTCTTGTTCATCCCTACTAAATGATAACCTGTGTTCACCCCGATGATACACGATTATGTTGATTTATTTCCACTGGATTTAAATATATAACCACCCTTTTGTGACAATCCTAAATGGATACATTGACAAAAAAAGTTAAAAAGTTATATTCCACACATTATGAGACTATTTAGATCACCCCCAAAAAGACACTAGATTATTCCCTCTTTTATATGAATAAATAAATGCAATCCTTCCTCATGTGATGATCTTGAGGTATAAAAATTAGGAGCATATAATTTCCCTTAAGTGGTGAAAAGAAGTGAATTATTTCAGAATATGATGAACATGACGATCAATCCATGACGAGTGTAGGAACCCCCCCCCCCCCCAATGCATTAGAGTCCTGCCTTTCCGATGTGTTGAGTTTTAGACAAGTTTGTGACATGAATTGAATTTCCCATGACAAAATAATATGACGACATAGAAGATGATCCAATGATTCCTGGGTGGAGAGCATAAGATTCGTATGTAATAAGTATATGATTCCTTATATGAAAAGTATGGGATTCCCTAGGCGATGAGCCCAGGATGCCTTATGTGACAATAATTGGATAACTCTTGTCATTTTCATGGGATCCCCATGTGATTATCATGGGGAAAATTAGGTTAGAATCCTAGTATTCCATGGGAGACAATACTATGATTCTTTATGTAAATAACATTAGAGACATCCATGTCCCATCATGATGATGTTAGACAAAAATTCATATTACTAACAATCCAACAGACTCAACCACACTAACTGTTAGTAGTCACAATACTAAGGAGGAAAGAAAATTAATTAACCAATGTATAATATATATAAATAATATGTACTGTGATTAACGATAACTTATTAAATATATGGGGGATTCCTTGACTGATAAGGTTATACCTAGAGAATAAAAATTGTTGATATCATTTACCCTGATTCTGACAAATATTCCAATTTCAACCACACTAACTAGTAGTAGTCATCCATATCCCATAATTTGTGTTTTCATAAGAGGATATCAATTGCATGATTAATATACCTTGTTCTTGAAATAATGGATGGGCCCCATCAAATGCCTTTCGAGGGCAATGCAACCACTTAAGAATTTTCCATCGGATGTCTATTTAGGGTGAATAAATAGTCAATTTTCTGTGTTTTTTCACAAGGATCACAATGGTGTGATTTTTTAGATGTGTGAATCCTTATTCATGATCCCATTAAATGTGGAATAATATAAGTAATATTGGTAGTTGATCATTTTTACATGTTTGAAGAGAACCCATAGCATGGGTCAACTCTGACTATTGTGGTAGTGTAGAAGATGTATTGTGATATGTGGTCAAATTATCTCTCTCCATTTGAGGATGTGTGCTTGTTTAATTATGATTTTGGACCATTGGATAAATGATTAGTGTCGTGAAATTATAACATTTTTGGATAGAGGTTCCATGTACTCTGGACGTACACTGGTAGGCCTTGTGGGTATTAGTTCATTGTTTTGTACACGAGAAGAGATAGGTACAGGGCCAGACGATGAGGCAGGGTAACACATCATGTGGGCCCCACACATACTTTGTAAAACATTATTAATTTCTCTATCTATTGTATCTCATTCATTTGGAATCATATAATGGCCCCCAAGTAGTCTATCCATATTTTCATTTCATGTAGACTATGACGGTGGCCTCTGTTGTGGCTATTGAGTTATAATACCAGCTGATACTTGGTTTTCATATTAAAGGTACCATCCACTAAGGATGGAAAATATTCCTTAATGTTATTCCAAGAGGCACCATCCATTATATTAGGTAAGTGTTCCTCGATGTTATTTCAAGAGTTACCACCCAATAGGGATGAAAAGTGTTCCTGGATGTTCATCCATGAGGTACCATCCACTAGAAATGACCAACGCTCCTTGATGTAATTTCGAGATAAAACATCTAGTATAGATGGAAACTCTTCCATAATGATTTATTAGAGGTACCATCCAGCTGGTATGTCTAGAGAAATTATGAGAATTTCTCTCAATGGGATGGGATGTTGTCCCAGATGGTAGTTCTAATATTACATCTAGGTTGGATGGGATGTGTTCCACGAGGGTTGTTATGGGATTCCATCCAACAGGGATGGGTAGTTGGACTCTTCGATGACTCATTACCAGAAATATTCACTAGGCGAGCTGGGTAATGGTTTCCCATCTACTTCCAGGTGATGATCACACCCCAATGTACTATGTAACATACTCCCAATGATGAGTGGTATCCTCCAATATGGCTGGGCCAAAATCTTCTACATTGAAAAATGAACACTCAGTTGTGTGATAGTGATGATGGGTGATCTAAGGTGACTTTGGACTCTAATGAAAGAGGGATTATTTTCAAAACAAGAAGTGTCCTTGTGACGAGACATAAAACCGTGAGGGAGAGATAGTTCCACTTGAAGAGTATAGTATCAACCAGCATTGATTGAATACTTTTCAAATACTATTTGAAGTAGATGTGTGGGATGCAAGGCATCAATGGTTACTTTTGGAATAGTTGGAGACACACATTTCATGGGAAAAGAATTTGAGATGGATATTCCCTTACTCTATGGTTTGGATTTCCTTCACTGAGAATATATATATTTATAATCTATTTTCAATGCCCTCCCAAGGGGTTTTGGTTACTCTCCAACTGGTAGAGGTGAAGACGTTCCATATATGCCACATGTTACTGTGTCTAGATTATCGTTGTTGTAGGAGTCCACTATCCTATTATAGGTTGCAAATACGCAATGTGATGTTCATATCTACACCATTTTTAGATCATTTTGTTTGGATCTGCTTACCTTACTCTGTTAGTGGGTCGATTTTCAGTTCTTCTACTATACCTTGTTCACTCTATCGACTTCTTTCACCTAATTCTATTATATTTTTATGTTCTATACTCTTCAGTACCTCTCTTTCTACTCTTGTGAACCTTGGGTAAATCGTACTATGTATCTTTATAATCAACCCTTATTTATTTTTTCATGAAAATGGTGTTCCCTTGGAGTGGATGAATAGTTTGATCATGACATCAGAAAAGCATAGGGGTACAAGTTCACGGACTGCGTACAATGGTCGTAGCAATGGATATAGGAGCTGGGATCCCTCAATTGTTTTACATTTCAGTTATTTCCAGGATGTGGCACTTTTGTAGTAGAACTTTCAGTTTATATTTCTTTATGTATACTATTTATAGTTCTATATTAATTTTTGTTTTATATATAATAATATTATATCTTTTTTTCCTTCATTCCCTATGTGTTTTTTCATTGAGTAGGTTGTGTGTGTTTGTAGGTTTATATGAAAAGGCCTCCACGAGATTCCTATACCTTCGTCAATAGTTTCTATCCCCTTCCTTGTGAATGTGGGCTTAGTGTAGTTGTGGATCTATCCCTACATAGGTTCAGGTTGTGACAAGGGTTATCATTGGTGTATTGACCATTTGGATGTTTTTCAGAAATATCCCTAAAAAATTCTGGGTTGGGTTTAGGAAATAGTTTCAAAGAATATCGAGAGCGGGTCACAATATAGAGAGTTTAGTGATGGTACAAGCATCTCACATAACTAATCACTAGAACCCAGATTACACACGTGTCGACTCGATACCCCAATACACTAGTTTTAGGGAACAATGGTACATGCATCATATATAATTGAGTCTAAAACATTCTTTCATGATTCATATCCACATTATTATTTATATATAAAATATACGTGTGTGATCATCTGATAGAAATAATCAATGATAATATTCGAGATGTCTCAATGATGATAACATGCCACGATACTAACTACAAGTCCCTATCCTTTAGCATTTGAGATAAGTCATTAATTTAACTTTATTTCACATCGAGGATAATTTTCAGTTTATATCATTAGGAAATTAAGTAATAACTCATACATAACTAATTAAATATTGAAATTATACACTTCTACTCATTATCCATTTTTTTCATAAAAAACTATTTAAAAGAAACATGGTTCATATCATGTTTAAACAGAATGACTTTACCTTGATCTCATATATGACCCTATACCTCTTTATGTCCTATGAAAAACTTCTCAACACATGGGATGAGAATAAAAATCACAAAAAGGGAAAAATATAAAAGGGAAACTATAATTGATTGGAAATATTGAACAACTTCAATACTTTATCATAATGTAATACTTTTCAACTTTAATAATTAGTAAATATATATCACTGAATATATGATCTTTATTTCACTTTTTGTAACCAAAATATTACCATAAAGCGAATATAATCATCATCTTACATATATATGAATTTTCAGACATTAAAATACTTAAATGTAATAACATACAATAAACATCATCACATATCACTAAATGGAATTGACATACAACCGACTTACATACATAATGCATTTTAGGTTATAATGTAATATCTTTTCCTTGGTTTGTCATCAAACCATGCATCCTTTGGTTTATCATGTATACACCCACCTTTGGATTATCACATAACCACCAGTCAATTGTTTTTCTCATAACCACCCATTAAATGTGCATTTAACATTATATATTCATAACAAATTCAATATTGAAAATATAAAAATATAACTAATAACAATTCATTTGTAATCATGATAAATAATTTTATGATACTGAAATATTTTATCCATTTCAATAACCACTTAAAAAATTTAATAAAGAGATTTTTCAATGAATGGGTACCATTCAACTATGAATGGTTTGGAATAAAATTACACAAAAAACATTCATTTCAATTTAAATATATCCTTAAAATCTATTTGAAAACAACGAAATGATATATAAATATTTCTTAGATTAAATATTTTAAACAAATAAAATGTTGTATTAGTTATATAGTCCATTTCAACCTGATAAATAACTAGAATAAAAATAATTAAAAAATACAATTAAAAAAACATTAATATCATGTGAATAAGTTCATTCATGATACAATATGTCAAAGGGGCACTATATACATCATATAAAAGTGAAGTGGTATATAACAATAAATATGTCTCAATGGAATAGAAATTGAGATGAAATACCTTAATAGATAATATTCAAAGGTTAAGGATAAATAAATTACATAACTATGTCAGATAAGAATAAATACACAAAAATATGGGGATATTTAGTATAAAACAATCAGAGTTCATTAACAAATATTCTTGGAAAAAATGGATGGTGTGGATATTTAACTCAATGGAAATAGATTGGGTTATGATTTCCCTTTCAATGTTTATTTGTTTAGTAAAATAGATGGATTATATGTATTATCTATAAATACACATAAATAGAGTATAAATAAATGATACAATATTCAGTTTAATTTATCAAATAATCATAGTATGTCGTCATAAAATAATATAAGATTAACCATGAGAAAGAAAATTGGGTTACGAAGTTCCATTATCAGTTGAGAAACATTTGAATAAAAATAATTAAAGAATAAAATTTAACTAAACATTAAATATCATGGGAATATACTAACTCATGATACAAAGAGTCAAAAGGGATTTATATACACATTATAGGGTAATAAACTTACATAACAACATGATATACCTCAATGAAATGATATTGAGATGAAATCCCATATGAAGATCATATCCTTAGATTATGGATAAATCTATGAAAAAAATTATGTGTGAAAAATATAAAAACAACCAATTTAAGAGGATATTCAGTGTAAAACAATCATCAGTAACTCATGGATATTTTTAGGAAAAAACAATATCATGAATATGTAACTCAATAAATTGTGATTGTGTTATGATTTCCATTACAAAGTTTGTATAAATTGCATATAAATTTATCAAAGTGGTGATTATGTGTAGCAAAAA
Organism: Viscum album; assembly: GCA_963277665.1. Lineage (NCBI taxonomy): Eukaryota > Viridiplantae > Streptophyta > Magnoliopsida > Santalales > Viscaceae > Viscum > Viscum album. The sequence goes on from OY728120.1 coordinate 2,111,766,709, forward strand.
TATATCCACACAAAGGGAAGTGAAAATTTTAACATATATAAATAAAAAATGATTCCAAACATAATCATGGAATAATATAATAAATTAATTATTGGTAAATCCCAATGAGTCAAAGTTTGGTTATGAATTCCCATTATTTAAATCTATCATGTCTCGTTCATTCGTTATATTATTGAATAACAAAATTCAGCTAAATAATAATTTATTAAAAACCTTCTTCTAGTTTATTATTCATTTTTTTATACTTATTATAATGGTATAAAAATTATATAATTATTTTTGTTCATATTAGTCATTTTTCTATATTCGGTACTTGAGTCAAAAATTAACTTCTTTGATAGATGTTGTCCCTGTGTTCAATAGTCCATAATCTCTAGAATAATTTTAATGATTTAATAACATATATATAAATTATATATGTATTTATAATAGTCAGTAAGAATTGGAGATAAGAAATGAAATGCATTGTTTAGGGAAATGTTTGGTCGTACGTACGCATCAACACTACATTCATTTCATATTAATATTAATGGATTGAAAAATAAATGATAGATTGGTATAATATAATTCCTGTATAATATATATGTTATATATAATACCTAATTTTTTTAAATCTATCCTTTATACATTCCATGTATGGAATGAATGAGTCATATCACTTTGAGAAGGCATTAGTCCGAACATCCTAAAAGGAAATAACCGTATTTACACATTATGGTAAGCATAATGGTATTTTGTAAATAAAAGTTATATATTAATAGAGACAATATAGATATAATATAAATCATATGTAAATATATTATCATAAAAATGTCCACCAAGAGAGGTGGTAAGAGAAACTTGAATAATAATCATTTCGTGAGGGAGTGGTTCACTATAAACAGAAACAATATATTTGTATCCATAAGATAGTGGTGTGTGTGTGTGTGTTGTTCTAATACATCTACTAAAAACATCCTAGTATATTTTGGATTCATTTTTTTATTAATGAACAAATAATAAGAATATAGGGAGTAGAGGATGAAAATATAAGAAATGAACTTTAGATAATATATTTCCTCTAAATCATGTAACATCAGTTGATTTAACGCTAAATCCATTATTAAATATTGTTATGCCAATGTTAAGGCTTATAGTAGTAACAGATGGATGTATGGATATTATTTTATCAGAACATGGATTATCCAAAGAGATGGAGAGGTGTCTGTAATTGGGTAGATATGGTGTTGTTTTTTAGAGGAAGGAGGGGTAATTTAGGATAGTGTTGAAATATATTTTATTATTTATTGATTTTTTAATTGTAGTAGTTAAAAAGTGATATATATCAAGTATCAGATGATTATGGGTCGAAATACTCTCTACCAATTGGCTTTACAAAAATTTAGTTATCAAATTTAACCTTGTGGTTTGTCTAAAACCCTTACATAAAAACCTAAAATCTTAACATGTCTTCTTGTTTTATCATTATATATGGTTACTATATTTACAATAAACATCCAATTGAACAAAAAGTGGATAATTAATTAACTCTTTAATATTATAAAAGTCATTTTTTGTTATAAAATTTTAGTAATATTATATCTTTTAATAAATTAGTATTTGTTTTAAATACTCATTTTTGTCAACTTTGACACTATTTAGTAATTGATTTTTGTTAATCTCATAAAAAAAATATTATTTTGAAAAAAATATATTGAATTATTTATAATATATCATAATAATATATAAAATTATTAGATAACATTAAAATATTCAAATTACATTTTTTAATATTTATAATTTTATTTATTTGAACCATTCATTAATAAGGTAATCAATGCATCATCACTATGTCAAATATAAATTTATTTATTTAATGTAAAAAATTATAAATAAATTACCATGATTATAGATTTATGTTATGATTTTAAATGACAATTTATAGTCTAAGATATCAATTATATAACCTTAACATAAATTTTGATAATTAAAAATATACATTTTAGTGTTACATTTCTATTTACATTTAATTTATTTTAATAATAGGTAATTTCCAGACGAAAGTTTCTCCCAAATTCAAAAAAATTGGCATGTGGATGTTCATAGTTGGAAATAACTCATCCTATTGGATTAAGACATGTGTTTAATAGTTTAATAATATTATTTTTTACCCATATATACATGATTTACCCTTTAATCATGGTATATAAAAATAATTACTAAAGTTATAATTCATAATATCCATGAATAAAAGGAACCTATATAAAAAAATTGGACATTATTATTACCAATATAGAATCATTATTTCCAAATTCAAATCATATTAATTTCTAAAATTAATTTAAAATTTTACCTATTGTCAAAATCAATAATCATGTGTTTATGAAGTAAAAACTATCAAAACATTGACATGTGTTTATGTGAAATTTAAATAAATTACATACAATGTCAATAATTAGATTAAATTATTACAAAATAATCCATTAGAACTATAAAATCAATAAAATGGATAATCAAACTATATAAATAAATTAGTCAAAAAGGAAGGTTTGAATTAAAATTCATTATTTTTTATCTATTCGTAAAAAATATGGATTTTTTTCAATAAAATACCAAAATATAAACCAATGTAAATTTCAATGTCTCTATATAAAGAAGATGTTTATTTTGAAATATAGAACATAAAAAGGTGTCAAATTATAAATTTAATAAGGGTTATCCATCAAAAGGCTGTAAAACGACATTTTTGAAATGTTATAGTATTTCATTATTAAATTTGAAATCAATATTATTTTAGGCCTCTAAAATTAATTGGATAAATGTAAAAACATTTTAAAAATATGTCAAAACGTAATATATTTAATTTTTTTCATTCATGCTAATACAACAAAAAGGATTTAACATTAATTTAAATATATAATATTATTATTTTTTTCTTTTTTGGTATAGCTCAAAAATGCGTGAAACATAAGATTTCAAAGAAACTTGTTGTTGTTGGTCGAGCACTATATGAAAAAGTGTCCTCCATAAAGTAAATTTAATGTCTTATATATTAATATTAATAGATATGAAAATTTTCATTATATAATTATGTTGGTCATGAAATCATTCCACAGATTAGGAAACTGTATCCCCACAATATTAAAATTCTGCTCAAAAAAATTATTGAAAACCCCACATTAGAAAAAGATTAAAAAAATATATTACATTAAATGAATGAATGGGACGTAAAATGGTCCCCTAATATAAGAAATACTTGGATTACACATAGTAAAACTTGGATATTTAAGGAAAATAATGTTTTAGGTTCTAATCAAGCATGATAGAAAAAAATATTACATTAATGGTACCGTCCAGAAAACAATAAACTTTGGATGGGTTAAACCGTATTTGATATCCTAGTAGGAATATTAAACAGAAAATTTTTATGTTTTAAGTTCATCTTCTTAAAGTTGATTTATTATTAAGTGATCTTAAATAAGAACATAAATTAACATAATTAATTATCAAGTAAATTTTTGTCCATTAGTAAATATCCACCACAAACTCATATTTTCCCCAAACTATGATTATTAAACATGACTAGGTCACACCTAAAGCTCTAGAATCAGGTTCTTGAGAATCAAATAATCAATAAAAATGGACCATATATTTATCTTGTATTGAGAAATTAACTAAAACAAAATTTTTATCACATGATTATATAATTCTCAAGAAAATAATCCTTCATATGGAAAATGACTACTTTTATTCAAAAAAAATCAACAAATAATACACAAAATTCAACAAAGACTATTCAATAGACAATTGTCCTTAAAATTATTAAAAATTATAGAAACTATGATTGAATCCCGAAAATAATAAGGATTTTATCACATAGTTTTCCTTTATAAATTTTAATATTTATCTCCAAATAACATAGACAACTCTTAGCTTATCATACATAAAAGTAATTAACTAATTCAATATTCTATAAAATACTTTAATCAATTTTATAAATAACCCAAATCCACATATATCAAAAAAATAAAAAATAAATTCTTATGAAATAAAATTTAACCATTACTCCTCAAATAAAATTCAATAGTTATAAATTTGTTTTAGGAATATAGTGTTCAAAATAGCGATCGTCTTCCAAAATGAAATTTATAACATAATCCAAAAAATCATTTTCATATCCCTTAATTATGGATTTTATAAAATATATGTATCCAAAATCATCATCTTCTAAACAAATAAAATAATTTTACTGAAAATAATTAGTCACACTAACCTGGGGCTTCAGGTATTGAAATGTTAGGAGATGAGATCTTATCTCCCCACGGTTGTGGGTTCGATTCCTGCAGCATTGTCTGGTGTGACGGGCTATCACACAGTCTACATGTTGTTCGTTTTCAAAACCTATTTAATATTAAATCAATACCAAAAATGATTTTAAATCCAAAAAATATCCATAACATATTTTAATTTAAAATTTAATCTCATGCGTCTCATTTTGTATCCCAAACATCAATAACCAATAATTTCCTTAAAGGTGATTATCTCTTAAAATACCATTTGTCACTATAATATTTCTGGTCATAAATCCTCAAAATGAGATTCTAAGACATTGATCTAAGGACATACCATAAAAATATAAACCCATGATGTTATCTGTAACCCTTAGGAGAATATACATATTCCCATGTTTTTCTAAATTGTTCCTTTGATACCAATTATACGACCATGACCATAAACATTAAATCATATTAAGAGAAGTCAATAATTTGACTTTAATTTACATTTAGGATCTTTTCTAGTTTATATATTTAGATAATTTGGTCATAAATCAAACACAAAAAACATACATATTCGAAGTATAAAATTATACACAATATAAATTTTATTATAATACAAAAATATTTTAAAATGAAACATGGTTCATTTCATGTTTAAGAAACATGAATTTTCCATGATCTCATACATGACTCTATTCTTCATTAATTTCTGTTATAAACATTTCGTAACATGTGATGACCATAAAAAGCATAATAATTGATATAAAATTAATTACACTGTTATTATTTGGAAAACTTGAAAACCATTAACACATTATCAAAAAGTAATACTTCTCAACATTAATAAGTAGTAAATATATTACACTGAATGTATGATCATTTCTTTCCCATTTGGATACCAAAATATTACTATAATACCATAGAATAAAAAATATGACATATAATGGTAATTTGGGAGATAAAAACCCTTAACTGTAAGAACCATACGGTATAATTCTACACATATCTCTAATTGGGATAAATATACATCCATACTTTCATACCCAATGATTTGTCGGATATAACATAACCTCTCATCCATGGTTTATCCCAGAACCACCAATCATTTGGTTTATCACACAGCCACTAATATTTTGTTTCTAACATAACAACCAATAATTGGATTATCATTTAACCACCCATCAAATGTCCATTTACCATTATATATTCATAAGAAATAAAATATTTCAAATTTCACCATTTCAATAATAACTTTTCATTTTCAATCATCATAAATCATTTGAAGTTATAGATATGTTCAATCCATTTCAAAAAAAATGAAAAAATTTAACGAATTATGGATTTGATCAATGTGTCACATACAACATTGAACCTTTTGAAATGAATTTACCCAAAAAAACATTAATTTCTGTATAAATAAGTACTTAAATTATTTTTGAAAACATGCACATGAAAGAGAAGGATTTATAATATTAAATCATTAAAAAAATTAAAATTATATTCTAGTTAAAGAGTCTCTTTCCTCTTGAGAAAATATATCAATAAAAATAACAAATGAATATCATTAAAAAACATATAATATCATGATAGTAGGTATAAAAATTATATAATGCATTTAAGGGGGTAGTATATACACCATATAAAAATTAATTGGTGTATAACAACAAATTTGCCTCAATGGAATGTTAATTAAGTTGAACTGCCTTATAAAGATCATGCACTTAGATTAAGGAGAAATCAACCAAATAATGATTATGTGAAAATTAAAAATACACCAAATATATTTGGATATATATTTTAATTCAATCAGTGTTAATTCACACATACTCTTAATAAAAAAAACGTGTGACATGGATATTTATCTCAATGAAATGCGGCTGAGTTATGATATCCGTTACGATGATAATTTTATTAATAAAATTGATAGATTATGTATATTAAAAGTAAAGAAAAATATATCATGTATAATTAAAATATAGGATATCAAATGTTATATATTACGTTGTCCTAATACTATATAATCATGATGTAGAAGATGAACCCAAAGACTAGAAACCGAGTTATGAAGTTCACTTACCACTTGAGAAACACATCAATAAAAATCATTAAGGATTAAAATTAAATATAACATTAATTATCATTAAAATAAAAAAATACATGATATAAATACGAAAAAGGTTTTTATATACAAATGATAAGGTAATATATGTTCATAACAACATGATATGCCTCAATTAAAGGATATTCAGACGAAATCCCTTTCAATGATCGTGTCCTTAGATTAATGATAAATCAACAAAAAAATTATGTGTGAAAAATAAAAATACACCCAATATAAGAGGATATTCATTTCAAAAAAATCATATGTCATTAACATATATTCTTTTAAAAAATCAATGACATCAGTATTTAACTCGATGAAATGAGATTGAGTTATGATTTCCATTACAATGTATAAATTATGAAATAATTTATCAATGGGGTGATTATGTGTATTAACAGTTCACAATGGTAATTATATACTATAATATAAATAAATAAATAGTTTTTCCTCAAAAAATCATGGAATAATATAATTAGTGATGTATGCGTGAAACCCAATCAGTCAAATTTGCATTAATAAATTCCCTTACATTTAATGTGAATTTTATGGTTTGTTCTTTATATTCATATATAATGAAATTACTTTTATTTATATATGATTCGAAACCCATTTAAATTTTATTGTATATTATATATTACTTGTTATAATTGATAAAAAAATCATAATTATTATAGTCCATATTATTCATTTTGTTGATATTCAGTACATGAGATGAAAATAAACTTTCATGATGTAAATTGTCCACGTGTTAAAAATTACACCGTATCCATAATATTATTAATGATTTATATTTCATATATATCAATAATATATTAATTTCTAATAGTCCATATCATTTTTAGATAATATATTAAATGCACTGTTCTTGTAGAAGATAGGCCATATTTATGCTAGAAGGCTAATTTTATTTCAGTGTCATATTAAAGTAATGAAAACTAAATTATAAAAGTTATACATTATAACTAAATTATAATATATATGTTTCATATGTTACATATGTTCTTTATCTAAATATTTTATATGTTTCGTTTATGGCATGATCGAGTCATATCACAATGAGTGGGCGACAGTCTGCACTTCCTCATATGAAATTATCTTATTTACCTAATATATATAGCATAGTGTTGTGTTAAAAATAAAAATTACAACATCAAAGAAAAAAATAAATATAACATATATCATATATACAAATAGTTCCATAATAACGGACACCATGATGGGTTGCAAGAGAAAATTAAACTATAATTGTTTTGTGAGGCAGTACTTCACTATACACAAAAAACGGGATGTTCATATACATTAGGTGGATGTGTGTGAATGATTAGTTATAATATATATCAAAAAAATTAGTATAAAGATGATACTAATATTTTTATTTAATCATTTAATAAAAATAGCATAGCGAGTGCAGATGTAAAATAAATGAAAGTAATTTTCGAGAAGACATTATCTCTAAATCATAGAATTTTTTTGATTTAATCCAAAAGGATTTATTAAATTGCATTATGACAACACTATTGATTATGTGAAGTTGAAAGGGGTGTTGGGATACTATTTCAGTAGAATATGAATGATCCAAGGGGCTTGAGAGGTGTGAGTAAGTGGGTAGATGTGATGTCCTTTGATAAGAGGGAGGAGGGACACTTTAGGAATGTATTGAAATAAAATTTTATTATAAATTAATTTTCGATGTATAAAAGTTAAAAATTTATATATTTAGAGGTTAATATGAGTATGTTTCTATATAATATCTGACAATAGGTATTAATAATGTTTATGTCAAAAATTTAACCTTATCTTATGGCATTAACCCTCAGATAAATACATTAAATGTTACAATGCCTTCTTGTATATTCATAATATAAGGTTAATATAGAGTAAATAAAATGGAAATCAAAACAAGTGTGGATAATTAATGACATTTATTAAATTATATATGTCATTTTGATGAATATTATATTTCTAGGACTATTATATATTTTAATAAATTAGTAATTTTTTTAAAACCTCATTAATATCATTTTTGACACTATGTTGTATTTGATGTTTGTTAAAGTCATATCAACTTGATTCCTTAGAAATAAAGGAATTAACACAATTATAATTTTTATTAGCATCCATAAAATTATTTTGTGACCTCAAAATGATAAAATTATATTTTTTTTAAAATCCATAATATCATTTATTTGATTCTTTAATGAAAAATTTAATCAATGCACGCTCATTATGTTATAAATAAATTTATTTATTTAATTTCTAAGAATTATAAAAAAATACAATGTTTTTGTAAATATTTATATATCTTTAATTACTATTTATATTCTTAGTTATAAATTATATAACGTTACCTTAAAATAACATTAGTAAAAATTTCATGTTTACGTTATATTTCACATTACATTAAATTATTTTTTATAACATTCCATTGTCACACCCATGTGGCTACCAAAAGCCAAAATTTTTGCCTAAGAATTCTAATGGTTGTCCATAACTTGTAAAATAGGATTATGAAATTTTTGAAAGTAAATTTATAATATTTTTTCCATTATTTACAAAATTTACACTTTAAACATGGTAAATAAAAATAATTCGTGATGATACTTTTCATAATATACAACAATAAAAGGTACTTATTTAAAAAATTTGTAACATATAATTATAAATATTGAATCCATTCTTCCAAATTCCATAAAATGAATTTTCAGAAATAAATTTAAAATTATTTCTCGTTTCCAATACTAGAAAGTGTGTTTTTATGAAGTAAAAACAAAAAAAAATATTGACATGTGTTTATGTCCACATTAAATTTGAAATTCATTTCATCTACCATAATTGTATTAAATGATAAATAATTAATCCATTTTAACATTAAAACCATTAAAAAGACTATTTAACTATATAAATAAATAGATTAAAGGTAGTTTTGAATTAAAATGCAATATATTTTTCAATTCCTAAAAAGTATGGATTTTTTTTAGAAAATTACCAAAATCTTATCTAAAGATAATTTTGGTGTCCCTCTTCCAAATAAAAATTTTATTTTCTCAAATATAACATATAATGGTGTCAAAAACTGAATTTAATGTTATTTTTATATAAAAATGTTGTTAACCATCCTTTTGGAAATAGTACAGTATTTTATTCTTAAATATGGATTCATTATCATTTTATGCATGTAAAATTGATAAGATAAATGTAAAAAAAAGTAAAAAAATATTTAAACACATAATAAATTTAGTTATGTTCATTCTCGATAATAAATAAAATAGTTTTAGCTACCATTTAAAATAATTATAAAAACAATATTGAATTATTTTTATTGTATAACTCCACAATGTGCAATGCAAGATTTCAGAGAAACCTATTGTTGTGTGACAAGTATGTTTTAAAAATTTTCCAATGTTATAGAAAATCAATATATTATTTATAAATATTAATACATTTGAAACGTTATTGTCCTATATGTACTTGGGTCGTTACAGTAGCTACTATTCAAGACGATGACCATGTGAATGACGAGGCCTCAGCTCATGACCCATCTAGGGCAGCCATTTCCCCAAGGGTGTATGTAGAAGAACCAACACATGTTTAGAATAATACATCCCTAGAATAGTGGGCTAAGGAAGTGAATATTTATACTGCACTTCATGTGTTCTAGTGTCAGAGGCTGGTGAGGTTCAACTGTAAGCCAGAACCATAGGCATCAAAGGTTTAGATAGAGTTGGTTAACTTCCTCTTGTGGCTTGTACGGTCACCAAATGATAAAATAATGGATTTGGAAGCAATCCTTCTATAAGTAGAAGATATGAATTGGTGGATCTTGGTTACTCAGATACACGGTGAGTCGAAAATTATCATTGGACAACCTCCTGCAGCTATTTCGTGAGGAGTTCTACCACATATTCTTGTTATCCATTAGACTCCAGGAGGTCCTTATGTTATGGAAGAGAGGTGATGGTGAAGGAGTATGGTTCAAGGATCACATACAATTCACACTACCCACTATACATGATCTATAATGGTTACATACGATCATGAATGCTCGAGTAGGGACTCAAGAGAGATAAATGAGTTAACATAGTACCCTTGTGTATCCCCACATCTGTCTAGGTGATGGATCATGCATTGCTGATAGAAAACTTATTGTCAGAAAAATTCCATATAGCTTATTGTGGTAGTCATCTTAATAGAGATGATGTTTCATCAAAATCATGTAGACATAAAATGAATGGATATAAACATAGGATACCATCTCACGATCGGTCTCAGGCATGCATTTGTATGGTTTTGAGGAAGCATAGTGTGAGGGGTAAACCCCCAGTTGTATAATGTTATGATTATGAAGGAATAGATCACCTGGCATAATATTTCCAGATACTTTATTCTAATAACACTAGGAAGGCTGCAGGTGGACCACCAAATCAATGATATTGTCATGATCACGGTGGTCTCCATTGAATTTTTTCTAGAAGAGGACCTGGAGGAGCTAGAGTTGGGGGCTAACGTTATATGTTCTTAAACCTTAGGTCTTTTCTAAATTATGTAGTAGAACATGTTTGAATCTTTGTGAAATTCTATCTTCTCCCTACTACAAGATTGATGACTAACCAGGGTGACATGAGGTATCAGTGTGACCCAATTTAAGTTTTTTTAAAACATATTTTTTATTTTATGAGGATAATGGGTGAATCACTAAACGATATGAATTTTTGTGACCTATGAAAAACCATGAGGGAGATTTACTGATGATTAAATAGGACAATAGCTGGGTATGGTGGGTTAATCCCTCGAACATGCGCATTTATGGGAGTGGTTGTACAGTGGAGTGTTGTAATTTTTCCGGGCTTTGAATGTGGATTTTATACTAAATGACACTTTTTGATCAGTATTTCTCTTGTTGGATTGATATAATACCTATTTGGGGATTACTATCCTTCCACGAGGGTTAATGATGTGTGGGGTATGACACATGGTTTTGCGGTCTAGCCTCTTATTTTTGGAAAATCTATTCACCTTCCTTGTTTGTTGGTACCTTTCATGTGAAACATGAGCATTGATATAATATTTATCATTTACTGATCAGGGTGATGGAGACCCGATGAATAGAACTATGTGAAATACTATCTGGTGCTATAAGAGGTAGTCTTCTCCCTCATAGTGTTAAAATGGTACATTCCAGGATAGAGCATTGAGGGTTGTTCATACCACCAATATATCAGGTGTTTCTTCCCCCAGGGAGACTTAATCCTTAGTCAGAGACAGTTGTTGAACATCCAGTATGACTATGACTTTGAGATTGTCTATACTCCAAGAATGAGAAACACTGTAAAAGATTCCATTTGCAGAAGGACCCAGTATCGCCTTGTGTGATATGCTTCATAGAGTCAAATTCCATGCAGCTGAACCTGGTGGAGGGGGAGGCTAAAATTATCCTTTATTCAATGGTGTTGACTCCATCAATACCTGAGTGTGTAAGAGTGTATCTAAAGTGAAACATTGATTATGAAATCTTGTGTGATGAGATATAATTTCATGGTACATAAGATAGATATTATGAAGGACTGAATCATGAGAACATATTCCATTGAAAAATAGTAATACTTATTGTGAAATTATATGTAGAGATTTGGATGAGGAAGTGAACTATCCTTTGAGTTTCATCGGGTTGTTGGGAACTATGCACTGATATAGTGAGGTTTCCAACCGCCTTAGACTACACCCAATAGCTGTAGTTGGTGCACAAAACCTCATGTTTCACAGTAGAGGAGATTTTTTCTTGTTTAAACACATTTCACCAACATGATAATACCTTTTATGGGTGTAATATCTCTTTGGTTTATGTCTTGTGCCAGCATGGATATGTTTAGTTGTTCATGGGAGCGGGCGAGACATATGTGAGCATAGAACTCCAAGTTATTTTCCCTAAATCATATCTTTAGAGATGAAAATATATAAGGAGTAAATGATGCATGGATTCAGTTTTTTTCATATATGAATTTGGAATATATCTACATATATTTCATGAGTAATGTACTAAGACGACGTGCAATACCAATGCCTTGTGTGCCCAAATTTAAATATACAAAAATAATAATTTTTTTTGCACTATGCATGTGTCGTGAATGATATATATCATAAAAGGTATCTCCTATTAGAAATCGGTTTCCACTATTGAGTTTAGAATGTGGTGATTACCCTTGGTGGGGTATAATTATTTTCAGTGTGAGACTTCTTTGAAAATTTCCACCCAAGGGATAATCCTTAATTAAAATAATTAAACATAATTATTTTACCCATTAATAAAAAGGAACTAATATTTGAACGTGGAAACTAATTTGAAACATGAGACCTCCGTTGAGTTTATAATTGGTTTTTTTAAATAGGTGCATCATAAAATGAGGGGGTGGGAGAATTTTGGATTCTATTCCATGTGGGGCCTCTATAACATGATTTTTGGATAAATAGAATTACGGTTACAAAAAATTCACTTTCTCTCTCTACATATCCTCTCGGCCTCTCCCACTCTATCAATTTTCATTATAATTCTTTTTTAATCATCGAAAAAAGGTGGGATCTCCATTAAAACTTCTGCGAAACAAAGCATGATCGCAACAAACTCATCTCCAAATATTTAACATCGATTCGAGGTATGATCTATTTCTTCATGAGTTATGATTCAATTTTTGATTTGAATATCAGTTTCACTACGTCATTCATCATTATATAATTAAAAACTCATTGGGGTTTGTATGAACAAGGGCATTGTTATCTGTTTTGAACCTTGTTCTTATCCTCTTCATTGGGTTCATTAATGAATATATTTAAACATGTAAAATCTTTAATTGGTCAACGGGAGGAGGCTGGCGTAGTGAAGATCACATCCATATGGTCATAGTACTGTACTAAGAATAAATTTCAGGCTTTGGGGAAGTCACAGTGGTCTGAGGAAGGGACCACATGAGCTATACCGACGAGTGGTAGTGCAATGGTTTTCTGAAGAGATGTGGTTTGTGGAGTCGGCATTTCGCTGGGGGACCTTGGAGCCAAGGGGGTCAGTGCCTGACAACTGGCCTATGTAGTGGGGCGATGCTCAGTTGGGAAGAAAATTTGACATTGCAGGCAAGGTAGAAAAATCCAGGGTGTTGAGATGGAGCACATGGGGTATGACAAGCTAGAGCAGCGGAAAATAGTACTGAGGCATGGTTTAAGACCCGTACGACATAGGGGTTTCTTGTTGACATGGGGTCCCAAGGGTGATGGCCAACAAGGATGGTATGGGGATCATTGACTAGATCCAAGGTGGATGACCATCCATGAGGGATAGTTATAGGGAAAAGGGGGAGGGGTTCGGGCCACACGGGCTTTCCTTGGTCTAGCTATCTAGATCGGGCCTGCTGGGGAGGGTCGACCAAGATTGGTGGGACGCTTGTTAAAAAGATTGTATCTCACTTTCTGAGCATCCAATTAACATGTCATCGATGGACACTCGATAATCTAATCAAGGAAGATCATTATGGTCTAATTAAGACATTATGGTAATTGTCTCAGGGTTCAGTTACATGAAACTCCTCTGTTAAATAATAATAATTTAATTATAATTTTTTGGAAAATTTATTTCAAACCTATATTCTAAACTGGAGGTTCGATTTATGCATAATGTGAGGTGTTGAAACCATGAATGTGAGGAATAATTTTGAAGATAAATTTAGTGTTTTAATTTCAATGTGGAGTTGGGGACCCCATGAGTATACTTCACATGTTTTGTGGTAAAATACAACATTTTAATTGGGTATCTGTTTTGGAAAAATTATTTTACCATCCCATTATTTTTTTCATGAGGATCAAAATGTATTGATCTATATATCTTGTTTTTTAATGGATGAGTAGGACTTGTGAGACACCATTCAAACATAATGAACCAATATACAACTTTTCCATCAGATGTGTGCATTGGGAAAATAAATAGTATATCTTGAGTGTTTTCCCATAAGGATCACAATCTCTTGATCTGTTTAGATGTGTGAATCCTTATTGCCTATCTAATTTATTATAGAAACATGAAAGGAATATCAGTGGAATATTGTTTTGATGTTTTGGAAGAGATCCCATAGATTGGGTCAACCACAACTCTTGTGGCAATGGAGAAGATGTGTAAATAGATTTGGTCAAAATTTCAGGAGCTATTTGAGGTGGTGTGCAAGCGTAATTGTGCTTTTGGCCGTCAGGATCAATGAAAAACACCATGCACTCGTCAGACTTTTTCATAGAGGTGCCATGTGATATGGGAGGATACTAGCACACCATAAGTGTACTAGTTCATAGATCAGTTCCTGAGTAAATAATGGTACATGGACCAATAGTGAGGTGGGGTCACATGTTATGTGGGTCTAACACATTTCATGTACCAAATTATGAATTCTTATATCTCTCTTATTTTATTAGTTTGGACTTTTATTATGGCCTATGTGTAGCCAATACCGATATTTTTTCACATAGAATGTGATGGTGGACAGCATAGTCGCACAAGAGTTATGATCTGAGATGTTACTTTGCTTTCTTCTGAGAGGTACCATCCAGCTAAGATGCCTAATGTTCATATATGTTCTTTCGAAAGGTAAAATCCTATAGGGATGTCTAGTGTTCTTCAATGATCTTCTGAGAGGTACCATCCAATAGGGATAACCAGTACTCCTTAATGATCATCCATGAGGTACCATCTAGAATGGATGGATAGTGGTCCTCGATGCTTTTCCCAAAGGTACCATCAAGATGGGATTGATAGAGATATTCGGCATTTACCTCTATCTGGTCTGGTATGTTTTACCTGATGGAAATTTTGAGGCTACCTCTAGATAGCCAGGGAAGTGGTCCCTGAGGACATTTTTGGGCATCCCTCTATAAGGGGTGGGCAGTAAATCTGTGTCGACTTAAAAGTGATTATCATCCTAAGCGTACATGGTCATGAACACCCGATGATGAGTGGTCTCGGATCCTTCGGCATCACTGGAACGGTGCGACGACACCACACACCTCCACTGCGGCCCGCTCTGGCCGCGGTTCTCTCGTTCCTGTGCGGCGGAACGGCACTCCGTTGTCTTCGCCACAACGATCCACGGAGACCAAGAAGAAAAAAAGGGTTGGAGGATCGACCTTGTTTGTGCGGCCCGACCTCGTACCATTATAACGATAACAAGCGGTCCTAATATTAATTAACGAAGGTAATAAACCGAACTTGATAGAAGAAAAACCCCTACCTTGACACAAGTTTTTGAACAATGATCATCGTGGGAAACGACATCGCGGGGTGAAGCTCCATATCCATCGATGGAGAATGCCCGAGAAGGAAGTGGTGTCTCCCTTCCTTTGTCGAGGAGTGAAGAATGTAGGGCGACATCGATGGAGTGTTTCCGCGTCGGTGCCTTGTAACAGCCCAAGATTTTATGAAAAATATTCTTTTTAATTTCACTAATGTCTTGTGTTGTACGCTACACCAAAAGGAGCTTGCACAACACGCATCCTTGACTTGCCTTGCATTAAACGCAATCGTGGCCTTCCTCGATAGCGTGTGTAGTACGCAATAACGAGTTTCACTAAACAACAACATGCTATTAAAATATTATTAAAACTAGCCGTTATGAATAGTAATAACCACTTTTTGAAATTTTGTAAATTTTATTTTCAAAATGGAATTCATTTTTGGATTCGTAATATCGAATTAGCTTAGGGTGAAATTTTGGTGATTTTCAGATAACTTTCATATTTTGATGAATAGTGAAAATTACTAAATTTTAATTAAAAACACCTTTTTCAATCGAAATAATTAATAGTGGTAAATTATTAATTTGTGTGGTTTTAAAGTATATTTAGAATATATTTTTACAATTTAATACAATTTTGGTCATTGGATGTAATTTCACATTTAAACTAGACATAAACAAGTGTCAATCTTTTGATAGTTATTATCTCTTAAGAACACGCTATTTGTTTTGACGACAGGAATTAATTTTTAAATTAATTAATGCAACTGATATGTTTTGAATTTGGTAAAATAGAAACCTTTTTTGAGTTCATAATATCAAATATATCTTAGGCCAAATTTTTGGTATTTTTCTGAAAACTTTTAATTTTTGATGAATAGTGAAACCACTAAGTGGTAGTTAAAAAACTGAATTTTTCAAAAAACTAAATTTTACCGCTTCTGTGAGTGGAATTTCTAAAATACGAGAGACACGGTTAATATCAAGGACTAAAATGTGGTTCAATGAGATGAAAATAATTTTTGGTGAATAGTAACTTTTTACTTTTTTTACCACGGTTAAAAGTAAATAGGGTAATTAAGGTTAAAGATGATATTATTATTACCCTAAAACATGTCCTAATTCTATTGTATATGTGTAATTCGACCAAAAACAAACTTAGGAATAAAATATGACCATTTTCGCCCACTTGGGTTACATTAGGACATTTATTATTAATTTATTTAAAGAAGGGTTTAAATAGTTAAAATCAATGTTTAATAAGTAAATCATTTTTAATATGGTTTTATACATAAGATAAATTAGACTATAAATATTCATTATAAAGATAAAAAGATTTTCTATATAATGGTATTTTATTTATAATTTTTAGACATTAAATAATTAAATTTATTTATTACACAATTATGATGCAGTAATTATCTTATTAATGAAATATTGACATAATTGATGTTATAAATACCCAAATAAATATAATTTGAGACTTTTTATGAATTCCACTAATTTTATAGGTTAATATGACATGTTATTATTGATTTAATTAAATTTTTTCGAACATATAATTCTTTTATAATTTTCACAAAAATCAATTACTAAATAGTGTCAAAATTGACATAAAATAGTTTTTAAAACAAATATTATATTATTAATTGTTATTTTATTCCTAAAAATCTAATGTTCAGACAAATGACATAAATATGGTTATATATATTAATAATAAAAAAATTGGGGTTCTTTTGGCTTCTTATAGTATGTTTATTAACCATATAGTGTAAGAACACAACAAGACACGCTAAAAGTAAAATTATTTAACTTAATGTTAAATCTAAATGATAAGGTTAAAATATGAACCTAAACTTGTCTAAATTCTATTGGATTAGAGTATTTCGACCCATCCCCACCTTATCCATGAAATAAATCAATTTGGAGCTATTTAAAACCGAACTTGACTTTGTAATAAAATAATATTTTTAGTTATTCCAAAGGCGCCCCTCTCCTCCCTTATAAAAGGGCACCTCCTCTCTCTCCTCCTCACACCAATTTGAGTATTCAACCTCGGCCAACCCCGGCCAAAATCTCTTATCCACTTCCCTAGTATCATCCTAGAGGTCTTGGTCTTCTTCAAAGACCATCCTTAGTTCTTTAAGTGGAGGTTAAGTGAAGGCACGTCAAAAAGAGGTAATATCCATTACCGATCTTTTTCAATTTCTTTCTTCTTCAAAATCTTCTTATTTAGTTGTTTCATGATAAAGTAATAACATCAGTATTTCTTATACAATGATATGTTATTATAAATATGATACAACTCTAATTAACATTCTATCCATCCTAAGGAAAAAGGAAATCACCGCGCGTGCGTACGTAGGGAATACCGTCTCCACGCCGTGGTGTAATCTATTTTCTGCCACCACCTTAATTGGAGGGGTATAATGGTGTAATGAGTAACTATATATGATTATTATAAAGTGATATTGATACTGAAATAGTATACATACACTTAAACAGAAGTTCACGATCATGAGAACGATATCATCGCTCGTGCGTACGTACGGACTACCGTCTCCACGACGCGATGGGATTCATTCTCCATGTTAACCATTTAAGAATGATTATAAAGTATAGATAAGAAATAATTATGAAATGTATGACATTGTAAAGATACTGTATTTATGTATATATGTATGTAATCTACTTACTTCCATTCAAGACAATAAGGAAAGGAAAATAGCGTTCATGCGTACGTACGGACTACCGTCTCCATGAACGGTGTGTTTCATTTCATTTATCTATATATTATATATATATACTGAGTATATATGATATATAAATCATGTTTTATATTCTGGAAGTAATTAATTCATGATATAAGTAATAATAATTTCAATAACAACAATTCCAAACACGTACAATAAATGAAACGATTTTACCCAAAACGCTTTTTTAACATGGAATTTACAAAAGAACGGGTAATATAAAGTCATAATTGAACCATATATGATATCATAAAAATGAATATGATTCTATAATAAGTTAATGACATTATTTAAATCATTATACAGGAGGTTCAAACACTTACGAAGCATATCGGACTTATGGTATGGGAAATATCACAATCTCATTTTTATCCGAGATTGTTTATACTTTGAAATTTACTGGGGTGTATTTTATCATCGACATCCATGTTTCAACAATATGTAATGTTATTTCCATCCACCTAAAATTGTTTAAATCCAATTTTACCCTTCGGTGAATTTTATTAAAGGATATGAAAGGAATATTTTGTCGTTTTTCGTACGAGGTACTTTTTGACTTTTCCGACAAAAGTACGAAGAATGTTTTTTTAACTTATACGACATGAATGGATTTTGAAATCATTATTTCCAAGAAGCTTCCTTTAAAAGTTTTAAAGTTTATTTTTAATCAACTTATTTTAGTTTAAAATCGTATGACATGTTAAGAAAGGAAAAATGTTTTTGAAGTAGAAAGGATATTTTCCTCAAGAATGGAGTTCAAGTGTTTTATCAAAATTATTTTCCATCTATGATAATATAGGGTTCTGTTTCTATCCCTATTATTACATTGATTTGATTATGTTGTGATGGAATTATTTTTATGAATTCCTTTATCTTATATGAATTGTTTTATGATGTCATGTTGTTTAAGAATCCCATTTTTATTACATGGGTTATGTAATGATGTATGATTTATGATTTTGTGGAACACATAAGAATGGTATAATTATGAGATGGGTGGGACCTATATCTCCCTCCAATGCATTGGGTAAAGATTTTATATCTCATGAGATAGACATGGCTAGAATGGTAGGTTATACCGGTTCAGTGAAACAGGACTGAAACGAGGGTTACTCGATTCAGAAATGGACTTTGTCCACTAAGATAGTCTTGGCAATGAGTCTTGACTAATAAGATATGATTCTCTATGATTATGTGTGTATTCCAAAAAGTTTCATTTTTTATGTTATGATTATTGTGATTACATTTCACTGCCATGACTTATCCCATGTTATGAAATTATGCTCTCTTTTGCAGGTTAAGATTTCCAAAATGTTATGTTCTTTTGAATATGATGTGATTGATATTTCTTTTGTTTAGCCTTACTGAGCATTTGATCTCATCCTTTTATGTTTTCTATTCCCCAAGACATAAAGAAAGGTTTTAGGTAAAAAAGAGGGATGATATTTATGGGAGATGTTGAAGATCTTTCACCACGATTAAAAGATTATATTTCGAGTTTCCAAAGACACTAAACTATTACGATCCTTGTGTGTGTGTTTTTGTTATGTACTAAGTATTCTGCAAAAGTAATGTAATTTCCATGTACGCCAAGATACGGGTCTCTACAGTTTGTATCAGAGGAAAGGTTTAGTCAACCTTTGGAAACTAGGATGTGAAAACGTTAGTGAGATCCCTAGAAACATTTCTAAGGTATGTCTAGGGATGTCCCTAAGGATA
Organism: Viscum album; assembly: GCA_963277665.1. NCBI lineage: Eukaryota > Viridiplantae > Streptophyta > Magnoliopsida > Santalales > Viscaceae > Viscum > Viscum album. Next base: position 2,111,786,798 of record OY728120.1, read on the forward strand.
AGTATACGTATAGGATATAGTCCTAGAACTATCGTAACGATATTAGATTAGACCAAAGATGTTAGATAGTGAAGTCACTCCCCCTTTATTATGATTTTTGCCTCTCACACTATTCCTTTTGGGATTTAGAAAATGGCTGGAAACAAGATGATTCACGATAATGGAGAATATTATGGACAATGGAATGATATTCTTCATGAGAAACCAAATGAAATGGGATTTGGAAGTCCAAACATCATTATTATCCCGAATCAGAAATCTCATAATATGATCAATAAAGTAAAATTTGGTAAGTTTCCTGACTCATCTAATAAGAGAAAGATGGAGTTTCATGATGATCATAGAGGAAAGAAAGTTCAATTTCCCCTATGTAAATCATGTGGGAAGATGCATCAAGGAGAATGTTTCAAAGGAACTGGAAGATGCTTTGGGTGTGGAAAAGATGGACACAAAGCCAGTAAGTGCAAAGGAAATGGTTCAGTTAACACCAGGGATGAGGATAATGGTATTGCTACAACATCAACAATGGTTAAATGTTTTAAATGTGGAATGTACGGGCATTATGCAAACCAATGTCCTAAGGTAAAGTGTCATGAAGAGAATAAGTATGGTCGTATGGGTAGTATTTATGTTGATGATGATGAAGAGACTAAAAATGATATTTGAGATGAAAGAATTGTTGAAGCTCGGTCAATGGTTTAAGAATGTAGTGGAATGATTACATGTTTATCATGTGTAATGTTGTATATGTAATCTCATGGTACTATCGAATAAAGAGACATCTAAGGATTGTTACACTATTTCCTTTCCTTGAGTTTTGAAAGTGTATGATTAATGATACCAGTATCCATGAAAGGTTATTCAGATATTTTTGGAATGTAGATGATATGCGCATAATGAAGGGATAATGAGAAAATTAAATGTTTGATAGTATTCATGAGCTCATGTCTGATATAAGGAGAAGGTTATATCATGGTTTGAGTGTATAGAATTTTGAGGATTTTGTTAATTGGAAAGAGTTAACATTTATGAGCACTCATGTTTTCAATAAGGTTCAATGGGTATTCAAGAGAGTACATGATTACGGGCTTTGAATGTTTGGAATGTGACCAACAAGATATATCTTAAGATATATGGGGATAAACGATGGTATTAAATCTCTGAGAGTGGACTGCAGTATTATGGATAAGCCTAAAGATTGGAATGGATTATGTTGGACATAAGTTAGTATTTTTTGTTTTTCTATATTATTGATGGGATGTTATAGTAATATAGTTTTAGAAAAAGGACAACCTGCAGGACGAGTGACAACCCATCGCGTCGGACAAGGCTGTGGGAATCGAACCGACTACTGAAGTGCGACTGGCCTTTATCGCCTACCACTGGCCTACAGGAAGTCCCTAGTTAGTATAAACTAGTTTTATTTTATTAAGCGGTATGATATATGAAGTATAAGTTCATTTTTGGAACCATATACGATTAATTTAACCATAATATGGACTTATAACTTTTGCTAACCTTTTGTTTGAAAGAGATGGAATGACCTGTCATTCTATCACATGATCTGCTAACAGTTTACGAATATCAAATTCAACTTCATTTATTTAAGAGATGAAGTGGAAATTGTTCAAGTCCCGAACAACAGTGAGATTGTACCAAAATAAATTATGTATTTATTCTAATTCAAATTCTTCAACTTTAGGGAAACGATCTTGAAAACCAAAAATGTTGTCCTAGTGCTCTTATATCTGAATAATCAGATGGTACCTTATATCATCACAAATTTATGGATTTGTGAATTTTGGCTTTTCCATAACCATGTTCTCTACCACTCTCCATCAGAACATGATGGTTAGATTTTTCTTCCATATCCATATTTTCACCTATGTGGAAACCCATTGATTAGTTTATTTGGGTAACCGTTATGTTTCATACTTTCGTTTTTAAAGATTGGTTTTGGTATTCCTTTTTACAATGTGGGATTCTATTAAAGAAACTTTCGAATAGTAAAACATTTATAACCCCGACGAATTTCGAGGGAGAAATTCATTTTAAGGGGGGTAGAATGTATCTGCCCAAGATTTTATGAAAAATATTCTTTTTAATTTCACTAATGTCTTGTGTTCTACGCTACACCAAAAGGAGCTTGCACAACACTCATCCTTGACTTTCCTTGCATTACACGCAATCGCGACCTTCCTCGATAGCGTGTGTAGTACGCAATAACGAGTTTCACTAAACAACAATATGCTATTAAAATATTATTATAACTAGCTGTTATGAATAGTAATAACCACTTTTTGAAATTTTGTAAATTTTATTTTTCAAAATGGAATTATTTTTTGGATTCGTAATATCAAAATTAGCTTAGGATGAAATTTTGGTGATTTTCGGATAACTTTCATATTTTGATGAATAGTGAAAATTACTAAATTTTAATTAGAAACAACTTTTTCAATCGAAATAATTAATAGTGATAAATTATTAATTTGAGTGGTTTTAAAGTATGTTTAGAATATATTTTTACAATTTAATACAATGTTGGTCATTGGATGTAATTTCACATTTAAACCAGACATAAACAAGTGTCAATCTTTTGATAGTTATTATCTCTTAAGAACACGCTATTTGTTTTGACGACGGGAATTAATTTTTAAATTAATTAATTCAACTGATATGTTTTGAATTTGGTAAAATAGAAATCATATTTGAGTTCATAATATCAAATATAGATTAGGCCAAATTTTTGGTATTTTTCTGAAAACTTTTAATTTTTGATGAATAGTGAAACCACTAAGTGGTAGTTAAAAAACTGAATTTTTCATAAAACTAAATTTTACCGCTTCTGTGAGTGGAATTTCGAAAATACGAGAGACACGGTTAATATCAATGACTAAAATGTTGTTCAATGAGATAAAAATAATTTTTGGTGAATAGTAACTTTTTACTTTTTTTTAACCACGGTTAAAAGTAAATAGGGAAATTAAGGGTAAAGATGATATTATTATTACCCTAACAAATGTCCTAATTCTATTGGATAAGTTTAATTCGACCAAAAACAAACTTAGGAATAAAATATGACCATTTTGGCCCACTTGGGTTAGATTAGGACATTTATTATTAATTTATTTAAAGAAGGGTTAAAATAGTTAAAATCAATGTTTAATAAGTAAATCATTTTTAATATGGGGTTATACATAAGATAAATTCGACTATAAATATTCATTATAAATATACAAAGATTTAGTACATAATGGTATTTTATTTATAATATTTAGACATTAAATAATTTAATTTATTTATGACACAATTATGATGCAGTAATTATCTTATTAATGAAATATTGACATAATTGATGTTATAAATACCCAAATAAATATAATTTTAGAATTTTTATTAATTCCACTAATTTTATAGGTTAATATGATATTTTAGTATTGATTTAATTAAATTTTTTCGAACTTATCATTCTGTTATGATTTTCACAAAAATCAATTACTAAATAGTGTCAAAATTGACATAAAATAGTTTTTAAAACAAATATTATATTATTAATTGTTATTTTATTCCTAAAAATCGATGGTTCGGCCAAATGACTTATATAAGGTTATATATATTACTAATAAACAACTTGGGGTTCTTTTGGCTTCTTATAGTACGTTTATTAACCATATAGTGTAAGAACACAAGAAGACACGGTAAAAGTAAAATTATTTAACTTAATGTTAAATCTAAATGATAAGGTTAAAATAGGAACCTAAACTTGTCTAAATTCTATTGGATGAGAGGATTTATACCCATCCCCACCTTAGACACTAAATAAATCAATTTTAAGCTATTTAAAACCGATCTTGACTTTGTAATAAAATAATATTTTTAGTTATTCCAAAGGTGCCCCTCTCCTCCCTTATAAAAGGGCACCTCCTCCCACTCCTCCTCACACCAATTTTAGAATTCATGCTCAGACAACCCCTGAAAAAATCTCTTCTCCACTTCCCTAGTATCATCCTAGAGGTCCTGGTCTTCTTCAAAGACCATCCTTATTTCTTTAAGTGGAGGTTAAGTGAAGGCGCGTCAAAAAGAGGTAATATCCATTACCGATCTTTTTCAATTTCTTTCTTCTTCAACTTCTTCTTATTTAGTTGTTTCATGATAAAGTAATAAAATAAGTATTTATTATGTAATGATATGTTATTATAAATATGATACAACTCTAATTAACCTTCTATCCATCCTACGGAAAAAGGAAATCACCGCGCGTGGCTGCGTACAGAATACCGTCTCCACGCCGTGGTGTAATCTATTTTTTGCCCCCACCTTAATTGGATGGGTATAATGGTGTAATGAGTAACTATATATGATTATTATAAAGTGGTATTGATACTGAAATAGTATTCATACACTTCAACACAAGTTCACGATCATGAGAACGATATCATCGCTCGTGCGTACGTACGGACTACCGTCTCCACGACACGATGGGATTAATTCTCCATGTTAACCATTTAAGAATGATTATAAAGTATATATAATCAATAATAATGAAATATATGACATTATAAAGCAACTGGATTTATTTATATATGTATGTAATCTACTTACTTCCATTCAAGACAATAAGGAAAGGAAAACAGAGTTCATGCGTACGTACGGACTACCGTCTCCACGAACGGTGTGTTTCATTTCATTTATCTATCTAATATATATATATATACTGAATATATATGATATATAAATCATGTTTTATATTTTTGAATTAAGTAAATCATGATAAATGTAATAATAATGTCAAGAACAACAAGTACAAACACCTACGATAAATGAAACGATTTTACCCAAAACGCTTTTTTAACATGGAATTTACAAAAGAACGGGTAATATAAAGTCATAAGTGAACCATATATGATATCATAACAATGAATATGAATCTGTAATAAGTTAATGACATTATTTAAATCATTATACCGGAGGTTCGGACACTTACGAAGCAAATCAGACTTAAGGTAAGGGAAATATCACAATCTCATTTTTATCCGAGATTGTTTATACTTTGAAATTTACTGGGGTGTATTTTAACATCCACATCCATGTTTCATCAATATGTAATGCTATTTCCATCCACCAAAAATTGTTTAAATCCAATTTTACCCTTCAGTGAGTTTTTATTAATGGATATGAAATGAATCTTTTGTCGTTTTTCGTACGAGGTACTTTTTGACATTTCCGACAAAAGTACGAAGAATGTCTTTTTAACTTATACGACATGAATGGATTTTTAAAACATTATTTGCAAGAAGCTTCCTCTAAAAGTTTTAAAGTTTATTTTTAATCAACTTATTTTAGTTTAAAATCGTATGACATGTTAAGAAAAGAAAAATGTTTTTGAAGTAGAAAGGATATTTTCCTCAAGAATGGAGTTCAAGTGTTTTATCAAAATTATTTTCCATCTAAGATAATATAGGGTTCTGTTTCTATACCTATTATTACATTGATTTGATTATGTTGTGATGGAATTATTTTTATGAATTCCTTTATCTTATATGAATTGTTTTATGATGTCATGTTGTTTAAGAATGCCATTTTTATTACATGGGTTATGTAATGATGTATGATTTATGATTTTGTGGCACACATAAGAATGGTATCATTATGATATGGGTGGGACCTATATCTCCCTCCAATGCATTGGGTAAAGATTTTATATCTCATGAGATAGACATGGATGGAATGGTATGTTATACCGGTTCAGTGAAACAGGACTGAAACGAGGGTTACTCGATTCAGAAATGGACTTTGTCCACTAAGATAGTCATGGCAATGAGTCTTGAATAATAAGATATGATTCTCTATGATTATGTGTGTATGCCAAAAAGTTTCATGTTTTAAGTTATGATTATTGTGATTACATTTCACTGCCATGATTTATCCCATGTTATGAAATTATTCTCTCTTTTGCAGGTTAAGATTTCTAAAATGTTATGTTCTTTTGAATATGATGTGATTGATATTTCTTTTGTTTAGCCTTACTGAGCATTTGAGATCACCCTTTTATGTTTTCTATTCCCCATGACATAAAGAAAGGTTTTAGGTAAAAAAAGGGATGATCTTTATGGGACATGTTGAAGATCTTTCACCACGATTAAAAGATTATATTCCGAGTTTCCAAATACACTAAACTATTACGATCCTTCTGTGTGTGTTTTTGTTATGTACTAAGTATTTTGCAAAAGTAATGTAATATCCATGTACGTCAAGATACGGGTCTCGACATGCCTCCTCCTTGGTTGTGGAGGAAGAATATTATGGAAGAAACTGAGTGGCCGAGTCGATGCTCTCCCTCGGAGAAAATGGGTTCTTCGTTGAAGTGGGGACATTTTACTCCGAAGGAGATGAAGTTCTTACAAGGGACAAGAGCTCTCCCTCACCCAATATCCACACACAAGTATCCAACCTAATAAAATAAGGCCTCCCCTTATTTTATTATGTTTTCCATGCCATTTCAAAAACTGAAAATTCAAAAACTAAACCATTTATTTAAATGATATTGAGTTTTTAAATTAAATGGGGTGTTAAGTTGGCAAGATTAATGATGGTGACAGGGAGATGTTAGTCAAATAAAGGGGGAAAGTTAGTGAGTTTGAGGAATGTGAATGGGTGGGGATCATGTGGGCCCCACCACACCTTTATCCTCTCAAGGGTTGTTAGTAACCAGTGGGTCCCACCCCAACTCCAACACATAGGATTAAACAACTTAGAATAAGGAAATAAAATTATAACACAATTTTATTTTACATTGCATTTAATTCACAATTTTAAACAACTCCTCCAGAGAAAACGATCCTCCAGGAATGGCCCTCTTAAGAAAATACCATCATTATTGTTTCATCGGTGCCCTTAGATTTAAATTCTGAGCACCGGTTCAGAAGATAAATAAACCCGCTTGTTTGTTCACTAAACTTACCCGAGCTAATCTTCGGAAATTGATTTTGGGCACACCGGGAGTCGGAATCAGGTGCCGTCTGAAACTGCGCACTATTAAAATTCAAAAGCAATTATTAAAAAAATTTCCTTTCAACTTTAGGGTCTTTAAAATGTACTACTACATTTTAAATTTGTGATACAATAGTTTTTTTAGGAAGGATCATCAAATTATAAATTAATTCCTTTGAAAATTTATACTATTTAATGTGATAAATTTTATATAAATCATGATGCACCTATTTTTGATATGTATCTCATGTTTAATGAAATATTTATCGTGATGAATCCACTATGAAAATTGATCACTGAAGAATATCATGTAATGCACCTACTTGGATGTTTACTAGACAGATATTGATGAAAAAAAGTTTTAATTCTTGAATCATGACATAAAATTATGTTACCATTAAAATAAGTGATAGTAACGATCAGGATATATAATTATTAGTTCAATGTAAACATATAAAAATATGATTTCCAAATATTTATTTATTCACTTTTAGTAATTATGACTCAAATTAAAAAAGTCATGATTAATTAAGAAATATCATATTATGGAGAATCAACTCCCAACAATTATAACGGGATCACCAACATAGCAGGAAGATTCAAGAAATTTTACAGGAGGAATAATTTCATTATATATCCCAACATCAAATGCATGTATTAAAATAGTGGAAACTAGAGAAAATAATGTGATAAGGTTTATAATAAATATGAGATGTTATTATATAAATACTATAGACAAGTTCATGTTACATTATATTTTCCCAAGTTAATTATTAAGAAAAAATTACGAGGAAGAATATCATATTCCTAAAAATGATATGAAATCAATATAGAGTGCATCAAAATATATATCATTTTATTCAGAATCATTTATAGCGGACAACCATGGTAGTTCCAATATGGGTTTTTTTAAAATTACCTATGATTTAACTAGTATTGTTCAAACATCTCCTCTTCAATCTTGTAATTCTTATAATGATTGAAACATTGAATAAAAAATTTCTAAAGTATGAATTTTTTAAAACTATAATAAGACGGGGTATACATTAAATGTAATAAAAGATAAGTATAATTGTTTAAAGAAGAAGAATTCTTTGCCTTCTCACCTTAAATAATATATTAATATATAAAATAATAAAAAACAAAATTTTATAAAAAAATTCAATGAGTTAAAATTATTAATATTTTGAATGAAATCGGTTTTTTTAAAAAATAAAAAAAATGACCCCAAAAGATGTAATATAAAATAATGGTAAATAAAAAATAAGAATATGATATCATAATTTATAAATAAGTATTAGTAAAAATAAATACATTCTTATCTCAAATTTTATAAGTTATGTTACTAGTATTTATTATTATAGGACATAAATATTTTTCACCTCCAAAAGTTAGATATATTCCAACAAGAGACATATCAACTTCTCCACCACAATATTTTCCTCACATGGAATTAATTAGTCCCACTCATGTTTCATGATTAAACAAAAAGCGTTATGTTTTATTATATTTGATGGATTTTCAATATCCACGTTGGTATTATTTTTAGATAAAAAATGTGGAGAGTTTATCTATTTTACTATGAAAACTAAATCTATAGAAAATGTTATTTTACGTAAAATTTATAAATTAATAATTGACCATTTATGTAATATTGAAAATAAATATTTTGAATTATTATGCTCACAACATGTCTATAATAATAAATTTTCAACTCATAGGACCCCACAATAGAATTATGTAATAAAAAGTATAAATAAAACCAATTAGTAAATTACGCACACCATGGTTAATGGGTATTATTTACCTATATAAATTTGGATAAAACCTATAAATAAATGTTTTTATATAATTGATATAGTTTTAATTAAACAAAATTTTATAGAAACCCCTTTGTGAAATATGTAATAAAATAAAAGATAATTTTATCTAATTTAGAGTTTTATTTTATAACACTTTTTCACCAATAAAAAGTACAATATTGACCAATTTTCTTCCAAGAGTGATGAAGTAATGTTTCTTGGATATTCTACATCTATTATCCCATATAAGGTGTTTAACAAAATGAACAATATTATGGGGGAATTTTTATATATATTTTTTGATGAAACAAATCCACATGAGTCTAATACCCCCTTATACATCCTTGGATATGATTTGAAAAAATTAAATATAAATTCCAATCCTTTTAAATGTTTTTTGATAGATGCATAAAAATCATCCAAGTAAGAGGAAAAACCTAAAACCAAACTTATAGAGGAAAATGAGATATTTGGACCATCATTTCCTATAACTGTTAGGAATTGTAGATATCATAATTTCGATTTTGTAGATCGATATATTGATAGATAACAAAAAAAGATCTTCTAAAATAAATTAGGTTGACCATCGTGATTTCTTATCATATATTGAACCTAGGAACCCTAATGATTCAATTAACAGTGATTTGTTTTGAAATGGAAATTAAATAACAAGTCATTCAATTTGATTGAAATAATTTTTTTGAACTAGTGTTAGGAACTAATGAAATAATAACTATTTACAATAAATTGGTTTTTAAAAATATTGTTGATGAGTCAGGAACTATAGATAGAAAAAATTATATGTTACATTCGTGAAAAACATTCAAGAAGAGGATATTGATTATGATTGAACCCCTGAACCAATAGCTATACTTGAAGACAATATAATATTTATTCCCTATAAATAACATTTTAATTTCAAACTATGATATATTTTTGATAAAAATTGAATTCCCAAATGTTAATATATTTGATTATTATTCGTTGAACAACACCCTGAATTTCAAAATATTCATTTCCATATGATGTTTTTAAATTATGAAAATTGTTTATATTGATTAAAACAAGAACATATATAATTTAATGATTGGATCTTATATTTTTGGCAGCCAAATATTTATCAAATAGAATATATGAACTTTTGTAATTTTAAAAATTAATTTAAAAAGTTTTTTAGATCAAATATATGTTGTTGATATAATTGTTTGATCATTTAAAAATATCATTGTGTAAAAAATTTAGAAAATGAGAAAACGTAAATTTGAAATTTGTTTTATTTATGAGGAAAAATTATTTCTTAGTTTTCATATTTTTCAAAATAGTGATGGAGTTATTATAATTCAATTTCTGTATATCAAATATACATTAAAAGTTTATCGTATGGATAGAAAAAAATCGTTTTCATTCTCCCATGAGTATAACCAATAATTTGGATCATGATTAATATAGTAAATCATTAGATCAAGCCAATTACATAGCTATAATTAGAGGCCTTTTTAATTTTACTACTAGCTGATCATATATTATTTTAGGTGTATGTATATGTACCCTTTTTCATGAAAGTCCTATCATGTCACTTTTACATACATTGAAAAAGAAATTATATACCTCATTTATAAAACCAAATTATAAATTCTTTATCGAATTAGAAACACAATTTATATATATATTTCTTCATATTACAATTCTTGTTCATTTATGTTAAATATAAAAATAACCTTGGGAACATGTCCACTTTTATGAACATAACTATTTTAATGGTGGAGAAAAAGGAAAAATAAAATTGACTACCTATGGTGAGGAATATTATATAACTACATCTAGTTATTATAAACAAATTATGTGGATCATTCACACAATATTAGATTATGGATTACAAATTAAACATGCACCTATAAATTATTAAAATGTGAGTGTGATAAATATTTCTATGAATTTTTATTTCATTCTTGAAAAAAAAATTGATTTAAGAGAACAATTTTTGGGAAATAATTAACAAAAAGATTATATAACAATTGATTTAATTGGAATTTAAAATCAACTTTCTGAAAAGTTTTCATGTCCCCTGATTTTTTGAGAGATTAAGTTATATTAGAAATTAACTACTATAATAAACATTTGTAAATTGTTTATTTCCAATATTCAATTTAGTGTAGTTCCATTGTTGGTGATACTCTATTGGTGACCTACTATTGGGTGATCTTCCATTAGGTGATCCACCATTGTTAATATTCCATTTGTGATATACCATTGGGTGATCCACCAGTAGTTATTAACCACCTGGTAATACACTTATCGAGGTCTACTGTTAGGTAATCCAAAATTGGGATATACACAATTGTATGTTATAAAATTAATTCTTCTTTAATTATATTTTAGCACTCATATTTTATACGATTTATTTTTTAATAGATTAATATATGCGTATTTTAATATATGTTCAAATTCTAAACCCATAAATTACAAAATTATCTTAAATCTTATTTTAAGAACCATCTCTCTCATTCAGGCATTAAAACCATTCACCATCCATTATCTCTAGATTGTAGACCTTACATCATCTCTCCCTTCTCCCTTTGAGTTAGTTAAATGGTTAGAGTGAAATGTTATTTTGCATTTTCATGTGAAGGATCATGTGATACTAATATGTATCAAAAAGAATCTATATATACTACTATTGTCTAAAAAATAACCCCCAACTCTCGTCTTGAGTAATAGTTCCAAAAAATGAGATAGTTATTGAATTAATAGTTATGTTAATGTTATCAGTGTATAATGTGAACTAGAATCAATGATTTATGGGATAGTTTTCATTAAACCATCATCCATTGTTTCATAAGTTGGTTCAATAATTCTATCAGTTTGTAGAGTATGACTTTAGGGAGAGGAAAGATTTTATTAGAAGAATGATCGATATAAACTATTTAGTCATCACTATAATGAAATGGGTAGGGGTCACAGTGTAACTCATTGAGTAATTTCTGATTATTTTCAAGGTTCTATTCATAGTAATACTGAGTTCTTTGTATATTTTGATTCCATATTGGTGTTTATTGGAAATTTTTTACTGTGAAAACTATCTACTGTAGAGAATTATGGGGAGTTTGGACTATTGTTTTTGTTTATCCAATGCGTCATTTAATCGATGAATGGGTAATTTATCTCCTTCATCAAATAATATGAATTTATATTATTCCTTATGAAAATAGTGGATTCGATAATGTTTTTTTAATTTCTGATGGTATAAAATATAATTAAGAGGAATACCTCATAAATATCTAAAAAATGATCTATATTTAGCCCACTTCATATTTTTTGTAAGCCATGGGGTTTGGGGATGATGAAGGAGAATATGATTTAGGTTGTGTTGGATTTTATTTGTATGGTTTTTCATGTAGAAGAATGATGTTCAAATAGATCCCATAGATGAAGAAATGTGTGGATGAGAATGATACAATTTATAATAATTTTAATCATGTGTAACATTCCTCTGTCCCTATTGATATGGTTGATCATAGAATGGATATGAATGATGTTTTGGTTCAATAATATATGACGATGTTTAGGAAGAAATGATACAACTATATAAGAAGTGTAACTGTATAATTCATTTGATGATGGAAATGACTGTAATGTGGTAAAGATACATAATGTTTCTTATAGATATATCATTCCATTTATTTACATTTTAGCTAAAGAATTTATTCTTACTGAAGGATATGAATAATAAATAGAATTTGAAGGTGAAAATATTTTTCGATATATTTTGAGTTATCATAATAAATAATTTGGGATTATAATGAATTTGATATATATGTAAATGGAAATAGTGATGGAAATCTTGTCACTAATGTATGTAATAGTGTTGATGATAATGGTGAGGGAGAGCAATATCATCACAATCCCAGTTCTTATTCTTTAGGAATGATTTTTGATTATTTTTTAGTCTCTATGATCCATCCTGATGATGGTTTCAATGATAGAGATGATGTTAAAGAACCTAATGAGGTGGATGAATCCCTAGTCCATTCTAGTATGAAATAATTTCCTATATATGAACTATTATTTTCATACATAGCTGAGTATGGAAAACCTTCCATTTGGGGGACATCTCATGGTTATAAGCTACTAAGAATCACTTACAATGATTCAATTTTTGAAATTGAGTGTTTTAGAGATAATGATAACCATTTAATTACACAATTTATTGTTGTAAATTATATCCCCTATGATGGAAATGATCCATTGTGATATATGGTTGAACTGCTCTATGTGGGTGGGTAGTTGGAAGTCATTCTCTTAGATGTTCCTACTACGTAATATAGAAATAAATATTATTATTTACCTACTTATAAATAGATTCTATATCATATACCTTCAAATACTACACAATGTAATTAGGTTAATATTGAATATATGGAGTGTTTTAGTTCATTAATAAATTTCTATATTAATGGGATTATAAGGTACACACCTCTTAAGAAGAATAGTTTGAGTGAAGAAAATTCCAGGTATTTTTTTAGTTAGTGATTTCACATATTCAGCCTATCAAAATATTGAAAATTCTAGATTTTGAGATTGAGAAAAATCGTTTTGATAATTTGATAGAAGAAGATATGACTATCATATATGAAATTATGATATTTTTTTCTACATAGTAGAAATCTATTCAAAAGATATTGGAGTCCTTGAAAATTAATGGTTCTTCTATATCCTTCACTCTACCTCCTAATACTTCAGTCTATACTATTGATATTCAATCTCAGTCATCCTAGCATAAATAAAAATATTACCAGAATCTGTACCTTTTTCCAAATGGATTCAAGAGTGTAACCCCATATTATAGATTATACCAACTAGTAGTGGGGTATGATGATAATAATGTGGATATACTTTACAATTATGATCCATATATAATATAGGTATAAGATAAAAGTTTTTGTTAAAAAACCATAAAAACATAAATAAAATAAAAGATATGGAAGAAAAATATAATAACTAAATAAAATTGTCTAATTCAATGTTTGAAACCTTGAATGTATGTCCTGATTTCTCAATAGAGGATAAGAAGAAAACATGCAGTAGGTGATACAATATAATACATGAACAATTAAAAAGGGTAATAATTCCTGAGGTAAATATGCCTGAGTATCATGAGAATTAGATCAATCTAATGCTTCGTTTATCCCATTTAAAATGAACAACATAAGCAATAATCCATGTACCTTCAAATATGAGGTATGTTTGGGTACCCAAGTGCATTGGAATTCTAATAATGTTGTGAGATAAACTCATTATTCCACCAATAATGGTTTCTTAATAATAATATAGTCTTTGAATTTAAAATATTGTAGTTTACACATATACTAAAAATATAGTTATTAAATTAACATAAATATGATGCATCATGTTCCTAAGGGGAAACTAGCAGACCATTTATACTTTGGTCTAAGCTGGAATTCCCATGAACATATACCAACACATGTATATTTGCATATGAAAAATATCACCAAATAAAATCATTCATTGTTAATAGTCCTATTTCATAGTTCCCATAAATACAAATATATATATATATATATTAATGGAGTAATCTCATGAGATATTAATTGATCCTATCCTAATCGCCAAATACACCTTGAACAGAACATAATCATGATTGATGGCTTGGTGAATTCATCCATTAATCAGCCAAACTAATATCTCATAGATCATTAACAATAGACATCATCGTTCTTAATTAAAAGGTATCATGGTCCCATACAAGGAGATCCATAAGGATGAATACCAAATTTCACACTAGGATCACCATGAATTACCATGATCATAAGATCATGTCCATGGAATTCCCTAAACTGGAATAACATGTATCTCTCTTTGAATGGTAAAAGGCATAACCCACCGAGCCTGTCCCATGTGTCACATGAATGGGTCTAAGTATAACTCATTGAATGGTATAACTATATTTACATCATGCATTTCTATGGTATATCTATTAGGGTACTTGTGATCCTCATAGATTTAATAATATAACTATTCCTATAATCCCTTCCAAGGAACTCCTATTTGGAAATCCATGAATCACTCAAGGGTCCATGTAAAACATGTAGCTTACGATATCCTCCTTAGAGTTCCATAAAATTGAAGTCCCATGTATCGCTAATGGAACATAAAATTAATCAATAAAACTATGATACCATCATTGGTATTCGTTAATTAAGGGGAAATATTTTAAATAAATGAAAATAACAGAATGAAAAAAATTAACAACTGAAATAAATTGGCCAAATCTTAGTATACCCTTATGAATGAATGTTCAGATGAAGTTATACATTACAAGTATAAAATATATAGTGGGTTATACAATACAGTACATTATCAATGAAAATGATAAAAATACTCAAGGGAGCTCTCCATGAGAATTATATGTACTAGATCCGTCATATGCTATTATGAACCAATGTACAATTCACAAAATGAGTGATAATTTGTGGACTTGAAAACATGTGATCTTCCCTTATACCCCATTTTAATGGTTTCCTGAGAAGCGTGTGATATATACTTTGTAAGACACCCCCATTGGTTTCTAAAACATAATACATTCTATGAATATAAAATAAAATATTGTTTATAAAAATAATTAACAAAGTAAATATATAAAATTAAAAAATCAATTTCCTCTTCCTAAAGGGAACTTGGAATCTATACCTTCTTTGGCCTAAGACAGATTGGCTTTGAACATATGTTTACATTTACATATTATCATACATGAAATGTATGGAATGATATAGATGCACTATCTATGGACACATATCTTATTTACAATGAATCTTAGTAATTATAATATATAAATCTATATATTCATGGTGTTATCATAAGGGAACATATTTAAGAATTGAATAATGGAGTAAAGCAATTTGGACTGAACCCAATAATTTTAATTATCATTGAGAATTCATCCTTTAATAAATTAAACTATTATCCCTTTTATTTTTAAGAAGGGGTATAATATTTCTTATGAAAAATGCTTCCATAAACCATCCAATTAGATATATGTGGAATACCAAGGGTCTCACCATGATCACAATTATTACTCATCACAACAAGATCTCATCCAAGGAGATCCATAATGGTGAATCACATATATCACTCTTAGTATGGTATAAGGAATAACCAAAAGGGCCCATCTAAAGTGTCACATGTAGGGGACCATGTTTCAGTCTTGGAAAGATATAACCATCATTCCACCAATCATGTGTAAGGTATCTCTCCTTGGGTTCCAAGGTCTTTCATTGGGAAAATAACATATATCTTCCTATGATAATGTCCAAGGAATTTCTACTTCTGAATCAACATATTTCTCAAGGATCAACATAAAACAATGATCCTATGATCCAATCCTCATTGATTATTAGAAAATGGAGACCCAATTATCACTGAAGGCACATATCATTTATTAGGGATCCTATGAATCAATCTATGGTATTATGTGATAATGAAACTAGTATATCTCATGGAACATATACATTTCAACAACTTATGAGATCATCCATGTAATTCCTACATGGGAATCCATGTATCACTCAAGGACTCGATAAAAAATATAATTTTTTAATTTTATTTACAAAATAGGACATGTTCCTAACTATGAAAGATCATTAATCAACCATGGAAAAAAGACCACATCCAATTATTCATCCCAATTTTATAAATAAATAACGATGTCCATAATCATAAGTATGAAAACCCCAACTATTCATTTTATAATAAAGAATATGTCCATGGAAAGGTCCTTGTATTATGTTCCATGTGAAATGATTTTGAAAAAATATAACCCTACATGAAATGGGTGTATGATAAGCCTTGATAAAGTGATTCATAGAACAAAAAATCCAATTCACTATAAAAAAATTATACTATAAACAGAGAGGATAAGTTTTGGATAGTAATGGATAATATAAAAGAGTATCACATCTTACCATGAGTTAATTAATCAACCTGTTTACATATTATAATAATGATCACCAAAAAAAGAGTTTTTATTAGAAATTAAATTATTAAATTAATATATTAATCAGTCTCACCATTATGTGTGGATTTAACATGGGGACCAATACCATCAAAATCATTAATTTATTATACAATGGATACTTGAATTAGGGTGTTGGGTTTAAAAAATTAAATCTCACATTTATTGGATGTCAATTGGAAATATCATCCCACGAAATAATAGTGTACTGTATAAATCCAATGAAAATTGGAATAAATGATTTAGAAAACCTAAAATTTAAAAATCATTGTCCACTAATTAAATATAGTGGTTTTCCTTGGTTTGTTTTGAAATAAAAAGATAAAATGTAAAATCTCTTTTATTATAGTTTGAATTCGAATCCACCCTGATAACATTTAAGATGGAGATGGATAATAACAATAGAATGATTATGAGACACATAACAACCATGAGATATCCAAATCACCTAGTTGAGATCAAATTCGACACTATATGGAAGAGATATCTCCCTACCATTGATGAGAGGAGCATCGCGATTAGTGGAGATTATTCCATGCTTATGGGTGGAAAATAAATAATGGAAGTAGAATTAAATAATATATATTAATAATATTGAATTAATGACATTAAATGAGGAATATGGATTTGGTTACATGGTTGGATACACTGTGCGCCCACTATGGGCTCAACACTACCCAATGAATCCTCTCATAGGGACTGGTCATACAGTTTTTCGAACCACAGACTAATTTTGAAAAACCCCTTTAATCAAAATGTCTTCATCACCCACGCGACCATGAAATTCATATTTATTAGTTATAATAAATCATGTATGTTCTCATACTCCAATGGAGAAGTTATATGGTTTCACTCGGTGGGCCGCATGGTTTTAGAGAAACCTTATGCCCTTACCAGATCATACTGGTTTTGATTTTTCTAAGCCCATATTCCTGAAACTCAAAGAAACACATATGACACCTCTCAGACGTACTAAAAAGTATCAAAATGTGAAATTCAATTATTCCCACTATTTTAGATTCATTCTAAATCTGAATTTTGATTAATTAGTTGAACAAAACAGAAAATTCAATCTCCTTTAAAAAAATTCAACCTTGTTGAAAACACATGACATTACCAAATCATTCATGATAGAGGTTTTTTATGAAATATTGGTTTCTCTTCATAATTATAATGATCAGTTAAAGGCGTAGGGTGGGAATATTATCAAACTAGTCGGTAGAGGTTGAATTAACCTAGAATTTATTTTGAGATTATATAAAACCCAATTCAAAACATTCTTTCTAGAAATTATAAGAAAACATGTGCACAATTACCACATTATGATTCCATATAAGAAAATTAGGATGCCTCTAGCTTATATATAATTCTAGGATGATGTCAATCATCCCAATTTTTGGACCTTTTTCTAGAGAGGAGACTATGGTTTTCTTCACTGTATTGGAGAACGGTGGTACCATCATTAATGATTTTAATAACTTTATGATTTCATTTTATTATTTTTTGGGGACTAAAAATATCGAATTTGAATATTCAAAAAATGACCAATATTACATATTCACCTTCATCAATGCACATTCCATATCATTATCAATATCTTGGAAGAAACCACTTGAGTACATTCGACATCTTAGGCAAGTCATTATTTGACAATATCCCTGATCTACTTCTTCACCCTCCATCTCAACTTATGTACCTCTTATATCTAGAAAGGTCAATAACCACATGGTTCCTTATACACATAAATCTGAAAGTGGTTATGAAACTAAAATGTTTTTGATAGGGATATTACATTTTCCTTTTCTTAATTTTTGGAAGAAATATATGACTGATATATCTAATTTTGAGTCACTATTTATAAACATGATTTATCCTAAATTGTATTTAATTTTTAATTTTTTTATAAATATTGCAATACGAAAAGGTGAATTAATATAATTTTTATTGATATATTGAAAAACCAACATTCATAAAATTTAATTTGAAATGTTAATAATAATATTATTTTTCCAATTCACCTATATATATGTGTGTATTTTTTTATACAGGGTTACAAAATTACACGGTATATTTTCATAAAAGGGGTATATTGTTGTAACCTATTAATTTTAATGTTCATAAATCATCATTTTTTTAACAATATCAATGTTTTATAAGCCTATATAATTAAATGAGTAATTTATTTATCAATCATGGTTATGTTCTGATGAACAAGTATTTTAAAAAAATCACCATTGTCTGTAATGGTCTAATAAAAGTTCAATATATCTGCTGATGGACAATATCATCAATTAGAATGTACAACTATTGGAATAACATTGAGGACTTCTACTGATATTTCAATATATCTAAAATTAGTTTATAAGGGAACTTACATTGATGATCTACACCTAATAGATCTACCATTTATGATCTACCGCTAAACATCTACTATTGAATGACATATCGCTAATGATCTATTGTTGACCGATCTACCACTGAATATCTAATTCTAACAGATCTAATTATGATGTCATATAATTTTAGTACGTCAACCTCTACATTGTATGATCATATGTTTATTATATCATTCTAACATCTACCACAACATTTCCTCTACTGATTGGTAGCATCTACCACGAGATTAGATTTATAATTAAGTGATCTACCTCTAGATTAAATATCACGTTTTAGGGTCTTTTTTGAATTTAATTCACCCTTTGGCTAGATTAGGGAATTTAATACATTATTATTTCCCATATATTTATGTAACATTATTCAAATACCACTTTGTGGGTTCATTAATGAAAAATCCATACTTATTGGTTTAGTGTTGAATATGAGGATCTAAGATTTTAATTATTATTATTATTCACTAGATAATTTTATCTAGAGAGTGATATGTTCTGAATAACTCCATAATTATAATGTTTAGAGAACATCTGAGAAATGATATTTATAATAGTATTGAAACATAAATATTTAACATATATTTTCATATGATAATCATGAGACATGTGTGTGGAAGGATTATGAATTTATAAAGACTAAAAATTGAATAAATATTAATAAATAAATGACACTTGGTATTTCTTACACAGTTCTTGAAATAAATTCAATATCTTTTCAAAGAATCATTCAATGGAATAATATCATATAAAGCATTGTTATTGATAAACATCACTATATCCCATGATTATTCATATGATATATTATTTTTGTGATTAACTTTTTTCTAAATGTGTTGTTTTCTATTATTTTCTATACACACTGTCTCCTTTTCATAATCATGATTTCTCCTAAAACATTATCTCAATCTCTCATTCATTATTTTCATGAATAACTAAGGATTATTTCATGTGTGAACTGGTACCTTTTTAGTCACGTATATTACTATGGAGGATGATTTGATCCAAGAAATCCATATGTGTTGTTTATTTCAAGAAAATGATATATGTTGTAAATCATGTTATGTATGTCATAAATTTATTACAAGCTTGTTATTTCCATGTGGGGGGAATTATGTAACGACTTGTGAATGAAAACATAGTTTAATTCCACTTTTTGTTTTATTAGTATTGTTTTTCTGTATTTCAACATTAAAATTTTATGTATTCATATTATCTAGGAGAAAAACATTATTTTTATAATTAGTCTTAATTGATGTTTATATAATTTTTCTGTTATGTAATATGGTATGAATTTTTTTTATTTCAAATGTTATTTTAATTTATCATCAATCTCACTTTGTGATAGTATTTTAATGATCATGCTTTATATATCTATTATTTTCATTAACAAGGGTTTTTATTAAGTTGTGTGATTTAGTGTTAATTGTTTTCCAAAAAAGAACCTATTAATCGGAAATATATCCCCCTCACCACACTATTGAGATACTCACTTTTACCAGTCCACATAATTGAAATTAGGTGAATAATAATGGAAAGTCTCAATAAGTGGAATTAGAGATAATAACAACAAAATTATTCCTTCATAGTTAATTTCACTCTAACATCCTATAAAAAAAATACTATCTTAAAAAAAATATTTTATATATTTATTATTTTACAATAACCAACCATATACATCATTAATTTTCAATTATATATATATATTATTTTTTTATCGTTATTTCTAACCAAAGTGTTGTAGAACTTTTTTTTGTTTTTCCATACAAACTTATTGAAGATTAGATGAATTATTTCTAAGTAGTATGATGTTGACAATTAATATATAATACAAGATCAAATAAATTTTTTTATTTAGATGGCCTCATTATCAAAATCTGGAATCAGTGATACACATGAATATGACATGTGAAAATGGAAATTGTAATGGACATGTTTCTGATGTGTTTAGTGAGAGAAATGTTATATATTAATAAATATATTTAATATTATAAAATAATATAATTAATAATTAAAAAATAATAAATATATAATTATGATGTGATTATACCATTACCTAACATCCCATAAAAATTTATGATATAATCATTATAACAGAGATTAATTATGTCGTTAAATCGATAAAAAATGTTACATGTTATAATGATTTCGTGAGTTAGTGGATGTATTTAGATAATGATATTGTGATATATATATAAATTATTAAATTTTTTATAAAATAAATAATTCATATTTATATATATTTTTAGTAGTAATCAATGATTTGTGGGGATGAAAAAATAATTTTTCTTCTAAGGGATGCGATATTACAGACATACGCACAAATAATGATTTTATTTTTCATAGTTTATTGGATATGTGATTATCTAATTGAAATAACCTTAATATAATAATATTAAATAATGTAAATGATACCAATATAATTATATTAATATAGATATAAAAAATAATAATGATGTTATTTAGGAGGAAAATAAATTTTTTTGATAGTACGCATGTTGGGGATTTGATTTTCAATGGAATTATGCTCTGAAATGAAGTCATTATACTAAAAAACTGTTAACCTAAAACATTTAATCTTGGGATTTTTGAAGGAGAATTAATTTGGAATATTCTTAAAAATAAATTTTAAGGTAATTTTAGTCTTGAATATGTTTATGTGTAATAATTTTATATGTGAATGGAATGGTTATTTTTTATGTAACAGTTACATTTTCAATAATTTAATTTTAATATAAATATTTCAATGTCTCCAAAATGTAAAAAAAGTGGAATTTAATATTTTTTGGTATGATATTAGCCTTGTCCACTCATTTTTCTGATAAACTAGATTTTTTTTAGCTTTTTATTTTAGATATTTAACTTCACCACTAATTTAAATTTATTTTTGAAATTTATTTTTTCCAATTAATAAAAAATATTAATTAAAAATTAATATTTTAACATTTATATAACGTCACTATTGTGATATAAAAAATTTCATTCAATTTTAAAAATAATATTTCAAAGGTACATAAATTTTATATTTACAGAAAATAAACATAAAGAGTGAAAACCAATATTTTAATTAAATGTAATTTATTCAGATCATAAAATTATGAAAATGATCATATTATCATAGAGAATAATTTTTATTGAATAAAATGGATTACTAAAAAATTAAATGTTATTTGGCCTTAAAATAATTGCAAACCCTAATTTCACCAAAAAGAATAACATAATAAAAATTACAATCTGTAGATAATTTTTATTAATGTTACATATTAATTTAGTTCACAGTATATTTTTCATTTTATTTTTATTTTACTATAATTATTTAAAATGTATATTTTTATTCATAAAATAAATTCGATATAAATTTTTTTTTTTAAAATTATCTATTGTAATAGTCTACGAATTTAAAATATTTTCCACTTTTAATAAACTTTATTTATTGCATTATTGATTTTTACAAAACTCAATATTAAGCATACACTACACACATCAATTAGTTGGATTCCATTTCTAGAAAACCCATATTTTACCGAACAAAAATAAATTACTATTATTATTATTTAATATATTATATAACCATGTTCATAAATTTGTAGTTATGAATTGAATTTACCAAATTTTAAATATTATATATTCTATATAATTTGAAATTTCATGTTAAATTTAGACAAGATATAAGAAAAAAATCAATTTTTTGGATAAATGAAATTCTTTTCATAAAACAAAGCTTTAACACAATTTAATGGGGAACACATTCTAAATCCAATATTTAACATTTTATTATATTAATTTTGAATAAATTAACTTCTATAAAATCATAATATAAAAATTTTCTTCGATTGCATTTTTGTTATTTTTTTAATTGGTTTCCTAATTCGATGAATGATAAATGAATAAAAAAATTTAATTGATTATAACTTTTTTCATCAAATAATTATATAGTGTTATGTTATACATTAGATGGTTTTGAAATTATAAATACTCTACAATTTTATCATTTAATATAATTTAGGTCATTGGAATTATTTTCAAATAAAATTGTATATAAACACATCTTAATATTTGATTATAATTTATTTTTTAAACCAATTTTCTCATTCCATCCATGGGATTAATTTTATATTTGTTATTGAAACTACATTGTTTTGATTTTTTATATTTTTAATCCATATTATGAATCTTTGGGAAAAAATTAATTAAATATGTTTCTTTTTTTTACATTATGAATAGTATCGATAGTACATAATATACTTCCCCGGTTAAGGGTATATCATGTAATTAAAGATAAAAATATTATTATAAATTACACTAACACCGTAAAAATAAATATTATATGAATAAATTAGACCCATATATTCTATTGTTATAAATTAAGTCATTTAATGGAAAATTGTCCATGAATATCCCATGAATATTATTAATATAAATTAATGCGACCAAATTTCCCCCTCACATTTCTTATAAGTATTATAATTTTTCTAAAAATAATACCAGGGGATATATTTAATTATAAAATGTTTTCTAAAATTTAAAATAATCCCATGAATCATATTAATTATTATATAATTTTTAGAGATTAAATATATTCCATTAATTAGGACACAATAGTGAGACAAAAAAAATTATTAAAAGAAATATAAAAAAATTGTTTTATAATTTTTAAAAGAAATATAATTTTAATAAAATAAGGTACTAAAATAATTATATATGTGATTATTACATTTTAAGAGTATATTAAATTTTTGTGATCTATTTTATTGTTATTTTGGGATATTATTTAATTTAAATGAAATAAATAGTGTCAAAATCTACCTATTGATATTTTATAAAAACATTTTATTGAATTAAAGAAAACTAATAAGTGATAATTATAACTTTTAAAAATAAATGAAATTTCAATTTATGTACAATTGACACCATATCATAAAATAGTTATAACTATTTTATATATTTAATATTATTACACTAATTATAATTAAATAGAATAATTAAAGAGAAATAAAATTGACATGGTGTAAAATAAAATCAAAAAATTATACATGTTATTAGAAGATATTACTTCCCCCAATTATAATATTCGATTATAAATTATTCACATTTTGGTAATATTAAATTGAAAATAATTTATATTTATTTAATTCATTATGAGTTTCCAAATTTCCCTCTCCCCATTCATATAAAAGGGAATGTATCATTCTCTTTTAATAAAATCATTAAAGGCCTTAGTCCAAATAAAATCTCACCCACTTCTCATCCCAACATCCCTCAACATATCATAGAGGCCATACATTTGAAATAATTCCAACCTAAGGAGTCCATTTGTAAAAATAAAAAGGAGCCACTCGTATAACATGAAATTATTTACCAATTCAATTCAATTTGTTTTACACTACTACATCCTATTCCTTGGTTGATTCCATACTAAATAAATAACTCTAGTATAATCAGTATTTCGATATTTTATTATGATTCAGGTATATATATATTCCTCATTTTATCTATCCAATGCATAAGAATATCTCCATGTGTGCCTACGTGCGACTTACCATCTCTACATCAAGCTGTAATTTTTTATTTAACTATAATTTATTTAAATGGGTACAATAGGGATTCTGATAGATATAAATAATTTATATAACATGATAATTATTCTGAATAATTAATATAACATCCAATTCCAAACCATTTAAATATCAATGAACGATATCGTCACTATTGCGTACGTACGGCCTACTGTCTCCCTGGTGAGGTGAGATTCATTATCAATCATAAAAAAGAAAAAAATGGTTATAAATTTCATATATTCAGTAAAAATAATAATTATGAACATAATATCATTCTTCATATGAATAAAATATATATTATTCATAACAATTATTGTTTATATGTCAGAATAAGAATGGAAAATCGAAGGTGTTAAAACCCAAAACTCTGTTAGTGCTGAAATTTTATTAACAAAAAATATAATAGGCTCATATATGATATCAGAAATTTTGATTTGGTTATCATAAAATTTATTATCATACATCAACCATTATAATGGAATTTAGAACACCTCAACTAACAAAATGTACATTGTAACGGTTAATTTCACAATCTCATTATTATCTAAGGTTGTTTATACATAATTATCTACTGGGACACATTTCTCATCCATTTCTATGATTTTTAATATGTATTTAAAAAATTTATAGACAATTGTTTAATGTTAATTTAACCAATTTTTTACATTTTATAATATTTTCTGAAATGAATCCTTTTCTTTATTTTCCAAATGAAGTACATAATGACATTATTTTCAAATTATATAATGTTTTTTTAATTATATAGCAAGAGAAGTTTTTTACCACCATTATGAAACAATAAAATATTGAATATTCCCTTACAATTATACATGGTTTATTTCAAAAGAAATGTTTTTTATTAATTTTGTGGATTTTAAATAATTTCAATATAAAAAATTGTTATTTCTCTCAAGATATTTTTATTAATTTATTATTTTATTTTCATCTCTATCAACATATTTTTTTGGATTTTTTATTTGATTGTGGATGATTTATCATGATAAAATATTTTATATTATATTAATGGTTTTATTATTTTATAGACCATCAATATTCTATTTTTAAATTATTCATTTTTTGTGGTTAATGTATTTACATTTAATATATTCATTTAAATATGAATGTTTATGTTATATTAAACCCATTTTTTTGACAAATGCATTGGACTTAGTAAGTTATGTGTGGGGCCCACTATAGCCCATCGATGCATTAATAGGTCTCAGGACAAAAACTAGTATCTTGAAACGAGGCATTGACCATATGTTAATGTATGTTATTTTCATGAGGCATTGATAGTATTGTTAGGATATATGAAATTATGCATTTCTTCATTGTGATATTAGTTATTGATATTACATGTGATTGTTTTACAACTAGAATAAACATGTGAATGTTAAAATATAATTATGTGGGTTATTCATGCCATATTATGATCAATTTTATGGGTAAAAGGTGTGTTTTTATAATTTATACATTCATTAATGTCATGGTAATTTATAAAATCTTATACTATGTTGTTTAACCTAACTATGTTTTTGAGCTTAACCATGTATTATGTTTTACTTTACCATGATTCAAAGTAGTTTATTATAATTTATATGCAGGGTTAATATTGTATATTAATGGTGTTATCAACGGATTATATATGATATATTTTATGATTTGAATATTAATGTATGGTCCATGTTTGTAATATAATTTCCATGTCTGTTAAACTAATAATTCCATTCGTATTTTTTTATTTATAATAATTAAAATATATAAAAATAATGTATTGTCTTCGAGCATCTGGGGACTTGGCGTTTTAGTTGGTATCAATGGATGTTTAGTAAGAACTTTGCAAAATAGATTTAAAAAACATAGATTAGAGTTCATAACCCTAAAATATACATTGAGGATATGTATGGAAGAACATTATAAATTATTGGTAATGTATTGATTATTTTGGTATTATTAGAAATACATCTTTATCAAGATAATACAATTGGACGTGATTATGTAATTGATTAAATTTTTAGTAATAAGGCTGAGAAGTTGTTTTGGTCATCACATGAGGTATCCTAGTACCAGACAATGGGACTTACTACACACCATTTTATGAAAATCATGGTGGATATTCTTAAGATAATTCATTTATTTTCCTACCATTATTAATGATTTTAAATTAAATATTCACCCAATTTATCAAGAGTTTATGTTTCTAGGATTTATAATGAATTAATTTATTTCATGTGATATATTTTATTTACAGTTATAAAATGTACATAAAATTAAATGATGATCTAGTATATTTTACCTTATAGAAGTTTTTCTTAGTTGAATGAATGAGAACACCACAAATTCACATGATCTAATGAGTAAGAATGATCATATTTCTGATGGCCTTTAGAAAACATTTCTATTGGAAATACTCTTCAATGTATTATCATTATTTGGGGGTATGGTATCACATGTTAATATGACCATTAAGGAAATATCAGAGTCCCATGGATTTGAAGGTAAGAAATAGAAGATGATGATGTAGATAAATAGATGGATAAAGTCAATAAGATAATGAATAATTTTCCAACATGTGATAACTGAGTAAATAATGACCCTGGTCAATACATGAAGTGAATTAGAGTTTGTTATATGTGTGGAGAAAAAGGATACAATTTTCATTATTGAATGTTTAAGAAGACAGATTCAAATGTACAATGATTCAACTACAAAGAGAAGGGACACTCTGTGAATCAATGTCATAACCATCAATGGAATATAACCCAGATATTGCTATTGGATAATTATCAATTTAAGATACTATAAGGACCCAGCCATAAACCTCACTTAATATTGAATTAAATGAATAATTCACATTGAGGATCTTTTTAGGATTAGAGTTTTAGAAAATTAGACCATAACTATTACATATCAAAGGATTACATAGTGGAAACTTCTACATAGTTTCCATTATTTTTTACAAAACATGAACTCTTAAAAAAAGAGTCATGTCCAGTTCCATGTTTAAGAAGACATTAAGTTTCCTAGATCCCATCTTTTACCATATTCCACATTATGTCCTGTGAAAAAAATTTCAAAAAAATCATGGGGTGAGTATAAAAAGCTCAGTAACGGATACACAAAAAAGGAAAACTGATAGTTTTTCAATACATCATGTAAACCATGAATACTTTATCAAATTAACACTTTTCACCTTTAATAAGTATTAAATAATATTCAATGAATAAAATATCTTTATATACCCTTTTATAATCAAAATATTACCATAAAACCCATATAAAGAACACATAATATATAAAGGTAACTTGGGACATAAACATACTTAAATGAAAATAACCATACGGTCGACTTCTGCACATATCACTACATGGAATAACCATACGGCCGACTTACATACCAAATTCAATGTATGTTATAATGTAAACACCTGTCTTGGTATTCACGGAACCACCCGTCATATGGTTTATCACGTAACCACCCATAAAATTTCCAAATACCATTTAAAAATCATAAAAACTAAAACAAATATATTGGAAAGAAAAAAATTTTACATTTCAATCAAAATATATCACTTAAATATATTGACATAACAAATCCATTATCAAAAAAATTTTAAATACCAAAATACATTAATAATTATATGGTATATAATTACTTTTAAAAAAATTACAGCTTGTTAAGAAATCCAAAGGTCAAATGGTACCATCAGCGGCAGAAAAGGGCATTGTCACTTCATATGTTAAAATAAACATTCCTTGTTTTCGTTCAGTAAAACGCTTCATATAGAAAAAATTCCTTTTGAATAAAAGTAGATGTCAAAGGTTTTTATACAGCATATGAAAGAAATTCTTGTATTAAAACAAAATATTCCTGAATGAAATGAGATGGAGATGAAGTCCCAAACAATGACATTACCCTTACATTAAGGATAAATCAATTACATAATTATTTGTGAAAAATATAAATACACCCAATATAAGTGGATATTAACTGTAAAACAATCATATTCATTCAAAAATATTCATAGAATAACATATTCAAGGAGTAAATGTTTAACCCAAATAATTGAAATTGAGTTAAGAAGTTCCATTTAAAAAATTCGACCACCTAACGACGTCACTTTAAAATTCATAAAATGAGTTGATGAGAAAGAAAATGGTATCTCATCACTTAGAAATAAATATTACATCAATAAGGATATATAATTACAGATCCCAACATAAAAATATGTAAATTAAATGACCCAACAAAAATAAGTCTTTTAAAAAGAGGAGGGTGAATGGTTCCCTTACCGATCTGGGTAACATTCGAAACGTACACCCCATGAAAGAATGGCCATACAATGAAGATTTAAATACCAATAAATTAAATTATATTACACAAAGAATACAATAATGGGAAGTACATACACCACACAAAAGGAAATAGTGGAAAATGTAGCATGAGTCTCACGGGAACACAAAGTGAGATAAAAAAATCCCTTACGAAATTTCGGCAGCCTAACGATGCCACATAAAACATCAAAAAATGGATTGATGAGATAAAATAGGGTCTCTAATCATATTAAAATAAAAAATATATTAAGAGGAATATAAATGAACATCCCCCAACATAATAAATATGAGCTTAAAAGAAGTGACATAAAAGAGAGTACATAAAAAGGAAGAGAGTGATAGGACCCTTTACCTCAAGTTCGAATTGGCTTGTTCATTTATTTATATTCATGAATATTAAACATTGGTAAGTTAATAATTTCTTAAGGAACTCCTTTAAAGTTTATTATTCAATTCATGTCACATATTATAATGTTATAATAATTAGTTAACAATGTGAGTTCATATCAGACGTTTTTGTCGATGTTCGGTACATGAGTCAAAAATGAAATTGTCTTAAAATAATTTCCCATTTAGTATTAATAACCCAATATCAAGAATATTAATAATGATTTAAATATCATATATTTCTAGTATATATTTATTTTATACTATTCCATAACATTATTTGATAATAAAATGATATTAAACATTCATGGAGACGGTAGGTCGTACGTACGCATGAACGATATTTTCATTTTTTTGTCACATTAATGGAATTAAAACTAAATGACATATAAATATATTATAATTCCAGTATAATATATATGTTATATAGGTCATATAAGTTCATTAATTTCATTCTTTATACATTCCATGTATTGCATGAATGAGTCACATCACTTGAGGGGCGGTAGTCCACACTTCCTCAAATGAAATTATCGCATTTTCACAACATGTAAAGCATAATGGTATGTTTTAAATGTAAAACACAGATTCATAGAGAGGAAATAAATATAATATATATCATAAATTAATATAGTTCCATAATAATGGCCACCATGACAGGTGATGGGAGAAGATAGAACAATCATCTTTCGTGAGGCAGTAATTCGACATCCATGGAAACAATATGTTCATTAACCATTAGACGGAGGTGTGTGTAAGTGTAGCTCAAATCCATCTCATAACAATATCCCAGTATATTTATGATACTGGTGTTTTTACAAAAGATATTAATAAAAAGGGTTTAGGGGGTTGGAGAAGCAAAATAAATCAAATGAACATAAGAGAGGACATTACCTTTAAATCGGGTAACTCCCTTCGGTTTGAACCAAAAGGGTTTCTTGAATAGAATTCTGCCTAAGGTAAGGCTTCTAGGATGATGATAGGGATGTGGAGAGATAAATATATCAGATTTTGGTAGATCCAAAGGCAGTAGAGGTGTGGGTAAGGGCGTAGAGGTGGGGCCCTTTTATAAGAGGTAGGAGGGGCACTCTTGAAAATTCTTGAAAAGTTACTTTATTATAAAATAATTTAAGGATATTAAAATTCCCAAAATTATATATTTATAGGATAATGTGATAAGTTTTCTAAATACACTAATCCAAAAGGTTTTTGAATAGTGTTATTCTATGATTTTACATTATCTTCTCATTTTATTTAAATTGATCATTAATGAGGTAATTACTGCATCATCATGGTGTCATAGATAAATTTATTTATTTAATGTTAAAAAATTATAAAAAAAATATATCATGATGTTGGAAATATTTTTATATTTATAATGAATATATATTGTAAAAAATATGACTTTTATAAACCCATGTAATAATTGTTTTAGAAAAACAATACATGTTTGTGACATTTTTATTTTTACTTTAAATAAAAAGTTATTAAAATCATTTTCGTACCCATGTGGCTCAATGGGGTCCCCAAGATGACCCATGGATTGGATTAGTCAGGTATGACTTATCCAATATGTTTCTGACATGTGTAATGGTAATTTCATATTATTATATCATTATATTTACCTTAAATTTCACTAATTACTGTTAGTCGTGATTAATAAATCTTAAATGTTACTATTCACAAAAAATTTATTTTAATCCCATTGAACCAAATTTTACATACTAATGAAAACCATGTATGTCAGATTTTTGAAATTAAAATCACAGTGGTGCTAAAATTTCATTTAAACGAAAATTTAGTTTTTTAACTATCACTTAGTGGTTTCACTATTCATCAAAAATTGATGTTTTTCAGAAAAATACGAAACATTTACCCTAATCTATATTTGATTTTCCAAATTCAAAAATGATGCCCATTTTAAAAAATTCTAAAGATAAATTTTGAGTTATTTATTTTTATAATCAATTACCACAGTCAAAACAAATAGCATATTTTTAAGAAACAATACCTATTAAAAGATTGACACTTGTTTATGTACAATTTCAAAGTGAAATTAATTCCAATGACCACCATTGGATTAAATGGTAAAAATATATTTTAATTAAACTTTAAAACCGATTAAAAATATTATCTAACCTTATAAATAAATTATATTAAAAAGCACTTTGAATTAAAATACAATATTTTTCACTATTAATTAAAAAATGAATTTTGTGAGAAAAATAACAATAATATACCCAATGTAAATATTGATGATATGAATCTAAAGAAGAATTTTATTTTTTAAAAATTAACATAAGAAATTTTCCAAAACTAGATTTAAATTGGGTTCGTGATCAAAATTTGTTAAATCGACCTTTTAATGCAAATTATGCTTAAAATCAGATTAATTTATATTTTAAGCCTTTGAATTTTTTTGGATAAAAGTAAATACATTTAACAAAAATTTATAATCATATTTTATTTAGTTGTATTCATTCTCTCTAATTCAACGACTAGGTGTCAACTACCATTTAAAATAATTATATTATTACGGTGCAACGTTAGATTTCAAAGAAACTCGTTGTTGTGTATCGGTTAATACATAGAACATAGAATATCCTTTTAAGCAATATTAATATTTTATTCACAAATATTAATAAACATGAAAATGTAATATTCTTTATTTATCTGGGATGTTACATCCTTACCCCATTTTGGGAATTTCTTCCTTGAATTTTATTTAAAAAAATTGTGCTCAAAATCTACATTGAAAGTCCCACATCAGAAAAGGAGCCAATTAAACTGTCTCTTTAAAATAATGAAAGGTAAGTACAAAGGTAACACGAGTTAACCCATACTAATATTGCATATAGGAAAACATGGATATAGAAGAAAAAACAAAGGGTGATGTTCTGATGGAGAGTGATAGAAAACATGATTAGGAGAAAGTAAACCACAAGAAAATCACAATCTTGTGATGAGTTAAATGGTATTTGATTCACCAATAGGAAAAAATAACAGAAATCATTTCTGTATCTAAGATACTTTTAATTGAGGAATTTATTTATGATCTTAACTAAAACATAAGGAAACATACTCAATATTCATGTAGACTTTTATCTCTAACTAGATTTCTTACACAATATCATATTTTCTCCAAGAGAATAGTATATAGGATGACTTGTCCACATTAAGAGTGCTATAATCAACTTATAGAGAATGACCTAATCCACACAATAGAATTATATATATCCCGTGCCTTTAGACTAAAACTAAAACTACAAAAATTGATAGTATGAGATCAGATAATAGCCAAAAGGATAATTTTTTATAAAATGAAAATATATTCTTAATCTCCAAAATTTGTCTAACAAAACCCATAGTTCAACAAAGACAACTTGATAAACAATTGTCCATAAAATTATTTAATGTAAACCAAACTACGATTGATACCCAAATCCTTTAAGGATTTGATCACATAGTCTTCTAAGGTAAATATTAACATTTATCTTCAAATAACATCAGTTTCTCTGAAAGTCACATTTTGTAATGTAACTAACCTAATCATATATTATCTATGATAGGTCGAAAATTTCCTAGATAACCCAAAAAAAATATTATTGATTCAAAAAATCATCTAACTAAAAATAATTTTTCATACTAACGAGGGACTTATCATAGTATAGTGGTAGGAAATAAATACAAGCCACACTTTGTTTGTGGGTTCGATTCCCGAAACATCGTCCGACGCGACGGGTTGTCACACGGTCTGCGTGTTCTCTTTTTCCAAAACGATATAATATTATAAAATTCCTAAAAAGTTAAAAATATATTCAAAAATAACCAAAACATAATTTAACCTCAATTTTATCTCATGTCTTTCATTTTCCATCATATAGTAACCCATAATTACCTCAAAAGTAATGATCATATAGACCATAATTTTTACCATTATAATTATTACCTGAACTTCCACATTGAGTTGGTTCTCTCATACATGATTCATTAGAAAACTCACCAAGGTTCAAGTGGTAAATCATAACTCCTTTATAGTTGGTTTAGAACAACCATGAGATTCCTCATTGAATCACCCATTTCATCGAGTATCCTGATCAGAGAACCACCACAGTTTTTTTTATACCCATTTTCACTTTGTTTCCAGCTAGATCCATCAATTTACTAAAACAAAAAATGTCAGTGTGATTATATCAACAAAATCATCATGTACTAAGGAGGAAGATAAAAACTAAGATACACTTATCCATGTTATCAAAAACTCATTCCAACATCAAATAATAACAATGAATCCATCTAAAATACTGACCATTGTGGTTATAAACAACTTTTCCCTTATGCATAAACAATATTCTAACCTCTAAAGTTATCTAAACTGACCTTTGATACCAACAATGAGGACCTGACCTTAAACCTAACTTAAAATTGAATAAAATTAATAATTCACATTATGAATCTTATCAGGTTTCTAGTATTAGAGAATTAGACCATAATTATTACATCTCAAAAGATTACACAGTGGAAACTTCTACAGAGTTTCCTTTTTCTACAAAACATGAACTCTTAATAAAAAGAGTCATGTATAGTTCCATTTTTAAGGCAGAATGACTTTTCCTTGACCATATTCCACATTATGTCCGGTGAAAAACATTTCCAAAAAAACATGGGGTTAGAATAAAAAACTCAGTAAAGGATACACAATGAATGAAAACTGTTAGTTCTTCAAAACATCTAGTAAACCATGAATACATTATCAAAGTAACACTTTTCACCTTTAAGAAGTAGTAAATACTCATCACTGATTAAAACATCCTTACATACCATTATGTAGCCAAAATATTACCATAATACCCATATAAGGAACATATAACATATAAATGTAACATGGGACATAAACATACTTGTTTCGGTGCGGATGTGCGTCGGGTTACGCTGTTCCGCCAGGACGCGTTCGCGCGTGCACCCGTCAACCCGAGGGGATGGGCGCGCGGCTTGTGGTCCCGCAGTCCCGCTTTCCAAGGGCGGGCGGCATCCGTCCCTTATTCAGGGGCGTCTGCTCCTTGATCGAAACCGGGATGATGGGATGTCGGCTCCTCCTTCCTTGGACGTCTCCTCGGAACTCGTCGCCTAATACGGGTCTCCCTCAAAGACTTAAGAATGTTCGTGAATCTCGTTCCCGGCGCCATATCTTCATGGACACCGGTTAATTACGCTGCTTCCGCCCGGACGCTCCAAGGAGTCTGGTCGGGGCAGCAACCTGCGGTGAGAAGGCCGGGTGGCTCTGGGTGCTGGGGGCGTGTCGTAACGCTGCGGCTCTACACATCTGTCTTCCGTCCCTAATAGGGCTTCTCGAAGGCATGACGGCCTGAGGCATCCCGTACTAGGTGCGGGGAACTGTGTCACCTGAGGTTTTCCTCAGCTTCCCGTGTTTAAAACGGGGTATGCCGCGAGTTTAACGTCCAGCGGGGACGGCATCGGGCCGATCAACACGAAAAGTGGATCAGATGACGGAACCCCTTGCGGGGAACCTCCGACACTGGGGCCAGCACATGGGCGGCTTCCCAAGTAACGTGGAGTGGAGTGAAGTGGCATGACCCCACGGGGATGTGGCGGCCCGGGTAAGGATCAGGATGGATGATGAAGTGAAGAGCTTGGACCCCAGAGGGGCTTCCTACGTACCGCGCGTTAACACGGATCAAAGTCAACGTAGTTCGGGCATACAGTTTAACGTCATGCTGGACGTCGGCAAGCCGACTCACGAAGAGGTCTAGGCCGCCGGGCGGAGGATTGAACCGAACCACCTCGCACGGAGGGGGATGGAACGGCCGGGTGGATCACAGTTTCACGTCATGCTGGACGATAAAAGGGGAAATGGAAAAGGGGGGCTGTGGGGAGGCACCGTGGAGATACACACGGGCAGTCTCCCACAGGGGCGGATTCATAGGTGAATCAACGCAAGCGCGAACCCCGGAGGGGTCCACTGATGGACGAACCGACGTAAATACGACCGGGACGACCAGGTGGTGGGCTTGAACCTCGGGGAGGCTTCCTACGTACCCTGTATAGAAGACAGGGATCAAAGTCCACGTAGTTCATTCTGTCAGGACTTACGCACTTGAGGCAGCCCGGTTGCGGCAAAACTCAGTTGGAAGGGACTTGGACCGAAAGCAGAAGACACCTCGATCCCAGTCATACCCTCTACTGGCTTCGGCCGTGGGGATGCGCAATGGAGATACACATGTGCAGCCTCCCACGAGAAACTAGGGGTTTGTACCCTGCCCCCGTAGGGAAAAGCCACTCCCCTTAAATCGTCCCTAAAGAGGGGCAATCCCGACATCCCTGCAAGGACGAGCGGGTGGGGGCCACATCCAAACCGGGGGGACCCTGCGTGCGGAGCACGGGATCAGGTTGCGGACGGTTTAGCGTCTTGCCAGACGAAGTACAGTTTAACGTCATGTGTTGAGGACGAAGCGGACGGTTTAACGTCTTGCCGGACGAAGTACAGTTTAACGTCATGTGTTGAGGACGAAGCACTTGGCAGTTTAACGTCTTGCAGCGCGGACGATGGGGGCTAGGCAGTTTAACGTCGTGCAGCTTGGACGGATGTGCAGTTTAACGTCATGCTGGACGAATATGCAGTTTAACGTCATGCTGGACGTATGCGCAGTTTAACGTCATGCGGGACGAATGCGCAGTTTAACGTCATGCGGGACGAATGCGCAGTTTAACGTCATGCGGGACGAATGTGCAGTTTAACGTCATGCTGGGCATAGGTTGCCGGACGATGGGTGCATGTCACTTCGCACGAACCTGGAGGGCCGCACGGGAAGACAACGCACGGTGCAGGCACCCAGGATGAGGAGCATCGGGCGCCACGCAGGCAGGTGCCCTCAGGGGGTCGAGGGGACGACCCTGGCAGATTGCGCGCAAAAAGGAAGCTTTGCGCGCAATACTGCGGGCCGGCGCGCAATCGGG
Organism: Viscum album; assembly: GCA_963277665.1. Classification (NCBI taxonomy): domain Eukaryota; kingdom Viridiplantae; phylum Streptophyta; class Magnoliopsida; order Santalales; family Viscaceae; genus Viscum; species Viscum album. The sequence continues at coordinate 2,111,823,260 of OY728120.1, forward strand.
GCGACTGGCGCGCAATTGGGCCAGTGCCTTGCGCGCGGATGCTTGAGATTGCTCACACCGGGCTTCGGATAGCGCGCGGGGGCAACGGCTCATTCTCTAATGAATGGCCACTTGAAAGAAGGGGGGGGGGGTGCGCGCAATCAGGCCGGATTGCGCGCACCCCGGGGGCAATTGCGCGCAAGCGGGTTCTTTTGCGCGCAAAGGCCTTAGGGTGAGTTTTTATTCAAATGAAAGGAGCCAGCGGGGATTGCGCGCGAAGGCGGACCCCGAGGCTTTCTTGCGCGAAAGAAAGGAGGTTACCTGAAGTTCGTCATTGCGCGCGGAAGGGGTTGAATTGCGCGCACGAGAGACGTTTCGACTTCCAGCAACCTTTGAAACGTTGGGGGTCGCCTTGTATTTATAGGCAACCCCGGGCGCGGAATCCAGGGTGCGAGCGCGAAATTCTCCTCGCGGGCGCGGAATCGGGCGTGGCGCGTTAGGGAGTCGCGCGGACCCGCGGCGCGCAAAATTGCGCGCCGGACCGGCGCATTGCGCGCATCCCGGGGGGTTTGCGCGCGGAACATCACCTTTGCGCGCGGGCCTCTGAAATTCCGCGCAAGGCCTCCGGGCCCTCCGAAACGTTCTTCCGACTCCAAATATCACTTCGCTTTCCGTATCCGGAGCTTCGTTTGGGAACAACGGACTTTTCCGGCGTCTACAAAAGCCCCCCCTCGGAATCTGATCGGCGAGAGGTCGCAACGATCGGGTTCCGAGGGAGACGCCGGAATGCCGAAGTCATGGGCGACGCGGGACTGTGGCGCGCAAAAATGGGTGTCGGGCGCGAAAGCGGCCGATGCGGTCGCGCAAAGCCTTTTCCGCGCAGCGCGGACCATGGCCTCGCCTATAAATAGGGGCACTGGGTCCCTCCGTGCCGTACACTGGCCTTCCGCGCGATAAGCCTCTTTGCTCTCGTGCGCGAAATTGCCTTTTCCGGCGCGGAATTCGCTCGCTCGTCGCGCAAAACCGTCCGGACTTCGCTCTGTTTTTGCGCGAATACCCGGGGTTTTTCGCGAAGGACTTCCCGATTGCGCGCCGTCCACTAGGCTTGCGCGCCGCCTCTCAAACTTTTCCACCAGCCTCGTCCGATCCCGCACGCTTCATCCCTTAACCCGCACGACTCCCGAATCTTCCGAGATGGCCGCGCACAGAGGAAATGAAGGGGATGCCGCCACTCGCAGAGCCAAGATGGCGACGAACGAGGAGGTTTACGGAGCCAAGGAGATTGTTTCTAACAATCAATCCTTGTTCGACTTGCTGACGCCGGCCCAGAAGACATATCCACTGTCAGACAACCTGCCGCTCTGGAACTTTGGCCTCCTGGATGAGGTTCTAGTGCCAGGGTTCGAGATTGATGCGCCGCGGACCTGGGTGACCCGGGAGGACGAGCTGCTCCGCTATAACATCACCAACAATGGGCATCCTGCCAGGGAGACCAGACACTTGGACGTCTATGTCCTGAACCCGAGGACGCGAACCATTGACGGGGGTGAGCCTACAGCGGAGAATTCTCCAGCCCTCTACTCGAGCACATACCGTCAGAGCGTCACTGACGACACCAAGGGCTGGCTGAAGGACTGGGACTTGCGGTCTGGGGGCAACTTTACCAGTGAATGGGCCTGGGCGTTCTGGGTACGCCACACTTGCGATCACTTCGCAGAGGAGCTGCGGTACATCGGCCTGTTTGAGGCGGTGTGGACGTCGCAGTTCCACTTCTACCAGCAGTCTGAGCTCGGGCCGGAGCTGTTCACTCGCTGGTCCCCGGATACCAACACCTTCCATCTTCACCATGGGGAGGTCGGCATCGGTCTCTGGGACATCCACTGCATCGGAGGTATCCCGCTGGAGGGCTACCAGTACGATGAGTTCCTGCCACCGAAGAACATCTGGGAGGACAGGTCACGGACTCCCATTCTGACCTGGCATCTGCTTGACCTGGCTACGCAGCGGCTCGGGATCCAGGACTTCCAGAAGGACATAGCCTACAAGGATTGGTTCGGCCGGTTCCTGGAGCATGACCCGGCGGTCAAGATGCCAGGCAGGGGGAAGCGGTGCCCGACCGCAGCTCAGAGGAGCCGGAACGGGTCGTACTGGCGGGTTCTGGAGACGGGCGACTACCGCTCATGGGGGTACCGCGTCATCGAGGCCCGGGACCCGAATGTCCGGTACGCGGCGTTCCTGGCCGCCTTTCTGAGCGGGTGGCTCCTGCTAGTGCGGGATGCGAGGATGGGCGTCCGCCCGGCGACGCTGGCGATGGCGGGCGCCATGGCTGCCAATAAGAGGTACAACCTCGGGGTCCCAGTACTGGCGAGGCTGTATGCCATTCTGGGACGCATCTCACGAGGGGGGTCGCCACGAAGGATCTGTGGGCCCTTTCAGTTCTTCCACGGCTGGGTGGCTGCTCACCTTGGTGGGTATACGTTCCCAAATGCCATCAGTCCTCCGGGCAACGGCCTGCGACCCTCCCTGCTGAACATTGCAGGGGTCGCTCCGATGACCCTCAGTGAGGAGGGCGTGAGGGTTCGGATTGGCAATCATGCCAATTTCAACTTCAGCCCGTTCCCCACTCCCGTCGGCCAGATGATCGACAAATGGCAGGGTCCGTTGGAGCAGCATGAGTACTTCCTGAACATGCGGGGCGGGGTGCTCGTGACTCGGATCGACGGGAAGGTGATCTGCGAGCCTTACGTGCCGACCCGGTTCGCCAGGCAGTTCGGGTGCCTTCAGCGGATGCCGAAGAGGGTATTCACTGCTGTCCGGGAGGAGACGAACCCTTGCGTCCTTCGCCAGATGTGGCTGATGTTCGTCGCCTTCGGCTCTGGCGACGTCATCACTCTCCCTCCTACCGGGATCGACGCAGGCTTGGCAACCGAGTATGCCGAACACTGGGCCATTGCGTACCCTGAGGGGCTTTTGCGGAAGCTAGTTCGGCGGCTCGAGGTTACCCGTGCGGAGACCGGGCGTCAAGGAAGGAGGCGAGGCGCCGCCACACGGGGGAGAACGGAGGCGCGCCAAGCAGCGGGGCCGGCGCGAGCAGGGACTTCGGCGGCGGGCACATCGCAGGCTGCCACTACGACCTCGGCGCCCAGAGAGGGGGCACATGCGGCGGTCGAGGAGCGGCCCGGGAAGCAGGTGAGGCGTCTGCTCGAACCCTCCCACGATACAGTCTTCCCGGCGCTGTGGTCGGCCTGGATGACCCTGCGGCAGTCACTGGGGACCGACGTCATCTGGCGAAAGATACTCAGAGAAGGAATCTATCTGCCAGAGGTCGGGCGCCTCCAGATCACCGACAGGGTGGACTTTAACCGGCAGTATGCGTATCTGACGGCAATGGACGAGTACGCGCGCCAACGGGGTCAGCGTGCGGAGCCATCCCTTCTGGTGAAGGTGATGCTCGGTCTAGAGCCTGCTCCAGAACGGATGCCGCCGGGAGAAGACGACAGTAGCAGCGACTCCAAAGAGGAGGATGAGACGGGGGAGGATGAAGGCTCCGAGGGAAGGTCCCATCGGGGGAGCCCACGGGAGAGCGGCGAGGTGGCCGACTCCGACAATGTCGATGTCACTGAGCTCCTCGAGGTCCGCTTCTATCCCTACTCAACCTGCTTCATCCATTCTCTTATGCAGCTTCTAACCCGTTTCTCCATCCTTCTCAGGAGCACACGGATGTCGGTCAGGCGTCCTCAACAGGAGTAGGAGAGGCGCCAGCAGGACAAGGCGGGGGCCAGGTACCCATTATCGAACTGTCAAGCGCTAAGGGGTCCCCTGCTGCAACTGTTCCTGCGGCGACCGGGGTAGCGGAAGATGACGCTCCGAACTCCCGTAAGTCTCCCTACTTTACTGCTGGTGCTCGCCATTGACGATCCGTGACTAACCATGGCATGCCCCGCGCAGTGATCTCAACATTGGAGGCTCGTCGGGTTGCCGAACCCGGGCCATCTACGAGTGGACCAGTGGTGGACATGCCGCCTGCTCCGGAACAGACCTTCCAAACCGAGCCGGCCCCACCAACTGCTGATCAAGGGGCTGCGGACGTCGGCGGTGCTGCCATCGGAGAAAGGTTGGGGGCTGAAGAGGGTGTCGGCGCCACTGGGGAGAGAGGAGAAGGTCGCCCGGATGTTGGGGAACCTATCCCTCGTGAGGACCTCCCAGGGGCGGACCCTGCAGCAGACCTGCTGGCTGCCTTCCCTGCTTACCGGCCTGCCGACCCCGAGGAGATGGATGACTCGGACGCGGAGGCGGTCGAGGATAGCCGGGTAACGCGACGCAGGGGGTGGAAGTGCATCCAGCGCTTCCTCAAGCGAGACCCATCAGAATGGCTGGGGCGCATGGGATCACTTCAGACCTGGCTGCGCTTCTTGTGTGCCGGGGGAGCTGATGCTCAACGCCTCCATCTGACGGTCCGTGATTTCATGGCCGAGAAGATGCGCGAGAGCCGCCGGCGTGCCGACGTCGCACAATGTCGGGACATGTCGGAGAGCACGCAGGCGCTCATCGCGGTAGAGCAGGAAGTCCGGCGCCTCGAAGGGCAGGCGGCAGAGAAGGAGGCCTTCGTCGCAGCATGTACCGAGCTTGTGGAGCAACTATCGGCACAACTGATCGACGCTCAGGTACAGCTGACGGAGGCGGGCCAACAGATGGTCACACTCCAAGTCGAGCGGGAGCGTGCACAGGCCAGGATTGACGAACTGCGTGCTGCGACCGCCGATGAGGAGAGGGCACGCAGAGAACGAGAAGCAGCCCTGGAGGCCGCCAGCCAAAGGGTAGCGGCATTAGAAAGACTTATCCAGCACGCTAATCCCTAGGGGCTTTGTTTTTTGCCATTCCTAGAACATTTTTCTTCTGTTATTCAATATTTCGATCCATTTGTATGAATCAATATATTTATCTGCGCCTTTCGGTTTAATATGCTCAACCACAATTCGTTGTCTTGCGGGAGTGTTAACCAAGCATCAGGCATCCATAATTGGGCCTGGGTTTCTGGAGAAAAGAGGGAGGTCATTCCTAGGAAAGGAGACCTCAGACCTAACCAATGTATCATCCCCCAACTTGTTCCAACACACGAGCGGGACAACGCTAGGGGCGTTGAGATTTTATCCGAACATAGGGAAATGAGAAAGGGTGAATCACGTGTCCCGAATCCAGACATCCACAACGGTCGGCCTTCCAGGAAATGCCCAAGACGGTAGGCGGACAGTGGATCGACCATAACAACTGCAATAGACGGACCGAAAAAGGCCATCATTCATATTGCAGGAGGCGGACCACATGTCATCATGAATACCGCTTTGGGGTTCCTTCAGACACAAGGGTGGAAAATCCAGAACAACAGGGCATGCGAAGCGTGGGGCGAAGTGACGATTTGTTCGGACAGAATCCAACGCTCTCAAAATTGCGCCACCGTGGGGAAAACGTACTAGGCGGATGCACTAATCTGGCCGTGAGTCACCTCAATTCTCAGACAGCACCTCTCTGACGAGGAAACTGTCGCTTCCCATCCTTGCGATGGGGCATCCCGAGGTGAATCGGGGAGAATATCACAACTGCACCACTCTACCCGAAGTCAGGCCAGACGGTCGGCGACGGGGAGGGGCGGGACTTAACGATCCCTGAGGCTGGACCCGAGTCGGAATGCCCGGGCGTTCCTACGTACTCCATCAGGCTGGAGATCAAGCCACACGTAGTTCTGTGAGTGCAGTTTAACGTCATGCAGGACGTAGGACCCCATTTGGGGTAGATCTTAGTTTAGGGTCTTAGAGCTCGGACCATAAGGGATGGATCTTAGTTTAAGGTCTTAGAGCTCGGACCATAAAGGTGGAGGATCTTAGTTTAAGGTCTTAGAGCTCGGTCCATAGGGCTAGAGGATCTTAGTTTAAGGTCTTAGAGCTCGGACCATAAGGGCTAGATCTTAGTTTAAGGTCTTAGAACTCGGACCATAAGGGGAGATCTTAGTTTAAGGTCTTAGATCTCGGACCATAAGGAGAGATCTTAGTTTAAGGTCTTAGAGCTCGGACCATAAGGGGGGATCTTAGTTTAAGGTCTTAGAGCTCGGACCATAAGGGGAGATCTTAGTTTAAGGTCTTAGAGCTCGGACCATAAGGAGAGATCTTAGTTTAAGGTCTTAGAGCTCGGACCATAAGGGGGGATCTTAGTTTAAGGTCTTAGAGCTCGGACCATAAGGGGAGATCTTAGTTTAAGGTCTTAGAGCTCGGACCATAAGGAGAGATCTTAGTTTAAGGTCTTAGAGCTCGGACCATAAGGAGAGATCTTAGTTTAAGGTCTTAGAGCTCGGACCATAACGGTTCAAAGCACGCCACATCGTGGTCATATCCCCTGGATATGCGAAGATGCACTGAGGGATAGTGTCAAGAGTGTCGAGGTTTCGCCTGGTTAGAATGGGAGGTGGAAAATGTGAATCATGCGGCCATTCACTCAAGGACTGGGGGCACCGGCGCAACGATATGGGAGTACTGCCGACCGTGGCGGAAAAGAAGCATCAATATCGCACTAACCGTTGATGGAATGAGGCAGCAAACGAGCATCGACCGCTCAATCGCAGGATTCATATCGATTTGCTGCCCGAGGCCATTGGGGGTACCGGCCCGAGTCGGTGGGAGAGCACTGAGGCATTGTGTCTGAACCGTTCACGGGGGCTCCACCCAGGGCGTAGACGATGGGTCCGAATGAAAGGGAGCACGAAGCCTGAAAAGTGGAGGAAACCTGACCAAGCGGATCCTGACCCTCCTGGCAATAAACCAGAGTACTCTTGACACCGGTGGACCACGGCAAGGGGTCGGGGAACGCGCCTTTGAGGGTGACCTGAAGGCGGAGGATTCCCCAGAGAAGGGGGAATCTCTAAGAGGTGGGGGGCTGGACCCGAAGTTTCAAACATCCGGGCGTTCCTACGTATCCCATAAGGATGGGAATCAAGCCGCACGTAGTTCTTGAAGCGCGGTGCAACACAATCGGGCACCAGCGCGGGGAAGAGTGCGGGTCTGACCCTCGCACACAAAAGGAGCGGCATTTGATATTTCTTGTTTGTCCTTAAAGATGAATGGTTTTTCTTTGTGCGGTGACATGACTGTGATTGAGAAATCTCTGGCGTCGCCGCAATAATCAAGCCACGGAAGGCATTGACGAATGGCGTGGTTATTAACCAGCGCCCAACATGAGTGTCCCCTGAGGGGAACATCACGATGCAGTGCCGTTTTCTCGTCGGGCGGCCAAGACGATCACAGTTTACGGTCGTGTGGTAGGACCAGACAACACAGTTTAAGGTCGTGTGGTTCGGACCATGGAGGAATCCGCTTACCGCGGTACGGCGGACACGGCGGAGGTGGGAGCATACCCAGCCCTACGGTCACGCACGATTCCAGGAGAAGAGTCTTGTGATGGGGGTCTGCACATGTCCATCACCCGAGGGGCAGAGATGCTAGCCTCCAGATATACTGGGCCCAGAACGCAATTGTTCGGGCGACTCCCTCCTCCTTATGGGGACGAGGGTCCAGCTACGCATGGCCCTTAGGGAGGATATCTGCATATATCCTTGGTGCTCAGATCATGGGAGCCTCGAACGACATCATTACCCTGGTTGGTCTGCCTAACGTGTAGAGGCGTACCGGAGGTCAGTATGAAGAGAGTGTCAAGATCCCACTACAACGCACAAAGGCGGAGTGTGATGAGGACTGCGCAACCAATGTTCAGAGCCTGAGAGAGCTGACATGGCGATCAAGGACGTTGCTGACGCATTCGCAACACAACATCTGATCGCGTCAGCCTAAGACGGGGCAAGCAAACGAGCATCAACCGCTCAATCGCAGGATTCATATCGATTTGCGGCCCAAGACCCGCCGGTAAATCGACCCGGAGCGGTGGGAGAGCACTGAGGCATCGTACCCAAACCGCTAACGAGGATCCCTTTGAGTGAAGGCTCGAACAAGAGGAAGCGCGGGGCCTGACAAGCAACACAGGACTTGTCGGGATTGAATCTGACACTACGAGTCATAGACCGAAGCACCCAAAACATGTTAACAGATCTCCGGAAAGGGTCGGAGGACTCACCCTGAGAGCAACCGAAGGGGGGCAGATCCCCGTGATCAACCAAGAGACGGGGCTGGACCCGAGACACAAGCGTCCAGGCGGTCCTACGTATCCCATAAGGATGGGAATCAAGCCATACGTAGTTCTTGAGAGGCAGTTTAACGTCATGCAGGACGATGAGGGGTGTGAGGTAGTCCGACACACGGGGGAGGCGTACGGCGCGGCCAGTAGACCGGCGTGAATGAGGACATAATCCCCCGCTCACGCGATACGCCTCGCACAAAAAAGGAGGGGAACTGGGGCCAGAGGCCCAACGCGGGATAGGGATTCCCGGGAAATGGGGCTGGGCCTGAAACATGAATGTCCAGGCGGTCCTACGTATCCCATAAGTATGGGAATCAAGCCATACGTAGTTCTTGAAGTGCAGTTTAACGTCATGCAGGACGATGAGGAAAAAAGAAGGGGGGAGCAGAAGGCATCCCCAAACGTGGGGGGGGGGCGTACAGCGTGACGAGCAAACCGACGTGAATGAGGGCATATCCCCGCACTCACACCATACGCCGCACACCCGGGGGAAACTGGGCCAAGGGCCCGAGATGGGATGGAAATTCCCGAAGGATGGGGCTGGGCCTGAAACATGAATGTTCAGGCGGTCCTACGTATCCCATAAGGATGGGAATCAAGCCTCACGTAGTTCTTGAGTGGCAGTTTTACGTCATGCAGGACGAATGTTGAACAGTTTAACGTCTTGTAGCTCGGACGTAGTGCAGTTTAGCGTCATGCGGGACGAAGCACTTGGCAGTTTAACGTCTTGCAGCGCGGACGAATGCTGAACAGTTTTAACGTCTTGTAGCCTGGACGAATGCAGTTTAACGTCGTGCAGGACGTGGTGCAGTTTAGCGTCATGCAGGACGAAGTGCAGTTTAGCGTCATGCAGGACGAAGTGCAGTTTAGCGTCATGCAGGACGTGGTGCAGTTTAGCGTCATGCAGGACGAAATGCAGTTTAGCGTCATGCAGGACGAAGTGCAGTTTAGCGTCATGCAGGACGAAGTGCAGTTTAGCGTCATGCAGGACGTGGTGCAGTTTAGCGTCATGCAGGACGAAATGCAGTTTAGCGTCATGCAGGACGAACGGACACTCAGGCAAAGTATTGCTTGAGGAACCTAGCGTTGGTGGGAGGAGTGACACGCTCACCATCCATAGTCGCTAGGGAGTACGCGCCATTGGGATAGACCTTGTGGACAACAAAAGGTCCCTCCCACTTGGGCTCCAACTTGGGCGGCTTCCTGCCGGGGATCATCGGTGCTCTTAGGGCTAGCACTAGATCACCATGCAGGAAGGAGCGGAGGCGAACCTTCTTATTGAAAGCTCGAGCCATTCTGCTTTGATGCCTCTCCAAGTTGTGCAAAGCGCGAAGTCTATTCTCATCCAGTTCTTCCAACTCGACTAGACGGGCTTCAGCAACTCTGTCCGGCGCTTGCTGGTCGTAGACCGCAGTGCGCAAGGACGGTAACTGGATCTCGATGGGCAGGACGGCCTCAGCTCCATACACCAGGGAATAGGGGGTCATCTGGGTGGAATTGCGAGTCGTCGTCCGATAAGCCCAGAGGGCGTTGGGGAGCTTGTCCGGCCAACTCTTCTTGTTCTGACCAACCATCTTTTGCAGAATGTTAGAGAGGGTTTTGTTAAACGCCTCGATCTGTCCATTCGCCTGCGCATGATAGCGAGATGTATGGTTCGAGCGGATGTTATACTTGGCGTACAACTTCTTCAACTCGGCTGCTCGGAAATTGGTTCCGTTATCCGTGAGGATAGCGTGAGGCACTCCAAATAGATAGATGATGTTGGAGGTCACGAAGTCAGCGATCGAACAGGATTTGACCTCTCTGAGCGGAATCGCTTCTGCCCATTTGGAGAAGAAGTCCGTAGCGGTCAGAATGAACCGGCACTGGCGAGCTGTCGCCGGCGGGTAAGGTCCCACGACGTCCAGTCCCCAGACTGCAAAGGGCCAGGAATACCTTGTGGTATGGAGAGGCTCCGGCGGCCGATGCACAAAGTTCGCATGAACCTGGCACGCATGGCACCTCCTGGCATACTCGATGCAGTCATGGATCATAGAGGGCCAGAATTATCCCAACCTCCGAATCTGGTGGGACAGCTTCGGCCCAGTCTGGTGGGCGCCACATGAACCAGAATGAACCTCTTGCATGACTCGCGGGATCTCGACTCCCTGAAGGCAACGGAGGAGAACACCATCAAACCCGCGCTTGTAGAGGATCTGCTCCAGTCCGGGACTGCTCTGGAGGACAAACTGCGATGCGCGGCGTCGAACTCGCTCGCGCTCGGCCCGATCTGACGGAAGAATGCCATGTTGGAGGTACTCAACCAAAGGCGCCCTCCAATCACGGGCTGATTCGACTGCTATATCTGGGGTACTCGGGGCTCCGGGCATAGGGGCAACCGTGGTGAGGTTACTTACCAACGGGCCGCGATCTTCTTCCGGGATAACGGGAGCGATGAGCCTGCGGCGCGTCACGCGGACGATCAGGTTGTCCTGTTCAGGTTCCGCAAGTGACGCAGCCAGGCTGGCCAAAGCATCTGCTCGACCGTTCTGCGACCGGGGAACATGGACAATTTCCGGCCGAGAAGGGAACCGGGCCATCAGAAGGAGGGTGCACTCCAACAATGGCACAAGTTCCGGCTTCCTGACAACGTAGTCGCCATTGATCTGCTTAGCGACCAGCTCGGAGTCCCCTTTCACGCACAGACGGGGCACGTCGATCTCGAGAGCCAACTCGAGGCCGGTGATGAGGGCATGGTATTCCGCCTCATTGTTGGTACAGCCCTCTGACAACAGGAAAGAGTATGGCAGCACGGCTCGCTCCGGGGTAATGAAGACGATGCCCAAGCCCACTCTATTGAGCTTAGGATTATCGAGTCTTCTACCGGTGGGGCTCCGGGAGGCACCGTCAAAGTGCATCTGCCAGCATGGATCGGCTCGATCAACCGAGAGAATGGTCTCATCAGGAAAGCCTAGATCCAGCGGCTGATCCGCGGAGGTCGGGTGAGCGGCCAGAAAGTCTGCCAACGCTTTCCCTTTGATGGCCTTCTGAGACACATACCTGATGTCGAACTGCTGGAGAATCACAGCCCACCGCGCTAGACGGCCAGTCAACATAGGTCGGCTCAGGATATATTTCAACGGGTCTACCCGAGAAACCAACTCTACCTCATGGTGCTGCAAGTAGTGTCGTAATTTCTGTACGGCAAATACGAGCGCCAGGCAGCTCTTCTCAATGGGGGAATACCTAACCTCCGCATCGAGGAGCATGCGACTGAGGTAATAGAGGCTATTCTCTATTCCCTCGTTGTTCTTCTGGGCGAGAAGGGCACCCAGGGACCGTTCCAGGGCGGTCACATAAAGGACCAGCGGCTTTCCGGATACGGGCGGCATCAGGACCGGAGGTTGAAGCAGGTACTGCTTGATTTCCTCGAAAGCGGTCTGACACACTTTATCCCATACATAGGTGGCACCTTTCTTCATAAGCCGAGAAAAGGGCTTACACTTGCCGGCCAGATTCGCGATGAATCGGCGTATGTAGGCTAAGTGGCCTTGGAACCCTTGCAGTTCCCGGACGGTACCCGGGGGAGGCATCTGGCTAATCGCCCGGATTTTCTCTGGGTCGATCTCAATACCCCGGTATCTTACCACAAATCCAAGGAACTTTCCGGAGGTGACCCCAAAGGCACACTTCAACGGGTTCATCTTCAGGCAGCGAGACCGGAGGAAGCTGAACACTTTCTCAAGATCTTTGAGATGGTCCTGACGCTGGCGCGATTTGACAACCAAGTCGTCGACGTAGCATTCCACCAGTGTGCCGAGGATTGGCTTGAATATGCGGTGCATCGCCCGTTGATAGGTGGCACCTGCATTCTTCAGGCCGAAGGGCATGACCCGGTAACAAAAGGTACCTTGGGGGGCCCTGAAGGCAGTGAACTCCTCATCCTCAGGGGCCATCCGGATTTGGTTGTATCCGGAGTATCCATCCATAAAGGAGAGGGCATGGAACCCTGACGTGGCATCAATCAACAGCTCTGTCACTGGAAGGGTAAAATCATCCTTCGGACAGTGGCGGTTGAGATCGCGGAAGTCGATGCAGACTCTAATCTGCCCGTTCTTCTTCCTGACCGGCACAATGTTGGCCAGCCATTTGGGGTACTGAACTTCCCTCACGAAGTTGGCTTTGATAAGCTTGTCAACTTCGGCCTCAACCATGGCACCATGGGATGGGTGCATCTTCCTGGGAGGCTGCTTGAACCCGCGATGGTTCGCCGGGAGACCAAGGCAGTGGACGGCTACCTGAGGATCTAGCCCCGGCATCTCGTCATAGCCCCAAGCGAATACATCACGGTGCTGCCTGAGAAAGTCCACGTACTGTTGCCGCTCCTCAGAGGGCATGGCGGCACTAACCAATGTGGGTCTTGGATCGGCCTCGGTTCCAAGGTTCACCTGTATTAACTCATCGACCGTGGCGGGGACGCCCTCCTCAAAGGCTGGGGGTGCATCTTCCACGTCCTCTCCACTTGGGGAGGGATCATCCACGGGAGAGACTGCGTTGGAAACTGCATTGGGGCCACCAGATCTTGCTGGGCCGCTGGTGCTGGCACGGGCGGTCGCAGTCATCTCATCAGGAGACTCACAGGCCGTCGAAACCATGGCTACGTCCAACCGTAGAATCGGGAGGACGTAGGCGTCATCCAAGCTGGCCCATGGATCGCTTGCAACAGCGACAGGCTCAACCTCACCTGCCAGGATCTGCTTATCCTTGCTCTTGTAATAGTCCGCGTCCAGATAACGGGCTTCACATGAGGCAAAAGGAGAGGCATCTCCTTGAAGCACGCCTACTCGACCATTAAGGGAGTATTTGAGGCATTGGTGGTATGACGAGGGGACCGCCGCGTGAAGGTGAAGCCATGGCCTGCCCATCAATGCGTTATACGCAGTGTCCTGAGAGACTACCATGAATTCGGTGTTGGCAACCAAGTCACCGAACTGGGTCTTCAAACGTATCTTGCCGACTGGGGTTTGCTCGGTGCGGTCGTACCCCTGGATCCTGAGGTCGGAGGGAATCAAGTCATCCTCAGACAACCCCAATCTCCGGAGCGTCCGAGTTGGAATCAGGTTAATCCCGGACCCCGTGTCGACAAGACAACGCCGGACTTCAAGGCCATTGAACTGTCCAGTGACATACAGCGGACGATTGTGTCCCTGTATAGGAGGGTCTTCATCCTTACCAGAGAACGAGATAACTGCCTGACATTCGGCGTCCTCGATCGTTTCGGCGTGAAAGGCCTCTGCAGCCGCAACCTCTGTCTCAAACTGGAGGGGGCTCTTCAGGGCTTCAGCGAGTGCCTCGCGCATCTCAGATGACATGCGCAGAGCCTCAAGGATGGAGAGCCTTGCTGGGATGTCGGCCAAGTGCTTCAGGACATCATACTTTTTGGCCAAGCGCGAGTTCCTGGTTGCAGGAGGTTGCTCTGCGGTTGGTGGCATGACGGGCCTTACCGGTTGGATCGGCGGCCGACTGGTACTTGGCGCATCTCTCTGTTCACTGGTCGCAGTCCGGGAAATGGTCACCGTACTGGAGTCAGGAGGCCGGGATGGACTTGTGGCAGGGCGGAGCTGGTCGCGACGCGGCTGAGGCGGTTCTGCCTGGTCCCATACCACAAACAGTGGCGGAGGCGAACCCGTCATCCCCGGATGGGGAGCCTGCGCACGTTGAGCTCGATCTTGAGCCTGCCGCCTAGTCTCAGTGGCGTGCACGGCCTGGCCGGAGGTACCGACGGCTGTGCCCCGGCGACTCCTGCTGCTGCGGTTCTTCCGACGGTGGCGACGACCGGGGACACTAGGGAGGTCCACCTGGTGTTCTTCAACGTCGGGAACCGAAAAGGGATTTACCAGCTCGACGGTGTTAACCGAAGCGTACCCAATACCGTCATCGGACGAATCATCCATCACCGGGCGGATCCGAGGAGGGACCCCCATCTCCGGGGGCATGAAATCGCCGAGAGTACGGGATAGTGGCGGAACTGGCGGGGCGCGCTCTTCCTTCTTGCGCTGCCGCCGTTTGCTCCTCTTGGAAGAGGCAGGCTGGGACGATGATGCCGAAGCAGCACCCGCGGGTTCTGGGGGCTCAGGCTGATTCAAGCGCGCACGGATGATTCCCTGGGCGCGAATGGTCGTCTTGCGGGCCATCCAGTTATTGTACTTCTGGGATCCGCGGTCGGAGACCAGCTGCCATTCTTCCTCATTGCCACTATCGTCATCTGATCCCACGAACACGCCCGCCACTTGTGCTGGAGCTGGGCCCAACCTGATTACATTGTTGTTAATCTGGTCTTGGAGCCAGTCCTTGAACACATAGCACCGCTGGATGGTGTGTCCCAGGGCTCGATGGTAAGGGCAGTAGCGGGGGTTATCTGTGAGATGTGCCTCCTCTGGCTTCCAACACTCAGGCAGTCGCACAATCCTCTGCTCCAGGGCGCTCCGGAAATAACCGGGGACCTGATCCTCATGGAATGAGTACGTCAGGTGTCGCGGGCCCCTGGGAGCGCGGTCTTGACGAGGGGCTGGAGGGGCCTGCCGAGGAGGTGGACCCTGATTATCTCGCCTAGGTTGTGGCGGTACATTACGCGGAGGGGCCGGCCGGTTCTGAGGCTGCCGTTGCTGGGCCGGGAACTGAGCCCGTGGAGGCGGATTCCTGTGAGGCTGCGGAGCTGGCCTCACCGGCAGCAGCTCCAACGGCCTGGGAGCCTCTATCTGGGCCACAGCAGCGGGCTCAGCCCTGCTGGCTCTCCTTGCAGGAATCATAGGAGGCAGCGGGTGTGCCTGGCTGGCCTGTTGCAGGGCTTCCTCAAGACGTTGAGCTTTGTCTGAGAAGTCCCTGAACCCTCCGGGGTAATTCTGAGTGATCAGGGAAGGGACCAGCTCGGTCTTGACGTTCCCGACGCACATTGTCAGCAACTGCTCCTGAGTCAATGGCATGTCAAGGGAATACGTGAGACCCTTCCATCGGGCGACGAAGTCCGCGACTCGCTCATCAGGCCTCTGCTTGCACTTGAAGAGGTCTGCGATACTCGTCTTCCGGGTCGTGGAACTGAACTGGTAGAGGAATTGTCTACGAAGGTCCTCCCAGCTAGTTATCGACCCGACGGGAAGCTGGCTGTACCAGACAAATGCTGGCCCTTCCAGTGTCTGGACAAAGCAGCGAAGCTTAGCGGCCTCTTGCTGCGCCGGAGTCCCCAACATAGGCCCGCACCTCGAGTTGAAATGGGCCAAATGCTGTGGCGGATCTCCGGTCCCGTTGAAGGGGGCGAAAGTGGGATTCCCGAATCCCGGAGGCGCCGGCATGTCATCCACCCATGCTGGGTATGGCTTGCCGTCCGGTGGGATCGCCACCTGCCGAGTCTCCAAGGCTTCCAAGCGGGCAATGAGTGCCGCCATCGGATCGTCCGGACATGGGTTCCAGTCCTGGCGAGGATCTCTAACCACGAGCGCATTGCACGGCCCTTCAATCGGGTCATCGACCGGGTCGTCGAACTCGGCAGCTCGTGGGATGGCTGGCGGAGCGGCCCTTGGGGCAGCGGGAGGAATCCGAGCGGGGTCCCTCAAGTAGTCCCGCCGCTCGGGAGGGTGTGGCGAAACATACCGCGCCCTCTTGCCATAGGCAATGGACTCTCTCCTGTCGGCGAACACGGCATGATCACGGTTGCCCGGGAGAGTCTCATCAAGGAGCGGTTGTTCCGGTCCCTGCTGTCCTGGCCTGGGATCACCGTAGTCAGGCCACTGCTCCGCAGCGCGCTCGGCGAGGAGCTGGTCAACCAGCCTCTTCTGTTCGGCGAGCTGCTGACGTAGCATAGCCTTCTCGGGATCCTCCTCTGCCCTCTGCATGGAGGCAGATCGGTCGGCGGGCTTTACAGCCTCGCTGTGCTCTTTTCCTTTGCTGACGTTTCGGCTCAACGTCAGTGCTTCAGTGGGTGCGGGGAGCCCCAGGAGGTTTCTCTGATGACGAGTAACTCTCACTGATGGATCTGACGACGGCTTGTCTTCGGGGGGGAAGCCCCCGTCGAGAAGTTCCAAGTCGTTCCCCTCTCCCGACAGGTCAGCCATGTTGACCGTTCCTGTCCCTGGGGATATACCCTCAGGGCCACCCAGCGAATCGGGCTGTCGGCGGATCACACTGAAGCGTAGGGCAGCGTACTGCCCCCATCCACGGATATACACGTGGGGAGTGGCTTCCTCGATAACTTTGCGGAGTACTTGAAAACACTCAACGCATCGTTTTTGGAGGGCCTCATGGTGCCCAAATGACCCGGGGTGCCGAACCGCGGGGAGCATGGCCAGGTCAATTTGACGGCACTGCTCACCAATATCCTCCAGGTGAGCTTGACTCCCGGGGTATGGCATTTGTAGGCAGTGAAGACGGGAGTGAGTCTCCCGGAGAGTTCGGCGGAAGCACTCGAACTCATCCGGGGTGAGCGATTCGGGTGCATCAAAGCCCGGTCCTGCGACTGGCCAAAACTTCTTAGGGAAGTGGCCCTCTGCAAGGACGGTCCAGAAGCTCCACGACTCAAACTCGGGACCCAGATCTCCTTGGTCCTCTTCCATGGCTGGGAACGGACGGGGAACTGGTAGTGGTGCCGAGGCGGGCCGCCGGGCCGACGGGCTGGCCGACTGTGAATACGGCGAACAGGCCGATTGGCCTCCATATCCCGGGCCGCCCTCTGAGGGTGGCGGTGCCCTGGCTACCAAATCACGATAGGACGGGCCGGCGAGCGAACATCCTGCCGTAGCATCGGTGCTCGCCAAGGGCGCACCAGATCGTGGTTCGACCGTCGGTCCCCAGAAAAAGTCTCCGGCTTCTCTGATCGAGACAGAAGGCACTTCCGGAGGGGCCGGTACCAACCGCAAGTTTGATCCTTGGGGGTCTACCAGGCCCTCGTTACTCCGGATATACCTTCGGAGAGACGCGGGGATCACATCGATCTCGCTCTCGGGGAGCACGAGGCTGACGTGCCGCATTCATACCCCTGCCCTTGACTGGCGGGATTGGGGAAGGGGCTCTGTCGCCGAATCGTACTCCGCCTCTGAGTCAGAGAAGCAAACCGGTCGGATCTCTGTCCGGAATTCCGCAACATTCTTCCCTCGGCGTCGACACCTTGCCTTCCTGCCCCTGGGTGGTTCTTCGGGGTAGGGCTGATCTCTGTCCTGGCGTCCTCCGGCCGCACTGGTGCTGGGTCCGAGAGGACTGGGAACCGAGGTGCGAAGGGCACCGGGACAGATATCGAAGGGGACGCGGGGAGAGATGATTCCGGGTAGGACTCCGGGCCGGGATCGGAAGGTGGGATGACCCATGCCTCCTGGATCGGCCACACAGAGTAGATCCTGCCGGTGAATAGCGCTACCGCGAGGTGGTCCGCGGTGGCTACTGCCAGTGCCAGCAACCGGGAGAGTCGACCCAACCTGCCTTTGGGGCGGTCGGGGCCTCGATCCAGGTCGGGCATAGGAGTTCCCCCGCTCAGGATGCGCAGAGGCCTGGCGACTGGAGCCAGCAGTGGCTTGGGCCAATGCGGCCGCTGTTGCTAGAGCCCCAAGGTGGGCATCCTCTTCCGCTCGTGCCCGACGTTGGCGTCGAGACAGACGAGTCGGGATGAGCGGCGCGGGCAGGTGGAGAGCCCGCTCTTCGACTGGAGAGGCCTGGTGGCGGTGTCGCCGTGGCCTGGCGGGAGTCCTTACCGAAGATCCCTTGAGCGAATCCCGGATAGGGTGATCCCGGGCCTCTTCCACCTCATCCGCGTAGGGAAGGGAACTGTCAGAGCGCTCCGGGGATAAGCTCCCGAAGCGGTTGGACGTTGAGGTAGGCAGCGGTGCCTCCCTGCGCGGCCCTCGGGGGCGGAGGTGGTGGCGAGGCGCAGCCTCCTCAAGGTCTAGGCGAGCCATTTCCCTAGTGGGGATGACTCCCTCTTCCTCGTATCTCCGCACCAGGGTGTTGATCACCCTTCTCTGGATGACCTCCGAGGGGGAGAGAGGGCGTGGTCGTCCCGCAATTGCGGCTGCTGGGACGGCTGCGGAACGGGCGGGACCGCGCGGAGTAGCCGCGTCGGTGTTTCCCCTGTCCCTGCGCCAGTGGGCGGGTGGCGATCGGGCACTGGATCGGGCGACCTGATTTCTGAAAGCAGGGAGAAAGACCCATTAACACTGACAGGAAAAAGGAATCGACAACCAACCATTAGCGCCACGACGCCTTCCGTGGGGGGAACCCAGGCCCTCGACGTTGCGAGACGGAGTGCCCGATTTCACTTCCCCAGCCCCTGGCGGGTAAGACTAAATGCTTGGCCGGGCAACACGCCGGTCTTCCAACACCTCTGAAAGCTATCGGTCTTCATGTCGAGGAGAAGAGATTCACGTCGGGTTCACCATTTTTCTGTTTCGGTGCGGATGTGCGTCGGGTTACGCTGTTCCGCCAGGACGCGTTCGCGCGTGCACCCGTCAACCCGAGGGGATGGGCGCGCGGCTTGTGGTCCCGCAGTCCCGCTTTCCAAGGGCGGGCGGCATCCGTCCCTTATTCAGGGGCGTCTGCTCCTTGATCGAAACCGAGATGATGGGATGTCGGCTCCTCCTTCCTTGGACGTCTCCTCGGAACTCGTCGCCTAATCCGGGTCTCCCTCATAGACTTAAGAATGTTCGTGAATCTCGTTCCCGGCGCCATATCTTCATGGACACCGGTTAATTACGCTGCTTCCGCCCGGACGCTCCAAGGAGTCTGGTCGGGGCAGCAACCTGCGGTGAGAAGGCCGGGTGGCTCTGGGTGCTGGGGGCGTGTCGTAACACTGCGGCTCTACACATCTGTCTTCCGTCCCTAATAGGGCTTCTCGAAGGCATGACGGCCTGAGGCATCCCGTACTAGGTGCGGGGAACTGTGTCACCTGAGGTTTTCCTCAGCTTCCCGTGTTTAACACGGGGTATGCCGCGAGTTTAACGTCCAGCGGGGACGGCATCGGGCCGATCAACACGAAAAGTGGATCAGATGACGGAACCCCTTGCGGGGAACCTCCGACGCTGGGGCCAGCACATGGGCGGCTTCCCAAGTAACGTGGAGTGGAGTGAAGTGGCATGACCCCACCGGGATGTGGCGGCCCGGGTAAGGATCAGGATGGATGATGAAGTGAAGAGCTTGGACCCCAGAGGGGCTTCCTACGTACCGCACGTTAACACGGATCAAAGTCAACGTAGTTCGGGCATACAGTTTAACGTCATGCTGGACGTCGGCAAGCCGACTCACGAAGAGGTCTAGGCCGCCGGGCGGAGGATTGAACCGAACCACCTCGCACGGAGGGGGATGGAACGGCCGGGTGGATCACAGTTTCACGTCATGCTGGACGATAAAAGGGGAAATGGAAAAGGGGGGCTGTGGGGAGGCACCGTGGAGATACACACGGGCAGTCTCCCACAGGGGTGGATTCATAGGTGAATCAACGCAAGCGCGAACCCTGGAGGGGTCCACTGATGGACGAACCGACGTAAATACGACCGGGACGACCAGGTGGTGGGCTTGAACCTCGGGGAGGCTTCCTACGTACCCTGTATAGAAGACAGGGATCAAAGTCCACGTAGTTCATTCTGTCAGGACTTACGCACTTGAGGCAGCCCGGTTGCGGCAAAACTCAGTTGGAAGGGACTTGGACCGAAAGCAGAAGACACCTCGATCCCAGTCATACCCTCTACTGGCTTCGGCCGTGGGGAGGCGCAATGGAGATACACATGTGCAGCCTCCCACGAGAAACTAGGGGTTTGTACCCTGCCCCCGTAGGGAAAAGCCACTCCCCTTAAATCGTCCCTAAAGAGGGGAAATCCTGACATCCCTGCAAGGACGAGCGGGTGGGGGCCACATCCAAACCGGGGGGACCCTGCGTGCGGAGCACGGGATCAGGTTGCGGACGGTTTAGCGTCTTGCCAGACGAAGTACAGTTTAACGTCATGTGTTGAGGACGAAGCGGACGGTTTAACGTCTTGCCGGACGAAGTACAGTTTAACGTCATGTGTTGAGGACGAAGCACTTGGCAGTTTAACGTCTTGCAGCGCGGACGATGGGGGCTAGGCAGTTTAACGTCGTGCAGCTTGGACGGATGTGCAGTTTAACGTCATGCTGGACGAATATGCAGTTTAACGTCATGCTGGACGTATGCGCAGTTTAACGTCATGCGGGACGAATGCGCAGTTTAACGTCATGCGGGACGAATGCGCAGTTTAACGTCATGCGGGACGAATGTGCAGTTTAACGTCATGCTGGGCATAGGTTGCCGGACGATGGGTGCATGTCACTTCGCACGAACCTGGAGGGCCGCACGGGAAGACAACGCACGGTGCGGGCACCCAGGATGAGGAGCATCGGGCGCCACGCAGGCAGGTGCCCTCAGGGGGTCGAGGGGACGACCCTGGCAGATTGCGCGCAAAAAGGAAGCTTTGCGCGCAATACTGCGGGCCGGCGCGCAATCGGGGCGACTGGCGCGCAATTGGGTCAGTGCCTTGCGCGCGGATGCTTGAGATTGCTCACACCGGGCTTCGGATAGCGCGCGGGGGCAACGACTCATTCTCTAATGAATGGCCACTTGAAAGAAGGGGGGGGGTGCGCGCAATCAGGCCGGATTGCACGCACCCCGGGGGCAATTGCGCGCAAGCGGGTTCTTTTGCACGCAAAGGCCTTAGGGTGAGTTTTTATTCAAATGAAAGGAGCCAGCGGGGATTGCGCGCGAAGGCGGACCCCGAGGCTTTCTTGCGCGAAAGAAAGGAGGTTACCTGAAGTTCGTCATTGCGCGCGGAAGGGGTTGAATTGCGCGCACGAGAGACGTTTCGACTTCCAGCAACCTTTGAAACGTTGGGGGTCGCCTTGTATTTATAGGCAACCCCGGGCACGGAATCCAGGGTGCGACCGCGAAATTCTCCTCGCGGGCGCGGAATCGGGCGCGGCGCGTAAGGGAGTCGTGCGGACCCGCGGCGCGCAAAATTGCGCGCCGGACCGGCGCATTGCGCGCATCCCGGGGGGTTTGCGCGCGGAACATCACCTTTGCGCGCGGGCCTCTGAAATTCCGCGCAAGGCCTCCGGGCCCTCCGAAACGTTCTTCCGACTCCAAATATCACTTCACTTTCCGCATCCGGAGCTTCGTTTGGGAACAACGGACTTTTCCGGCGTCTACAATACTTAAATGGAATAACCATATGGTCGTCTTCAACACATATCACTACATGGAATAACCATACAGCCGACTTCCATACCCAATGAATTGGAGGTTATAACATAACCATCCATCCTGGTATTAATGGCACCACCCGTCATATGTTTTATCATGTAACCACCCGTCAAATGTTCAAGTACCATTACAAAATCATAATACATAAAAAAATTAATGGAAAGAAAACATTTCCACATTTCAATCACAATATATCACTTAAATATATTGACATAAAAAATCCATTATCAAAACCATTATCAAAACCAAAATACATAATATAGTATATGGTATTTAATTTCTTTTAAAAACATTACGGCTTGTTAAGAAAGCCAAATGTCAAATAGTACTCCCGACGGCGGAAAAGGTCGTTGTCACCGTGTACGTTAAAAGAAACATTCCTTTTTGTTGTTCATCAAAACGATTCATATAGAAAATATTCATTTTGAATAAAAGTAGAAGTCAATGGTATTTATACATTTTATAAAATAAATTCTTTTATTAAAACAAAATATGCCTCAATGAAAAGAGATTCAGATGAAGTCCCACACAATGAATGTATCCTTACATTAAGGATAAATCAATTACATAATTATGTATGACAAATATAAATACACCCAATATATGTGGATATTAAGTTTAAAAAAATCAGATTCATTCACACATATTCATAGAATTACATATTCATGGATTACAAGTATAACCCAAATAATTGAAATTTACTAAATATGTTCCATTGCAAAAATTCGATAGCTTAACAGTGTCACTTTAAAATTCATAAAATGAGTTTATGAGAGAGAAAATGGTATCTCATTACTTGGACATAAACTTTAAATCAATAAGGATATATAATAACATATCCCAACATATCAATATGTAAATTAAAATACCCCTAAAAAGATGCCTTTTAAAAAGTGGAGGGTGAAAGGTTCCTTTACCAATCTGGATAACTTTTGAAATTTATACCCCATGAAAGAAGGGTCATACAATGAAGATGTAAATACCAATAAATTAAAGTATATTACCCAATGAATACAATCATGTGCAGTACATACACAACAAAAAACGAAATAGTGGAAAATGTAGCATGAATCTCACGGGAACACAAAGTGATATAAAAAAATCCCTTACGAAATTTCGGCAGCCTAACGACTCCAATTAAAACTTCAAAAAATGGATTGATGAGATCAAACAAGGTCTATCATCGTATTAAAATTAAAATTATAGTTAGATTAATATAAAATAACACCCCAAACATAATAAAGTGGATCTTAAAATAATTGACATAAAATTGAGTACATAATAAGAAAGAGAGTGATAGGATTCCTTACCTCATGTTTGACTTGTCTTGTTCATTTCATTATATTCCTGAATAATAAACTTTGGTCAATTAATAATTTCTTAAGAAACTCCTTTAATGTTTATTATTCAATTCATGTCACATATTATAATTTTATAATAATTAGTTAATAATGTGAGTTCATATCAGACATTTTTTTCGATGTTCGGTACCTGAGTCAAAAATGAACTTGTTTGAAAATAATTTCCCATGTAGTTATAATTACACCATATCCAGAATATTAATAATGATTTAAATATCATATATATCCAGTATATATTCATTTTCTACAATTAAATATCATTAGGAGATAAGAAAATGAAATGCACCGTTCATGGAGACGGTAGGTCATACGTACGCATGAACGCTAGTTTCATTTCTTTGTCACATTAATGGATTTAAAACTAAATGAGATATATATATATATATATTATAATTACAGTATAATATATATGTTATATAGGTCACATCATTTCATTAATTTAATTCTTTAGACATTACATGTATTGCATGAACATGTCACATCACTTGAGGGGGCAGTAGTGCACACTTCCTCAAATGAAATTATCGCATTTGCACAACATGCAATGTATAATGGTTTGTTCTAAATGTAAAATACAGAACCATATAAAGGAAATAAATATAATATATATCATAAATAAATATATTTCCATCATAATTTCCACCATGAGTGGTGGTAGGAGAAGATAGACTAATCATCATTTCGTGATGTAGTAATTTTCCATCCACAGAAATAGTATGTTCTATAAACATTAGATGGAGGTGTGTGTAAGTGTAGCTAGAATATATCTCATAACAAAATCCTGGTATATTTACGATACTGTTGTTGTTACAAAAGAAAGTAATAAAATGAGTTACGGGGTTGGAGAAGCAAAATAAAATAAAATAACATAAGAGAGGACATTACCCTTAAATCGGGTAACTCCCTTCGGTTTGACCCAAAAGGGTTTCTAGAAGAGCATTCTTCCTAAGGTAAGGATTCTAGGATGAAGAGAGGTACGTGGAGAGATAAAATTAGCAGAGTTTGGTCGATAAAAGGCTTGAGAGGTGTGGGTAAGGGGGCAGAGGTGGGGCCTTTTATAAGATGGATGAGGGGCACTCTTGGAAAGTCTTGAAAAGTTACTTTATTATAAGATTATTTTCCGATATTAAAGGTCCCAAAATTATATATTTCTAATATAGGGTGATAACGGTTTGAAAAACACCCGTAAAATAGATTATTGGCCATTGTATGTCTTAGAATTTACCTTACCTTCTAATTTTATTTAAATCATTAATTAATGAGGTAATCACTGCATCATCATGGTGTCATAAATAAATTTATTTATATAATGTCTAAAAATTATATAAAAAATATCATGATGTAGGAAATATTTTTAACTTTATAATGATTATTTTTAGAAAAAAATATAACTATTATAAGCCCATGTAAAAATTGTTTTATTACAACAATAAATGTTTGTGACACATTTATTTTTACTTTAAATAAATATTTATTAATGTCATTTTCTTACCCAAGTGGCTACATAGGGTCCCCAACTAGACCCATGGATTTTCATGGTCGGCCATTACTTATCCAAAAAGTTTAGGACATGTGTAATGGTAATTTCATATTACTATGTCATTATATTTACCTTAAATTACACTAATTACCTTTAACATCGATTAATAAAACTTAAAAATTACTATTCACAAAAAAAATTATTTTAATCCCATTGAACTAAATTTTAAATCCTAATGACAACCATATATGTTGGATATTCTAAATTCAAATCACATAGGTGCTAAAATTTCATTTAAACGAAAAATAAGTTTTTTAACTACTATTTAGTGGTTTCACTATTCATCAAAAATTGATGTTTTTCAAAAAAATACAAATATTCACCCTAAGAAACATTTGATATTCCAAATTCAAAAATGATGTCTATTTTACCAAATTAAAAACATAAAATTTGCATTATTTATTTTTATAATCAATTACCGCTGTCAAAAACTAATAGCGTGTTTTTAAGAAACAATATCTATTAAAATATTGACACTTGTGTATGTACAATTTCAAAGTGAAATTAATTACAATGACCACCATTGAATTAAATGTTAAAAATTTATTTTAATTAAACATTAAAAACATTTAAAAATAAAATCTAACCTTATAAATAATTTATATTAAAATGAACCTTTGAAATAAAATACAGTATATTTCACGATTCATTAAAAATTGAATTTTATTAGAAAAATACCAAAAATCTACCCAAAGTAGATATTGATGATATGAATCTAAAGAATAATTTTATTTTGTCAAAATGAACATATCAAAGTGACCAAAACTATATTTAAATAGTGTTCTCCATCAAAAAGGTGGTAAATCAGCCTTTTAATGTAAATTATGCTTAAAATCAGATTCATATACATTTTAAGCCTCTAAATTTTATTGGATAAAAGTAAATACATTTAACAAATATCTATAATCATATTTTAGTTAGTTTTATTCATTCCTTCCAATACAATTTCTAGGTTTAATCTACCATTTAAAATAATTATATTATTTGTGTGCAACGTAAGATTTCAAAGAAACTCACTGTTGCGTATTGGGTACTCCATCGAACATAGAATATTGTTTAAAGTAATATTAATATTTTATTCACAAATATGAATAAATATGAAAATTTAATATTGTTTATTTACCTGGGATGTTACATCCTTCCACCCTTATGGGAATTGGGTCCTCAATTTTTTTTAAAAAAATTGGGCTCGGAAACATCATTGAAAGCACCACAACGGAAAATGAGTCAATTAAATTGTCACTTTAAAAGAAAGTAAGGGAAGTACAAAGGTCACCCTATTTAACCCATACTAGGGTTCCTTGTAGGAAAACATGTATATGGAAGAAAAAAAAGGTCATGTTCTGATGGAGAATGATAGAAAACATGTTTAGGTGATAGTTTACCACCAGAAAATCACAAACTTGTGATGGTTTAAACGGTATTTGATTCCACAGTATGAAAAATTAACAGACAACATTTTCGTTTTATGTTACATTTCATTGATGAATTTATATATGGGATTAAATAATACATAATGTAACATACTTAATTGTCATATATACTTTCATCTCTTACTAGATTTCTTACACAAATTGATATTTTCTCCAAAAGACCTGTATTTAGGATGACTTGTTCAAATTAAGAGTGCTATAATCAACCACTAGAGAATCACCTAATCCCCAAAAGAGAAATATATATTTCCCATGCCTTTAGACCAAAACAAAAACCCAAAAAAATTGTTAGTACGAGATTAGATAATACCGTAAAAGGATAATCCTTTATAAAAAGAAAATATATTCTCAATCTCTTAAATTTGTCCAAAAAAACCCAAAGTTCAACAAAGGCCATTCGATAAACAATTTTCTATAAAATTCTTCAATGTAAACGAAACTAAGATTGAAACCAAAATCCTTGAAAGATTTAATCACATAGTCTTCTAAGGTATATATTAACATTTATCATCAAATAACATCAGTTTCTCTTAAAGTCTCATATTGAAAAGTAATTAACCTAATCATATATCCTCTATGATAGGTCATTAATTAATTATATAACCCAAAATAAACTTATTCTTGATTCATAAAATCATCTAACTAAAAGTAATTTGTCATACTAAAAGGTACATCAAGTAGTTCAGTGGTAGGGGATAAATACCAGTCACACTTTGGTTGTGGGTTCGATTCTCGCAGCTTCGTCTGATGGGACGGGTTGTCACATGGTCTGCATGTTGTCCTTTTTACAAAAATAAATACTTTTACAACATTACTCAAAAGATACCAAATCTTCAAAAATAACTATAACAAAATTTAACCTCAATTTTATCTCATGCCTTTAATTTTCCATCATATAGTAATCCATAATTACCTACAAAGTAAAAATAATATAAACCCTAATGGTTACCATTATAATTATTACCTGAACTTCAAAATCGAGTTGGTTCTCACATACATGATGCATTACAGAAGTCACCAAGGTTCAAGTGGTAAATCATGACTCCTTGATATTTTGTATAGAACAACAATGAGATTCCTCATTGAATCCCCTGTTTAATCCAGTCTCCTAATCAGAGAAACACCATAGTTTCCATCATACCCATTGTCACTATGGTGCCTGCTAGATCCATCCTTTTACTAAAAACAAAAATGTTAGTGTGAGTATATCAAAAAAATCATCATGTACTAATGAGGATGATAAACACTAAGATATACTTATCCAAGTTATCAAAAACTCATTCCAACTTCCAAAAATAACAATGACTCCATCAAACATACTAACCATTTTGGTTATACACATCTTTTCACTTATGCATAAACAACATTCTAACCTCTAAATTTATCTAAACCGACTTTTGATACCAACTATGAGGACCCGGCCTTAAACCTCACTTAAAATTGAATTAAATGAATAATTCACATTGAGGATATTTTCTGGTTTATTGTTTTAGATATTTAGACCATAACTATTACATCTCAAAAGATTACATATTGGAAATTTTTACAGAGTTTCCTTTTTTCTACAAAACATGAACTCTTTAAAAAAAGTGTCATGTCTAGTTCCATGTTTATGATAGCATGACTTTTCCATGATCACATCCTTGACCCTGTTCCACATTATTTCCTTTAAAAACATTTCAAAAATTACTTGGGGTGAGCATAAATAGCTCAGTAAGGGATACAAAAAAAAGAAAAACTATTATTTTTTCAAAACATCAAGTAAACCATGAATAATTTATCAACGTAACACATTTCACCTTAATTAAATAGTATGTACTCTTCACTGAATAAGAGATCATTACATACCCTATTGTAACCGAAATATTACCATAAAAACCAAATAAAGAACAAATAACATATAAAGGTAACTTGGGACATAAACATACTTAAATGGATTAACCATATGGTGGACTTCCACACATATCACTAAATGGAATAGCATTACGGCCGACTTCCATACCCAATGCATTGGAGGTTATAACGTAACCACCCATCCTGGTATTCATGGCACCACCCGTCATATGGTTTATCATGTAACCACCCGTCAAATGTTCAAGTACCATTACAAAATCATTATACATAAAACAAATATATTGGGAAAAAAACATTTCCACATTTCAATCACAATATATCACTTAAATATATTGACATAAAAAACCCATTATCGAAACCATTTTCAATATAAAAATACATAAAAGAGTATGTGGTATTTAATTTCTTTTAAAAACCTTATAGCATGTTTAGGAAGCCAATGGTCAAGTAGTACACGCCGCTGTGGAAAAGGACATTGTCACCGCGTACGTTAAAAGAAACATTCCTTTTTCTCATTCAGTAAAATGCTTCATATAGAAAAGATTCCTTTTGAATAAAAGTAGAAGTAAAAGTTGTTTATACTGTTTATAAAATAATGTCTTGTATTAAAACAAAATATGCCTCTATGAAAGGAGATTGAGATGAAGTCCCACACAAAGACAATATCCATAGATTACGGATCAATCAATTACATAATTATGTGTGAAAAATATAAATACACCCAATAAGAAATTTCGGTAGCCTAACGACACCACATAAAACATCCAAAAATGGATTGATGATATCAAATAGGGTATCTCATCATATTAAAATAAAAATTATAGTTAGAGTAAAATAAAATAACATCCCTCAAGATAATAAAGATGAGATTCAAATAAGTGACATAAAAGAGAGTAATTAAAAAGAAAAAGAATGATAGGATCCCTTACCTCAAGTTCGACTTGTCTTGTTCATTTCTTTATATACTTGAATAATAAACATCGTTCAATTAATAATTTATTAAGGACCTCCGTTAACGTTTATTATTCAATTCATGTCACATTTTATAATTTAATAATATTTAGTTAATAATATGAGTTCATATAAGACGTTTTTGTCGATGTTCGGTACATGAGTCAAAGATAAACTTGTCTGAAAAGAATTGTATTTTTTTTACATTTCCGTTGCTAATTGTATTAGAAAGGAAATTGTTTTTGTTTCCTTTTTCTATCTTTTATACATTTGTAATTGTTTCAATTACAATCATTCTATTACATATTTTATTGATTGATTCTATACGCTTTAAGGTAGAATCATTAATCTTTATATTACTATGATTATTATGTCCATCCTGAATACCATTGTGTTACATTTCCTTAGTATTACATTACATCATACCTTTTTATATTCAATACAATTGTGGGTGTTTGTATTTGTATTAGTTTAAGACCTTTTAAGCTAATCTCTTATGTTTCTAAAACCCAAAGGTTTTTTAAACCTAATATTCACCCCCCCTCTTGTATTGTTCCATCTAATATACATATACATCAACTTATTCGAACCAACAATTGGTATCAGAGGAGGTTTTCTACTGATTTGTATTTCTTGTTCTATTTCGTTCATATTATAATTTTAAATACTTACTAAACTTATGTGTGGAGTGGAAAAGTTTTTTTTTTTGTTTCACTAGATGGCAGGAATGAATATTGGGTCAATAGACAATCTAAACCCTTCTAGACCACCTATCTGTGATGGGAATGATTATGAGTATTGGAGAGATCGTATGAAGACATTTTTTATCAATACTGGTGTAGAAAATTTTATTATTCTTACTCAAGGTTACAAAATTCCTTACAATGAAGTAAGTACTTTCACTAACAAAGAGAAGCAAGAATATCAACTGAATTACGAGGTACACAATACAATATTATGCTTTATGACCTGGAATATATACAGTCAAATATCTTCATGTGAAGCATCCAACTGTATTTGGAAGAAATTGGAAGTGACTCATTTTGGTACATCAAAGGGTATAGAAACAAGAATAGAAATGCTTCAAGCTGAGTATCATGGATTTGTTTTTCCCTATGGAGAGCCAGTATGTAATGCACAATAAGGGATTATGACAATAGTAAACTGCTTACAATCCATGGGTGAGAAAGGTATTGATGATGAAGCTCTTGTTGATATGATTATAGATATAATTCCAAATTAATGGGAGTCAAAAAGGACAGCTATTGATGAAAATAGAGTAGTTTCCCAGATTACACTTGATGTACTCTTTCGAACTCTTTTACATCACGAGACAAGAATGTAGAGAGATGCTGATTTCAACAAGAAGAATAATGGGAATGGAATTGTAGCCTTTGCATTTAAAGCTAAAACACCTGAAAGGATAACAAGATCCAAAGCCAAGAATGTTATATATGACTCAAGTGATTGTGATCATTTGCATAATGAGTTATCCAATCTTGCTCGAAGGATGAACAAGATTGTGGGAAATAAAGACTTTCAGTATAGATTTAAAAAGAAATATAGGAAGGTTAGGAAATATTCATAGGTAACATGTTATGAATGTAAGAAAGCATGACATATAAGCCCTGATTGTCCTTTACTAAAGAGGAATGACAGAAAGGAGAAACACTCTCAATGAAACAAGAAAAGGTTTTATAAGACAAAGAATGTATTAAAGGCAAACGATACGTGGAGTGCAAGTGGTAGTTATTCTTCAGATGATTCTTCAGAATATGAGTCATCAGGATAGAAAAATGTTGGATTTTTATCTAGATTACCAATTGAATATCATTGTCTCATGGCTAAGGTACACAATGCTGAAGCTATTACAAATGCCTCATTTAATGAAAATTATACTGATAATAGATATTATGAATATTCAAATGATGAATCTTCATCATCAGAAGATGATACATTACCTTCATTTGAATAAGTTTTTAGATTTTCTAAATTACATGAAAATGAAAATTCTAAACTCAAGAAGAATCTTGAGAAAGAAAATTCTAGAATTTCAGTTTTAACTAAAGAAGTATCAGATCATTCTAAAGATCTTGATGTGAAAACATATGATTTTGAAAGTATTTTAAAAACCATTGAGAAAGTCAAATATGATAAGGATAAACTTTCAAAGGATCTTGAAAATGTAATTTTAATGAAAAATATTTTAGTATAACTCTAAATCAAATTAATATGTTTTGGAAAATAAAAACATAGTATTAAAACTAAAGTGAGAAATTTTTTCCTTAAATAAATGTTTGTCAGATTTTACTCATGGAAAGGAAAACATTGACAAGATGTATTCTCAAATTAGACCTTTGAGAAATCATTCTGGACTTGGTTATACTCATTCCAACCCTGTTTTTAGTAATAACTATTTTGTTCCTAAAAAACATCTTTTTGTTTTAAGTGTCAACATGGAGGACACTGGAGAAGACATTTTTCTCTTAACAGAATTCAATCTTTAGGATTTCATAAAGCTCATTTTGCAAAACAAAAGTGGATTCCAAATATTCTTTTATCTAACCCTTCTAGATCCAAAAAAGTTTAGATTCTGAAAAACTAATTGTTTCTTTTTCATAAAAATGAGAAGTGTAACAATAAGAATATTTGGTACATGGATAGTGGTTATTCTCGACACATGACTGGAAACAAAGATCTCTATGAAAAGGTTATCAAAACAAAAGGTGGAAAAGTTACCTTTGGAGATAATGCTCAAGGAAATATTATTGGTATAGGTAATATCATTTTTCATGGAAATGTTTTTATCTCAAATGTTTTGTTTGTTAAAGGTCTTAGGCAAAATCTCATCAGCATAAGTCAATTATGTGATGAAGGTTACCTTGTGAATTTTAGAAATGATAAGTGTGTAGTTCACAATTCCAAGGATGAATTCATTCTATCTGCCCATAGGCAAAATAATGTTTTCACTATTATCTTAGAAGACCTTAGGATCCAAAACTTACACTGCTTAAGTGCAATAGAAGACCAATCATGGCTATGGAATAGAAGACTATGACACTGCAGTCTGAGAAACTTTAGTAAACTGTCAAAGAAAAGACTTGTGAAGGGACTACCAGACCTTAGATATGATTCTTCAAAAGTCTGTGATCCTTCTCAATTTGGAAAGAAAAATAAAACTAGCTTTAAATAAATTAATTAAGTTTCAACTTATAATGCACTGCAGCTAGTGCATATGGTTCTTTTTGGTCCATCACAATCTGGACGCATTGGAGGCAAATACTATGTATTTTTTTTAGTTGATGACTTTACTAGATTTACATGGGTCTACTTTCTCACAATGAAATCTGAAGCCTTTTCCTATTTCGAAACATTTAGAGCCCAAGTTAAAAATGGGAAAAACCTACCATTGATTACTATTCATAGTGATCATGGTGGTGAATTTCAAAATTCAGATTTTGAAGCTTTTTTGTTGTAAGAAATGTTTTACTCACAATTTCTCAGCCCCAAGAACTCCTCAGCAAAATGGGGTTGTTGAAAGAAGAAATCGTATTCTTCAGGAAATGACTCAAACCATGTTGAGTGAATACACAATTTCTAAGCACTTCTGTACTGAAGCTGTTAGTACTTCCCATTATACTATAAATTGTGTTTTAACTAGACCATTTATTAATAAAACTCCTTATGAGTTATGGACTGGTTGAAAACCTAAAGATTCATACTTTAATGTTTTTGGATGCAAAGTATTCATTCAAAATACAAATGATAATCTACACAAATATGCACCAAAATATGATGAATGAATATTTCTAGGTTACTCCACAAATTCTAAGGCTTATAGAGTTTTCAATAAAAACACTTGTATTGTTGAGGAAACAGTACCTGTAAAATCGATGAAACTGATCCTTTTGTTTTCAACCAACCGAATCCTACATCCTCAGATGTGTTTTCTAAAAATGCTTATCAGCCTTTATTAGAAGATCACTCGGATGAAAAAAATGTTCAAGAAAGGATTCCTAAAACATTTACCACAGATGATTTTCTACCATATGTTGATGAACATTTTTTACAAAACCCAAATCAATTGTTTCTTAGGAATCATACCAGTGATAACATCATTGGTGATGTAAATCAACCTGTAAAGACCTGAAATTACTTAAGAAATGAAGTAGAACATCTTTCTTTTCATTACCATTTTGAACCTAAAAGTCCAAGTGAGGCCTTAGGTGATGATAATTAGATCAAAGCAATGCAAGATGAACTAAATGAATTTGAAAGGAATCAAGTCTGGAATTTAGTTGATAGACCTAAAGAAACAACTGTAATTGGTGTAAAATGGGTTTTCATAAACAAATGTGATGAAAATGGAATCATTGTAAGAAATAAAGCAAGGCTTGTTGCTAAGGGATATAATTTACAAGATGGAATATAATATGAAGAAACATATTCCCCTTTAGCAAAACGTGAATCTATTCGTATTCTATTATCCTTTGCAGCATTCTTTAATTTCAAACTATTTCAAATGGATGTAAAATGTGCTTCTCTAAATGGTTTTGTTCAAGAAGAAGTTTTTGTCAAACAAACCCCTGATTTTATATACCCAAAAAATCCTTATCATGTTTTTAAACATACCAAGGCTCTATATGGTCTTAAACAAGCCCCTAGAGCATGGTATGATAGACTTACATGATTTCTTTTACAAAACAATAATACAAAAGGTACAGTAGATCCAACCCCTTTTATAACAATGGAAAATAAAAATGTTTTGATTGTTCAAATATATGTTGATGACATCATATTTGGATCAACTCAGAAATCTTTAACTGATTCTTTTGAAAATTTAATGAAATATGAGTTTGAAATGAGTATGATGGGTGAGTTAACATTCTTTTTAGGATTTCAAATTTCTTAAAAACCAGAAGGAACATTTATATCTCAACATAAGTATATTAAACACTTACTAAAAAAGTATGGATATGACAAAACTAAAAGTATTAGCACTCAAATTGGTACCTCAAATACTCTTGATGTTGATGAAACTGGGATACTAGTAGATCAAACAATCATTAGAGGTATGATAGGATGCTTGCTTTACTTGACAGTTATTCGGCCAGACATAATGTTCTCTACATGCTTATGTGAAAGATATCAATCTAATCCAAAAGATTCTCATTTAAAAGCCGTAAATATAATCTTTCAGTATTTAAAATGCACTATGGATTTAGGTCTTTTTTTACACTTCTGGGACTCATTTTGTTTTAAAACGTTTTTCAGATGCTGACTTTGGCGGTTGTAGAATGGATAGAAAAAGTACATATGGAACATGTCATTTCTTAGGAGATTCTCTGGTTTCTTGGTCCTGCAAGAAACAACACTCAGTAGTACTATCCACTGCTGAAGCTGAATATGTAGCAGCTGGAAGTTGTTGTGCTCAAGTATTATGGATGCAACACACACTCACTGACTATGGATTGATTTTTTCCAAAACTCAAATTCTTTTTGATAATACTAGTTCCATAGCTCTTACTAATAACCCAGCACACCACTATCTTTCAAAACATATAGATGTTAGGCATCACTTTCTTAGGGATCACACACAAAAATGAGATATTATTCTACAGTTTACCGGAACGCAAGAAGAACTTTCTGAATTTTTTACAAAACCTTTATCTTCCGATAGGTTTGAGTTTATAAAACAGAAGCGTGGAATGATTACAATAAATAATCATTCATATCTACTTCATGTTTTACAATTCTCCTAACATTAAATATCTCACTTTTAAAGGGGAGGAAATTTCATACTAAGTATTTTTTTTCTTCTTACTATGTTTCTTTTTATCTTATGATCATTAATTATTTACTCTCCTGGTATGTTTTTTTGTATTTCTGTTTATCATATTGATAGTTTTATTGTAATTTATACCTATTTGTTTATCGTATTGACAGTCTTATTGTATTATTTACTTCATCGTATCGACCGATGATGGTAATGAATTTCTTTTCCATCGTATCGACCGATGATGGTAATGAATTTCTTTTCCATCGTATCGACCAATGATGGTAATGAATTTCCTTTCCATCGTATCGACTGATGATGGTAATGAATTTATTTTCCATTGTATCGACCGATGATGGTAATGAATTTCTTTTCCATCGTATTGACCGATGATGGTAATGATTTTATTTTCCAACGTACTGACCGATGATGGTAATGAATTTCTTTTCCATCGTATTGACCGATGATGGTAATGATTTTCTTTTCCAACGTACTAACCGATGATGGTAATGTATTTGTTTTCCATCGTATTGATCGATGATTGTAATGATTTTCTTTTCCAACGAACTGACCGATGATGGTAATGATTTTCTTTTCCAACGTACTAACCGATGATGGTAATAATTTTGTTTTCCATCAGCTTGTCAGTTCACGGTAACGAAATTGTTTTCCATCGGCATGTCAGTTCCTGGTAACGAAATTGTTTTCCATCGGCTTGTCAGTTCATGGTAACAAGAATTTTTTCCATCAGCATGACTTTCTTTTTCTATCGTACGGTTGTGTTTTCTTTTTATCTCTACTAAAACCAACAATTACCTTACGTTCTCCGGCAGGTACTTTCCATTTTTTTTAATTTTTTTCTTTCATTTTTAATCTTCACCATTGATATATTTTTCTCTAATCTTGACCGTAGAAGATCAACAATAACCCCTGTATCGCCTATAAATAGCCCCTCCCTTCCCAAACCCACATTGGTTTTTCACGTTTTGAGGCGATGCTCTGCTCTACTATTTTTAAATATTCATACGATCTTTCTTTGGCAGCATCCCTATGTCTTAGTCTTCTGCCAACACTCCTGCCGATATGTCTTCAAAGGCGTTCTCAAAAAAAGACATTTTAAGGGAGATGTTAGTTTCTCGTGACTTCTATGATTCATATTATTATACTATTAAGAGGATTTTTCTGTTTCAAGGATGGTATCATTTTTTGTGTTGAAAGGCCTATTTCTCAAGATCTGGTTCTCTTTGATGAAGTCTATCAGTTTTATAAAACTGTATCTTTAGACAAAGACATGACTACCAATTTTGCAGTGTATGATAAAAATATCTATATGTCTATGAAAAAAGAGGAAAATTTTATTAATGTCCCAACAGAAGGGGATTCTTTCTGTCCATCTCATAAAATATCAGAGGAAGTAGGTATGTTTAATAGAGAATGTGTCGAGAAGTCTTTGTTTGTTGTGAATGAAGAGAAAAAGAAAGTGGCTCATTTTTCACCGGACAATAGGTTTGTGGATTTATGGATGCACGGTTTTCTTATCCCAAGGAAAGGGGATAGAGAAACTTTGAATTTTTCTGATCTTTTTATTCTGGACTGTCTAGTAAATATGAGAAAAGTAAATATCATGGGATATGTTTTCGAAACAATTAATAATGTGAAGTCATGGGCAATCAAATATCATTTGATTATGCATCCATCCATTCTTACAAAGTTTAATCTCGAGAGTATGAAGTTTTTCAACATTCCATTGAAAGGGAAGTTGATATATTTGAAGCCCTCCAGGATTAGAAAAATTACTATGAAGAAGTTGAATGTTTGTTTTGATCAGAATTCAAAACTTTTTGTCAGAGATGTAGAAGCTGAATCGGCTCAGAATCAATCAGCACCTATGTGAGCCAAAGAAATTCAATCTGCTGGTTTTACTCAAAAGTCTGCTATGCAAACCAGTTCAATGCTTAAGAAGAAGCCAAAGTACTGTAAGGAGATTGTAGCCAAATGGAGATAGGATAAGGAACAGAGAAAGGAAGGTGATCCAAAGTTCGTTCTTGACCCGGATGGGGCTCTTGCAGAAAGAATAAGGGTAGATGAAACCCTTAAGGATGAAATGAAAAAGAAAACTATTTTGAAAATAAAGGCTCAAGACTTTGATATCTCTAAACTCTGGAAAATGGTTGAGGATGCTAGTGCTCAACTGACCGAAGAAGTGCATCAAGAACCCATCGTACAGAGTCTTCCTGAGAAAGAAAAATGAAAACAATTGATTGATGAAATAAAAGAAGTTGACGAAGAGGAAGAATATTTTCTTTTAGAATTCCATCAAAGTTAAAATAATAGTAGAGAGGAATCAGTTCAAAAGAAAAGTGAAGATATTCAAAAAGTTCCTCGTGCCGATCAAGAAAAAACTCCGGATAGAATTTCGCCTCAAGAAAAGAAAGGCGCTCAATCCTATCACACTGATAAAGTTGTTGTAATTAGTGATAAAATGGAAGAATAATGAAATCAAAAAGAAAAGGAAAAAGAAAAATAGCCAGTTGTAGATTCAATCCGATCAAATGAACTAGCTTTGTACGATGAAGATACAGATTCAGAACATACAATCTCTCTCAAGAAGAGTGATTAAATTGTCCATGTTTTGAGAAGGGTTGAGAAGACCATTCCATATTTCCCTAGGCTTGAAGGAATGATTTATTCTATTTTTGACAATCAAAAGAAGAAGTTTGGCTCTGTAAAATAATTAAGAAATAAAGTTTTGTCAGTTGAAGCCGATTTGAATGTTCTTTCCGAAAGTTCAGTTTCTCATAAGAAGGCCTGCAACAAGATGACCAAGTGGTCATACAAAACAGAGAGCTCAATCAATGATCATGAGATAGCAATTGAAGATATAATGAGGTTGTCAAATGTGCTTGCAATTTCTTTCAATAAGCTTGACAAGGAAATGGTTGAAAGGATGAATCTTTTGTCTTCCCATCCAGCCGATGTTCCTTCAGTAAAAGACTTGCAGGAGAGAATGAATGCCTTTCAGGCTGAGTTTTCGAAATTTTCATCATTCAATGTTGAAATAGTTCTCTTGAAGAAACAGAACATTGGGTTATCCAATGATAACAAGAATTTTCAAGATAGAATTGATTCTCTTGAAGAAGTAATCAGAGTTCAGGAAAAGAAAATTAGAAATTAGGATGAACTATTTTCCAATCAACAAGACCTTCTCAGGTCTCATGGTGATGCTATTTCTGAAGACAATAAGGAGATAAAAAATATGAAGGCAATTATTAATGATTTGATCAAAAAGGAGAAGGAAAGAGAAAACAAGTGACTTGTATTTGTTCTCAAGTTTAGTGTTGTTTGTTATCGTAATGAAATTTCTTTTATCCATTGTCTTGTGTTTATTTTCTAACTCTATCAGACAATTCAAGTTTACCCCTTTCGTTTTGTAAATCACAAAGGGGGTGAATGATTACAAAGGGGGAGTATGTTTACAAAGGGGTAGAATGTTTTCAAATGGGGAGAATTATTATAAAGGGGGAGAATGATTTATAAAGGGGGATAATTCGTTACAACACTCTTATGGAAAATCTACGAATACAATCCTTAGGAAAGTTCATACCTAAGGGGGAGATAGTTGTATTCCATTTCCTATTCAGAAGAGTTTCCAATAACTCAGGTGGAGATAAGTATTTCTTTTATTTTTTATTTTGTGATTTGTGCTTTCCAAAAAGGGGGAGACTCTTGAGTCAAAAGTGCTCTTAGGACTTCTATGGTTTGTTTTGGAAATCACAAATGTCTTGTTAATCCTACTAACCGTGTCTATCGTATCGTACTGATCATGCTGATCGTACTGACTATGTGTATCGTACTAATCATACTGATCGTACTGACCATTCCAATCGTATAATGTTGATCGTACTGACCATAATGATCGTACTGATCATGCTGATCGTACTGACCAGGCTGCTCGTACTGATCATGCTGATCGTACTAACTATGCGTATCGTACTAATCATATTGATCGTACTGACCATGCCAATTGCACAATGCTGATCGTACTGAATATGGAAATTTCATTGACTCTTCTTCTCATATCTTTCTTTATATACTTGTTTTTGTACTTTTTCAAAAACACATTCTTCATTTAAATCATACTCATGATTATCTTATTCATATATCTTGTTTTAATAAATACGATGTCGATGAATTAGTTATAAACTAATAAAAAATATGTCATTCTTTCTGTTTCAATATGACCGTTATGATGCCAGGTGTCCAAGCCCCTCTGAGTTTTTCAGAGAAATACGACCGTTGGAGGAGATGTGACCGTTGGAACCCGATTCATATAAATAGGAGGTCATTTGAAGCTGAGAGTATAACAACAGAAAACTGAGAGAATTTTGGAAAAACTACAATACTCTACTTCAATCACAATTCTAGAGAGAGATGTTGTGAATTCTCTAAGGATATTTGATTTGTGTGTCTGATCATCGTATCAAGGGATTTCATGTGATTAAAATATAGTGGTGCAGATTACCTACAAAATCGAGGGTTTCCAAGGATAGGTAGACAGACGTTCCGATCATCGTATCGAGGGCTGCCAGGGATAGGAAAGGCAGTCGTTCCGATCATCGTATTGTGGTCTGCCAGGGATAGGCAGACAGACAGTCTGATCATCGTATCGAGGGCTGACCAAGGTGTTGGTGAGAGAGGCCTTTTATCCTAGGAGAAATGATAACCCTTCTCTTTAGGTTAAAAGAATTGTATTTTTTTTACATTTCCGCTGCTAATTGTATTATAAAGGAAATTGTTTTTTTTCCTTTTTCTATCATTTATACATTTGTAATTGTTTCAATTACAATCATTCTATTACATATTGTATTGATTTATTCTATATGCTTTAAGGTATAATCATTCATCTTTATATTAATCTTATTATTGTGCTCATACTGAATACAATTGTGTTACATTTCATTAGTATTACATTACATCATACCTTTTTATATTCAATACAATTGTGGGTGTTTGTATTTGTATTAGTTTAAGACCTTTTAAACTAATCTCTTAAGTTGCTAAACCCCAATGGTTTTTTAAACCTAAAATTCACCCCCCTCTTGTATTGTTCCATCTAATATACATATACATCTACTTATTCGATCCAACAATATGGGTCTTGATAGTTAAGGCCACATGAGATGAATTACTGGATGCACGATCTTGAGTTTGCAGCTGTTGTTCATGGCTTACGATGCTGATGACATTATCTTCTAGGAGATCACTTTGTGGCATTTACCAGCCAAAAGAGTCTCACGTACATCTTCACACAGTGTGATCTGAATCTGAGACAATGTATGTGGGTCGAGTATCTTCTATCCTTCGACATTGAGCCTGCCAATACACCTGGAAAGGGAAACGAAGTGGATGATGTGTTGAGCAGAAGAACTCAGATAAAGGTAGTTTAGGAGGCTGACAGTGAATGGAAGCTTATGGATATGTTCTCTAAGATGCATTTGGAGGAGCACGATAGGTAGGGGCATACCTGTCTGTATTCTATAGCTGTTTCCTCTACACTTCTTGATCAGGTACGGATGAGGAAGCTATCAGACATAGAAGGTCTAGTCCTGTCGGAGAGTGTGTCTTGAGAGGACACACTTCTTGGATCAACAGTGGACAAGGATGAGATCTTGTGTTTCTAGGGACACATATGGGTTCCAACAAACATATGAGAGGAGCTGATGCTGGATTTTCAATCCATAGTTTGGGCAGTTCATCCTGGCGTCACCAAGATGTATCGCGATCTACACTGCCAGTTTTGGTGGCCAGGTATGAAGAGAGATGTTGTGGGTTTTGTCAAGAGTTGTTCCAATTTTCAGCAGGTCAAAGTGGACCATCAACGAACAGCAGGCCTTTTCTGGCAGTTACCCATTCCGGAGTGGAAGTGGAATGATGTCGTGATGGACTTATTGACTGGTTTGACTGGGTCTCCTTGAGGGAATGACGCAGTGTGGGTTGTCATTGATAGACTCATAAAGGTTGATCATTTCTTGTCGATCAAGGACACCTTTAGTGTTGATGGGATGGGACGGTTCTACATCTGAGAGAATGTACATCTACTTGGAGTTTCACACTCCATTGTTTTAGATAGAGATGTACATTTTACTTCTCAGTTCTAAAAGGGGCTTCAGAAGTCTTTGGGTACACAGGTACTTTTGAGTACAAATTATCATCCCTAGATAGACGGCCAATCTGAGTGTACGATTCAGGTGCATGAGGATATGCACCGAGCATGCATTCTGAACTTTGGAGGTTTTTGGAAGAGGCATATACCTCTTGTAGAGTTTTCCTACCACAACAGTTTCCAAGAGACTATTCAGATGGAACATTTCAAGGCGTTGTATGGTAGGCCATTATGATCACCTTTATGTTGGTAGGAAGTGGGAGAGGGAGAATTGATGGGACATCATATTGTTCCTTTGACAGTATAGAAGAAAGAGTTGATTTAGAAGAATATGGCTACAACACAGTCTCGACAAATGTCTTATAATGATCATCGGAGACAACATCTGGAGTTCGAGGTGGGGGATCATGTTTTCATGCATGTCACAGCGAGGATGAGACATAAGAGGATTCAGAGATAGGGTATGTATTCACCATGGTACGTTGGGCCATTTAATGTGTTGGAATGAGTTGGGCCAGTTTTCAATCTGTTGTAGTTTCCCCATAGGTATTGGGATATGCACGAAGTCTTCCACATTTATCAGCTCCGATATTACTTTTTCAGACCTGTCTCATGTCTTTCAACATGATGAGGTTGAGATCGAAATGGATTCATTGTTTGAGAAGCATCATATCCGGATTGTCGATCATAGTACATAGGTTCATTCATGGCTGGTCTATTCCTCTAGTACGAGTGCTATGAGAGCATGGGTGAGTATAGGACGAGACTTGGGTGACGGAGGCCGATGTACGATTGCAGTGTTCAGATCTGTTTGGGGATTCTTGTTCCACGCATCGCTATGGAAATTTGGGGATGAATATCGTTAAGGGGGATGTTTTTAGGAACCCATACCTTCGTTTCAGGTATGTTATTCCTTTTTTTGGAGTGTTTGAGAATAGATGAGTTTCTGGAATTTTTGAAGTACATGTCGTTTACTTTATGAGTACCCGTTGTTTACTCCCTTTCCACACGAGGCCGTGTTCTGGCCATGTTTGGTCTATACACATAGAAATGTAAGGGTGATGTGGAGGTCACTTAAAGGGGAGTACAGAAAATCCTAGTACACGTCGTGAACTCCAAAAGTACACACCGTGCACTCTCTTTTTTTCATTAAAGGGCCCAGGGTCGCGTCTTAACCCCAGAACTATCTTCTTCTACATATTCATTGATGTAGAGCATCCCGTATGGATTCAAGTCTCCTCTGAGCCACCAAGAAATCGTCCGTT
Source organism: Viscum album (assembly GCA_963277665.1). Lineage (NCBI taxonomy): Eukaryota > Viridiplantae > Streptophyta > Magnoliopsida > Santalales > Viscaceae > Viscum > Viscum album. The sequence continues at coordinate 2,111,864,985 of OY728120.1, forward strand.
CTCCGAATCTACCACCGTCGATTGCATTGGAACCGCATCGGTAAGCTCTTCCTTCTCCTTGAGCTATGTTTTTCGATTCCTCCTCTTTGTGAAGTTATCATGGGTTGAGAATTTTGGAAATTTTCATAGATCTATGATGATATAAGAATATTAATGATTTTTGGTTCATTTATATAGATCTCCTAGCATCAAGGTATGTGGATTGTGCCATTCTATTCAATGCCTCTGAGTTTTATGTGCAATTTCCACCAATACCCTAGAACGGGGTTTTTCCTATTTACAGTTTGACCCTATTGTTACCGTTCCTTTATTGTGTGCTTGAGTAGAATTAATTTGGTTATGTAAGAGGATAATTGATTTTCTTGTATTTTTTTCCCATGATTTGATTTGGTTATGACCTTTTTGGTCTCATTCATCTTATGGTCGTTATACCTGTTTCCATGCCTTGTGACCGTAGGATGGAGTGCTATTATCTGACATTATTGTTCTGCTGTATATAGGTTAGCGAAGTATCCCATTAGGTTCAATTTTTCATTATTGGATTATTATGCACTGACTGGCATGAGGCCGTGAGAACCTGGTGTTATACTCTATAAGGGGATAGACCGAGTGAGATTCCTCAGAGAGTCTTGGATATTATAGAATATAGGGGATAGACCGAGTGAGATTCCTAGAGAGTCGAGGATATTATAGACTATAGGAGGATAGAATGAGTGAGCTTCCTCAGAGGGTCTTTAGCTTTATAAGCTATACGGGGGTAGACCGAGTGAGCTTCCTCAGAGAGTCTGTGTTTTGTTTCAATTTCGTTAAACAATTCCAAACTATAGGTGGAATTGAATGAGTGAGATTCCTCAGAGAGTCTGTGATTGAATTGAGGCTATAAGAGGAATTAACTGAGTGAGCATCCTCATAGAGTCTCTAGACCTTGGGGCTATAAGGGTATTAGACCGTGTGATCTTACTCAGAGAGTCCCTAATTACATTATAATATAATGTGTATTGACTAATCTTTCTTCCTCAGAGAGACTTATAATTTCGTACAACCAAACCAGAGCTGTTAGGCTGAGTGTCCTTCCCAGAGGGTTGTTGGTACTACTTCGATATGACCATAGGGGATGGTTGTGAGTACCTGGAAGAGGGATTCTTATTTGTGGTTAGCAGTTTTCTTCACTGCTTCTTGTCAATATGTGGATTGTTTACTGGTTTGTATCATCCTATTTATTATTTACTATTTACTACTTACTGTACTATTACCAGTCATATGCTCACTGACTGTTGGGAATAGTTATTAGGGTTGTTTCCTACTGGTATTTAGACACACAACGAGTTTGGGTCATGCATTTGGGCCCAAATAGATTATATTTCTGCATGTATATACAAGGGCAAGGGCCCTTCGACTTCATGTACTTTATTGCATTGGAGCACAAAAGCATGAGACCAATCCGGGGCATGTGATAATGATGAGTTTCTTATCTGTTTTTCTGTTCTACTTTGGCATAGTATTGTATTTAGCATTGTGACTTGTTTGGGTACTTTTTTAGACATATGTATCATGCATAATTTCATATATATATGAGTGTGCCCCAGTTGTTTATTGTTTTAGTCTCCCACTGTTTACTATTGTTGGATATTTACTACTTCCTCTTTTGTATGTGTTGTTTAATTCCATTGTGTAATCTTCCAATGAGGGCATAGTTTCCCCACTAACACACCCAAGGCCCTTTCAGCTAGTCAATAGCCTCTGGCATTCAGGGAAATGCGCTTGAGGCCATGTGACCAACCCGGTATGGGCCGCCTCTGGGTGGAATCCGGGACTAGGACGTTTCATATCTTATTCCTCAACTAATTGACCTAATACAACTATTCCATCACCTCCCCTCAGCTAGAAACCTTCATAATCTAGTAGTGAAGATATGTAGAAGACCACCAAATCCTTACTCCCAAAGGAAATGGGCTGGTAACTAGCACATATTGTTTAGAATTTATAAAAATTGGAGGCATTTAAGTCATCATAAATTTATGGAATAACAGAATATGATACCCAACAATCCATATAATGCATAAAAATAACCAATACCAATAAATGAATATCATTTCGGGCATAACATAAATAATTTAAACGAACAAAATAACCAAAAATATTACCACAAACTCTAACTAATCTTGGGAAAATCTATGGGAATGTAATAATAAATTCAATATCTGACCAGTTCATGTGGACCTAAATAAATTTTTATTTATATAGGGTATGAATACGTGTATACTCTGTATGACCCTCCCATAAACCTGATATAATGATTTCAATGAACAATAATATATCCTGATGAATAATCAAAAGAAATAAGATCATCATATAAATACGTTAATGGTTAATATATTCTCACCATGTCTCATTCACTAAGTAGAACATACAAGTAATCATATATAAATATGAAAAAATAAGGTACCATGCATCCACTTCTCCACTAGTTTATCACTATCACATCCAAGTGTAAATGTTTTAGGCCACATTATCTTAAATAATTAAAATTTAATCAAATTTATAAATACCATACACATAACATCATCTCATCATACATATCCTATAGCTCATTCAGAACCTCATCATTATCACCCAATCTATAACCATGTAAAATTCCAATTTCTATTATATCGTATGTGACATGAATTATTCTTCAAGATATGAGAGTGTATGAATGTACACCTATAATAAATAATAGTAATTATAATTATAATAAAATTATGCATTCTAAACTTAAGCCACTAGATCTTACACATACATGTATAGTGAACTGATATATATCATAGCCTATGTAGACGCATATCCTATACCTTATGAAAATACAACAATGATTTGCATACACATCCTGAAATGTTGAAGGTATAATGGGGAAAATAAAAAATTTATCCTTCCAATCCTCACTATCATTGATGTTATGGATGACACCAATACCTACCACATTTGGTCACCGAATACCAACCATTCTAGAGATATGGTTCATATAAAAACATAAAATATAAGAATTGTTATCTTGAATAACCACACTAATGAAATATACATATCTCTATACTCAACTATAATTATTATACAATATTATACCCTTCTACCACCACAATATCCCAGAGAAGTATATTTCAAAAATCAACAAATGAATCAAGATTCATCATCATTACCCATTTTAATTTTATAATTATAACTTATTATTTATTAGTTTATTAAAACCCTTATTAATTATGTTATAATCAATACAATTCATTACAAGACAGCCTTATTTTTAATTGACATTTTAATTTTCTAATTATAATTCCTATAATTCATTAATAACATTACTCAATAATCTAATGGTTCCATTTAATTTATGAACAACTAAATCCATCCCAAGAGTTGATTATTAATTCAACATAATATTCCATATTATTAGAATACTATGACTCATTATATGGTATAAAAATGATATCTAATAACTCTGCATTAGTCGATAGTAGTAGAGAATTTGAATTCAAATCAACAAACCCTCATAAAAAATATATTAAATGAAAACTCCAAACAACCCAAATACAAAAACATATCTCTCAACAAATTCCCACCATTATAGTGACATCCTCGACATCATTCCATATGATACATTCCATCCCACCATCATCGATTTAAATTTTCCTATAGAAATTGAGAAACCTATGTCATTTTTTATCATATGTCTTAAACATACTATGTTTAAAAGAAATAACAGAAAGTATCCACAAAATTAATGAAAAAATTCATGAAAGAAAAATTAATTTTATCATATAAAATTATATAATAAGAAATTTCCATATCTCCAAGTCAATAAAGAAATTAACAAATTTTAATTTTATTTATCAACCATAAGAAATTTTCCTCAGAATACAACCATTCAATAAACGTATTAAATTAATAGATTTATTATTATTAATAGGTTTAAAAAATCAATTAGTTTTTCCTACCAAATATATTAACCAACCATATTCATTATTTAAGAAATTCCTTCATATTATAAAGATTTTAAGAACAAAATCCTCTAAATTTACATTACACATTAATTAAACATTTCATTATTAATGCATATAGCTTTCATATCAATATAGGAATCATTAAACATTACAAGATACAAAAAAACGTAGTAACTAATGTAACACTATTTAGAAAATCACACGTGCAGTAAATAAAATATTAAAACCCCATTGGATCACAATATTCCATATAATTCTTTCAGTGATTCTAGTTATTATTTTTAAAGGGATTGATTAAACAATTTATTAGAATATTTTAATCATGATAATTTAACATATTTACATAAAAAATAGATTTATTGAATATATTTCCCCAAATGGAAGATCAATATTATTTGACGAAGAATAGATGAACAAGTACCATGCACCACTGAACCAATAAAAAACTACATCATTACCTATACAAAGAAAAACACCATCATGATATGTTCGAAACACATACCATACCTTAGGATCTCAAAAAAATGAACCTTCAATAATAATGGGACTGAGGATGGTGAGTAAATGAATAATGGTATGTAAATGAAATCATGAGGCTTCTATTTATGAATCAATTGTAGTTAGAATATCAGAAGAATATAATATTGTATTTTGAGAGGAATAGGGATCAATTAGGGTTTGAAAGGAGATATTTTATAATCATACCAATGAAGTCACAACCATATATTTATAGAGAAACCCTAGAAGATAGCAACCATGTCATAGTGATTATACAATTCATGTGATACTTTTAGTTATTGGGATATATGAAATTTGAGCAATTAAATTTACATGTCCCCTAAATTACCATTATTTTTAAAAATCATATTCAAACATGTTGAATGACACCTTGAATTTCACCTCACTGTGGTTCAGGGTGTTTCATATTCCCAATAGGATAATACGACGTCCAAAATAATATAGGACAAAATTTATCACCATTTTGACTAAGCACACAAAGTCCAATGGTGTGGATTGTTCTAGGTTGAAATTTCCCTTCCATAACCAAAAACATAATCAATTCCAATCCATGAACCACGATTCCCAAATAAATTTCTTGGTGGTATCTCTATCACTCATTGGGATAATATATGAGCCACACATCCTCGTAACATGGGAATTTTAGGGGTTCACATTTCCAATAGGTAAATTTTTGATAACTCAAAAAGCATCACGCCCGCTACTATGACATGGATCACTTACCTTTTTCCCATATATGAAGAATCACATAGATAATAATTCCAATATAGATTCCGTGATTTTAATTCTCCTTCTGTCTCATAATTTACTATATTAACACCTAAAAATTACCATATCCTTAAACAACCAATAAGCAATATCCACATTACTCTAACTACTCCAAACATGATTCATTATAGCAGGAATCATGCCCACTAACATGTTGTGGCCTCATTATTGATGGCCAGAAACTCCACTCTCAACTCTTTAATTACTTCAAACTCCATCTCATCACAAATAAATCTTATGAAATATCCAATAGTAGTGGTTAAATAAACGATCCCCTTAATATAATGTGAGTGGTGGTAACCATATCATGCACATATATTTTCAATAAAACCATATTTTTTTACTTAGTGGTTCTTCGTTGAATACTATTTTAGTGGATATTAAACTCTAAAACATCATCTCTATAATTGAATGATTGTCTAAAGTATGTATGGGAGTGGTTTTATTCATCACATAGTTGCATATAAGGTGAATATGGGTCATATTTCACCTTCAGTAATGATTATAATTTCCAAGTGTAATGATAAGGGAAAAGATGATGATTTTTTAGACCATAAACAAACAATTAGTGATCATATATTTTTGTGTTATGGGTTAATTAGAGGATCATCTCAATACAATTTTGGATGAATTAATGGACAATTTTATATAAAATCATTTCTTTTTCACATTAATATAAGAGAATTTTTTTTATAGAATTTATCCTTCCTTCCACACCAATAACATTGATAGAATATCATAAATCCCCAATATTTATAAATTATATGAATTTATAATTTAAATATATATTTAGAGATAGGTTTTATTAGTCCCAGTGTGTCTCCCTCTATACAACACTTATTCTATTCCCCACAAGGTATATGGTGTTCTCTTGTTTTTTATTTTCCATATCCACTAAAACAAGGAGATAGTTATGAAAAAAACCCCAACATATAAGGATTCATGTCCATTTGTTGTAAATAAAAAGAGTGTATTGGTTTTCAAATATTATTCTCATATATGAATATCATCCAATTTAGATTCGTGAGGTTATTTTGAAGGATAAAGTATTAAATTATTTCTATAGATAATTTTAATTCTTAGTTATCTAATTTTATGTTAAGAATACTTTTACAACATTCTAGGGACTCATAAATATGAATTTCTATAAAATAATGGACTAGATAGTGGTAATAAAAATAAATGACACATTAATATGATTTATTTTAGAGAGAAGTTATTATTGGCATGTAATGATATCCCTGGAATGAAACCTTTGATTGTTCATCACTTTCACTAAAAATTATGAATTGGTGATGTTGGATTAAATATTAATTTTCTCTTGATGGGTGGATCAATTTTCATCCTCATTAAAATATTCACTATAATGAATTATGAGATATTGTTTTTGTGGAATAAAGTAATGCTTTTTAATGATTACATTGTCATGAAATATAAATATCAGTTAGAAATGGAGACATCTATGCTGTTTCATTTAATGAGATATATATTCTAGATATAGTCATTTGTTGATAGAGAAGGGTTTATCCACTAGAATTGAAAAATTGATGTGAAAAAACTTCTTCTCTATGTGAAGTAGTCATATATGAGAGTAATATAATCTAAAATCATAATCTGTGATATATATTTATTTCTACTTATGAGGGTTCTCAAAAGGGGTGTGTGTATCATCCAGTTACAAGGTATGGTAATAGGTTATTATTGAGATTTTTTAGCAAGTTTTTAGGGATTTTCACACTATACCTTAAGTGAAATATCAATTTTTTGAAACATTATACACAGATATCAAGAAATGTTTTTTTCCAATTCAAAATATGGAGTAATATATAGTTAATATCTTCATTTATTGTAAATTAATGGGTAGAGGATGAGAACTAGGTCTACAACATTTCGAATTTTTTTGTTATTTTAATTATATTAGGGACTATAAAACATTATTAATAGACTTCAAATACAAAATCATCTTCCACTATAATATTGGAATTGAATCTATTGAGGACCCATATAGGAGACACTATAGAACACCAAACTTTTTTCATGGTTAGATATTGGTATGTCATCACTTATATGATATACCAAGTGTTGTTGATGATTGAGTTCGAGAATGTGATTTGAGTGAAACTAAGAAAATTTCAATACAACCAATTGACTTATGTGGAAAAAATATTGAAAACATTGTTTTTTGAGGATAAAGGCCAATTTTTCTTGAATATCCCTCCTTAACTAGACATCAAGATATTTAATTAGTAGAGTAATCAATCATTGACATTAATCGGAATATTTCAATTCATTTATAGCGTAGATAAGGCTTCATACCACCTATAATTATACATACAATAATATCAATCATGAAATATATTCCATGTTTTACAACATAAAATATATTTTTATGATCAATAAAATATTAGTCATTATGATAATATTAGAATTAATGATATCTCAATATTCATATAGTATCATGTTGTGATCGAGAACTGGTATTGAAAGAGTCTTTGGGGGTGAGTAATACTAGAAGCACATGTCTTATGGAATGACCTAATCATTAAGGAAAAATAAAGGTAGAATATGAATCAAATATAACCACACTACCCTAATATTTATTAGTATATTTTTTTAATAAAAAATATTAAATATGAGGATAATTTATGGAAGTAAATATTTTTTCAAATCCTTCAAAATATTTTCATTCAAAATTAAATATGAGGTATCATGATCAAAGTAATTTTATGAAATTAATGGAATTTGGAAAATATTTAATATTTTAGAAATATTTATTTCATTTCATGAATGTATGAAAGAACTATATCATTTATATGTACTAAACTGATCCACGATTTGAAAACATATCACCATGATTTGCCAAGCTAAGGGTTTTTCATTATAGGGGAGTAATATTATATGATGTTTTCTGCAAATAAATAAATAATTTTAGAATTTTAATAATAATAATGGATATTTTTTTTTTAAATAGTTATTTAAATATCATTAATTTTCAATATCCACAAATAATGAAAAAAAACCCTAGAGATAATTGTGAGTGGAGAATTTTACTCCTCATAAATTCATGATAAAATATTAGACCTCAAGAAAATTATTTGACAATGATGATTGATTAATTAATATTCTATCAATTCACCAATGTTGATATATATTATTTTCTATATATTTATATTTTTTTAAGAAATATAATATTTATATGTTTTTCTGTGAATGTTTTTTGCATTGATCCCCAAGAAAATTTATATTTTTTAATATATTTTAAATTTTTTGATTTTTATATTTTCATATAATTATTTTGTTAGTAAATGCTTTATAAAAAGATTCAAATTCAATAACATCAATTATTTACCATTATATTGTTCACCTTATTATGGCCCTAAATATGTAGCATTTCCTATATTGGATTCATTGAAATAGATAGGTCTGTTTAGTTTCAAAGAAACATCTCTCTTTTCCAATTTATCCCAACACCCTCCATCCAATTATTTTAATAAATAATGAAAAATATAAATTGAATGTAAATGAGAAGTGGTTAATAGATTGGGAGGATGATCTAGTGGCTCAATATACATTAGTAAAAGGACCTTGTAAGGATCATGTGTTAATTATTAACATCGATTGGTGATCATTTGACAAATGTAATAGCATGGAGAGTGTGTATAACTTTTATCGAAGGATGATGTGGTGGTTTCTGTAGAAATAATAATATCATGTAATGGTTCAATGTTGGGTAGTTGTGTGGTGAGGCAGTGTGTAGTACTATGGTAAAAAATAATGATGGTGTGGATATTATTATGAGATCAGTGTAGGGAATTTAAATCCGTGAAATTAACGTTTTTTGGAAAAGGTATACCTATAACAGGGAACTTATTATTCCTAAAAAGTCTATTATTATTATATCAGATAACTGTTTTTAAAAACAATTATTAAAATATTGCGTGTCATGTAACTCTTGATTAATACAACATGTTATTAAACATTAAATTAGTAGACCATGTGACAAATGCTCATATTTTCATTAAACCCAACAAAATGTCTAACCAACATGAATAAATAATGAGTGTTTGGGAAAATTAATTGGGGTATAATGAACCACATATCCTGATAAACCTCAAGCCTTATAAATAATGGGAAGGTGAAGGACGTGGTTTGTATTACGAGGCAACCAAACATGGTTCATAAGTACTCTCCCAGACAATTTCATTGGTACAAATAATCATGTCACAAAAGGGTCACATCAAATAGGATTAAATGATGGGAATAGAAACTTATAGTACAATATATTCTATTTTACGAGTCTTGTAATTCATTTATGACTATGTATATTCAATTTAATCTCCTCTACTTGGATTTTTTGATATCTAAATTTCCATGTGACATGTATCAATTAGAAAAAGTATTCTTTAAATGAATTTTTTTAAATTGAACATGATGGTATTGTTATATTTTATATCAAATTGAATTCATATGGTTTTTATTTTATTTTTAGTTTCAAAAATCCATATAGATTTTAGAATGGTTCAGGGGAGGTGTTTGAAGTATGAATGCATTTTAAAACCCACTAGTGAATTTTTACTGAATATTTTTGGGTCCTATTATTGAGACTGTTGTCCCATGGATATATATTAAATATAGAGTATTGGTCATATGTTCACATCGTTGAGTTAAACCCACCCCGCCCCACCCCCACCACATCCAATATCATGTTTATGAGTCCTCTATTATAATTATTTTATGCATGGGTCCTGTAACCCATAATCCCAACAAGGCATCATACCACCATATGTCTGATATATTTGCTAAGCCGTATAGAGAAAATTTATTGGTCCTAATTGTGTATTATAATTACCCTTTCATTGGTTCAGATTTCCCTTAATAACGTGTGAGTCTTCCACAGAGGTCACCACCACCACATCTAAAATTCCTACCTTTGCATGGTTCACGTCTCCCCTAAAACATATTTCATTTAGTGGAAATGAATTTTTTGGTTTCTAAGTAGTTGGGATAATTCAGGAATTAATTTTTATTTTCCCAATTATTCATTTGTTGTATGAAAATTGAATAACAATTTTCTGATGGATATGAATTCCCAAAGTCCCCATGTCCCCTAAATTTATATTATTTCTAGGTTTCATTAATCATTTCTGTTCTCAAATTTTCATTGCATTATATCTAACATGTTGATATGTTCCATTATTTTTCTAAGATGTCCTACTATGTATTTTTATACTCACCCCAACATGGGTTTTAGGATCCATATATGTTTAATTTTTAGATGATTCACAATATAAAGTTTTCCATAGTTGATGGACAGAAAGAGATGTTGGGTATTAGTAGAATTTATGGGTATTATATTGTGAAATATTATTTTAATGATCATTCCTACTTTCATAGTAATAATTTTTTGTTACACTTAATATAATTTTATACATCTATATACTTCCCTTATGTATTCATTTTACCTTATATTTTTCATATGAGGAATTACCTCTAATTTTTGATACATGAATAGTATATATTCCCCCTAGATTTGGAATTTTTTAATTTATTTTTGTTTTTTTGGATAAATTTATTTTACATAGATATATTTAAATCTATAGAGTTTATCTTTATGATGTTTAATCCTATGTATGATAAGACTTATTAGTTATAGTAATTTTAACCTTTCCTATTAGAGGAAATCAGGAAATGCAGAATTATTCCATTTCATTTTCTATATTAATCCTCATGGGGTTATGTTTTGTCACATATAGTGGATAAATTTATTGGTAGTATTTCATAATCTCTTTCATTTATTTATCTAAGCCTACAAAAAATATATAATTCACCACTTCTTAGTGTGTGCGGAATTGTTAGGCCAACATAAAATTCTATTCCTCTTTGTTCAAAATGAACCTTTTTAGGGGAATTATTTACCACACCTTTATGAGATAAATGGGTAAATTCATTGTCATCATGGATTATAGTGTTTGGTATGAAAATTTAGGATAAAATGTATCTTATGTTTCTATTTTTGATATTCATCTAGATTGATATGTCATGAAGGATATAACTAGAATTGAGTTATGCATGTTTATAACAATGTTGGTTATTTACTAGTAAATTCAATAATTATATATTTTAATGCTTTCTATTAAATTTACATAGCATATAATATTCTAACTACACCCATTAGTGGCATAAATGAATGTTTAAAAATTGAAAAATATTTTTTCATATTGTGTAATGATGAACATATATATTATAAGATGTATTTATTAATAATTTAATGTTTAATATGACACTGAAATGTTTTAGTAATTATATATCTATGCCAAAAAGTACAATATTTTATATAATAAAATTTGATTAAGTGCTTATTTATCTCGTATAATATGGAAATATGAGTTCTCTCATCTAAATCATTGAACATAAATGTTTTAATCTGTATATTAATCTATGATATGACATATCATAATCTATGGTCTACATTAAGTTGTTTAAATTATAATGGTTCATATCATTTTGATTATATGTGGGATATCTTGGATTATGATATGGTGAATAGTATGGTTTGATAACTCATAATGTAATTATCAACAGGCCACCGGTAAAATATTATTCCATGTGATATGAATGGATTTTTCCATAAAATAGATAAACAATATCATGACACAAAATATATTTTCACAAAATAAACAATTCTATTATTTTTTTGTAATATTATTATAGAATATAATTTTTTTATAAAATACCCAAGTCATAAATTAATAATTGGATATTTCAATGAGAAAATTTAATATAAAATACTCAAATTAATCTATCTTACTATTTTAATATATCTCATGTTTATTAAATTATTTTATTACTATATAAATATAATTGAATATAAATTTTCTATATGATGTGAATATTTTCTATTCCTCATTAAAATAATAAATTAATTCTTATAAAATTATCATACCACACATTTCGTGCTTGGAATGACAATATAATAATTATTTTCTTTTACATTCATATTGTTTAGTTATAATGTCCTATGGATGAAATATTTTTTTAAAATTATGTATACACTTATTTCGTTTTAGAGATATGATAGAATTAAGATCTTTTAAGGAATTAATCATGTATATATGGATAGTGATTCAAATATATAACTGGAATATGTTCTTATTTCCTATCATGAAATAATGTGTTAGTCACCTTTCACAAAGGGATTACTCTTATATATATTTTATATATAACCCTGAACCATAGTAAATATTTTATATACATTATTCATTTGATGTTATTTGGTTTACATATATGTGTTTACACATATTTTTAGTATCAAAAAATTATTAGTTTGGTAAGTATTTATGGATTAATATATATTAGCAATATTAATTTGGTGAATAAAATTTGTATAGTAAAACTAAATCACTAGAAGTAATCATTAATACAAAAAATAAAAAATGATATATTGATGATGTAATGAGATGAAATAATTACTTATTTATTATATTTATTTAAATAATTTTTATAATATCGGGAGACAAGAAGATCCATAGAAATACTATATTTGATAGTCCTTCAAATTTAAATAATTTTCATGACTATAATATTTAAAACGGGTATATTATAAAAAATAAGGGCTTTCAGAGGCGATATTTTATAAAAAATCCTGAAAAAGTATGACCATATATATTTTCTATAACAAAATCCCACATTAACTTTGTGTTAAAGTTATATTGGGATCCTAATAAGATAGGATATCCTATGAATATTTTTTAGTATATCCATATGAGGGAAATGAAAAAAAATACATCACTAGACTATCCATGAATATGATGTGATATGATTATTATGATGGCCTATAAAGATAGATATTTAATAAGATAATTCCCAATAAGACTCATTACATAGAAAAATTTGGATCATGCCCCAATAAGTATAATTATGTATGGGATCACCATTTTTGTTTGGGTACTTTTAATTAAATACCATGATGAAAATGTATATATCATGATATTCACCCATTTAGATGCCACCCATTTAGATCATGTCATGCATTATAATTATCATTTTTATATATCTTCTAGTTATAATATTTAATATATTTCTATATATGTATCGAACGATGATAATTATAGACCAATGGAATAATATTGAGAATTTGGATGTGAATGGAATATAAATAAATTTCATTAATTCTGAAAAATGGGTCGTGGAAATATTGCATGAATTACACATTTTTAATATTTTATAAACTCAAAAATATTAGAGAATTATATTTTAAATATATGGTATTTTTTTATTGTTTGTTAGAAATTATTATATAAAACTACCTTGTGGATAAGTTCTAGAATTTTGAATTTGTAACTCTATCCTACAAATAAATATAAATATTATATCTATATCAATTTCATAAAAATATAATATTCTCATTTATTATAAAACAAATAATATATTAGTTAATGAAATGTTTTATGGATTTAGTACTATAATGACTCATTTGTACATAATATATTTGAATAATATTATTTATTGAATTTAGTATACAGAGCACAATGTTGATTATTGAACAACATATTTAGTGCAATATATCATTGGATATATAATTAGAAACGAATCACAATACCTTATAGAGATGGATTGATGGACTCATTTGATGATGAATCGTATGATAATTATCAACAAATTTAATTAATGAAAATTTCTAAAGATCATTTTTGTGGAAAGTATGATAGGGATATTGTACAATTAGATCTTATATATTCTGATGTGTATAGTCCAATGAGTATTCAATAATGTAATGAGTATATATAATTCATAACATTTATTGATGACTAAAGATATCATTGTTATTTTTTTCTAATGAGTCATAAGTCTAAATCCTTTTAAAAGTATAATGTGTTCGGAAGATAGTTATATAATCAACAAGGAATAGTATTACACTTCTATGATCATATCATATTATGTTACACATTAAATAAGATTTGAAAATTCATCTTAGATATACATTAATTATTTCAAAACTCACTCCCCCTAGAACATTGTAATGAAATATGGGTTTTATAGTTGTAATTAGGATTTATTTTACATTGTTTAATTTACGTTCTCCCTATATTACCTTCCTATATCATTTTTTATATTTTATTTATAAATTTTTTCATTCTTATATAACGAAAATCCATATAAAGGAAAAAAATTACACCCTCTATGATATGGATATAGAGGTGTCCCAATTTTACTTGAATGAAGATATAGGGTTCTGAATCATGAAAATAATGATCAGATTATGATAAAATTGACCATTAATAAGAAAATATATTTTTTAGTTATTTTGAGGAAAAAATGGGAATATTATATATAATCCTATTTTCCACTAAATTTTTATTTCTCAATTTGATCTATTACAAGACAAGTAATAAATTATTTAGGTATTTGGATATAGAAATTATAAACACAGAGATATTTGAATCCAATAAAATAAACTTTTTTTTGAGAGGGATATCTAGTATGTTCCATATGAGGTTGTGGAAATATAAGTAAACTAGGAGAGATAATAACCATAAAAATATATAAGTATATATTTAGAGCCATTATTGATATTGATATAGTTAAAATATAATGCGATATTGATATATGTACCTATTCAGATATTATCAACATTTTTTATTCTATGAAATATGTTGAATCTATGAAATTTAATCTGGTCTTTATATATACACTGACCATGTTAAATGTTTAGTGGACTCACCTAAAATATTGATTCAAATTTTTTAAATGTGGGTTTTCTATAATAAAACAAAAACATGGAGAATATTACATTTCAAAAAATCTATTTTGGTAGAAAAGGATTATAAATAATGTAATGAACAAAATATTTAAAAAATATATTCTCATGTTTTGGTCGAAATTATCTTATGGTGTTTATTTTAATTAGATACCATTATAGTTATGAGATATATCAAATGAATGCCAAAACCATATTCCATAAAGTGAATTTATTTTTTTAATTGATCTAGATACATCTAAATGACATTAATTTTTCAAATAAGAGTTCTAACAATTATTATATTTAGTGATCCATTTATGGATTGATGAAATACTCTTTTTTATTGATCATCTATTAAAAAAATGTAGTAGAAGAATTTATTTTTGTTGCTACCATGGTTTATTCTTTTATATAAAACAACTTTTGTTGGTGACTTATTAATTTTTATATATTTTACATGGATCACATTCTATGAATCATAAATTATATACTTAATTTATAACATATTATGATATTGTTGGAATGTGATTTATGATAAAATATATTCATAAATAATACAATATACGAGGTATGATAATAAAAAGTGATTAATCAACTAGGTTTCATGAATTAATTCACAACACTTAATGTTGAAAATTTCGAATGTAGTATGACATGGAGATCTCTTAGAAGGTGACTTTACTATCGTTACATTGCATGAATATTAGGAAGATTCATTACCATTTTCATGATATTTATTTAATGTGTTGGATTCTATATGTGTATGATATAAGAACAATAATAAATTCAATTATGCATAGTATAACAGATGTTTTTTATACTCCAATTATCATATGTAGATAACAATACAATATTACCTGAAAACCTTAGGATTAAATTAAAAAAATGAACTTATTTACATGAAAATAAGAATGGTTATGTTCTTAGTCTATATGTGTTATGAAGGGGACATTATAATGGATGACACTAATAATATGTTCTAAATCAATAAGGATAATATGTGATATAAATTTGTTTTCATATTATTCATTTATTGTTCCTATATTAATTGGAAGTGTTATAAATAAACAACTGAGTTATATTAGGATATAAGGGAAAAACAAATCATTTCATAATATGCTTCAACTGTTTTTTATCAAAAATATCATTAACAAAATTTTGGTATTAAATTAAATTATATTAAAAATTTACTTTTAATATCAAAAAGATATATATATTTCTCAAGATCATTTAAAAATAGCATATCCCTCAATATAGGGTTTTGAGGGGTAGAATAATAATCTAAAGAGGGGCTAAAATGGAGGATATAGCAAACCCATTCATAATATAAGTACTATAGTATTATAAAGATGTTAATGTTAAACATCTGGCTATTACATATATGGGAGACTATATTTAATTCTTTTTTAATGTAACTATGGTTTATTATAATAGAAATATTCATTTATATTTCATTAATGTGCACTACAGAACTATTAGACAAGAAAAATGGATTGATAAAAATCCCCTAAGGGTGGGAGAATGATTTTCCCTAATTGAATATCATAATATGGAATTATGATTTGTGGTGATATATAAATATTTTAATAGGTATAAGTATCATATATAATATACGGTGTACTTATAAAATAATATTTATAATTTATTATTTTTAATATTAGAAAAAATTATATCACAAGTAATGTCTTGAGGTCATTGATATATTTATGACTACATTAATATTATTAAATCATTAATGACCATAATTAATATTGTAATATGTGTTTGAATATTTAGACATTAGTAAAATTTATAAGCCGTATTTGAGGAATATTTATTCATGGGTGGTCTAGTATGTATCTCATCATGTCATAATTCTATTTTAACAAGTATGGTATTTGATAATTGAATAAAAAAATACATATAGTTCCATTATTGAATTAAACTAATGAAATGAATGATATTTATTTGGTTAGTTACTAGTGGTATTATCAAATACATGGATGAATAATAGGTTATATATTCACCCAAACCATAAAAATTATTTTTGAAAATAATTAATGAATGATTTTTCTTATACTAGACTGATATGATCTATATATTTTGGTCCCTTGTGGTTATAGGCTCATTTATTATCTCATTATGAATAAATTTTATTAAATACTTATTATGTGTTATATGTTAACATTGAGGTATGAGAATGTTTGATCGATACCGTGTTATAAATATTTTTAGATTATATACCAATGATGGTTTTCTAGAGTATAAAAATTAAATAAATTTATATATTTTGTAATTCATATTTATTTTTAACACTCTAAGAAATGATATGGTGATATTTTAGGACTTATGATGTGGAATAAATTTGAGAAAAATTTTAATTCCAAGTTAATGATGGTTTGATTAATCATATCCTAAATATATTTGATAGAATCAGGATGTTTAATGATATTTTTAATATGGTCTTTATATTAAGCTAGAATAATTTGGAGATAGATGATTTTGCACAGAAATGGGATGTTTCATATTTTATGATTCAACTACATCATATCACATGATATCAATCTAATGAACATAATATTATTGGAAATTTTATGATGTGATAGAAATGATATTACTATATCATATCATATTTAATTTTTTTCCATACTATATATGTGACATCATGTTTCATGGTGTGCTATTAGATATCCTACATGATTTCTCAAGGGAACAAATCATAATAATTATTAATTTATTTATTGATGTATATTATATTATTATATAAGTGATAATTGTTCATAAAATAAAACGGGAAAACTATATGTGAAACTCATGGAATTTTACAATAATAATTAGTGATGTTTGAGATCTTAAATTGGTAGTAGTGGCTCCATGTGATGGATATAGTCCATCCCGTTTTAGAATCTTTGGTATTATTGGGAAAAAAATCTCACTTCATTCATATGTTCATTCATTGATCAATTGAATGATATACTACTCCTTTTATAGATCTATATTTCAAAAAATAGAATATATTAATTATAGTGTAAGATATAGTGGCTATTGAGGAAAGAGATCTAGTGGGGTTTCTTTGTGATCATCCTAAAGCACATTAAACCTTGATGGTGCTCACTATACGTAAGGTATCTATATTTATATCCATTTCCTATAGTTATAGTTAAATTTTATAATGATAAATACTTATTAATTGTTATCATTATGTATTTATGATAATATTATTTTATAACTCAACATATCTCCTTGACCGAATAAATTTGATCCCTTTTTGTGTAAGCTCAGTTAATAGATTAGATAATTATGAAGTAATTTTAACTAATCAATGATTATGTAAATCTATGAAAATAATGCTATATTTTTTATAAATAATTATTTGTTAATTCATTATTTGACAACCTACATCTTTAAATGGAAAACATATGTTTTTTTCCTCTGAGAAAGAAATTCCTAAAAATGAATATTTTTGAAGAAAACAATTAATACCTAATTAATATTCTATATAAAAAATAATTCATAGACACAATAATAGTTCACTTATGGTTCTCATGAACATTATATTTATTGTAAAATTTCTTGATATTATTAATAAATAACATAAAAATTATCAATATTGTCCTTGAAATCTCTATTAATCATATTCATAATCATTGTGAGTGATCTTCATAATCTATAATGTATTACATTGAACTCATAATACTCATAAAAGAAAGGATAATCTTCATTTTATATATCACCCTTCATAACAATTAAATAATGATACATAAAATGATGTTAAGTCATTGAGATGTATTTATCACCATTAATATTATCAAATATAGAATAAATGGTTATAAAATTAAACATTTTTCTAATAGTGATGGCATTACTTTCGAAAAAAATAATTCAAAACCTCATAGGCAGATAATTCATCTTTATGATTAAAATATGTTCTCTAAAATGTTATAGACTACAGTATATGTAAAATTTATCAAATAGTTGTTGTTGACACTTCATTAAATTCACCAATTCCAATAGATATACTCTATATAATAGACTAAATAATGATTTTTCATCAGGGATTAAATTAATATAAAATTAACCTTCAATATTAGGTTGATATAACGGTAATTCATCATAAAATAAAATTATTTAATATCAGAAAATAAATTTATATTAAATTAATATTATATCATTCTTTTTCGTAGAATTTATATTATATTATTCTTCTATAAAAGTCTAATTAACATATGTATTTAGTGGGTTTTTTTATATTAATTTGAAAATGGATTATCATCATAAAAGATATGTTATTATACACTGAAAAATCACATATAATATATGTAAATGGCCTTAAACATATCACAATCTCGAGTTTTAGTTGTGAATTCAATTTCTTTAATGTTGAGGATATATTCAAATATGGTGTTTTAGGGAATTAGTTTATAAAAAATAAATTAAAAACCAATATAATATATTGTGTACTCATCATATTTGTTTTAGTTTTTCTGATAACATAATTATTTTCAAATAATGATTTATTTATTTTCATGTAAAATTTTCATGAATTTAAAGGTGACTTTTCATTTCCAATCACCCATCTATAAATCAAGTTGAAAAAAATTTAATAGATTATGTTAGAACCAAAATATTAGTAATGTATATGAAGAATATAAAACTATTAGTCAACTAAAAAATTGTGAAAACTAATTTAAAAATTACAATGGTATTAAAAGTTCATTGATTTTATAAAATAAAAACATGATTAATAGGAAAAAACACACACTTTTTCTAAAGGGAATCCATTAAAACCAGAACCATGAAATTAAAAGAAAATTTTGGTAATATTGAGAATTTAATTTAAAACACACTTTTAACCCATTTGAGAAGTAAATGATTCCCAATATAATTATTTAGAGAAACCACTTGGTAAATCCCCCACTAATTAATATTAATACCAGTAACATAACCCAATGCACTAGAGTGCTATCTAGGAAAACCCATTGTATATTCTATATCAGGCTCAGACAGTTCTATGTGGTTATACCTATCAAATATGTTGTTGTTGTCTCAACAAGAACATTCTAGTTACACCAATTTCTCATGTACAATTACAAAGTACCATATCATTAATAAAATATTATTTCAATATCTAATATAAATAAATATGAAAAATTATTCTAATTCACCATGATATCACATTCAGATATCAAAATACTTTTTTATTTCAAAACCCCAATTTCCAGTAAAATATACTAATTTAATTTCAAAATCCTTGTTAATAGAAAAATATCTTTTAATTATAAAACCCATTTTCAATACCAAAATAAAATAAATTTTAAATATGTACTTTTATTGAATAAATCATAATATATTTTAAAGGAAACCAAAATTAAAAAAATGGTTATAATGGTGATAATTTTGATATTATAGTATGCCTTAATATAGATCATTCCCATTGTAATTTGTTATTAAAAGTGAACATTCCATAAAATGATTCGTTTTAAATGTTTTTCAAATGATTGGGTTAAATTTATTTTATTGAAATATCATATCCATATAATTACATTCTTAAAATCACTTTAAACACATGTTAATGGATGAAAAGTGATTTTGAAGTAAAACATTAAAAAGTATTTTAATAAAGAAAAGTCCCATAATGCTTTGGAAATATTTGAATCATATTCCAAATGAAATAATAATGTTAATAAAAATGTTATATTTATTTATAATAGATTAAATCATGATATAACATGTAAAATGGTCTGTATATACTCCTCATAATATAAAATTGGTTCATAACATCAAAAAACGACTCAATTTATATAAATTGATATGAAGTCTCATACTTTGAGTATGATGTGTCATTTACATTATAAGACATCCTAAAAAATAAAAATAATTTATATTTTTACAAAAATTAAAACATTTTGAATGTCTATTATTCATTATATTCCACTTATTACAATATTATATACAGTTACTTGATCAATTAATTTTATGATGGGTGCATCGACGATATTAAACTTCTATGCAAATAATGAATTCTGTACGTTGAATGTTGACAAAAAAGACATTATTCAACATACCCTAAATAATAATCATCATGTAATAAATATATTTTTTAATCAATTATCCTTTTTTAAAACATGAAATATGGTAATGAAAAGTGAAATGCGGTTCACTCATGGATTCATTAGGATATATGTACGCATGAGTAAATTTTATATTATTTAATGGTAATTATGGATGGATGGTAGTTGATATTTTATTTTTAAAAACTATAATCATATTAAAAATGAAAAATTATTTTATTTAATAAACATTCTTATAATATCCATGTTTCTTGGTGTTGAAATAATATAATTACATCCCTATATAGTAGTGGTGGTCAACAGAAGATGAATGACTTTATTGTTTTTAGTGATAGAAATAAAATGATATATTATATTTTAATAATGATGATAAATTAATTATTATCATATTTATTTAATTTATATCACAATTATTAATTATATTTATTCTTACTACCTAAAAATGTGATATATTATTGAAAATTTAATTACACCGCTTCATGACGTTGTAGTTATACATACACATGAGTGACGTTATTGTAACCACCATAAAATGAAATTTACGGTATTATATGTGATTGAATAATAAAAAATGTACACATATTTTAAAAAAATAGTATATATACTTCAAATACATCAGTTCATCAATCCATGAAATGTGATAATGGATGATGAATGACATCGGTGTGTGAGGTGGTAAAATACAATACACATGAATTATTAATTAATATCCTTTTCAGTGGAACTGAAAATAATTTTGGATATGAAATTTATATAAAAATATCTATGTATATGGAATATATTTTATTATATAATATAAATTTAAAAATATTTTTTTGTAGTGGAATTTTAAATAACATAAACATGCTCGATTAACCATGAAACCTTTTCATCAGAAAACCACCTTAGGAAAGCACCAAAAGCATTCATCGGATGGATTTATGCTAAAAACAAGACATAAAATATGTGGGGATATAATTATGTAAAATATTTGGACATTTTCCATTATCCAATGTGTTTTAGTGTTGTTATGTGTAGATTATTGTGGCGATGTTCTATAAGTGTGGTGAGTGCCAGACTTGTAATTATTGAAATAAAAATTGTGTACCCATGATTTTAGCAGAAAGGAAAGATAAAAATGGGATATTTTAGATAAATAGATATTATAATGTTTACATATGTTTAAATAAAATATTATATATTAGAAATAGGTTATTTCAATCCCTATCTTTTTAATTTCCCCTTGGTAAATCTGTTTTTACCATAACCGCAATATTTAATTTTTATTGTATTCACAATTAATTATAGTCAAATATACTATTTCACAAATTTTATAATATATATAAATTTTTCTCATTAAAAATATTAAATTAAATTTACAAATTTTAATTCACATTAGTGGAAAATTTAAAATTAATAATATTCATGCAGATGTGACAAAAAAAAGATTTCAATGAAATTTATTTTTCATGAAAAATATTTTTTTATATTTACTCTATCAATAATAATAGTATTATTATAAATAGAAAAATTTATTTAATGATATATAGTATATAGATTTCATTTCTAAATTTTTTTATTGTGGATTATTTTAAATAATTAAAACGGTGGAACATTATGCACATTAATATTGTTATCAGACAAACATCATTTTAAAACAAATATATATATATATATATAACATATATATATTAGATCAAAATGTAATTATTTACATTAAATATAAATAAATTATATTTATTTTTAATTGAATCATATTCAAAACATAATTTCACAGTGATGTAATTTTTTTATGTATAAGAAATGATCACTTGTCATAAATTGGTTTTCATCAATATTCTCTAAAAATTCACTACATTCCAAAAAATACCAAAATTTCACCATATTTATCTTTTTAGACTATTATTTATAAAATAAATTACTTCTTATATAATAAATTTAATAAATTTTATATTAATTAATTATAAATTTTTGATATAAAAATTATATAAAACTCATTTTTGATGAAAACCTAATTTTGATGAGAAAAAATTATTTACTATAAATTTTGAGATTATATCGTTATAATTAATAATAAATTTACATGGAGTAGAAAATATACATATATGTATAACAAATTTCAAAATATTATTGATACCCACAAATTAAATGCCTAGGTTATAATTGTAATATATTTCCCACTTCATTTTTGCTCTGTGTTTCTTGTCGAACATGATTATCAAATGTATTATTTTAATATGAGGGTGTTATATTATTATATGATTCTCTCGGCATAAAATATATTCAATTTACATCATGATAATATCCATACCACAAATTATATCATACTCAACTAATTTAAGAACAGTTTTTTTCAAATATGTTACATCGATTTATTCTATTTTGAATATCACAATAAATTTTTATTAGAATATGATTTATTTTTAGTTTTTCCACTAATATTTCTTCCTTAGAGCATCCATAGATCATTTAATGTTCGTAAAAAACATATATTATATAAAAGGGTGTATAAATCTAAAATCTATTTTATTATTATACAAATAATATTTTTTCATCAAATTACCAACTATAAGGTAATGTTTTCCTTCAACTTCAACTATATAAATTTTATAAACAATGATATATTCCCATAAACAATCTGATGTAGATTCCTATAATATTTTGGGAACTCATTAGAGTATTATATCATTTCTTTGAAATTGATTAATTTTAAATTCGTATCATCTCCCTTAAATTTTTTGTAATGGGATTAATTTACCTCAAATCCATAAATGATGCAAATTCTCATCCCCATCATGTAATCCCCATGTAAATTCATATAATAATTATATCGTCCTGGAAATTAAACGAAATTATTTCTTTAAATAATTTATTATTCTTATTTATAACTTGATTTCCATTAACAATATAATATTATAGAACTCTATATCTCTCTTAATATATACCTTCATTATATCCTCAAATGATAAAATGTTATGAGAGACTAATACCTTCAATTATATGGATTTAGTATATTAAATATTTAGTTTATCGTGTTCTTTCTATTATTCATGTAAAATGAAATTTCTCTCAATGATTGAATAATTTTATCCTTATACATATAAATAGTTCCTCCTCCTTTTTCATATTGTCAAAAAATTACATTCCATATAATCTCATTAAACAAAAGAAAAATATTTATAAAGGGGCAATGTTTTTAAATAATACCATTCCAAGAATCATATATCTTCCAAATCCATTATATTTTTAATCTATGACTATTATTGGTCAAAATAACCTTTTTAAATTAAATAATATAATTTTGTTCTAAATAGAATTAATCCATTACTCTTCCAGTAACTTCATAGTGGCTATATTAGAATGTTGAGGTTGTTACCGAGGGAAACAATATAATTATTTCTACATGATGATTAGGGGGAAATGGTTACACATGTAAGTATGGTTATATATGATAAAATGTTAGGAATAAAACAATATCCTTATATTTGTATCTAATATAACACTAGATACATTTTTTTACACTGTAATGTAATCCCAAAATTGATCGTAAGTGTGGACATGGTTTTTGATCCTTTAAAAAGGATTCATTTAAAAATTTATTATAATAATTAATTCATGAATAAATATTTTAATTATGAATCTTATTATATAATAACTATGAATTTATTATAATTACATGTTGAATATTTTATCCATTATCGAATGTAACAACAATTCATATGGTGTATCATATGGTTTTAAAATATATTTTTTAATTTTTAAAACTAGTTCCAAAATTTTCTTCTATTATTTGTATATTACGAACTATAAAATCCATATTTTTAATATCCCGGATTTGGTGGTTATTTATTACATGGAAAATAAATATATATTTCATGAATAATGAACAACCAACAACATATTATTATCAGTAGAAAAGATACTAACATCCTAATTACATTATATTGGAGCATAATATTTAACATAAGAGCACATAAAACATTATTATTACATTTTTTCTTATGTTTTGATCACATGAACTATTATTCATTTATACATTTTAATGTGGGAAAATAATATAAATGGGTGAGATCATATGCTCAATAAGTGATTTCATAAAGTAGAATATAATTATGGATTAAAATAATTTTGATGGAATAAATTTGGGGATAAATTCTATATAAATGAATACATAAACAGAAAATTATCTATAAAAATCAAACAAATATATAAATATAAAATATTCATTTAATTTATAATAACAGACACCATATCCATGTTGTCAATTCCTATAAAAGTTCACTATAACTTAATGTAAATGATTACCTAATTACAAAATTTAATTTTTCCTTATCAAACCTACTTATGTATTGAAATTAAACAGAAATATAGGCCCCAATCATCATTGAATATTTATAATTAATTCATCACAAATTAATTATGGATAGATTAAGAAATATGTAACATTCACTAATTAACATCATACAAGATATTTTTTTAGTTTTCAATTATTATGTTCATTTAAATAATGGTTATATGGATCGTAAATATTTCCCTTTTTTATAAAAAAGTGTGTCCTTATAGTTAATTAGTATTATAACATAATTAAGAAATATTATCTATTCACATCATATAGATTAAACGATATAAATATTTGAAAAAATTATGAAAACCATAATAAATATTATAAAATATATAGAATAAATTCATGAGATATGGAACACTTACACGAATGAAAATGATTATATTAATAAATATTGATAGATTTTGAAAATATTCATACAATATGAAAAGAGAAAAAAATATGACAGACCACTTATGAAAAAATGGAGTTAATCAATATGAGAGGAAAGAGGAATTGATAAATTAAAAATAAATATAATATAATAATTTATACATGTAATAATTTGTAGTAGAGTAATATAATTTTATATTTTCAATGAAGAGTTGTTAAATGAAACGAATGTGCCTTTGATAGAGAACCCATACATAGTATTATAGATAAATTTGTATATCCTCTAACATATAAAATAATAAATTATATTTATTAATTAAATGAATTTTATCCTTTTAATATTTATATAAATATTATGATTTATTTTTTGCATTTTAACGTCATTAATTACTTTCATGATGTTTATGTTGGTATTTTTTCAGATTGTTAACCCATAATTCTCAAAAATAATTTTGTATAATAGAAACAGACGGTGTTATGGTTCTAGAGTTGAGTAGAATAGTTGAGTCGATGGCCAGTTTTTATTTTCCATGTATTCATATAAATAAATATAAATAAAAATTTGAACATGACAATAAAATTTTATAGAAATGATCTTTCACATTTAATTTATATTAAAGTTAAAAATGAATTATCCCATATATACTAATCCTCTTAAAATTTTACTATTTTACATCATTATTTTTCTTTCAACTTAAGAGAGGCTCTAAATTTATATTCCTCAAGATGCAATCACACATATATCATAAATATTCAAATGGAATTAATGAAATAATTATTTTTTGCATAATAGAATCATGATCTTTATATTGATCGTTATTGATCAAAATAATAATAAATTATTTTATATTAATGTATTATATAATGTGAGGGATATATTATTATATTCCATATATTGAGATAAATACATAGGTTTTTTCCATTGTATTAATAGCATTACATGTGTGAAATGGTATATAATATAGATTATATAATTACTGTTTTGAAATTAATTATTTAAAAACATTCCGTGATGAAATTATTTATCTTATATAATAACACATGTCATATAATAATAACAATATTAATATTATTATTATTATATTTCATTACATGTGTATAATATCAATTCTAAAATTATATAATTAATATTTATTTAAATGATATTAAATAAAATATATCATTTCAATTAGCTAAATAATCATTACTAAAATCATCACATAGATTTCATAAAACATTACCTAGTTACCATGTATGTATAAATTTTAGTAGAAAAAAATTATCTTGACTAAAATCATGAAACAATATTTATTTAAATATTCATTTGATATAAATAATTATTTATGTAAATCCATCCAGTAAAATTTTGAAAAAATAAATATTCATTTAATACCATTTGAATAAATAAACTAGAGGAAAATTTAACACTTGTATTCAAAATTTGAATAACTTGTGATTAATTTCTTAGGATAAACATTATTAAAGTGAATAAAATTCCATCAGAAAAGAATAAATAAATTAATATTATGAAATCCAATAATATTAAATGATATCAAGAGACACATATTGTGTGACCTGATATGTCCCTTTCTAAATAGAAAATTCTGAGCATACTAAATTCCAAAATCTATTACTTTCAAAATGTTAATGTTACCGTAGGGAAATATGTTTATATAGAAACAAAAACAACATTACTATGACTGGTACTTTGTAATATAGTCCCTTTGTCAACTAATATCTCATTAATTTGGATAAGTACATCTGTCTTCACTCTACATTCATGATTTATCTTTATTTTCATTTCGGAACTGAAGTAGTCCACAAACCACCATGGCCATTGATTTTATCATATACATTTATAATAATTAAAATATATATAAATATCAAATTCAATTAATAAAAATTGGACGATGTCTTTGATTACTAAATCAAATAATGCCATATCACATATGATACCCCAAATTTATGTTACCATTCGTCGACCACTTGTCATCATGTTTTTCATCCACACATCGTATTTCAGGGGTCATGATTGAAATTAATTATAATTTCTTATCTTTAATATATTAAACCATTATAAATATGGAAATTCCTAATTATCAATATACATATAGAATTTATGTTATTAAGTATTTCCTCACACCCTCTCTTCTTAAATATCTTGAAGTGGTAATTTCATGTGAAGAATCTTGTATTTATTATGATCCCAAAGAACCTAATAGCTAGAAACCATTTTAGTCTCTTCAAATAAATTTTATCTAGACCAAATGAAATATTTATATTAAAATATCAATAGGGAATCCCTATATTATCAATATTGTGGGGGAAATGATATAAAATATTTAGGAAAGTAGTACTCCAATTATATTATCATATTAATATTATTTATAATAGTAATCAATATTTTATAATCTATTTATATGTATTTTAGTAATCAAATATAAAATTATAAGGTAGTTTTAGGAAATAACTCTAATAGTCTCCAAAATTCAAATGATATTACTGTTAACATTCTCAAATTAGCAACTCTCATATGATTTTTAGGATTTTTTAGATGTATAACCATAATTTCATAATATACTGCACTTTTCACATTTGGAAATGTATTTACTATGACTTTAAGATATTGAGTAATATTTCCCAATATTTAATATCTCAATTTATAAGATTTTTATTACTCTAAGAAAAATAATAATCTTGGCTAGTACTATGGTCATTATATCATCATAAAATATAATTGGGTAATACCTTAATTACAAAAATTACATGATCTAGAATGATTCATTGTGTGTTTGGTGCTACTTATTTAACCACATTTGTAGCCTCGAAATACTCAATATTTGTAGATATGGCCTCCAATGTTATTTTAAAAATCATCCCTACTCGTATCCTTATCGTAGTAGTGATATAAGATATAAATTATTTAACGACTAATTTCGTATCAACTTAAAAACATACATTCCCACTACACCCAATATAATCATCATGTCCTTAATAATATATAATCTAATTTTGGACAGTTATAAATGCTTCCATTTCCATATTAATCAATAAATATTCATATATATCAAGACATAAATCAACAAACCATATAACCCTAATTTTAAATTAGACTCATGAATCTTATTATCCTCCTATTTTTTGACACATAATCATGGATATATTTATTCAATGTAAAATAAGTATAAATTTTCTCTTTATTTGAACTATATTTTATTTTTTTATTATTTCATTATTAAGATACATATAGTGACATCATCAATAAAACCCTATATAATTGAATAAATATTATTCTCCATATAACATGGGTCACTACATTATGTTATTCATTTGAGAAATAATTTTCCACTTATTTTTACAAAAGGTATGACTAATATAAGTTTTACATAAATTATCAACATATATTACATGTAAAACCATTGAATATTTCACTAAATTTATACATACTTATGGCTCACATTAATTATTAATAAACATAACAATCATTTAGATTTATCAATTGAAATATTTTATGATTTTGATGCTTAAATTAAATCATTACTAGATCAGAACATTTTTCCAACCTAATCATGAACTATTGGTTTCACAAACCCCTGCTAGTGTATATTATAGATATATTCCAAAAGGCTTCCACTAAGGAAAATTTTCTTGAAATCCTTTTTCATAATCTAATAAACATGGTATGATTTTAGGTTATTTATAACTGTCGTACATTTTTTTAGATTTTATCATAAAAAGTTTTCATTTTATGTTGCTTGACATTATGTGGAATATTTAATGACAAACCAATACTAATAAGTATAAATTTTATAATATGTTCCTAGTTTTTTCATGAATACCCTTCTTGATCATTATATCATGCAATGAAACCACATATATAATAATCATGGTCTATTGTAAATGGAATTCATTTTTATGTTCACAAAAACAGACCAACATTATCAAATGTAATTAAATACGTACTTATGGGATAACAATTCAATATACCAACTGGATATTGTATATCACCTAAAATAGTGATTATAAAACCTGGATACTCCTATTTTATATCTCATATAGAATATTTCTGCTTATAAAAACTACACTTACTTTGTCGTGTGATTTTATATTCCCATGATAACTCATATCAATATGAAGCCATGATGTAAATAAAGTATAAATTTCTCCCACTATCACAAATAAATAAGTCCTTCTATATTAAATAAATATAGCTAATAATTTTTTTAATAATTTTTTATCATATGGAGAATTATATACATAGTAACATAGGATAATAAATTATTATTCCCTTTATGTTTTTCTTCATGTAGTTTTTTAGTTGAATGTTACTTTAACAAATGGTTCACACAAAATCACAGAATTTTTTGACATAATCGACTTATTACATATAATAAATTAAATTATTTAAATTATCCTTTATAAATAATTTATGTTCTTTTACGTAATTGTTTTCAAATCATATATCGAAAGTTGTAATGTATGTCTTGATATAATTTTATTATTTTTAATTGATCCTCAGTTTACAGAATTCATCACATTGATGTGTTTATAGAAATTTCATTTAGGAATAACTAGACACTATAATTTAATGATTATGAATTAATTATTAAGACATATTTTTACTAATACAATTGAATCATAACAATATAATAAATATTCTCTAATTTATTCTTCAGTTTAAAAAATATCCAAATCAAATTTCATGAGGAAATTTAATTTTTGTTTATATTATACATAGAATATTTTACACTTATCTTGTTGGACTGATTATAAAATATTTATTGATATAACACATTTTTTATATTAAATATTTTTTCCTGAAAACTAATATGTAAATTAATAATTTTTTAATATTTACTTCTAAATATTCTAAACACCATTTGTCGAATATTTTTTACAATTAATCTTTTACATGCCAAATAAATATATTTCAACAATTGAATATTATTTGATTCCTATACATCATTTTAATCATTGATTGCTAATATTATAATTATACGATACATGTATAATGAATATAATATTTATTTTTGGAATATTATAAAAACATTAATTTCATAGATGAAGTCATGTCTCATAAATTGGACACTGAGATAAAAACCATTTAACACCTTATATAATATAATATTTTTTAAATACATTAATAATTCAATATTGAAATGTGAAGTTATTGTCCTCACTTATCTATCCATCAGTATGATGATGGTTTTTCTTACTTCATGTAAATTTTCTATTATGAATTTTTTATTTTATTTGGGTAAAAATTTATGTTTCACAAATTATATTCAACAAATAAAATAGATATATAATTATTTATTTGAATTATTTATATAAATTATGCTGGAGTTTCCTCAAAATTAATATAGAATTTATTTGAATTCCTTTTCTAGTGACCATTGATACAACATATGAATTAGATATCCTTATTATCATTTATATCCATGTAAAAAAATTTATTAGAAATAATTTTTAATATCACCACCATCCTATAAAATGTAGTATGATATTAAAAAATTTCTTATATTTCGTTCACTATGAGGATTGAGGAACTAAATTTACACCAATGATTATCATCTTGGAAACACATTTTCAAAATGTTTTTTGGAACCATAAATGTATAGTTTAGTTTATAATTTTACATGAATATTGGGAATCATATATGTAAGGATAGAGGAATGACAGTTATGGATAATTTAACATCATTAGGGAGACAAAAATTTATTAATTGGTCAATATATTTGATCATCTAGAGTATTTGAGAAGTATTCATGGATATATATTTTATTTTAGACTTGTATAATAAATCCACGACAACATTTATATTTTTTTCAATTTATCTCATTTTCATGTACATGTAGATGAGTAGACATGGTGTATGAATATATGTTCTTATACTAATCTCTATAATTACATGTCTAGTTAAATCCATTATGAAACTATTGTTTGATTAATCCTATATGTGTACCATATAAATTTCTTTTACTATCACTCACTCTTGGAGGTGGATTATTAGTTATAGGGGACTCAAACACATAAAACCTTTTTTCTTACAGTAGTACAAGTTTCATGTTCCTATAAAACATTAGGAAATTATTCTAGTGAGAATATAAACTATATGAAAAAACAATCATAGTTATTATATGGATTCCATTCTATAACATTAAAATAAATAAAAAGTTATTTAATTAATTTACATCCATTACTATATATGATATATTTTAAAAAACGTATCATGTCTTCAAATATATTATCAAATACATATGTTTTTAAAATATCTAAATCCATTAATGTATATAGAAAATAGAATTATAATATTAGATGAAATATTTTTTGTGGGATTGACATATCAATAACATTATCCTGTTGTTCACTAATCTATTGTTTGGACATCCCAATATTAAAATCATATACCTATATGTTCTCAACACTTGACACTACATTTGTAAGGAAATCTATTCTTGATACTAAATATTTTAATTTAAACTATGAATTTTATTAGATCTCATATATTATTTAATGTGACCTGGTAAAGGCATATAAAACACAGTGTGCAATGGTTCTTATAATTTCCCTGTTCCGGAAGCCACCCAGAGGCACCCAGTACCAGGTTGGACACATGTTCTAAAGCGCATTTCCTCGAACTCCATAGGCATCCAACTAGCAGTGGGGGCCTTGGGGTTATAGTGGGGAAATGATTCCCTCGCTTGTATAGTAACAGGGTAAAAGTAAAACAAATAGAAATAGAGGAAGGTTGAATAATCCATACAAAAGTAACCAGTGGAAAACTAGGAAATAATAAAGTGGATCACAAGTATATTAGAATAATTCATGATACATATGTCTAGGAAAATAGGCAAAAAAATCATAATGATGGAATAAAAAAATAGTACTAAGCCAGCGTACAAAAGAAAATAGATAAACACTTCTCAGAATCGCAAGCCATAACTTCATCCCATGCTCTCCAGCTCCACAGAAAATCAAGTACCTGAAGTAGAATGGATCATTCCCTTATCCATACCTGCAATAATATAATCTGTTTGGGCCAAAATACATGTCCCAAACCGGGAGTGAGACTAAATCCCAGAATGAAACCAACTCGAGATATGTGCCTAATAGTCAATGAATATATTATAGAAAATAATAAAATAAATGCAGTAAATAAGGATGTGCCCACATTAAAAAATTAACAATTTTGATGCATTCTGTATCATATATAAAGTAATAGCTAAACAACATAGGTATTCACAAATAGGTAACCGTCTGGGAAGTACTCATATTGTATCCCCTCTGGTCTTACCAAGCAACACAAGAAGACCTCTGGACAGTACCCTCTGTCCAACCCATCTGGTTCATCATAAGCATATAATCTCTGAGGAAGAACTCACCGTCAATTCCTTCAATATTCTTGTATCGGTATCTAAAGGTGCTTGCGGGGAAGCACTAAATGGCTATTCCCCATGTGTCATGCGTCGAGGATCAACAGACACTCTTAGGAAGCAGATACGTCAATTCTACATTTGGTCTCACATCGTAAGTAAAACAGACACTCAGGAGAAGCCCTTAGGTCTATTCTCCCTATGGTCTATACACCAGGTTCTCACAACCATGTTTAATTAAAACAAGTAACGTAGTTCATATCAAAAAAACTAATCCTCATTAACAAATTGTCTAGAATTCTACAGAATATCAACATATCAGAACAATCACACCATCCAACTACTGGGAATGGAAAAGTAAACAACAGCCTAACATTAAAACAAGACCCAATGTTGAAAACATGAAATCATGCAATGGAAAAAAATTCCATTCATAGAAATTATCTCTATTTAAATTCATTCAACATCTACCCAAGAATACAAGCATAGAATGAAAAAAATTTGGGTAAAACCGTAAATGTGCAATACCTCATTCATGGGTATTGGCAGTTTTTGAACATATAAGTCAAGGAAAATCAACAGAAAGGAAAAAACCGAATACATTGGCGTTAGGAGATCGATATACATGAGTATCAGAGCTTGAATAACCATAAAATTCTGATGATATACAAAAATGTCTTAAATGTTTAACAGAGGATTACTTGAGAATGAATAGGAACATGGAAATGATGTTCAGGAAGAAGAGAGAGCATACAAAGGGTATCCCAACACAATCTACTATAGTGGAATAAGATATTGGATGCCTAGTCCGGGGCTTGGTGGAAGATCGTTGTTGTTCTCTCGCTCTCGGATGAACCAAACCTTGAAGGATGTGGTTCTGTCTGTCAGACGCGACCCCAGTGCATTTAATGAATAAAAAAAATACATGGTGTGTACATGCCATTACCATACCCCACATTAGGTCGCCTCCCCATCACCCCCGCATGGTCATGTGCATGGCCACTGCATGACCAACACACGATTCCACGTCGTAACCAAGTACACAACGTGTACTTCCAAAATATCGAGAAATTACCCTTTTTCTCAGAAACAATCAGATGAAAGAAAAGATACCTGAAAAAGAAGATTCGGGTTCTTAAAAACATCACCCTTAAATAAATTTTTCCCTGAATTTCCCTAGAAAGGATACATAGAAGATGAAACCCCAATTGGATCCGACCATTATACTCGTACATCATCATCACTCTCCCAAGACTCATCCTGAATTCGCTCGTGATGCCATACCACCTGCACAAGAGGAACATACCGGCCACAGAGAACCTTCATACTTCGATCAAAAATCCGGATAGGATGCTCCTATAACGACGCATCGACTTCCAACTAAACCTCATCATGTTGGAAAACATACGATGGGTCTGATAAGTAACATCAAATTTGAGAAATGTAGAATATTTCTTACAAATCCTGATACCTCTGAAATAACTGAAACTGATAGGCAACCATCCCATCTATATCTAAAACCTCAAATGTCCTAAAATTACTCATCAAAATCATTCCATGTATCCTAATCCTATGGTTCCCTACCCTCGGTGTGACTTGTAGGAAAACCTGATCCCTGACCTAAAACACCAGAGGTTGTCTCTGACAATCAGCATCATATTTCTGTCGATACTGTGTAGTATCCATCCTCTTCCGATTCACCTCAATCTTCTACGTGGTCTCCAGGACAAGATGAGTTCCCAACATAGTTGCCTCTCCTACCTCCAGAAAACATAATGGATATAGGCATAGCCTACTGTACGAAGCCTCAAAAGGTGAAATCAAAATAGTTTCATGAAATATATTGTTGTAGGAAAAATCCACAAGAGTTTTTTGATTCTCTCAAGAACCTCCAAAAATCTAGAATATATGCTCGAAACATGTCCTCAAGCACCTGAATCATACCCTCAGACTGGCCATCTGTTTGGGGCTGGTATGTTGTACTCAAAAGTACATGTGTACCCAATGTCGTCTCATGCCCCTAGAAGAAACGAGAAGTAAAACATGTATCTCTATATAAAATAGTGGATTGTGGAACTCCATGTAAGTTCACAATATCACAGATGTATAACATCCCCATCTCATCAACAATAAAGGTTTCTTTGATTGGAAGGAAATGAGTTTCCTTCATGATTCTGTCAACGATTACCCAAACCGCATCATTCCCTGGAGGAGACCTTGGTAAACCTGTCACAAAATCCATCGTTACTTCATTCCACTTCCACTGAGGAATGGGTAACTGTTGTAAAATGCATGCTAGTCACTGATTCCTTGCCTTCACATGCTGACAGGTGGAACACCTCATCACAAAACTAGAAAATTCTCTCTTCATACCTTGCCAACAATACTGAAGGGGTGGATAACGATTAATCATGGTGACACTAGGATGAACTGCCCAAACTGGGGAATTAAAGCGCCCAATTATCTCCACACATATGTCTACTGGAACCCATATGCACCCCTTGAAAAACAACATCTCATCCTCACCTATGGTCCATCTCAAAATAGGATCCTCTCCAGACACGCTCTCCCATAGGACTAGGGCTTTTGAATCTGATACCTACCTCATTCACACTCGATCCAAAAGAGTAGAGGTAACAATGATGGACGAATGAATCTTCATCCCATGTCTATCGTGCATCTCTAAATGCATATCAGAGAACATAGCCATATGTTTCCACTCACTACTGGCCTTATGAACTTCAGGTATCTGTGTCCTCATGCTCAACGAATCGGCCACTATGTTTCCTTTTCCATGTGTATAGTAAAGATCAAAGTCAAAATACTGAAGGTACTCAACCCACCTTTGATATATTAAATTCAGATCACACTGATTGAAGATATACTTGAGACTCTTGTGGTTAGTGAAAACCACAAAATATTATCCTAGATGATAATGTCTCCAACAGTGTAAGGCATGAAAAACTTCATATAAATCGAGATCGTGTGTCAGGTAATTCCTCTCAAGTGGCCGCAACTGACCAAACCTGTACACAACAACTCCTTCTCCCTACATAAAAACAGCTCCAATCCCAATACCTGATGCATCACAGTAAACAATATAGATCATTCCTGACACTGGAAAGACTAGTATCAATGTTGAAGTCAACCTCACAATGATACCACATTGTAACGTCTTAGTTCCAGAAGCCACCCATAGGCGCCTCGTACTTGATTGGTCACATGGAATCAAACACATTTCCACGAATGCGAGAGGATGCCGAAATGTAGCGAGGGACTTCATTGTGGTTGTGGGGAAACTATTCCATCATTGGCAGAGTAACACAACTGAATTAAAACAAAAATCAATAGCGGATGCTAGAATAATCAGTAAAAAAATAAACAGTAGAAGTTTGGAAAATAATAAATTTGAGCACACGTATATATAAATGATTCATGATACCTACGTCTTGGAAAATAGAAAAACAATTCATAAAGCTGGAATAAAAAACATTACTAGGCCAATGTACAAGAGAATATATATAAAAACTCCTCAGCATTGCAATCCATTGCTTGGTGTCATTCTCTCTAGCTCCACAAGAAATCATGTACCTGAAGTAGTGGAGGACATTCCCTTTTCCATACATGCAGTAATATAATCAGTTTGGGACAAAAAACATGGCCCATATATGGTGTGAGACTAAATCCTAGTAGGAAACCACGAAGATATCTATGCCTCATAGTTAGTGAATATATGACAGGTTTCAAGCAAATAAATGCAGTAAACAAGAAAGTAACCAAGGTAAACAATTCACAGTTTCAGTGAATTTATTATCATATATAATGATACAGCAAAAAAATCATTTAATCACAAACAGGTAACCCTCAGGGAAGAACTCACATCATATCCCCTCTGGTCCTACCTAGAAACACAAGGAACCCTCTATTTAGTACACTTAGTCTAACCCCTCTGGTTCAGCTTAAGAATAGACTCTCTGAGGTAGCACTCACCATCAATTCCTCCAATAATATTGAATCAGTAACTAAAGGAACTCTAGGGAATTACTCAACATCTATTCCCCATGTGTCCCGAAATGAGGAACTAAAAATACTCTGAGGAAGTAAATACATCAATTCCCCATATGGTCACACATCGTAAGTAAAATAGACACTCTAGATAAACCCTTACATCCATTCTCCCTATGTTCTATACACCAGGTTCTCATGGACCTGTGTATGTCAAGTAAGTATATCAGTGCATATCAGACAATTTAAACCTCATGAACTACTTGGCTAGCAGTCTACAACATATTAGAATATCAGAACTATCACAACATCTTACAAAAAGTAATGTGAAAGTGAACAACATCTTAATAGGAAAACTTGAACCAAAGGTCAAACCTTGAAATCATGCATGGGAAACAACATCCAAATCATTGAAAATAACACTATTTACATTCAATAAACTTCTACTTAGGCATGCATCCATTGCAAGAAAACAATCGGGATGAAACGATAAACACAGAATTCCCCGTTCATGGGTGTTGGTGGTTTTTGCACATATAGCTCATGGAAATTCCACAGAAAGTCACAAACCACCTACCTCAGTGTTAGGAGATAGATATACTTGAGTCCTAGGGCTTGATTTACCTTAGAACGCTGAAGTTCTATAAAAACATCAAAAACGTTTAAAAGTGAATAACATGAGAAAGGAGAGGAATTGGCAAACAAAGCTCAATTAGAAGAGAGGTCATACAAAGGTAATCCCAACGTATTCAATAGAAGTCAAATCGATGATCATAGCCTCGATCAGGGTCTTAGAGGATGATCACGGTAGTTCTCTCACTCTCATACGAAACAAACCTATAAGGAGGTGGTTCGGTCTGTTAGACGTGACCCCAATGCAATTAATAAAAAAATTACACGTATTGTATATTAGAAGTACACGGTGTGTACATACTATTTACATACCCCACATTTGGCGGCATCTTGGTCACTGCCACATGGCTGTGTGTATGGTCATTACACAGCCATCACACGGCTTCACATGGTAACCGAGTACCTGGCGTGTACTTCGCAAACTTCCTGAAATTCCCATTTTCCTCAAAAACGACCACAAGACGGAAAACATACCTAAAAAAAGATCCGGGTTCTTACATTTATATTCTAACTCAAGTGATCAAATAATATTTTATTACACATAATTTTTCTTGAGGTATTTTTATTTGAATAAATCTTAAATATATATTATTTATTCTCCATATTCATATTCTTGTTAATTTAATGATGAACATAAGTAAAAATTATCCTTGTATGGAAAAATAATTAATCAATATTAATTTAATTTATTTAATTTATATTTTCTATCATTTGTATACTATTTAATTATAATATGTGGAATCATAAATAAGTAATTAACCGTACGGTTTAAAATCTAGTGTATTTATTCTATTTAATTTTATCTAAGAAATGTCTCTAATTTATTTATATTATATGATCATGTTTTATCATCCATATAAATAATTAATCACATACATAAATATATATACATTCACTATAAAAAATAATACAATGGTGTGATATGATCATGATCCGTTACCTGCTGAACATTTTATCGAGTGGTGATAAAACAAATGTAACCATAGTGGATATAACTCCTCATGACTTATCTAATTTTTTACTATATAAATCATCAATTACATATGTATACCCTTTTCATATGTATATATTATTGGATCTAGAACCATCTATGATAGTTAGTAACACCATCCTTTATAAATATATACTCGCACTCATGTGAAGAGAACATATAATTTAGGGTTATATTAAGTAATCCATGGACACATATGATCATATATAATAATGGAGGGAGGGATGATTCTCAAATTATCATATATATTTTAATAATAAATATAACATTTTACAATAGAATTAATCATTAAATTAAATATCTAGATCCAATGCATACATTTGTTAGTCAAATATCATTTTCATTCAAAACATGAAACATAAAATTCATATCATATTTCTATAATTCCATTGAAATTCATCTTAATTAATATAAACATAGTCAAATCCATGCATTAAAAAATAAATTAATATATTATTAATTTGTATTATATTTTTTACAATCTTTTGTACCTGATATATAATAAAAATATCATCATTATTTATTTAAATAAATTTCAAAAAAATGATTTTATTTTAGAAAAATTAAATATAGTTTATGTAATTAGGAGGACACATAGTTGTATAATTCCCATCTTTATGAAATTAAAATATTATATTTTTATTTTATATATATAATGATATTGGATTATTTTTGTTGAATTTTTGTATTGTTTTGACATGTTTTTAGGGATTTCATATAGATGTTTGGTTTGAGAATGGGTAGTTGAAACCATGAAATGGATCTTAGAAATTGTGAAAGGGAAACTAGGTTTACTAGGAAAGTGCATGGTTGCTGCACTGTTTGGCCAAATCGTGCATCCACCCTGGAGAAACCTAGTAAAGTGAATTAAATGGTTTGGGTATGTATGGAGCATTGTTTGTATAACCTTGTGATCCAACCATGGGAGAAGTTTTTGTAAGTAGTTATTAGAACATTGTTTTTTTATAGCTCTATTAACTGTATGACTAAACCATTCACCATTAAAAATAGTATCGAAATATTATTTATATAATTCATATTTTTGATTAATGACTTGTTTACCCCTAAACAAAACATTATAGAATTTTCTCTCCTACCAATGGTTATGGAGAACTTTCATTGAGATCTAGGCGTGATCCGTTGAAGAATCTTAGTGCATTGGAGGTCGGATTCCTTGGTAAGAGTTGGTTCATGGGTTTTTCCCATAGATTTCATTATTTTCCCTCTCATGGATTCATATCTATATGTATATATAAATATTAAATATGAGATATATCTATGTTTTATTATTTTAATCATGATAATATATAACTATTATGTTGATCAATAACAATATATAATGTTTCTTTGGGAAGATTTAAGAAATTTTTATAATTAATTTTTGTCATTCAACCTTTTCACCTTATCTTTAGAGGTAGGTGGATTCAATTTAAAATCCTCTTCTTTGAACATCAATGATTGAATTTAAATTTATTAAATTTCTTAAATTGAATTATGAAATTTTTGTACAAATCATGAAGTAATCCTTGTTTAGTTGTGGTTCTTGAAATGGAGGAATTTGGTTGTTTTATTGATAGTGAAATTGGTTTCATAATTATAAAATGATAATTTTGAAACTATTTTTTTGTTATTATGCATGTAAAATTTTTGTAAAATGTTTTTAATAAAATCATATTTTTATTAAAATCATTTGGATTAATGGGTTTGTCGTGGTATTTAAAAAAAGTGGATGGTGAGGGTTCATTTTCATTGTTGTTTCCCCATATAAGGGGCATGTTCCATAATAGAACATGGAATAGGGTTACCATGTTATATCATGGTACATTAATGAGATAATTCCCATGTTTTTAGACCTATAATATATAAATGAAGTTTTAATGCGTGAAATTGAATGGGTTATGCCAAATTGAATTGTAAAATGGTTTAAGGGAATTTTTTGTTTGGTTCCTTTGAAATTTTTTAGTTCTGAAATTTTTTTAATCAATTTTGGATTTGACATAACAATTTTTTATGTTGTTTTATATAATATATTTCGTATAAATGTTTTAACATTTTCTATCCTATTGGATGAAGTATAAATGTAATTTTGGATATCCAGCTGATATTTATACTCTCCCCCTTCAAGGGCACTCTTTTATGTTTTCAAATGATGTATTATGAGATAAAAGTAAAAGAAATGAAAAATATTTATTTATTTATTCATCATGAATACTTTGTAAATTCATGTGCAGTTGGAGAATCGATAAGGATGGGAGTTGTTAGGTATATGTATTTGGAGTCTTTGTATTTTTTTAGTTCATTCATCTACATTATATTATGTTATTTGTTTTGGATTCTACATTTTACTATTGAATGTTTTGATGTTGATTTGGTAATTATTGAGTTGTATTATGATGTTATCAGGCCTCACATAATGGTTGTTTGGTTATGTTCGTCTATTATATTTGTTTTATTATTGAACAGAAAAAAATCCTGTAATTTTTTTAAAAACCCATGTCATTTACATCCTTCTTTTGGTATCTTGATGATGTCTCCAATAGCCTTATATTTTCCTAAAACATCCTTAAGAAAATGGGTTGGGTAATGTTACTGAAAATCATAACTGTCACGGCCGGTTCTAATATCATTTTGGAAAAAATGGTATCGTACAATATTGTTGTTGGAAATTCATTTTTGGGTAGTTCTTGTTTTGGGTTGGAATGTTGGATATAGGATCATTATAAAATTAAATGTAGAATATTATGTGGCATTTCATGAAATTTATTTTTAACTTCATGTTACTAGGGTGTTTGGGAAATGAATATTTTGGGCCAGTCGTAGGAGTTGTTTCCTCATATTCATGGGTTTAATGAATGTGATGAAAGTGTAAGGAATTTTTATTTATGTCTTCCAAAAAATAGTGCATAATTCACTTTCAATGATGATTTACAATATTATTAAAATTTTATATGTTTGAAAAGTATTGATTTTTTTTTCCAATGTGAGATTTAGAAATATTATTATAGTGGTATCTTGAAAATGGTTTCATTTCAATGTGAATGGTGAAATTTTTAAAATGGTTCAAATATAGAATAATTCGAATATTTTAAATCCTTATTGTGATATGTGTAAATAGGTAAATTTGAATTTTTTTAATCCACTAGTTTCTAGAGATTGAGTCTAAATAGTTTTTTTGGTTGTTTAAAATCGTATCCATTCGGCGTATAAGAGATCAAAAGGAAAATGATGATGAGATTTTGGCTCCACCTAAGACATTGTTGAACAAATAGTTGTATCATATTATTTTCTATTAATTTTAGGCCATGGATAGATGAATCATAAAGAATAAACCTTGGAAAATGGATCGTTCTATTCAGTTGTAGTTCCTAAATACACATGTATATTGGGGTGAATAACAAAAAAATAAAATTTCTGGCTGAATAGGATTATTCTATTATTCAATATCCTAGGAAAAATAACTGAGTTGAATTTCATGTTGGAAATGTACATGATTGGGGATCTAGAATTCCATTTTTGGGATTTAACAATTCAGTATAAATTAGAACACTACATTATATGGGATGATTTTAAATAATTGATTAACAAAAAATTTTATGCTCCCAAATTCACTATTTATACAACTAATTACTCTTTTATAATGAATCATGATAACATCACAATGATAGAATATGTATCTAAATTTATGAATTTTTCCACCTTTTCTCCGGAAGATGTTGCATGTGTGTCCTTGAAGAATACAATTATTGAATCGAGGTTGAGGCCATAGAATCAGTCAATTTTTTGGTTCATTATATAATGGATTATAAATATATATTTTCAAGAGTGATGGTTGTTGAAAGAGATATCATTGGAAAAAATAGTGGAGGAGTAATTTTTTTACCTATGGGAAATGGTGGGAACTCTACTATAAAGAATAAGTGGAAGAAGGACACTTATTCCCAAGGTAGTGGAATAAATCAAAATCAAAATTATGGTTTAGTTAATCTTCCTCCAAAAACAATGTGTAATGATGGATATTTTCAATGTGATTATTTTATAAAATGATGTGAGATTTTATGACACCACCTACACCATGAAAAATTTCTTCATCATGGGAAATCATTAGTGTTATTGTCGCAATGACCAAAGGTTGGGTTCTGTGGACACATC
Source organism: Viscum album (assembly GCA_963277665.1). Classification (NCBI taxonomy): domain Eukaryota; kingdom Viridiplantae; phylum Streptophyta; class Magnoliopsida; order Santalales; family Viscaceae; genus Viscum; species Viscum album. The sequence continues at coordinate 2,111,907,855 of OY728120.1, forward strand.
TCTTGTTTCACAGAAGAATATATATTGAAGGAATTTAGGAAGCATAATAATTAAAAATTTCATAAGAAATCTAGTCATCATGATTATTGGAATATCATGAATCCTCAATTTGTGAAATATAAATAAGTAAGTAATGAACTATGTGGGGATGAAATTGTATGGAGCTGAGCAAGTGATCTTGGATGATCAATTTGGACAATCTATAGTTCATGGTGTGATTATTTCCAATTATACCATTATAGATGATCTTTTTGATATCGGTTCATCCCAGTAATTTATTTCTTATTGTGATATTGATCTTATGTGTTTTTATGTTGAGATGATAACTTCTTTCTTAAAACATCAAACTACTCCTAGCCAAAGAGACTATCAATCCTTTATGTGAAATTCATTTTCTATAAATATTGATAGATATTAGATGATATGGGATTTCACTATCCTAGATATGGATTTATATGAGAAAATCATGGATATTTATTGGATTGCAATGTTCAAATCACACATCAACTATAATTCCCATAGGGTTAGTTTCACACCTACTGATGGAATCAAGAATCTTTTTAGAGGATATCGGAATGTAATGGAAATTGTATAATGAATTTTAGAACAATGAGTTTGAATAATCCCATTAATGTTAGTGGAATTATCCTTTTAATCTGTGGTTTAGATCAAGGATAATTGTATTCCCAAAATTTTTTATCGATTTCAAAATCATTTATCTAATAATTTCTAAGGGTCACAACCCTCAAGATAAATATTTTTTACAATTGATCTCATGACATCGATAGATACCATATCACATATTTATTATCAGATAGAGTCTATATAAATAAATGAATTTATTGGGTAATTTAAAGTGATGGAATTAAAATTTTTTATTCATCATATCCCATCCCTGTCAGTAGCATTATTCTTGTTTGTGAACTCAGGTGATGAAAATCTTCATCAATGTGTTGATTATTTTAATTCTAACCATGTTATAGTAAATATTTTTTATCACCTTCTTAATAATTGACGTCATGTTTGATAAATTTAGGGGAGAAAATTTGTTCTCATAAATTGGATTTCGATTAGGATATCACCAATTGTATGTTCAGAAGGAGGATATATTAAAGATATCTTTCTATATTTTATATAAAAATTACAATTATGCAATTATGGTGTTCTGTATTATTAATGACCATTAATTATTTATGGTTTTTTATGAATCAAATATTTCTAATATACCTATATTTGTGTTTTTATTTATTGGATGACATATTGGTGTATTCAAAGACAAGAGATGAGCAAGAACATCAAATAGTGGCAGTTTTGGGAATTTTAAGAGTTCATATTTTGTATTAATAAAATTAATAGTTTTCTAATAGGATAAATGATATTTATATCACATGATATGTAATCTAGGAGAAATGTAGTTTAGTGGATCCATAAAATATAGAGGTGGTGACCACTTGTATATCGCTAAATAATTTCTTTGAATGTGATTTTTCCTTGGAATAACATGTTATTACTGATGTTTTTAATGGATTTTCATGACTAACATCACCAATGACAGAATTTAGAAGAAAAAATGACCCATTATAGTGGAATTTGTAATGTTAAATGACTTTTAATGATCATAATTATCAACTTACATCAGTACTGATCTTGACATTATTGGAATTAGGAGAACGGTACATGGTGTATTATGATACTTTAGAATATAGAGTTGGATGTGTTATCATTTAGGAAGGCCTTTTTGTTTCATATATCCTACAGTAATGAATGTTTCCCATGAAGAACATACCAACATAGTATATATAAATAACAATTTTAGTCCATTATTTGAATACATGGTTCCATTACCTCTTTGGATAGAAATTAATGGTGTTTAAAAATCATAAGTGCTTCAAAAACATTTTATCAAAATGATATTTGGACCCAAAACAATGAATATGGATGTAGTATCTCCATGTCATTGAATTTAACGTAATGTATACATTTTGTAATGTGAAAGTTTTCGAAGATACATTATTGAGATATTAATTTAGTCGGTTGGAAAACGAGGCTTCAGATCAATGGTATTTAATGTCAGTGATAATCTACATGTAATCAAGTTGTACAAACAATGGATGGTTTGTTTCTTTCCTCCCAATTTATTTTTTTCCTAATTTGGATGAAAATTTTAAAGAGGAATTTAATTATGATTCAATATTCTTTTCTATGTTGTCAGAATTTAATTTTAGGGAGACCATTAAGAGATGAAATCATGATAGAGGATTTGTGGAATTCCCCGACCAGCATTACCCTGAGTCGGTACATTATTTTAATGAATTGGTATGAATACAAGGAATCACGTCATAAAGACCAATCTGTTTAGTAGTCTCGAAAAATAGATTACATACGTGAATGTTACATTACACTTTATAACATATAACACATCATAAATAATCCATTGAGAAATATTTTATTCCCTTAGCATAACCCTACATATTAATCATAATACACTTCATGGAATCATGGGAATATAAAGAATAAGAAAAGGGTGAGATACGATTCTTAGTAAAGGTAAATAATTTACCACAAGCTATAAACTTTTATGGTGTGTTGTGTAATTAAAACAAAAGCCTTTTTAAACATAAACATAAACATAATATTGAAAAAATAAATCAAACATTACCATATAAAGATGCAAATTGATATTCTTCCTGTCAAATAATCATATATGATAAATAATTTCAAAGAAATGGAATGCATAATTCTGGACATCATAACCATATAGTCAAGGCCTCGTTCTTGACTAAAAAAAATTATTTTGTCAAGTCCATATTTCAAGATACTAGTTTGTCTCATTATACCTACCGATGCATCAAGGAGCTATAGCGTACTCCCCCAGTAAATTAATAGGTCTAATGCATTACTTATAGGATCATGTTAAACCTAACAGAAACATATGTATTAAAATTATCATATGATTTTTCAATACATCAACCATAAAACATGAATGGTATAAAAATAAAACTTCCATTTCCAAAAATATCATAATTCATTCAGTATAATATTGACTACTGTATTATAATAAATGAATCTCAATTAAGAATAATATCTAGTAAAGGATGTTGACATAGTTAAAAATGATTAGTAAAACTCTTTGAGAGAAATATCACTTTTTGTGAAAGCATTTAAAAACAAAAACATTTGTAAAAGATGACAATTAAAATATAATTTTTAATAAAAGTTTTCCATTCCAATTTAAGAAATTTGAAATAAATTAACACATTAAAAAAATCACGCCCACATATATAATTCCTTAAAATTAATTTTTAAAACATAGACATTATTTAAAATGATTAAGGAAAATAAGAATTTAAAACCATTTAAAATGATTATATAGTTAAAGATTTAATATCTAAAAATCCAAAAAAATATTACATTTTAAAACATTTTAATGAAACAAAGACATTGATGAAACTTATGTCCCAGATGATATTTACTGATAAACAATCTCAGTTAATATTGACATTGATGAAATAACCCTTACCATGTACTTTCTTTTTTTCGAGGGTACATTTAACTTCCTGTATAAAGAACATAGTTTTTTATTAAATTATAGAAGAAACTTATTCATATTTATGATATCATAAGTTATTCTTTTATGGCTTTATAGTATAGATTTAATAATAATTTCTATGTTAAAATAACATTTTGGTAATAATCACTTTCCTCATCATATGTCATTATCATGTTATTCTCTATTGTATAACATATATCATGATTTAATTGAATCGAAAAAATTAAAAATTATTTATGTATTATATATATTCAGAAAATAAGTTTCTATAATAGATAGGTATATGAATTGGAAAACAACGTTTATGGAGAGAGTTGGTCGTATGTACGCATTAACATTGTTTCTGTTTTAATATAGTATTAAACATTAGTAATGGAATGAGATATATGTATATATATATATATTTATTAATTTAAAGTATAATTATTATGTAATATTTTATATACTTTTTAATTATATATATTTTTATAATCATATTTGAATAGTGAACGTGGAAATAAATCCCATCGCGTCATGGAGATGGTATGTCGTACGTATTCATGAGTTACAATATCATAATATTAGTGGTGAATTATTATTTAATTGGATGGTACAAAATATATAAAGATTCATTAACATGTTATATTTATTATTTACATTAATTATAATCATTATTAATCCAATCCAAATAATAAAGTGTTGAATAACAATCTACACACCGACGTGGTGATGCTAAACTGTACGTACGCAGGTATGATGAAATTTTCCTACATTGGATGGATAGAATAATGGATAATTTTGTACCATATTTATAATAAAATCATAGAATGTATAAGGTACTGGAGTAATAATTTTTCTATGGAAACACTAATGAATGTGGATGTGGAAGAAAAAAATAACATAGAATGTGGTGATAAAATTATTACCTCTTCTTCAGGTTATTTCTTTTTATTTGATAAAAATGTCACCTTATGTTGGATTTATGAAAAATTTAAGGCCTATATGTTGATTTGATGGTAGTGGGGAAGATATTTGATAATGTTTGGTCTGAGCCAAATGGCTTTGGAGGTGTAAATTTAGGAGATGTAAAAGTACCCTTTTATAAGAGAGATGAGGGTCACTTTATGAAAATCTGGATATATTTTTTATTATAAATAATTATTCTGTTCTAATTCATCTAATTCGTTTTATTTAGTTTTTAAGGTGGGTATGGGTCGAAAAACTCTCAAAAATAGTTTTTATTCATGTTTAGGTCACCATTTTAACCTTAACTTTTTGATTTCACTGTTAATTACATGGTTTAACTTTTACCATGTCTTCTTGTATTAATTTAATAAATGGTAAATAATCACAGTATAAAAATCCAAAAGAACACCATGTGGTTATTTATTTACATATCTAACCATTTCCAGGCCCTTTTTCGGAACCATATATTATTAGGAATGTTATATTATTTAATAATATAGTATTTCTTTTAAAAACTCATTAATGTCAATTATGAAACTAGTTAGTATATGGGTCTCGTGAAATTCATAACATCATTATCCCTTCAAAAACTATAAATCAATCGACACAAACATGTCATATTAATAGATAAAATTTGTGGAATGCATCCAAAGTCTCGATTTATATTGATTTAACTATTTATAATTTGAATTATTTTAACCTTTCATTTATAATTTAATTAATTCATCATCATTGTGTCATATATAAATTTTATTATATAATGTCTAAAAAATGTAAATAAAATACAATGATGTAGGGTATAATTATCATTCTATTTAATATTTATAGTATAATTTATCATATGTATAACCTTATATTAAATATTTTTTAGTTATTAAACATGGAATTTAGCACTTTTAACTATTCTTCAAATAAAATTATAATAAATGTCATAAATGTTATCAGAAAAACACAAAATATTTATCCAAACTAAATTTTTTTGTCCCTTTTCTAATGAAGATTTTAAATTTTTCTAATATAATATATAAAAGTGTAAAATATTGGAATAAAAAAGGGTTCTCCATTAAAAGGTCATGCAATTATATTTTTTAAAGACACTTCTTTTATCTGAAAACTTAGTTTTGTTCTAAAATTATATATAAAAACACATAATATAGATGTTTAAATTATATGGAGTATATAAAATTATAAATACTATTAATACTATATATATCCTATTTTTAAATTTCTAGTTTTGTATGTTTTGGGGAACCCGAACTCAGTGTTTTATGTGGCGCAAGATAGTAAATTAAATTAATAAGATAATATATGATGATATCCTACAGTTTTACATTCTCCCATCCTTAAATAAATTGTGTCCTCCTAATTTTAAATTGTTCATTGAAAAAAAAATTTTGAAGAATGAAATTACCTTTGTGGAAAAGTCACATCCAGAATAGGTTTACAAAAATTTAGTCCTAATAAGAAGAATCGAGAAATGAAAAAGTCACCACAAAAATAGGATTTCGAATATAAGAACATTGGATGAAATTAAAAACATATAATTGGAGGAAAAAAAATAAATATTTATAGGGAGTAATTGAGGACATCAATAAAAAACATGTTAACAATTAATTGAATTTTGAGGGAATCAAATCCATAAATCAATGATGATTTAAATATCATGGGTTCCTCAAATCCTAAGGTATTTAAAAAACACCTTTTTTGTTTTAATATCCCTTACCTAATGTTTATGAATTATTTTCCTCATAGAATAAGAGAGTGAAAATACTTGACAAATAGATATCCATCCTTCAACTAACAACAATCATAAAACCAACTTTCATTCCATATGATAATAGAAATCAAAAATATTATTTTTATTATAATCATTTAGGGGTCTAGATATAATGAATTTATAATTAATATGTCACACAATTAAAAAAACTACTATATAGAAACTGTGACATCATGTAGGACAGTGGTAGGTGATGCACCCGTGTCACCCTTCGGTTACGGGTTCAAGTCTCACGACCTTGCTTGACGCAGTGGGTTTTCGCCAATCCTCTGGGTAGTCCTTTTTTATAACAATCCAAAAATATTATTATGGAATGATTTAACCGTAAAAATTAGTATATGATGTCCAACCATTAGACATATCCAAAATACTTTTTTCCAAAATAACTTTTCAAAATTTATATTGAAGGTAAACATAATGACAATCTTGTATTCCATATAATAACATGTGAATACATTTATCATATATTATCATAAAGCACACTTATACAATGAGTTACCATAAAACCATATTTAATACAATCAATCTCCCGTATTCCATATCGAACACCAGATATAATCCTTATGTCGAAATAATGTATAAACTTTATCAATGATGAAATAATCTAACAATTATTTAGTTCCAAGGTAGTCAATAATTTCCACTATACATTATCAAACTCAATTATATCTTATTCCAAAATCAGTATCTCAGTTTCAGAGACATATTAAGGGTTAAATATCCACTAACCATATATTTTCCAAAAAAATTTACCTGAAACTGTGTCACATTACATGGTACCATAAAATCACAAATCCTTAAGGAAAATGTACTGTTGTACAATATTTATATACATTATAATTCTTATATATTTTACTCAAATGAGAAAATTTATTAATAAAAAATTATGAACACTAATCATTACTCTTCATCTCATGTAGCATCATAACATTATTATTATCCAATAGCATCCTTTGGTGTATGTTATGATTATTAGGGAATTTTTTCTCTTAGTTTCCCGACACCTTGGTGATGAATCATTGTACATTTGAAACCGTTTTCTTACCCTTTCAATCATGAACATGGTTTCCTAATTCTCTACACTTATAACAAACACCCATTCATTTCATGCACTTCCCATGGTGATTATTTCCACAGTTATCACATATGGGAAAATCCATCTTTCCCATCTTCCCTTTATCCATATTTCTTTCTACCATCCTATTCATCTCTAGCTTCACTTCAAAGCCATATGACTAAGATAATTCATTACTTATCTTATTAACATAAGATACTATTTCTTTATATGATGATAATATGTCGTATACTATATTTATTCTAAATGTTTTCCTAAGACTATGAAATATATGACCCTTCTTAAACATTGGATCATGTGTACTGCTAGAGTTCCCATTATTTCTACTAGGTGGAATTTTTAAATGGTGATATACACTACCTTATATCATATAATAATTTATTATTAAAAAACTAAAAAAATTCTCAACATTAATTGAATATTTTTAGAAATCTAGTATCATAATCTAAAAAATGGTTTCTTTGATGATATATTTACACATAAATCATTCATAATGGATTTTAATAAAAATAAGAATTATCATAAGAATATTCAATGGAATGTCGTAATCCATAGTGCAGCAAGACCCATTAATGTGCACCCATTCCAATTAGAGTCTAGCTCAGTTTGGTGTTTTTGGATTTTATCTCTAGATACAATTTTTCCAGAGCCTCCACAACCAACTCGTATCCAGACAAGGATGTATTTCATAGAAAATTTACAAAATCTCTACATTACAAATATTCTACGGTGTCATTCTATATTAATCCTCCAATCCTATCATAGGGAAATGTTTTGACATCAATTTTTATCTAAATCTATTTCCACGATTGATGATAAACTTCAATTAATAACATTTGAAATTCCTCGACCCCAAATTCCTAAAAAGTATCATTTTCGGTCAACCCACATCAGTTGATGATAGACCCATCATGGGTGAATTGTGATACTCTGTGTTTAATGATGAACTCCAATTTTAATCCAGGAACGACATTAAATGTTATAAAAACCCACTTGCATAATTATTTAATGAACCATAAAAATAGGTTGAAAATACATTATATCTACTCCATGCCTCGTAATCATGCTCCAACTAAGATCATGTTCTCAAAATAGGCCCATATAATTTTCAATAGCATTACATTGAATTCTAGGTTATTACATGGTGCATGTTGAAAACACTTCTACTCTCATAGATGGTGTCATAGTTGATTGGAATATAATCTGAAATCTTATTTAGTGAGATATTTTAAAATATCTCTACGAGGGGTTCTATAAACGGGTTTGTGTATCATCCACTTACATGGTATGATAATAGGTTAATATTGATATTTTTAGGTAGTTTTGATGGGTCTTCACACATCCCCATTTGTGATATATCAACTATTTTAAAAATATATTATTAGATCTCAAGAAAAACATTATTTTCTATTCATAATATGGAGTATCATAGTTTACATTTCTTGATGTCTTGTTAATTAATGGGTAAAGGTTGAGCATTAGTTCTAAAATAGTTATACTTGTGGAATTAGTTCAATAAATTTAGGGATTATCATACACTATTAGTAGATTTCTGATACTGAATCATCGTTGCGTAAACTATTTGAATTGAATCATTTGGGGCCTGATGAAGGAGACACTATTGGTCACCATACTTTTTTTAGAGAGAGGTTATTCATCAATAATATTCTTGACCTGCTGTGGTTGATGACTGACAGAGAAAATTTGATTTGAGTGAAAATTTAAAAATATAAAAACCATCAATAGTCCCATGTGCACTAATGATTGAATCAATTATAGTTTGAGGATAAAATCAGTGTGTTCTTGAATATCCCTCAACGAAAATACCCGAAGATATTTAATTAGCATAGTAATAAATCAATGTCATTAATCTGAATATTATAGGGTAGGTAAGGATTCTTACGACCTCTATTTACAAGTAAAATTAGATTGAACACATAATATATTAAATGTTTTAATACTAACAATAAATGTGGATAGTCAATAAAATTTTATTCATTAGGATAATCAAGGAATCAAGGATGTCACAACATTCATAGAGTACATTTTTGTGATCGATAACTAGTAAGGGAAGACCCTTCTGTGTTGAGTGATACCAGTACCACATGTCCAATGGAATGATGGGAACATTATAGAATAATCATGGTATCATAAGAATAATATATAACCAAATTACCGACACCATTTTTAGTATGTTTTTATCTTTTATAATAAAAAATATAAAATATAATGGGAATGTGTTCGTGTATATTTTTCATCATATCCTTCAAAGAAATTATTTAAATTTTAATAATGGGTCTCATGGTAAAATAAATATTATATAATTATTAAACCTTGGAAAATATTAAATATTTTAAAAATAATATTTTTATTTCAAGCATTAAAAATAGAAATAAATAATCTATATCTACTAAACGAAGCCTCAAATAAAAATATGCCACATCCATTTGAAATGGGATGGGGTTTTCTTATTGGGGGAGTATTTTTTATCAGGTTATAGGACATGTATTATATCATTTCATAAATTAATTAAAATTAATGGATATAAAAAAATAAATTATTGAATATAGTTATTTAATTATATAAAATTTGCATTATCCACAAAATAAGAAACATACCCAAGAGATAATTTTGAGTAGAGAATTTTCTTCATCATGGATTCGTCTTCAGATATTAAAGCTGAAGAAAATAACGTGACAATGATTAATGAAGAAATGATGTTTTATCCATTCACCAAAGTTGAATTGAATTATTTTTTATAGATTCATAATTTATTATGAAATATAATTTTCATATATTTGTAAGTTAATATTTCTTTCATTGAATTCCATGAATGAATAAATGTATTTTAGTATTATAAATTAGTGGATTTCTATATGATTATTTAATGATTTTATTGGTAAATTATGAATAAAATGTTTTTAATTCAACATTATCCACTATTTTCCCTTATATTGTGAATCTTATCATGGTAAAAAATCACTATTATATCTTCTGTTGGATGCAAGGAAATAGATAGGTATATTAAGATTCTACCCCTATATTATCCCAAATATCTCAAACCCCTCCACCCACTTCTATTAATAAATAATGAAAATTAAAAATTATATTGAAATGGATAATGGTTAATTTTTAGGGATGATGATCTAGTGACTTCTGATGCATCAGGAAAAGGACAATGTATGGATCTGGTCAAGATTATTAACATCAACAGCGGATCATGTGTGAAATGTAATAGCATGTTGAGTGGGATTAAATTTCATGCAAGGATGTTGTGGTGGTATCTGAAGAAATAAGAATATGTCGGAATGGTTCAATGTTTGATAGTGATGTGGGGAGGTATTGTGTTGTAGGACAGTAGACAATAACATTGGTTTAGAAATGGATGTGAGATTAGTGTTCTGAAAATAAATTGTACCCATTATTGTTTCTGGAAAAGGGATAAGTGCAACATGGAACATAGTATTTATTGATTTTGATGATTATTATATCTAGTAACTAGGGTTTTTAAAATTTAGTAAAATAATGCACGTCATGTAACACCCCAATATTTCATAGTGTGTTATTTCTTCAAAATAATTCAATAACTTGCACTACACGCAACACCGAGTTCAATAACACCATGAATTAACAAAATATCCATTCAAAAGTGGTTATGAATAGTATTAACTAAAATTTAAACTTTATCTAATCCTTATAATTTTAGAATCTATATTATGAGTTTCTTAGACATAATGCAAGAACAAATTCATTTTCAGTATTGCACTTTTATCAACATTTAATAGTGAAACCTTTTTAAATACAATATATTAAACTTTTTGACTAAATGGGGACATAAAAAATTTAAAATGAAACATCCCAGGCTTCCACGGTACGCTTTCCTTTGAATAATACAGTAGCGTGTGTTTTACGCAACTTCGAGTTTTAACACACACCACAACTGATCAAACAAGTCGTTATGAATAGTAATACCTACTTTTTGAAATTTTATCTCTGAAAATGGACTTCATTTTTGGATTCTAAATATCGAATTTAGCCTAGGGTGAAATTTTGGTACTTTTTGGATAACATTAATATTTTGATGAATAGTGAAAATTACTAAATTTTAATTAATAACAACTTTTTTAATCAAAATAATTAATATTCATAAATTATGAATTTGAGTGGTTTTAAAGTATATTTAGAATATATTTTTATGATTTAATATAATGTTGGTCATTGGACATAATTTTATAATTAAACAGAACATAAACAGTTGTCAATCTTTTGATAGTTATTATCTCTTAAAAACAAGCATTTTGTTTTAACAACAGGAATTAATTTTAAATTAATTTCTTCCACTTCTGTGTTTTGAATTTGGAAAAATGGATTCAATATTTGGAATCAGGATGTTCAAATTGTGTAAATAGGTAACTTTTATTTTTAGACATTTTTAATAATTACTACGGTAAATATTTTATTTACCATGGTTAAGGGTAAATCCGGTAAATAAGGGTTAACAAATAATATTATAATAGTACTAAATTACCCTAAAACGTGTCCTAACCTTATTGGTTGATACATTTTCGACCATAGGCATCTTTGGGTCGATTTTGGGACCCCATGGAGCCACTTTTAGGTGATAGGGACACTTTATATTAATTAAGTTAAAAGGAATACAAAAATCACACAAGCATATTTCTTTTAGAAAAACAATTTTTACATAGGGTGATATATGTTGGATTTTTGACTATAATTATTCATTATAAATATAAAATTATTTCCTACAGAATGATATTTTATTTATAATTTTTATAAATTACATAATTTAAGTTATTAATGACACAATGATGATGCAGTAATTACCATAATGGTGAAAATTTAAACGAATTGATATTATAAATACCCAAATAAATATAATTTGATACTTTTAATGACTTAAAATAATTTTCTAGGATAATATGACATATTATGATTTATTTAATTAACTTTTTTCGAATTAATAATTCTGTTATGAGTTTCAAAAAAATCAACTATTGAATAGAGTCATAATTGACATAAAAGAGTTTTTAAAACAAATAATATATTATTAATTGATATTAGATTCCTAAAAATCTAAGGATCGGCCAAGAGACTTATATCATGATATTGTTATCATTAATGGACCACTTGGGAGTCTCATGGATGTATATGGTATGTTTATTAACCATATAATATAAAAATACAAAGAGACATTGTAAAAGTGAAACTAATTAACTTAGAGTTAATACTTAATGATAAGGTTAATATAAGTACCCAAACCTGTCTAAATTCTATTGGTTTAGTGGTTTTCGACCCATCCCCTCTTTAAAATTTAAATAATCAACTTTGGAGCCATTATAAATTGAATATGAATTTATTATAAATTAATATTTCTAGCTTTTCCAAAGGTGCCCCTCACCCATCTTATAAAAGGGAACTTCTCCTTGTTATTTCTTCACACCTTCAAAGCCATTTTTTCTGCCAAACTCTGCCCAAATACTCTCCCAACGTCCCACACTACAACCTAGTGGCCTTAGTTTGATCATAGATCCATTATAATGAGCCCTTTTGATCAAATCAAAAGGAAGAACCCGAAGAAGAGGTAATGATTTCACTACCATTTTCCAAGTTCCATTCTTCTTCCACTTCTTCTTTCATTGTTATTACCATTATAAAATAATAACTCCAGTATCATATATATACTGTGATGTTATTATAAATACGGTACAACCATATTCATTATTCTATCCCCCCTTTGAATAACATGTCACCATACATGCGTACGTACGGCTTACCGTCTCCACGTCTTGGTGTAATTGTTATTCAATATATTATTATTTGGATGGGTATAATAATGATGTGTAACTCATATAAATAATAAATATAACATTTTAATGATTCTGTATATATGATATACCATCCATTTATATATTATTTTAATATCAAAAGAATGATATTGTCCCTCGTGCGTACGTACGGACTACCGTCTCCACGAACGCGATGAGATTCATTTTCCATCGTATCCATTCAAGTATAATTCTCATTTAATGATTAATAATAGCATTTAAGGACTTGATATCATTCGGGATATTATTAAGATACGAACTATCCAAAACAATCATGGCTTACTTAACAAAACATATAAAAGAAAATGAGTAAGTTAACACCCGAAATGACGATAATACTAAGATATTATTAACAAAGTAATGTTAAAAGATCTTATATGATATAATATTAATATATATGAATCTTTTATAATTTAATATCAATTATTTCACCATTATACAGGAGGTTAACCTACCCTCAACCAAGGAAAAGTACAAGGTAAGGGTTTATTTCACAATCTCATCATTATCCGAGGTTGTTTATACGTAATAATCTACTGGGATCTCTTTATCATCCACATCTATGTTTCTTAAAAATGTATTTCAAAACATTTTTACTATTTACAATAATATGGGTTAAAGTCATTTATTCCGTTTTTTGACTTTTTATATGTGGTTTATAAATGAATATTTACGCTGTTTTCCAAACAAGGTGCTTTTTAACCTTTTCGACAGAATTAAGGTAAGAATATTTTTTTAACTTATACGGATGGTGCGGCTATTTTACACTTTTATAAAATAATCGAGGCTTACCTTACAAGCTTATAAGAATATTTTCAAAGAAAATGTTTTATTTTATAAATATATAACTCTTAAATGATTTAAAAATAGAAAGAGATATTTCTCTAAAAAGAGTTTTGATTTCATCTATGTCAACATCCTTTGATGGATTTTATGCTTATTTGAAGTTGATTTATTACGAAACAAAACTTCTATAATGTATTGAAGTTTTTATGATATGTTTGACTGTGGATGTGTAATTTTTATACCATTCATGGTTTATGGGTGAAGTATATATATTTCGTATGCTAGTTTTAATACGAATGTTTATGTTATGTATAAACCTTTTCGTATCGGAATGCCTTGGACTTAATATGTGAGGGGTGGAGCCCGCTATAGCTCCTCGATGCATCGGTAGGTCTCATGAGACAAACTACTGTCTTGGAACAAGTCCTTGGAAAATTATTTTTTGTAGTCTTGGCACGAGGCCTTGGCTATGTGGTTATTATAGTATGGCATTATGCATTCCATCATTATGAATGTGGTTATTGATATTGCATGTGATTATTCGATTAGTAGAATATCTATGTGAATAAGTAAATGGCATTATTTAATTTTATTTTTTCCATACTATATTGAAGTTCATGTTTAAAAGTCTTTTGTGTAAGTTATACACTGCCTTAAATGTTTATTCTTATTTATGATAGTTTCCCCTATATTGTTATCCTTACTGGGAATTTGAGCTCACCCATTTTCTATGTTTTATTTTTCCTATGATATGGAGAAGTAAATTATGAATGAGCTGCAGGGATAGTATGAGGGGATAAGAGTGTGGTCTATGGAGACTATATTGTTGTAGTTTTCATTTTTATGATTTAAAACATTATTAATATATATAGTGTTTCCAAGGATACTAAACCAATCGGTCTTTTGAGATTTGATCTTTCTTGTGATCATGCCAATGTTATGTAATAATGCACCGACTCTGTGTAACTGGGGTCAGGGCGTTACAGTTGGTATCAGAGGAAGTTTAGTACAAACCTTGGAAGCTGGATTTAGATAAACTCTGATTAGAGCACATAGATTTAAGATGAACTTTGAGGATTAGTATAGATCAACTTCCTAGAATTCTGGTATTGTAGAGATTTTGTGAGTTTTTCGAGCAATACATCCCTGTCTGGATACGAGCAAGTAGAGGCGGCTCTGGCACAGATGTACCTAGGGGTAAAACCCGAAAACACCGCTTTGAGCTAGACTCGAACGTGAACTGGTTCACGACAACGGGCTTTGCTGCACTCTTGGTTATGACACTCCCAGGGGATATGCTTAGGATAATTCTCATCTTCTTTACAAACAATTATGAAGGGTTTATGAGTATATACTTCCTCAATGGAGACATTTTTATGATTATGGATTATATCCATAAACTATTTAATTTATGTTATGTGTTTTATAAGTTTGGGATTAGGTATTGTTATTCATAAACTAATCTAGTGTATGCCATTGTTTAGAAATGGCGCCCAGTAGAAGGAATGAGAACTCAAGAAATTCAAATGATACAAAGAGAAAGAAGGATCATATATTTCAAGGTCTTAAGCTAGAATTTATAATAGAAATAGTCTCGCATGTATTATCATCATGTGATGAAATAATATCATGTGTTGATAATATAAGTAAAGAGTTTACTGAGTCATATGGATTTGAAGGGAAGAAAGAGAAGAAAAGTATAGAAGAGATAAAGATGGATAAAGGGAAGAGGGAAAAGAATAATTTTCCCATATGTGATAACTGTGGAAAGAAACACCCTAGAACATGCCTGAATGGAATGGGAGTTTGTTATAAGTGTGGAGGAAAAGGGCACAATGTACGTGACTGAAAGGGTAAGAAAATGGTTTCAAATGTACAATGATTCATTTGCAAGGAGTTCGGACACTATGCGAGCCTATATCTCAGTCATCATACTATGCTGCAAATGATGCTATTGGATAATAATAAAGTTATGATACTACCACAGATGAAGAGAAATGATTAGAGTTCTTATGTTGATTATGTCATTTGAGTGTTGTATCAACAATGTACTTGTTATAATAATTATGGAGTATATAAGGATTTTACTGCAGTACTATTTCATTATGGACTTGAGATTGTGTGTAACAAAGAAAAGTGACTCAATATCAGGTTAAATTTTTGGAAAATATATGGTTGAGGGAAATATAAACCATAATATTGTTCTGATATAGAGGTAGTGATTTTAGAATAATAAATGATTGTTTTGGATAAATTATATTGGATATTCTTGACTACCTTGAAACTGATTAATGATTAGTATATTCCATCATTGTTGGGGTTTACAACATTTTTGGATTGATGGAGTATATCTATTATTCTATAAGGAATAAGGTATCATGAATGTAATCAACAAGGTTTTATGATAATTCAGGATGTTGCAGTGTTTTAAAAGAATACATGATGAAGGTGATAACAGGTTATTACACGGCAAAAAAGGGATCTTCATTGTTTTTCCCTTCCTTATAAATTTTGGACTGAAGTATTTTGGATAGTTCTAGTTTGGATAATTTTCGATTTCCATAAAAGGACAAATCGATGGTCGGGCGGCAACCCGTCACATCCGGCAAGGCCACGATACTTGAACCCACAACCGAAGGGTGACAAGGGTGTATCACCTACCACTGACCCACGTGATGTCCATGATTAAATAATATATTTTTTTTAAAAGATCTTGTAGATGAATTATAAAATCATTTTTTTGGAACCCTATACGAATAGGATAAATAGAATATTTTTTTACGTTCTATAATCTTTTAGAGTGAAAGATGAGTTTGTGGTAGAAATTAGTTAAAGGATGGAACTCTACTTGTCAAGAATATATTTTTCTTCTTCTCTTATTCTATGAAGAAATTAATTCTTATACTTTATTTAAGGAATCCTAAAACCAAAAATGTGTTATCCTAATACCCTATGTTTTGTTGAACCGATGGTATTTCGAATCATCATAGATTGATGAATTTAAGGACCTCAATTTTAAACATGTTTGTGATTGATGAACTCAATCAATATATATAAATATTTACGTTTTTGCTCCAATTATATGTCTCTAATTTCCACCAATGTTCTCCTAAACGAGATCATAATTTGGTGGTGACCCTTTCATTTCTCTTTTCCTCATATTAAGACTAAATTTTAGTAACCTAATTTCCGATGTGGGTTTTCCCACAAATATATTTTCTATTTTCAACCTTTTATTTTCGAAGAACATTTTCAAATTGCGAGGACACAATTTATTGAAGGAGGGGAGAATGTAACACCCCAAGATTTCATAGTGTGTTATTTTTTCAAAATAATTCAATAACTTTCACTACACGCAACACCAAGTTCAATCGTAACATGACATACCAAAAAATCCATTCAAAAGAGGTTATGAATAGAATTTACTAAAATTTATACTTTATATAATCCTTATAATTTTAGAATCCAAATTATGAGTTTCTTAGACATAATGCAAGAACAAATTCATTTTCAGTATTTCACTTTTATAAACTTTTAATAGTGAACCCTTTTTAAATACAATATTTTAAACTTTATGACTAAATGGGGACATTAAAATATTAAAATGAAACATCCCAAGCTTCCACAGTATGCTTTCCTTTGAATAATACAGTATCGTGTGTTGTACGCAACTTCGAGTTCCAACACACACCACAACCGATCAAACTAGCCGTTATGAATAGTAATACCTGAATTTTGAAATTTTATATCTCAAAATGGAATTCATTTTTGGATTCGGAATATCGAATTTAGCCTAGGGTGAAATTTTGGTACTTTTCGGATAACTTTAATATTTTGATGAATAGTGAAAATTACTAAATTTTAATTAAAAACAACTTTTTAATAAAAATAATTAATAGTGATAAATTAGGAATTTGAGTGGTTTTAAAGTATATTTAGAATATATTTTTACTATTTAATATAATGTTGGTTATTGGAAATAATTTTACAATTAAACCGGACATAAACAAATGTCAATCATTTGATAGTTATTATCACTTTAAAACACGCATTTTTGTTTTAACAACGAGAATTAATTTGAAATTAATTTCTGAAACTTCAGTATTTTGAATTTGGAAAAATGGATTCCATATTTGGAATCAGGATGTTCAAATTGTGTAAATAGGTATCTTTTATTTTTAGACATTTTGAATAATTAATGCGGTAAATATTTTATTTACCATGGTTAAGGGTAAATCTGGTAAATAAGGGTTAAAAGATAATATTATAATAATAATATATTACCCTAAAACGTGTAATAACCATATTGGTTGATACATTTTTGACCATAGGCATCTTTGGGTCGATTTTGGGACCCCATGGAGCCACTTGTAGGTGATAGTGACACTTTATTTTAATTAAGTTAAAATGAATACAAAAATGACACAAGCATATATCTTTTAGAAAAACAATTTTTATATAGGGTTATATATGTTGGAGTTTAGACTATAAATATTCATTAGAAAGATAAAAATATTTCCTACATAATGATATTTTATTTATAATTTTTAGATATTAAATAATTTAATTTATTTATGACACAATGATGATGCAGTAATTACCATAATATTGAAAATTTAAAATAATTGATATTATAAATATCCAAATAAATATAATTTGAGCCTTTTAATGAATTAAAATAATTTTCTAGGATAATATGACATATTATTATTGATTTAATTTACGTTTTTCGACGTAATCATTCTGTTATGAGTTTCGCAAAAATCAACTATTGAATAGTGTCAAAATTGACATAAAAGAGTTTTTAAAACAAATATTATATTATTAATTGATATTAAATTCTTAAAAATCTAAGGTTCTTCCAAGAGATATATATCATGATTTTTGTATTATTAATGGACCACTTGGGGGTCTTTTGGATGTATATGGTTCGTTTATTAACCATATAATTTAAAAATACAAAGAGACATTGTAAAAGTGAAACTAATTAACATAGAGTTAATACTTAAAGATAAGGTTAATATAAGTATCCAAACCTGTATAAATTCTATTGGTTGAGTGGTTTTCGACCCATGCCCACCTTAAAATTTAAATAATACACTTTTTATCCATTAGAAACCGAATTTGAATTTATTATAAATTAATATTTCTAGCTTTTCCAAAGGTTCCCCTCACCCCTCTTATAAAAGGACACTTATCCTTCCCATTTATTCACACCTTCAAAGCCTTTTTGTTCAGCCAAACTCTGCTCAAATACTCTCCAAACGTCCCTCACTACAACCTAGAGGCCTTAGTTTGATCATAAAGCCAACCTATGGTGCCCTTTTGATCAAATCAAACGAAAACCCCGAAGAAGAGGTAATGATTTCACCACCCTTTTCCAAGTTCCATTCTTCTTCCACTTCTTCATTAATTGTTATTACCATTATAAAATAATATCTCCAGTATCATATATATACTGTGATATTACTATAAATATGGTACATCCATATTCAGTATTCTATCCACCCTTTGAATAACATGTCACCATACATGCGTACGTATGGCTTACCATCTCCACATCCTGGTGTAATTGTTATTCAATATATTATTATTTGGATGGGTATAATAATGATGTGTAACTCATATAAATAATAAATATAACATGTTAATGATTCTTTATATATGATATACCATCCATTTATATGTTATTTTAATATCAAATGAATGGTATTGTCCTTCGTGCGTGCGTACGGACTACCGTCTCCACGAACGCGATGAGATTCATTCTCCATCGTATCCATTCAAGTATAATTCTCATTTAATGATTAATAATAGTATTTAAGTACTTGATATCATTATGGATATGATTAATATACAACCTATCCATAAAAATCATGGCTTACGGAACAAAACATATAAAAGAAAACGAGTAAGTTAACACCCAAAACGACGATAATACTAAGATATTATTAACAAAGCAATGATAAAAGATCATATATGAATTCATATTAATATATATGATTCTTGTATAATTTTATTACAATTATTTAACCATTATACAGGAGATTAACCTACCCTCAACCATGGAAATGTACAAGGTAAGGGATTATTTCACAATCTTTTCATTATCCGAGGTTGTTTATATGTAATAATCTACTGGGATCTCTTTAACATCCACATCCACGTTTCTTAAAAATGTATTTCAAAACCTTTTTACTATTTACAAGAATATGGGTTAATGTCATTTGTACCCTTTTTTGAATTTTTATAAGTGGTTTATAATGGAATCTTTCCATCATTTTCCAAACAAGGTGCTTTTTAACCTTTTTGACAGAATTAAGGTAAGAATGTTTTTTAACTTATACATCGGGTGCGGCTATTTTCCGTCGTTATAAAATCGTCGAAGCATTCCTTACAAGCTTATAAGAATATTTTCAAAGAAAATGTTTTATTTTTTAAATATATGAATCTTAAATTATTTCAAAATATAAAGATATATTTCTCTAAAAAGAGTTTTGATTTCATCTATGTCAAAATCCTTTGATGGATTTTATGCTTATTTGAAGTTGATTTATTATGAAACAAAACTTCAATATTGTATTGATGGTTTTGTGATATGTTTGACTATGGATGTGTTATTTTTATACCATTCATGGTTTTTGGATGAAGTATTTATATTTCTCATGCAAGATTTAATATGAATGTTTATGTTTTGTTTAAACCTTTTCATATGGGAATGCATTGGACTTAATATGTGATGGGTGGAGCCCACTATACTCCTTGATGAATCGGTAGGTCTCATGAGACAAACTAGTGTCTTGGCAAAAGGCCTTGGAAAAATCTTTTTTGTAGTCTTGGCACGAGGCCTTGGATATGTGGTTATGATAGTTTTGCATTATGCATTCCATCATTATGAAAGTGGTTATTGATATTGCATGTGATTATTCGATTAGTAGAATATCCATGTGAATAAGTAAATGGCATTATTTCATTTTATTTTTGACATACTATGTTGAAGTTCATGTTTAAAAGGATTTTTTGTTAGTTATACACTGCCTTAAATGTTTATTCTTATTTATGAAAGCTTCCCCTATATTGTTATCCTTAATGAGCATTTGAGCTCACCCCTTTTCTATGTTTTATTTTCCCCAGGATATGGAGAAGTAAATTATGAATGACATGCAGGGATAGTATGAGGGGATAAGAGTGTTGTCTATGGATACTATATTTTTTTAGGTTTCATTTTTATGATGTAAAACTTTATGAATATATCTAGTGTTTCCAAGGACACTGAACCAATCGGTCTTTAGAGATTTGATCTTTCTTGTGATCATGCCAATGTTATTTAATAATGCACCGACTATTGGTAACTGGTGTCGGGGCGTTACACGTCATGTCACTATTGATCCATATAACGTGTTAGTGAAAATTATATGACTATACTGTATGACTACATGCTCATATTTCCATTCAATGCCACATATTGTGTAACAAACAAGAATAAATAATGTGTGTTTTGGGAAATTAATTCGTGTATTGTGAAGTAGATATCATGATACCCCTTGAGCCTAAAAAATGGGGATTTTAAGGACATGTTATATATTATGGGACTACCCAACAAGGTTCAAAATTACTCTCCAGGACAATTTAATTTCTAAAAAATTAATATAACCAATGTGTCACACAAAATAAGTTGACTAGGTGGTACATAATTATTTTAGGACTATACATTCTATTTCTTGAGGCATATACACCATTTCTGATTAATTATATTAAATTTACTCTCCTCTTCTCACTTATTTTGAAATCAAATATTCAATGTGTCAATAATCAAAAAAATATTCATTATAAGAATTTTTTAATTTATTACAAGATTTTAATGTTTTAATTTATATCACAGTCCATTTACAAGGTTTTAGGTTTAGTTTGTTTTTTATATGTCCATATAGATAGTCGAACGGTTCTAGGGAGGTGTTTGATTAATTCATGCATTTTAAAACCAAATATATAATTATTAATACATTTTTTGGGTCCCATTATGGAGTCATTTTTTCCAAGGATAAATATTAAACATATGGTATTGGTTATATGTAAACTTCATGGAGTAACCCTCCCCCCCATCACATCATATATCAATATTATGAGTCCTATGATTCAGTCATTTCCTACATGGGTTGAGTAAACCCTATGCCATACTATGTGTCATTCCCCCATATGTCTGATGGATTTGGTAACCATCATTAGATATATTCATGGGTCCTCCTTGTATATCATAATTAACCCTTCATTGGCTCACATTTCCCTCAATAAGGTGTGAGGCTTCCATAATGGTCATTACCCCCTCATCTTAAATTCTTACCTAGGAATGGTGTAGGCCCCCACTAATAAAGACTTCATTACGGTGAAATGGATATTATGGTTTCTAGGTAGCTGGGATAATATGGTAGTTAGTTTCTATTATGCTCACACATTTTCATTCTATGTTTGAACTTTTAAAAACAATGTTGTGATGGATATTAATTCACCAAGTCTCCAAGTCCTAGAACTATATATATTTTCCCATCCTTTTAAGTCATTATTGTTATCAAATTATCATGTATTTGAATCGTACAAATCTCCATGTTCCATTATTTTTTAGGATTTCATACTGGGTATTTTTATAATAACCCATAAATTAGATTATTGACCCATACTTGATTTTTATTTTTTGATGATACCAAATTTGAGATGACATTGGTGGATGTAGAGCAGGAGAAGTTGGGGCTTAGTAACAGTTAGTGGTATTTTTTATGAAGGTATCTATTAATTAAGCATACCTAGTTACAAATTAAAAATGGCGTGTTCCCCTTTATATAATTTTATTCATTTAAATTCAATAATTATGTATTCATTTTCTATTATATTTTTGCAATGTAAGATAATCCTTCATAGATATAGTAATTGAACACTTACAAATTATAGGAAATCATAGAATAGAATATTATCCTATTCCATGATCTATCATAGTCCTCATTGTGTTAGTTAGTGTCACATATAGTGGATGAAAATCATTGGTAGTATTTCTTAATATCATTCATCGGTTGAATGAATACTACATAGAATTTTTAATTCTTCTCATTTAGTTTGTGAGGAATTTTTATACTGACATAAAATTCTATTCTTCTCTGTTCTAAAATAATCATTTTTGGTGAATTTTTTATCATTCCATTGAGAGATACATGGGTATATGAATAGTATGCATGGTTTCTAGTGTATTTTGTACTAATAGAGGATAAAAGGGATCTAGGGTTTTGTATTTGTCAAATTACTCTTGAATACTATGTCATGAAGAATCTCAATAGACTTAATTTATGCGTGTTATTTTTAATGATGGTTATTTACATGTTATCTCGATAATTATTTATTTTTATTAAATATTTGTTTATATATTAATTTTGTATATTATATTAAAACAAACCACATTAGTTGTATCAATGTTATTATAATTGCTGACTAATATGGATTCATATTGTTTTATGATGGACATGTATATTATAAGATGTTTGTGTTTGAATATTTAAAAGATCTATATGAAATGGAAAAGTGTAAGTAATTATATATCTACGCAAAAAAAATTAATATGTTATTTCATAAGGTATGATTTAGTGCTTCATTGTCATGTAATGTATGGATATATGATTTGTACTATATGACTAATTGTGTCATGACCCGTCTTCACCGAATGGAGGGAAGGGACAACAGATTGCCAAGCCCTTCCTTCTTTAAGTTGAAGGAGAGATAATGACCCCTGATTCCCACCTCCAGTAGGACATGGAGTGTCGACTAGCACCAAGGGTATAACATTTTCCAAAAAAGGAAGGTATTACCCTTTTCATTTATCCAAGATTGGG
Organism: Viscum album; assembly: GCA_963277665.1. Classification (NCBI taxonomy): domain Eukaryota; kingdom Viridiplantae; phylum Streptophyta; class Magnoliopsida; order Santalales; family Viscaceae; genus Viscum; species Viscum album. The sequence goes on from OY728120.1 coordinate 2,111,931,706, forward strand.
AGAAAGAACGAGTCAACACCAACACCACCTAGTATATAAAACTCAAGGTAAAACCCATACTACATGCATGTTTTAATAATAAAACTGAACAAAGTACAAGGAATCCAAAGTAAAATACCCAATAGGTTAGGAAAAAGGATGAGAAAAATCCAACAGCCACCAACAAAAACTCCAACGTCCAGACTAGTAAAGCCCCAAATGGCCTCTGAAGCACTCCTTGAAACCTGAATGTTAATATAGGGTGAGAACACAAAGTATACACTCTAGGAAAACCTATATCTCTCGTTCACAAGTGGGGAGATGTCCTAAAGTCCCTTTAGAAGTAGAAGAAACATCATATATCAAGGAATCTATCCATCCCACCTCATCGGCCACACTCACCAAATATCACAACAAATAAGATAATAGTAATGAACAAAACATTTGGGTACCACATACCATTATTTCCCCCACTAGCTAGCTACTCATCTATAACGGAAAATGTACTAACGCTACCAAACACTTCCTGCCCACACACACCTGGGCCTCCCAACCATCCACATCTCTTCCCACACACACATGGGCCTCACAAACATCCACATCACTGGATGCACACACCTAGGCCTCATACTGGAGACACATGAGAATAGAAACCGTAACCAGAACCCCTGCCTGAAAACACATGGACCCCATTCCGAAAATTATTGGGAAAACAACCTACCTGAAGAGTCCCTGACTAACAACACACCAAACGAAACCTACCCGAAGAGTCTTGGTTTAAAGGTCCCCTATATCCATCACAGCCTATGGAAGAGGGACCAGTAATGAGAGTAGCTAGGGGTAAACACCCTTCTCTATGAGATGGGGTGTCTGACAATATGTTCCCAACGCAAGTGGGGTGCGACTAAACACAAAACATATAGTTAAACATATATATACCAACACACATCCCAACCTATGGCTCCTCATATAGATACAAGCAGGTTCCCAAGAATGGATGCCTCAGAAAACAGTCACAGAACAATCAACTCCCAGTTTCCCTATTAAGTTATCATTTCGAAACAGTTCTATATGAGTTAATCCCTTCATTTTTGGGAAACTAACATGCATGATCACAAATGAAACAAGAATAATGAAGGAAGGGAAACCATCAGGTTATTTAATCATTCACCCTTTGTTGTCTTGTAAATAATAACATCGATGTGGGATCAGTGAAAACCCTCAAAAAACTGGAACCAAGGAAAGAACCAAAAAACCATTTGTTATCCCCACATTAACTCATTAAATTTCCTCCCAGTTCATTATTTACTTCCCACTTTTATTCCTGTTCACAACCCAACCTACCGCCCTACTTCCAAACACCTCCTCAGCCACACAAACACTCATTCCATTCCAACCACACCATTCACATCCCCTATGTTTACCCATCCATAACAAAACACACTCACCCCTTCTCCCATTTCATAACTGAACCATCCAATTGTTCAAAAATCATTCATTTATATTATTTAGTTCAAATGGGGTGATCCCACAAGGGTATGGACATTCATATTCAATAGTCATGTTTAAGTGTTTAATAGATTCATACATTATTCCCATTCACCAGACGATGCGTAAAACATAGCATAGCATAGATGCGCAAACAATGTCCCCCAAAGAACGTGATTTTTAGTAGGCCTAATCTCATTCAATTAATAACAACATCATAGAGAAAGCATGGGTCAAAACATGTAACAACATTAACGAAATTCCTCATCCCCGTTATTTAACCGGTTATTATCTTCATTACAGAATTTATTTACTGCCTTGTGGGAAGCATTGAACACCCACCCAGCATGATACACAAGGAGGAGAGACAATGTTATGATCCCTACCTGATTGGTCAAGGATAAACGTTAATTCCTCGCATGGAAACTTGAAACAAGGAGTAGCAGGAACTCCACGGAACGCGATCAAGGAAAACCTCGGGGGGGGGGGGGGTGTACAACTTGTCCAAAGAAAGGGTACTCCGAGAATAGGGTGATAGAGAATAAGAAATATAGGGATAAGAGAAGCCTTTAGGTTATAGAGGCTAAGTTACAACATCCACGAGACCATTAATAAATGGAGAAAAACTCGAAACCGTGGAAGACACAGGATCGTAGGTTGACCACACTGTTGGGCCACCCCACACGTCCAACATAAAAGGTCCTCACCCTTCGGGGCGGTTAAAACTTAAGCACACCTCCTTAACCATGGGGAACTCCACACAGGATGTGGTAGAGGTGTTTTCGGTAAATGCGGTTAAAGACCTGACCAAAACGCATGGAGGGTACCTCACCAATCATTTAATTAAACACCACTAATGGGCTTTAAAACAAGATTAAAGGGGTTAATACATGTTTTCAAACCAATTCATGCAAAAAAAGGAGGCGCTACTGGAAAACTCATGGAGAGGATGTCGGTAGGCTTGGTCTACTGGTACACCGAGCTACCGGTTGGCCATGAATACTGGTAGGCCGGGGATACCAGTAAGTCGGGGCCACTGGTAGGATGAGGGTACTGGTAGGCCAAGGCCAGCGATATGTCGAGCCACAAGGTGGTCAAGCCACGGTAGGCCGAGGCCACTGGTAGGCCAAGTGACTGTTAGGCCGAGGCCACCGGTAGGCTGAGGCCACCGTTCGGCCGAGCTACTGGTTGGCTGAGGCCACCGGTAGGCTGAGCTATAGGTAGGCCGAGGAAACCTGTAGGAAGATACCACCGGTCGGCTGAGCTACCGGTAGGCTGATCCATCGGTAGGCCGAGGCCACCAGTACGCCGAGCTACCGGTAGGCCAAGGCTATCGGTTGGCCGAGGCCACCTGTAGGCCAAGGATACCATTATGAGTCTTAAGCTTCACTGAGAAGCTCAGATGGCCATCTAGACCACCCAGAACAACCAAAACATCAGATTTTAACCATGTAATAGACTTCAAACCCCTGGTCCATTACATCATATACTTCTCAAAATATTCTCATCCCTATGAATATAAGGAGAACCAGAAAGAAGAAAAGTGGGGTCCAAACGACCACTCTCTAAAGATACTTCTCAGGGGAAAACCCATGAGTTGTTCCAAAGCTGGAACCGAACCCCCCCTACATCCAGGAGTAATCCCCCAGGTGTTATCAACCACAAACATTCACAACAAGCACAAGTATCACAATGTCAAACACCTTAGTCATGTAGTCCCTTCCTACATGTCAGGATATTATCCGCTTTGGGAGGCACTGACTCGCCTGCATGGGTTTAATCACATCCACATTAATGTGCCTTGATTAGCAGTCATGTTTTCCCATCATCACACATTCAGACACAAAACAAGAAGAAAAATCATTTCTTATATTAAAGCATAAGGTGAAATATGTCAACAAAACTCAGAACAAAAACAACAAGGATGTCAAAAAAGCTAAGGATACTGAACGTGTAACTGGGCCTCCCGCTCCCAGGTGCTCTCTTCTAGTCCACCATGCCTCTACAACACACAAACCATGGGTATGGTTTATCTACAAAGCACTTTCTCTTTACGATCCTTGATTTTTATTGGTCGTTCTATGAAGGTCGCATCATTTTCGACATCTAACTCTCCCCAATCGATGACGTGTGAGTCGTCATGTAGATATCGATGAAGCTGGGAGATGTGAAGGACGTTGTGAACTTTATCCAACTAAGGTGGCAACGCCAGCTGATACGCCACCTCACCAACTCATCCCAGCACCTCGAAAGGCCCGATTAACCTAGGGGAGAACTTCCTCCCCTTCCCAAATATTTTATGCCCACATCGTGGGGAAACCATAAAGAACACATGATTTCCAACCTTGAACTCCAATGGCCTACTCCTACGATTCGCATAAGATGTATGTCTATCCTAGGGAACCTTGATCCTTTCATGCACGAGCTGAACCTTCCCAGTGGTTCCCTTCACCACTTCTGGCCCAAGAGCACCTTCATCCCCAATCTCTGTCCAACAGACGGGTGAATGAAACGACCTTCCATACAAGGACTCAAATGGTGTCATGCTTATAGTGTAGTGGAGCTATTGTTATATGAAAACTCCACCAGAGGCAATTGTCATACCCATGAACCCCAAAATCCAGAACACATGCCCCTAGCATGACATCCAACGTCTGGATCATTTGTTCTGTTTTACCATCTTTCTAAGGATGGAATGTATTGATAAGGCGTAGTTGGGTTCCAATGTAATGATGTAATCCCTTCCAAAATCATGAGGTAAACCATGTGTCTCGATCGGAGACAATAGATCTCGAAATCTCATGAAACTGCACCACCTCATCGATGTAGCCTTGGTCAAAGGTGCTCACCGGGCATGACTCCTTATTCTCCAAGAAGTGAGCAGATATTTCCAACCGATCCACCACTACCCAGATGGAATCATAGCCTCCCTGAGACCTGGGTAGCCCTTTGATGATGTCCATCGATATGTCACCCCACTTCCACTCAGGAACATCTAATGGTTGTAAAAACCCTCCAGGAAAACGGTGTTCTACCTTCACTTGCTGACACACTAGGAACATGGCCACAAACCCTGCCACCGTCCACTTTACCCCGGGCCACCAAAACATTCCCCTTAGGCCATGGTATGTCTTTGAGACCCCAGGATGTTCCGCTAAAGCCGAGCCATGGAACTCATGGAGAACTTCTTTACGCATCATCTCCGGATGAAAATTCCTTCCATAGAAAATCATCTGATGCTGGCCTTCCTCCAACCATCCCTCATGAGCATTTCCCAGATAAAAACGATATCGCCTCACATCCACCTCCATGTCCCCCCACTGAGACTCTTCCACCTGCACCACTAAAGAGGAATGTACAGTCATCTTAAATAGATATCCTCTTCCACCTTCAACCATTGCATCCAAATGCAAGGCCGCTAACTCTTCCATCGCTCTCCAAGAATCTGCAAGTTCCCGAACTACTTCCTTCTATGGTTTCCTGCTTAGGGCATTTGCCAAAACATTACCCTTTCCATCAGTATAAGAGATCTCGAAGTCGTAGTCATGGAGTAACTCAACCCATCTCGGCTGGCGCAAGTTCAGATCCCGCTGGGAAAAGACAATACTCAAACTATTGTTATCTGATAAGACCACAAAGCACTCTTTGATGAGATAATGTCGCCACATATTCAATGTGAACACCACAACCACATGCTCCAGATCGTGGGTGGCATAGTTACGTTCATGAGGAAGTAACTTCCTAGAACCATAAGAGATCACTCCTCGCTGATGCATCAGTACACATCCCATCCCAAGGCCAGAAGCATCACATAACACTTCAAACAACACCCCTTCCTCTAGTAATCTGAGTTCTAGAGCACTAACAAGGTTCTCCATTAGGTAGCCAAAAGATGTCTGGAACTGGTCACTCCACATGAAGGCATGTTCCTTCCTATTTAAAGCTGTCAATGGAGCTACAACTCGAGAGAAGTCAGGAGAAAACCTCCGGTAATTGCCTACCAAACCCAGGATACTATGAACTTCCGGAACATTCTTTGGTGCTACCCATGAAACGACTGCCTCGACCTTCGACGGGTCTACTTCTATTCCCTTCTCGAGACACTACATGTCTAAGGAAATGTTTTTCTCACATCAATAACTTTCACTTAGATAGTTTCCCATAATGATTGTGGTGTCGAAGGACTCCCAAAACTGCCCTAAGATTCTCAACGTGCTCTTCCTCTGATCTGGAGTAGATAAGGATGTTGTTGATGAAAACCACATCAAAATGGTCCAGAAACTCTCGGAACAGAGAGTTCATGAGGTTCATGAACATATCTGGTGAGTTTGTAACGTCAAATGGAATGACCACGAACTCAAAGTGTCCATATCCGCACCTGGAAGCCGTCTTCGAGATATCACCATACTTCACTCTCAACTGGTGGTATCCTGACTACATATCGATCTTAGAGAACCAACCTGCTCCCCTTAGCTGGTCGAAAATATCTTCTATCCTCGGGAGGGGGTAACGATTCTTGACTGTCACCTAATTCAACCATTGGTAGTCTATGACCTGTCATAGACTACCATCTACCTTCTTTACGAACAAAACTAAAGCACCCCACGGTGACACGCTAGGTCGAACAAAGCCCTTCTCCATCATATCGTCAATCTGAATCTGCAACCCCCTCATCTCAAAATGTGACATCCGATAAGGATCCATCATGATAGGGTGGACACCAGGATTTAATTCTATCCCAAACTCAACCTCATGTCTAGGGGGTAGATTCAAATCCTCACTTGGAAAGACATCAGGGAATTATCTTACGACCTCTGGGACATCAATCATTCATTCGCCCGCTGACTCTACTAACACCCCGTCCATCATAGAAAGAAGTGGCTCCACGTGTCTACTACCCACATGATAACTCTTCTCCCCAACAAAAGCCACACGCCATCCATCCTCATTGGAGAATTCAATCCTTCTCCGATACCAGTCGATGATGGAATGCATGGTGAATAACCAGTCGATGCCTAGAATAACATCGAATTGCTGAATCTGAAATGAAGGAAGGTCTCCACTGGACTGATGATGTCCCAACATCAGTGTACATCCTCGGAAAAAGTATGATATGTTGTTCTGACCCCCAACTAGTGTTCTCAATAGTAAGGGCACAAAAAGTCTCTCGGCATCCAGACTCAGAGCATGGGCTAATTTGGGCATAACAAAGGCATGTGAAGCTCCCGAATCAAACATGGAAGAAACAAGAGTGCTGAATAAACTGATCATACCTCGAACGACCTCTAGTCCTGCCAGATCTACTAACTATAAGGCGTGAAATTTTCCATGCCCACCTCCTCTGCCTCACTACTGTCATCCACCTCCCTGACCACGCCCTGGTCGAGGTCCCTGATGATCACCCTGTTGTTGGTCTCCTCCCGCAAGATTATCCCTTAGAGGGCCAGGGGCCTGCTGCTGCTTCTGGAAAGGCCTTGCCGGCAACAGATGCTGCTGAGGTGGGTGCTGAAACTGCCCACATCCACCATGTGGAGATCGAGTCGAACACCTGCTCTGGATGTGCCCGAATACTCCACAAGAGAAACACTTCAGTCCTAGACCTGTGGAAAAAGGGTGTGGGCCAGAATCTTGGGATTGGAACTGATGAGCCCTAATCCATGCTTGTTAAAACCTGGTAGGCCCTGTCGTTGGAGACCTGCTGATGACCACCTTCCCCTTTGATGAACATAGTTGGTTCCTCTCTCGTGGTGTGCCTCCCTTCGAGTGCATCCTTTCTACTATCTCAGACATCTTCTGTAATTCTAGGTACGTCAGAAGAGTGAAGGGAGTGACAACGTACCGAAGAGAAATATGGAGTGCCTCTTCAAACTGTCTTGCCCGAGACTCCTCATCCGGAAAGAGATCTGAGGCAAAGCACAAGAGAACTTTAAAATTTATCCCCATCTCCCTCACTTACATGTTTCCCTTCTGAAGGGAGATCAACTCTTGTCTCTTCATAGCCTTCATCGTAGAGGAGAGGAACTCCTCACAAAATTCCTTCTCGAAACTGGCCCATAAAACCTCTACCTCTATCTTATCTCCCAGGAAAAGCGTCCACCACTGACGCACTTCTCTTCTCAGCTGATTGACGACCAATAGAACCCAGAACTCTCACAAAGCATAGATCAAAGATAAGGTGATGGCTAGTACCTCAATCCATCTCTCTGTTACTGAGTCAAGAAATGTTTCCCTCGTACTTCTCGAGGGTTTGTCGCTGGAAGGAGTGTAGATTCCTCGTCCACAAGCCATCCTCCTCATCTCGGTCAACCCTATTCTAGTCAATTTCCTCGATCCACTAGACCTCAATTGTCCGAGTCGCTCGTGGATATCGTCTGGGTGCCATAGCTGCAAGGTGAACAAATAATGCCTTTGCCCGAGTAGCAAGGGAATTATTATTATTATTATTAAATTTTTCTCCACAAGGTTCCCCAAATCAATAAGAAAACACAATCAGTATTATGCATGTACCTTCCCTAGGGTCTCTAACCTACAATAAATGTAGTCTCACTTGGTCTTTTGATAGGCTCATAGTCCTTGCATCAGATCAAGGGTGGCCCTAAAATCTTGTGTCCTAGCCGGTCCTCCCTGGTCTATTTCCTGAACCAATATCACCTAACATTGTTTCTCTACCGTCCCATGAAATGATCATTATGACTAACTACAGACTCCATCCTATCCCACAACCTGCCTCTAATACCATTTTGTCACGACCCGCCTTCACCGCATGGAGGGAAGGGACAGCAGATTGCCAATCCCACCCTTCTTTAAGTTGAAGGAAAGATAATGACCTCCCGAGTCCCGCCTCCAATAGGCCCCAGAGTGGCGTCTAGCACCATGGGTATAACATTTTTAAAATATGGGTGGCATTACCATTTTTAGATAACCAATATTGTGAGAAAGAATGGGTCAACACCAACACCACCAAGTATAGAAAACTCAAGGTAAAAACCATACTACATGAATGTTTTAATAATATAACTGATCAAAGTACAAGGACTCCAAATTACAATACCCAAAAGAAATGGAAAAATCATGAGCAGAATCCAACGTCCACCAATAGAAACTCCAATGACTAGACTAGTATGGTCATGAACTGCCTCCGAAGCCCTCCTAGAAACCTGGAAGTTAATGTAGGGTGAGCATACAATGTATACAAAGTAGGAAAACCTAAATCTCACGTGCACAAGTGGGGAGACATCCTAAAGTCCAGTTAGATGCAGAAGAAACATCATCTATCAAGGAATCTATCCATCCCACCTCAACGGCCATGCTCACCAAATAACACAAGTAGTAAGATAATAGTAAAGAACAAAACAGTTGGGTTCCCCGCACCACTATTTCCCCCACTAGCTAGTTGCACATCAATAATGAAAAACGTCCTAACGCTACAACGCTCTTCTTGCCCGCACACACCTGGGCCTCACAACCATCCACATCCTTTCCCGCACACACATGGGCCTCACGCCCATCCACATACATTCCCTCACACACCTGGGCCTCCTCCCGAAGACACCTGGGAATACAAACTGTAACCAGAACCCCTGGACAAAAACACATGGGCCCCATCCCGACGATTATAAGGAAAAAAACCTTTTTGAAGAGTCCCTGGATAACAAAACACTAAACAAAACCTACCCAAAGAGTCTTAGGTGTATGGTAGCCTCCATCATTCACACACTATGGACGACAGAGCAGGATGTAGATTGACAAGGGGGAAACACCCTTTCCCATGAGATGTGGTGTCCGACACCAAGTGCCCAACGTGGGCGGGGTGAGACTAAACAAAACACATAAAGATACACATATATATACCGAAGAACAGCCCAACCTATGGCTCCTCAAACAGAGACATGTAGGTTCCCATGCATTACTGCCTCAGAAAACAGGCACATAACAAAAAACTCCCAGTTTCCCTATTTAAGTAATCATTTCGTATCAGATCAATATTACTTAATCACTTCATTACTGGGCAACTAACATGCACAATCAAATATGAAACTAAAATAAAGCCAGAAGGAAAACAATCAGATAATTTAATCATTCACAAACAATTCTATTGTAAATAATAACATTGAAGTGGGATCATGAAAACCCTCGAAAAACTGGAACCAAGAAAAAACCCAACCAACCTTTGGATATCCCCACATTAATTAATTTCCATTCCACCCCATTCATTATTTACTTCCCACTTTTTTCTTGTTCACAACCCAACCTACCTCCTTGCTTCTAAACACCTTCTTAGCCACACAACCACTCATGGCATTCCAACCACACCATTCATAGCCTCGCAGTTCACCCATCCATAACAAAACACACTCACCCATTCAACCAATTCATTAATGAACCATCCTATCATTAAAAAATAATTATTTTATATTATTTAGTTCAGCTGGGGTGATCACACAAGGTTATGGGCATTAATATTCAACTGTCGAGTTTAAGTGTTTAACTGATTCATACATGATTCCCTTCCACCAGACGGTGCGTAAAACAGAGCATATAATAGATGCGCAACCAAAGGCCCCCAACGGCCGTGATTTTTAGCGGGCCTAATCCAATTCAATTCATAACAACAACATAGGGAAATCATGGGTAAAAACATGTATCTACATTAACAAACTTTCTCATCCCCATTATTTAACCGGTTATTATCTTCATTACATAATTGATTTACTACCTCGTGGGAACCATAGAATAACCACCCAACATGATACACAAATAGGAGAGACAAAGGTAAGATCCCTAACTAATTGATCAAGGATCGATGTTAATTCCTTGCATGGAAACAGGAAAAGAGGAGTAGCAGGAACTCCACGGAACATGATCAAAGAAATATTCGTGGGGGGGGGCTACAACTCATCTTTGGGAAGGGCATTCCGAGTGTAGGGTGATAGAGAAAAAGATATCTAGGGATAATATAAGCCTTTAAGTTAGAAAATCTATGTTACATCATCCCCAGGACCATTATGATATGGAGAAAAACTCGATACTGCGGAAGAAGTGGGATCGTCGGTCGACCACGCGGCTGAGCCACCCCACAAATCCAACATAAAAGGTCCCCACCCTTCGGGGAGGTTAAAACTGATGCACACCTCCTTAACCATGGAAGGAATCCTCAGAGGATGTGGTAGAGGATTTTTCTAAATTCACGGTTAATGGCATGACCAAAACGCATGGTTTTCCATTTAAGGAGGGTAACTCACCAATCAGTCAATTAAACGCCATTAATGGGATTTAAAACAGTAATAAAGAGATCAAAACATGGTTTAGAAACAATTCGATCAAAAAAAGGTGGTGCTATTGGAAAACCCGTGGAGAGGCCACCGGTAGACTAGGTCTACCTGTAGACCATGCTACTAGTTTGGCCGAGGCCACCGGTAGGTCGGGGACACCGGTAGGCTAAGGCCACCGGTAGGTCATAACTATAGGTAGGACGAGTCCACCGGTAGGCCAAGCCATTGGTAGGACGAGGCCACCGGTATGCCAAGCTACCGGTAGAACGAGTACACTGGTAGGCCGAGTCCACCAGTAGGCTGAGCTACAGGTTGGTCGAGCTACCGGTAGGCTGAGCTACCTGTAGGCCGAGGCCACTGGTAGGAGGAGCTACCATTTGGATGAGGCGACCGGTAGGCAGAGGCGACTGGTAGGCCGAGGTGACTGGTTGGCCGAGCTACCAGTAGGTCGAGGCCACCGGTAGGCCAAGGCTACCGTTAGGATTCTAAAACTTCACCGAGAAGTTGGGATGGCCTTCCAGACCACCTAGAACACTCCAAACATCATATTTTCACAATGTATTGTACCCCAAAACCCCAGGATTTACAAATTGATACTCAATGTTTTACAGTATATATTAATCTATGATACGAATTATCATATTCTATGGTTGAATTTACGATGTTTAATGGAAAATGGGTCAAATCATTGTGATGATATGTGGGATATCTGAGATTACGATACAGTGAATAGAATGGTACGATAGCTCATATATTTACAATAAACAAGACACCCATAATTTATTATGACATCTTTTATGCATGGATAGTATCATAAAATAAATACACTCTATCCTAAAATATAATATATTTCCAATGAAATTAAAATTCATTTTTTGAGTTAATATCATTATAGAATATATTTATATTTTTTAAAGACAACTGTCATTAATTAATAATTGTATATTTTAATGGGGAAATTGAATATAAAATATTAAAATTAATATATATTATTTATTTAATATGTGTCATGTTTATTAATTTATTTTATTACTATTTAAATATTAATTAATATAAATTTTATATATGATGTGAATATTTTTAATTCTTCATAAATATGATAAATTATTTCTTCTCAAATATATATATTTTCCATCACATTATAAGTATTACAATATACGATTTATTTTTCCTTTAAATTGACAATTTTTAGTTCCAATGTCATAAGTTTAAATTTTTTAATATTATATTTATACTAATTAGGTGTCAAATATATGATAGAATTAATATCATTTACGTAATTAATCATGGTTATTGGGACACTGATTGAGACATATCACTATCTTAGGATTTTATTTCCTACCATGAAATTATGGGTTCCCACATATCCCAACATGCTTACTCTTAAGGATAATTTTTTATTTCATATGATCTCAAAACATTATATGTGTTTCATATACCTTATTCATGTGATGTCTTTTGGATACATATATGTATTTACTATTATTTTGGTTTTTTCTCAATTAATATTAGGTTTTTTATGATTTATGCATTAATATTGATTAAACATATTAATTTGGTGAAAGGAATATGGATAGTAAAACTAAATCACTAGAAACATTCATAAATATAAAAATAAAACACCATATATTGATGATGGAATAAGATAAATTAATTATTGATTTAATATATATATTTATATAATTTGTATAACATTTGGAGAAAATTAAATCCAAAGAAATACAAAATTGGATATTCCATCCAAATAAATCAAATTTCATGGCCACAATCATTCAAATGGGTAAATTACAGAAAAGAAGGGTTCTCGTAGACTAAATTGTATAAGGCATAGTGGAAATGAATAAACACATATTTTTTGTAACAAAATACAACATGATCATTGGGTTATAATTATATTAGGATCCCTATAAAAGATGATATAAAATGAATATATTTTAGCCTATCGATAAGATGGATATGAATTAAAAGTAGTTCCCCTGAACTGTCCATGAATATTATTTGATATTATTAGTATGTTAGCCTACCTAGATAGTTATTTAATGATATTAATTCAAAAGATGACTCGTTACATAGAAATTTTTTGATCATACCCCAATAAACATAATTTCATATGAGATCATCATTTTAGTGTGAGTACTCTTGTTAAAATATCTTGACACAATTTCATATATCATGCTATTCACCAATTTAAATTCAATCAATTTTGATTTTATAATGCATTGAAAATATCAATTTTAAATCCTATATAAGTATAATATTTAATAGAATTCTATATTGGTATTTAAGGTTGTTTATTATTCTAAAATAAAATAATATATGGCATTTGGAATTAAATGTTATATAATTAAATTTATTTAATTATCAATAATGGGTCTTGGAAATGTTTTATGAATTATACATATGTTTTAATAAATATCCTCATAAATATAAGAGAATTATATTTCAGAAATATGGTTTATATTTTTGGTATTATAGATTATAACATATTATATAAAACTACCTTCTCAATAAGTTATATATTTTTTAAATTGTTACTCTATCCAAGAAATAAATAAAATATTACATATATATCTATTTAAAAAATGTTTTGTTTTCATTTATTAATTTGGAAAATAATATATGGTCATATTAACTGTTTTATCGAAGTAGTAATATAATGAATAATTTGTTCATAATTGATTTGAATACAACTATTTATAGAATTTATTGTACATTGGAAAATGTTGACTCTGATAGCACATTTTAGGGGCATTATATAGTTGGATATATAGATAATAAACTCAAAAAAAATACCCTATAGAGATTAATTCTCGTACTCATTTGATGATGAATAATAATATATTTATTAATAAATTTAATAAACAAAAAATAACATGCATGTTTTTATGGAATGTGTGATAATTCTAGGGTACTATAAGATCTTATATATTCTAATGTATACAGACCATTGATTATTAAGAAATTTAATGAGTGTATGAAATTTATTAGATTTATTGATGTCTAAAGATATCAAAGTATTGTGTTTCTAATGATTAATATGTCTAAATAAATTTAAAATTATAATTTTTTGAAAAGGGAGTTTTATAATCTACTAGAAATAAGTATTAAGTTTCTATGATCATATCAATTTAGATATCACTTGAAATTTGTATTTATAGATAATATTTGATATGTTGTAATTATTTCACAACTCATTCCTACTAGGACATTATAATTAAATATTGTTTTATATAGGTGTAATTATACACTATTTTGCGTGGATGAATTGATGTTGGACGTATATTACCTTCCAATATCATTATGTAGATATGATTTCTAAATTAATACATTCTTTTATAACAACATTCCATCTAAAGAAGATAGAATTACACCAACTATGATATAAAATGAGAGGAGTCCCAAATTTTTATTAATGAAGATATAGGGTTGTGAAGAGATCATATAATTTTTATATTGTGATAATATTGACCATAAATATGAAAATATATTTTTTAGTTAATTTTTTGAAAATAATGGATATTATTTATATAATTATTTTTACCATATAATGTTTCTTCCCCGTTTATAAATATTACATGATAATTAAAATATCATTTAATTAATTGGAATGAGAAATAATAATCATTTATATATTTCAAACAAAAGAAAACTAATAAATTTTGAGAGGGAAATTTAGTTGGTTCCATAAGAGGATGTGGAAATAGAACTAAATCAGGATGAATAGTACCCTTTAAATCTGATAGAATATGTAAAGAACCAAAAAGTAATTGATATATTATGAAAAATGATGATATATTGAATCTAGTACCTATTCAGATTCATTTAATATTTTTTATTCTATTAAATGGATTCAATCAAAAAATTTTAAACTGGACTCTATGTACAATAATAATGTCCACAAATCTGTGGAAAGACCTAAATATTTGATATTGAGAGTGAAAATTTGGGTATTATATCCTAAAAATGAAATATATTGAATAATTTCGATCTAAAAAATATATTGTTATATAATTGTTATAAAAAAATTCATGCCCTAAACCATGAAAAATCAATTCTCCAGTTTTGATGGAAATGTCGCATATGATGTTTCATTCACTGTATTTAATTATTGTTTTGAGATATATCAAATGAATTTAAAAATCACATTCCCAAAATAGAATTTAGTTTTGTATATGTATATCATACATATAAATTGTTTTAATTTTTCAAATATGATATCTAACTTTTATAGTTTTTATTGGTCCATATAAGGATTGAAAAAATCCTCTTAGAGTTGGATTATCTAGTATTAAATTCAATAGAATAATTTATATTCATTAGTAACATGGATGATACATTTATATAAAAGAAGTTTAGATAGATTGTTTTAATATTTTGATATTTTACCTGGAATTCATGATATGAATCATAAATTAAATATTTCCTTTATACTCAATAATGATATAGTTGGGAAAGTAATTCATGATAAATGATATTCATAAATAATCCCAAATTATAGTTATGATAACAGATATAGATAAATAAATTATGTTAATTTGATTAATTCAAAAAAACCTAATTTGGAAAATTCTAAAAGTTATATAACATGGAGATATTTGAAATGATGTCTTCAGTAGTGTTACATTTCATGAATATTAGAAAGATAGAGTACTGTTACCGTGATTTATAATGAATGTAATAGATGTATTACTGGTATGATAGAGAATAAATTATGGATTACATTATATATACTTGACTGGATGGTTCTTATAGTCCTATTATAATATTTAGATACCCATAACATATTACTAATAGTCACTGGATTTCTATACAAAATGTACTTCAGTACATTAATAAATTTCAGTATTTTTTCTTAGTCTATAAATGTTCAGATGAGATCAATAATATGGATTACATGAATTATATTTTCCAAACCAATATCTATGATATGAGATATTATTTTTCATGTTATTCATTGATAGTTGACATACTAATTTGAAGAGTTATAAATAAACAATTGATTTGGACTTGTAAATAGACGAAGAACACTTCATTCTATAATATGCTTCATTGGATGTGGTTTAGATAACAAATTTCATTAATAAAACTTGGGTAGTTATTAAAATGCAATGATAATTTACTTTTTATTATAAAAATGATATAGATTTTATGTAGGATCCTTTAAAAATATTATTTCACTCAAGATAGTTTTTTTTGGGGTAGTATAATAATGTACATGGGGACTAAAATGGAGGATATAGTAAATCCATTAATTAAATCATTACTATAGTTGTATCATGACGGTCGTGTCAAATACCAGAGTCTTATACATATTTGAGATTATAATTAATTGTTGTGAAATATATCATTGTATTATAATAGAATATGTATTAATTTATAATTCATTACTGTGCATTATAGAATTACTAGGCATGGAAATTGGATTGAATAAAATCCCCTCAAGGTGTGAAATTTATTTTCACTAATTGAATATCATAATTTGGTATTATAGGTTGGGGTGATATTTAAATAATTTCATGTGTAGAAGTATCATATATAATATAATCTAGAATTATAAAATAATATTTTAATACTTATTATATTGACTAACTAACAAAATTACATCACATGTAATGTATTCTGGTCATTCATATACTTATGACTGCCTGGATATTATTAAATCATTAACAACTATGTTTAATTTGATACTCTATTTATGAATCATTATACTATAATAGGTTTTATAATCCATCTATGAGGAATTATTAATTAGGTGTGTCCTAGTATATATCTAATAATGTCATAATTATATTTTAACTATGATAGTATTTTTCACATCTAAAAAAAATACATCTAGGCCTATACTTGAATTAAACTGATGAATTTTTTTATATTGCTTAGTTGTGTGAGTAGTGGTAATATAAACAACATGGACGAATAACAGGATATATATTCATTCAAACCTATCAAACTATTTTATGGAATCATGAATTCTTGAGTTGTCTTATACTTTATTGATGTGATCAACATTTATTAGTCACTTGAAGTTATAGTAATAATGATTATCTACGTATGCATACATTTTATTAAATAATTATTATGTGTTACATATTAACATTCATGTTTTAGAATGTTTGATAGATAACATGTTATAAAAAAATTTATTATAAAACAATGGTGTTTTTCTAGATGGTACACATTATATATATTTATTAATTTGGTAATTAATATTTAATTTCAACATTATAAGAAATCATAGGGATAAAAAAATTTGACTTATATTAAGGTGTTAGTTTTGGGAAAATTTTAATTCCAAATTTAATAGAGCTTGATTAATCATATCATAAATATTTTGGATATATTAACAATGTGTAATGATGTTTTTATTAATATTAGTATATTATAATTGAGAATGTGGGATACTAATTAACATGCAATTAACTGGGATGAGTCAAATGGTACAGTTCAACTACATCATGTCATGTGATATGCATGTAATGCATATCAGGTGAATGGAAATTGTGTTATGGGAATTATATTCCAATATCATATATTATAACATATATTTGGATTATTATAAACATGACATCATGTTTCATGGTGTATTATTACATTTCCTACATGATTTATCATGGGAAATGAATCATAATAATGATTCATTTATGGAAAGATAAATATTATATTAAAAGATATGCGTTTAATGGTCATAAACATGAAACTGGAACACATTATGTTAAACTAATGAAATTATTCAACAATTTTTTGTCTCGTTTGAGATCATTCATTTGTATTTTTGGCTCTTTATTAAGGATATTGTCCTTTTTGTTTGAGAATTATTTGGATTATTGCAATAAAAAACAAACTTTTTACCTTAGTCCATTAATAATTTATTAGAATGTTCTACTACACCTTTTGTAGATTAAGGGCTCCAGAAATATAATATATGAAATCTACTAACAAATATACTAGATATGGAGGCACAAGATAAATTGGGGGTTCATTGTGATAATCCAAATAACCATTCAACCAAGATGGCAGTCACTATACTTATGGTTTATATATTTATATTTTTTTATCCATTTATAATTAAATTCTATAATGATAAGTCTATTTTAAATGATTACAATATTTATTTATGATAATATAATTTTATAATGAATCATATCTCCTTGACCAGATAAATTTTATCTATTTATGTGTCATCTTTGTAAATAAATTATATAATTTCAAATTATTTTCAACTAGTCAATGATAGTTTAAATCTATAAAAGTGATGAAACATTTTTTAGTGTTACCCATTTGATTTAATCATTCATTAACAAGATAAAACATTAAAGGGTCACAAAATATTACATCCACGGAGGAAACATTTTCAAAAAAAGAATATTATAAATTAAAATAATTAAAACATAATAAATTTCCTTAAAAATTATTATTCATACCCCCACAAATAATTCTTAGATTCTACTCATAAATATTATATCTATTTTAGAATATTATTATATCATTAATTAATATTATTAATATTATCAATATAATCCTTAAAACATATATTTATCATATTCATAATCATTGTGAGTGAAATTCATTACTCATAAGGTATTAAATTTAACTCATAAGACACATAACCGAAATGAAAATTTTCATTGATATATCACACTTCAAAATTTGTAAATATATATAGATAAAATGTAGGTAAATCCTTGAGAAGAATCAGTCAACATTAATATGATAAAATAGACCATCGATGCCTGGAATGTTATAAATTTAATTAGTTATGAAGGCATTAATTTCCCAAAAAATAATGCATTTCCTCATAGATAAAACAATATTATTTTTAAATAAAATATGGAATATCTATTGTGATAAAATATGGAATAAGAAACCCATATAAAACAGTTCTTGTAGACACTATATTCAATTCACCAATTCCTACAAATATATGTTTAATGATTGAATAGATGATGGGTTTTCACCATGTATGAGATCAATAAATAAATCATCTTCAATATCAGGTCTATATAATGGAAATTAAACATGAAAATAAAAAAAATTGTATTATAAAATACTTTTATATTTAATTTATTGGATGTCTTTCCGTTTCATATAATTTATTTTATATTATTCTTTTCCAAAAATTTCGTTAATATAATATTTCATGGTGATTAAATATATGATTGAGAAAATGAGGTCTCTCAATGAAATATAAGACATTACACACCATAAATAGAAATATAATATAAATAATCATCATTAAACATAAAATATTCTTGGGTTTTAATTGATAATTCGGTTTCATTATCATTGAAGACATTTTCATGTATAGTGTTTTTGATAATTAAGACATAAAACATGTATTAAAAATTTCTTTAATACCATGTGGACACATCCAATTTGAATCAATTTCTATGATATAATTAATAATTTACAACAATGAATGATTTCTTTTCAATAAAAATAATCATGAATTTGAACATGACATTTTATTTTCCATTTCACATACATAAATTGTGTAGATAACATTTTAAAGCATGGTTTCATCACAAAAATATTAGTAATGGATATAAAAATTAAAATTCATTTAGTATAGTCAATAAAAATTAAAATCATTTAATATTTACTGTTAAATTAAATTTTATTTTACTGTATGAAATAAAAAAATATTTACATTGAAAAAATTCTCACGTTTGCTAAAAGAAATTATTTAAACCCAGAAACATGAAATTAAAAACAAATTTTGTTAACATATAAAATCACATTCAAACCCCATTTTTACCAAATGATAGAAGTAACTTATTCCTAGTTAAATTCATAGGACATACCCACCGGTTAATCTGACCTTTTTCAAATTAAAGAGTGGGAACTTTAACCAATGCATTGGAGTGATATCTGGGAAAACCCATTGTATAATCCATATCGGGTACACCTAGTGTTGTCCAGGTGGACCCCTTATATAAGTTGTAGTGTTCACACCTAGCGCTACCAAGATACACCCATTTCTCATATTTACGTACTAAGAACCATATCATGATTAATGAAATTATTATTGAAATTTTTCATCATCAAAAATATGAAAAATTATACTATCGTCATAAGAAATAACTTTCTGATATCAAAATACTCATTTATCTTAAAAACCCAATTTCCAAACTAATAATCCAATATTTTTATAAAATACAATTTAATAACCAAAAAAATCATTTCATTTGAGAACCCATTATCAATAACAAAATACAATAAAATTTAAAAACAATATTTCATTAAATATAATATAATATCATTTAATGGAATACAATATTAAAAAAATGTTTACAGTGGTTAAAATTTTGATTTCATAGTATACGTTGAAATATATCATTCATATATTAATTTTTAATAAATGGTGATCCTTCAGTAAAAATAGTAATTTTGAAATAATTTTTAATGAATGAATGAAATTTAATTTATTAAAATATAATATCCAAATAATTACAACCTAAAAATAGTTTTAAAAACATTTAAATTGATGAAATGGTATATTTAAGGAAAACATTAACTTTCATTTTCTTGTGAAAAGTCCCTTTCCACTTTGAATTTTTTTGAATAATATTCCAAAAGAAATAATCACATTAATAAAAAGGTTATATATATTTATAATAGATAAATTCATTATATAACATGTCAAATGGTATTTATATAATCCTCATAAAATAAAATAGGTTCATAAATCATAATATTCCCCAATAATTGGGAATTTATATAAACTCCCTCTCCTTGAGTTTGACGTGTCTTGTATATTATAAGTCATACTAAAAAATAATTTTTTAAAATTTTTTAATTAAATTAGAACAAATTTATGTTCTATTATTCCTTTTATTTTAACTATTACAATGTTATATACAATAATGTGATCATTTTATTTTATGTTAGATGTGTCAACGATATTTTTCTTAAGTGCCAAAATTGCTTCTATTTGATGATTATTGGTTAGAGAAGTAATTATTCAACATATAATGAATAATAATCATAATCATATAATTATTCTATTTATTGGTAAATTAAACCATTTAAATACAATCATGAAATATGTTTGTGAAAAATGAACTACGTTATAATCATGGAGACGGCAGGTTATATGTATGCATGAGTAATGATTATATTATGTAATTATACTTAAGGAAGTATAGTAAGTAGTATTTTATTTTTATAAAAATATAATAATATTAAAAATAAAATATTATTTTACTTAATATAATTATTTAATATATCCTTGTTTTTTGGTGTTGAAAAAATTAATAGCATCAATATATGGTGGTGATAGTCAATAGAAAACAGTAGATGTAATCATTTTTCAGTGTGAAAAATAAAATGATGTATTATATTTTTAAAATTATAAATAATTATTTAATATATTTATTAATTAATTTATATATCATTAATTATTCATCTTTATCCATACTACCTTCAAAGTTATAGGTTAGTAAAAATTGAATCACATCGCTTCATGATGTGGTAGTCATACATAATCATGTGTGAAGTTATTATTTCCTCCATAAAATAAATTTTTACATTTTATATGTGATATAATAGCTAAAAATAAAAAAATATGTTACAGAAATCATATATATTTTTTAAATACATCATTACATCAATCCATGATAGGTGGTGATGGGAAACTGATGACATCGATTCACGAGGCGGTAGACCACCTTACACAGCATTGATAAATTTTAATCGAATTTATTAGATGATAAGAACGATTATGGATATGAAAATTATATAATATCATCTAACAATATGTTATAATTTTTTTATATAATATAAATTTAAAAATATTTTTTTTTTCGAATGATGAAATAAAATTATAATTCTCGGTTTAACACAATTTATTTTCATCGGAAAACCTCTTTAGGTAAGCACGAAAATCATTCTTAAGATGGATTTATAAAAAAACCGGTCATAAAAGTAGTGGGGATTCAATTATGTAAAATAATTTTGTACTATTTTTTCAAATTGAATTTAGTGGTGTTATGTGGGGAAAATTATGGTGGTGTTCTTTAATTGTGGTGAGTTTCACAATTGTAATTTTTAAAATTAAAATGGTATACCCCCGATTTTACATTACAAAAGGCTCAATAATAGAATATTATTGAGAAATAGACATTATAATGTCTAAATATTTATATATAATATATTATATAAAAAAATAGTTCATTTTAACCCCTATCGTTTAGTTTACCTGTAGAAAATCCATTTTTACATTAACGACGGTAATTAATTTTATTTGTTTTCAAAATTATATATAGTCAAAAATAATGTTGATAATAATTTAAAATATATATAATCTTAATTAAAAATATTCAATTCTCTTTAAAAATTAAATTCAGATTGGTGGGAAATTTTAATTTAAAAAAATTACTGATGTGATGAAAAAACAGATTTACAAGAAGTTTATATTAACAAAACAATTAAATAATATTTACTCTAATACAACTTATTAAAATATTATAATTATAAAAAATATTTAATGATATATTATATAAAAATATAATTTGAAAAATTATAATTATGGATTATTTTAATTAATTAATCTGTAGGTACATTAGGGACTTTAAAATAGTTTTCAAACAAATAACTTTTTTAAACCCAAAAACCAGCATATACTGAAATTCAATATATATTATATCCCAATGTACTTTATTAGATTAAATATAAATAAATGATACTTATTTTTCTTCAAATAATTTAGAAAACATATTAAAACATATAATTATTTAATTTAATGACAAGAAATGATTCTTTTTCACAAATTAGTGTTCTTTAATATTCACTGAAAGATCGCTATTTTCCAAAATATACCAAAACATTCACAATAATTAAATTTATATTGTATTACATTAAAAATATATTCCATTTTATAAAATATATTTTATAAAATATATATAAATTAAATATAACATTTCCATACAAAAATAAATAAAAATAAGTTTTCAAGAAAACATATTTTGGAAGATAAAACATCTTAAATAAAAATTGATTAATTATTTACTACTCATTAATGAATAATTTTTAATGAGTCTAATATATATAAATATATTTAATAAATATTTTAATATTATTCACAAACAATAATTAAATAGTGAGGTAATAATGGTAATATATTTAACATTTCGTTTAATCTTGGTGTGGTTTATCAAACATGTTTTCATACGTAGATTTATTTTAAAAAATATAATGGTGTTACATTATAATTTCATTATCTCAACATAAAATATTTTCATTATACTTCAATATTAAATTAATACCAAGAATTATATCAAAGTCAACTATTTTTATAGCAAGTCGGTTCTCAAATGTTTTATATCAATTTATTCTATTTTGAATATCAAAATAATTTTTTTTACAATATGATATAGATTTAGTTTTTTTACTAATAGATCATTCCTCAATGAATAATTAGATAATACAGTGTTCTTAAAAAACAAATATTATATAAAAGTGAGTATAAATCTAGAATCAAATATTTTATTTTCCTAATTATATTTTATCATCAATGTACCAACAATAAGGTAATTTTAGCCTTCAACTTCCAATGTAGTAATTTTATAAACAATTTTATATTCCCATAGACCCTTCTAATTTACATTCCATTATTATTTAGGGAATTTATTAGAATAGTAAATAATATCTTTTATATTAATGAATTTTAAATTTGCATCATCAGTATTACCAAGACAATCATAGAATTGGATTACTTTATATGCAGAAATGAAACAAATTTGCATACCCTTCATGTAATAACAAATTAATTTCATTCAATATTTTTTTCTTGAATAATATAAAACACATTATTTCTATTGAGAATTTATTATTCCCATTATTTACATGATTTCCATTAATAATATAATATAATGGAACTACATATCTCTTTTAATGAATCCCATTACTATATCCTCAAATGACTATTTTTTTAAGAGACGAATAACTTCAATGTAATAGATTTAGTCTATTAATTTTTTTACCATGTTCATTGTATTATGTATGTAATATTAAATTGGAATCAATGTTTTTATAATGTTACCATCAATTTTATTAATTGTTTCATCCTCCTTGTTAACATATTCAAAAAATATCATTCCATAAAATCACATTGAATATAATCAAAAGATTTATAAAGGGGTAATATTTTGAAATAATCCCATTTCATGCAATATATTTCATCAAAATCAATTATATTTTTAATCCATTACCACCATTGATCGAAATCTCCATTTAAATGATGAAATATTATAATGAACTTATCCCAATCACAATATTCCAAATCAATAAATATATTATCAATCAAATTAATCCTTTAATCATCCACTAATTCATGACTGGTTATATTGGAATATATAAGTAACACCCCAAACTTCCACGATACGCTTCTCTTTAAATAATACAATAGCTTTCATTGTTTGCATGTTCGAAATTCTAAAACATCACGACAAATCAATGTAGCCATTATGAATAGTAATACCCACCTTTTGAAATTTAATAAATTTTAGTATTCAAATAGGACTTCATTTTTTGATTCGGAATATCAAAATTATCCTAAGTTAAAGTTTTCATTTTTTTCTGAGATCTTCCCATTTTTTATGAATAGTGTAAAATATTAAACATTAATTAAAAACATATTTTTTAATCAAAAAAATTTATAGTGATAAATCATATTATTTAGTGGTTTTAAAGTATAATTAGAATATATTTTTACCATTTTATCCAATGGTGGTCATTAGAATTAATTTCACATTCATATTGGACATAAACAATTGTCAATCTTTTGATTGATATTCTCTAATAAAAACACTCTTTTTGTTTTAAAAATGGGAATTAATTATAAAATTAATTAATGAAACATATATGATTTGAATTTGGTAAAATTGTCATCACCACTGAATTTGGAATATCAAATATAGATCAGGGAGAATTTTTGGTATTTTTGTGAAAAACATCATTTTTTGATGAATAATGAAACCAATAAGTGGTAGTTAAAAACCGATTTTTCATTTATATGAAATTTTATGGAATATATGAATTTAATTTCAAAAATCCAACATAAATGGTTGTAATTAGGAAATAAAATGTGGTTCAATGGGAAGAAAATAATTTTTGGTGAATAGTTTCTTTTCAGTTTTATTAATCATGATTAGAGGTAATCAGAGTAATTTAAGGTAATTATAATGTTATAATAATATAAAATTAACATGACACATGTCCTACTATTATTGGAGGACTCATGGACGACCACGAAAATCCCATTGTCAATTTTTTGGACCCCATGGAGCCACTTGGGTAAGATAATGACATTAATACATTTTATTTATTGTAAAAAATAAAAATTTCAGAAACATGTATTGTTTTACTAAAAAAAATTTACTAGGGATTCTAAAAGCTATCATTTTAACTATAAATATCCATTGTAAGGCTAAAAATATTTCCTACATCATGGTAATTGATTTATAATTTTTGGGCATCAAATAAATAAATTTATTTATCACACTATGATGATGCAGTGATTATCTCATTAATGAACGATTTAAATAAAATGAAAAGATAAGGTAAAATATACGACATAAACTTGTCTAAATCCTATTGTATGGTTGGATTTATAACCCTTATAACTTTATCCTAGAAATATATCATTGTGGGACCTTTAAAATCCGAAAATTATTTCATAATAATGTAACATTTCATGACATTCCCAGAGTTCCCATCCTCTCCTATTATAAAAGCCCCCCACCTCTACCACCTTATTAACACCTACCAAGCCATTTGGCTCGGCCAAAGACTACCCAAATACTCTCTCAACGTCCCTATTTTACTCCTAGAAGCCTCACATTGGGCAGAAGTCTTACCAATGATGCCTTTGGCTCAAATCAAAAAGAATTACCCGATTTTAAGGTAATGTCTTCTATTATGTTCTTCTATTTTATTTTGCTTCTCCAACACCTTAAAATATTTTTATTACATTATTTTGTATCAACACCATTATCTTCAATATAATAGTATGTCGTTATGAGAATAATTTGATTTACATTTATGCACACCTTCATCTAATGGTTAAAGAACATATTGTTTCTGTGGGTGGAGAATTACTGTCTCACGAAACGATGATTGTTCAAAAAAAATTTAACACCTCTCATGGTGGACATTATGATGAAAATATTTCAATATATGATATTTTTTTTATGTATTCCTTATGCTCCTTTATTTTTCATTTATGGAAAAACATTATGAATTCCATTATGGGTAAATGTGATTAATTCATTTTAGGAAGTGCGGACTACCGCCCCCTGAAGGTGATTTGAATCCTTAATGCCATATATGGGACATATAAAGTATGGATTTAATGATATTATATATTATATTATACTATAATGATAATATACCTTTATATCATTATGATTTAACTCCATTAAATATTAAATAGAAATGAAAGTATCTTTCATGTGTACGTACAACATACCGTCTCCATGAACGGTGCATTTCATTTCATACATATAAATGTTATGTAATATTATAAATTCCCATATATAATGTATATATATGATATATATTATATCCACATCATGCATATAATTATGGAGATAATGGATATTCTATCACATAAACATCTTGAAATTATAAGAAGTTTATTGTTGACCCAAGTACCAAAGGTTGAAAAAACGACCGTTATTAACTTAAAAGACTACATTATT
Organism: Viscum album; assembly: GCA_963277665.1. Taxonomy (NCBI): domain Eukaryota; kingdom Viridiplantae; phylum Streptophyta; class Magnoliopsida; order Santalales; family Viscaceae; genus Viscum; species Viscum album. The sequence goes on from OY728120.1 coordinate 2,111,958,143, forward strand.
TTCATTACATGGTAATAAGTGATTTAAAAGGGATAATGAACTTGAAAAAGGTTCTTAAGAATGAAGATATTAACTATAGTTTATTATTTAGGAGATTAAATAACGATCGAGTCAAGTCGGACATGAGGTAAGGGACTTCATCTCAATCTCCTTTTATTGAGGAATATTTCGTTTTATACACAAAATTCCTTTATACGGTGTATAAACCCATTTTAATTTTAATTTTATTCAAAAGAAATCTTTTTGAAAGAAATATTTTTACTAAACGAAAAAAAGAATTTTGTCTTACTTATGCGGCGACAACGACTTTTCCGCCGCCGTGACCATATTTGAGCTTCATCTTCCTCTTCAAGCCATAACATATTTTATGAAATATAAATACCATGTTTTAATTTTCATTGATTTTGGTATTGAAAATGGTTTTGATAATGTTTTTATGATATCAATGTGTTGTATTTATATCTTGTGATTGAAATGTGGAAATGTTATGTTCCCTTTATGCATGTATTGTGTGATACGATTATGTTATAGTTCTTGGGATTTGGTTATGATATGTTTAATCCTTTTCATATAAGGAATTAATTGGTCTAAATATATGACGGGTGGTTCCTGCTATAGCTCCTTGAGGAAACATTAGGTCTCATCAGACAAAATAGTGTCTTGGTCACGACCCTGACGAAATCTTATTTGTAGTCTTGGAACGAGGCCTTGGATACATGGTTATGATAGTCTGGAATTATGCATTCCATCATAATGAAATTGGTTATTGATATTTCATATGATTATTCGAATAAAATAATATCAATGTGAAAATGTAAATTGCATTATTTCATTTTATTTTTTCCATATTATGATGAAGTTCAAGTTTAAAAGTCTTTTGTTTTAGTTATATATTTCCTTAAATTTTTATGTTTATTTATGTATGTTTCCACTATATTGTTGTCCTTACTGAGCATCTAAGCTCACCCCTTTCTATGTTTTATCTTTCCCAAGAAGTGAAGATGTGTATTATTATTTACCTGTAGGGATAGTCTAAGTGATAATGGTGTTCAAAAGGGGGAATGATGTTGTGTTTGTTTTTATTACATGATGTAATGTAAAACATATGAATGTATCTAGGGTTTCAAGGATACTAAACTAATCGGTCATTCGAGACGTGATCCTTTGTGATCATGCCAATGTTATGTAATAATGCACTAACTCTAGGTAACTAGGGTTGAGGAGTTACAGTTGGTATCAGAGGCAGTTTATTACTAACCTTGGTAGCTAGATTTAGATAAACTCTGATTAGAGCACATAGCCCTAAGATAGACTTTGGGGATTAGTATAGAAGAACATCCTAGAATTTTTGTATTATAGAGATTTTGTGAGTTTTCCGAGAAATAAAACCCTCCCTAGATACAAGTAGGTGGAGGAAGCTATGGCACAGATGTAACTTGGCGTAAAACCCAAAAACACTTTTTTGAGATAGACTCGATCTAGAACTGGTGCACGATAATGGGCCTTACTACACTCTTGGTTTCAACACTCCCGGGGGATATTCTTAGGATAATTATCAATTTCTTTACAAACCATTATGAAGGGTTTATGAGTATATACCTCCTCAAAGAAAAACATTTTTATGATTTTGGATTATATACGTAAAATGTTCAATTTATGTTAGGTGTTTTCAAAGTTTGTTATTATGTATTTCGATTCATAAACTAATCTAGTTTATGACATTATTTAGAAATGGCTCCTAGTGGAAGGAATGGAAACTGTATCAATGCACACACTCCATGTTGGTATTTCCCTCCTGCTCAAGATAATTTTAAGGGAGAAGGTGATACATCTGGTGCTGATCATCTAATCACCATATTGGGACAACTCACTAATGTTATGAATAATAACCTTACACGTATGAAGAACCCTGATCCACAGCATGGAGGGTCAATGTTAGATCTCTTCATGAGGAAACAACCACCAACATTCAATTGGAGTACAAATACCTTAGTAGTTGAGCAATGGATAAATTATTTTGAGAAAATATTCCATGCCTTGGGGAGTAGTGAAAGGGATAAGGTTATCATGGCTATTTACCGCCTCACTAGAGATGTTGATCAATGGTGGTCATTGATTCAAAACCCAAATGATGATGATGAAGTATCAAATATGGAATTGAGGGAGTTCAAATAGACTTTCTTAGAAATATAATTTCCTCATGACCATCGAGTAGATATGTAAAGGAAATTTCTGAGTCTGAGACAAAAGGAGGATGAGAATGTCGCATAGTATAAGGCCACCTTTACAAGGTTAGCGAGGTATGCTGCACATTATATACGTAACCCAAGAATTAATATTTATCATATCATTTATGGGTTAAAACCATTTCTCCATTGAGCATTGGTCTCACAATCCTTCTCATTATACAAAGACATTGTCTCATGTGCTATTAAGATGGGAAAGGAATTCTCTAAGTCTTACGACTTTAAAGAAAAGGAAGAGAAGATGAGATTTGATGATCACTCTGGAAATGGAAATAAGGGGAAGAAGGTAAATGTTTATTATCCATTCTGTATTAAATGTGGGAAGAAGCACCTACGTATTTTCTTGAAAGGAATGAGATTCTGTTACAAGTTTGGTGAAAAAGGTCACCATGCTCGTCATTTCAAGGGGAAGAAAGAAGCCTCATATGTTCAATGCTAAAATTGCAGGGATATGGGACATTATGCAAATTAATGTCCTAAGTGTTAGGGGATCATACTTCAGAAATGGCCAAGGGATCAAGGAAAATCATATGATATCACTACTGCTGAGGTAGAAGTTCTGAAAGATGTGGTGGCAGATTCTTTGAGCAGAAAAGATCATGGAGTTTTGAACAATAGGAGAATTGAAAGGGATCATATTTTCATGGATCTAGTTATGATGGACATGGGAATAACTATGGAGGGTGAAACATCTATTCTTTTTCAAATTATTTTCAAACCATCCTTACTAGAAAGGATTAAGAGTTCTCAGACCGATGATGAAGAGTTTCAAAAGAAGATTAAAGCTGTGAATGATGGGAGATTGAGTGACTTTGTGTATGAAGATGGAATTTTGTAATTTGGGAAGATACTTTGTGTTCCCAATATAGCTGGTCTAAAAAGGGAATTATTGGATGATGCACATAGTTCCAATTTCTCTATACACCCAGGTTGCACTAAGATATATAGAGATTTGAAAGAACATTTTTTGTGGGACAACATGAAGAGGGAGATTGCGGATTTTGTGTCAAGATTAGTGGTTTGTCAATAAGTGAAAGCTGGGAGGCAACTTTCTAGAGGAGTAATGCAACATATTCACATACCTGAGTAGAAATTGGATAATATTATGATAGACTTTTTCATGGGACTACCAAATACTCCAAGAAGGGATGATGGAATATGGGTCATTGTTGACCATCATACCAATTCAGCACATTTTCGTGCTATAAGAGAAGATTTACCACTTGAACGTTTAACAATACTTTATATCGTCTACGTTGTAAGACTTAATGGAGTACCCCTATCAATTTTTTCAGATCATGATCCCTGTTTTACATCAAGATTCATGAAAATTATTCAGAATGCCCTGGATATTGAACTTCGTTTGAGCACTGCATACCACCCTCAATGAGATGGACAACCAGAACAGACTATTCAAACCTTAGAAGACATGTTGAGATCGTGCTAACTTGACTTTAATGGTATGTTGGATCAATATTTAACTCTGGTAGAATTTTACTTTAACAATAACTTCCATTCAAGTATTCAGATGGCACCATATGAAGTGTTATACACAAAGAGATGTTGCACACCAACCTATTGGGATGATGTTGTTGAATGAAAACTTTAAGGCCCAAAACTTGTTGAGGACACGATGGAATAGGTGAACGTAATCCAAAACCACATCAAAATAGCTCAATGTAGGCAGAAGAGCTATGTCGATAACTGAATGAAGGATTTGGAATTTCAGGTAGTAGATCATGTTTTCATGAATGTATCTCCATGGAAGGGAGTTATACGATTCAGTATGATGGTAAAATTAAGTCCCAGGTACATCAAACCATTCAAAATTCTAGAATGAATTGGGAGTGTAGCATACCATTTGGAAATGCCTCCAAGAATCTATAAAGTTCACGATGTGTTCCACGTATCACTGTTGGGAAAATACATGCCTGTCCGAAAGCATGTACTCACATATCAGAAATTAGACATGGAACCCGATCTATCTTATTGTGAAGATCCTATCAGGATTTTGGATATGAGAGAACATGTGCTGAGAAACCAGATGACTCATCTCGAAAAAGTTCTATAGAGGAACCATAAGATGGAAGAAGCAATGGGGGAACCCGACGAACGTATGATGAATAACCACACAATTCGTTTTATGCAGTAATACTCTAGAAATGTCAATGACGTAATTATTTAAAAGAGGGGATAATGTAACAACCAAAGCTTCCATGATACTCTTCTCTATCAGTAATGCAATAGCTTGCATTGTACGCAAGTTTGAGTTTCTAACACACCGCGACCAATCAAATTAGTCGTTATGAATAATAATACCAAAATTTTGATATTTTATAAATTTTATTATTCAAATTTGACTTCATTTTTGGATTCTGAATATCTAAATTATCCTATGTTGAATTTTCTTTTTTTTTTGAGAACTTCCATTTTTTTATGAATAGAGTAAAATACTAAACTTTGATTAAAAACATATTTTTTAATAAAAGGAATTTATAGTGATAAATCATATTATTTAGTGTTTTTAATGTATAATTAGAATATATTTTTATCAAATTATCCAATGGTGGTCATTATAATTAATTTCACTTTGAAATTGGATATAAACAATTGTCAATCTTTCGATTGATATTCTTTCTTAAAAACACGCTATTAGTTTTGAAAACGGGAATCAATTTTAAAATAAATTAATGAAACATATATTTTTTTAATTTGGTAAAAAATGAATCATCTTTGAATTTGGAATATCAATTAAATCATAGGGTAAATTTTTTTTATTTTTATGAAAAACATCAATTTTTGATGAATAGTGAAACCACTAAGTGGTAGTTAAAAATGGATTTTTTGATTAAATGAAATTTTATAGCTTCTGTGAATTTAATTTCCAAAATCCGACATACATGGATGTAATTAGGATGTAAAATCTGGTTCAATGGGATGAAAATATTTTTTGGTGAATAGTAGCTTTTGAATTTTATTAACAGTGATTAGAGGAAATTAGAGTAATTTAATGAAAAAATAATGTTATAATAATATGAACATACCTTGACACATGGTCTACTATTTTTGGATGACTCATGGCTGACCAAGAAAATCCATTTTTCAATATTTGGGACCCCATGGAGCCACATGGGTAAGATAATGACATTAATACCTTTTATATAAAGTAAAAATAAAAATGTCACAAACATGTATTGTTTTAGTAAAACAATTTTTACAAGGGGTTATACAAGTTATCTATTCGATTATAAATATCCATTGGAAATATAAAAATATTTCATACATCATGGTAATTTCTGTATAATTTTTCGGCTTTAAATAAATAAATTTATTTATCACATCATGATGATGCAACAATTACCTCATTAATGAACAATTTAAACAAAATGAAAAGATAAGGTAAAATATAAGACATATAATTGTATAATGCCTATTGGATTTGTGTATTTATTACCCTTATCACCATAGCCTCGAAATATATCGTTGTGGGACCTTTAAAATCCGAAAATCATTTCATAATAATGTAACATTTCATGACTTTCCAAGAGTGCCCCTCCTCTCCTCTTATAAAAGGCCCCCACCTCTACCACCTTATTCAAACCTTCAATGCCATTTATCTCTGCCAATCTCTATCCAAATAATCTCTCAACATTCCTCTATTACTCCATTAAGCCTCACCTTGGGATGAAGTCTTCCCAAGGAAGCCTTTGGCTCAAATCAAAAAGAGTTACCAGATTTTAAGGTAATGTCTTCTCTTATGTTCTTTTTGTTTATTTTTCTTCTATAACCCCATAAACTCTTTTTATTCATTATTTTTGTAAAAAAACCAGTATTTTCAATATAATAGTATGTTTTTATGAGAAGTATTTTATTTACACTTACACACACCTTCATCTAATGGTTAAAGAACATAGTGTTTCTATGGGTGGCGAATTACTGCCTCACGAAACGATGATTGTTCAATCTTATTTTAACACCTCTCATTGTGGCCATTATGATGAAAATATTTCCATATATGATATATATTATGTTTATGTTTTCCTTATTCTCCTGTATTTTTCATTTATGGCATAACTTTATGATTTCCATTACGGGTAAATGTGATAATTTCATTTTAGTTAGTGCGGACTACCGCCCCCTCAAAGTGATTTGGATCATTAATGCCATATGTGGGATGTATAAAGGATGGAGTTAATGATATTATATATGATATTATATTGTAATTATAATATACCTTTATATAATTATGATTTCATTCCATTAAATATGAAATAGAAATGAAAGTACCATTCATCTGTTCGTACGACTTACCGTCTCTATGAACAGTGCATTTCATTTCTTACCTCTAAATGTTATGTAATATTATAAATGTATGTATCTACTGGATATATATGATATATATGATATCTAAATCATCAATATAATTCAGGAGATAATGGATATTATACCACATAAACAACTTGTAATTATAAAAAGTTTATTATTGACTCAAGTACAAAAGGTCGACAAAACGACCGTTATTAACTTATATGACTACATAATTTTCATAACATTGTAATAAGTTATATAAAAGGGATAATTAAATTTAAAAAGGTTATTAATAAATTATATATTAACTCTAGTTTATTATTTAGGATATTAAAGAACGATCGAGTCAAGTCTGATACAAGGTAATGGACTTCGTCTCAATCTCCTTGCATTGAGGAATATTTTGTTTTATACACAACATTACTTTATACGGTGTATAAACCCTTTTGAGTTTTAATTTTATTAAAAAGAAATATTTTTATATGAATCATTTTTACTAAACGACATAATGAATGTTTTTTCTTATGTATGCGGCAATAACGACTACTTCACCATCGTGACCATTATTTGAGCTTCGGCTTCCTGTACAAGCCATAACTTTTTTTATGAAAAAAACAGGTTTAACTTTTCTTTTATTTTGGTATTGAAAATGGTATTGATAATGTTTTTATTATATTAATTTGTTGTATTTATATCTTGTGATTGTAATGTGGAAATTTTATGTTCCATTTATTCATGTTTTATGTGATACGAATATGTTACGGTTTTGGGAATTGTTTATGATATGATTAGAATGTTTCATATAAGGAATGCATTGGACATAATAAGTGACGGGTCGAGCCCGCTATAGATCCTCGATGCATCAGTAGGTCTCATGAGACAAACTAGTTTCATGATACAAGGATTTGACAAAATCTGATTTATAGTCTTGGCACGAGGCCTTAGCTACGTGGTTATGATTGTCTAGCATTATGCATTCATGTAGGACCAAAATAAGGATGTAGATGCTCAATATACAAGAGGGGGGGGGGTGAATTGTACACTTTAAAAATTTACTTAAACAAGGAAATATCTATGTTTAACAAATTTAAACTCATAAAATTCACAACACCTCTAACACCAATTGTAGTATTGATATAGGATATGAAGTTACAAACTTCTAGTTCTATGCACTTGCTTGAATCATGAAAGTTATTCGGAAAAAGTGGTTCCGAAAATATGGATCTGGAATTTGAAACTTAACCAAAGTTTACAATATGAGATTCTACCTTAAAGTATATAGAATCTAAACTAATCAGAGTACAAGTGTAAGGAAGTATAAGAAGGTTATACTTTCCTTACAATACAAAATTGCAGTGGAAAAAAAATTTAGTAAAACTACACTTAACAATATATAAATAATTTAACCCAAAGAGAAGGGTATACAACAACCTTGGATAAAGGTCCATTGATTTATACAATCAAGCAAGCCTATCTTACCCACACGAGGGTAAGCCCTTGATACGAAGATCAGAGTCTCTGTCTTGCTATCCCTATAATCCCTCAACCTCAAGGTAGTTGGAACCTCTGTCTTCCTCCGCAAGGAAGCCATCGAACTTCAAGGTAGTCGGCACCTCTATCATCATATCCTTAGAATCTCTCATATGTAAACCCCACCATTCGGAGTCGCACGAAACAATCTGAACGAGTAGCTCAGTACGCACAAAGAATTAAAAGCTTCTATCTCTAGAAATCACCTTAACGGTGTGTGGCCTCTAGAGTGATCAACTTCAGTTGTTGTATGAGCTCTTTCAAATGATCTCCTATTTATAGGCTCGGCTGGAATGGTCAGCTCCATCCTCCAATCGTCATATTTTCATTAAATTTTGGAGGGGCCTGTACATGTATAACAAAACCAAGGGTTAGTTAGAAACAGAATGGACGATATCATTTTATAACAAAATATGTGTAACTGAAAGAATGACATCGTTTTATAATGAAGAGAGTGTAAGCATAAACAAAACTAAAGATCGAAATGTAGGAAAATAAAAGCTTGGAGTCTAAAAAAATTGAATTCTGAGTCTATAATAAAAAGGATATTCAGATTCTGTTTTATACGAATTCGGAACCTGAATTCCGTAGAAATCCGACGTCTGAATTTCTTTGGAAATTCGGAGTCTAGTTTCATCAGAGTTCAGAATATGAACTTACAGAGTTTAAAGTTGAACTCATAATAGTTTGGAGTCAAACTCATAAATGTTCGGAGTTGAAATTATATATGTTCGGAGTCCCACTAGTAAAAGTTCAGAGTCCATAATTCGGATTTTAACTTTGTTAGAGTTCGTATCCAGATTTCTGAATGGAACTTTATTAGAGTTTGTATCCTGATTTCAGAGTGGAACTTCATTACAGTTCATATTTAGATTTCACAGTGGAACTTCATTACAGTTCATATCCATAATTTGGAGTGGTACATCATTACAGTTCATTTCCATAATTTCGAGTGGGTCTTCATTACAGTTAATATCCAGAATTCGGATCCAAAAAAAAATTCTTCATATCATAGCATTATATGATTCTGAGGTTTGGGGTATGAATCTGATTTTTATAATTAAGAAAAATATTTCTATGTATAATGAAATATAGGTTAGGGTAAATTTACTTTAAGGAAGGAAATTTTCCTTAGGGAAGTAAAATATAGATTTTCTTAAGTATAATGTGTTTGTGATTTTCAAAACAAGAAGGAATGGAAAAGTCATAAGGAAAACATTATTAAATCAAAAATATCCCCCTTTTCGGAAAGCACAAACATCCTTACGAAATAGAATATAAGGAATTTGAAATTTTTAATTAGACATTGAAATTAAAACTTATCTCCCTTGTTCATGGATGATAATGAATACAACTAACTCCCCCTTAGGCATTGAAACTATAAGGATTGTATTCTAGATTTCCGGAGTGGTGTTTTTATTATCGTGGGAATGAAAAAAATAGTAATGATAAACTCCCCCTTTCTTTAAGGATATCTTCACTTAGAAAATTTTACTTCTCTATTTAAAATTTTTCCTTCTCCTCTTTTAAGTAGTTATTTTTCTTTCACCCTTTTTGTGATTTTAAAAAATAATTTAAGGGAATGGAAAACAAATAGAGTACCTAAAACATTAGTATATAACAATACAAGATACAACCAAGAAACAATTTCATTAGATATGAGAAAATTTTTACAAGAAAAGAAAAATAAAACAATAGATCAGATTGAGTGTATTTGTCTTAATTTTCCTTCGGAATTAGCTTCTTCAACAACATTTTCAGTTTCTTAAAATCTCTTTGATCCTCCTCAGCTTGCTTCTCCAAAGATTTTATCTTTTCATCTTGATATTTAAAAACATATTCCTTAGACTTCATGGAATCTTCTTGCTTCTTCACTAACTCATCTTACTTTACAAGTCGTTTTTCGAGCTCAATCCGGAGATCTCTATCCCATATAAAATTTTGAGAAAAAGAGTTAGCCTTGCCATTTATTTCCATCACTTGTTGATTTCGATAACATTGTTCAATGATCAGCTCATCCTGAAGATTCATAATATTGTTATCCTTGGTGTCAAAGGCATCTTTTACCGCATTCTGAAAGTGTTCAAAATCATCCATGTCTTCTCAATTTTCTTAGACCACAAAGTGATTTTGCTGAATGATTTCTTGTGTACATCATAATTGATAAGGAAATTTCTATGGTCAGCATAAATCATTATACACTTATCCATCACCATAGAAAAGGATTATGACTTCTGATTCAAACTATGTTGAAGCATCTGGCATCTAATGTTTATAGTGAGAGATATCAAAATAGTGTCCACTAAATTTTTCAAAGATTCAACATCAAAGTCATGGCCATGTGCTGATGACTCCGAATCATAGACCTTCCTTAGAGATTTTTCATCTTCAATTTGCACCAACATCCTTTTAGAAGAACCACCAACTTCTTTCTTTCGGATGATATATTTAATTACTGTGTCCATGATCACTACCCTACCTTTATCTATTTTCAGAATATGATGATCATATGGAGATTTTTCCTCACTCTTTGATAGTTGAACAATCCGGTCTTCATCAATTTTTTCCTTTTCTATTCCTTCTTCAAGATAATGCTTCTCATAGCTTACTTCCTCATCATATAAAACATTTTCCCTCTATTCCTCTTTCTTATCATCATCCTTCATATTCTCTTTCTCAACTCCATTTCCTGGAGTGACTAATTTTGCATATTCATCCTTTTCTAGAAAATCTTTTACTTGTTTGATCATGTCATCCAGATCATCACTTCCTTCTTCTTCTTCTTCATCATCATCCTCAACAACCTCTTCCTCTATTTTTTCAGTAGCTTCTTTTTCTACTTCTTCATCTACATCATTTCCATTAGACTTTTCTAGAGTGGATTACTTCTTCCCAAGATTCTCTGGTAATGGTTGGACATCAATGTTTTCTGAAATTGGAATCTTCTCAGAGGCTATTTTAGTGGCTTTCAAGAGAGATTGAATAATCTCTAACTCTGACATCTTCTTCATCTTATTTTTCTCTTTTTCATGCTTTTCTAACTCTTCAGCAGCTCTCTCTTTTAAGGCCTTATCCTCAGTAGGGTCCAATCCGAACTGTGGATCCCCTACTTTTTTCTTCTCTTTGACTTCTCTCCATTTAGCAGCTACCTCATCTGGATATGCTTTCTGTTTTTTCGGATTGGGTGGTGTGGACTGGGTTTCCATAGCTTTGGGGTTTTTCCTTCAGCAACCACATTTTATTTCTTTCTCTTCTTAGTAATTTTATTCACTGGGTCATCTTTTTCCACATTTTCAAAAATGGTCTCAGCCTCTTCCTCCGGAAAACTATAAAACTCTCTTGCTTCTTTAGAAAAAACCATATTCATTCTATTCAGCGTATCATCACTGACAAACATAAGCTTGTAATTCCTTTGCTAGGAAGTTCAAGAAACCTTGAATGAATCACAACATCTGTGGATAAGATTAGAAATCCCGGCCAGATACATTATGATATGAGATTTCAGATTCCCTTCTTTGATATTCTTAACTATAATATAATCATGCCTCATCAGATTTATCTTCCTTAGATTTACAATGAAATCTATGATGTAAATGGTACTTTTCTTCAGATTATCCTTATCACCCCTTCATGGTATGAGGAAACCTTGTACACACAGCTTTTGAATCGAATTTTTCGGAGAGATATGAGCAGTCTTAGCAGTCTTGGAATCTTCCTGGATCATCTGGAAGCTTATGTGAACAAAACTCAGCTTTACCTTCATAAGAAAAACCCACTAGTCTTGCATCCTTGGTGTAAGATAATTTGTATGTCTTCCCAAAAGACTTGAAAGAAAAGAAATCTCTTCCATCTTCCTCAAGGAAGGAAAGAGACTCATAGAAATCAATAAGTAAATATGTATAAACCAGATCCATTTTCTCTGGAATCAATAAGAAAACCTTTTTCCAAGCCATTCAATTTTATATTCTTAGATATAAGAGAATCATAATTGAATATTCTTGGATGCACTAACCTCTCCCTGTAAACTTACCATTTTCAGATTGGTTATGAGGTAGACATATCTTGGGAAGTAGCATCAATAGACATTCGAAATGGAGAATTCTGGAAGATTTGGAACAGGCTTTGACAAAGAACTGAATGGCCCTTAAGAATATAGTTAAGGCTTTGAGATGCAGAATCATTGAAAAAACTGATGTGAGATGACACTTAGGGGTCCAATTTATATAGGTGTTGAGATGACGGTTCAGTTTCCACGGTTGATCGAACGGTAGAGATACATTGAGATTTGATCGGATGGTTGAGATACAGACCGCAAGGAAAACTTGACTCCGATCTTTTCAGGTTGTAAAAAAAACATTCGGATTAAAGAAAACAAAAATCCAAACAATTTTAAAACCCATAAGAAAAACACTAGCAAGTAAAATATCTTTACAAAGACTTAAGTAAGGAAATCATACCGTTCGGATTGGCTAGAAGGATTGTTCGTAATTGGTAATATTCTTCATGAGGAAGATTTAATTAAGAAAAAATCATTACGAAAAACTTCATTACAAAAATTCATAGTACGAAAATTTCATTACGAAAGTTTATGTATGAAAATTTCATGACGGAAATTTCAGTTCTCGAAATTTTCCTTATGAAAAATATAGTTTCCAAAATTTCCATTCTGAAAATTTCAGTTCAGGAAATTTTGAAAAACTGCATACCAAAAATTTGTGTTGAAAAAGATTGAAAAAAAACTGACTACGAAAATTTTGATTACAAATGCTTGAAAAAAAGATACTAAAAAATTTTGTATGTGCTAACATGAAAATGTACCACCCCCCCCCCCTATGAAAATGAGTTTATTACTATAAGAAGAATTGTTCAAAAATAAGTTAATGAAGAAAGATTACCTCACAATTATCATTCCTAACTTCTGTTTAATGTATTCAAATATATCAGAGGGTAAGGATTTTGTGAAAATGTCAGCAAGTTGATCTTGAGTTCCGATAAACTGAAGAATGATAACTCCTTTTAGTGTGTGATCTCTAAGAAAGTGATGCCTAATATCTATGTGTTTTGCAAAGGAGTGATATTCATGGTTTTTACTAAGGTCAATGTAACTTTTTTTATCACACGAAATTTGAGTCTTTGTAAAACTCAAGCCATATTCTGTCCGTGTGTGTTGCATCCACAACACTTGATCACAACAACGTCCAGCTTCTATATATTCAGCTTCAGTAGGGGAGAGGGCTATAGAGTGTTGCTTCTTGCAGGACCAATACTATAATGAATCTCCTAAGAAATGAAAATTTCTGTATGTACTCTTTCTATCCATTCTACATCAACCAAATTCAGCATCTGAAAAGATTATTAAAACAAAATCATTTCCAGAAGTATAAAAGAGTCTTGAATCCATGGTTCCCTTTAAATAGAGAAAAATTATTTTCACTACCTTTATGTGAGATTCATTAAGATTGGATTGATATCTTGCACATAAGCATACTGAATACATTATGTATGGATGACTAGTGGTCAAGTATATTATGATTTCTATCATACCCTTAAAAGATGATTGATCTACTGGTTTCCCAGATTCATCAAGATCAAGTGTGTTTGAGGTACTAATGGGAGTACTAATACTTTTACTGTTGTCAAATCCATAATTTTTAAGAAGATCTTTAATATACATATGTTGAGATATAAACTTTCATTCTAGAATTTTAGAAATTTGAAAACCAAGGAAAAATGTTAACTCACCCATCATACTCATTTCAAACTCATATTTCATTAGACATGCAAAAGAATCAGTTAATGATTGCTAAGTTGAACCAAATATAATGTCATCAACCTAAAATTGAACAATCAAAACATTTTTCTTATCTTTCTCTATAAAAATTGTTGGATATTTATTTCCCTTAACATAGTTAATTTGAAGAAAAAAATCATATAAGGCTATCATACTAGGCTCACAGGGCTTGTTTAAGGCCATACAATGCTTTAGTAAGTCGAAAAACATGATTAGGATGTTTTGGGTCTTCAAAGATAAGAGGTTGTTCAACAAAAACTTTCTCTTGAACATAATCATTAAGAAATGAACATTTCACATCCATTTGAAAATGTTTATAATTAAAGAATGATGCAAAGGAATGTAAAATACGAATAGATTCAAGTCTAGCTACTGGAGCATAAGTTGCTTCATACTTTATTCCCTATTATTGATTATAGCCTTTAGCAACTGGTCTAGCTTTATTTCTATCAATGAATCCATTTTGGTCACACTTGTTTCTGAAGACCCACTTTACTCCAATAACAGAAGTTTCCTTAGGTCTTTCAACCAAGGTCTAGACTTTATTCCTTTCAAATTCCTTTCGTTTATCTTTCACGGCATTGATCCAATCATCATCACCTAAAGCTTCATCAGTTATTTTTTGTTTTAATTGGAAAAGAAATTTTATATGTTCTAATTCATTTCTCAAGTATCTTCTAGTCCTTACATGTTGATTTACATCACCAATGATACTATCACTGGGATGATTATTTTGAAACACCTGACATGGGTTTTGTAACACATATTCATCAACATAAGGTAGAAAGTCTTCTGGGGTAATTGTTTCAGAAGTATCTTCTTGATCATTTTCCTTATCAGAAAGATCTTCTATCAAAGGTTGATAATCAGTTTTTTAAAACACATATGAGGGTGTAGGTTGGGATGGTTTAAAAAAAGGATCAGATTCCTCAAATTTTACATGTACTGTTTCCTCAACAGTACATGTAAATTTGTGTAAAACTCTATAAGCATTAGAAGTTGTGGAGTAGCCTAAGAAAATTCCTTCATCAGATTTTGGTGCAAATTTGTATAGATTATCTTTAGTATTCAGGATAAATACTTTGCAACCAAAAACCATGAAATAGGAAATTCTAGGTTTTCTACCGTTCCATAACTCATAAGGAGTTTTATTAAGAAAAGGTCTACTCAAAACTCGATTAATAGTATAAAAAGAAGTACTTACAGCTTCAGCCCAAAAATTTCTAGCTATAGAATATTCACTCAACATGGTTCTAGTTATCTATTGAAGAATTCTATTTCTTCATTAAACTACACCACTTTGTTGAGGAGTTCTAGGTGCTGAGAAGTTGTGAGTAATACATTTTCTAATACAAAATTTTTCAAAATCAGAATTTTGAAATTCTCCTCCATGATCACTATGTATAGTTTTTAGTGGAAGGTTTTTTTTAATTTTAACATGTGCTCTAAAACTATTGAAATAAGAAAAAGCTTCTGAATTCTTTTCTAGAAAATAGACCCAGGTAAATCTACTGTAATCATCTACTCGAACAATCACATTGTATTTTCATCAAATTCTTCCGGTTTGTGTTGGACCAAAAAGATCCATGTGCACCAACTATAATGTATCAATTGTTGAGACTTCACTGATTGACTTCAAACTAGAATTATGTTGCTTTCCATATTGACAATGTTCACAGACTTTAGAAGAATCAAATCTATGCTCCGGTAGATCCCTAATTAAACCTTTCATAAAGAGTTTGAATAGGTTCCTAAGGTTACAGTTACCTAGCCCTCTATGCAATAACCAAGAATATTCTTCCATTGCACTAAGTCAAGGTAAGTATTAGCTCCTATGATCTTCTATGTTCAAAGTGTAAACATTCTCTTGCCTATGGGCAGAAAGTACAAACTCTTCCTTGGAATTGTGTTCTAAGCACTTATCATTCCTAAAATTCATAAGGTATCATTCATCATATAATTGACATATGCTAATGAGGTTGTGCTTAAGACCATTAACAAAAAAAACATTTGAAATAAAGTTTTACCATGAAGAAAAATATTACTTATACCAAAAATATCTCCATGATCATTATCTCGGAATGTTACTTTTCCTCCTTTCGTCTTGATAAACATTTCAAAATAGTTTTTGTTACCAGTCATGTGCCGGGAACATCCACTATCCATGTACCAAGTATTGTTGTTGGTAATTCCTTTATCTTCCTGAAAATAAGAAAGTAATTAGAAATTTGGAATCCAATCTTATTTAGATCCGAGATTTTCAGATAAAATTTTTTTGGGTATCCACATTTGTTTAGAGAAATATTCTTTATGAAACCCATCAGATTGAACTTTATTTAAAGAAAAAATTCACTTCCAATACCAACCACTTTGACACTTAATGAAAAAATGGGCTCTAGAAGGAACAAAATAGTTGTTTTTGAAAACTAGTTTTTGGTGAGGATAACATAATCTAGTACTGTCTCAATTAGTTTTATTTTGAGAATAATTCATGTCAAAATTTTCCTTCCCTAGGGTAAATTTCTCAAGTAGCTTCTTAAGATAAAAAATTTAGGATTTTAGTCTAATGACTAAATTCATATCCTCAGGAATAATTTCTTTAGAGTTATATTTTTCTACAAAAAATCTTATTTTTGAAATAGAATTCTTATGCTCTTTAGAAAGTTCTTCATTATCAGAATTTTCTTTCCCATGGTATTCAAAATGTTTTTCTATATGAACTTCTTTATCATGATGATCTGAAGAAAAATCTGAAATCTTTTTTTATGAACTTTTTCCCTAGTATTTTCCTTGTCTAATTTCGTAGAAATGTTAAATTTTTTTGCTTCATGTAACATGGAAAATATAGATACTTTTTCATATGAAGATTTTCATTTTCTGAGGATGATGTATCTTTATTAGAGGTACTATTTTTGGAATAGTAATTCTTATTAAGAGATAAATTTGTTAAATCATTGACACAGCATACCTTGTCTATAAGACATGTATATCGAAAAGAACTATTAGCAATGAATCCCATATTCTTCGAAGATGATGAATCATATTCTGAGGATTCACTCTCTAAAGAGTCTCCACAGCTAGCCCTCCATGTAGTATTAGCTTTCAAGCATTTCTTAGCTTTAGATTTATAAAAATTATTCATGTTACATTCAGAATGCCTCTCTTTTCTTTCATTCTTTATATGCATAGGGAAATCAGGTCGTATGTTTCCACTTCTCTTGCAATCATAGAATGTGACCTCTGATTCTTTCTTATATTTTTTTTTTCTTCTTTTTATACCTGCAATGGAAATTTCTTTGACCAGCTATCTTGTTCATTCTTCGAGCCAGATTAGCTAACTCATTTTCTGAGACTTCACTCTCACTAGATTCGGATTGGATAGTAACCTTCATAGACTTGGATCTTGTTACTCTCTCAGGAGTCTTAGATTTCATGTGATTTGATGTTGTAGTAAAATCTATAGTACCATTCCCATTTTTCTTCTTGATATTGTCAGCATCTCTCTTCATTCCTATTTCATGTTGGAGAAGATTTCTAAAGAGCTTGTCTATGGTAATTTGATTGACCTTCATATTCTCATAAATTGTTGTTATCATTGATTCCCACTCACTGGGCACAATATCAATAATCTTTTTCACAAGATCATCATCATCTAGACCTTTCTCTCCCATAGATTTTAGTCTATTCATGATAGTCATAAGCCTTTGATTTACATTGCGTGTATGTTCCCCATATGGAAAGTTAAAACCATGATATTCTTCTCTCAACATATCTCTTGTTGTCTCTATGACTTTGGATGTACCAAAATGAGTAACATAAAGTTTCTTCCATATACTGTTAGCTGTTTCAAATGAAGAAATTAGGCTATATATGTTCCTGGTCATTGAACATAGTAGAGTATTGTGTACCTTATAGTTTAATTGATAATCAGGCTTATCTTGGATTGTGAAAGAAATAACTTATTTTTCACGAATTTGATAACCTCCTATAATCATAACAAAGTTATCTATTCCAGTATTGATAATGAATGTCTTCATTTGATCTATTTAGTATTAATAATTTTCACGAACTATCCTCGGGGCCCGTGTCGTGACTACCCCAAGCCCGCCTTCCATATGCCAGGGGCTGGCGACTAGCACCAAGGCGTAAATACCGGTAAAAGGGGAAGGAATTGCCTTTGTAAAGCAAACAAGCACCATAGAGTAAGCAAGCATAAAGTAAACACTAAGTGAAAACAGAGTACAACTGGAAGTGAGGAAAAGTAAGTGGGCCAGTATACAAAGACAAACTGAAAGTAAAGTACAACTCGAAAGGGAAAATAGAAACTGTAAAGTAAAAGCTGCTACACCGAGCTGTCCACTGGAAATCCCACCTGAAGGGTGGGTACAGATAGCTCCACTGCTCCACGGGTCCCATCGTCCTCTCCGAGTACGTCCTGCCCAGCGGTCCACCTCCAGGTACCGTCCTGCTCTGCAAGCCTCAACCACGATCAACGCTGTCCGTTGTCTGCAACCAACACAATGTAGTGCGGGCATAGCCCGTTCAGGGGTGAGTATAAACTACTCAGTAGGGACCCCGATACCCCTGAAGGTCTCCCAAAATCCACAAAGGATAAACCACAACGGTGAGATACAAACACGAAGTAACAACCGACACTGCTTAGGTATATGCCCATACATTTACCTAAGTCATCAATTCAAATACGCTCCAACCTCCGAGCCCAATAAAAACTCAGTCCACACAGGAAAGTATATGTATTCCACACAGGAAAGAAAAATGAAATCCACACAGGAAAGTAAATGTATTCCACACAAGAAAGAAAAACGAAATCCACACAGGATAACACAACACAATCCACACAGGAAAGCAACAGGATTCAGCTCACATAGGTATACTTCATCGAAAGACGATAAAGATGATCTCTGATCCATCTAAGTCGTCGGACCCACGAAGGATCGATAGGTAACTAACCCCGCAAAGACCCACACAGGATCGGGCCCACACAGGACCTGTAGGCGCTGGTTCACACAGGACCGCTGAGCGCAAAGACCCACACAGGATCGGACCCACACATGATCGGGCCCACACAGGACCTGTACCACTGATCCACGTAGGATTTGCTGAGTGTTGTAGTCATCGTCGAATCCACCAAGGATCTCTGTACTGTCGTCGTCGCAGTCACAGTAGCAGTAGCAGTCACAGTCGCAGCCAACACTAGGGTTCCCGCACACAGCAATCTCGTTTGGGAGGGTCTGCTACACGAGCCGAGAGTATGATACATCAACTGTCACAAAGTCCAGAGTTGATGTATCCAAAATTTTTGTATCGCCAACCGGAACTCAACGCAACAGAAGGTGCGTCGATCAGACGCCCTGTCTGAGAGTTATTGGCTTTTTCGTTCCAGGGGTCCGGTTGGTTTTTAATGCGAAACCAACCCGACCGTACTCCACCTGAATCCAAACCTCCGGCGGAGTATGCCAAAAGATCCGTCTCACTAAGAGGAATACAAAAAAGCTGACGACACGTCAATCAGACGTCCGTAGCTCAAGATATGAGCGTTTCCGCTCCGAGGGCCCGGTTGGTTTCGTGTACGAACCAACCCGGCCGAACTCAAAGTATTCCGAAACATTGAGTGCGATATACCAAAACGACCGTCTCGATCCAAGGATCGCATCGCCGCTGACGGTTCGTCAATGGAACTTTTTTTATCACACGAAATTTGAGTCTTTGTAAAACTCAAGCCATATTCTGTCCGTGTGTGTTGCATCCACAACACTTGATCACAACAACGTCCAGCTTCTACATATTTAGCTTCAGTAGGGGAGAGGGCTATAGAGTGTTGCTTCTTGCAGGACCAATACTATAATGAATCTCTTAAGAAATAAAAATTTCTGTATGTACTCTTTCTATCCATTCTACATCAACCAAATTCAGCATCTGAAAAGATTATTAAAACAAAATCATTTCCAGAAGTATAAAAGAGTCTTGAATCCATGGTTCCCTTTAAATAGAGAAAAATTATTTTCACTACCTTTATGTGAGATTCATTAAGATTGGATTGATATCTTGCACATAAGCATACTGAATACATTATGTATGGATGACTAGTGGTCAAGTATATTATGATTTCTATCATACCCTTAAAAGATGATTGATCTACTGGTTTCCCAGATTCATCAAGATCAAGTGTGTTTGAGGTACTAATGGGAGTACTAACACTTTTACTGTTGTCAAATCCATAATTTTTAAGAAGATCTTTAATATACATATGTTGAGATATAAACTTTCATTCTAGAATTTTAGAAATTTGAAAACCAAGGAAAAATGTTAACTCACCCATCATACTCATTTCAAACTCATATTTCATTAGACATGCAAAAGAATCAGTTAATGATTGCTAAGTTGAACCAAATATAATGTCATCAACCTAAAATTGAACAATCAAAACATTTTTCTTATCTTTCTCTATAAAAATTGTTGGATATTTATTTCCCTTAACATAGTTAATTTGAAGAAAAAAATCATATAAGGCTATCATACTAGGCTCACAGGGCTTGTTTAAGGCCATACAATGCTTTAGTAAGTCTAAAAACATGATTAGGATGTTTTGGGTCTGCAAAGATAAGAGGTTGTTCAACAAAAACTTTCTCTTGAACATAATCATTAAGAAATGAACATTTCACATCCATTTGAAAATGTTTATAATTAAAGAATGATGCAAAGGAATGTAAAATACGAATAGATTCAAGTCTAGCTACTGGAGCATAAGTTGCTTCATACTTTATTCCCTATTATTGATTATAGCCTTTAGCAACTGGTCTAGCTTTATTTCTATCAATGAATCCATTTTGGTCACACTTGTTTCTGAAGACCCACTTTACTCCAATAACAGAAGTTTCCTTAGGTCTTTCAACCAAGGTCTAGACTTTATTCCTTTCAAATTCCTTTCGTTTATATTTCACGGCATTGATCCAATCATCATCACCTAAAGCTTCATCAGTTATTTTTTGTTTTAATTGGAAAAGAAATTTTAGATGTTCTAATTCATTTCTCAAGTATCTTCTAGTCCTTACATGTTGATTTACATCACCAATGATACTATCATTGGGATGATTATTTTGAAACACCTGACATGGGTTTTGTAACACATATTCATCAACATAAGGTAGAAAGTCTTCTGGGGTAATTGTTTCAGAAGTATCTTCTTGATCATTTTCCTTATCAGAAAGATCTTCTATCAAAGGTTGATAATCAGTTTTTTAAAACACATCTGAGGGTGTAGGTTGGGATGGTTAAAAAAAAGGATCAGATTCCTCAAATTTTACATGTACTGTTTCCTCAACAGTACATGTAAATTTGTGTAAAACTCTATAAGCATTAGAAGTTGTGGAGTAGCCTAAGAAAATTCCTTCATCAGATTTTGGTGCAAATTTGTATAGATTATCTTTAGTATTCAGGATAAATACTTTGCAACCAAAAACCTTGAAATAGGAAATTCTAGGTTTTCTACCGTTCCATAACTCATAAGGAGTTTTATTAAGAAAAGGTCTACTCAAAACTCGATTAATAGTATAAAAAGCAGTACTTACAACTTCAGCCCAAAAATTTCTAGCTATAGAATATTCAATCAACATGGTTCTAGTTATCTATTGAAGAATTCTATTTCTTCATTCAACTACACCACGTTGTTGAGGAGTTCTAGGTGCTGAGAAGTTGTGAGTAATACATTTTCTAATACAAAATTTTTCAAAATCAGAATTTTGAAATTCTCCTCCATGATCACTATGTATAGTTTTTAGTGGAAGGTTTTTTTTAATTTTAACATGTGCTCTAAAACTATTGAAATAAGAAAAAGCTTCTGAATTCTTTTCTAGAAAATAGACCCAGGTAAATCTACTGTAATCATCTACTCGAACAATCACATTGTATTTTCATCAAATTCTTCCGGTTTGTGTTGGACCAAAAAGATCCATGTGCACCAACTATAATGTATCAATTGTTGAGACTTCACTGATTGACTTAAAACTAGAATTATGTTGCTTTCCATATTGACAATGTTCACAGACTTTAGAAGAATCAAATCTATGCTCCGGTAGATCCCTAATTAAACCTTTCATAAAGAGTTTGAATAGGTTCCTAAGGTTACAGTTACCTAGCCCTCTATGCAATAACCAAGAATATTCTTCCATTGCACTAAGTCAAGGTAAGTATTAGCTCCTATGATCTTCTATGTTCAAAGTGTAAACATTCTCTTGCCTATGGGCAGAAAGTACAAACTCTTCCTTGGAATTGTGTTCTAAGCACTTATCATTCCTAAAATTCATAAGGTATTATTCATCATATAATTGACATTTTCTAATGAGGTTGTGCTTAAGACCATTAACAAAAAAAACATTTGAAATAAAGTTTTACCATGAAGAAAAATATTACTTATACCAAAAATATCTCCATGATCATTATCTCGGAATGTTACTTTTCCTCCTTTCGTCTTGATAAACATTTCAAAATAGTTTTTGTTACCAGTCATGTGCCGGGAACATCCACTATCCATGTACCAAGTATTGTTGTTGGTAATTACTTTATCTTCCTAAAAATAAGAAAGTAATTAGAAATTTGGAATCCAATCTTATTTAGATCCGAGATTTTCAGATAAATTTTTTTTGGGTATCCACATTTGTTTAGAGAAATATTCTTTATGAAACCCATCAGATTGAACTTTATTTAAAGAAAAAATTCACTTCCAATACCAACCACTTTGACACTTAATGAAAAAATGGGCTCTAGAAGGAACAAAATAGTTGTTTTTGAAAACTAGTTTTTGGTGAGGATAACATAATCTAGTACTGTCTCAATTAGTTTTATTTTGAGAATAATTCATGTCAAAATTTTCCTTCCCTAGGGTAAATTTCTCAAGGAGCTTCTTAAGATAAAAAATTTAGGATTTTAGTCTAATGACTAAATTCATATCCTCAGGAATAATTTCTTTAGAGTTATATTTTTCTACAAAAAATCTTATTTTTGAAATAGAATTCTTATGCTCTTTATAAAGTTCTTCATTATCAGAATTTTCTTTCCCATGGTATTCAAAATGTTTTTCTATATGAACTTCTTTATCATGATGATCTGAAGAAAAATCTGAAATCTTTTTTTATGAACTTTTTCCCTAGTATTTTCCTTGTCTAATTTCGTAGAAATGTTAAATTTTTTTGCTTCATGTAACATGGAAAATATAGATACTTTTTCATATGAAGATTTTCATTTTCTGAGGATGATGTATCTTTATTAGAGGTACTATTTTTGGAATAGTAATTCTTATTAAGAGATAAATTTGTTAAATCATTGACACAGCATACCTTGTCTATAAGACATGTATATCGAAAAGAACTATTAGCAATGAATCCCATATTCTTCGAAGATGATGAATCATATTCTGAGGATTCACTCTCTAAAGAGTCTCCACAGCTAGCCCTCCATGTAGTATTAGCTTTCAAGCATTTCTTAGCTTTAGATTTATAAAAATTATTCATGTTACATTCAGAATGCCTCTCTTTTCTTTCATTCTTTATATGCATAGGGAAATCAGGTCGTATGTTTCCACTTCTCTTGCAATCATAGAATGTGACCTCTGATTCTTTCTTATCTTTTTTTTTCTTCTTTTTATACCTGCAATGGAAATTTCTTTGACCAGCTATCTTGTTCATTCTTCGAGCCAGATTAGCTAACTCATTTTCTGAGACTTCACTCTCACTAGATTCGGATTGGATAGTAACCTTCATAGACTTGGATCTTGTTACTCTCTCAGGAGTCTTAGATTTCATGTGATTTGATGTTGTAGTAAAATCTATAGTACCATTCCCATTTTTCTTCTTGATATTGTCAGCATCTCTCTTCATTCCTATTTCATGTTGGAGAAGATTTCTAAAGAGCTTGTCTATGGTAATTTGATTGACCTTCATATTCTCATAAATTGTTGTTATCATTGATTCCCACTCACTGGGCACAATATCAATAATCTTTTTCATAAGATCATCATCATCTAGACCTTTCTCTCCCATAGATTTTAGTCTATTCATGATAGTCATAAGCCTTTGATTTACATTGCGTGTATGTTCCCCATATGGAAAGTTAAAACCATGATATTCTTCTCTCAACATATCTCTTGTTGTCTCTATGACTTTGGATGTACCAAAATGAGTAACATAAAGTTTCTTCCATATACTGTTAGCTGTTTCAAATGAAGAAATTAGGCTATATATGTTCCTGGTCATTGAACATAGTAGAGTATTGTGTACCTTATAGTTTAATTGATAATCAGGCTTATCTTGGATTGTGAAAGAAATAACTTATTTTTCATGAATTTGATAACCTCCTATAATCATAACAAAGTTATCTATTCCAGTATTGATAATGAATGTCTTCATTTGATCTATTTAGTATTAATAATTGTCACGAACTATCCTCGGGGCCCGTGTCGTGACTACCCCAAGCCCGCCTTCCATATGCCAGGGGCTGGCGACTAGCACCAAGGCGTAAATACCGGTAAAAGGGGAAGGAATTGCCTTTGTAAAGCAAACAAGCACCATAGAGTAAGCAAGCATAAAGTAAACACTAAGTGAAAACAGAGTACAACTGAAAGTGAGGAAAAGTAAGTGGGCCAGTATACAAAGACAAACTGAAAGTAAAGTACAACTCGAAAGGGAAAATAGAAACTGTAAAGTAAAAGCTGCTACACCGAGCTGTCCACTGGAAATCCCACCTGAAGGGTGGGTACAGATAGCTCCACTGCTCCACGGGTCCCATCGTCCTCTCCGAGTACGTCCTGCCCAGCGGTCCACCTCCAGGTACCGTCCTGCTCTGCAAGCCTCAACCACGATCAACGCTGTCTGTCGTCTGCAACCAACACAATGTAGTGCGGGCATAGCCCGTTCAGGGGTGAGTATAAACTACTCAGTAGGGACCCCGATACCCCTGAAGGTCTCCCAAAATCCACAAAGGATAAACCACAACGGTGAGATACAAACACGAAGTAACAACCGACACTGCTTAGGTATATGCCCATACATATACCTAAGTCATCAATTCAAATACGCTCCAACCTCCGAGCCCAATAAAAACTTAGTCCACACAGGAAAGTATATGTATTCCACACAGGAAAGAAAAATGAAATCCACACAGGAAAGTAAATGTATTCCACACAAGAAAGAAAAACGAAATCCACACAGGATAACACAACACAATCCACACAGGAAAGCAACAGGATTCAGCTCACATAGGTATACTTCATCGAAAGACGATAAAGATGATCTCTGATCCATCTAAGTCATCTGACCCACGAAGGATCGATAGGTAACTAACCCCGCAAAGACCCACACAGGATCGGGCCCACACAGGACCTGTAAGCGCTGGTTCACACAGGACCGCTGAGCGCAAAGACCCACACAGGATCGGACCCACACATGATCGGGCCCACACAGGACCTGTACCACTGATCCACGTAGGATTTGCTGAGTGTTGTAGTCATCGTCGAATCCACCAAGGATCTCTGTACTGTCGTCGTCGCAGTCACAGTAGCAGTAGCAGTAGCAGTAGCAGTCACAGTCGCAGCCAACACTAGGGTTCCCGCACACAGCAATCTCGTTTGGGAGGGTCTGCTACACGAGCCGAGAGTATGATACATCAACTGTCACAAAGTCCAGAGTTGATGTATCCAAAATTTTTGTATCGCCAACCGGAACTCAACGCAACAGAAGGCGCGTCGATCGGACGCCCTGTCTGAGAGTTATTGGCTTTTTCGTTCCAGGGGTCCGGTTGGTTTTTAAGGCGAAACCAACCCGACCGTACTCCACCTGAATCCAAACCTCTGGCGGAGTATGCCAAAAGATCCGTCTCACTAAGAGGAATACAAAAAAGCTGACGACACGTCAATCAGACGTCCGTAGCTCAAGATATGAGTGTTTCCGCTCCGAGGGCCCGGTTGGTTTCGTGTACGAACCAACCCGGCCGAACTCAAAGTATTCCGAAACATTGAGTGCGATATACCAAAACGACCGTCTCGATCCAAGGATCGCATCGCCGCTGACTTTTCGTCAATCGGAGGTCCGTATATCATGTTATGGGCAAAATACCGAAGTCGATTCGAAAACGGGGGGTCCGGGTCCGGGCCGACCCGGCCCGGCCGACGGCGCGGCGGCGCGGCCTGGGCGCCGCTCGGGTGCCACGCGCGGGGGGCATGGCCCCCACCCCTCTTTGCTGGCGGCGCGGCTGAAAGTCGCGCCTTTGGAGAAACCGTCCCCCCTCGTGGGGGCCTGCTTTTGAAAAAAACACGGGGGGCGCTGCCCCCCTTAGTGTAACCCCCCCCCCCTTATGAGGGGCCGGTTTGTGGCCAGCCGGGGGAATTAATTCCCCCGGAACTTCTCCCTTTCGGCCGGCCCAACATGGCCGGCCGGTTCCTCCTCAACGGGACCGGAAAGGCCGGTCCCCTTTTCAGCTTATGACGCCTGCGGCCCGTCTAGCCGCCATTCCTCTCGTCCCACCGCGGCCCAGAACCGGCCGCGGCCTTCGTCGTTCGGCGCGGTGCGACGACACCGTTCCCCACAAACGCGGCCGTGCTCCGGCCGCGGTGCCTTCAACTCCCTTCGATGTGGCGCGACGGCATCGCGTCCTTGCATTATTTTACAACGTGGCGTGACGACGCCGCACATTTCTTGTCGTATGATCCTGCACGGTGCGATGGCACCGCGCCTCACCCGTCTCAATCCACAAAAAAATCAATATGAAAAGGAGGAGGGTCGGCCGTTTTCGTACGGTCCGGCCCCCTCACGTTAATTGCTAACAATTGGATAAATTTCATGAACAAATATTCTCGGGTATAAATCATGAACAAAAGTAATAAATAATCCCCTACCTCGGTTTCAAGTACGATGTTCGTCAACGACCCGTGGAAGACAAAGGTCGCGGTGGTCAGGCGTCGCGGTAAACGTTCGTCAATTCCGTTGACGAAGAGGTACGTTTGAAGAGGTACGTCGTTGGTGAATCTTCGTAAGCCGACGAAGGAAGTCCTAGGAGGAAGCGGCGTTCACTTTTGTTGATACGGAAGGCGTCGTCGATCTTCAGAAACAAAACGGCTACGAAGAATAGAGGAGCGGCGTTCTTTGTTGGATCTTGAGTGTTCTTCGTGTTCTTCATCAATGTTTGAAGAAGAATAAGGATCTCTCAAATCCTCTCAAGATGGCTAACCAAAATAAAATAAGCTAAGGCTTATTTTATTTACACAAATAAAAACATAAATTTCAAGGGTTTGAAATTCAAAACAACCCACCATAATTAATTAAACCAAGTTGTCAAACATTAATTGAAAAGGGTTAAAGGGGAGGTTTTGAGAGAAGTTGAGGAGTTGGGGTTTGTGTGGGCCCCACCACACTTAATCCTCCCAAGGGTGGTTAAGTAGTTGTGGGTCCCACCCCTAACACCCTTTGGGAGGTTTTAAAAAAAACAACAAGTAAAAATAAAAATCGTATTCAACAAATTTTATTTAACTTATTCTAAAACCCAAAAACTAACTTTCAACCCGCAATAAAGGCAACCTCGGAAAAGGTCCCCTTAAGTGAATATCGGCGCTGTGAGTTCATCGGTGCCCTCAGAATTTTATTCCGGGCACCGGTTCAAAAGTTAGAAATTCCCGCTCGTTCATTCACTGAACGTACCCGAGCCAAACATCGGAAAATGATTTCGGGCACTCCGGGCCTCGGAATCAGGTGCCTTCAGAAACCGCGCTCTTGTAAAATTCCAAAGAAAATTAAGAAAAAAATTCCCATGAATTTTACAGGTCTTTACATTACTCCCACCTCAGGGCTTTACGTCCCCGTAAAGATACATCAAAACTAGGGAAACAAATGAGGGTACTGAGAACGCATCTGAGCCTCCCGCTCCCATGTGCTCTCCTGGAGGCTCACATGCTGCCATCTGATGTGTACAAGAGGAATCAATCGCCCATGTAGGACCTGCTCCTATCGATCCTCTATCTCCACTGATACATCCGTAATAGTCTCCCCATCGTCAACGTCATGCTCCCCATGGTCAATGATGTGCGTTGGGTTGTGCACGTATCTCCTCAGCTGAGTTACGTGGAAGATGTCGTGCACCCGGTGCAACTGAGGTGGTAGGGCCAGGCGATAATCCACCTTGCCTATCCTGCTGAGGACCTGGAAGGTTCCGATGAAGTGCGGAGATAACTTGCCGCCTCGGCCAAATCATTGAATACCACGTCGAGGTGAGACCCGCAAGAAGACGTGGTCTCCAACCTCGAACTCTAGTGGCCTCCGCCTCCTATCAGCCTATGACTTCTGCCGGCTCTGAGCTGTCCTCATCCGCTCCTAGATGACCTGGACCTTCTCTGTCGTGGCCTGGACCATCTCTGGTCCCACAAGTGCTGACTCCCATGGGTCTGTCCAGCACAAAGGAGATCTACAAGGTCGGTCGTACAACGCCTCGTACGGTGCCATCCCGATGGTGGAGTGGTAGCTGTTGTTGTATGCAAACTCCACCAAGGGTAGGTGGTCCTCCCAGCTACGTCCAAAGTCGAGGACACATGCGCGGAGCATGTCCTCGAGAGTCTGGATGGTCCCCTTCGTCTGACAATTCGTCTGAGGGTGAAAGGCTGTGCTCAGACATAGCTGCGTCCCAAATTCCTCCTGTAACCCCTTCCAAAGCCGGGAAGTAAAGCGAGCATCTCGATTAGAGATGATAGATGATGGCACACCGTGGAGCCTCACAATCTCCTGAACGTAGAGACGTCCCAAGCTCTCCACTGAGCCCTGCTCTATGATGGGTAAGAAGTGTGCCGACTTGGTGAGTCGGTCAACAATCACCCAAATGGAGTCGTGACCTCTGGAAGTGCGTGGAAGTCCAGTCACGAAGTCCATAGATATGCCATCCAACTTTCACTCCGGGACCTCCATGGGTTGTACCAAGCCTTCTGAGGGCATCGGCTACTACGTTCCCCTTCCCAGGAGTATAGACTATCTCAAAGTCATAGTCCTGGAGGAACTCGAGCCATCGCCGTTGTCTCAGGTTCAGGTCCTTCTACGAGAAGATATACCAGAGACTCTGATGATCAGAAAAGACTGTAAAGCGCTCGCCCATCAGGTAGTGTCGCCATGTCTTCAGAGCGAAGACCACTGCTGCTAACTCTAGGTCATGGGTAGCATAGTTCTGCTCATGCGGCCTCAACTGACGTGATCCATAGGCGATCATTTCCCGCTCCTGCATCAGAACACATCCAAGTCCGGTCCCTGATGCATCGCAGTAGACTACTTACCCTACTCCCTCCTCAAGCAACCTCATGATAGGTGCACTGGTCAACTCTGTCTCATCTCCTAAAAGCTCTACTGACATCTGACTGACCACAGAAAGGGTTTCCCCTTTCTCCTTAACGTACAGCAAAGCTGCAAAGATTTCTCCATTTCCGAAAAGTGAAATCTGGTCTCATCCCCTGGATAAACCACGTTCCTTGCCTAATACAGTCAATCCCATCATGATTAGTTAATTCATGGCATGGATGAAATCGTAAGGCCTTGAGGCTACTACCAAGAGATCCAACCGTCACTCTCGCCTCCAAGGGTTGAGTCACACAGTCGGCATCAGTGTGTGGTCACTGGGTTTCCTCTAGTAAGAATCTCGCAAGTGAGGGTCAAGTCAACAGTTTTTAACCGGAACCTCTTAGTAAAAAAAAACAAAAGTCAATAAAACAAAGGTCACCAAGGCAAGTATCTTTTATTACTTCAACTTAAAGTACAAGGTCACAAGGAAACACAAACTACGAAGCTAGATGCATTATGGGCAAAGTCATCTATGCCTGGAGCTAGTCCTGCACCTGTCCACCCGCTTCCGGAGCTCCATGATCGTAAGCTTCAGCTGCCTGAAGCTGTGCTCTCCCCTGAGGTCGCGGTGGACCTCCTAGTGGTGGTGGTGGTAGAACTTCAAAGCGTCGCCCACCAGCTGCTGCTCTGCCAACTCCTCTGCCTCGTCCGCCTCCTCCCTGTGGACCGCCACGGTCGAACCACTGCCTCTGCCTAGGTGGTTCCTCAACCGTCTGTTTCTCCTCTACATGGTGGGTCGGGCAGTCACGAGTCATGTGGCCCTGCCCGCCGCACGAGTAGCACTGCCTGCCTCTCGAATGACTGGCTCCTCGTTGTGTGCCCCGAACTGCTGAGCCAGTGTCCTGAGGTCGTCTGCCTGAAGGTCTGGTCTGCCTGAACCCTTGAGTCATCCGTCGACTACCTGCTGCAGATGACTCTTCCACCTGCCGCCATGCAGTGGGTCTCGACGCTGGTGTAGACTCAGCAAGGAAGCTCTCGATCAAAAGGGACCGCTCCAGTACTCCTGTCTGAGTCGGAATGCTGAGGGAGATCAATGATGACATGATCTCGTGTCTCAAACCCTGCTCAAAGGTCCGAGCCCGGAAGAATGGGTCTCGTACCATCTCGGTCGAGTAGCGCGGGAGTTCAGTAAATCTCGCCGAGTACTGAGCGACCGTCATGCTGCCTTGCCACAGCTGAAGAAGCTCTTGGATACGTACCACACGAAGGGTGGCTGGGACGAACTCCGAGCGGAAGAGGCTCTCAAAGTCCGTCCAAAGTAGAGATGCCTCATCGTGCACCTGGAGCATCAAGATCCACCATCGGCCCGCTGCTGCGTGTAGTAGGCTCACAGCGAGGATCGCCATGAGGTCTGCAGGTGCCCTCACTAGCCTAAAAACTCGTACCACTGCCTCCAGCCAGTCCTCTGATGCCTGGGGGTCCGTCTCCCCACGAAACCTGGGTGGTTGCTGGCGCTGAAACTCATGCAGTGCGATGAGGCGATGTGCATCGTCAGCGGCTGGTACTGGAAGCATCGGTGGCTCGACGGGTAGAGCTACCGCCGGTGCCACTGCTGACAGAGGGCCCTGCACTGAGGCCTCGTCGCTCTGTGGGCTATCGTCACACTCGACTCTCGGAACCCTAGCTGGCTGCCGTCGTGGGGCCATCCTGAAAAGGAAACAGGTGCACCACGGTCAGAACAATATACCTGGTGAGCTGATATAAAGTAATCACAAAGAAAACATTGAAACACACACGCAATCAATGTTTTCGTGCATTAAGTCGGAAATCAGAAGTCAGGGTCCTGGTGTATGGATATGTCGGCCGCCACACCAACACTGGACTCCCTGGACTGATAACCACACTCAATATGCTAAACATTATTGCATCACATAGAAAATATCAGAGTTCGCAGCAGAACCAAACTCCTCTGATACCAATTTGTCACGACCCGTCCTCGGGGCCTGTGCCGTGACTACCCCAAGACCGCCTTCCATAGGCCAGGGGCTGGCGACTAGCACCAAGGCGTAAATCCCGGAAAAAGGGGAAGACATTGCCATTTTAAAGTAAACAAGAACCACAGAGTAAGCAAACGGAAAGTAAATACTAAGTGAGAACAGAATACAAATGAAAGTGCGGAAAAGTAAATGGGCCAGTATACAAACCCAAACTGAAAGTAAAGTACAACTCGAAAGGGAAAACAACAACTGTAAAGTAAAAGCCGCTACACCGATCTGTCCACTGGAAATCCCACCTGAAGGGTGGGTACAGATAGCTCCACTGCTCCACGGGTCCCACCGTCCGCTCCGAGTACGTCCCGCCCAGTGGTCCACCTCCAGGTACCGTCCTGCTCTGCAAGCCTCAACCACGATCAACGTTGTCCGTCGTCTGCAACCAACACAACGTAGTGCGGGCATAGCCCGTGCAGGGGTGAGTATAAGATACTCAGTAGGGACCCCGAGACCCCTGATGGTCTCCCAATATCCACAAAGGATAATCCACAAAGGTGATATACAAACACGAAGTTACAACCGACACTTATTAGGTATATGCCCATACATATACCTAAGTCATCAATTCAAATACGCTCCAACCTTAGATCCCAAGAACAACTCAGTCCACATAGGAAAGTATACGTATTCCACACAGGAAAGAAAAACGAAATCCACACAGGAAAGTAAATGTATTCCATACAGAAAAGAAAAACGAAATCCACACAGGATAACACAACAAAATCCACACAGGAAAGCAACAGGATTCAGATCACATAGGTATACTTCATCGAAAGACGATAAATATGATCTCTGATCCATCTAAGTCGTCGGACCCACAAAGGATCGATAGGTAACTAACCCCCGCAAAGACCCACACAGGATCAGACCCACACAAGACCTGTAGGCGCTGGTTCACACAGGACCGCTAAGCGCAAAGACCCACACAGGATCGGACCCACACATGATCAGGCCCACACATGACCTGTAGCACTGATCCACGTAGGATCGCTGAGTGCTGTACACGTCGTCGAATCCACCAAGGATCTTTGTACTGTCGTCATCGCAGTCACAGTAGCAGTAGTAGTAGCAGTAGCAGTCACATTCGCAGCCAGCACTAGGGTTCCCGCACACAGCAAGATCGTTCGGGAGGGTTCGCTCCACGAGCCGAGAGGCTGATATATCAACTGTCACAAAGTCCAGATTTGATGTATCCAAAAGTTCCGTATCGCCAACAGGAACTCAACGCAACAGATAGCGCGTCGATCGGACGCCCGGTCTGAGTGTTAATGGCTTTTTCGTCCCAGGGGCCCGGTTGGTTTTTAAGGCAAAACCAACCTGACCGTACTCCACCTGCATCCAAACCTCGAGCGTAGTATGCCAAAAGACCCGTCTCACTAAGAGGGACACAACAAATCTGACGGAACATCAATCAGACGTCTGTAGCTCAAGATATTAGTGTTTCCACTCCGAGGGCCCTGTTGGTTTCATGTACGAACCAACCCGGCCGAACTCAAAGTATTCTGAAACCTTGAGTGCGAAATACCAAAACGACCTTCTCGATCCAAGGATCGCATCGCCGCTGACGGTTCATCAATCGGAGGTCCGTAGCTCATGTAATGGGAAAAAGACCGAAGTCGATTCGAAAACGGGGGGTCCGGGTCCGGGCCGACCCGGCCCGACCCCCCCCCCCCCCTCGGGGTCGGCCCGACCCCGGTCGACCCGACCCGGGTCCGACCCGTCCAGGCCGGCGGTGCGGTGGCGCGGCCTAGCGCGGCGACGCGATCCGGCGAGGCGGCGCGGCCCGGCCGGCGGCGGCGCGGCCTGGGAGCCGCTCGGGTGCCACGCACGGGGGCAAGGCCCCCGCCCCTCTTTGCTGGCGGCGCGGCTGAAAGCCGCTTTTTTGGAGAAACCGGCCCCCCTCGTGGGGGCCTGCTTTTGAAAAAAACGGGGGGCGCTGCCCCCCCCCCAGTGTAACCGTGGCCCCCCCTTTATGGGGGGCCAGTTTGTGGCTAGCCGGGGGAATTAATTCCCTCGGCACTTCTCCCTTCCGGCCGGCCCAACATGGCTGGCCGGTTCTTCCTCAACGGGACCGGCAAGGCCGGTCCCCATTTCGGCTTCCGACATCGGCGGCCCGGCTAGCCGCCGGTCCTCTCGTCCCGCCGCGGCCCGGAACCGGTTGCGGCCTTCGTCGTTCGGCGCGGTGTGACGACACCGTGCCCCACCGCCGCGGCCCCGCTCCGGCCGCGGCGCCTTCAACTCTCTTCGACGCGGCGCGACGGCGTCGCGTCCTTGCATTATTTTACAACGCGGCATGACGGCGCCACACATTTCTTGTCGTATGATCCTGCGCGGTGCGACGACACCGCGCCTCACCCGTCTCAATCCACAACAAAATCAATATGAAAAGGAGGAGGGTCGGCCGTGTTCGTACGGTCCGGCCCCCTCACGTTAATTGCTAACAATTGGATAAATTTCATGAAGAAATATTCTCGGGTATAAATCATGAACAAAAGTAATAAATAAAACCCTACCTCGGTTTCAAGTATGATGTTCGTCAACGACCCGCGGAAGACAAACATCACGGAGGTCTGGCGTCGCGGTAAACGTTAGTCAATTCCGTTGATGAAGAGGTACGTCTGAAGAGGTACGTCGTTGGTGAATCTTCGTAAGCTGACGAAGGATGTCCGAGGAGGAAGTGGTGTTCCCTTTCGTTGATACGGAAGGCATCGTCGATCTTCAGAAACAAACTGGCTACGAAGAAGAGAGGAGCGGCGTTCTTCGTCGGAGCTTGAGTGTTCTTCGTGTTCTTCATCAATGTTTGAAGAAGAATAAGGAGCTCTCAAATCCTCTCAAGATGGATAACCAAAATAAAATAAGCTAAGGATTATTTTATTTACACAAATAAAAACTTGAATGTCAAAGGATTGAAATTCAAAACAACCCACCTTAATTAATTAAACCAAGTTGTCAAACATTAATTGAAAAGGGTTAAAGGGGAGGTTTTCAGAGAAGTTGAGGAGTTGGGGTTTGTGTGGGCCCCACCATACTTAATCCTCCCAAGGGAGGTTAAGTGGTTTTGGGTCCCACCCCTAACTCCCTTTGGGGGGTTTTAAAAAAAACAACAAGTAAAAATAAAAATTGTATTCAACAAATTTTATTTAACTTATTCTAAAACCCAAAAACTAACTTTCAACCCGCAATAAACGCAACCTCGGAAAAGGTCCCCTTAAGCGAATATCGGCGCTGCGAGTTTATCAGTGCCCTCGAAATTTTATTCCGTGCACCGGTTCAAAAGTTAGAAATTCCCGCTCATTCGTTCACTGAACGTACCCGAGCCAATCTTCGGAAAATGATTCCGGGCACTCCGGGCCTCGGAATCAGGTACCGTCAAAAACCACACTCTTGTAAAATTACAAAGAAAATTAAGAAAAAAATTACCTTGAATTTTACAGGTCATTACAATAATAATTTACATCAAAAATTGGTGGTCTTTTTGGATTTAGGTTGTCAATAGAACCAAAATTTAAACCTTCCATCTTTAAGAAAATCATTCAACACAAAAACATGTTAATAAAATAAGTTCGGATTCAAGGAAAATATTCCTAAGCAAGGAAAATATAGAAGAAGGAAAAACTGAGCAAGGAAAACGTATATGTGATTATAAATATTTCAGATTCCTTCTCGGATACCAATTGTATGATCGAAATATTTATGCAGATGCCCAATATACAAGAGGGGGGGTGAATTGTACACATTGAAAATTTCCTTAAAAATGAAAGATATAAGTTTAAAAAAGTTAAACAAAGAAAATTCACAACGCCTATAACACCAAATGTAGGATTGGTAAAGGATATGAAGTTACAAACTTCTAGTTCTAGGCACATGATTGAATCTTGAAAGTGATTCCGAAAAAGTATTTCCAAAAATATGGATCCGGAAATTGAAACATAACCAATGTTTACAATATGAGATTCTACCTTAAAGCGTGTAGAATCTAAACTAATCCGAGTAGAAGTGTAAGGAAATATAAGAATGTTATAATTTCCTTACAATACAAAATTACAGTGGAAAAAAATGTCCTAAAACTACAAGTAACATGATATAAATCTTTTAACCCAAAGAGAAGGGTATCCAACAACTTTGGATAAAGGTAGCATGATTTATACTTTCAAACAAGTCTGTCTTACCCACACCAGGGTAAGCCCTCGATACGATGATCGGAGTATATGTCTTGGTATCCCCGCAAGCCCTCAACTTCAAGGTAGTTGGATCCTCTTTCTTCCTCAGCAAGAATCCCTCGAACTTCAAGGTAGTCGGCACATCTGTCTTCCTATCCTCGGAATCCCTCGAATATAATCACCATAATTCGGAGTCACATGAAGCAATCTGAACGATCAGTTCAGTACGCACAAAGAATGAAAATATTATCTCTCTTGAAATAACCTTATCAGCGTGTGGTCTCTAGAGTGATCATCCTCATTTGTTGTATGAGCTCTTTCAAATGAGCTCCAATTTATAGGCTCAGTTGGAACGGTCGGCTCCCTCCTCCAACAGTCATATTTTCATTAAATTTTGGAGGGACCTATACACGTGTCACTTAACCAATGGTTAGTTAGAAACAGAATGGATGATATCGTTTTATAATAAAACATGTGTAAATGAATGCACGACATGGTTTTCTAATGAAGAAAGTGTAATCATAAAGAAAACTAATGTTTGTAATGTAAGGAAATACAATTTTAGACTCCACCCAAAATGGAATTCAGAGTCTATAATAAAAAGGATATTCGGATTATTTTTTATAGAAATTCCGAACCTGAATTCTGTAGAAATTCGGAGTTAGAATTTCTAATGAAATTTAGAGTCTGGTTTCATCAGAGTTCAGAATCTGAACTTATAGTGTTCGTATTTGAACTCGTAATATTTCGTGGTCAAACTCATAAAAGATCAAAGTCAAATTGATTAATGATCAGAGTCGAACTAGTAAAAGTTTGGTGTCCAGAATTCAGAGTTGAACTTTGTTAGAGTTTGTATCCAGAATTCAGAATGGAACATTATTAGATTGTGTATCCTGAATTCGGAGTGGAACTTCATTATAGTTCCTATCCAGAATTCGGAGTGGAACATCATTACAGTTCATGTCCAGAATTCAAAGTGGAACTTCATTACAGTTCATATCCAGAATTCGCAGTGGAACTTCGTTACAGTTCATATCCAGAATTCGGATCCTAAAACAAAAACACCCAATAAACACCCAAAAAAACATAGCAACATCTTAAATAAATAAATTAGATTCCAAGTTATACTATAGAACTGACTCCTTTGATACCAATTTGTCACGACCCATCCTCGGGGCCTGTGTCATGACTACCCCAATCGGGCATTCCATAGGCCAGGGGCAAGTGACTAGCACAAAAGGAGAATCCTGGATAAAAAGGGAAGGCATTGACATTAAACTTGTAACACACTCAGTCTGAAAACAAGCATACAAAGAAAAAAGAACTAATAAATTTTTTTTGATGAAACTAAGTGTTCTTGTATACAAACCCAACTGAAAAACAAGTACAAGTAAAAGGAAAAAGATAAGCATATCTTGGATACTAAATTGGTAAAATCCTACCTAAAGGGAAGGTACAGATCTCGAACAACATGTACCTGAGGTACGTCGCATCTATTCTAGCTCAGAGTAGCCTCCCATCCTGCTCCCTTAGCCTCAATCACTGCTGACCTTCGTCTGCACAGAACACAACAAGGTGCGGGCGAAGCCCGTGCAGGGGTGAGTATAAACATACTCAAAAAGGGACCCCTATACCCTTGAAGGTATCCCAGAATAAACTAAGGATAAACCAAGGTAGTAAGTTACAATCATGATGTATCAACCATCCCTTCTTAGGTATATGCCCATTCATATACCTATGTTACCAATAACATTCCGGCTCCAACACTTAATCCTAAGAACAACCCATTCCAAAAATAAAGTAAAGTAAATCATCTCGATCATAAGAACATAAATTCAATACTCTTATCACATAGGTATTTAGCTTATGTAGGGGTAGAGATGATTAGATGTAGCCATATCATCATGTCCTCTATCGAACCCACAAAGGATCCAGGAAAAGTATCGGTGTTATCGAACCCACGAAGGATCCCGGTACAGAAGTCATCGATGTCAAACCCACAGAGGATCCTTGTCCCGAATAATTGCTGTCAAACCCACGGAGGATCGTGGTCCAGTATCGTCGATGTAGAACCAACATAGGATCCTGGTAAAGTAGTATGTCCTGGTAGGATCTAATCATCTTAGTCACAGCCTGCCATAGTGTTCCCGCACAAATAACGCTTGAATCTTGGAGGGTCCACTCTGAAAGCCATGTGTTAATACATCAACTACCACATAGTCTTGAGTTGATGTATCTTGTAGTTATGGCTCATCATGGGGAACCCAATACCACAAACAACACATCATTTAGATGCCCATTCTGTCAGTTATTGGCATTTCTGCTCCGAGTGCCTGATTTGATATAGGTTCAATCCAACCCATCCATTCCACAACTGCGTCTAAATCTCGATTGGGGTATTCCAAAAGAACCGTCTAGTTCCTAGATTACTTTCAGTGCAGATGGTTACTCAATTGGACACCTTTAGCTCATGATATGGAAAAATATGTGAAATGGGTCAGAACATGGTCTGTGACTGGTCTGGGCCCGCCGGACTGACCGACCCGACCCAGCCCGCCGGAACCGGCATGGCCCAGTAGAACTAGCTTGGACCAACAGTGTGATGGCCCTACGACGGCAGCCTGCGTGGCCCACACCGGTGGCCCGGCCCGAGGAGGCGCGGTGGTCAATCCCGATGCCCACCCCGCGGGGGGGGGGGGGGGGGCGAGAGGCCCTGCCCAGTTGAACCACATGGCTTGCGGGGGTGCAGGATAGGGGCGGCGCCCTGCGGTGCCTGCAATAGCAATCAAAGGGGGGTTACAACACCCCCCCTCCTTCAGCGCTGGCCGGCACATGGCGCTGAACCCATAACGACATGACTTATCAGACACCCTCCTTAGTCAGCTGGGGTCCATGGCCACGGTTCATCTTCGGCACAACACGAAGGCGCCGCACTCTGCTCTTCTTATCGCCCCAACATGTGTGGCCTTGACAGATTCCTCCAGCATTGTGAAATGACACTGCACCCCTCCAGCACTGCTGCAACCCACCTGGGCGAAGCCCCGTTCACCGTGCGGCAAGACGGCGTAGCGCCCCTCCGGCGGCCCGACGGCCCTTGCGCCGCTGGCTTCATCGATGACCGACTCGTTGCTAGTTGTATCATGTACCGCCGATGACCGTTCCTCCGGTGGTGTCAATGTGCCGCCGCCCCCTTCAATGAACGAGAACCAACAGAGTGTTTTTGGGCCATGATTGTTCGGACCACATCGTCCGTGTTAGGGTGATAGAAAACGGTTATTATCGTTGCTCAAGAATGATGAAGAATGCAGTATGAAATCAACCTAAATGATTCCTAATCGATTTTAATTTGTTGATGATGGAAGATGGAATCGTCATTGGAAGCGTTCTACCCAGGTGAATTCTCCTCCTAATATGCGGAAGAAGATCGTATGTCGTCAGCGGTGGAAGTTATTCCCTCGAAAGGTGGTGCCTCTCACTTCTCCAGAATGGTGGAAGAAGAAGGTGGACGATGGTGGAGAAAGGAGAAGGAATGAGATATTTCTCCATTAGATCCCCCTCTCCAACTAAAAAGGATCCTACCATAATTAATTAAGGGAGGACTTACTAGAATTAATGTAGGGCTATGGACCCCACATTAATTCAAATAAATATGAATAAAAATAAAATACATGTCATCTAATTTTTTTTACTTCATCGTTTTTTTTAAAAAACCAACCACGCAGGTGAAAACTCAACCAAAACTATATCTCGAACGAAGCTAAGGTGAAGGTATCACTAAGCAATCATCGGCGATCCGAGTTCAACGATGCCATTAGAATTCAATTCTGAGCACCGGTTAAGATGTTACCAAAACCCACTCGAAAACACACTAAATTCACTTAGAAACATCGAAAGAAAATTCCGAGCACTCCCAGACTCAGAATCACATGTCGTCAATAACTACAGACTCAGAAAAATTCCCTATAATTTAAAAACAATTTATATATGGTTTTTTGGGACTTTAAAACTATAAAACATTGAAAAATTAAAATAATAATAATATCATAGAATATCATGAGAGTAATGAGACTTTTTAAATGATATAACAAGGTTATTACATACACGACAATCAAGGAATAAGTGGTTAACAAGGAATGTATCTCAAAATATGTTAATTCGTGGTGAAAAAAGTCGAGTTTACTTTGTAAGAAGAGTTCTTTTGAAAATTCGTTTTTATTTGTCATAAATATGGTATTAAACATGTTTCACCTAGAGATGAAAATGGAAGGTCATTTATATTATA
Source organism: Viscum album (assembly GCA_963277665.1). Classification (NCBI taxonomy): domain Eukaryota; kingdom Viridiplantae; phylum Streptophyta; class Magnoliopsida; order Santalales; family Viscaceae; genus Viscum; species Viscum album. The sequence goes on from OY728120.1 coordinate 2,111,997,828, forward strand.
TATGAGGTATAAATGATGCCCAAATAAGGTTTAATAATGTACAAAGTGTTTTTAATGAAACATTAAAATTAAAACATTTTAGTGTGGTTTAAGGAACTTGTTAAAGTGATTTTGAATCGCAAAAGAATAATTAATATAATAAAATCAGAAATGAACAAAAATAAATTTTTTCATGTTAAAATTTTATATTTTAGAAAAATAAATCTTCCTTAAAATAGATAATATATTGAAGATCAATATAGGTATGTATACATGAACTTCCTTGAATCGGGCTTGCATTTTGGAATAATTTTTGAATAATTATTTTTAAACATGTAACTCCAAATAAAATAAAAAAGGTTAATGTATGGTATGCATATATTGAATTTTCAGAAATATGTTATGAGGAGTATATAAGAATAAATAATAATTTCATTTTGTTTAGTGGAGAAGAATAGAAACCTGAATGAAAATATATGTTCGGGTAAAAAATACTTACAACATTTTAATAAATTGAATCTTAAGCCCCAAAAATAATAATAATCAAATAGTAAATTTAATAACATGTATATAAATCAATTCAACATATGAACCATAAATTTTATGTATAGATACATTCGACTCATGTAATAATTGTTAATACAAAGTATCTCAATAAATGGAAGTGAGATGAAGAAACCCTTTCCATAAGTCTGAAGGTGTTCTCCACATGATCTTAATGACATGAATAATAAAATTTAGATTCATTAATTAATAATTAAAAAACCTTGTATTCATTTAATTGATTTATTGTAACCTTATTATGTTTATTTATGGATTTTTCATGCGATAAGAGGTTCAATTTAATTGTTCGGGTCTGTTTGTTTCATGTTTGGTATACTTATCTACATGAATGGAGAATCATGTAAAATGAAGATGGTTGTCCAGAATTGATGTAATATGTTATTATGGAACATTAATAAGGATTAATGTTTTTATATTTCATTTGGATACTGGTACTGATGATGATTCATTATATAACTTATTTATGGACAACTTTTTGGATTAAATGAGGGTTTTTTAACACAACGAACACATTTTGCTTTATAGATCAAAACGATGTGTACAAAAAGATTCCCAATACATTTATTGGAAATAATAAATATATGATAGTCTTTTAAATATATAATAATTGTATCAGGTCCAAAATTTATGATAGTAAAAGAAATTGAAAACCCATTTTCTTCAAATGTGGTAAATTAGCATATCTCCGTTTGTGTTTTCACTACTAGAATAAAATAAGGGTAAAAAAGTGGTGATAAAAACATATTATTTCATCACAAAAAATATCAGTACATTTAAGGTACAATATTATTTATACCTTTTAGATGAGTAGGTGTGAGTATTGAAAAGAAAACAAAAGAACTTGAAAAGAATGTAAAATAATTGAATAGATGAATTTACCACTTGAATTTGTCGTTCTTTAGAGCCCCTTTCGAAGAGTGGATTTTGAATATTAATGAGACCAAGGGATTCCGGATATGGTGGAGGATATTTGGGAGATATTTGGGTAGAACTTAGATTATGAACAAGGCTTGGGATAAGTGAAGGGAAGAGGGAGTGAGAGTAGTTTTTAGTGGATGAGAGGACTAATTTTTTATTATCGTAACAATAATAATATTATTTTTCTCATGACTAGATATAGTGTTGATTACTGTGAGGTTGAATAGTAATATTTCCATGTGATATAGAATAATATGGTCTTACATCAACCTTAAATGACATTTTACTCAATAAATCTTGTATTTAGTATTTATCGTAAATTATTACATTTTAATATTCCCCTAATATTGAGGTATTTTAGAATAATACCAAAAATTCACCATAACCATTTTTTGATGTGTTGAAACCAAAAATGAGGCCAATTTTATACATATAATGTTGTAAATATGTGGAATTTAACTTTTAAATAAATTTATTATTTAACTGTGAAACACTGATCTTATATTTAAAACCGATTTTATAATGCCTTCAAAAATTAACTATGGCCTCAAAAAATGATCCCAAAATCATTAGACAAAAAAATATATTTTTTGGATCATATTTTCTGAAAATTAATTTTAAATAAATTTAATAATTAAAATTTGTAATTAAATATTTTCCACTTACAAAAATACCAATACTTAATCAATAATTTATAAAATGTTTTATTTCATTTATAATTTGAATAAATTTAATTTATACATACATGGGTGAGGTAACTAGTTATAGGTGAATAATGATATTCATAGAGGCACATTATTATTGATAAGAGAATGTTACTATTGACCAAAAATTATGTTTATTCAATTAGAATCCAAAGATCACCCTAAACACAATCATGTATCTCATATTTAAAAAATATAAAACTAGAAGTGGAAAATTATAGTTTATTAGACATGTTTTAGCAAAGTGCTTATTTGTAGAGACTCATTGTTTTATACATTCCACATTAAATATATTTTAAAATCCTTGACCTATCACTATATTCATTTTTTAGTAATCAAATAATATATTTCTTGAAATAATTTGTATATGGATTTTTAATATTTCTCTATTTAAAAAAATACTGGAACATTCTGGGTAATTACTATTATTAGTGAATTAGGAAATATATGTCATTCAGATCATATATATTAAATGATATATTTAAATAAAAATATTATAAATACCTAATAAATATTGGAAAGTATATAATATATATTCATTAGATATAGAAAATTTACATTGTAAAAAATTTAAATGTCAATGGAGATATATAGATGGTGATAATGATCATACAATATTAAAAAATATAGTATTATATAAAACTTATAAACAAAATATGGATTAAATTAATAGGATTGGGATTAATAATGGATAAAATAAAAATATAAAATAATATAGTTTCCATGAAGTAATTTTTGTTATAGTATTTGAATTTTTAATTATCAATGGACAATTATTAAAAGAAAAGTATATGATATTAGAAGAGAATCCTTACCAAGAGATCCAACTAAATTTCTATATCCTCTATAATATATAATAATAAAATTATATTTATTAATTAAATGAAATTGGTCATTTTTATGTTTTATATAATTATTATGAATTTACTATTGAATAATAAATTTCATGTTGTTTATATCGATCAATTTTGATATTGTTTTCACTATTTCTAAAACCGATTTTTCATAATGGAAAAATTCAAGGTGATGGTTCAAGATTGTAGTAGAATGTTTGGGTTTATGGACATTTTTTCATATATTTATATAAATAAATATAAATAACTATTTTGACAACACTATAAAATATAATAGAAAAGATCTTCACATTTAATTTATAATCAATCGAAATAAGAACTTTCCCATTGGTAATAATACTCTTTATTTCATCCATTTCTTCTCATGATATACTGATCAAAATAATAGAGACACCAAATCTGGATTCTTCTAGATGGATCCACACATGAATCATGAATCTTTAAATGGTGTTCCTGAAACACTCGGTTCTAGCATAGAATAATCACATTCATTACATTATACGTTATTGAAGATAATAGTAATAACTTATTTTCACTTAGTTTTATAAATAATGTTTGGGATATATTTTTCTAATACACATATTTAGATAAATACATTGGTTTTATCCATTGATTAAATAAATTAACACATGAGAAATGGTATATAATATAGAATATATACATAGGGTTTAATATTTAATAATTTTCAAAAAATTAATTATGATGTTATTTATCCTATGTAATACCCCATGTCAAATAACAGTAAAAATAATTATATTATTATAATTATATCTCATGAAATTGTTTTTCATAAAACATCAAAAATAAATCAATTAATTTTTATTTGAATGATATTTATTAAAATATATCATTTTCATCAGTTCAACAAACATTATCCAAATCCTCTCATAGTTTTTAAACATTAAATAGTGACAAAGTATATATTCATTTGAGTAGAAAAATATAATATTCACCGAAATCCTGAATGAATATTTATTTTAATATTTAATTGATCGAAATAAATATTTATTTAAATCAATTCATTAAAATCATGAAAAAATATATATTTCTTTATTATCTTGTGAATATATAAACTAGTGAACAATATTTTCCATTATATTCGAAATTTGATTAACTTGTGATTAAATTCCTTTGATCAAATTTACTATAAGGAATATTATTCCATAGGATATGAATTAATTTATTCTTATTATAAAATTCAATCACATTTAATGATATTCCAGAAACACATAGTGTGTGTCCTACTAGTTCCCATTATCAATGGAAGTTGTTAAGCTTACTAAATTCCAATATCCATGCCTACCAACATGTCAATGTTCCCATATAGAAATTAGTTTATATAGAATTTACAACAACATTCATACGAATAGTACTATGTAATGTAGTTCCTTTGTCTATTGATATCTCATGAAGTTTGACATGTACTTATGTCTTAACCCAACATGATTGATATATCATTATTTTTATTACTAAACTAACATATTCCTCAAAATTCCAGGGATTTTTATTTTTTCAAGGAGAATTATTGTAATTAATGTTTCTAGATATGTATTATTCTATTAATTTAAAGGTGAAAAATTCATCCATTGCTTAGTCAATTAATGAGATATCACTTATTATGCACCAAATGTATGATACCATATCTCTATCATATGTCATCATGGTTTTTTGTTCATACCTAGAATTTCATTAACAATTAATGATATTAATTATAATCTCTGATGTAAAATACAATAAATAATTTCAATGATGTTAATATCCAATTATCAAAAAAAAAACATATAGAATTCATTTTGTTGAGACTCTTCTCTAAACCTCCCTTTTTGAATATCATGAAGTGGGAATTTCATGAAAATAAGCCTCAATGTATTAAGATACCATAGAACCAAATAGTTGAAAAAACATTTTTTCCTCTTCAATTAGATGTTATGTATACCACATAAAATATTAATTTCCGAATTTCATTTGGGAGTCCTTATATTCTCAGTATTTTGGGGAAATGATAAAAATTATTTATAAAACGTGTACTCGAATGACATAAACAATTAATATTATTTGTATGAATAATAATTATATGATAATGTATCTATATATTTTATAGTAATCAAATATAAAAAGATAGGTGGTTTTTGGGACTGTCTCCAATAGTCTCCCAAATTTAAATGATATAGCTGCTTACATTCTCAAATCATCATCTCTTAATTGATATTCATTATTTTTTAGATGTATGACTATAGTTTCTTGGCCTATAATTTTATTCAATATGTTTAATATTATAACTATTACACCACGATATTGAGTAAAATTTCACAATATTTAATATCTAAATATAGATTACTTTTCTTCCTCTATCACAAAATCGAAATCTTGGGAATTACAATGCTCATAATATTATCATTACATGTTATATTATTATACCCTAATTACTAAAATTACATTATTTAGAATGATTCATTACCTGTTATATACTTCTTATTTAACTACATCTTTAGCCTCTAAATACTCAATATTTGTAGATATGGCCACCAATACCTTCAAAAAGCTTACCCTACGACCATCATTATTCTAGTAGTGATAGAAGATAAAATGTATTTTATGTCTTTTATTTTATCCAAATCATAATATACATTCCTACTACTCCAAATATGAGGATTATATCCTAAAAATTATATATTATTTTATTGGAATTTTAAAAGAGTATATTTTTTCTATATGATATATTAATTATTTGAACATAACATGGAAGACATGATAGATCCCACAGAATAATAATATGAAATTATAATAAAGAATTATAATCTACACCTTCTATTTACACATGATAAGGGAGATATTTATTCAATCTTACATAGGTAAAAAATCTATCTTGAATTAAAACATATTTCAATTTTAATATTCATTGGTAATGTATGTATATTAACTTGATCAATGAAACCCCATATATCAATATGAATATATTTTCTCCCTAGTACATGGTTCACTAATTTATGTTATTTATTAGAAAAATAAATTCAACTTTGTTTTACTAAATGTTTGGATAATATGTATTTTCCATATGTTATCAACACATTTTCCATTGAAAACATTACACTATACCACAAATATCATATAGACCAATGGATCATGGTTATAATTAATAAACCCAAATCACTATTTGATTTATCAGAAGTAATATTTCTTTATTCTAATTCATGAATCAAACCATTAATTAATCTGAACATCATTCCAACTTAATTTGAATCTATTGGTGTCACAAACCCTTCCAGTTGTATCTTATAGACACCTTCAACAAGGCTTCCATTAAGTAAAATGGACTCGAAATTCATTTTGAAAATATAGTAATCAAGGAAGGATGCTATCAAAAGTATAATTTTTATATATATTTATATATATATAGGTGTAAAGGTTTTTTCATTTTATGTGCCTTCATATTATATGGAATATACAATAACCCAACATGCATTATAGGAACAAAATTGACCATATGCATCTAGTTATTTTTTTAATACCCTAATGGAGAATTATATCATTTAATAAAATCACATAAATAAATATAATGGTCTTTAATACATGAATATCAATTATATATTCAGTAAAATTCACCAACATTATCATATTGTAATTGAATAACTCTTTATGGGATTAGAATTCAATATACCAGTTGAATAATGTATGTAACCTAACATGGTAATTATAGAACAAGGAAATTCATATTCTATATATCCTATATAGTTTATATATCTAGAAAATCTACTACTAATTTAACTTGATATTTTATATTTTTATGCTAACTCATGTACATCTGAAGCCTTAATGACATTAAAGCTATATTTCTCCCTCTATCCCAAATAAATATGTCCTTCCCTAATACATAAATATAGTCATTTATTTGTTTAATAATTTCTTTATCAAAGGTTGAGTTATATAATTAGTAAAATATTTAAATTTAATGTTATTTAGTTTATTATTTTTTTATGTATGTTTTGTTACTAAATGATTCCTTAACAAATTGTTCATATATAATCATATGAGTTCGTGACATAATCAAAATAATCGATATAATATTGTAAGATATATCAATTATCCTTTATGAATAAAATATGGTTTATTTTTTAACGTAGTTGTTTTCAAATCATTTTTTAGAAGGTGTAATGGAAGACATGAAATGATTTTATGATTCTTTATTGATCTTCATTTACTAAAATAATCACTATAATGTGTATATGGAAATGTGACATAAGAATAAGTATGAAATATATTTGAATGATTATGAATTCATGATTATGATGTTTTTATACTCATTCATTGTTATCATAACATTATGTTTTACAAGGAATGTTATTTAATTTAGTTTTAAATTAAAAATATATTTAACAAATATCATGAGGTAAAATAATTTGTTATTAAATTATACATTGAATATTTTATAGATATATTATCGAACTAATTCTAAAATATTTGTTGAAATACAAAATTTATAATGTAATTGGATTTTGTGTCAAAATATTATGTAGATTAAATATTTTATGATTTTAAAATCTAATTAGTCTAAACATCATTCAACAAGGATTCATGATCATTAATTGTTTACACTCACAATAATTATATTTACACAATTGTTTATTATTTTATTCATATACTTTTTATTCATCATTGAATTATAATATTGAAATTATATGATTCAAGTAATTTTTATCTAATAAATATTTTTAGTGTAATATAATAACATTAATTTAATAAATGAAATTTGGTTTCATAAATTGGACTATGAGATAAATTTTTTATCACTTAATACAGTATAAAAATTATTAAATACAACAAATATTCAATATAAGTATTTTAATTTATTATCCTAACTTGTTTTCATGAGTATATTAAATGTTAAATTTAGCTCATATACTATTTCTAAAATATATTTTAGTTGTATTTGGTTTAAAACATGTTATTCACACATTATATTCAACAACTAAGAAGTGAAATTGAAATAATAATTTCAATTATTGATATAATTAATGTTGGAGGCTCCTCTGTATTCATCATTAATTAATTTCAATTCCTCTTATAGTTACCGTTGTTACCACATATTAATTTGATATCACTATTCTTAATTCTCTCCAACTAAAAAAATTTTATTATTTAAAATAATTTGTAAATTCACTATGTACCTAAAACATGTACTAGGATTTTAAAAAAATAAATCTTTTTGTTCTCTAAAAGTATTGAGGAATAAAATTCCCACTAATCCTTACCAACTTGGATAACCATTTTCAAAACAGTGTTGGAAAACATCACCATACTATTCAATTTATAATTTTACATGAACAAGGATAATCATGAAGGTAAAGACTAAAAAATGGTATTGATGGATAATTTACCATAAATATCTAATAGATACATTACTAACTTGTCAATATTATTGACCATATAGAGTAGGTGACCAGTAAAAATGGATATATCTTCGATTTTACACTCTTATAATGAATCCACAAGGTTAATTATATTTTTATCATTTAAACTCCTTTTAAGATACATTAAGATGAGTCACCATGATGTATGAATATATGTTCTTATAAAATATCATTATGAATACGCATCAAGATAATACCATGATGAAACCAGTTTCAGATGAATCCTCAATGTCTATCCTATAAAAATATTTTTTTCTATCACTCGCCACCATAGGAGGATTATTAATTATAGGGGACTCCAAAACATAAAACATTTTTTAATATTGTGTTACATGTTTCAAGTGCCAATAGAAACCATAGAAATTTATGCTAGTGAAGACATTAACTCAATCAAAAAACTATCATAGTGATTATATGGTATTAATTCTACTATATTGAAATAAATAATTTCATTATTAAATTATATTCTGTACTATTTATGACATATTTAATTATTTAATTAAGCCTTGTAATATTTTATCAAATTCTTGTTTTGTTCAAATATCAAAATCCTTTAATCTAGATAGACCTTACCATTATCAAATTATTTGAGATAATTTATATGGGATTTACTTATCAGTTACATAAACTAATATTTTTCTGATTTATTTAGTTGACACCCTAGTCATAAAATCATATACATATATGTTATCAACACTTTGACATTATTTTACACCAAGTCATGCTATGGAAATCAATTCTTAATCCTTATTTTGTTATATTGACCCAAGACATTTATTAGATCTCATATATAATATAATGTGACCTGATAGGGGCCAAAAAGGTAAATTAAACTATGATTATATTATAACTCATGTGATGGAAGAATATTTTATTACAAAACAATTTTTTAATGTATTTTTATTTGAAAAATGTGCAAATACATTTTATTTTACTCCCAATCATCTGTTTTATTTATTGTTTAACATATATAAGAATTATCCATGTATGATACTCTAATTTTTCAATTTTTTTAAATTATTTAATATATATATATGCTTATCATTTATATATTTTTCAATTACATTAGTTGATATAATAAATATGACACTAATTTTGCAGGGTATAATATAATGTATATTTTTTAAATAAATCCAATAATTACTACTAATTTATTTTTATCATATGGTCATTTTTTAGCACCCATTTAAATATTTATTAACATAAATAAATATATAGAAATAAAATAACAAAAATAAATTATTTTCTCAATAAGATCGTGAGCCTTTACCTGGTGAATTTTTTATCAAATGGTGATAAAAATTACTTAAAAGTATGGGATATTACTTTTATAGACATATATAATGTTTTACTATAGAATTAACCATTCCTATTTGTATCCTCTTGGTCATATATATATCTTCAATGGTCCAGATTGATCTACACTAATTAGTAACTACATCCTTTGAAAATATATACTCACATTCTTTTGAAGAAAATCTATGGTTTGGGGTTATATTATATAATCCATAGAAACGTATGCTCATACATAATAATGGAGGGAGGGATGATTCTCATGTTATTTTATTTAATTTAATAATGAAAATACAATACTACAAGGCAATATATTATTAATGCAAATAGATAGATCCAATATATACATAGTTTAGTCAAATATCATTTACATTCAATATATTAAATGAAATATAAATTTAATATTTATATAATTCAATTGAAAATGAAATTATTTAATATAAAAATAGTTGAATTATAAATTTTAAAAACATATTAATAAATTTATAAATTATTTTATTTTATTTTATTTTTTAATATCTGTTGTACATGATATATAATAAAATTTCATCACTATTTGTTAAAATAGCTGAGAAAATTGGTTTTTTAGAAAAATTAAATATATATATTAATATAGGATGCCACCTAAACAAATAATCCTAGGTTTTTTATAATTAACGCTTTGTGTTTTTTATGTATATAATGTGTTTTGTTAAGATTGGGGAATCTTGGGGAAGTTTTGACATGTTTTTGGGGAATTTCAGAAGGTGCGTGTTTTGAGAACAATAAGTTGGAGCTGTGAAACAGATCTTAGAAACCGTGAAATGGAAAACAAGGATCACTGGGACAGTGCATGGATGTTTCATAGTTTGGCCATATCATGCAACCACCCAAGATAAACAGTGTAAACTGAAATAGAGGGGTTGATTTTGGTTGACACCTAGTTTTTCTAATAGTGTGATCCCACTATGTCAGGAGTTTTTGGAGATAGTGACTAGCACACGGTTTGCATATAGTCTTCATACATGTATGAGTTAACTATGAACCATTAAAAATGTGATCCAAAAATTGTGTATCTAATTATGATTTTACCTTTAATAACTTGTTTTCCCATAAACAACCCCTTATACTTTTATTCTCCTTGAAATGGTTGTGGATACACTTAACCTAGATATATGGGTGATACTTTGACGAATCATAGTGTGTTGGATGTCATATTACTCATAAAGTGTAATTTCATTGTTTTTCCCCTTAGATTTCATATTTTTTCCTCTCAAAGATTCATATATATATTCTTTCATGGATAGATTAATTCAATTTGATTTTAATAATTAAATTATATAATTTTTTGTTGATAAATTACAATATGTACGGTTCATTTGGGATGATCTAACAAATATTTTGAATAATATGGGTCATTTTTAAGTTTCACCTTATTATACGAGGTTAGTGGATTCACTTTGAAATCCTCTTGTGTGAACATGAAGGAATTTATTTATATTTATTTAAAATATTAAAATGATTTGTGAATTTTTTTATCAAAATATTTATGAAAATCTAATTTAGTTTTGATTTTTGGAAATGGTGGAATTTGATTGTTTTGTTAACAGTGAAATTGGTTTCATAAATTTGAATTTATTATTTTAACTTTTTTTTTATTTTGATTCATTGAAAATTGGTTGTAAAATGTTTTAAATAAAATTATAGTTTTATTAAAATGGTTTGGATTATTTTTTTTTCATGGTTTTTTGAAAAAAAAATGGTTAGTGAGTGTTCATTTTCATTAATGTTACCCACATGAAAGGGTATGTCCCATTGGATAAAATGGTATAGGGTTACCATGTGGTGACATGGTAGATCAATGAGAGAACAATAATGAGTATATTACTATCAACTGATCCTTAATGATTGAATTTCCAAAATGGGATGGGTTATAAAAAATGGATATGGAAAATGGTTTGAAGGAATTAATATTTTTTATTCCTTGGAAATTATTTGGATTGGAAATTGTTTTTTTGGAAAACTATTTAGGCTTTGACATAAAATATTTTAAAATGTTTTAAATTGATTTTTTGTATAAATTATCTATCATTTTTAATCCTATATGTATGAGTTGGTAGTACATTTAGGAAATACTACGATGAATTATACTCTCCCCTACATGTAAAATATTTTGGGTTTTTAGATGATGTATTCTGAGACACAAGTAAAGGAAAAGTATATCTTTTATTCATGGATTCATCATGATACCTTTGGAATTTTTTATGTAGTAGAATCTTGGAAAAATATGGGAGATGATGAGTTTATATATTTGAAGTCATTGGTTTTTGTTAGTTTTTCCATCCACATTATAATCTGCTTTTTGTTTTGGTTTCAAAATTTTACTCTATGATGTTATGTTGTTGATTTTGTAACATCTGAGTTCTATTATGTTGTTTTCATGCATAATACAGTGGTTGTTTTGTAATTTTCATCTGTTATATTTTTCTATTATCAATGGTAAAAAGTACAATTATTTTTTATTAATTACATTGAATATAAATTTATCTGTTGGTATCTCGTTGATTTCACATATGGCCGTGTATTTTACTACCACCTTCACAAGACAATGATTATGGTAATGATGTTACAAATGGTAACATTCCTGGATGGTTCTTCTTTCATTTTGGGGAAAATGGTATCATTACATATTAGAGTTAAAAATGAATTAATATATAGTCATTGAGATGTGTTAGTATCATGTTTATAAGATCTACATAACCTGAAATATAGAACATTAAGAGGCATAACTAGCTATTTTAGTTTAACCTCATGTTTCCAGGGAGTTTGGTACAAGAGTATTTTTTGGAACTCCTAAGAGTTGTTAACCCAAATATCATGGGTTTAATGAATGAGATGAGCATGAAATTAATTTTTATGTATTTCATACTACAAGGAGTGTATAATTTACTTTGAGTAATGATTTAAAATATGGTGAAAAATTTGTTTATTTTTGACAAGTGGTGAATTTTTTTCGTATTTGAGATTTGAAAAAAAAATTAGTGGTATCTTGAAAATGATTTCATTTCAATGTGAATGGTGAAATTTTCAAAATGGTTAGTAAAATGAAAAATCTGAATATTATAAATCCCTGTTGTTATATGTGTAAATTGGTAAATTTGAAATTGTTAATACTTTAGTTTCTAGAGATGAGACTAAATAGTGTTTTTTATAGTTGTAGAAAACAAAATCATTTCAGCATATAAGAAATTAAATGGGAAGGGATGATGATTATTTTTCTCCACTTAAGCCATAGGAGAACCAACTACTTGGTAATAGCATTTTATATTAATTTTAGACCATTGATAGAGAGAACATAATGAAAAAAACAAGGATAGATGATCTTTTTATTCAGTTCTAGTGTCTGAATCCACCCATAATTGGGGTGATTCATAATAAAACATAGGTGTGGCAGAATAAGACGAATCAATTCATCAATTTCCCAAGACCAACAATTGATTTGAATATCATGTTGGTAATGTACATATTGGAGGACCCAAAATGCCATTGGTGGGATTTAGCAGTTTAGTTTATATTAGACCACTACATTGTATGGGAATATTTTAAAGAATTATTTAACATACAAATTTATCCTCCCAAAATTAGGATTTATAAATAAACTAATTTTTTCACCATGTTGCACGAGAACCTAATAGTGATAGAATATGTGGATTAATTTAATTTATACCATAATTGTCTTAAGTATGTTTCATAATCCTCCTTGAAGAATTTTTTTTTTGAAAATTGAGGTTAAGGTCATAGAATCACTCGAATATTGGTGTTCTGTATATAATGGATTATATATATATTCTGAATATATATATGGTGGTAGAAAGGTATATCTCATGAAAAACTAGTGGAGTAACAATTTTGATAACTATGGTAAATGGTGGAAACACTACAATGTGGAATAATTTGAATAGGGGAACCTATTTACATTGTAGTGGGATATATCAAAATCAGGTGTATGGATCAGTTTATATTCCTGCAAAACCCATGAGTAAGGATGAATTTTTTAATGTTGTCTTTTAAAAAATATTAATTGAGATTGTATGACACCACCTACACCATGAGAAATTTCATCCGGATGGTGAATCATTAGTGATATTGTTGTAGTGCTCCAAGGGAGGGCTCTGTAGAAAAATCTCATGTTTCACAAAAATCGTATTCATTAATGTGAATTTGATAGAATAATAATTCAAATTAAAATAACTAAATCATTCATGGTGAGTATAGGAATGTCAGGAATCCTTAACAAGTGAAATATCAATAATTCAGTGATGAAAAATGTGAGGAAGAATATGTATGGAGCTGACCAAGTGAACATGGATGATCAATCTAGGCCATCTATTGTGGAATGAATTATTATATTCAATTATACCGTTATTTAATTTCTATTTTATATGGGTTCATCCTAAAAATTTATCACTTGTTTTATTATTTTTCTTCTGTATTTTCATGTTGAGATGATTCCTTCTGTTTTGAAACATCAATCTACTCTTATCCAAATAGACCATCAATCTATAATGTGAAAATCATGTTATGTAAATTTTGATAGAGGAAATTGAATATAGAATTTATCTATGCTCAAGATTGATTTTTATGAAAAAATCATTGGAATGTACTGTATTACATTGTTCAAATATCACATTGATTCATACCCAATGGGTTATATTAAAAACATATGATGGAATCAAGTCTCTTTTTAGAGTAGATTAGAATGTAATGGTAGGTGTAGAAATATTTTTGGATCTAGCAGTTGGATCAGTATCGTACATTTTGGCATATCTAACCTTCGAATCAATGGATTAGATCAAGGACAATGGTTTTCTAGAGATTTTTTTATTTGTTTCAAGATTTGTTTCCTATTAATTTATAATGGTTGCGACAACAAGAGAAGAGGATTTTATAATTGATCACAAACAAGGTACATATTGTATCTCACGTCTATCATATAATATGGAACCTGAATAATTATTTGAATTGAATCTGCATTGGGATGTACTGGAAGGAAAACTGTTCATTCAGTTCAGAACATCTATGTTAGTTGCATCATTCCTGTTTTTGAACTATGGTGATGGAAGACATATTATATGTGTATATTAGTATAATCTTAACTATGTTATGCTAAAGAATTTTTATCCCCTTATACTCATTGATGAAAAGTTTGATAAATTTAGGAGATACAAGTGGTTCTCAAAAATTGACTTTCGATTAGGATATCACCCATTCTACGTTGAGGAGGAGGATACTCTGAATATAGATTTATAGATTTTATATAGATATTACAAGTATGTGGTTATGCCTTTTGGTATTATGAATGAACCATATTATTTATGGGATTGATGAATCCTCTATTTCAAATATATATAGATTTTTTTGGTTTTTTGTGTGGATAACATCTTTTTGTATTCATGGATAAGGGCTGAGAATGATCTACACATAATAACAATGTTAATAATTTTAAGGGATTTTAATTTTTATTCAAAACATTCAAAGTGTTAGTTTTTAATAAAAAATATTTAACTCATTGGATATGTATTATATTATAAATGAATTTTGGAGGATCTAGAAATGATAGAGGTGGTGATATCTTGGTAACCACTAATGTATTTCATTGAGATGTGGTTTTTCCTTCCCTTAGCTGGTTATTACTGATGTTTTCTTCATGAATTTTCATAACAAACTTCACCAATGAAAACATTAACATGGAAAAATGTTCCATTCTGGAGGAATGTTGTATTTTCAATGACTTTTCAAGATCATAATTTTCACCTTACATCTGTATCGATCTTTATTTTACCAGAATTAGGAATAAGGTATATGGTATATTATAATACTTAATGATATAGATTTTTGGTTTGTTCTCATGTATGGATTTCATGTAGTTTTATATTCCTCATGGTAGTTACAATTTCACAAGAACTAACCAAAACAATAGTTGGAAATAGAAACAGTATTCCATTCATTGAAGACATGGCGTCGTAACCTCTTTGGTGGGAAATTTGTGGTGTTTACAAATTATTAGATCTTCAAACACATTTTTCGACATTGATATTTTACCTAAGACAAATTATATGGATGTACTATCTCCAATTAATTGACATTAACATAATGTAAACACCGAGGAATGGGAATTTTGTGGCTGATAAATTAAGTAGAAATTCAGTTGGTTAGTTGGAAAAACAAGAATCAAATAATTGGTAACTAATATCAGTGATAAACTATATGATCATGGAATGGGGTGACCGTGGATGTTTTGTTTCATTCATACTGGTTTCAATTGTTCATAATTTGGGTGATAACATTAAAGTTTAATGGAATAATTGTTCATAATGTTTTACTATGTGGTATAAATTCAATATTATGAAGGATATTGAGGTATGGAATCATGACATTTGATTTTGTGGTTTATTTAGATCAGTTATTTATATCATTGTCTCCATAGGGAAAAAACAGTCATTCATTCCACCAGTAAAGATGGTTTTTTCTTCATGGAATACAAAATATTTATTAGGAGATGAAAGTATAATTTTTGAGGGATGTAATGAAAAGAACATTGGTAGATTTTATTATAATATGACTTGCCTATTTGTAGGTAAAGGAAGATCTGCAATGACATTAGGGTATGTTGTAGTCTTCACCTATTTCTATTTGAAAATCGGAGTAGATAGCCATGAATCCTGTGATATGTCTCCTAATGATGGTTCATAAACCTAATTCGATAAGGTTGCTGGTTTATTTATTAACAAATTTTGTCCATTTAATTCTTATTCATAATACTCATATGATTTAATAAATTAATATAATTTATATCCATGAAGTTGTAATGAGACCTGGAATACCAGTTTAGATCATATTAGATTAGATCTAAGGTTTATATCTCATTTTTGTATATTATTATTACAATCCATTGGAAGCTAGTAATCTATGAGTACAACATATAATCCGTATAATGATATAAAATATGAAATAATTATACAAGCATTGGAAGACATTCTTTTTGATTTTTTAATGGATTTTGGTGGCTCATTGGAGGATCTCATACTGTTAGTGGTGTTTTCAAATTAAAAACCTAATTTCCCTCGATTCATTTTGATATTTTTGAAAAAAATTGAATAATTTTATTTATCAACCTTTTTTGGGTGGAAATTGGTTATCCGTAATTGGATTAGGCTTTGTTCAAGGGAAAATAAGGAAGATTCAGATGATCGGTAAATGCATGGAGAGAGCTTGCATTTGTCACAAATCCAATGTAGATCATCATTGATGGAAATTTTCATTCAATGTGTGTTATCAAGTGTTCTTGAAAATCTCTCCAAGTACATGGTATCATCATTTTGGGAAGAAGGGAATGATATAACCAAGATACATTGGCCATTTGTAGATGCCACAATGGGTCGGTGAGCTGGGTTATAGGTTGAATTATCTACAGGGGATTAGTTTACCACAAAATTTGCTCCATGAATTTTAGTTGAAAAAGTATCATCCACATACTGACCTAAAATTTAATGTGATGAAGTTATCCTAGATGAAAAATATTTATTGGTTCATGTGCATGTGAGAATTGTGGATATGAAACATATTGTTTTCTGTGTTAAAATCATAATTCTATTATGGGTATTATTTTAGAATGGTCAAATTTTGGAAGAAAATAAAGAATAGAAAAGTGTATAGTAGAGAAATTGACAATTCTCAATCATGAAAATGTTTTATTTCTCATTTCTATGGACGAACGTCTAATAGAATTAAGAATTTATCACCCCCCTCAGTTTAGTAAATTAACTCTTTATATTGGTATTCTATTTCATAATTTTGTTGGGTTATGATTGGGAAGAATTGGATGTTTTTTTTGACAAGTTTATATAGGATTTATAGAGTTTCATGGTTTGTGTGATGATAGTTTAAGTTGTAAAAAACCTTTTGGATTCTGTGCAATGAGATATTGAGAACATTGGGAAGGCTCCCAATTTACACATGGATTGGGAAACCTATATAGAGACCTAGTAGAAACAAAGTAATGTAGAAGATATGAGCTATGCATAGCTAGAGCATTTGTTTTCTAACTATGTGAGCCTACTAAGTGAAAGGATTTTTGTGGCACCGATTCACACACAAATTTCACAAAATTTTCCTAACTGGAGCCGTTAATAATAAGATCGGAAAATTGTTGATCTAATTGGAATTTTCCCCTTAATTGATCATTTTCCCCATAAATATACTCTATTATTTTTTTATCTCCACCCAATGGATATGGAGACCCTCCCCCTTGATCCTTGTGCAATTCATTAGTTAATATTGGTCCTTTGTGGACTTAATTACTTGGTAAAAATATGTTTTGTGGTTATTTTAAATGGATTTAACATTCTTACCTCTCTTGGATTCATATATCTACTCTATTGGGGATTAATTTAATTTTTTTAATACAATCATGATAAAATATGATTTTTTTTTTATATGACATATGCTATAATACTGTTTTTGGAATATCGAATCCAATTTTGTAACAATTTGTTTTATTATTCATTTTTTCCAATGTTTATGTGGTATGTAGCATCACTGTCATGACCACCACCCACAAAAAAATCCCCTCCTAAACTAAAAATAGATAAAGATAGATAATGATCTCCAATCCCAACCTCTATTATTCCCCTGGGTGGTGACCTTCACCATGGGTTTTTGTATATCACCAAATTGGAGGAATTTCCATCTGATAGTAACCATGATTGTGAGATAAGATGTATAAACCTAAATAAAACTCCAGGACACACATATATTTAAAATAATCAAAAATACATCCCAAATTCATTTCAATGTAATACTATTAGAAATACATTGGAAATGTCCAATTTTAATACCAAAATATCATAAGAAGTTAGTGAAATGGAAATTGTCCCAAAATTTGATCCGGTAAGGTCCAACACTGTCCATGTAATATCCATGGAAATAAGAAAACAGTGTTATACACATAGGGTGAGCATACACTTATACTCATTACGAATATAAAAATTCACTCATGAACAATTGAGGGAAATATACTAATGACCCATTGAGAAAATATATGATGCTCAAAAGCACTTAACATGGTATACTATCAATCCCAACCTCACCGAATAACACAAGTCATGTAACGTACTAATCACATCATTGACAGGGTACCATGAACCACTTCCCACTAGTTGACTTTACATCCCCAATGGTGAATATCCTAACATTACTATGCTCTTCCAAAATCCCCACTATCACAACCATCCCACACACACCTGGGCCCCATACCACATCCCTTTGCAAACACCTGATCCACAACCACATAAAATCACCCCAATGGATATGTTGGCCAGAAAACAATAACCTCATCCGGAACACTCCTGGAAAATTGAAACATATATCATTTTGAAGACACATGGTAAATCACACATCTCCTATAGAAACATGGGCCTCACAACCACACCACAACTTCCCAGAAGAGTCATAGGTTACATCTTCATAGAAGATATATTCGAGAAGTTCCAATGACTATCCATCCATCCTCTAATCGGGGTGTTCGAAAAGGAAACCATCCACCGTAACAATGGGGGTGTTTGGAAAGTATTTCTCAACATGGGTGGGG
Source organism: Viscum album (assembly GCA_963277665.1). Classification (NCBI taxonomy): domain Eukaryota; kingdom Viridiplantae; phylum Streptophyta; class Magnoliopsida; order Santalales; family Viscaceae; genus Viscum; species Viscum album. The sequence continues at coordinate 2,112,017,176 of OY728120.1, forward strand.
TGAATATTGAAATCACAAGAAACTAAAAGTATATATATAGGTACCAAACACTCTTCCCAAACTATGTGTTTTCGAAAAAATCATCCATCACAAAGAAATCATAACTTCCAACCTCATCTTTTGCATAATCACATAGACAACAAAAGTCATAATTTATAACCATATCCATCTCATTCAACAAAATTATAATTTTATATTTAACAAGAAAAAATTATTTCTTCCATTCATACCAAGGAAACTACCAAAACTGTACATGTTATAAGGACGTAGAAATCATACCAACCATTGCCAATGGAAAATGGAGTGGGAAGGACATGGGTAGAATAATCTACTCTCTCACCAATTCATAATATACAGGTCTTTTCAAACTCTAGGAGAAACAGTCCCACAAGGTAGCTCCATTTGTATTCAAAATTATCCCTCTCAAACCATCCCTAGAATCCCTGATGCACGAAAAGCAATGCATCCTACAAAAAAACCAAACTCAACCACATTTATATCCAAATGAACAACAAGTTCATCCATTCCAAAATCAAGAACATATCAACCTATGATTACATTACTCCACCCATAAAACTCCATTCCAAAAACCCACAACAAAAATCACCAAATCTAGAACCCTATTACACAAATATAACACACCTTACCCATAGAGGCATCCCCTTGTCTGTCATTATTCCCACAATCGTTCTTCCAAATATAGCACCATACAACCCACAAAAGGCCTAAGAATATAAAAAACACACAACAGACATCCACACCTTTCAAAAATAGTGTATTAGTATTTTGAAAAAGTTGTTCCTTAATTCCACATTCATTATTCATGGGTAAACAAAGTACATGTTTAATCCTCATGAATACATTTATTTAACTTGGTGTAAATGATTAACCAGATTCTCATATTTGTATCAATTAAACATAGTATCAGGAAAATGTATATATCATCACCAATGATTTTCATAATGATTCTAAGCATACGATTCACAATAGGGATCAAAGATAATAGATAAAACAAAAGATCATCATCAAGATCACCCCATCCCTCATTTATTACTAAAGTAACATATCCAATTATCTTTGTTTTAATCATATTCATTACCCCTCATTTATCTATTTTTTTGGGTTTCAACCATACCCAAAATAAGACATTGGTACCCCCCTTCATTATACACAATGAAATGGGAGAAGGATGAATCCCTTACTTGAGAAACAGATGATCAAAAACTTCTACTTATGCCAAAACAGAGGGTCGTGCATACAGAAGGAGACCCAAAGGGAACTAAATTTAATGTCCATATTATACACATGAATCTCCAAGGAAGAAAGGTTTTGTTCTCAACAAGAGAAAACTGGAAACACTTGGGGAAGAGAAGTTCTCGGCATAAAAGAGCAAGATCCTATGTCAGTGGAAGGAAACGATTTCTGGTCCATTAAAGTCGGATCATGGTAATGAATAAGTAGATTGAAAATTTAAATTTCATAGAAACATGATGATATTAATGAATTAATTATTATCCTTTTTAACTCTATAATAAAATCTCAAAAAAAATTAATCTCTTTTTATGAAAAATAAAATATAAGCAGGGAGAAACTGGAAAAACTAGAGAAATAAATAAATGACTCCATGATGGGTGAGTCATTGACGTGAGTTACCAATAACAAGTCACTAATAGCAAGTCAATGACGCGTCCCACCGACAGAGACTCGGTGATATGATACATCAATACTAGACTCCCTGACAGTAATCACCGATGATCGACACACCAAAGCATGACCTATAGAAATTCAACCTACCGACTCCCAACCTACCCATGTCATACCCACCGAAACTTGACCTACCGATGCCTAACCATCCGACAGCAGACCTACTGACGCCTCACCTACCGACACCTAACCTACCAATGCTGACCCACCAACGTTGATCCACATACATGACATACTGGTGGAATAACTGGAATTTGGACATTCATAAGAAATATGTTACTATTTCCCCCAAGAACACCCTAGACACTAGGTATTTACAATGTAATAAACTCAGGAGGTCTGGGTCATTTCAGAGGATACATCTGAAACTAATCTCACCCCTGAGAATTCAAAACCAAACCTATGAGAAATAGGGGTCCGAACAACCACTCAGTAATATACCTCTCAATGATAAAGCACCATGCATTTTTCTAAATCTAAAGGGAAACCTTGACATCCCTGAACACCTCCTCCTACATCCACTACACCTAACAAACTAGAAGGTAAACTACATGAGAAACAAAACTACACTATCTGGAAACATGAATGTCATAATTCATTCATAAATAACCTAAAAATATCTACCCTAGGTGTCACTGACTCCTCCACATAGTTTTAATCACTTATCCATTAATGTGTATCGATTTAGAATATGGTCCTCCCCATTCTACATGGCATGACATCATCACACATTATGGAAAAAAGAAGCAGCTCATATTATATAAAACATTTTTCAAGTATTACATCACAATGAAATGAACACAAGAAAAATTAAAAATAGATAATGGTACTGCGAACACATCTATGATTATCACTCCAATGTATACTCATCTAGGCCACTATACCTCAAAAAACACATGATCCAAGGGAATGGTGTGTCCGTAATGAACATTCTCCTGATGATCTGTGATCTCCATTAGACTACCACAAATGTAGTGTAATCCTCAATATCCATCTCTCCCCAGTCAATCATGTGGGAGTTATCTTAAAGATACTTATAAATATGGGAGACCATGAAGAGGTCATGGATCCACTCCTATTATGAAGGAAATTCCAAAATGAATGTCACAACGACAACATACCCCAATTCATTGAACAGTCTGATGAACTAGGGACAATTCTTACTCACTCTACAAAACTGTTACTACCCATGTTGATGAGTTTCGATTCAGAACACCTAGTCTCCAACCATGAACACCAACGACCTCCTCTTATGACTGGCATGTGACTTCTTTCAGTCAAGTGCTTCCATCAACCTCCTATGGAAAATCTACACCTTCCCAGAAGTACACTACACTATGTATGAATCAAGAACACATGTCTCTCTATCTTCTATGCAGCATAAAGGTGAATGACACAGTCACCAATAAAAGGCTTTGAAATGATACATAAATTTGGAATAGTGATAGATATTGTTGTATTAAAAATGTACCATTAGAATTTTTTAATAGCCATACCAACCAAAGTCCGAGACGCATGATCCCAACATACCCTCCAACATATGGATTGTCCACTATATCTTCCCATCATGATTAGGATGGAAGGCAGTGTTATAGCTTAACTAAATTCCCAAGGAAATTTTCAGTCCAATCTACACTCATTAGGTAAAGCATGTATCCTAGTCTGAGATAATGAATCTCAGAACTCTATGCAGCTACACCACCTCATGCACATCTATCATGGCCATGTCATCCACTTCACCTAATTCATTGATTTACAAGAACTGTTTTTATTTCATCATCCGTTCAAATACTACATAGAGAGAATCACAACCTCACTGAGCACTAGGTATTCCTAGGAAGAAATACATATATATTTAACCTAGTTCAACTTATGAAAATATAAGGGATTAAAAAAATCTTCATGAACATGGTCCCCTTCTTACACCTGCAGGAGAAATAATAATCTCTCCACAAACACCACCACTATACGATTTATCTAGGGCCACCAAAAGTGTTCCCTCAAGCCATTGTACATCATGGAAACTCCTAACTGTACAACAGGGGGTGATCTATGAAACTCATATTACACTCCATCATGCATAACCACTAGAACAAATATATTCTCAGGGAACAACATATGTTTCTAACCATCCACTGACCATCCAACTAGAGCATTATTTTCATCAATGTGATCATGCATCTCCTACACCTATGAGTCTCCCCACTAAGACTCCTCCCTCTATGACATCATGCTCAATGCATCTGCAACAAAATTCTCCATTATCATGGTGTCAGAGATCTCAAAATCATTGTCCTGAAGAATATCCATCGATCGCTGCTTCAAAAAGGTTATATATCTCTGTGAAAATATAAACCGCATGTTCTTATGAACTATGAAGACCAAAAACACTCCTCAATTAGGTAATATCACAACAACATCAATGTGAACATGACTACCACTTGATCCAGATCATGGGTGTAATTATTACATTAGTTGGGAAGAAAATGTCTAGGCCCATAATAGATCACTAACCTTTTTTTACCATCACACATCCCAGTAATATATGAGATTCATCTGAAAACACAATGGAAATCACCCCATATTGAAGTTATTGGATCACTGGAGTTCTAACCAACTTCCACATCAGATAGATGAATGCTACCTTACACTGGTCATTCCACATAATGGTGGGTCCTTTATTGTCAATTTTTTCAATAGACTTGATATTCATGATAAATTGGGTACAAATATTTTGTAATATACACCTAAAGAGATCAAAAATGTGAATCTCTACGACATTTTAATGTTCTTACCAAGAAGAAACTACATAGAACATTGATGGGTCCACTTCTAAACCCTGCGGAGACACTAGATGTCCAAGGATGTGGACCTCTCATGTAATGAACATTCACTTGGCCAAAATTCCATTGAACTGGTGGTGGTGAAGGACCTCCAAGACTATCCTAATATTTTTGGTATACATCTCCTATGACATTAACTATATTAGGATATCGTAAAATAATACGATAACAAACATTTCTAGAAACCCACAGATGATAGAGTTCATGATCCCCATGAACACGGGTGGTGCATTCGTAACACTAAATGAAAAAAATACAAACACGATGTTCCCATACCTGCACCTAAAATTGTCATCAAGATTTCACCCTCCTCAACCAAAATTTGGTGATACCCATACCACTTATCAATCATATAAAATAAACATGATTCCATTGGATATATGAAATGATCATCTATCATCAAGAGAGTGTAATCATTCATTATTATCTCTTGATTTAACATCTGATAGTCTATGCACAGCCTCATACGACCATTTTCTTTCCTTATAAGCAAGATCAGATCACCCCATAGAGACCCCTAGGTTAGATAAAACCCTTATACATTCGATATTAAAATTGAATCCTTATCTCTCATAGCTCATAAATTTCAATTTGATAAGTATCCATGTAGATCATATGAGAACTTGTTTTTATGTATATCACGAACTCAAAATAATGTCGATGGGGTAGAGTCACATCCTCTTGGGGGAAAAATCCATTTATTATCCAAAAACGTTGGGAAGCTACTTCATCTCATCATCAACCAATTACACTTACAACTCATCCAACAAGGAAGAAATAGGATTAAAATGTCAATTTCCCATCAAACAATTCATCTCCCAATTGAAAGTCACAGGTAGTTAAACAATATCTGAAAACACAAAACTCCTTTGGAAGCATTCAATAATATATTGCATGGGAAAAATTAGTCAATTATAAAGATGACATAATATTGTTGTATCTATAGAATAATGTGATCACAATTATACTAATGTGGCCCCAATAACAATCCAAATTATTAGAAAACATCAAAAAATTGTCCTGACCCCTGAATCATGTACTGAAAACCAGGGGCACAGAAAGACACTCTATGTCTATTCAAAGAGAAAACACTAAACCGAGATCAAGAAAGGAGTTTTATGATTTTGAATAAAAAAATTTACAAGAAGTTGTACTGAAAAAACTGATCATACCATGAATGATCTTTGGACATGTTGGAAGTCCTTACTCTACAGTGTGAAATTAACCACGCCAATATTATCTACCCCTATACTGGAGACCACCTCCCTGATTATTACCAAGAATAGGCCGTTAATGAACACATTGAGGTCATTGTCCACCGGCTCCATCTCCGCATGGTTGAGTAGGATCCCATTTTCCCTAAATATAAATATCCTTGGACATAAACTATTATAGTAGAGAGTGATAAACCATCCCACCTCCACCATATTGGGATCGAACTATCCACTAAATCTGATGGGTTATGTGGCTTCCATAAATGAATCATATAGGTCCCAATCCTTTGGGAAAATCAAGAGGACCGTAAGGTTGAAACAAATACTTCACAGGTCGAATCTCGGTTGTCCTAAACCTTAGATTCCTTGGTGCTTGGGACCTACCACTGTTTTCCTTATCCTTTGAAGAACCATTTTGTATCCCAACTCATGGTATATCTCCTCACAAGTGTATTCACTAAACTAAATATTCCTTCTTTTAGAACATTATGTATGTCGATATGGTAAAATGTGTGATTGCCTAATGGAGGGAATGATGAATTTATTCCATTACGCATCTTTCCCCTAACTCCTCATTCGAAAAACGATTCAATGAAAACTATAATAGATCCTTGAATATTATCCCCAATTCCCATATCAATATACTCCCCTACTAGAGTGACGGTTTCTATTGCTACTTATCAACATTCATGTACAAAGAAAGGAATTCTTCCCCGAACACCTTCTCGAAATAGACCCACATAACATTAGAATCCATTATCTCCCAAGGTACAGTGTCCACCACTATACCTAGGGATCTCCTATCAACAAAAAATACTATAATATAACTTAATACTCCATCAATGCCCAGATGAGGATGAAGGTGATATCATGATCCTCATTCTAGATCTGTATCTTAATGTATGAGGCACTACACTCATAAATTCCCATGTTCTGCTACTATAAATCATGTAATATTCTCAGCCACTAGTTTTCCTCCTTCCCTAGATGAACCCTTCGCTGATTAGCCAGATCAACTTACTTTTCCTCCAGTGTCTGAGCTACATGGGGATGACCACCCGGTGCCATAGGTGAATGGAAATCAAAGAACTCCTAATCTAGAGTATTATGGAATATTGATTAAGAATAATTTTAACTTGTTATTTATATAAATTCAATGAAATGCCCAAATTCAAATAAGAAAAATAGTTATCAGGATACATGTACGTTTTCAAGGTTCTATAACCCTCCAATAGTGAAAACTCCCTTGGTCGTTCAGTTAGTTCAAAGTCCTTTCAAGATATCATGGGGGGCTTAATGTTTTGTGTTAAAGCTAGTCTACCATGTCATGTGTCTTGCACCAAGATCAACAGATCCTTTTTCCATACCAACCCATGCAATCCTCACTATCCCTAACTCTGAACTCAATCCTATCTCACAATCATCATCTATGAAACAATTCTTTTATTACCCCCACCCTCCAATTATTTCATTCCTTGTCTAGAAAAGAAGAACGATAGATAATGACCCATGAGCCCCACCTCCAGTCGGCCCCAAGGTTGTGACCAGCACCAAGGGTATAGAAATATCACAACATGGGGGGAATTTCCATTTATATTCTAACCCTGATATTGAGATAAGTTTTATCAACCACAAAAAACTCCGACACACATATATATAAAACAATCCATATACCATCACAAATTTATGATTAATTTAAAATTGTTACAAATACCATGAAATGATCAAATGTAAATTCCAAAATAAAAAATTTATGTAGAGACATGGAAAATACCCCAACATCATAGTTAGTAAATTCCATCGTGGTTTCCTAATCTCCCTAAAAACCTGAAAACATATTTATATACGTAGGGTGATCATACAACGGTATTAAATATGAAAATCCAATGACTCTCTTGAACAAGTGGGGAAGAATTCTAATTACCCTGTATGAAAATAGAAGAAACTCCAAATCACATAACATGTTATACTATCCACCCTAACTTTACCCAAGGAATGTTCACCAAATAATGAAATTCACGAAAAGTTATGTATTAATAAAATAAATAATAGGGTACCATTTACCACATCCCACTAGTTATATGGTCATACAAAATATCGAATGGCTTATCGCTACCACACACTTCCAGAAGCTCCACCGTCACAAAATTCCTACACACAGCTGGTCTCTATACCACATCCCACAAGGAGACTACAGGGCCACAACCACATCACATCATGCACACAGATATAATGGCCCCAAAACCATATCCTCATCCAAAATACACCTGGGAATGTACAACATATCTCATCTCGAAGACACCTAGGAAAGTACACCTCCCCCATGAACACCTTGTCCGCACAACCACACCATAACCATCCTAAAGAGTCTTGGGAAATTAATAACAATAATATGGAGGAGAGAAGAACCAATAATCATCAATCCATCTACCCACCTTGATATTGTGAAAGGACACCGTACCCTATAATAATGGGGCTCTTTAGTATGTTTTTCTCAAAATGAGGGGGTATGTATACAAATAACAATGATATAAATTTATATATATTATTACGAAAATACTCATTGCAACCTATGGTTTTAAAAAAACAACCATCCCACAGAAATAATCCCTTACTGCCACCTCTAATGCATGAACGTATAGCTAGCCACAAAGATAATTCACAACCTCCGCCAATTCATTCAACCAATTAGCATTTTTTATTTAAAAATAAATTTTTATTGTTTCCATTCCAACATATGAAGCTACCAATAACCATACAAATTATAGGGGTGATGCAACCATACCCACCCCTGCCATATCCAAATAGAGAGAGAAGGACCAAAGTAGATTAATCTTGTCCAATAACCCATTCCGAATATATATATCCCAAAAAGGACTGAGAGAAAATCCCAAGTAAGGTCCTACTATCATTCATCAGAATTATCCCTCCCAAATCATCCAATGTGGCCCCATTACATGAAAAGTACAATATCGAACAAAATAACAAATCTCAACAAGATTGCAGTCCCACTACATAACAAGTTCATCCATTCCACAATCATCAAAAATTAAAAATTATATTCTATTACACCACTCATACCAATACATTCAAAAAAGACACAATAACCATCATCAAATCCAAAACCCTACTACAAAAGTATACCATATCATACCAATATATCCATCCCCTTGTTCACCCAAATACCCACAATTGTGATTCCAACAGTTACACCATACAACCCACAGAAGGCACTAAAGCATAATATATCCATACACAGAAAACAACCACAACATTAATGTAGTTTTTATATAGATTTGACCACAATTATTATTTAAATACAATTTCATAATTCAGTGGAGATCACAACACAAGATATATCATTGGCCATCCATTTATTTAACAAGGTGTACATGGTTAACAGGATTCTCATATTTTGAACCATTAAATAGATGATCAACAAAAATTCTAAATAATAACCAATGAATAAGAATAGTTAACTGAAAACGATGATTTTTAGAAGGATTATACCAATTCATTTCACTTTAGGGATCAAAGACAATAGATAGAATAAACATTCATCAACAACATCACCTCGTCCTAATTTATTACTAATGTATTTGGTCTTATTATCTTCATTATTATCATCATACCCTCCCCTAAATTATCATAGTTAATAAGTTTTCATCTATACGTACATCAATACATTAGTACACCGACCCCACATGAAACACAATTAAAATAGAGTGGAAGTAATCCCTACCACAAGATATATATGATGATCAACTATTCCTTGTTCCCAAACAGAAGGCCATGCTGTAAGTAGAAGACTCTAATGGAAAATGAACTTGAATTCCACAATACAATACTCAACTCCATATGAAAGATAGGCTCTGGGTGGACCAAGAGAAAAATGGAAACAAAATGGGGAGAGAATTTCTCGGATTACAAGATCCAAATTCTATATCAATAGAAGAAAACTGTTTCAAGGTCCATTAAACTCGGATCGTGGTCATGATTACATTTTTTGTCTATATAAAAGTCTCTAGATTTTTAGGATATTAAATATATAATTTATATCATTTATATGCCTTTATAAATTCTATAAAAGGTTTTGAACCTGATTAAAAGTAAAATATAATGTAAGAGGGGTGAAACTAGAAAAAACAATAAAAACTATGAAATGAATAAGTGATGCATCAGTCCCCTTTGTGAGTCACCAACATCGACTCGTCGATGGAGAGTAACCTACGCGACCCACTGACATCAATTTACTGACACAGACCACCGAAACTGGACTCACTGACACGAGTCACTCATGACCAACCTACGGATGCCCAAAATAAAGAAACCAAATCTACTAATTCCCAACCTACGGATGGACAACCTACTGAAGCCCGACCCACTGACTCTTGACCCGCCGATGCCCAACGTACAGACACATGGCCAGCCGATGCCCAGCATAATAATTCCCTGCCTACCAATGCCTGACCTACAGATTCCTAACCTACCAACCTGACCTACTAATAGAAGAACTGAAATTTTGGAAAACTCTTTAAATGAGTTATTATTGCCTCCCACAACACCCCGAACACATGATTTTTACAATTTAATAGTCTCGAGAGTTACGTGCCCTTACATTCACTCTCAAATAATCTTATGAAAACATGAATACTTAATTTAATACATATTTAATATCATGAAATTAATTTTTAAATCGATGTGAAAATCGTTATTAGAACCTTCTGTTTTGATAATCTTCAGAAATGGTAGAATTTGGTTGTTTTTTGTGATGTGATTTTTTTCCAATATTATCAAATGTTTATTTAAAAATTGTGGTTTGGTTTTGATGTATTGTAAATTTGTTTATATTTTTTCAAAAAAAAGTATTGTAATATGGAAATTGTTTGGTTATATTGTTTTTCAATCATTTTTTGGAAAAACAGTTGACATGTGTTCCTTTTTTTTGACATGAACCTTTGGAAGAGGTGTGTTACTATGGGGCACTTTCATTATGTGTACCATAAGAGAATTGGTAGATTGAATAGAGACCACTCATGAGTACTGAACATTAACCAAGCAATTCAAATGTGGATTTGTGGGATGGAATCAGTTATTCAAAATGGATTTTCAAAATGGTTATTTTGTAGCTTTCCTTCCTTGTAAATTATTTTGATCATAAATTTATTGGTAATGAAACTATTTATTATTTTATATAAATTTTTAAAATTTCTTTATTTAAATTTTTTATTTAAATTTATAAACATGTTCTATAACATTAGTGTGAGTAGTAAATCCCTATGGGAAATATTTTTGAGTATTATACTCACCCACTACATAGATACTCTTCTACATTTTCAAATGTTACATTATGAGTAATAGGTAACGTAAAATTAACTAATTTCATTAGTGTTTCATCGTGATACCATTGGAATGGCATTGCGAGTTGGATCATAGGGTAGGATGGGAGATATGGAGTTTATGTATTTAATTCTCCATTTTTTGTTAGTACTTTCTTCCTCGTTACACTATGAATTTGGTTTTCGTTTCAACATTGAAATTTGGTATCCTATGTTGTTGGTGTTGTTACTTTTGAGTTGTATAATGCTTTTATCATTCAACATATAGTTGTTTTTTGGTTATGTTCATCTGATTTATATATTTTATTTTCAAAAGTAAAATAGTCCTCCAATTGTTTATAAAGCCCTAGGAATTTATTGCAAGCCTTTTGGTGACTGTGGGATGTCACATAAGGCATAGTAAGGTCATAAAAAATTTTCATGCCAATGAGGAGGTGATGGATGTTATAGGTCTTATACCGGTTTCATGAAATCAAATTTCATTTCCAGAATTTAACACATGCTTGTTACTTAATATAAATTGTCATGTCATGTGATAGATGTTGTATTTGATCCTTACAATATCCCTATCTGTGTACAACTCACCAGTGTTCTTAAAAAGGTTTTTTATAAGTTAATGTATACCTCCCAATTTTATAGAGGCTACAAACGTTTAATTATGGAATAAGGTGTTATTTTTTTGTGAATGTACACTCACATCATATTAAAATTAGCCTAAAAATAACCCATCAAATTATATAATAAATAATCATTGTATGCATCAAAAGTAAAACATTTTCATTTAATATAAAATAGAATATTGAATATCACCTGCCTTTCTTTTGCCTCATTCTATATTGATCATTTGTGTTTTAGAAAGTTATCCATCTTCATAATACAATAATATGATTGTTCTTTACATAAACCTAGAAATATGAGGTATCATCAAGTACACTAGGTCAATTTTATCCATTTGTTGGGGTGAGTAAAACTAAATACACCACTAAAATAGTTTCCATTAATTTCACAACAAATAAAATGTTTTACATGTTATATTCATATAAAAAATAATGCGTGAATGAATTTAAATTAATCACTATTGATAATCAGGTTCTAAGTCACCTAGGATTGACCATATCTTCTTTAGAGTGTCTCATATGTCACTGAGTAAAAAAATAATAATCATTATTTGAGATAGGTAAATTCACAACCCTAATATCATCATCCAAAATAAGAATTATTATCTTCCAGAAATGAAACATTATTAGGTTGAGTTGAAACATTATTATATATGTAATGGTATTAAGCATTAGAGAAAAAATAAAAACCATTCATGAAATTTTTTAAATTATATAAACCATGAATACTATCTAAACATCAATGAATATATATTTCCCTCCTATACTTTTAAAATTCAATGGGATAATGGAAAAATTATTCTATATTGTGAGAAGTCTTTATATACTCATCCTTGTTATTTTTACATTCAATTTAACCATGAATGAATATAATATCTTGGGTAATTATCCATTTTTTTAACTCATTGGGGAAGGCACAATTTTTTAATTAGTAAATTGTATTTGTATCCTCTATTTAGGATTTGTTGTCAAAATTCACTTCATTTATCTACACCATAGAGTGGTGAAGCATTAAACACCAAATTATATCATATATAAATCTCAATTATATTTCGAAACTCAGGGGTAGTTCATCCCACACTGATCATATCATATATAAATCTAATTGCGGGAGTTTTTACCTCCTATGAATATCATATATATATATATATATATGTATATATATATATATATATATCTCATCAATAGGGAAATCAGTTCCTCCAGCAATATCCCATTTATATATCACATATTTAGTTTGAGTCTTTATCATCAAATTCATTTATTATATTCACTTAACATTAAGGTAAGTGTCTCCCCATCATCTATATTTATTTTTACATTCATTTATTATCAAGGATAGTGCATCCCTCCCATATATCTCATTTAATTTATTAATTTATTAATGGGGATAGTTTGTCAGAGTCATCTATCTCATTGGTTTTTCCTTTCATCTGATCCCCTAAAACATCTCATAGGGTGACCAATATAGAACAAAACATATATTCATCAATTTATTCTTTCAGGTATATATCATTCTAGAATCTCTATACTAACCCCTCTATGGTTTATCATTTGGAAAGGTCACCATCCAAGCTCCCTTTATCCATGTCATATTGTAGACACCTTTTGTTAGCTCCTCTATCATGTTCCTAATACTAGTTCCACATCCCATAAAATAAATGGGAAAACTACATTTGTCATTATAATGATAGTATTTCATCCTCATAGACCCCACTAGAAATGAAACATTGACATCACTATAGTGAAATTTTTTAATGTGCGTCTGAATAACCATTTCGTCCCAGTTAATTCCTCTCAAAGGTAACCTATTTATAACTACTACCTAGGGGATGAAAAAATCTATAATAAGAACCAAATGGTATAGAACACTCTTCTCAATATATAACAGACTATCCAATAGGCTATATATATTATCATGGTTCTATTTATTCTATTCAGCCAATCATTCATATACAAACAATCATCTCTAAAAGGTGGCATCTAATGGAAAATATTCCATGGCCACATTTTTCTACTTTTATCATTTTCACCCATATAGTAACTTTATATTTCATATCTTACAATTATGATCGATCCCATGTCCAGTAATAGATTAGTCACTAACTAGTTTCCAATGATCCATCTTAGCCCTTGGTAGTTGGCTTATTTTAGGGAATTTAATAGAAAAAATCATTTTAAAAATGAATGTCAAAAAATAAAAAAATGGAGATCACATAACACGTTATAGATAAAAACATCCAGATACATAGGGTGATTTTCATGTTTCCACATACCTCATACAGAGTTATTACCCTTAATGAAATCTCTAATACTCTCATACAAGCTCATCCAGTCCTTGTACATGATCGTATCAAACCCAAATATCATATCTAAAGACATAATTTGAAATTAATTTAATTATAAAAATTCCTAATTAATCATTAAAATTGAATAAAAATTTGAATAATTTCCTAAAAAATCGCATAAAAATATAATTGTCCAGAAACCATTTGTAATATAGAATCAACTATTCTTGAAACATCCATGATCAATAATCTAATAAAAACCATTACACATGACATATATTCATTCACCAATTCGATTCAAAATTGATGAATCCCAATAAATAATTTTCGTAATTTTATTACTTATCATAAAACATTGATAAATAGTGTGTAGCCATCTTACAATTATGTAACGAACCATGTTGGTTCTCCATCCAACCCGTTGCCCGACCAGGTTTTTCATACAGACTAAAGTGAATTCCCCACCCTCATTTTCTAGAAACCTATTCATGGATATCAATAAATTATTTAGGAATGATTTAAACCATTTTAATATAAATATAAACAAACAATAGTAAGAATAAACCAAAAAATGAGAAATTTGACCAAAGAAGGCCTAAATAATTTAAAAATTTAATGTTTACAACATTAAAAAAATACCAATATTTTTAAGACAAAATGGAAACTAGAACCACATCCCAAACATCCATCAAACATTAGTAGAAACAACCCCAAGACATCACCAATATAAACAAGAAGTGAAAACCACTAGCAACTTAGAGCCAGTAACACATCCAAAACAATACTTTCCTTTACATGGGAAAAAATACAATATGGTCTATATAAACCAAAAGGATTATGAAGGGTGTGTGTCAATTCCCAGAAGGATTCAACCCAAAATATGAGATTACATGCAAAAAAATTAATAGATAACATAACATGCTCATTTAGGTAAATGAATTCAAAATATATCTTTGAAAAAAATTTATTTGGTAATCATTTTTTGAAGGAATATATCCATGGAAATTCATTTCAAAACCACTTTTTGAAATGAAAAAGGGAGTTTATAAATAAAAAACACACAAGAACACATGAGGTCCATCGTATTGTAATGGATGGAAACATAAAATATAAATTAAAGAAACGTGGGATACTATGGAGGGTTAATAAAGAGAGAGTGATAAAATAGATCCTCATACCTCTGTGGAGGGTAGCATAGAATCCACAATAATAACATTATCATCCACCAGCAACATGGAGGGAAACCCCAATTGATTGGAGACCTCCCATCATAATAATGTTTAATTATAATTCTAAGCATCAATACTACTATATGTAATTGGGATGAACAACTTATGTGTAATTTAGTATACTAGAATAAGTTACACAACATGATCCATAGTATTCCCTTATACTAATCTTAATGTTAACATGTCACACCAACCACCATATTCATAAACCCAAGTTAAAACTTACAAAAATTTTCAAAAAACAGACAATCAATTTTACAAACACCAAAACCATTTACAAATAAAAAATTTAACCACTTGAATGAACCAAGAAAAAACCTTTTTAAATTATCCTAAGAAGGAAAACAATTAAAAATTACCAATCCAATGGGTCATTCCCCTTTGTAATCACACACATCCACTAAAAAAATTTCATTAAATCAATTTTTTCATCATTTAAACAATTTAGCATTAAAACTCAAATGAAAATAAAAGTGATAACATGCTACAATTATCCATTATCTATTGAAACCCCTTTTTAACAGACACACACACCACAAGTGCTCACAAAAACATATTTCTAATTCCCTAACCAATTCATTGGGTACATCGAAGAATTTATTGAATGAGGAACACATAAAAGTAGACCATTTCTTTAAGAAAATCTACTTTTATACAATATTCATGGAAAATCATATACAAATCAAAATTTTCACCACTGAAATAAAGTATATAACATGAAAAAATTAAGTAAATCAACAAATCAAATCATCAAAAATATTTAGGCAACCACCTGTTTGAATATAGAAGCATCTAGAAAATGTTTTGAAATCATAATTGCAACTCGAGAAAAACCATAGAAAACTATATCAACATAATTCATAATGATTGAATACTAAAAATATATATATAACACTATATTCAAAACCCTAAAATCTAGATTAATGAAACCCCAATGAAATTGGAAGAAACCCTTATATTCGAGGAATAAATTATGGGATAAGAGACTTACATGAATAATCCTTAATGAATCTGAGTCAAAATCACCCAAAAAATCGATGCCCAATGAGAGGAGGAGATGGAGGGTGGAAGACCTAGGGCTGGGAGGCTGAATGAGTTTAGCAATAGAGGGATATGATATTAAAATTATAGAGGGAGAAAAAAAGGGGGAATCATTTTTAATGAGCTGGTACAAATGCACGGTATTTCAAACCTTGCGGCAAAAATTCATTCTTCTCTTCCAATAATGCCACCAACTACATGAAAAATACTCATAGTCTGAAACTCTATGGGAAAGGAATGAAGTTTCTTCTATTTAAGTCCTACTGAATTTTCATGGCTAACTATGATTGGGAAACAGTTTATACTAATCATGCGCCAATCGTGCGCCAATGTTTATCAACCCATTTTCTAATCATTTTCATCGAAACTGATGTGAGATCTCAAGAGAAAGAACAAGGATAAGGATAGACCAATTAAATACACCAAACATAAAATTGGTGACACTATATTCCAAATAAAAATAACCGATAACCTTACTCGATCAAGAACAAATAAAAAACTAAAAAATTGTGTATGACAATTCTCCCCACCATAGCACTATCCATCCCGAAAATCCACAATGATGCCTGATCCAAAACCATTACCCACTAACACATTAACAACCAAGGATATTTTCAATGAAAAAAACTGATAAGAACATAAGAAAATCAAGGATAATATAAGAGGATTATTATGTGAACTTTGGGCAACCAAAATGGACACCTCATTTTGCACCGGTCAACAAAAGCTACAACTCTTTTAGTTGATCGATCAATGAATATGTAACTCTTGAAACATGAAATATAACCTCTTTATATGAATCAACCTAGATATAAACAAACTAAACTCATCACACATCCCTGTAATGGGAATCAAAATCCAAACCACACCTCAATGAACACTTATATAACCCTACATTAACGAAACTATCAAGAACACCTTCTCAATGTAATATCAATGAAATCATTGGGAATACCCCAAAAATAAAATATTGAAATGGATTGATCTTGGGGATTTACAGATCGAAACAAGGAAAACTACTGCATATCCAAAAATTAGACTGAAACTAAATTACTTACATGTGGAGGCCCAAATGGACTCCCCGCCATATGAAAAGAACTAACACTTAAGACCGAATCGGAATGCCAAAAAGGGGATGACCGAATGGTGTCCCCAACATAAGAAACATAATAACATCAATTCCTCCCAGAGGAATTATATAAATACCAATGGTGGGTCTTCCAACCATTAGTAAAACCACATATACTGATTTGGGAAACCCATCCCAGACCAATCAACTACAACAAGGGGTCTGTTGGGTAAGACTCCATTCAAAACATAAGACACCAACTTGTTTACTACTCTCACAGGGCGTTATCATCATCAAATATGAAAAAATTGAAATGGGGATCAATTCTCAAATAAATCCATGAAAATTCCTTCAAACAGAAACTCACTTACACTGAGACACAACCACTGAGTTTTTAAGAAAATTGCATTGTCAGAGCACCTTATAATCAATGAAAAACTCTGCCACACATGTTTTCCACAATGTGGAGATGTGTTCATCATTCCTCCATACACCAATTGGAACAATTCGAAAAGACACAACAACATGGGGCTTAAAATGATCTCTTCTACCACAATAAGTAATATCATTATTCCAAGGTGCTTTGCACCTCTTGGGGCTCCTGTATACATGCTACCTTCACTATGAGACATATGTCTAGAGTTATTTTTTTGAAGCATATCTTGCCTCACATTCATGCATTGAAAACCACTGATAATATATCCTACTTCTAGAAGAAATATAAACCAAACTATGACCCAAAACACCTCATCACATAGGACACACCATAAAATTCTCTTACCACCAACAAAAATATTCACTAAGACAATGTCCTAGGAGATAGAAACACGTCATCCCTTTCACATTGATTAAGAAATAATGGATGTAGGGGCACAAGAAAGTTACATCATTCATAACAGAGAAATTAACAATTCTCTAAATGATATAAATGATTCTGCTAAAAGGGAGGCCCTCATATGTTTCCCCAACACCCACCATTGCATTTGAATGATAAAATGACACCACAAGAAATAATAGAACATAACCATTGAATTTGAAAAAATCATTACAAGGATAGGAATAATAAATAGAGTCATAAACATCATAATATTCCTTCAAAAATAAAAAAGAACATCTTATGAAAAAACATGTCATGTGATTTTTTCATTAATTATGCCGAAATAGACGGGAGGATGTTTCTTCTATCAAAAATTCAAGGATAGAGTCCATAGATAATAAACTGGAGGGCCTACCAATGGTGAATCACCCATGTATTGATTTAAAATATTCATTTATTCCTAATGTGGGACCACAATAGCCATCTTGAAAATCCATGGACCAAATCAAAATAGTCTATTGGCCAAAACGCCCAACAATCAAACACAAGACAGTAATGTGAACTACCATAAGGTCTCCCTTAAAGAATTCTTGAAAGATGCCACTAACCATTAAATTATACCAACTTACCTATGAAATTTATCCCTAGAACATTTTCCAATAATGTGGGGTTTTTAAATTCAAAACAGCCCACAACTAAATTCCCATACATAAAAAATGACACTCCAAATAATTTCATTAAAAACATTTTGAAATAAAATAGGACTTGGTGGGTTTCATATTCAGCAATAGTACCTCATCGGCCTCACACAGGCATGTCCTCATGTCACCTCAATAACCCTATAACTTTACTCACATAACCCATGCATGTGGTCACATGTGAGAATAACAATGATCAAAACAAATCATTTTGATTTTCTAAAAGTACACTCAAGACACTCCTAGACATTATCAATGCCACTAGCCATAAAATCCAGAAATAAATTTGAATCTCACCATTTTTTTCAAAAAAATAACCTACCATTCAAATAAAACACATCACAAAAAATTTCCCCTCTATTAAAAAACAATAAATCCCATGTGAAAACATATTTAAACTAAAAATAGAATCCAACTTCATCCCCAAACATTTACGTAAATAATCAAATCTTATCATTTATAACCATTATCTAAACCATTTATACAAATAAAATTCCATTTTCTGAACAACAAATTTTCAATAAATCGTAGTTTTTTATTATAAAAATCTAATCCTAATAATCTCACCATAATACACAAAAAACAGTTTTATAAAATACACCTTTATAAAGCCTCATTTCAATAAATTTATTGACACATTTTCCACCTTTTAAAAAATCAAACTATTTCCAGTTTATAATCCAAATATTCTTAAATTATTAATCAAGGTTTTTTCAGATTAGATACATTGAACCCAATGAAACACAAGACAATTAAATTGGAAACTAGTGTCGATGGATGACTCAAACAAATGGTTAGTGGCCACATGCCTATAACAAATCAATCATAGGGGGCATTCTAGGAACATTTCCCTAACTCCACATGACAATCCAGGCCTGGGATGCTCATTGAGAAAATTGGACCAACTGTCATTTCATTTCACCAATCATCAACGAATGACATGATCAAAATGACCCAAACAATACCTACCTTCGCTGGCTAACATGAGTCCCTTTACACTGTTTATTGTCGTGTAACCTTACCTGAATTCAGAACATTAATTCCTGACAACCATGGCTTCTTTATACCTAGAATCATCACCACAGAACATGAACCAAATAGAAAACCTCATCTGATACCATTTTTTCATGATCTATGTCAGGTAGCAATCTGATCCAGCTCTTGAATCTTTCTGTGGCATGTCCTGAAGGGCATTCCAATTACCCACATGCTAGAAATCATTTAAGGGATATCAATTACATGCATATGAAATGATTTTACACATATTCAAATAAATATAAACAACCAAAAATAAAAATAAACCAAAAACACTATGAAATACTACCCAACATGGCCAAAGGAATTTCCAAATTTAATGTTTAAAAAAGAAAAAAACATCAGGGATAAAAAAGGGAAACAAATCTACATCTGAAACCTCCATGTTGTATACGTAAAAACCTCCTCAAGCCACTACCACCAAAACCCACCTGAGAAGACCACTACCAACCTAAAACCACTAACATCTACACAACATTTCTTTCCATTACCTGGGACAAAAATGCAATGAGGCCTATATAAAACCAAATGTCTACGTAGATTGTGTTAAAAAAACACATAGAATGACACCCAATAGGTGAGATTCTGTGATAAAACATTAAAATATAATTAACATGATCATTTTGGTAATATAATTTGAATCATTTATAGGAAAATAAAATTTTGGATGAACATTTTAGGATAGAATAGTTTAATGAAAATCCATTTCCCAATGACTTCCATAAATGAAATTTTGATATTATCAAAAAAGACACACAGACATGAACCCAAAATTTCCACCATATGCAGATAGATGAAACCATATAATAGAAAAGTAGATCCACCTTGGTGAATGCATTGGTTCAATCTAGCTCAACTGGGATATTATAACCTCATTCCTCAGTGAAGGATAGATTAGAAAACACAATCATAACTTTCATCCAAACTAGCCACTAGGAGGGGACACCCCAATGGCCTAGTGGCCCCCCATTACCATAATTTTTAGTTTGTGTTTGTGAATAATTACTTCTAGACAAAACATACACTACCACTTCAGTATCATCTAGTGTACTTGAACACAACATATCACATAGATTCCATGGATTCCCTTGTTCCTATATTCATGTTCACATATCAAACCATCCACCGCCTTCACAAACCCGAATTAAATATTTTTCCATTTTTCAAACAACACACCTTCTTTTATACAAACATTAAATACAGTTACAAAAAATGTTTTTCACCACTTGAACGAATTAGTAATATACCTTTCGAAATTATCATAGAAAAGAACACAATTTAACCCGAGAAATTCAATGGGCCAAGCCACATGGTAAACCCATACATCCCATAGGACCATTTTATTTAAAACAATATTTTCTTCATTTATTCAATTCAAAATTCATGCCCAAAAGTGAACAATACAAATAACATGCTATAAAAATCCATTTTAAATGGAAAAAACTTTTTAACACACGCACTAACACCTCATATTACCATGAGAAATTATTTTTCATTATTTTAACAATTGATTTGACACTCCCAATAAGTCCAATAATGAGGCACACGTCAAAAAAAGAAACTTTTCTTTAGAAAGTCCACATTCATCTTATTTTCATGTCACAAATTATCCAAAACATATTTCACACCACCAAAATTCTGTATAGAAAAATTTAAAATAAACTAATCCAACAAATCATATAATCTAAATATGTTAGGGCATGGTACCACCTTCGTTTAAACAAGATGCTTCTGGAAAAGGGAGTGAAACTACAATTGAACCCGGTGAACACCCTAAGATGACATGATCGATCACAATCCATCATGATTGAACCCTATGAATTAATATCCAACCCTAAAATCTGAACCTATCTTGCATGACAATAGGAAGCCCAATGAAATTAGAAGAAACAACTAGATTAGAGGATTCAATCATGGTAGAAGGGACACACATTAAAAATCCTTGATGAATCTGAGACAAAATCACCCAAAAATTGAATCCCATGGATAGGAATATATATTAGTATGGGCTCTTAGGGGTAGGTGTCTGAATGGGTTGAGAAGTATGTGGATATGGGGTTAAAATCAAGGAGAGAGAAAAAAGGGGAGGAACATTTTTAATGACATTCCACAACCACATGGTTAGTCCACATGGTCTGAAAAAACCTTACAGAAACAGTGTGTCTACCTCTTCCAAGGAGGATACCTACTACATGGGCAACATGCATGGTCTGACTAACAGTGCAGAATCCATGTGGTCGCTTCTAGGAAAGAACATCAGCGATCTCACAGTTACCAAGGTTGGTCTCAAAGTTTCTACTAATTGTGCTGAATAGACCCAATGCATTACATACATATACATTAGATTAATTTTGTAGAATTTGTAATACATAAGAAAAACAGTTCCTCAAATACTGTATTTGTTTACCGTATTAGGAAACTCGGTATAAAATATTCTAAAATTGGTCAATGATCTTCAACATCTCCCATAAAGATCATCACATTTTGTGTTCTTTCCTAAAATATTTCATTATATCATGGGGAAAATAAAACATGAAAAGGTTGAACTCAAATTCTCAGTAAGGGTAATCATAGAGAACATAAAACAACCAATAAACATTTTAATGTAAATACATGAACATAAAAAATCAAAATCCTAAGTAATGAAATAATGTTTTGTAGTACATAAGTAATAGATAATAAAGTAACATTAATCATGATAAAAAATCATGGGAATAAAACATTTAATTGTGGAGAACCATTAATCACCTGATATAATTTCCATAGTTACCAAGACATTGGTGCCAAGACCATCATAGTGGAAAAATTCCATTACTGAACCAAGTTTACATGTCGTTCCACCCCTGTAATACTGAACCAGATTTACATTCCATTCAATCCATGTCTATCTCATGAGATATAAATCTTTAACCAATGCATTGGAGGGAGATATATGTACCACCCTGAGATTTTATTAAAAATATTCTTTTTAATTTCACTAATGTCTTGTGTTTTACGCTACACCAAAAGGAGATTGCACAACATGCATCCTTGACTTTCCTTTCATTACACGCAATCGCGACCTTCCTTGATAGCGTGTGTAGTACGCAATACCGAGTTTTACTAAACAATGATATGATATTAAAATATTATTAAAACTAGCCGTTATGAATAGTAATAACCACTTTTTGAAATTTTTTAAATTTTATTTTTCAAAATAGATTTCAATTTTGGATTCGGAATATCGAAATTAACATAGGGTGAAATTTTGGTAATTTTCGGATAACTTTCATATTTTGATGAATAGTTAAAATTACTAAATTTTAATTAAAAACAACTTTTTCAATCGAAATAATTAATAGTGATAAATTATTAATTTCAGTGGTTTTAAAGTATATTTAGAATATATTTTTACAATTTAATACAATGTTGGTCATTGGATGTAATTTCACATTTAAAGTAGACATAAACAAATGTCAATCTTTTGATACTTATTATCTCTTAAGAAAACGCTATTTGTTTTGACGACGGGAATTAATTTTTAAATTAATTAATTCAACTGATATGTTTTGAATTTGGTAAAATAGAAATCATTTTTGAGTTAATAATATCAAATATAGCTTAGGCCTAATTTTTGGTATTTTACTGAAAACATTCAATTTTTTATGAATAGTGAAACCACTAAGCGGTAGTTAAAAAAAACTGAATTTTTCATAAAACGTAATTTTACCGCTTCTGTGAGTGGAATTTAAAAAATACAAGAGACACGGTTGATGTAAGTATGTAAAATGTGGTTCAATGAGATAAAAATAATTTTTCGTGAATAGTAACTTTTTACTTTTATTTACCACGGTTAAAAGTAAATAGGGTAATTAAGGTTAAAAATGATATTATTATTACCCTAAAACATGTCCGAATTCTATTGGATAAGTGAAATTCGACCAAAAACAAACATAGGAATAAAATATGACCATTTATCCCCAATTGGATTAGATTAGGACATTTATTATTAATTTATTTAAAGAAAGGTTAAAAGAGTTAAAATCAAAGTTTATCTAAAAAAACATTTTTAATATGGGGTAATACAAACGATAAATTCGACTATAAATATTAATTAGAAAGATAAAATGATTTCCGACATAATGGTATTTTATTTGTAATTTTTAGACATTAAATAATTTAATTTATTTATGACACAATGATGATGCAGTAATTATCTTATTAATGAAATATTGACATAATTGATGTTATAAACACCAAAATAAATGTAATTTGAGACATTTTATGAATTACACTAATTTTATAGGTTACTATGATATATTAGTGTTGATTTAATTAACTTTTTTCGAACATATAATTCTGTTATGACTTTCACAAAAATCATATATCAAATAGTGTCAAAATTGACACAAAATAGTTTTTCAATCAAATATTATATTATTAATTGTTATTTTATTCATAAAAAACTACGTTTCGGCACAATTACATAGATAAGGATATATATATTAATAATAAAAAACTTGGGGTTCTTTTGACATGTTATAGTATGTTTATTAACAATATAGTGTAAGAAAACAAAAAGTCATGGTAAAAGATAAATTATTTAACTTAGAGTTAAATCTAATTGATAAGGTTAAAATAATAACCTAAACTTGTCTAAATCCTATTGGTTGATAGGATTTCGACCCATCCCCACATTACCTTCTAAATAAGATCCTTTGGAACCATTATAAACCGATTTTGACTTTAATATAAAATAATATTTTGAGATATTCCTAAGGTGCCCCTCTCCTCCCTTATAAAAGGGAACCTCCTCCCCCTCCTCCTCACACCAATTTGAGCACTCAAGCTCGGCCAAACCCTTCCAAAATACCTTCTCCACTACCCTATAATAATCCTACAGGTCCTGGTCTTCTTCAAAGACCAATCTTAGTTCTCTAAGTGGAGGATTCAAAGAGGCGTTTCAAAGAAGAGGTAATATCCATTACCGATCTTTTCAATTTCTTTCTTCTTCAACTTCTTCTACATTAGTTGTTTAATGATAAAGTAATGACATCAGTATTACCTACATACTGATATGTTATTATAAATATGAAACAACCCTTATTCACCTTCTATCCATCCTACGGAAAAATGAAATCACCGCGCGTGCGTACGTACGGAATACCGTCTCCACGCCGTGGTGTAATCTATTTTCCACCAACACCTTACAAGGATGGGTATAATGGTGTAATGAGTAACTATATATGATTATTATAAAGTTATATTGATACTGAATAGTATAAATACACTTAAATACAATTCAACGATCATGGGAACAATATCATCGCTGGTGCGTACGTACGGAATATCGTCTCCACGATGTGATGTGACTCGTTCTACATGATCATCATTACATAGTAATTATAGAAATGAATTGAATGAATAAATATGATATATGTTACACTAACACCATTTTTCATATAAGGTATCTATAACCTTAAAATAAGAATAAGAATTTATTCGGCAAAACACGGATAAGAACAAAAGGCAATAAACACCCGAGTAACAAGTAACAATGAAATATTACTAATAAGAAGCTAAGAATATGACCATATATGATATAATATCAATATGTATGATTCTGGAATAAGTCAATAACATTATTTAAACCATTATACAAGATCTTCGAACACGTACAAAGCAAATAGGACCTAAGGTAAGGGAAATATCAAAATCTCATTTTTATCCGAGATTGTTTATACTTTAGTATTTACTGGGGTGTATTTTATCATCCACATCCATGTTTCCTGAATATGTAATATTATTTCCATACAACTACAATTTTTTAAATCCAATTTTACCCTTCGGTGAGTATTTAGTAAAGAATATGAAAGGAATATTTTGTCGTTGTTCGTACGAGGTAATTTTTGACTTTTCCGACAAAAGTACGAATAATGTTTTTTTAACTTATACGGCAAGAATGGA
Source organism: Viscum album (assembly GCA_963277665.1). Taxonomy (NCBI): domain Eukaryota; kingdom Viridiplantae; phylum Streptophyta; class Magnoliopsida; order Santalales; family Viscaceae; genus Viscum; species Viscum album. The sequence continues at coordinate 2,112,043,016 of OY728120.1, forward strand.
TTTTTAAAAAATTATTTCCAAGAAGCTTCCTTTACAAGTTTTCATGTTTATTTTTAATCAACTTCTTTTAGTTTAAAATTTTATGACATGTTAAGAAAGAAAAATTATTTTTGAAGTAGAAAGGATATTTTCCTCAAGAATGGATTTGAAATGTTTTATCAAAATTATTTTCCATCTAAGATAATATAGGGTTCTGTTTTTATCCCTATTATTACAGTGATTTGTTTATGTTTTGAGGAAATTATTTTTATGAAGTCATTGAACTTATATGATTTGTTTTATGATGTCATGATGTTTTAAGAATTCCAATTTTGTTGCATGTGTTATGCGATGATGTATGATTTATGATTATGTGGAACACATAAGAAAGGATTCATTATGAGATGGGTGGGACATATATCTACCTCCAATGCATTGGGTAAAGAATTTATATCTCATGAGATAGACATGGCTGGAACGGTAGGTTATACCGGTTCAGTGAAACAGGACTGAAACGAGGGTGACTCGGTTCAAAAAGGGACTTTGTCCACTAAGATAGTCTTGGAAATGAGTCTTGACTAACAAGAAATGATTCTCTATGATTATGTGTGTATGCCACAATGTTTCATGTTTTAAGTTATGATTATTGGGATTTCATTTCACTACTATGAATTATCCCATGTTATGAAGTTATGATCACTTTTTCAGGTTTTGATTTCCAAAAGTTATGTTCTTATGACTATGATGTGATTGATTTTTTTTTTGATTACCCTTACTAATCATTTGAGCTCACCCTTTTATGTTTTCTTTTCCCCATGATATAAATAAAGGTTTTAGGTTAAAAAAAGGGAAGATCTTTATGGGGGATATTGAAGATCTTTCACCACGATTAGAATATTACGTTCCGAGTTTCCAAAGACACTAAACTATTACGATCCTTGTGTGTGTGTTTTTTTGTTATGTACTAAGTATTCCGAAAAAGTAATGTAATGTCAATGTATGTCAGGATATGGGTCTCTACAGTTGGTATCAGAGGAAAGGTTTAGTCAATCTTTGGAAACTAGGATGCGAGAACTTTAGTGAGATCCCTAGAGATATTTATATGGTATGTATAGGGAAGTCCCTATGGATATGTATAAATATAGGATATATTCCTAGAACTATGTTAACGATATTAGATTAAACCGAAGATGTTAGATATTGAAGTTAATCCCCCTTTATTATGATTTTTTCCTCTCACACTATTCTTTTTTGGGTTTTAGAAAATGGCTGGAAACAAGATGATTCAAGATAATGGAGGATATGATGGACAATGGAATGATATTCTTCAAAATGAAATGGGATTTGGAAGTCCAAACATCATTATTATGCCGAATCAGCAATCTCATAATATGATCAATAAAGTAAAATTTGGTAAGTTTACTGACTCGGCTAATAAGAGAAAGATGGAGTTTCATGATGATCATATAGGAAAGAAAGTTCAATTTCCCCTATGTAAATCATGCGGGAAGAGGCATCAAGGAGAATGTTTCAAAGGAACTGGAAGATGCTTTGGGTGTGGAAAGGAAGGACACAATGTAAGTAAGTGAAAAGGAAAAGGTTTAGTTGACAACATGGATGAGGATATGGTATTGCTATGACATCAACAATGGTGAAATGTTTTAAATGTGGAATGTACGGGCATTATGCAAACCAATTCTCTAAGGGAAAGTCTCATGAATATAATTGGTATGGTCGTATGGGAAGTGTTTATGTTGTTGATGATGAAGAGACTACAAATGATATGTGAGATGAAATAATTTTTGAATCTCAGTCAATAGTTTAAGAAGGTAGTGGAATGATTTCATGTTTATCAAGTGTAATGTTGTATAAGTAATCTCATGGTACTATGGAATAAAGATACATCTAAGGATTGTTACACTATTTTCTTTCCTATGTTTTTAAAGTGTATGATTAATGGTACTAGTAACCATGAAATGTTATTCAGATTTTTTTGGAATGTAGATGATATGAGCATAATGAAGGAATAATAAGATGATGAGGTGTTTGATTGTATTCATGAGCTCATGACTGATATAAGGAGAAGGATATATCATGGTTTGAGTATATAGAATTTTTGGATTTTGGTATGTGGAAATAGTAAACTTTTAACTGTATTCATGTTTTCACTAAGGTTCAATGGGTATTAAAGAGAATAAATGATTAAGGCCTTTGAATGTTTGGAATGTTACCAACAAGACATATCTTATGATATATTGGGATCAACGATGGTATTAAATCTCTGGTCATCGTTTTCACTATGTTATGAGAGTGGACTGCAGTATTATGGATAATCCTAAAGATTGGAATGGATTATGTTGGACATAAGTTAGTATTGTTTAAGGATAGAAGTTCTTTTCGATATTATTGATGGGATGTTATAGTTTTAGAAAAAGGACAACCTGCAGGACGGGCGATAACCCATCGCGTCGGACAAGGCTGTGGGAATTGAACCCACAACCGAAGTGCGACTGGCCTTTATCGCCTACCACAGGCCTACAGGAAGTCCTTGGTAAGTAGAAACTAGTTTTATTTTATTAGGCGGTATGATATATGAAGTATAAGTCCATTTTTGGAACCATATACGATTAACCATAAGATGGACTTATAACTTTTTCTAACCTTTTGTTTGAGACAGATGGAATGAACCATCATTCTATCACATGATCTGCTAACACTTCACGAATAACAAATTCAAACTTCATTTATTTAAGAGATGAAGTGGAAATTGTTCAAGGCACGAACAACAGTGAGATTGTATAAAAATAAAATAAGTATTTATTCTAATTCAAATTCTTCAACTTTAGGGAAACGATCTTGAAAACCAAAAATGTTGTCCTAGTGCTCTTATATATGGTTAATCAGATGGTACCTTAGATCATCACAAATTTATGGACTTGTGATTGTTGGCTTTTCCATAGCCATGTTCTCTACCACTCTCCATCAGAACAAGATGGTTAGATTTTTCTTCCATATCCATATTTTCACCTATGTGGAAACTCAGTGATTAGTTTATTTGGGTAATGTTACGTTTCATACATTTGTTTTCAAAAAAAATTTTTTGGTATTCCTTTTTACGATGTGAGTTTCTATTAAAGAAACTTTCGAATAGTAAACCATTTATAACCCCGACGAATTTTGATGGCGAAATTCATTTTAAGGGGGGTAGAATGTAACAACCCGAGATTTTATGAAAAATATTTTTTTAAATTTCACTAATGTCTTATGTTGTACGCTACACCAAAAGGAGCTTGCACAACATGAATCCTTGACTTTCCTTTCATTACACGCAATCGCGACCTTCCTTGATAGCGTGTGCAGTACGCAATACCGAGTTTCACTAAACAACGATATGCTATTAAAATATTATTAAAACTAGCCGTTATGAATAGTGATAACCACTTTTTGAAATTTTTTAAATTTTATTTTTCAAAATGGATTTCATTTTTGGATTCGGAATATCGAAATTAACTTAGGGTGAAATTTTGGTAATTTTCGGATAACGTTCATATTTTGATGAATAGTTAAAATTACTAAATTTTAATTAAAAACAACTTTTTCAATCGAAATAATTAAGAGTGATAAATTATTAATTTGAGTGGTTTAAAGTATATTTACAATATATTTTTACAATTTAATACAATGTTGGTCATTGGATGTAATTTCACATTTAAACCAGACATAAACAAATGTCAATCTTTTGATACTTATTATCTCTTAAGAACACGCTATTTGTTTTGACGATGGGAATTAATTTTTAAATAAATTAATGCAACTGATATGTTTTGAATTTGGTAAAAAAGAAATCATTTTTGAGTTCATGTCATCAAATATAGCTTAGGCCTAATTTTTTGTATTTTTCTGAAAACTGTCATTTTTTTATGAATAGTGAAACCACTATGTGGTAGTTAAAAAAAACTAAATTTTTTATAAAACATAATTTTACCGCTTCTGTGAGTGGAATTTCAAAAATCCGAGAGACATGGTTGATCTCAGTATGTAAAATGTTGTTCAATGAGATGACAATAATTTTTGGTGAATAGTAAATTTTTACTTTTATTTACCACGATTAAAAGTAAATAGGGTAATTAAGGATAAAAATGATATTATTATTACCCTAACACATGTCCTAATTCTATTGGATAAGTGCAATTAGACCAAAAACAAACTTAGGAATAAAATATGACCATTTAGCCCCACTTGGATTAGATTAGGACATTTAGTATTAATTTATTTAAAGAAGGGTTAAAAGAGTTAAAATCAATGTTTATTTACTAAAACATTTTTAATATGGGGTTATACAAAAGATAAATTCAACTATAAATATTCATTAGAATGATAAAAAGATTTCCTACATAATTGTATTTTATTTGTAATTTTTAGACATTAAATAATTTAATTTAATTATGACACAATGATGATGCAGTAATTATCTTATTAATGAAATATTGACATAATTGATGTTATAAACACAAAAATAAATGTAATTTGAGACTTTTTATGAATTCCAATAATTTTATAGGTTACTATGATATATTAATATTGATTTAATTAACTTTTTTCGAACATATAATTCTGTTATGACTTTCACAAAAATCATATATCAAATAGTGTCAAAATTGACACAAAATAGTTTTTAAATCAAATATTCTATTATTAGTTGATATTTTATTCCTAAAAATCTAAGGTTCAGACAAATGACATAGATAAGGATATATATATTAATAATAAACAACTTGGGGTTCGTTTGGCATGTTATTGTAAGTGTATTAACCATATAGTGTAAGAAAACAAAAAGTCATGGTAAAGGATAAATTATTTAACTTAGAGTTAAATCTAATTGATAAGGTTAAAATAATAACCTAAACTTGTCTAAATACTATTGGTTGATATGATTTCGACCCATACCCACTTTACCTTCGAAATAAGACCCTTTGGAACCATTATAAACCGATTTTGACTTTAATATAAAATAATATTTTGAGATATTCCAAAGGTTCCCCTCTCCTCCCTTATAAAAGGGCACCTCCTCCCCCTCCTCCTCACACCAATTTGAGCACTCAAGCTCGGCCAACCCCTGCCAAAATCCCTTCTCCACTACCCTAGAATAATCCTAGAGGACCTGGTCTTCTTCAAAGACCAATCATAGTTCCCTAAGTGGAGGATTCAAAGAGGCGTTTCAAAGAATAGGTAATATCCATTACCGATGTTTTCAATTTAATTCTTCTTAAACGTCATCTTATTTAGTTGTTTAATGATAAAGTAATAACATCAGTATTACTTACATACTGATATGTTATTATAAATATGAAACAACCCTAATTCACCTTCTATCCATCCTATGGAAAAATGAAATCATCGGTGTGCGTACGTACGGAATACCGTCTCCACGCCGTGGTGTAATCTATTTTCCACCATCACCTTACAAGGATGGGTATAATGGTGTAATGAGTAACTATATATGATTATTATAAAGTGATATTGATACTGAAATAGTATAAATACACTTAAATACAATTCCATGATCATGGGAACAATATCATCGCTCGTGCGTACGTACGGAATACCGTCTCCACGATGTGATGCGACTCGTTCTACATGATCATCATTACATAGTAATTATATAAATGAATTGAATGAATAAATATTATATATGTTACAGTAATACCATTATGGATCTAAGGTATCTATATCCTTAAAATAATAATAATAATTTATTCGGCAAAACACGCATAAGAACAAAAGGCAATAAAGACCCGAGTAACAAGTAACAATGAAATATTACTAATAAGAAGCTAAGAATATGACCATATATGATATAATATCAATATGTATGATTCTGTAATAAATCAATAACATTATTTAAACCATTAAACAGTAGATTCAGACACGTACAAAGAAAATCGGATCTAAGGTAAAGGAAATATCACAATCTCATTTTTATCCGAGATTGTTTATACATTAGTATTTACTGGGGTGTATTTTATCCTCCACATCCATGTTTCCTGAAAATGTAATATTATTTCCATCCAACTACAATTGTTTAAATCCAATTTTACCCTTCGGTGAGTTTTTAGTAAAGAATATGAAAGGAATCTTCTGTCATTGTTCGTACGAGGTACTTTTTGACTTTTCCGACAAAAGTACGAAGAATGTTTTTTTTAACTTATACGGAAAGAATGGATTTTTAAAACATTATTTCCAAGAAGCTTCCTTTACAAGTTTTCAAGATTATTTTTAATCAACTTCTTTTAGTTTAAAATTGTATGACATGGTAAGAAAGGAAAAGTATTTTTGAAGTAGAAAGGAAATTTTCCTCAAGAATGGATTTCAAATGATTTATCAAAATTATTTTCCATATAAGATAATATAGGGTTCTATTTTTATCCCTATTATTACATTGATTTGGTTATGTTTTCAGGAAATTATTTTTATGAAGTCATTGACCTTATATGATTTGTTTTATGATGTCATGATGTTTTAAGAAATCCATTTTTGTTGCATGTGTTATGCGATGATGTATGATTTATGATTATGTGGAACACATAAGAAAGGATTCATTATGAGATGGGTGGGACCTATATCTCCCTCCAATTCATTGGGTAAAGATTTTATATCTCATGAGATAGACATGGCTGGAACGGTAGGTTATACCGGTTCAGTGAAACAGGACTGAAACGAGGGTGACTCGGTTCAAAAAGGGACTTTGTCCACTAAGATAGTCTTGGCACTGAGTCTTGACTAACAAGAAATGATTCTCTATGATTATGTGTGTATGCCACAAAGTTTCATGTTTTAAGTTATGATTATTGGGATTTCATTTCACAACTATGAATTATCCCATGTTACGAAGTTATGCTCACTTTTGCAGGTTAAGATTTCCAAAAGTTATGTTCTTATGAATATGATGTGATTGATTTTTATTTTGTTTACCCTTACTAAGCATTTGAGCTCACCCTTTTATGTTTTCTTTTCCCCAAGATATAAATAATGGTTTTAGGTAAAAAAATGGAAGATCGTTATGGGAGATATTGAAGATCTTTCACTACGATTAGAATATTACGTTCCGAGTTTCCAAAGACACTAAACTATTACGATCCTTGTGTGTGTGTTTTTTTGTTATGTACTAAGTATTCCGCAAAAGCAATGTAATGTAAATGTACGTCAGGATACGAGTCTTTAAAATATAGGTCCCAACCCTCTCATAATTAAATATTTAATTAATGTTCTATAAAATAATCATAAATAGTTATCCTAACCTGAAGAATAAAATGTGTTTCATATACATCATCCCATAATAACATAATAAATATAAAACAATGGATACAATTTCATTATAAATAAATGATACCATATAAATAATACGGAAACTATACATGAATCACATCCATATAATATAATGTCATCTTAGATTGAAAATAGTTTTGATAAAACACATGAAATGAAATCTTGAGGAAAGTATCATCTCTTCCACAAAATCATTTTCTTTTCTCAAAATGTTGTGCAATTTTAAAAGAAAATAATTTCATTGAAAATATTAATGAAATCTTCTAGAGGAAGCTCCATCCAAATAAGGTGTTATGAAACTGTAAAAATCTGTTCATACCGTATAGGTAAAAAAACGTTCTCCTGGTAATTATCCTAAAAAAGCCAAAACGTACATCGTATGGTAAACAAAAGAAAGATACCTTTGATACCATTTGGTAATAGTCAACAAAGAGTAAAAATTACTTTAAACATAAATAGAATAATAATAAACATTTTATGAAAACAATTTTATAAGACATGGACATGGATGATAAATATAACCCCAGTAAACACTTACGAATAAAAAATCTCGGATAGAAATGAGATTGGCAAAGTTACCCCTTACCTTAGGTTCAATTTCATACATACATATCTGAAACGCCGATATTGTGGGGTTATAAAATATTATAATCTATTAACAAAACCATAATAATATTTATGATATCATATATATTTCACTAATGTCTTTATATTTCTCGTTCATTTGTTAATTCCATGTTAAAGAAGTGTTATGGGTAAAATAGTTTCATTTATCGTAGGTGTTTTGACTTGTAATTCTTAATATGATTACATATATCATGATTAATTACATCCATAATGTAATTAAATTTATATGTCACATATATTCAATATATAAATATATAAAATCGATCGATAAATGGATTGAAATACACCGTTCATGTAGACGGTGGGTCGTACGTATGCATGAACGTTGTTTTTATTTCCTTATTAAATGAAATGTAAGTAAATGAGAGCTATTTAAATAAATCCAATAGTGTTATTATTTCTTATATTTCATGATGATTTATTATATATACATTATAATCATTCTTGAATGGTTATCATGGAGAATGATTCCCATCGCTTTGTAGAGATGGTAAGCCCTAAGTACGCACGAGCGACAATATCATTCCCATGATTGTGGTATTGTATTAAATTTTATGGTGCATAATATTTCAGAATAAATATAAATTTACAATAATCATATAAAGTTATTTCTTCCCGTACTATACCCATCGAGGTAGGTTGGCTATGAAAATCATATTACACCACAGCGTGGAGACGGTAGACCGTACGTATGAACGCGTAGTGATTTCTTTTTTCGTAGGATGGATAAAAGATGGAATAAGGTTAAGTCATATTCATAATATCATATTATTATACAAGTAATATTGTAGTTATTTACTAATAATTAAACAACTCATATAGTTTAAGTAGAAGAAGAAATGTGTTTGAAATAATTGATAAAGGATTTTACTTATTCTTCAATGTGCCTCTTCTAGACCTCATCTTAGGGAACTAATGTTTGTATTTGATGAATTCCAGGAGATATAGTACATCTCTAGGGAAGTTTATAAGAGAAATGGGCATGGTTTGATAGAGTTTTAAAACTCAAAATGGTGTTAAGAGGAGAGGGAGGAGGTTCCCTTCTATAAGGAAGTAGAGGGACACTTTAAGAATCTCTCAAAAATATTAATTATTATTAAAATAAATTCCCATATAAAACCCTCCAAAATGTATCAACATAAAATATGAGATGATATAGGGTGGTAATATCATCACCCAAAAAAATTTATACCATTTTGGAATTTATTTTAAACCTCATCATAATTATTTATCCTTATTTAATATATTTGATTTATTTTGTGGTAGTAATATTCCAAATTTTAAATTATTAAAAATACTTATTTATGATTTATTAATTGTCCATAATTAGACACATTATAAAATTTTAGACCATATAGGTTTCAATTTTTAATGTTTTAATATTTTTTTGATTATTAATCAATTTAATAATATGCTATTTTTATAAAAATATCTATAGTGTCAATTTAACACTATTCAATTTTTTGAATTTAACTAAATTCCCCACAGAAGATATGTTCTAAACAGAATATTTAATAGATTCCAAACAATTTATATTTATCAATGAAATTAGTGGATCACATTAATTAGTTCATATATTATTTATTTTATAAAATTTAAAACAATTTATCATATATTATTTTAATAAAATAATTACTACAAGATTTTATTAAAATTATTTAGTATACTTATTATTGATTAAAAATTAAAAATAAAATACTATGATTAAGATAAATCTATTATCTTTCATAAGATATATTTTAGTCGAATTTATATTCTAACACAACCAGCTTTCAAGATGTTATTTTTATTAATTTATGTAGGTGACAACTTTTCCATCATTTAAAATAAAAAAAAATTCATAATCAGTTCTATAAGGTTCCAAGTAGTATAGAAGCCGACCCTTGGATTATTATGGTTTATATATACTATAAAAATAATTTTTATTCATGTTTATGGTCCTTTTGATGTGTACTATTATTTTAATAAAAACTATATTATTGATTTTTCAGTAATTAAATAATTTCTCCATCATTTATATATAAGATATTAATGTAATTATGTATTTCATAAAAATTAAAAATAAATTACAATGATGATGAAAAACATTATATCTATAAAATTAGTATTTATAATCTAATTTATATTCTATATAATCTTACATTAAAAACAATTAAATTAATAATGTTTGAGTGAGACATATTTCACATTCCTTTAAATAAAATAAATTAAAGGGATAAATCTCATCCCAGTGGGTTCCAAAACATTCCAATTCGAACCAGGTATCTTATAGTGAGAAATATAACCAACCAAATATATCAATACAAGTGTTAGTGTAATTTTATAATTTTACTTTTACCCATAATTACCTGATTGACCTTTAACTGTTGTAAATAAAATTAACTGTAGTTAATATTCATAATGCCTAAAAATAAAACTTATCTATTTATACAATTTTAACCACGTGATTTCTAATATGGAATCCATTTTTTAAAATTCAAAACACAGAATATGTTGTTATTAATTTAAAATCAATCTCGTTAATGAAAAAATAGGCTTTTATTTAAAAAAATTAAAAAGATAGAAATGTTTTTACCAATAAATTCTATGTAATATTTATGATAATGACATCCATTAAATTAAATGGTAAAAATATATTCTATTTATACATTAAAAACATTAAATATTATAATTTATCCAAAAAATTTATCCTCATTATAAAATATGTTTTTATTTAAAATTTAGCATATCTTTACAATTCATCATAATTTGACAGTTAAATGAAATTTTTTTAAAAAATATCCCAATTAAATTTTTATATCCTTGTTTTAATGAATAAGTTTGTTTACTAAAATTGAACTTATAAATGTGTCAAAAACATGATTTAATGTGGTTGTGCCATTAAAATGCGGCAAAACATCATTTTTGGAAAAATACTAATTTTACAGGACAAGTTTATTTTGTTCTCATACCATGTTATAAAATATGTGTAACATGGATGATAATGATTTAAAATACAAAATATGGTTAAGAATATTCATAAAATCTAGTTAATAACAATATTATATCAATAATTTAGTTTTTAGTGAAACTTAGTATTGCGTACAATAAATGCTATAGTGGAAGGTCACTCTTGCGTGAAACACAGGCCAAGAATAGTGTTGTGTATACTACAGGATAATATATGGTTGCATATAGAGAAAGATAATCATGGTTTTTGTGAAACATAATTAATCAAAGAGATTAAAAAAATATTTGTCATCAAATCTCAGGGTGTTACATTCTACCCCTATTAAAATGAATTTCAGACTCAAAATTCGTCGAGGTTATAAATAATGTACTACTTGAATTTTTTATTCAAAGAAACCCAAATTGTAAAAAGTAATAAGATAAATTAAATTTAAAAAGGAATTTTAGAAACATAACAATCAACCAAAGTAACTTAGTATTGGGTTTCCACATAGAAGAATATAGGTGAAAATATGGATATGGAAGAGAAATATAAATATCATGTTTTGATGAAGAATAGTAGAGAACATGGAAATGAAATATCAAAAAATCACAAAGCCATTAATTTGTGATGATCTAAGATACCATCTGATTCATCAGATATGAGGGTACTAGGACAACATTTTTGGTTTTCAAGATCATTTCCATAAACATGATTAATTTTTTCATAATGATGAATACTTACTTGATTTATGTATAATATCATCATTGGTCATTCCTTGGCCAATTTTCACTTAATCTCTTATTTAAATAAATGATGTTTAATTTTTCATTCTTGATGTATTAGCAGATAATATTATAGAATGATCGGTCATTTCATCCGTCTATATCTCAAAAAAAGTTAGCACAAGATATTAAATAAACATAAGTCCATCTATAGTGAATTTAATCATATATGGTTAAAAATGTACATATACTTCCTATATAATACCATTTAATAGAATAAAACTAACTTCTACAAATGATCTACTTCATGTAGGCCAGTGGTAGGTGATAAAGACTTATTTCACTTTGGTTGTGGGTTCGATTCCCACAGCTTTGTCCGGTGTGAAGGGTTGTTGAACTTCATGCATGTTTTCCTTTATCTAAAACTATACTATTATAAAATTCTAGAAATAATATCAAAAACTTCTAGCATTCAATAATAATATCTGATTTCTATCATAATCCATTCCAATCATTAGGCGTATCCAAAATACTTTTGTCCAATCTCATAGTATAATTAAAAATATCATGAGAGAGGTCATCTACCAAGTATGTGAATACCATAAATTATACCCCATATATTACACGATATGTCTTGTTGGTCACATTCCATACATGTGAATAATTTAACCATGTATTCTCATTTAACATGAATTACCATACAACCATAGTGAAAATATAAATACTATCAATAGTTAACAATTTTCATATACCAAAATCCCAAAATTTCTATATAATCAAACCATGATATCACAATGTCCCTATATCAGTCATGAGCTCATTAATATTATCAAAAATATTATTTTCTCCTTATGAATTCATTATGCGAATATCATCTTCATTCAAAAGATATTTCAATCACATTTCATGGTTTCTAGTACCATAATATTATTGAAAAACAATACATATATATCCCAATATTCCATGATACTATAAATGTGATTCCACAACACTATTTTGGAATCCCATTTCATAAACACTTAATCATTCCACCATTTCATTGTCATATTCAATATCACCAATAGTGATTTTCTATTATATCCCTCTATCCATTGTCTTAATAGGTTGTTTGTGTCGATCATCATTAACACAAGGATTAGGGAATTTTCTAGCATAATGCCCAATTTATTTGATCTTGTAGCATTGAAGTGTTTGTGGTGGGTTCTCTGTAGTATTTTCTATATTCAAATCATTAGCTACCTTTTTCCCATTACATCGACACTCAGCTAATCGATGAACTTCTTTTACTCACTTAATACATTTTCTAGTCCCTTTAAGACAATATCCACTACACTTCCTTCCACACAATGAGCATAACGAAACAGTTGTCTTCTTTTCACTGTATCTTTGTGATTTTTCCTGGAACTCCATATTTCATTTATTGTCAAAACAATGAGATTGATATTTAACCCCAACTTCCAGTTCTACCATGATTGTAAAATGCACAATTTCTTCATAACTACTGAATTATCTTGTATCCAATTCCCTTTGAAGACTTGGTTTTAAGCCACTGATAAATCAACCAACTTTACATTCAGGTTGGATGATAAATACAGATGAATACCTTGTGATCCTTGTAAAATTCACCTCATATATACCAAGAGGATAATCATCCTCTTTCATGAGATCAAGGAACATATTTTCCATCTTTCATCAAATAATATGATGGAATTTCATTTTGAAAAACATGTTCATGAACCGTTCCCATTCAATAGGTTCAATTTCATCATGGGGACTTTAATTCCGAATTAGATTCCACAACTTGTGTACTTAACCTTCTAAATAGTATACAACCAAAATGTATTTTTCATGTTCTGATCAGTGATGCATGGAAAAAATCTTCTCAATGGTATTGATCCATTGCTCAATAATAAGTGGATCAGAAGACCCCTTGAAATAAGGAGGAATTTCACTTATGAATGACCTAATAGAATATCGTTCCCTTCTATTATCATCTGTAAATCCATAATGATTCATAGATTGTGTAAGTAATTTAATAATAATTTCCACTCTATCTCCCATAACATTGGTTTCTTTAGGTGGACAATCATTGAATTTTCCATTACATTGACCAACACGGTTCCTTTGGGTTCAAGCTATCATATGAATCCCAAAAAGAATAGTATGAGAGGAAAAAATCATGCTAGGAAAACAACATAATAATGGGGGATTAAATTAAATATCTACCATTCTTGGTTTAATTCTGTGATCATTACCGTAATTATAAGATTATAATCTAAATATATACTCATCCTCAGGGACATCCCTAGACACACATCAGCAATATCTCTAGGGATCTAATTAAATCATTCACGTCCTAGTTTTCAATGTTTAACTAATCCATCACTCTGATACAAACTATAGAGACCTAAAAAAAATTTTACATAGAAATTACATTGCTTTTGAAGAATTCATAATACATAACCAAAACATATTCTCAGAGACCGTATTAGATTAGTGTCTTGGGAAACTTGATAAAAAATATTCTAACCGTGGTGAAATATCATCAAAATCTCCCATAAAGATATTATCCTTTTGTTTTTTACCTAAAACGATTCTGTATATCCTAGGGAAATGAAAACATAGAATGGGTGATCCCAAATGCACAGTAAGGGTAAACATTGAGAATATAAAATAAACCAAAAACAATTGAATGTAAAAACATGAACATATAACACAAAAATCATGAGTAATGACACAAATCATGGAAGTACATAAGGAATAGATCATAAAGGAAAATTAATCATTATAAAATAGCATTGGAAAAAATATGTAATTGGGGAAAAATAGTATTCTCCTGATATGATTTCCATAGTATCCATGGAATTGATCCCAAGACCATAGTAGTGGAAAAATTCCATTACTGAACTAGGTTTACTTGTCCTTCCATCCCTGTAATAATGAACCATATTTACTTTTCATTCCAACGATGTCTATCTCATGAGATATAAATCATTACCCAATGAATTAGAGGGAGATATAGGTCCCACCAATCCCATAATGATGTAATTATTTTGTGTGCCAAAAAATTAACATAAACCATTCATCATAACCCAATGAATAAAATGGGTTTCATATACATCATCCCATCGTAACATAATACATATAAAACAATGAAAAAAATTTCATCATAAAAAAAATAAAATCAAGTAAATATTAGGTACGTTATACATGAAACATATCCATATTAAATAATATCATATTAGATGAAAAATAGTTTTGATAAAACAGTTGAAATGAATTCTTGAGGAAAATATCCTCTCTTCTTCATAATCATTTTCGTTTCTCAAAATGCTTTGAAATTTTAAACGAAATGATTTTTTTGAAAAAGAAACATGAAATCTTATATAGGAAGCTTCATGTAAATATGGAGTTTTGATAATGTAATAATAAGTTCATTCCATAAAAGTAAAAAAATGTTTTCATCATTGTTTTGCGAGAAAAGTCAAAAACTATCTCGTGTGGTAAAAAAGAATGATTCCTTACATACCATGTGGTAAATGTCAACAAAGGTTAAAAATGACTATAATCGTACATGGAAGAATAGTAAATATTTCATCAAAACATTTTTGTAAGTCAAGGATATTGATGATAAATATAACCATAGTAAATAATTATGAATAAACAATCTCGGATAGAAACGAGATTGGGAATGTTACCGCTTACCTTAGGTCCAATTTCTTCCATACCTGTCTGAAACTACAGTATAGTGGGGTTAAAAAATATTATAAACTTGTAACAAAACCATAATAAAATTTATGAAATCATATTTGATTCACTAATGACTTTATATTTCCCATTCGTTTCTTAATTCCATGTTAATGTAGTGTTTTGGGTAAAATCATTTCATTTTTCGTATGTGTTTTCACTTGTAATTTTTCATATGATTACATAGATCATGATTATTTACTTCTATAATGTAAAAAATGATTCATATATCACATATAATCAATATATATATATATATATATATATATATATATAATCGATCGATAAATGGATGTAAATACACCGTTCATGGAGATGGTAGATTGTGCATACGCATGAACACTATTTTCATTTACATATAAAATAAAATCGAAGTAAATGACATATATATATATATATATTCATAAATACAGTAGAATTATTCTGACATATATTTCATGATTATTTAATATATATACTTTCTAACCATTATTGAATGGTAAACATGGAGAATTAATCTCATCGTGTCATGGAGACAGTAATCCTTACATATGCACAATCGACATTATAAATCCCATTATTGTGGAATTTTATTGAAGTGTATGGTGTGAAATATTTCATAATAAATATCAATTTACAATAATCATATATAGTTATTTCATCAATTATTATACCCATCTGTGTATGTTGGTTATGAAAAACAGATTACACCACGGTGTGGACATGGTAGGTCAAACATACACATGCCTGGTGATTTCATTTTTCAGAGGATGGATAGAAGAAGGAATATGGTTGTTTCATATTCATAAAAACATATTAGTATAAAATGGATACTAGAATTATTTTCTAATAATGACACAATACATACAGAGGAATTAGAAGAAGAAATAAATTTGAATGAATCAGTAAAGGATATTACCTCATCTTCGATGTGAATAATCAAAACCTCCTTAGGTCACTAATGATGGTATTTGAAGAAGTCTAGGACCACTAGTATGTCTCTCGGGAAGTGTATAAGATAAATGGTCAGGTTTTGGAAAAGTTTGTATGTTCAAAATGGTGGGAAGAGGAGAGAGAGTAGGTGAACTTTTATAAGAGATGAGTGGGGTACATTAAGAAACTCTCAAAAATATTAAAGAATAGTAAAATAAAACCCCGCCTAGAAACCTCTAAAATGTCTCAACAAAGAATATGAGATGACATATGGTGGTAATCTCATCATCCAATTAAATTTAAGCATTTTTGGAATTTAATTTCAACCCTATCAATTTGATTTATCCATATTTAATGTATTTGATTTTATTTGTGGTAATAATATTGTAAATTTTTAATTGTCAAAAATATATAAATATGTGTTTTGAATTGTCCATAGTTAGATATATTATGCTATTTTCGACTACATAATTTTCAAATTTAAAATTTTAAATATGTGTGTGATTTTTAAACATTTTCATAATATTTTATTTTTATAAAACACCAATAGTGCCAATTTGACACTATTCAATTATATGAATTTAAAGAAAAACCTCAAAGAATATATGTTTGAAAAAAATAATTAATTTATTCCTAGTATATTATATTTACCATTAAAATATGTGGATCACATTAATTAGTTCACATACATTTTATATTAATATTTTTAAAACCATTTAGTTGATATTTTTCCTAATAAATTAAATACTACAACATTTTTGTATAATTATTTAATATACTTATCTGTTGAATAAAATTAAAAATATAATACTATGATTAAGATAAATCTAATATCATTCATATGAAAACATTTATTCAAATTTATAATCTATACAAACATCTTTTAATATTTTATCTTTATTAAATTATGATTGTGACAACGTTGACATCATTTAAAATAAAATAATATAAATGTCATACTCTGTTTTAGAACCCTTGAAATGCTCCACAATCTACCCATGGATGATTTTTGTTTTTATAAAATTGACCAATATGGTTTAGTCATGCTTTCTGTTCATTTGATGGGTATTATTATTTTAATAAAATTATATTATTGATTATTCAATAAATAAATAATTTATGCATCCTTAATGTATAATCTATTAAGGAAATTATATATTTCCTGAGAAATACAAATCAATTACCAGGATTAAGAAAAGCATTTTATCATTCCAATGTGTATGTATAATGGAATTTATATTCTGTGTAAACTTATATTTAAAATAATGTAATTAATAAAGTTTTAGTGAGACATATTTCACTTTCCTTTAAACAAAATAAATTAAAGGTATTAATATCCTCCAAGTGGGTTCCAATAGATTCCATTTCAACCCAAGTATTTTTTAGATAAAAATTTAATAAACCAATTATAACAAGCCATGTTTTTGTGAAAGTTTATAAAAATTTTTTCACCCTTAATAACTAGATTTATCTTTAAATGTGGTAAATAAAATTTAACGAAGTTAATATTAAAAATTATTAAAAATAAAAGTTATCAATTTACACAATTTGAAACATCAGATTGAAAAAATGCAATCCATTTTTATAAATTAAAGACATATCATATGTACTAATTAATTTTAAATTAATCATGTTGTCCAAAAAATGGGTTTCAATTTAAAACATTGCAAAATATTGAAATGTTTTTACCTGTGAATTCAATGTAAAATTATTGATAATGACATACATTATATTAAATTGTAAAATTATATTTTATTTATATTTTAAAACCATTAAATATTATAAATAACCATATAAATTATCTTAATAATAAAAGATATTTTTAATTAAAATTTTGCGTATTTTTACTAGTCATCAAATTATGAAAGTAAAGAGAAAATTATTATAAAATTATCCCAAGTAATTTTTTATATCCTTATTGGAATTAATAAGTTTATTGTCAAATTGAACATAAAAACATGTCAAAACTAAATTTAAGGTGGGTGTGACATCAATAGTTGGCAAAATGGTATTTTTTTAGAAGTAATTATTTTACCCGAAAAAATTATTTGGTTCTTATACCATGTCCTAGAATACGTGTAAGAAAAATAATAATGTTATAAAATTAAAAATGATGATAATACTATTCATAACATCTAGTTCATTATAATATTATAATAATATATCATTGTTTAGTGAAACTCTATATTGCATACAACACACGCTATTGAAGAAGGTCGCTCTTGCATGCAACACAAGACAAGAATTGTGTTGCGTATACAACAAGCTAATACAGTGTTGTGTATAGTACAAGATAGTCATGGTGCAGTGTAAAACACAAGACAACAATGAAATTAAAAATAATATGTCTCATAAAATATCGGGGTGTTTCATGTGCACTAGGGTCTATCCACCCAATTTGAAAACTTATTAGTGAATATTCAAGTTAAAATTAGTTTTTAAGTGCAATTATTTGATATGAAAAGGAATTACCTCAAAAATCAAACATATAACACACGGTTCCCAAGGAGAATAACCTAGAACCTAACCCATATCAGAAAAAAGTAATATCCCTGAAAACTCATGTGTGACATGATATGTCCTTTATCCATTCGATGATTAATACCCAATAAAGTAGCATAATTCAACAAAAAATATTATGTAATCATCACTCAAAAACATAAGTTGGAGAACTAAAATTGTTTAGAGATATGAGGGGAGAAATATGAATGAGGAATTATTGGAAATAAAAAATCCATATTCCATGTAATTTCATCAATTCAACACCAATCCATGTGCATCTAAAAAGTAATAGGGGAGGAAATTCCTTGATCATACTGGTGATTTAAATGGGAAATTAAGGATATTGACATAACATGTTGAGGGCTAAAAAGTAAAATATAAATTTTCAGGAAATAATATTAGTTTAATGGTTTGGTCACATAATAGTCCAAATTATGTGCTAACTGTGTGACCACACTATCTAAATACACAACCACTCAGATGGTTTGGCCACATGTATTACCATACCGAGATACAATTTTTTGGAATTCCATTTAGTATTTTATCATTTTTCATGATTGAATCCCATGTATCTATATAGCCAATCAAATCAAACTAGAAAACCTCCATCACGGTTCCCAAGCATGTTTTCCCCTAACTATGTGGTAACATCAATAATTGGAAAGAATCTTTTGAAACTCATAATTTGATTCAAAAGCTCTTGATATTCACATTAGAAAAAAAAATTCCCTTAGTCCTAATTCTAGATCCAAAAAATATATATTAGATTATACATCAATAAAATAGGATCCAAATCCTAATACACAAAATAAACCCTGCATTTTGAATGAATTTTAAAATTCCATATGAATTTCATAACATTTAGTCACATGTTTAATTAGTAGCTCCCCTTTGTATAACATATCTTCCTTGATAATTCTATTTAGTATTTCAACCATCTATCCTTATTACAACAAATAATTAATTAATGATAAAGTTAACATGATCTATCACCAATCAATAGATGATCATTCAATATATAGTACCAGACACAATGTTCAATAATACCCTAAAGTTTACATGCACACTCAAAAAAATCACAAAAATTATAAAGCACTATCTCATACCCATCTATACCATGATAAAATTGATTCACACAAAAATTCATTATTAGTTTATCATCACGACCAAGGATCCACTAAAGCGAGCGCTAAGTTGTTAGGTCACAAGGCCCCGTGCATGTCTCCTCCAAAGCCAGAGGCTGCAGGATAATATATATGGTCAACGATTGAATATGGGGAGACAATACCATCAATATAATTATAACGTTTTAGTATCACAAGATAATTAATACTGTGAATAAAAATATAAATCATATATATAAGATTAACTCGAAGGATATAATAGAAATGTAAAATTTTCAATTGAAATATCATAAACATGATGACTATTTTAGTATCATCAAAAATGTAAATTAAAACATTGTTATAGAATACTAGTATAAAACCAATATGAAAATTCAAAACGTCAAATAAAATTTCAATTCACTAGAATGTATTGTGATTATATTAATCTCACGTTATCCCCAACCCATATGTTTTAATAAATAAATCACAATAGAGTGTGTGTTTCCCCAACCTCTAGATAAATCCATAAATTTATCCTAGGTACCCAATGGTTGGACAATTATTGTGTGAGATAAAACATTGTAGGAAATAACACATTATTCCTATAACAAATCAATTCTGTGCATATAACATATGGTAGTGTAGAACATGTGACAGTGATTTAAATGAATATGTATGATTTATACGAACCAACAAACATGGTCTTTTGTAGAACACAATCCATAATCATTGGCTAACCATAAAAAATGAAAAATAATTACTGATACTATACAATATAATAAATGTAATCAGGCACCCATAATAAGGGATAATTTTTAATCATGATAAAATATCCACTACGACCTATGTAGATTAATCAAATGACAATCCTAATGGGTTGGATCTATCGTATAAAATACCATGTATTCCTCATTGTTTGAGGACAACATGGGTTACATCCCATGTTTTAATGGCCATGGTATCCTCATGAAGTCCATGGAACATCTCCATGGAAAACTTGATAAAGACATGGGTGGATCCCAAGGGGCATGTCTAAGGAGCATGTCCAATGCAGTTTAAGCAAGCATGTTCCATGGGGTATAAATGACCCAATAATTCTATGTAATCTACATACATGGAGTAGATATATAACTATAATCCAATTTCAGACCCAACGGGATAGATCCAAGGAGTGTGAATGTACATAGAATCCATAGCAAACATTACCATTTCAGTAACCCATTTCAAAATCTTTAACAATATTATAGTTCATCCAAAATAATTCCATGTTTTTAATATAATAAAATTACCCCTTTTATATAATTTCATCACACATTAATGGGTGAGATATACCTCTCTTAATATCTCATTTAATTGATTAATGGAAACCTAAACCAAATGGGATCTCACACACGCCAAATGTGGTGGTATATCAAAGAAAATATATATAAACACACCTCATGGGTGGTTTGGGTTGAAGTTGAAAACCTCAAATCATAAATCAGTAGTATCTTGGAATCTAATAAATGATCCAATCATTTGAACAAGATATTTAATTAATTTAGTTGGGACTCATTTAAATTCAGGCGTGCGGCGTGATGGAAACTATCAACCAAACAACTAAACAATTTGGTAAAAGGTATAAACAAACTATTTCTTGTCTATGGTAGAACACTAATCCAGTATCATCTCCTAACTCGAAGAAGAATGAAAAATGGAATAAAGGACCAATAAACTATAAATACGGTATAATATGTTGCACCAAAAATTCTATGTCGATAGAAATAAGAATGAATAAATGATTATAAGGAGTGGAGTGGTTATCATCTTGCATCCAATTAGACCAATGGTTGAATAATCAAAGTTTGTATCATGAAAATAAACAAAATCCAAGATATTGATTCAATGGATATGACCTTGGTGGACCTACAACATGTGAGAGTAGTGGGGTGAGGGGTCTGTATAAAAAATATGCTCCATCACTTTTTGAAAAATATTTATATACATAGGGATACTACAAAATATGTACGTTTTTTTAATATGTAATGTTAGGGTTTCACCGCTATATGGAAAACCATTACACTCCTAAAATTATCTTTATAGACTAATACATGTGGTGTATAGTGTACACACGATTTATTCCAAATACAATCCATGTATATGGCCTATATCTATCAGTAAACCCTCATCTTCCTTCTTTGCAAAAACATTCCTATCCACCCAAAGCCATTGAATGGAGGCCTATAATAAAAATAGAACATAATAAAGAGATTATATAGAAGTAAAATGATACATACCTCATTTAAAAACCCTATATTGTAAAATCTCCACCACTTGAGACAAATTTTTCCCAGATTGGTATTACAAGGTGCTGAAGCATTTGAAAAGACTTTCATCCACAATACATGTACATATTCCACACTCTCCCATGACTTTTCATACACATTGTTATTCATCAATAGCACTTGAAATAAGTTAAATGACCTTTCTAGGATATATATATCCTCTAATCAATGATACATACAGGATGATCTATACATGATGAATCTAAATATAACTCAACATCATCGTGTTGAAGAATATGGGTTGGGTATGAGTTATATTTATGTAGATAAGATATATGAATGATGGTGTTCATGACTTAATACCTCAGTTGTAATGGATATATACATAATATCGGCCTGAATATCTCCAAAATCTCCAAAGGCCCAAAAAATAATAAAGAAATTTTACCCTATTTATGAATCCTTCTATTCCACAGTCACAGAGAGACATGTAAAAATACCTAAAACTCAACCTCAAACTCTAGGGTTGATCTATTGAAATAATTCTATGTAATATATCTTTATTGTGAAATATAAATATATTTTCAATTCATCTAGATTTTTCAGAAATATCTTTACAAGACACGGTATGAAAGGAACTACCTATACATCCTCTAACATGTATAGGTCTCATCGGCATGGAATACCTTAAAAGGCCTAAAAAAATTCATATTAATTATTTCCTATTAAAAATTTATGTACAAAATTTTGAACTGAGGTATATGCATTACTCCAGATCCAGTAAATCACGGAAACATTACATAAGAATGTCATATATAACAATTATAGTATGATTCATCTATCCTTAGATCAATGTTTGGTGTGTTGTTATCAAAAGATCTTACATACCCAATTACATCTATAATTCTTTTCAAAACTATATTTTTAATATCTTATCCTTAATTGATAAACTAGTATGGAGTACCCCATTAATTCTCACAATCACATGGATATAAAGTCGCCCAAACACATCAATGAAGGAGGTATCCTTGATCAGTATTAAATGAGATACATACCTGAGCACGTCATGAAAACCCCATACAATTTCAGTACATCATGATAATCTTGGATACCAAGCTATGAAATCCATCGCAACATCATCCCATTTCTACACCCGACTAATTAACAACTCTATGATCCAACCTATTCACTTTTTTTCTACATACACCTTTTAAAAGGCGAAACAACTCATTAAAATACCATCTACCTATCATATCATACCCAATAACCATCATTAGTAATAAAAATATTGATACATCTTGACAATGCTGAGATAAACCGCCCATGATAATGGATGAAAATATATTATTATTTCCTCATGTATGTTTGATAGAACACAAATACAACCATTTGTGAATGGAATTTAATAATTTCCAACTGTCCATCCAGGAGAAGGATTCTCACATTCCACACTCTCACATATGATTAGGCCCTTATAATCTGATAGTTTTCTCATCCTCACCTTATCTAGATGATTGGAATTCACTTCCACATATTAGATTAAGGTATTCCACCGACCATATGACACCTCCCAGTGCATCTATGAAAACACGATAATAAGAATCCACTAGACACTTGTCTCCTATACTATATATATCTAATTGCTAATTTTTAGTGCATCAATAAATAATTTACCCTTTATAGTCATGTAGGAATGAATTAAGTCAAAAAGAAATTTGTACTAAACCAATATTAATTCCCTAGTATTATATTCAAATTTTATAAATATATACATAATGGTT
This sequence comes from Viscum album, assembly GCA_963277665.1. Classification (NCBI taxonomy): domain Eukaryota; kingdom Viridiplantae; phylum Streptophyta; class Magnoliopsida; order Santalales; family Viscaceae; genus Viscum; species Viscum album. The sequence continues at coordinate 2,112,066,914 of OY728120.1, forward strand.
TTTTTCTTTATATACAACAAAAATTGTCTCCCAGTATATAATTCCTCCATCAATGTATGGAATGCACACCATCAACAAAATTGAGGTATGTAATTGAGAAATTAATCTCATGTGTATCAAATGATGATTCCAATATGTCATGACTTACTACCACTACATAAGGACTTCTCCTAACCCAATACCCAATTCATCAAAATATTTAGAATATCTTCTTCTAATCATAAGAAAAATCATGACTCATACTTAATTCAGTATCCTTCTATACTCTTGAAAGGATGTCCTAAATGCATCAGATGATGAAAATGTCACACCCTTCGTATTAAATCCCATATGTGGTGTTTATATGTTTGATATGTACTTTATGAAGTATATGTAATATCTATCTATCCCCATAAACTCTGTACGTCAATGATGTTCTTGGGGTTCTCTAAGAAAACTAAAACATTCCCCTTTTCTGGAACAATTTTTCCTTCAGACTCCAAGATAATTGGCAAAGGATGTGAGTTATATCCATATAGAACTGGCAGTTTGTGACCATAGAATATAATTGACTATCTCTCAATGTATCCAATATTATCTAAATAAATTTGACATGGTTTTATTGATTTTATGAATACACCCTGATATCTTCCATGAAAACCACCATAAATGAATCACGATATGGATGGAAAACTGAGTTCTTCAGTGGCATTAAAACTGGTGGTGAATTTTTAATACTCCAATTCATTAACAGATACTCATAACAAAAATACGTACAACATAACACAGTATAAGGTACATATAAAGTTAAAACATAAACATGGTAATAACATAATATAATATAAATCTTTGAGAATGGTTGTTCTTCATAGATCTACTAATATATATTCTCTCTAAATGGTAAAGGATACTAATTTTTTAAAATAAAATTGTTCAATTTTAGGTTATACACACATAGCTTGATGGTAATGTATAACTTTTTATCAAAAAGGTTGACTGAAACCCATTGATAAGTATTAGGTTAGATAAAAACCTTTTCATCCATGTTTTATGGGTTCCTATTGATCTTCTATAACTCTGTAGTATATAACATATAAGGTGAAATGGATACTAATGTATCCCCTATAATAGATCCCTGAAAAAATCTAGCTCTATACTTTGATTTATTCCTAAAAAATTCATCCATGAAAGAATCCCTGAAATGATCGACCAATGGAGGGTAATCTTCATGAAATTTTCCTTGATCATCCTGATATAATTTAGAAACATAGGCTACCATTTCCCCAAAACCACATTGCATGGGACCAGCGCATATTTCGTGGACTTCTCTACCACTGTTTTAAATAAGATCTATTCCCTCGTTTGATATGAATCTCTCCCCCAATGATATAAAAATAATAATTTACAAAATGTAACTAACTAGTTTATCTTGTGAATTAATACAATCCCTTTTCATCAAAAGGATATGGAGATTCCACATGAAATGACACACACCTACATCATGGTGTCATTCCCGTCAATGGAATATGTTCTCCTATATGATTCATAATATATTATCAAGTGTCATAATTGCATTATAATATTGGACAATAAAAACAAGGAACTCTAAAAATTGCACAATTATGAAATAATTTTAAGAAACTCTATAAAAATGTGTTAATAATAAAGTTGAGGATACTAATATCATAACATTAATTGTACACATCCTAGAAATATTCATCTATTGTATAGTATACATAAAATAAATATGCCATTATACACAGCACTGAGAAACTGCTTGACTATCCTGAGATAGACAACTATATTGTTGAGGTGTACAAGGTGTTCGGATCCACCATCCATAACCCCCTCCTTGGAATGAATGACCAACAGTACACTATCTCCTAGAATGACATAGGGTTATGAATATCTCTCCTGATCCTAGAGTTGGTGTTGACCCCCTCTCCCTAGCTTCTAGAGGGAAGGTCCAAATAAAACATTATAAATTGTCCATTATTCCAAATGCTCGATACTAGATTGGGTATCTATCACTCATGTTCATAATTATTCACTTCCTCTAAAACAGATAAAACCATAAAAACTATAGTCCCTCACACCATGTCTTGTATTTCCCTCATGAGATGCCCCAAAACATTTCATCCTACCAATAGTCATTCTACCACTAGGTTGAGAAGCTACATTACCCTACTATGGGCCTCATACATCAATTAGGATATGTTAAGTAATCAGATAATGATTCTCGTTATCTTTATCATTTGCAAACTAAAACACATTCAACTATCATCAAATAGAATTATTGAGACATTCTATAAGGAATCACTCCATATACGGATGATCAACAATATACAAAGACATATAGAACTAAAGCTCGATAAGGAGATCTGAATACTCCATAATGGTTATAACAAACTAATCCTTACGTATAATCACACTACCCTATATCCAAATATTAGAGTTTCAAGAAATATGTAATTATAATAGATGGATTGGAAATACATCCAAACTATATCTCAAATCCTATAATCCCTGTTTAGAACATGCCACTAACACTTGGAGGATCCCCCAAGAATATACATTATAATTTTGACCCTCTACTCTAGAGGCGTCTCTATGTTCATGAAAAAAAAATATTGTCCCTAGAAATAAAGTAGTGACCGATATATTTTCATATCCTGAAAAAGTTAAAGGATACTATTTCTAAAACAGATGATTTAGGAATACAATAAAAAATAAGCCTACAGGGATCCTGGAATATTCTTCAAAAATTATGGGAAACCCTTTCAGAACATTCCATCAACACACATAATAGTGATAATGATTGGTTCCTCAAGAGGCACTACAAGATATTCTTCTGGTGAATTAGGGGCCACATGCTTTATAATATGGGCCTCTCCACCCTCCTAGTTCATAAATAGTGGTCATCACTGTATCATGTCACTAAAATTTATAAAAAATAAGATAGAAAAATTTCGGTAAGAACCATATCATAGATAAAAACATAGAATATGTACAAGCCTTCATATAACAAAATCACATCCCTTTTCTTACTCATAAATCCAAGACTATGTAATTGGAAAACTTATAAAGATCACTGGATACACTACCTACATGTCACTCTAATGTTGGGTCTAGTAGAAGCTCTATGTTTCATAGCATGCATCCCAGTATATGGACTATCAATTATAATTGGAAACTACATTTAATAACGTCCATTTTGGAACCCCTCTAGTTTTAAATGAATAAATATTTCTCAAAATAACTCAACATTATCAACGATTAGTCAAAAAAATTATATTTAATTATCAATTAAGAATGCAAATAAATGAAAAATTTATTTTTTTCAATCTTATATAAAATTTTGAAAATTGATATTTTTAGGAAACGTTATTTGAAATTTAAATTAATATTTATATTTTTTATTTTAAATACAATTATATTTTTTAAAAAATATATTTATTTATTTAATTTTTCATGAAATATATATTTTTTAATAAATTTTTTTTGTAAAATAAATGGTTTTTTCCATATTAACTATTATGAAACATATATATTTATAATAATGTTTTTATTGAAATATTGAATCAATGTATTATATTTGTTTTTATAAAATAAATTAAATATAATATAAAAAATATTAAAAAGTGATAATAAATTATTTATAATTATATATACTTAAATTAAACAAATAAATTATTTAATCTTTAAATAAATCACTACATAATATTTTTTTATCTATTATTAATTTATAATGCTTTATTGATTGTGCGAATTAATAATATATATATATATGTATGTATGTATGAAATTAGGAATTAGAATTTTTGTATTATAAAATAATTATTAATAAATTGATATTATTAAATTTTAAAATAAACAATATGAATATAAAAACATTAAATATGAAACCAATGATAAAAAAGAAGTAATAATATATAATAGTAGATTATTATTGTAACAATAATAAGAGCTAAATAATAATAAAAGTAACGTGACAACAAAAATGTGATATAATGATAAGATAATACAATAATAAAAAACCTAACATGGAAAAAATAAAAGAGGGAAAAGTGTAATTTAAAAAAAATGATAAAATGATTTCAAAAAAGTTATATTATTGTAAATAACATTAATGAAAATAATAAAAGAATGTTCAAACATGGGGAAAGGGTGTTTGTTGAAGCAAAAAGGAATACCTCTTTATGGAATTTTTCTAACATCTATAATGTTGAAATCATAATATATATATATATATATATAATGTACTTATAATTAGAGAGTTTGACATGTAATTCCCAAAAAATGAGATTTAATTTTTCTGCCTTCCTCAACATTGAAGAATGAAATAATTCGATGATTATATTATATAAACAGTAATGTTGAGATTAAATATAAGTGATTCATTTATATAATCTATTTGTAAATTTTTAGTACATTACACACTTCTAATGTTCATAAATACTTCTGGAGGACTGCACAACCTATGTAAGAGGGCATAGAGTTATGCCCGCTTTATTATTTGTTTCTGGTGTGTCCATGTTTTGGCAATCAGTCTAAATTTAACATAAGAGATGTTTTTATTTATAAATTTAAATATATATATATATATCTATATATATTTTTAGATTATATATTTTATGTTTGATAAATTTTTCCCAATTATTTTTTTAGAAAAAAATGTATCTAATTCATTTTTAATCAATTATTTGAATTATAATCATTAAAAATAAATCAAATTCTCTATCGAATTTTCAAATAACTCTCAATATATATAAGGCTGAAATTTAATTCTCTAAATAAAATTTTCATCATAATAAATAAGCAATTACAAAATACTAACTAATCATTTTTTTGGTATTATAATAATAAATTATTTCATTTAGAAATAATTTTTTGTGAGAAAAGTTATTATTTCATTTATTCTATATAGTTTATCATTTTATGGTTTTTTTAACTAATAATAGTTATCATTTTATGTCTGATTTTTTTAGATGTCCATTAATTTCATTTTTTACATTATATAAACCCATCATCTTAGATATTTTTGACATTCCATGCACATTCATTCAAGAATTAATTTAATATATACATATGTTTTTTTATAAAAGGGAACATAATTATACGTATGATTTATCCTAATTTTTTATATAAATAATTTAAAATAATTATTTTCCCATGTATATAAATTTATATTATTTTTATATATGAAAATAAAATATATGGTTTCAAAAGTATTTATCGTTTATTTTTGAGAATGTAATGACAATTAAAATGGTTTCTTCAAATTTAAATTGTTTAATAGAATGATATGTTATTTGATGGGAGTAATCCCATGACCTCAATGGGGAATTGTCCCACATGTAATATAGATTAGTGGTCATATGGTTTTTCTTATGGCCTGCTGAGTGTGATGATTAATCAATTCAAATTATTATTTTCAAAATAGGGAAATCCAAAGTAGTATATTGAATGAATAATTATTTTGAATGGTTTTGAAATGAAGATACATTATTTAAGGATTATTTTTAGAAAATGTTTTTATTGTTTAGAAAACCCTTTACAATGAAATAGTTTTTATCAAATGATTTACTGGATAACATTTTGACATAAATAATATATTTTTTTAAAAAATTACATCCAAATGATTTTAAAAAAACCCTTACCGTGTAATTTTATACTCCTCACTTATTTTAAAAATATTTCATATTTTAATTATATGTTCTATTATGGGTTACTTTTTATTTAATGTTTATGCATGAGATTAATTTTATTTTTTATTTTTTTTAAACCATTTATAATTTGTAATGTAATTGTCTAATTATCCAAAACCACAATTGGAAAGGTTCCTGGTATGTAAAATGATTGGTAATTTTTTATTTTTATATTATAAAAAAATAAATAGAATTTTGGGTAGATGAATCCAAATTTTTGTGTTCAAGGTTTCAATGTTGATATCAAATTAATGGTCTAGAAAAAAGTACAGATTAGATTTAGTTTCTTGACAAAAATATTAACGGTTGAGTATAAAAGTCTACAGATTCTAGTAATTATTAATTCTGGAGGTGGAAATTAAGAATTTTCTTAATTTAGATTAATGAATTTCAAGGGAATAATTTTACTTTGGGGGGAATGAAATATAAAATGGTTTAAAAAAAGAAATATTTATTTAAAATTAAAATATATTTTTAATAAAAAAATAGAATTTATTTAATTCACAATTCAGAAAGTAAATAAATTAAAATTTTATATTTTACAATATTATGTTGTAATATTTATTAAATAAAAATTACTGTCTTCAAAAAACAATTATCTTATATATAAATTAATATTCAAAATTATTTTCATCCTTAAATTAATAATTTATTATAAATATATTTATTTTATAATTAATATCAAAAATATATATGTTTGAAGATAACAATTTTTTAAATCTAAATTATTTTTCATTAATAACATATATTTATAATATAAATTTTTAAAAATGTTTTTATTGAATTATTTAATTAAAGGAAAGTATTTTCTTTTAATATAATATTTATTCATAATTTTTCACACCACATAATTAAATAATAAATAATTTATAATTATAGATAGTTAAATTCCTTAAATACATTGTTAAATCATGTAATCAATCATTGGAATCTATTTTTTAACTATTATAAAATTATAATTTATTATTTATTGTGAGTATTATTAATATATATGTGTGTGTGTGTGTGTGAATATATGAATTTAATGTATTATATTATAAAATGGATAATATAAAATTAATATTATTAAATTTAAATATAAAAAATTTGAATTTAACAAAAGATTGAAACAAGAATAAAATTATAAACAAAAAAAGAACTTATAATATATAATAATTTGTTAAAAGGGAACAATGATAAGAGACCAATGATAATAATTGTTATAACACAAAATAATTAAAATAAATTAAAAATAAAATAATAAGAAAAATGCTATCTCAGCCAAAATGAAAAAGAGGTGAATTGTGTGATTAAAAAAATGTTAAACTAATATCAAATGAACTATGATTTTAAATAATGTTAATGAAAATTATAAAAATTAAGAAATCGGTGTTGTGGTTGTGTGGGTATGTCCAAAGAACCCCTAATTTTTGGATGTTTTTTACACTAAGAAATTCAGGATCATAGTATGTATATATATATATATACTTATAACATGGCCTAGCGATGTTTAATGCACAAAAATAAGAGAATCAATTTGTCATCCTTCCTCAATGTGAATGAATTAAATAATTGGATACTTATATTATATAAATAATAAATTTAATATTTTGAATAAGTTTTTCTTTATGTCTATCCATTTATTCATTTTTATTTATTCTCACATTTCTCATGTTTTGTACACCTTCTCGAGCCCTACACAACCTACAGAAGAGGGAACTGTCTTACGTACCCCTTCTGCTATAATTCTAGTGTTTCCATGAAATGGTATTGATTCATAATTTATTTTAAAGGATGTTATATACATATATATATTGATATACTATAATGTAATGAAGTTAATTTAATATCAAATCTATGTTTTAGAAAACTATATATATTTTTTGTTTAAAAAAATTAGATTTTAATTATAACCCTTCAAAATAAATAAAATTATAAATTTATTTTCAATGATATATATATATATATATTATGCTGATAATTAATGTTATATGGAATAGATTCATGATTTTAAATAGGATATTAATACAATAACAAAACTATGTCTTGTTATTGTTTTCATTAACTTATTTATCTTACAACATAACTTTTACGAGAAATGTTATTATTTCATGTATTCTATAGATCATATAATTTTATGGTGAGTTGAAAATAATTATATTTATCATATTTTTTTTGATTTTTTTGACATGTCCAGGAATTCCAGTTGTATCATTAGATATGTCCATTTTCTAAGATATGATTTACATTTCATGAACATTAATTAAAACATTCATTTTATTTATACTAATATCTTTTAGATAAGATAAATTATTTATTAGTATGAAATGATCATAATTTATATTATAAATTATTCAAAAATATTATTTTTCAAATTAACGAAATACGAATTATTTTTTTTTTCTATTGAAATAATTTATGTTTGGTTTTGAAATGATTTTTGGGTTATGAGTGAGAATGGAAGGACCACTAAAATTTTTTCTTGAAATTGAGACTAGAATAATGAATTATATCTTATTTTATGGGAGTAATCCCAATACCACATTGGGACACAATCCCACATGAAATTCAGTTATGTTTCCTTATTGTTTTTCTTATGGCCTTCTAAGTATCATAACAAATCCATAAAATATATAATTTTAAAAATATATAAATCTAATGTAGTATTTCAAATGAATTACTAATTTGAATTTATTTCAATGTAATATATAATATTGAAGTATTATTTTGAGAAATGGATTTCAATGTTCATAAAACCATTATATAATAAATGTTTTTTTCAAAATGATTGATTGGAAAAATTTTACATAGTAATTTTATATTTTTTAATGAAATAAATTTAAAAATTATTTTTTAAATTCTATTACTATGATATTTAAAACACATTCCATGTTTTAAAAATAATTTCACAATTCAATTAATATTTCTAAGAGAGGAGACATATATTATGGAGTAATTGCAAGAAATTTGTTTTTGTTATTTTATTTTATTTTTTATGCCATTTTTAATTAGTAATGTAATTGTATAATTCTCAACAAACTAGACCAAAAAATCTCATAGTATGTAAAATTCCCTTTGTATTATTTATTTTTGTTTTATAAAAAAATACACTACATTTTGATATACTGAATCTCGAAGAGTCTTTTCAGTGATTAAAACTTACCGATTAATAATTTCTATTTCATTTATATTCATAATTTTTTAACAACTCAATTTTTTTTGAACAATATGGATCTCCATTTGCAAATTAGAAAGGACCAAACTCCTTATAAATAAATGTGTGTGGTCTATTTAATTCCAACCATTACACATTCTAGACCATTTGAACAATGGTCTATGATCCAATGTTCCATAATTTACAACTAATAATTTATTTTTTATCCTATATAGGAAAATGATGTTCATGTTATGGTAGGTGATCTAAGTATAAATTTTTAATCACAATATTCAATAATAAACAATCATCGATAAATATTATATTACACAAGGAACACATAATAAATATCAAACAATCAATCAATTCATCCTATATGGAAATTGATATGCCTATAATGTGGATCCTGTAAGATATCTAAAATTATTCATGCTACATAATTCCTTAGTATTTAGGACCGTTGATAAAAATAAATTCCCAATTATAGAAATAATAACCTCACGTAGAATTTTAATCCCCTATTGGTGGAGTTAAATCAATTGTAATAGGGATAACATGGAGCACTAATTTTTTATTTCGAGAAATTTATATTTTTTCATGTTACGTTAATATCTACTCCAAGGAAAATATCATTATAAATCACAATTTATTCCTAAGATCTTATCTATTGTCTCAAATATTAAATCAATAATTGAAACATTCTCTAAATAAAATTGTAACATCACGACCTTGGATTCAATAAATAGTTCCCCATGCAAGTGGGTCACATATCCTCAGGCACACTAACCTATATTCCAACATCTAATGACATGTACAGATTGTTTATGATAGTATGGTGTAGATACGTATTACATCTCGAAAATAGTCACTATGTGGTATCATAACAAAATAAATAATTTAATGAATAACATAAATCACATATAAAATATATACATCTAGATGAATGATGTAAATATACAAATTCAAAGGTAATATCATATACAATATATCTATTTCTTGTATCTATATTAAATATAAGGAAATACAAATCAATAAAAACTTATTATAATACATGGTTCAAAACTACCAAAAAAATATCTACATATTTAATCATGATCTTAGATCCTACTTGTTCTCCCATTATAAAATGATATTATAAAAAGTAATCATCAATTTGGTCCATTACCCTGTCCATACCTACATTAACAAACTCTATCCAGCTACACAATGAGGACATGAATAGGGTGTTAGTTAACAATCAATAGGCCACCACCATTGGTGTCTATAAAAATTATTTTCCCTTTATATAATCTAATGATGTGTGAAATATATGATAGTAATATTACTGAATACGCATGAGTGATACTATATATAAAACTATTTATACTATAAACTAGAAAATGTATATAGTTTCTAAGAATAAATTATTAAAAAATAATGGGTGATACTATCTAGTATGATAACTATTATTAGGCACTGCTAACTTAGGATTTTTTTATACTGTTCTAAATCATCCATTATGGCCTATACAGAGTAATATAGTGTCAAACCAATGGGCCGAATCCAAGGAATTAATGACCAAGTCACCCTCATCTTGTCCCCCCCAACATAGGCTCGATCTCAGGTTTAAACAATCAAAACATCATCTTTGAGACTCTGGATCCTACCCATTGAAGGACCAGTATGGACTTGGGTGGGGCCCAATGAGCATTTCCCTGAACCATGATAAAGACATTTAATGAATGATGGAACAAAGGGGTATAAATGAACTTGTTATCAAATTTAATCTGGGTTTCTATAGTATAAATGTCCCTATAATCCAATGTCATGCCTATGATGCTAGATCTATGTAGTATAAATGCCATTAGCCTCAAATATCATACCCAATGAGCCAGATATATGGTTTATAAATGACCTTTGTGTCCAATGGAAACATAACTATTTCACTAACTCATTTCATAAGCATGTGTAATATTTGACATCAACCTAATCATTCCACATTTTTCATTTAATCAATTTATCCATTTTATGTAATTTCATAACATATCAATGGTGGAAATATCGCTCTAGGAAAAAATCATAACACATACCCAATGGTTCTGGATAGAACAATTCAAATTATGTATTGCAAATACACTATGTATACGTGACATGTATCAAATCTTCATCCACCTTCTTTTTGGTTACCAAAAACATACCAACCAAAAAAATCCTTGACTTATGAGTCTATTATAAAAGGAAACTTAACTAAAAGTTAGAAAAAAATAAAAAGTTTCCAAACCTCATCCAAAAATACCCCATGATCGTACACTATTGTTCTTGGTTCATCCCAAATTAAATCAATTTTTAAAAAGGCTAATTTTGATCCATAGTTCTCCCCCCATACAATTTTTTACTAAAATTCTATATGTAGTGTTCATATTTTGTAATATAGGAAATTTCTACCTCACTACACCTAATTATAGGGAATAAAATTGTCCATCTCCCCATAGAATATCTATCATGAAAATTCATGGTCACACCCACTGACATGATATCATATCTCTCAAAAAAATTTATAACTAAATTTAGTATTCACAATATCTTCTAAATAACCCCACATAACGAGTCTTATGAAAATATCCATACTCCATATATTGTCACATCTGACCATACCAACATGAAAGTTGTTACTCTATATCCCATTCTGTATCCATTACTGCATTTAATTAGTATTAGTTATTTCCCCACTAAAATATGAGAACTAATGAGAAATATAAATTTTTACTCATTCATGGATATTATGAACATCATCCCTAAAATCCCCAAATATTCCATCTATAATGATGATAACACACTTTAATGGAATAACTTACACTATGTTCATATAATATCTTATATATATCTCATTGCGTACTAATCAATCCAGGTCCAATAATCACACATGAATTTTCCTCCCAATCGATGATCACCATTCTGATCAAACCCTTTCACCATCCATCTATAGTGTTACCATCCAATATAGAGGAAACACCTCTAATTATAAAATATCACCCTATGATTCAATGATATGTGTCTTATAAAATCCATAATCCCTCATCCCATAAACTACATTTCATGAATCCAAAACTAAACTGGGAACCACACGAAACAAGTGTGATCATTCCCTCCCACATCAAGAACTCTCCTAAAATGCTTTTATGACCTTCACTGTAGATTCATTTAGAAATGATATCCTTCAGGGAAACGTCCCATGGGTCTTTAAATGTTGTCGATCACGATCACGTTTTGGAACAAAAAATGATAGTCATATTAGGATTAATATAAATTAAATCCATAGTCACATAATATGGTTATGTAGAATAACATTAAGAAGATAAATGATAAAAAACATATATTTTTTGGTAAAACATTAATTAAGTGATTCCATATCAATTCTAGAACTAGTATCTTGGATTGCAATTCCATTACCAACCCACCAAGTTTCACCACAAAAATTCATAATAATGAATTGTATATCAATACCCATGGAACAATGAATGTTAGGATCAACATGATCTATCAGCATAATAAATATCATGGTGTATCATTCAATAATTCTTCTAGTAATATATAATAGCAATCTTTGTATTAGGTATTAATTAAAAAAAGAACCCTTTTTATTGGTCATATAAGTCCCGCCCATGAAAATAATGTCATGTAATTCCTACAGGAATTGAATGGAACATGTACAAAAGACTCTATCAAACAATAATATACCCAAAACACTAAATATCTATCTCTAACAAAACATTTTATATTTGAATAAATATCTCAATTATACATGAAAAACCCAAGAACAATAATATCATACCCCTGATAACATGTACTTTCATTAAAATAGTTATTCATAACATAATAATCAGAAGTCCTTCATTATATATAGAACATTTTTAGTCATGATATACAATATCGCAAAAATTATTACAATAAAAATAATGCCTTCATACATAATTATAAGACCCATATCTTATGGCCACTCACCAGTTTCTAGTTCAAAATCATTACATGACATAAAATACACAATCTTTAATTCCCAAGGTCACTAATTAGTAGTGTTGATCTAAGGCATTAAAATGGAGATATTAAACCCAAAAACTATAGTAAAAAATAAAAAATAACAATCCCTCACAAATAATAATAGTTTACATAATCTATAAAAAATGTCAATTCTATATCTAATGCAATACAACCTAATGAGATAAATCCAAACTAATCACCCAATGGGAATATCAAATACACATAATAAAAAATAAAATAAAATATATGGAGGTTCAACAACTGGCCCAATGCCATATCACATCTCACTCTCTAATTTCTAAAAAAATCTTTTATAAATAATCCAACCATGGAACTCTTCCCAACCTGATATGTGAACATAAGGTATTGTTAGGTACCCATATGTCCTGGATGCCAGAGTTGGGTGTGATTTAAACCTATTAGGAAACCATAAATAGTTTCCTAAACAAAAAAACATACAATGTCTATACATGAGATGTGATAATAATATTTTTTTGAAGTGTTGTAAAATATTCAACGTCGATCCTCAGGATCTATGCTGAATCCCAAGATTGACCATACCTAATTTTTGCAGTGTTATATATCACAGATCTTGAGGCATAACCATTGAAAGGGGCAGGAAAAAACTATCCCATAATTACATCATATGTTTATATAATCTCTTGAGGGTAGAGTGACCCACCTGGATCATCTCATACAGATATATATATAAATATATATATCTCATGTTTATAAAATCTGTTAGGGTGAAATGTGTCCCACTCAGATCATATCATATATATATGTTATTATATGGAAATGCATCCCTCCCTTCTATCATACACACACACACACACAAATAAACACACACAAACACACACAGACACAGATATATATATATATATATCAAATAATTGAGAATTACATCGCTCCAATATGTATAATTTATTAGTTCACTTATAATCAATGGTCAAGGAATCCATCCATACCATTTCACTTATATATCACATCATGGGGTAGTGCATCTCCACCATCCATAACATTTATTAAATTAATTTATTTTTTCGTGTCAGTGGATCCCAACCATAAATTCCATTTATTAAATTCATCTATAATTAAATTAATGTGTATCACTCACATTAATATAATAAATATTAATATATATATATATATATATCACATTGTTGGGATGTGAGTTCCTCCGAAAATATTTTATCGAGATTAATAGATCACACATAGTAATATTTCAAATTTTATATTGGGGGGGACACCCCACTATACTATCTCATATATCATATTGTGGGTAATAAAATTGAAACTATCTATATTAATCCAACATATTTGTAGGGTTCATCCATGTAATCAATCCAATCACAAGTCTCCTATATTGGACTCCCAAGAGGAGAACTTATGTTCATCATAACATACATGATGGGTTATCTCACTCTTTCGTCCAAATATTATCCCTCCTGGGGGTTATCATAAGGATGAGGAACCCATTTGATGTCCATTATACTACATTATATTTTGGACCCCTTACATGAACCCCTATATCTCATTCTACAATCATGGGCTAAAGGACAACACTAAGGGGGAATAATTCCTCCAACATTATAATAATTAAATATTGTCCTCACATTCATCATATGAAATGTCACATGGGAATCACTATATCAATATGAAAAAATTCAAAACTCACTTCCCATGTAATCCTTTTTCGGTACTCTCATGTAAACCCTATTCTTGATTTCTATCCATGGAAATGCCAATTGTGTACGCACATACTAGGGGGGTACGAAAACTAATCCCAATCTCTAGTATACTAGTTTAAGGGATATATGATATCACATGGTTCTATGATATCGTACTTTTTTAATAAAAGTGATCACATCGGATTTTATTTTGAGAAAAAAGGGAAAAGAGTTATACAACTCCGAAAGAGGATACTTTGCATTTTTTCTGAAGAATAATAGGCATCATTTCATCAGGAACGTTGTTGGGCGTTGTGTAATTCACTTACATGACACCTTTGTTGGAAATTGCATATGCAATGTAGATCGCTTCCCAGAAGGTATGAATGATGATGTAATTCAAGGATGATATCCTTTTAAAGCTATTTATCCATTTTCTTACCAACTTCCATGAGAGTTATTGTTGACCTAATATAATGGACTACACAACCACTGCCGAATCACATTGAAGTCATATATTTCTTCAACCTCATTGGTGAACAGTATCCACTACATTAATAATCGTCGTAATTTCATCTTCGAGTGTTGTGGTCTTACAATAAGATCCATACCTGATTTCTACCACTTCCCCCAGATGGTCCATAATGATAACAATAAATCCCTCTTATCTTGGATTACACCTAGAAGCACCGTCCGTGTTGCACATCAACCATCCTATGAAGGGTGTCGTCCAGAAAACTTCTATCATACCTCCAGTCCTATGAATAATTGATTTAACATTCATCCTTTGAAGGATACTAGAGACCTTAACCGATTTTCTGCAACATTATTTGATCCTAGGTGTGCATCATGAATAGATCTAATGAAAATATAAATATCATGGCATGCATTCCATTTGGACTGTTGGTGAAGCGTACTATTGAGGCCTTTCCAAATTTCATGTATAACTTCATCACATGCAGTGCATAGAAGAGCCTTGATTTTCTTTGATAACATTAATTGTTTATCACTCATCAATAAGTGTCACATTTGCCAACATTGTTTCAAAGTTTCCATCATAGACCCTAACACATTATTAATTTCAATAATTTTAAACTAAAAATATCATTTTAAAAATAAATATCAATCACACATTGAAATGGAATGATATACAATGTGACCAAAAAATATATATATATGCCTAGGGAGATTTTGAAGGAACTACCTACCTCATATGGATTTATTCTCATAACTAAAATTATTTGTACTATCATATAAGATTCTTCATGTATCATACATACTAGTATAGAATCTTGGGAACCCATCTAAATCGAAACATACTAATTCAATTTATTAAGAAAATTTAAAAAAAAATCAAATTTATTAAAAAAATTAATAATTTCATTAAAACTCAGTAAGTGGTGAAACTATATTTAAACCTTGTGCAATATGTTTTAGACTAATCATTTAATTCCATAAATCCCATATTTAAACAAATCCATGATACTGTAGAATGATTTATTCATTAATTAGATTCCAATTTGATGTAAAATAGAAGATAATCTTGGGTAATATCCAAGTACTAATAAAAAATATAGAAACAATGTTTGATTATCATACTTGTATATCCCCACTCTACAATAAGAAAAATACCCATCATAACAAGATTATTCTACTATTAGTTGGAGGAACCATCACTTATAAAATCTAAATAGAACAATAATAATCTTCTAGATATAAAAGGGAAGCAAATGTATGTGGAATAATAAGAAGACCTACCTATAAAAAACATGTAAATAAATAAATAAAACATCATTTCAATGGAGATTAATGGACTAGGAGATTTAATGGGACCCCTAGTTCAATTACATGAGTGAAAAGAGTAAAAAGGGAAATGGAATTAAAATTTTTAGGGATAATAATTTAAAATAAATATTTTCATGAAATAGGTGGTTTTATAATGTTTCAAAAGTCCATACAACCCTAAAATCTAAAACTAACTTGATCCACATCCCGTTCACACAGTTTTTCTAAATGGTTTACCAAAACGTTAATTAATGATGTTGAATGATGATAAATATTTATTAATATCACATAGATTCATCATATGGTTCTCCATAACTATTAACAAATGGAGTCCCTCGACCACAAGATAATATATATATACATGCTTTTACCTAACTATGTAGAAATGTTGCAGTGATGAAAAAACACAATGATTTATTCCCAATTCAACTCAAATCATCTGATATTCACTCTAGAACATATCACACCTCTTAGTCCTCAATCCATATAATCAATTATCTCCCTGAGATATTTCAACTCCTTGAATACTTATCTAAATCATGATTATCAAAGCCCACCCTGCTATAGGAATAAAAAATCATATTTTGTTAGTGTTTCATAACCCATAATTATATGGTTAATTACTAACTTCATCATGTACCATATAATAAATTTACATGTAATATCAATTTCTTGTCATGCTATATAAGGTTTTTTTTCTGGTTGTCAGAATATATTGTATTTGGATGTGTTCATGTATCCATGGATAGCCAAAAAACTTCACGGAGTGTACCATTAATGAAGGGTGATAAGTACACATGATGTAAAAAACAATCACAAAACATGTATTGGTAACAATTATGTATAATTAACTAATATTACATGTTTAACAATATGAAATTAAAAATGCTTCCCTGGGTGTACAAGGTTTTCAGTGACTTGTTTCATAAGGTGTATGCATCAGTTATACATACTGTAATCATTTTCGTTCCACAATTCAAGGTTGGAATTCAACTCATGACATGAAATAACATTTTGTACCTAGCCACTTGATACACAATGAATTATTCATTAAATAATTTATTTGACTTTTAATGTAATATACATGTCAACTACATGTCGTGTTGTCTCTTCAACCAATGTGTTGTGTTGTCATTCAATACATCGCATTTAATGAAACTATATACTAGCCCACTATACTTACATGTATTTATGTGGTTTGTTAATAGTTAAATGAAAAACAATATGTAATATACAATAAATTGTCATATAGCAATTTCATCAATCTAAAAACATTCATATATATCTTTCTACAATCATCAAGATTTATTCGAATGTTTGTCATATTCTTGAATATAAGAAATCACATTATAACATCATCTTGATCATTGGACAGAGAATGAAAATTTAAACATCAACACTTGAGAAATAAATATATGAAATTAATAATAAAAATTATAAAAAATTATAAATTATAATTTGACTCTTATCATATAACATGATGGTTCTAGAGAATAGTCAAATTATTGGGTCAATGTGAAATTTTAGTTTTTCATCAATTTTAACTGATAAATATGAAAAATTTGAAAAAAATGTCATAAGAATCACATTGAAATAATCTATAACATCTAATGTTTAATTTATTTGTATATGAATATCCTCATTCGATGTTATCACATAGATTTGTTTTTATGGAAAATCATTGTGTATTGTCCTGTTAATTACATAATCCATATAAGGATTCCACTATTTGTTTACAAAAATGATATGTAAATCATCAAAAGGAATTATTAAATCTCCATAATCAAAGAGGATTACATAGACTTTTCTAGGTCATTCAGCTTAGATTATAAGATACATTTTTTTCATAATATGTTCTGAAGAATGTTTGGAAGGGAGAATTTCTCTTCAATAGATCAAAAAATATAGACCTAGATTCATTATTTTTACAAATCATCAAATGTAAAAGGATATATATTTTATAATATATAAATATATAGTTTAATAATTTATAAATCCAAAATGGACCTTTATTGACATATTTATCATATGTTGAACTATAATAAAAATAATAAAATATTATTATTATCATATATCATGACATTTGTTTAATAACATGTTATAAAATATTTAATCATTATTTCCTTATATGATATTAAATAATATGTATATTTTCTACTGGGTCATTACCCTCTTCCCAAATCCCCCAAAAAAATGTATCATATCATGATTAATAATAATATATAACATAATTTATAATATATGTATTATATTAAATGATCTACTAAATAAATAACTTTATAACATTCAGAAAACCAAAAAAATAGTTATAAAATTTTTACTAAAGAATTTAATAAATAAATATTTATTCATTATAATTTATATAAATAAACATGAAATGAAATTCAAATAACATATTCTATACTCAAATATTTTGATATTGATGGTTTGAAATCAACATTACCTAAAAAATATTATTCCGATACTCAGGAATAAATTTAATTTTACTATTAATTTAATCTAATTTAATAAGATCATAGCTATACATTTGTTGGGACACGTTATCCACCTTTCTAATTTTAAACATCTGAACTTAAAAAATATCAATTATTAGTGTCTAGAATCATGTAACTAAACCAATACAGAAATAAGTTATTGAATAATAAAAAAAATATTCTTATGAGGGTCGAAATGTGATATTACCTTTTTTATCAATATATCATCAAGAAGGATGTAAAAAAAAATTATAACCCTTTATTATTGATTTATCTTTGTTTTAAATTCATAAATGATCTCACCCATAAATTTTCATTCCCATTAATAACATAAATTATTTTCATTTCAATCAATTTGAAAAAGAGAACCTGATTCATAAATATAAAATGGAAAAATTAATTGTTGAATTATTTAGATAATTTCACATCACTCACGACATGCCCAATGTATATCACCATTATAAGAGGATATGTAAAAATGGTTTTCCCTTCCATTAAAGTATTAAATTTTTTCACACATTAATAAAATTATCAAATCAAAGTAAAAATTCACATATTCATAGATAGGAATGTCTGATGACAAAAAAACATGTGAAATTTTTATTAGACAGTCTATACTCTTAAAACCCCTTATTTCAAATAACTTTGTGTTAAAATTATCAAATGGAGTCTTAATGCATTATTAGCCACCAAAAAATGATTTTGAAACATCATATATGTCCCCTATGATTGATTTTTTTTTAATAATATGTTATTTTCATAGAGTATCATCACATAATTATAGGTTCATATTATAGAATCTATCATCTAAAACATTTTAAAGTGATTTATATTTTTGGTAAATTATCACATTATTATTATGTAAATGAAAAATCATCTTGAGAAATGATATTTATATATATTCTGGTAATCAAAATTACCATGTATGTTTCCTCTTGGTCACAAACATGTGCACAAATATCATGGTATAATGTTACCATAGGCTCAAAAATTGTTATAGGATGTGGTTTATATTATTATATAGAAGTAAATTCAATTGTTCAATAGATAGTCACAAATCATAAAAAATATCTACATAATTGAGTTTTTTTGTAATTAAACAAAAAATTATATTTCTTTTAGTATCATTAAAACAACTAATATTTTATCATTCTAGAACCCTAAACATGGTATTAATATATTTTTAATGTTATAAATATACATTTAATATATTTTTATGTTTTCCAAAGAATAGTGTAAGTCAAAAGAAAAAATTATCGATCACTTTTGTAGTATTAAACTACAAATATTGAACGATGTTTTTAGAGGAGTTTAAAAAGAAGTGGAAAAAGAATATATAATTTAGTTGTATAAAAATCATATAATAACTATAATAATATGTTATGATTATTATAACATTTACATTGGATATAAAATTGTAATAGAAAACATGAAAATGAAATTCTATGGAATTTGAAATTTCTTCTAAAAAATATTTTCTTCCTTTAAAAATTACTAAGATAAGAGGAAATCCTTAATTTATCATCAATAATGGACAAATTTTATGATAAAATAATTAAAATAAAATTATATTGGTAAATTTAAATTAAACATTCTTGATTTAATAATTATAATATCAAATAAGAAATGAATAGATGGACTTGGGAATGTATAATTATCTCTTTGATATGACTCTTATATAGTGAGAATTAACCATTACAGGATGAATGTTTGGTTAAAAGCAGGGATAAGGGAAAAATAATTGATGGTAAAGAGATTGTGATTAATAGATAATTTGTAAAGGAAACAAATTGTGTCAAATAGAAATGAGTGGTGTAGTGGTGTTTATATTATGAAAGGGGATAGGTATTCTAGAATAAAATAAGGATTTATAAATTATTTAAGTTCAAGACTATGAATATTATTTATTTCATTGATTATTAATGTTTATTTGTTAATAAAAACATATTTCCTAAACATTGACTAACCTATTCAATTAGATATAATTTTAAAATTATTTTACTCCCTATAATGAATCAAATAATATAGTTTATTAAAATATAATAAAAAAGTTATTTGAATATTATTTAATGGTGAAAAATTTATTTTATATTTTTAAATTATAAAATATTTCATTTTAAATATAGAAAATGTTATGATTTTTTTTATTTATCTTGATATTTTTACATTACAATTATTTGAGAAAACTTAATATAAACACGTAATCAATATTTTTAATATTCGCATGAAATTTAATATTTTCAGAAAAATTCAACATAATTTTCATTAGCTAATTTTGATAGGATAATTATAAAATTGGATATTTAAATGATTTTATAAATATATATATGAGAAATAAATTTCTAAAATAATTACTCATTGTTTATTTTATAATTTTGAATTTCACACCGAACCATTAGGAACTCTATTGTTATGAATACTTATTATTAAAAGAAATATAATTTATACAATAATTCATTAATTAATATGAATTATTTTTGTTTATTAAATATTATATTACCATAGTATGTTATATACATTAATTAATAGTGATATAATTTATATAACTGTCACACTCTTGATAAATTATCATGGTACTATTCAAATTAATGTGTTACCCATTATAAATATGATTAGTTATATCCTCTAAAATTATTCATAACATTTATCGAATTTTCATATCCGGTCGATTTAATTTTTTATATTTTTATTCATAATATAAATGTATTATTATTCTTAATATAATTTAAAATGAATGATATCAACGAGATTAGGACTATTATACATACTTATTTTTTATATGTTTAATATAACTGGTAATATCTATTATAGTGAATGTAATTTTGTAGTTGTCATGTAATATTATAATCAAATAAAATGGTTTTTTTAAATGGAAATTTTAATTTAATTTAATATTTTTACTTTAAAATCTAATTTCATACACTATAGCACGTCTAGTAAAATTTTAGTGAACAAAATTAAAATAATATACAATGATATGACATTTAATATAAGGAAATCCACCCAATAAATCAAGGATATTTGGGTTAATGGATTTGTCCAGAAAAATCACATCATAGCACACACTATATAATGTTATAGTTAAATATTGGATTATGTATGGATTTTCAACTGATACTTAATCAAAAAAATAATGAAATTATAGAATATTATGAATATAGTAATTGAAGGATATTATGATTTTTAAAAAATCATTGGAGGTATTTAATAATAATTTAAAAATATTGGCTAAAAATTATTAGTAGAAAAATTACATATTTTTAAATTTTAAAATTATTGAAATGATAAGTAATACCATATGATCATTTTGGATAATGTTTTACCATAAACATTTCCTCAAGGCCAAAAATATTCACAATGTAGTATAGATTCAGGTACTATGTAATATGACATGAATGAAATTTTTATGAGTTAGAGTACCCACTACCCAATAATCCACCTTAGCAAGAAAGTAATGATAAGATGAATTATTTTAATAAATACTTGTATTATGAATTCTATGTTTCGATAATCATGTATTAATAATTTTTGGGGGTGTTGTGAATGAAAAATGATGACATTAATGGTTACGCTATGTTTTGACATCTCTAGGGTCTATACCAGGGGAACGTATGGAAAAAATGTAATAGTATTATTGATAAATTATATTTATACAATTTGGAATATGGAATCCCAAATGGTCTTTATTTACTAATTGTGACAAAATACCTTTATTTATTCATAATATTATGGTTAATACAGCTAACAATCTATCCACACTTCCCAAAAGTTTACCATTATCACTCAAATAATCAAGATTAATTAAATAAAAATCATAAATAGTCTGAAAAAATACCATCAATTAGAATTGGGTAATATTCGCAATTTTGATAATTTATTTAAGAGATATAAAAATTTAGTTTTATTGGGGGTAAAATAATGGAACGGTGAAATTATAATAGAATGTACAATGCTAAAACGACCTTTATTGTATACAATCCTGAAACCAAATATTATGAGGAAGGGAATAAAATAGGATGTAATTTACATTGTATAAGGTTGTAATGCACAGTAAAGGGTTGATTTTGATGAATTAAACAATAATTCATTTAAATAAGATTCGTTATGTCAATTCCCAATTTCATTTAATATTTATACTTTATATTATTTAGTATTAAAATGAAATTTTTAACAAAAAATGTTTTAATAAATATAGGAACCAAGGAAGATTTGAAATATTTAAATATAGGAATTTGAATTTAAATTTGTGGATGGTTGTTAAATACTATATCATCTAGAGACACTACTATAAAATAAAATTTTAATAGTGAAAAAATAGCCATTATTGGCTCTAGGGAAGCACTGACTACCGAAGTGAGATTAGAAGCCATAGTTTTTTATCAATGCTAAAAATTCACTAAGAAAGGAAAACATTTATGATCTCTTTCATTTGTCACTAATAATGGGGGCCTTATTTAGTGTTTGAACGAGGAATTATAAAATTACCATTTATTGAAAATGTTAGAATAATTGATAAGGAACCATTTATTGGGACTTTTAAAAGAATTAATAATGGTCTCATTTATCGATTATTTAAAAAGTGATGATAAAGGGGAATATTGGGGTGTGTTGTAATGACACACTAAAGAACCAGTTCAATGTGATATAAAAACACATCGCAATAGTAAAGGCACCACCAAATATGAATGAAATCATGTACCAAGAGAGTGTTTAAATTAAATAAAATTTATAAAAATAATATATGAAGAAAATACTATATTATATATATATTAACCATTTGTATATACAAATACATATGTAAATATAAATAAATTCTTTCAAAAACATAAATGATCCACTATCTTTTTATCTTCAACCCAAATATTGATATTTATGAAAAAAACATCATAAATAATTAGAATGTACCTGTATAGAAATATAATTTTCATTTTAGTAATTACATAATGAAATAAATTAACAGAATATAATAATTTTAATCATAACATTGATACATACAATGAACATTGGGTTTAAAATTGAAAGACCACTAATTCATACCACTCAAACCATTTGTATTTCATATTTAAGTATGATCTCTATGAAAATTATTTAAATAATTATAAGTTAAATACCCACAGAAATAACCAACTTGTTGTGTCATGTGATGGTGTTTGGGAGGTCTTAGTTCTGTGCCTCCCCATGGAAATTTATGTAGATTTTCATTTTTTTATTTCTCCTCCCCTAAATGATATAAGATAAATAATAATAACCATATAATTTTAAGGAAATAAATAATTTAGTAATTGGTATAATGATGATAAAATAATATAGGCTCATTTTTTGTTGAGTTTGGTGATTTGATGCACTTTTAAAACAAAAATAAACCATATCTATTGAAAAGATGCACTTGGAATCATTCGAGTCACACGATGCATTAAATTGAAGTGTGGATGATTCAAATATGTCTCATATAACATATGGATAATTTTCATAAAGTTTAAAAACACTCCAAATTTGTTTTCTCGATATTGAGTCTGTCATTTTTCCTGATAAATAAATTTCATTTTAAACTTGTAGCACACACATTCACTCATATAGGTCACATCATGTATCAGTTTGACAAGATAATAATTCCTACACATATCAAATTACATAAGAATTATTTTCATAAATTATCATTATAAACTAAGAAAATTTTCTCACTTTTCATTGAGTAATTTTTTTTAAAACAATATAGATTTTAAACTGATTAGTGATACATTGAGTTATACAGAGAACACAGTGTATCAGATCACATTGTGGCTAATTCTTACACATTAAAATGATCTATGGAAATTTTTCATAATGTATCAAAAAAATTCCAATTTTTTATGATTTTTTATTATGTAAGTAGTCATTTATGAAAATTTACGTTAATTTTATATAAAAATGTGATCTTGGATTTGTACTAGTTATATCGTGCATTAGAATGAGTTTTTGATGATTATTACAAATCTCAAATGGAATAGGGATAATTTTACTAATGTATCAAAAAAAATATAGATGTGTTCTTTCAGTTTTGTGTACATCACCTCTCACTTTTTCAAAAATTTATTTTAATATATGAAACATGCACATTTCCTTGTAACAATCACATAATTTATCGATTATATTTCAGACCAATTGCTACATGTAAAAATTTACATAGGAGTAGTTTTCATATATTATCGTGAAAATATTAATTTTTCTTAGTTTTCATTATGTGACAATTTTTAAACTAAAATGTCATTTTTAAAGTGATAACAAACCCTTGGAATTATACTTGGCATTCCACGTATTTGATTGAGGTGTGGCTGATTCTTAAACAACAGAAATTGAATTATGGATCTTTTTCTAAATATAATGAAAATTAATATGTTTTTATTGGGGTTTAGAAGGTTGGTGGTCATTTTTACAATAATAGATTTCAATTTTATACAAAAACACGCATTTCGATTCTTACTGGTCAAAATGTGTGTCATATTAAGTTAAGGTTAATTCTGACATGACTAAAATGAATGATAGACCATTTTCATAAAGTATCAAAAAACATGTTTTCTCAATTTTGAGTATGTTTCTTTTATTTTTTTCTAATATGTAATTTTTATCCATAAAAAAACGCATTAACACATATTTATCACATCTTTTATTAGTTTGATGTTATGTAGATTCAAAAATGGAACAAATGAAATAGGAATCATTTTCATAAATTAGAAATAATATAGTAGTGAGTTTTCATAGTTAATGGTGTGTCACATTTTTTGAACTAAAATGTGGATTTTAAATTGATAATGGACACATTGATCCATACCGTGAACATTGTGTAGTGGATTGTGGTGCGATTGATTCCTACACATCAAAAATTACTTATAGATATTTGACATATTTTATCAAAATAATCTGAATAGTTATCCTTGATTTTTAATAGTCTGGTTATCATTTTAACTAAAATTAATGACTATTTTAAATAAAAAGATGCACTTTGAGTCATAAGAGTCACATTGTTCATCAGATTGAGGTCCCAAAAATTCCAACACATCACAAATGATATAAGGATTTTTTTTTACTTTTGACTAAATGAAATAAAAATATGTTTTCATGGTTTTGAGTATATACAAATTCATTTGATACTAAATTATGATTTTGAATTGGAATTTCATAGCATGGATCATATTGATTAAATCTTGTATCAGTTTTCCCTTTGAAAGATTCATACATGTCCCTGGTGATTTATGAATTTATGTACAAAATTATCAATAATATACAAGGGAATTCACTCAATTTTCAGTATGTGATACTTCTTGAACTAAAATGTATATTTTAAACTAATAAGATACACATCGAGTCATATTAGGAAAGTCGTGTATCATATTAAGGTACAAATGATTACAACAAATAAAAAATACCTTATTCATAATTTTACAAAAATATAAAAATAATCTTATCGTTTTTCTCGATTTTGAGTAGGTCCATTGAAATATTTTCTCAATTTAATGTAAATTTTAAATAAAAATATTCCCTTAGATTCATACTACTCATACCATGTTTCGTATTATGGTTTCTCTGATTCCTATATATCTCAAAAATCATTTGGATTATTTTACAAATGTATCAAAACAATAAAAAAATATTTCATGGAATTTAGTACATCACTATACTTTTTTACCTGAATATCATTTTTAAGTAGAATCATTCATTTTTACTAATATCGGTCACATCGCATATCCGATTGATGTGAGAAAAAATCACACACCTTGCAAATGATTTATGAATCTATGACATCAATTATCATGAAAATGGGATAATGTTTTCTTAATCATCAATAAGTGAAACTTTTTTAACAAAAATGTAGATTTTATATTATTAATGGAAACTTTGAGTCATATGAGGCTCATCATTTATTAGTATGTGTGGTGGCTGATTCCAACACATAAAAAATAACTTATGGATCATTTTCAAAATGTATCAAAAAAATGTGAATTTTTTTCCCAGTTTTGATTTTTTCAGCAGTCTTTTTTAATAAAATTAATGAAAATTTTAAATAAAAGGAATCAGTTCGAGTCATTCCAGTCACACTATTTGTTGGATTGATGTGTGGTTGATTCCAACAGATCCAAAAGCCTCAGAAAATCGTAATAACGAATATTAGCATGATTTTTATAATTTTTCATTTTCAAACATTCAACACATAATATTAAATCAATGCTATTAGCCATAAAATTATTATCGTTGTGGAAATCTAGAAGTGTAGAGAAAGCTCATGTTCCCATTATATCATGAGAAGTCACCACAATGGGAAGACCTGCTTCCTCTACATTTATGGCCTTCAAGGAGATTATTTTTTCCTACTAAGAATATTGACACAGTAATATATGTTTGATGGTTGACCGAGAAATACAATGGAATGCATGGTAACATTCACTACACCAAAATTAGCTACTAGAGGTGATTTGTTTTTGGATTAGAAACAATTTAAACCATTAATAAATTGGGTGTCAGAATAAAATTAGTGGTGATTTTTTAAATTCATCACAAAATTTTTTAGTGGCTGTTTAGACTGCTGCTAAATGATTTTTTGTTATTATTTTTAATTTGTTTTATGTTTTTTAATTTTTTTTTAAAAAATTAATTTTTTATAAATTTTTTTTTTCTTAATGAATTATTTAATTAAATTAATTATAATGTATTTATTTAATATTTATTTATTATTATTATTTATTATTTATTTATCAAAGATTAGTTATTTATTAATTATTATTTATTTATTTATTTTTATAACCATGCTCATGCCCATCTCCATGAAGAAGCCCATGGCAATGGAGAAGCCTATGTCCATGCACGAGCCCATGTCTATACATATACCCATGACATATATAGAAATTCTATGTTGGGTAAGAATTTAACCCCATACCTCTTGCTTATTTTCAAAACATATTATCACTACAAACTACTATTCATGTGGAAAATAAATTGAATTTAATATACTAATAATATATATATATATATATAGAAATTTGAAAAATAAATAATACATAACAAATAGATAGACAAAAAATAATTATTAATCAATGGTTTTTAATCAATATTGATTAATCAATAATCAATAATCAATAATTAATAATTAATAATTAATAATTTATTTATAATATATAATAATTAATTCTTACATATTAATAATTATTAAATAGAATATTAATGAATAGTAAAAAACTAATTATATATTATGGATAAAAATTCTAAACAATAAATATTAAATAATAAATAGAAAATAATAAATAGAAAAGTGTAAATAGTAAATACTAAATAACATATAATATATTATACATAATATATAATATATTATACTTAATATATAAAATAATAAATAATAAAAATAAAATATGAAATATATTATCTATTATATATTATATATTATATAATACAAAACATACAATATATATGTAATGTATACTTAATAAATTAATTAAAAAATTAATATCTGATAAATAAATAATATATTAATAATAAATACTAAAATAATAAAAAAAAATATACAATGAATAAATAATAAATAAATAAATCATTAATGTATAATAAATATTTATGTGATACATCATTAACAATAAATTAATAATATATATATAAATTTAATATATAAATAAAGAAAAAATGAATAGTAAATTACTCATGAATATTTAATTAAAAAATTAACAATAATGTATCAAATAATACATAATAATTAATAATTAATATATTAATTTATCAATGATTAAATAAATTAACAAATGAATAAATAAATTATTAATAAATTATTAATTTTTAATCTTTAATGTTTAATTTTTTATTTATTAATAATAACTAATGTTTAATTATTTATAATTATGAATAAATAAATAAGTAATTTTAATTATTATTTAAAAATTTAGAAATAATTTTTAAATTATATATACTATTTTAATAAATAATTAAAAAATAATTAATCAATATTTAATATGGAATAAATAAAAATAAATATATAAATAATAATGAAAAATAAACTACTAAAAAATAATTTTTTCTTAAATTAAAAATTAAATAATAAATAATAAATAATAAATAATAAATAATAAATAATTGATAATAATTAATAAATAATAAATATATTAATATATGAATAAATAAAAAATAATTAGTAAATTAATAGTTTATAATTAATAATTAATAACAACTTATAATTAACAATTGATAATTAATAATTAAATATTCATAACTAGTAACTAATAAATAATATTTTATCTTTTATATTTAACCTTCAATATTTAACATTTTATAAATAATTAATAAATAATTAATAACAAAAATAACAAATAGTAAATAAATAAAAAAATATTAAATTAATTAATGAATAATAAAACAATTATAAAAAAATAAATAAATATTAATTAATAACATAAAAATGAATAAATAATTACTGTGAATAAAATAACTAAATAACAAATAAAAAGACTGAATAAAAACAATATTAAATATTAAAATAAATAAATAAATATTAAATAATAAATAAATAAATATAGAATGACTAAATTAATAATAATTAGTTAATATTTAAATATAAAATAAATTAATTAATTAATAACTAAAAAAATATAAATAAAAAAATAAATCATAAAACGTTATGAAACTTAAAAAAACACTAAAATGATCATAAAATTTTATCAGGATCTTCTTTTTCAGCTCCATAACAAGTCTAGTCGAAGATCATGGAACAAAATTCGATATATTATGTGGTAAAAGCCTAACAGACAGTTGGATTGGATGTGAGATTAATATGAATTTTAATAAATCATTGTTAGTAGCTAAGAACTCTATTTTAGAGTCCTTTTGGGTTTTTATGGTGAATAAAAAGAAGGGTCAAATCTCATATAACTAGTCCAAGACCAAAAAATATATATTTCATCGTAGGCTATGATTTGATATACGGTAGAGCCCAAACAGACAATCATATCAGAAGATATTATCGTCTGAAGTTCTATCTCGAATGTCGATTTTCTTGAAATAATAATAAATATTATTCTATTAGATTTCAACCAATTTGAATCTCTCTTTGTTTTATTTCACTTCATAAAATTCTCTTAGACTAGTGGTAGAGCTAAAACTAACTCTCAGTTCAGAAGTTATGGACATTTTATGTCGAAGTCTCTTTTAAAACTTATTGAAGATCTATTTTCAACTTAAAAATATTATTAACTAATATTTATAATTATTTAGTAACTGAAACAATATAATTAATTATATCTATAAATAAAAAATTTATTTGATTGTAAAAAATAATTAATTAATAATAATTAACAAATATATTGTTTTTTAAAAAAATTCTTCAATTTTGCGGAGGTTTTTAAAAAACTGGAGCTAAAAATAGTAATTTCATTTTTGGAAATTTTTGTCAAATAATTATAAAAAAATATTTTAAAAACAATTAGTAGTAATATTAAAAAATGACACTAAAAACCGAAAATAAATTTTTTATTGAAAAACAATTAGTGATGGTTTTTAAAACACCCATTAAAACACTATTTTCTTATTGTGATAGGTAGAAAGAAACATTTAATCTCCTTCATGGATGGTTGGAGATATTTTGATGAAAAATAAGAATGCTAAAATATCATTGAAAAAAAAATATTAAATTAAAATGATATAGAATTTGTCATAAAAATAATAGATGAAATGATGAAATAAATATTTAAATAAGTAGTAGAAATTCACCTTTTCATGATAGTTAAGGGAATTCTTAATGTATTTCCTTAATTTAATTATCTCAGTTCCTGGCTTGAAGTCCAATATTTCATGAGAATGAGAAGCTTTGAAAACACAACACCCACAAGAACATAAGAAACCACAAATATAAGAAATCAATTATTATATTATAAATAGTGAAAAAATTAAACATAAATATGAAACAACACATTAATTCTTGGAAAAATGAATTTACTATGTAAAAATAATCATTACCATTATGAATGAGAAGTGAAGGAAACATTATAAGAATTGATAAATTCCAACACTATATGGGTGAAAATTATTTGGGGAAAAATATGTTTGTGGATGTTTCAGTGTAGAAAGAAATGAAATGTGACTGACCTCCCCTATTTGAAAAGCAGTATCCACTGGTATAAGAAAAAATATATAATGTGAATAATACTATATAGAAATAAATTAAACAAAAATATAAAAAAAATAATTATTTATATGTACATTGAATTTAAAATGAATCATCAATATTACCTCTATGATTAAGGAGAGGTTGTGTCTTTTCTCTTCCTATTAAGGAAGCAGAGGGAACAAAAGAAAAGTGATAAATGCAACACTATAGTGGTGGAATGGTATTTAGGGTGAATATTTCTGTGTAATTTTTTTTGTAAAAGGGAATGTAAAATAAATATAAATCATCTAAATCAAATTAACACTATCATTAATAATGAAAATTAAATCAGAATTTCATTTTATAATTATTCATTAAAATACATAATGTATGTCCAGACAATACTTTTAAATATACCCAATGGGTTTCCATCATTGTAGTTTGTTATTATAAGGGATTGGTAACATCATCATGTAAAGAATACATTATTTACATTATTATTCCAAGATTTAATTTTTATAATGTCAATGTAGTAGTGGATATATAAAATTAAGAGAAAAACATAGCATACATAAAAACACATTTACCTTCTTATTCAAATCTCAATATTTTTAAGGGTTTTAGGGATTTAGATCACCTATTTATAATCCATATCCTATATGTGTGGTCCCCTATAATGTAGAATACATCTATATTGGGACTAATATGAACTGATTGTGAGTGGTTCATGGACCTTGAAAACAACCTGAAAATCATTTTTAGGATTATATATCTTTTAGATATTATACCCATTGTGTTTATATTTTTTAGTATCCAATGTTAGAAAATGATTTTCATTTTCATCTAGTATCATATCATTCAATAGATCAAGTAGTTCTATTAATGACTCACTCTATTTACTACTACATTTCATATTACATAACTTCAATAATACGACAAATGTTATTTGTTTACTATAACTGGTATATAAAGGTCTCATAGAATAAGTATTTATCTTCTAAAAAAACATTTTAAAATAATTAATATAATTGTAAATAGATATTATCACTTTTATAATATGATATCCATCATCATTTACACAATTATTCTCATCATGTGATTCATAAACAGTAGAATTATCCCAATCAGTGTGGACAATCAGAGTTTCCCCATATTTACATCGACATTAAAAGATCCAATCTATTCCAAGAAATAAATGACTTAAATATCTTCCAAAATAATTTTTCATGAATAAAAAAAATGTTAATAGGTACAAAGGATTGTAGAAGGCTCATATGCATGTTCTTTTGAAAATTTGATGAACTCTGTAACTCCATCGTCATATAATTTTGTAAAATCATTCAAGTTCATTCATTTTATATTAATATCCATCCTATTGGGTTAATTAAATTTTAATTATGTATACAAAAATAAATAAATACATATAAAATAATTATTATCAAAAGTGAATGTTATCAATTAATATAATAAGGGAAACCCATTATTTGATCATTTCAATGAATACATGTCTGATTTGTAGAAAATGATTTTTATAATAAAGGAAACAAAATACTCCATTATGGAATGTGTTTTCTTGTTAATTCATTCAAGGTTCAATTTTATAAACAACCTTAATCCTCATTAACTCATCTCCCAGTCATTTTTCATCTTTTTTAAATAGAAACTTGATCGCTTGTGGACATGCACCTATATTGGTTGAAATACTCTAAGGAGTATGCATCCATTGGATGACTATTGCATAGAGATGTACGATCAAAATAAAATAGATGTGAATGAGTATCAATAAAAAAATCAAATATTTACTGTTCGAGAGATGAAGCTAACAAAGAATATAGTCATACTGCCTTGTGTTCTCTAAATGAGGAAATGCCTCCCATTTGTTAGAAAAATACAATTGTAAGTATTTATTAACTTGTGGCTTCTTTATGGTTATATTTGAGGGGGGGATAATTATTGTCTATGATTCATGGGTTAATGGTGGGACATGTTAAAATATATAAATCATTGGGGATTCTATGAATTCTATATTTATATGAGAAATCCCACTTTTAATAATTTCAATCATCTAACTAAGGCTAGTCTTACCTCTATTAAAATGATCCATCAAAAATTTCTTAAATATAACAAACAAATGAAAATATAATAGATCAAATTAAGGTTTATTAATACACCCAAATATTATAAACACGAATAATAAACAATATTTTAATCAACTAGAATAAATAAAAATGTATTCATAAATTTTTTTAATAAACAACATGTTGATATATATGGATAGTGATCAGAGATTTCTAGGTATGAGACCAGTACATGTAGACCTAAAATGATGGGTATCTAAATATAATATCTAATAATTATCAAAACATATGTTTAATTTGATAACATCCATTATATTTTTTTCAGAACAAGTGATGTAACAACCTAATGAATAGTTATATTTTGAATTAATGGTATATCAAATATTCTAAAACAACAAAAAATTATAATTTCTATTAAATAATTATAATGAATGGAAAAAATAATTTTAGGAATAAAATATACCTAATAATGATAATTGTATTAAACATCTCAAACTTCGTAGTTGATAAATTAATTAAATAATTATTTCTCAAAATTATTGAAATTAAGAATTATTTTCAAGTAGATGAAGAGTAGGTTTTAATTGAAAATATCATTTTCATGAACATTATACTTTCTCTTCTGATTTTGGGGACATATAATAAAATAATAATCATAATTAAATAGATTAATGTAATTATGGATGATATATATGTTTAAAGTTAAATGGGAGGTGACCCACTCTTACATAAATTATTTAGATGCGAGAGAAATCATCATTAGTAACATTCGATGATAAATTTAAACCATTGAATGAAATCTATTGAAATATATTTTTATAATATATTTTTATTATATAATTGTATAATATATCTTTAAAATATATTTGTATAATGTACTATTGTAATATATATTTTTTAAAATATATTTGGTTATTGTATATTAAATATATATATAAATTGTAATATATATCTTTTTTTTTGTAATATATATTTTTATTTTATATGTTTTTCTAAAATAGTATTCATTTGGATTTGTAAATTATATTTTTTAATATAATATATTTTTAAAATATATAAATATTTAATATTTAATATTTAATTATTCACATGTAAAAATTATATAAATAAATATATAAGAATGATTTGTTTTTTAATTGTATACATATAAATTTGTGTAGTATATTTCTATAACATATTTGTATAATATATATTTATATTATCATTGAGTAATATATTTTTATATTATATTTTCATAATATATTGTTATAATATATTTGTATAATATATTTGTATAATATATATTTGTTTTTGAATAATATATATATTTTCGTAATGTTTTTTATAGTGGATATCTATATTTCATATATAAATATATTTTATTATTTTTAAAATATACTTTTGTGCTTACGTTAATATATATATATATATTTGTGTGTGTGTAATATTTAATATAAATATATATCATTATTTTATATATATTTTATATTCTTTTCAAATTTCTACATATAAATATATAAATATTTAACATGTAAATATATGTATTCTCATAAATCCACATAATACTAAATTATAAATATATATATTCTACAATCGCACACAAATATATTGATATACATAAATATAAATTTATTGATAAATAAGCATGTACGTCATTGTGTGTATGTAAATATAATAATTTTATTAATTTTCCACTATATATATATAATTATATATATAATTATATTGATATGTTCTAGGTGTGGTAGTAATACTTATGAATTTCATTCAATAGACCCTATGGTCTAGTCTAACATGAGGTGAATTGTTTATTTGGTGTTGTTTGGGTGTAGAAGGGTGGTGCTGGTCACTCGTGCGGGAAGATGAAGGCAGTTGAGGGGGGGGGGGAGATCATGTGCAGAATAAAGGAATACTACAGATGAAAATTCATCTACTATATAATTGGAAAATATTTAAAGGGTCAATGATCTCATGAAGCAATAATTATTGTTGGTGGAGTGGGTGAGTTTCACAACATCGACATGCGGTGAGGGTGGGGTAGTTAAAGGATCCATAGCCATTCTCATTTCATCCAATCATCCACAATAATTTTTTTTGACAATCGAGATATACCGAATATAAAGAATCAATAATGATAAAAAAACATAAATAGATATCCCCACAGAAGTAATCAATTAGTGGGGTGGTTGAGTAGAAAATAAAATAACATGGATAGAACATTGAATCATAATAGAGAAAGTAGAGAGATAAAGAACTGATAAAAAGATAGATCGATGGATTTTTTGACCATTAAATAGTTTGAGCCATAAATTTTAGGTTTCACATTATTTAGCCTTGATTTGAAATTCAATTCACCAAGGGGATCACTGGTAGATGGTGGATTCTGCAAAAAGCATCGAATATTGTGATGATTTCACAACTGGTTTGTGTTATTTAAATAGATTGTGGCACATTTATCATTGGTTACAAAACATTGCAGATATATACCTCTTTTATCATTTCTAAATTAATATTGAATCCTAAATTACATCATTATCAACACTTTTTATGCACTTATTAATATATTTTTATTATTGCTAATTACTTATGATTTGATAACTGATTTATAAATAAAATTATATATATTTATATATAATTACATATATAATAAAAATATATAAATATATATAGTAAATATATTCTTTATTTAATTATATTTATTATTATTTTATAATTATTTTAATATCTAAATATTTAATTTATATTATATAAATAATTTTTCATTGAATAATATATAAATATATCATGATATATATTTATAATATATATATATATATATGTTTACAAAAATATATTAAAATATATATATTTAATATATTCATTATTTTAAAAAAATATTAAAATTTAATAATGAATCATATATATATAAATATTCATTTATAATTATATAAATAATTTTAAAAAAAGAGATTTCATTATTTATAATTATAATTATATAAATGTATAAGAATAATAAATATCCACTAATAAATATATTTTATGAAAATATTTTTTACAATTATCTTTTTAACATTATTAATAAATGTAATATCTCAAGTGCAAGAATGTAAAAAATGAGTACACTTTAACAATATTAAAAATTAGATATGAATTTTTTATTAAATATAAATTGTTGAAAAAATATGTATTTATGTTGATGTAAAGATGAATATATTTTGAAAATATTAAAACATAGTAAAAAATAAATATATAACAAAATATATAAATTGATTACATTAAAAAAAACAGTATTTGTGTGTGTGTGTGTGTATAGTATATAAAATTGATTTAATTACACATTTGTGAAATCAATATAACACAGATTTGATCTGTGCAAAATTGAAAAATCAAATGAAATTAAATTATATCCATTAATCTATGCAATAACTCAATATTTTTAATTCATATAAAATTTTTATTATAACCCATTATACACTAAATATATTACTATTTAATTTATGGAAAAAATATTTAGTAATATTTAAATCATATTTACATGCATTCATATACATATATATATATGTATTTAATATATATTATTTATTAAAATTATTAATAATTATTTAATTAATTAAATATCTTATCTTCTAATCAACTTACATATTTTTATTTTTTATTTTTTTAGTATTATTGAACATATATAAATATATATACTATATTCTATTTATTAATTTTTTTAATTTATATATAGTATAATAAATTTATTCATTTTCATCAAAAATTAATAAATTCATTAAATTTTATTATTTTTTAATTAAGTATTTTTTAAATATTTTTTATTTAGTTTATTCAATATATTTTTACCTTTATCAGTGATAAAAAGTGCTGATAAAGAGTCCATTTATGGGTTTTAAAAAAAGTGTTGATAAAGGGAGTCATTTACCAGTGCTAAAAAATTGATGATAAATGGTACCTGATTTCAGTTCTTGTTTTAGCGTTGGTAATGTGATCCTTCATGAGTGATTTTTCATGTAGTGTTAAAGGCTAGTGATTTTAAAGGCTAATTTTTTAGTTGTGAGAAGAAAACATCACCAAATATTTCTAGTGTAATTATTATTTCATTTTAAAACTACTATTAAATACAATGCACTAAAAATAACTTAAAATTAATTTGAGGTTTAGACATAATGGGGTGTTATTCATGTTTGTAAATTATAGTTATTTTGTTATATCATATAAGATTAATAGACTATTTATACATAATTTAGTGATTTCTTATACTAATAGTATATTATTTATGTAACACACTAGAATCACACAGTACCCAGTTTTGGTAATAAAATATTTTTGGAAAATAATACATAATAAAAATAAAATTGGAATAAAACAATTGTGTTTATTCACATTTTACCTAGAACTCTCAGATTTTTATAATGCTTACTTATAATTTATTATTCACCATAAGACAATTAAATATCCTTGTAGGTGATGAATCCTAGTAAGTAAATTTATTCAAAAACAATATATAATAAGGATCATATTCTGCCATCAGTATGATAACCTCAATCCATGATAATTGATTTGATGGAACAACATATTAACGGGGTCGCATGATATATCATGTGGTTAGCCGAAAATGTGTTAACCAATGGTTCGTAAACTGGTGATTTATTAATTTACTCGAATCGTAAAGTGAATTTATTGACTTTAATAATTTATAGTGGGAACACAAAACCTCTATTTTTATAACCCTTAGACAATAGATAACTCATTGCACAAAATAACTCGAAAATATCATTTCCCCATAAGAGAATCTATTTTCATATTTATAAAACTATGAATGAGATTACATCACAAATGATGTATAAACATGCTTCACCTTTATCCATGCGAAAATATTTATGAACCTCTTAAGATATAGACTAAAAAATATCCTTTACTTCCCTTCAAAATTTATAACATAGATATAGAATATCATTTTTTTCTTAATCAATGGCCATATTTATTTTTTATAGAATGATATATCTCAAATTCTATTTGAATTTAAATGCTTTTCATTAAAATTATATTTAAATTTCCATTATAAGATGATAAAATCACTATATTTATTCCTAAAAATATAATGTCATCATTATCATGAAAATTAAACAGAAAATTCATAAATGTATAGAATTTTTTTTATGGATATTCTGATCATTAGAACATATTCAAGATGTGTTTATTGATATTATTATTTCTTTCTCATTCTACTTTGAAACTCAAACATGGTCTCCTTGCTCCTTTGATAAAACCACTGTATGTCACTATCATTTATTTCAAGTAATTTTAAGTCTATATGAATTATGACATTAACTCTACAAAATATCTTAATTTTAAAATTATATGTTTTTTATTCACCTACTCAACATGGCATTTTCTTCCACTAAATGTCCAAAGACCTTATACTATGAAGGTATCTATAAATAACAACTCCCATATTAGAGATAAACTACACTAACCATGTCATGTTCACCAGCTGAGTATTTCAGAGTTATTATTATATAGATTAGATTAAATCACATGAAATATGTCTCATTTCATTACCCATGTTTCTATGACAATATCCTCGAGTCTTCTTGATATAGATTTTACCCTTATATATATTATTTCCCATTCATGGAATTAAAAATTAATATAATAACCATTCAAAAAACATTTTATCAAATTAATTCTCAATTTTTGTGTGAACTAACTTATTATAATTTCACCTAATAAAAAATTAATCTTCTAAATCATTTAGTTATTATTAAATAGTGTAATATTTATCTAAAAATATTCAATCATGGTTTGGTATATATAAAACTAGAATAATAATTTCGTCTACAATGTACTTCAAATGTGACATTGTTCATGTTGCCACATAAATCAATTTTTGCATCATGGTTTCTGCCATATTGAAAAAATTACCCCAACTAGTTTAAAAACTCATAAAAAATTCATGCTATAATTTATTAAGGATTTCATGAAATGATATTCTTTTACCATTGAAAATATAGTTAATAAAGAAAACCCAAAATAATATAATGGTTTTTTCTGACAATATATTTCATTGGGTATATTGAAAAGCCCTTAAAATATATTTCATCTCCTCTGTATTTTAAAAAATCAAAACAGACATGGAACATAGTTTACACTATCATCCCATTAGAGTGTGTTTTAATGATTAACAAATCCTCAATTATAATACCACATGAATCAAGACCATTCTAGGAAATATACTCACACTTATCCAAAAAATGATCCACTTAATTCACTATGATATTATATTATATCTTCATATTATTATTCATTAAATATATATTTTATTTTTTATATGATTTATGAAACTCTATTTATCACACTTCTTAAAAATTGGTGAGTTCACATAAATCCCAATATCCTCAATATATTTTTCATTCTCAGTTATTGAGTACATGATTGAGAATCTAGTATATACCCAAATTACATTTTTATTTGTAAAATATGGTATTTTTTATTTATTAACCAAGAAATAGAAAATATTTTAAGTTATAATAAATTCTATGATATTAACATGTGATCATCTATGAAACCATCCCAATATATATCTATTCACAGACTTCTTTCAGTATTTTTCCCATAACATGGGATACGGACCTCTGAACAACGCACCATCAGTTGTGATGCGATCCCTGGATCTAGTCGGTTGTTTAGGTCTATTACACGCAAGGTTTCGGAGAACATTGGGTACGGCTGGGTTGCTTCGAACATGAAACCAACCGGGCCCTCGGAGTGGAAACACTAATAACATGAGCTCCTGACGTCCGATTGATGTGTCATCGACATTGTTGGATTCCTCTTAGTGAGACATACCTTTTGTCTTACTCTACTCGAGATTGGGATGCAGTTGAAATATGGCCAGGTTGGATTGTACCTGAAATCCAACCGATCCCCAAGAACGGAAAAGCCGATAACTTTCAGACCAGACGTCAGTTTGACAATCTGTTAGCGGTGTTTGTGATCACATTGAGAAACGTTCCCTATGAGTATACCCAATGTGAGTTCGAGTTACAGTTGAGGTATGGTCGAGTTGGTTGGTACACAAACCCAACCGGTCCCCTAGGATGAAAGGGCCAATAACTCACAGACCGGCCGTCCGATTGACGCATCGTCTGTCGCGTTGAGACCCCTATAAAAAGGCATACCATTTAAACACTTCTTCATGGGACTTTTTGATTTTGGAGTGTCGACCTATAGCTCGTGGAGCGGACCCTCCTGGAGATGAGCGTGCAGAGTAAGGAGACCGTGTTGCTGTCTGAGACCTGAAGACTGCTTGTCTGATTCGAGTCGGAGGGACTTGTATAGCCCAGTGGGGAGCACTATTGTGTTTGATTGGAAGACCCAGGATGGGGAGAAATACTGTGTTTGGGTGGCAGACCCGCGGTACTCGACAAGAGGAGTATCTCTACAGGCTCTTAGGGGGGGTGCACTACTGTGTTTGGGTGGAAGACCCCGGAGGGAGCACTACTGTTTTTGGTTGGCTGACCTGCGGTACTCGACAGGAGGAGTAACTCAGCAGTCTTAGGTTAGTGAGCAGTGCTTCGGAGTCGTGAAAGGATCACTATACTCTTTAGAGTCGGAGAACTTCACCTGTTGCGGTTTCGATAATGAAAATCCTGGATTGATATGAGTCAATGACCATTGTGTTTTCCTCATGGCTGAGATGGGTTACTTGATAACATAGGTATAAGAATGGGCTTATACCTAAGTATCGATTATATATTGAGAACTTTATTTGTGATTATCCTTGTTGGATTTAGTGAGTCCTTGAGGGTCTCGGGGTCCCTACTGAGTATCTTATACTCACCCCTGCACGGGCTATGTCTGCACCTCGTTGTGTTGGATGTAGACGATGGACAACGCTGACTAAGATAGTGTGTTCGAGGACTGGACGGTACCTGGAGGTGGACCTCAGGACGAGTCAGTACCCGGAGGTGGACTTCACGACGAGACGGTACTTGGAGGAGGTTGGTGGGCTAGAGCGTTGAGGAGGCTATTTGTACCTACCCTTTAGGTAGGATCCGAGGTGGACGCACCAGAAGATGCTTCTATCTTCTAGCTATTAGTCTTTTCTGATGTACTTTCGTTCAGTTGTAGTTATACTTTTCAGTTGGGTTTTTATTCTGGCCCATTTACTTTTCATCACGTTCTTTTGTACTTAGTATATTACTTCTGCATGTACTCTGGTTGGATGGGTTTATGTTTCATAAAGGCAATGCATTTCTATTTAATGGGATTTACGCCTTAGGTGCTAGTCACCAGCCCCTGTCCTATGGAAGGCGAGCTTGGTGTAGTCAAGGAACGTGCCCTGTGGACGAGTCATGAAAAATCATCCACTGATTATTCTCCTTCTTGATTTTTATTTTCTATTCAAAACCTCCTCGATGGAATCATATCATTCTAGGGTGTTTATCATGATTCAAATAAAATGACATTCATAGTTTTTTTCACATACATTTTCATGTTTAACTAAAACACCTTTATCTAATGTACATTAATAATGACCAAATTTTAATGTTTTATATACAATTTTATCTCATGTAATAAATTATTTTAAATTTATTTGATATTTATTTGGAATAACAATAATATCTCTTTCATCGAATATGCTAACATCAATAACAATACCTAATATTTTGGAATATCATTTTCATTACAATAATTCATTGTTATGAATTTCCATATTGACTGCATTGAAATATATATTCAATATCCACATGGTTTGTAAGAAAAAAATTTTCTTTTGACCATATGAAATTTTTCCCTTATTTTATTCATCTCAATTTTTAAACCCCATCATGAATATATTTGGAACTATTATCATTATTATCATCCTCATCAAAAACTACTATCTCTACTTATGATAAGTGAATTTTTTTCATCCATATATATTTTTTCACAAGTACTATCCAACTGCTAATGATATTTTCTTCATTGATTTATTTCGCATTCTTATGATCTATGTTTCTATTGAACCCACCAATATTTACCAATCATAAATGTATTATTTTTAATCAAAATAATCATCATCTATGTAATGTCCCGTATCATCTACCTAACGGGTGGTGGTGCTACTGGTGCACCACCTGAAGGTGCTAACACCATAAGAGTGCCCTACACCAAGTCCTCATCGCACGGTGGGCTGTCATCACAGAATCTCTCAGGAATCATAGATGGAAGTCTAGGCGGTGGAATCTTAATAAGGAATAGGTTCTCTATAGTCATTATGTTATACATGGTGATATGACTCAGAAGAAATCAAAAGAAAAATTCTGCAAAAACACATGAAATTAGTGTTTTTGTGTACTGAGTTGGAAATCATAATTCGGTGTTCTATTGTATGGATACATAAGTCACCACACCAACAATGGATTCCAAAAACTGAAAACCACACTCATAACACATAACACTATTGCCACATAAAATACACTAGAGTCCTAGTTCATTTTTATATCTAAACTTCCTGGATACAACTTTTTCACGAACTATACCTCTGGGCTCATGCCATGACTACCCCATGCCCGCCTTCCATATGAGAAGGGCTGGAATCTTGAACCAGAAATCCATATCCCTAAAATGGGAAGGCATTTCCTTTTTTTCCACTACAGACACATAGTCCAATAGAACAACAAGAAGCAACCACACATATTATAACTCTATAATAATGTAACCACAAATTAAATGATGTAGTGAAAAGAATGTTGAAAGTAAAAGGGCCAAAAATACAAGCCCAACTGTAAAGTACAAGTACAAATAAAAGGTGCAAATACAACTGGAAAGTAAAAAAAAGATCCTGGATCATCGGTGGAAGATCTAGGATCTATTTTTTAATTTTTATTTTTATTTGTTCCATTCAGTTGTACTGTTACTTTTCAGTTGGGAATGTATTTACAATCCCATTATTTTCAACACTCTTTTCACTAAGACATTTACATTTTCGTTACATCCTTATTGTGTTATAGTCTGTGTGGTTGCATCTTGTATTTCTCCTAGACTCTCTCTATACAGGTAAAAAAGTTAATGCCTTCCCATTTTAGGGTTACACCTTTTAGGTGCTACTCTCCAGCCCCTGGCCTATGGAAGACATACATGGTGTAGTCATGACACAGGCCCCGAGGGACGGGTCATGACAAAACATAAATTTTTCTATAGACCAACATTGGTCAATGTAATGTATACCTTAAGCGAATAAAAGGGATTTGGATTCAATAGTGACCCTAGATATTTATTCCAAGCATCGTTTAAAAAGATAGAAAATGTAGCTCATGCATTTACTGAACATATCGTAAAAATAGTTCAATAAATCAATTACGTTCACCATCGACCTGTGATGGTTGAGGTTAGGCTCCACCTAATAAGAACATGCCCCAAAAAACTCAAAGGAACCCTCATATTTTCAATTTGATATACTGTTTATAT
Organism: Viscum album; assembly: GCA_963277665.1. Lineage (NCBI taxonomy): Eukaryota > Viridiplantae > Streptophyta > Magnoliopsida > Santalales > Viscaceae > Viscum > Viscum album. The sequence continues at coordinate 2,112,110,265 of OY728120.1, forward strand.
GTTTTGGATTTTAAAATAAAATAATTGAAAATTAATTATTTTATTTAGCACCATGAACTAATATTCATTGGTTTCCCGCGGTGGCCTATGATAGTATCGTCCTTAGGAATTTATACCCTAACATTTTTAGCAGTTTTCTTGAGATTTTCAATATGATTTACTGTTTGTGAGTTATAAGGATTTGAATAATAGAATAATTATATTTAATAATTTTATTTAATGTTATGCCATTTTCAGGTTTTATATAAGAGAGATTGTGTTAACTAAACGTATGTCGTGCCAAGGATACACATGCCATCATCAATGATCAGTGGCCTCTGATTTTTTTTCTGGTCAACTATTTATGATTTATTCCCCTTTTTTATGAAAAATGATTAAGAGTGAAAATTAAAGCTCCACCAAACATCGATGGATTATTCTGTGCACTCCGAGTCTCACAATCACGTACTGTCATATTTTTCAGTCCCAAAATAATTCTATATATTTAAAAATTTATGCGGATATTCCGGGACATTAATATGTGATCCATCTGGGATACTCACTTTTTCATTACCTTCATCTCAAAATTTATAACTTTTTTATGATAACATATAACTTATTAGAGAAATAATATTTTCAATTATACAGATATACTGAATATTAATGACTTTTACAAAAAAATATTATGTATTAATACATAAATCCTAGTATCCTATATTCAGTGATTAAATTATTAAATTATAATATGACATACGGAATACAAACATCACAAACATAATAGTTTATTAGTTTTGGTAAAATAGATACAGACATAATATGATATTATAATTGAAAACAAAAAAAATGGAATCATATATTATTTTTTAAACAACTATTCCATTTATCATATCCAGATATATCAATCGTATAAAAATTCCTAGCACTCTAAATAAAACAAATAAAATAGATGTGATCTAATGTCTAGTTAGGGTATACATATAATGGCTGTTGTTATGAATATATAAGGCATAATAAATATAGAAAGTTAAATAACTGAAACAAATTTCACTCAATAAATTACTTGATCAAAATACCTAAGGATTAGAATATGATAAAATATTTCCTTCTAAATAATTAGAGTATCTTGAAACATTACCATGGATATTGTATCTAATTGAATAATCACATGGATTATGAATAAAAAATATTAAAATGTAATTAATAATTTTGGCCAATATAACCATTAAATCAAAGACTCTATTCGAAACAAATTACATAAATAGGAAGGTCCTCAGCAAAAACCCCAGACTAGTTAGTCTACTATGACATATTTATTCATAGAGGGGCTATAATAGGCCCCATCCATATCTTACTAAGTAAAATTAATTATTCCTATATGATGGGTGAAATATGTCTATCAAAAAAAATTTGTACTGGACAACAAGCATTAAAAATGTCAATAAAATTCCCTATAAATAAACATAAAAATAAACCATTCAGAGTAATTTGATGAATGGTATTAAAATCGTACAACATTATAAAAATGATCCTAAACCATCAAGAAAAATAATTAACATGGACTCACATTGAATGTCAGTTTAAAAAAATTAAGATATTTAAAAAAAAATCTTCACCAAAATTTTCTTTGTCTAGTTTTAATTTATGGTTCAATTTAATGAGTGTTCATGATAGCTGGTAATTCCATTAAATCCGTATAAGTAAAAATAATTCCTTTCACACTATTTGAAATATAATAAAAATAGCACCATTCATAAAACTATATAAATATTCTTTCCCAACCATTTTATAAAAATAAAAAATTGTTAAATATTTCATTAATAAATAATTTTTATAACTTTAATAAATTCATTTTAAAAAATCATAGATATGAATTAAAAGGGTTTTTGAATGAAGAGATAAATTATGTTGGTTTTCATTAAAAACACAAATTTTGTATATTTTTTTCTCAAATATAGTAAAATTAGAGGAAAATCTACATTCTAAAAAAATTACACTTGGAGAATAGAACTCAAGATTTTCTTGAAATATAGATCCTAAAATTTCATCATAAAATACATAATCATGAAAATGTCTGATAAATTATTGATTTATAATATAATAAATACCAAATTGTTAACATGTAAATCATGAACCCAATGAATTAAATAACATCAAATTAAACCTTACATAACATAAATAGAAAGGGATTCGTTGTATAACATATAAAAGGAGTAGAATATATGATACATAAATGATCAATTTGATCAATATGGCATATGACTCACAGAAGTAAATGTGAGATGAGAAACCCATACAATAATTATACCATTTAAGTGATAATTCATCATTGAATAGAGTATGTGTAAAATAATTTAATACACATAAAAAAGTTTAAATAAATAATAATATATTAAAAATTAATTATAGTCATTATTTAATATTTCCAAAGATAATGAATAAGTAATATATCCCAATGAAAATAATTTGAGTTATGATACTCCTTTCCACTTGGAAATTTTCAAGTCAAATACCCTTGGTTGATATAAATAAAATTGAACTCTATATTACAATGAATTATTTAAAATTAATTAAATTTGATTTAACATGGTATTATATACACCATAAAAATTAAATTATGTTAATTACATTAAAATATGCCTAAATGAAGGGAAAATGTGATGAATTCCCTCACCTCATTTTTTATTTCTTTTTGTACGTGTCCATACATGAAGTATAAAAAATATTTATTTTTATTATTAATATATTATATAATAATAGTAATATATTTTATTCCACATATGACTTTATAATAATATATTTCACACATTTATTATTAATTCATTGTTAAAATCATTGTTTCATGTTATAATTGTTAATTTTTTTAGAAATTTTTTGGTTTGGAATATTCAATATTTTTACATTGATAATTGTTACATAATCTAATTTTTTTAAACATGATATAAATATAATATATTTAAATTATATATTTATTTATCATACTCCATAAATTTATATCATTGAAGAATAGTTACACCGTTAATAGATAGGGTGTGAAGCATTTGTGGAAGAGCATTGTTTACATTTTCATGACAGAAAAAATGAAAGGAACATATATATTAAATCACATAAAAAAATAATTTACATTTTATATATAATTTAAATTAATCAAATCTATAATCAATAGTAAACATTTAATAATAAAATAAAATACATTTCACATCACTACGTGGAGGTGGGACCCCACACATATTCATTAATAAATTTATGGTTTTCGAACATATATGAAAATAAGATGTTATATGACATATTATACATAAATAAGATTTTATAGGTAATAAGTATCACATATATTCATTAACATTATCCTTAATACCATCCATGTAAAGCATACAAGAAAAAATAAATCCCATCGCTCCCCGTGATTTTACTCCACTATATACAAAAGTGATGTTATTGTATCCCACCATAGAATTGAGTGTAAGAAAATATTTTTAATATAATTGGAAATTTAGAAGTTCATATATAACATATAAATATGTTAAATTCATTATTTTATACATATGTTTGAGGCAGTTATTGAAAAATGAATTACACCATTTCACAATATTGTTGTATATTGTACACATGATTTTCAATTTTCTATTCCATTTTGTTAATGTTAAGATGGATATAAGTTATTACATTAAAATAATAATAATATATATATATATATATTAAATTTTATATTTTTATATAATATTTTTTGAATATTTCATGGATTTGGAAGTTGAAATAAAATAGGAACCAAAATAAAGAATTTAACCTATGCTTCAGAGAACCCCATTTGGTTAAAATATATATCCTTATTATAATGGTCTACTAATAAAATCAATTATTATGTGATGTGGGATGATATTTAAGATATTATTTTGGAATATATATTGTATTTAATATGGATTTGGATGTGTGAATAGGGGATGAAAGGTTTTTTCCTTTTATAAGTGGGGGTGAGGAGAAAATTGATGTTATTTAAAAGAAAAAGTGACAAAAAAATTTTAACCTACCAAAAAGCTCCTCAATTAATCTTTCTAGAACCATATATAGTATTATTTCAAAATATGATCTCATAATAGAAATATTATAAAATGTATTTTATTTTTATCACATGTAATTTTAGTTTAAGCCCTAGTAAACACGTTTTTACCTTAACCTCAATAATTATTTATTACATATTTTTTATTCATTTAATAAAAAAATTATATAAATTTAATAATGAAGATTATAAATATTTAATCCATTTTCCAAATTTAATTCATAGACTTTACAATTAATAATTTAAAGTTAAATAAACATAAATAATCAAATATATGGTTTCAAATGAGAAAAGTTTTATAAATATATAATGTTTTAAAATAAAAATTAAATAAAAAATTATTAAAATTATATAAATTGGATTAATAAATATATATAATTGAAATAATTTCACTATTATATATATGTAAAAAAATTATTCTTATAAATTCAATAAACAAAAATACAATTTTCAATATAACTAATATTTTTCACTATTCATCAAAAAATTACTCATTTTAGAAAATTCAAAATAATTCACTACAATATAATTTTGAAAATATTATTTCAATTATAAAGTGTATTTTTTTATTTAAATTTTCAAATAGTGGGAAAATATAATTTTAATGTATTCGTGAAAAGCACGACAATACCGCCTTTAATAATAATACCATTTCCAAGAAAACATTTCTTTTTCTTTTAAGTGATAATTATTTTATATCTAATAAATAGATAATAATTTAATTAATTTTATGTATTTTAAATCCATATAATTTTCATAATTTTTGTTTCATGTTAATAAGAACATATTTAATGTTTAGGTTATAATTCAATACAACATTATGGTTAATTTTGGCTCAGGTTTTTGAGTATCACAAGCTATCAAATATATTAAATAAAAAGAACTATATTTCATGGGTAATTTAAACTCGGTGATATGTGTCACATATTCATTCAAACACATTTTTATACTTTTAAAATATTTGGGTGTCATGTTCTACCCCTTTGTATAAATTTCAGCCCTATAAATCAATTTGGGTCATCATAGGTTTAACCATCATTGAATTACCACATTATAAAATGGTTAGTAAAACATCCTCATGATTTGTGATAAAGGAAAGAATTTATTTAATCAATAATAACACTTAAATAGGTTTCCAAACATTATTTCATTTGTGTGATGTTATAATATGGATACAGAATAAAATCATAAATATATATGGAGAGTGATATAGATCATACTAAAAAAGAAAATGAATGATCATGAGAAATTTAAAAATGACAAATCCATAAATAAATGATTAAAATAATGGTAATAGAATTTGATTTTCATTTTAATATCATCTTGATAAATTTTTGTGATTAATTTAAAATATATAATATGAACAAAAAGAAATATACTTGCTTAATATCATTCTATTTCATCGACACAATTTTATATTTTTTTGTACATAGATTAATTTCCACTTCATTTCTTACTATATGAAATGAATGTTGAATTGAAATTTTTATGTGTGATGCACTGAATTTAACATTTAAGATATCATAATATCCATATAATAGTCAAAATCCGTTCTATATGAATCTAAAATTTTAGTAAAATTTTTATTACGAGTCGTCCAATGTTAAAATTAATCTCTAAAAATCAACAGTAACAACCAGATGTCAACATAATCAATTTCATAATTATTTATACATCAAATAATTTATATAAAAGCAATTTCATATGAACTGGTACATCTTGTAGAAAAGTGGTAGTTACTCAAAAATTATTATCCTTTTTTTTGGTTTAATTCCCTTTGGCCTTACTAGAATTCATGGGTTGTCACACAATATATAGATCTTCCATTTTCATAAAACATATTAATGAAATTATAATATTGTTCAAGAAAAATTTGAGTAAATTCCCGAAAACTATCATTGGAAAACCAATCACATTTCGTATCATTCGGTAATAATCAATATATTTTCTCAACTAAATAAATAAAAATCATTACATTAAAATCCTTATATATTTTACAATTCATACTAACAATATTCCTTTAGTAAAAGTATGCTAACAAAAAAATTATTAACTCCAAATTCACAAGGACATTAATAATTCCACGTTATTCATAAACCACTTAATAGGATTAATAATCTCATTCAATAATACCACATTCATTTTATATTTTCTATGTAGTATCTTCATCATCATAAACAAAACAATTACACGTATATCCTTTATGGTTTTATTTCAGATATTGACACCTAGGAAATCCATTTTTCATAATTCCCATAGATTCCATATTTAAAACATTAAACTACTAATGTTTTATAAGGGAAGGCATTATTTTTTTCCATTACATTAAATGAAAATTTCCATATTCCTTATAAATTACATACTCGATGACCTTATTCCTCATAAATAAAAAATATTCTACTTACATTGAGACATTATATTGACTGTTTCATCACACATTATCATCATAAATGAATCGTAATCCTATTTCATCTATGGCCTCCTCCACCCAAGTTATCACTGGACATTATCCTTCACTTATATGGTATGTCTGGGGGTTCTATAAGGGTTATTTTTTAAAAATATATTATTATAATTGATTATGAATAACCATTATATCATTCACTACATTAAACATCTCATTTGATTTCTCATTAATATAGTTCCTATCACATTCAATGTTTACATATTTACTAATGGTTCCATCTATAAACTAAAATGAAAAATGTAGTGTTATAAATAATAATCAAATGGGAATCCTAGTAATCATGAAAAATAATTTATCGGTTATATTAATCATGAAATCTTATTTTCAATATTTGATAACTTAGGTTTAATCTAGATTAGTCATGGTTATTATCTATTCAAATACATTTTGATGGATCATAAATAATATGTGATTTTACCCTATCATGTCCCATAGGAGTTACAATATAGTTTAAGGGTATGGAATTTTATCATGTACCATTAATGGTTGAGAATATCCCAATATGCCTTCTTATAATTTATTACCCCTGGGTAAATCAGTGCTAAAACCACACCCATTTTTAGTATTCAGACACCGATGTATTTCTAGGTAAAAACACATAATGTATTCCTCTCGAAGACATTATGATGTTCTTTTGTAATTATACATAAATAATATCATATATTTATATTCCCTAATAAAATTTTTCCTCAACCTTGTTTCATAGGATTCTAATAATCTTTATCTCAGATCAACTATAAGGACCCTCACCCTTGTAAATCAATGTCGGTGGTTACATTAATATGTTAGCATAAGACAGAAGGATTCACATAATGATGGACCAAATTTTTTAGTTGTATCTGCAAAATAGATACATGCATGAATCTCATATTATAATTGAAATCATTAAATATAACATAGTATTTTGTTTAATATTACCAATATTACATTGACTATATCCTTTCATATCAATCCTAAAACACATCCCAGCATCTTGGGGAAAGGAAACATTATAAAGGTGCAAGTTCTAATAGATGGTAAGGTTATGCATATATTGTAATCAATTTCCATGCTGTCAAAGGCTTCACCCACTTTTTTAAAAAAGTGGGTATTAATTGTACAAAAATTTTACAATTAGGTGTTGAACCTGGGACTTCTTGCACCCACCCTTTCTAGTAGACGCATCTCACCAATATGCTACAACAATTTTGACTATATGTATCGATATTTTTCTAAATATATTAATATATATCCGTATTGGAAAAAATGATGGTCGCATGTTTCGAACCCCGACCTTTCTCTCGAAATATTTAGCGGCTAACTAACCCATCTACATTGCTTTTTATTAATTAAATCATAATATATTTTAATATATTATTATATATTGTTTTATCAGAAAAAAATAATCAATGGTATTCGATCCCCGTAAATCCATAAGTAACAAAGAATGCCTCACCAACTTTCCTGCATTGTTAATTTGTCTAGATATTTTTATCCATTTAAATATATAATTTCAAACCGTGGGAATAGGTTTTCTCGCCAAATATTTTTTCCTTCCCATAGAATTTTCTCCCCGCCAAAGCTATACCCACTGTTTTGTAAAATCATGGGTATAGGCCTTCGAAAAAAATATACACATAGATTTCATAAAACCATTGGCACATGGCATGAAAGAAACACCTCTATACAGGGTGTTGGGAATCTGTTGGTATAGGTCATCAAAAAAATCTATATTAATGGTTTTTCCCAAAACCCTGGGAATATGTCCGTATACTATATCTAAACCCATAGTTTTGAAAAACCATTGGTATATCTCACACCTATTCCAATTATTTTAAGAAAAATTGTGGGAATAGGGTTATTTTCCAGTACTGTGGTTATGAAGTCAGCCAAATACCAAAGCTAGTTTGACTTATAAGGCCTAATGGTGCATCAAGGGGCCATAGAGGGCCCCACCCCTCATGTTCTAATCCCAATTCATTCTTAATATGAAATTTTTGAAACAAAATCAACAAAAAAATTACCCAAACACTATAATATGAAATGTTAATAAATTCTCCAATTAGTAAAAATATATATTACCCATTATGAGTAATATAGAGAATTTTTTCAAAATAATAGATCCCATTAAAAATTATATTAAACTATCAAAAATAATAATAAATATGGTATCATTAAAATATATTCCTAATATATAATAATGTAAAAATTGTTTTTCAATAATATATAAATTAAAAAATCATATAATCATTCTTGCGGAAAATATCCTCTTCAATTTTAATTTCAAAATAAAAAACCGTATAAAGCCCTAATATTAAGAAAAACTTATTATTTAAAAATATTCATTAATACCTTAACTGTAATATTCATATTAATATCATATCATGATACCAGCTTATTCGGTACATTTCATGATAAGTTAAAAAAATTCCATTATCATTGCTGTAAAGAGGATATAAAGTGCCTCATTCAAAAATCTACCAGAATATTCAATTCAAACCATTGTGAAAAAAATTAAAATATCCATAAAAATTTTATTACTAAATCATTTTTATAATCTTAATAAAACATGATAAATTTTTTAAAAAACATGGATTTGGAAAACAATTTTTTTCATCCAAAGAAATAAATATAGATTGTTTTCATTAAAAATAAACGGTTGGTCTCTATTGTTCATAAAGAGTGAAATGTGAGATGAAAACATCTATTCTAAAATAACTACTCTAGTATAATAAAATTCATGAGTTTCATGAAATAAATATCAAAATATTTCAACATATGATACATAATCATAAACAATTCTGATAGAAAATGATATAGTAACATAAACCTTTACCACATTGGTAAATTTTGAATCAGAAGCCCCATGAAAAAAATGAATTCAATTAAATCATTAATTTCCATTAAGATAACTGTATTAATGATATGAAATATCAATGTGAATGTATATACCAAAAGAAAAAGAACTGTGTTTGGAATACGATATATGTCTCATGGAAGTAAATGTCAAATGGTAAACTGTTACAATTATTACAACATTGAAATGAAAATTAATAATTGTATAAATTATTTTTATTGAATTTAATTACAAATAAAACAAGTTTATATAATAAATATGATAATAAATATTACTTATAGTCAAAATCAATTAATATAAAAGAAAATGAAGAAGCTATTTTACCTAATGAAAAGAAATCATGTTATGAAATTCTTTACCACATGGAAAGGTTAAATTCAATCACACATGGATAAAATAATTTAAATTGAAAATTATATCTATAAGGCCACAGCCTTAAACCTTACATAATCTTGAGTTAATACAATATTACACATTGAGGATCTTTTAAGGTTTAGACTTTTAGAGAATTAGATCATAAACTTGCATTACATTCCACATTAAAACAAAGTGGTTACATAAAAGATAGTATTAATTTTTTCCCACCAACGAAAACATATTTAAAATAAAACATGGATTCCTTCTTGACACTTCATTGACAATATCATCATATCGTGTACCTTTCCCTTGACCTCTGAAAATCATTTCAAAAACCTAGGATGAGAATAAAAATCTCAGTAAGGGATATAAAAATATATGGAAATGAAACATGAGTACATGTACACATAAGAATCAATTAAAGAATACTTTACTCATAAAACATAAGTACTTTAACATACCTCATCAAATCATGAATAAATCATAGAAATCATAAGACATAAATTTAACTTGAGGCATTCATAACATTATTACGTAGGGAGTAACCCTCTGGGTTACGTTTGGAATACCCACCACAGTATATTCCCTAAATCTCTTCGAAGAAACCTTAACATTTCACTCCTTCGCGTTACCTAATTCATTGGAGAGCTATATCGGGCTCACCCACCCTTAGTTTATCACGGAACCACCCGTATTCATAATAAATTCCCATGAACCATAACATAATAATAGAACATAACTTAAGCACAATGGAAAGATAACATTCCCACATTGTAATAACAATATTACATTTTAAGATATTGAAATAATGGATCCATTCTAAAAACCATTTTCAAAACCATTTAAAAATTTTAACAAAGAGATTTTCAAATCAATGTGTCTCATACCACATTGAAGCTTTTAACATTTTAAACCATTAACAACCATATAAATAAATCCTTAAAACCATTTTGAAAACATGGATATTAATGAGAAATATTTATAATAATAAATTATTAAAACATTTAAAATGATATTTCAGTTAAAGGGTTTTTAACAAAATGAGAGACACTTGAATACAATAATTGAGGAATAACATTTAATAAAAACATTATAATATCATTAGAATAAATTTATTCATGATATTATATTCCAAATGACGGTATATACACCATATAAGAGTGAATTGGTGCATAACAACAATGATGTCTCAATAGAAATGTAAAATGAGATAAAATCCCTTATAAAGAAGGTATCCTTAAATTAAGGATGAATCAATCTCATAATTATGTGTGAAAAAGATAAATACACCCAATATAAGTGGATATTAAGTTTAAAACAATCAAAGGTCATTCACACATATTCAAAGGATAACATATTCAATAACTACATGTTGAACCCAAAGAAATTGAATTTGGGTTATGAAGTTCCCTTGCAAAAATTTGACAGCCTAACGACGTAACTTCAAAATTCAGAAAAAGAGTTGATGAGATATAAAAACGGTATCTCATCAATTGATCATAAAATTTAAATCACTAATGATATAGAATAACATATCCCAACATAATAGAATTTGAATTAAAAGACATAACAAAAGAAGTCTTTTAAAAAGAGCGGGGTGAAAGGTTCCCTTACCGACATGGGTGTCTTTCGAAACATACACCCCGTGAATGAAGGAAAATACAAAATTGATGTAAATACTCATAAATGAAATTATATTACACAATGAGTAAAATAATGGGCAGTAAATACACCACTCAAATGAAATTGTGGCAAATTTAGCATAAATCTCACGGGAATAAAAGTGAGATGAAAAATCTCCTACGAAAACTCAGCAGCCTAACAGCGCCACATAAATCATCCAAAATGGATTGATGAGAGAAAATAGGGCCTCTAATAATATTAAAACAAAGTTTAAAGATATAGTAATATTAAATAACATCCCCAAACACAACAAAGATTATCTTAAAAGAAGTGACATATAGGAGAGTACATAAAAAGAATGAGAGAGGTTAGATCTGTTACGAAAATCCAGCAGCCTAATGGTGCCACTCAAAACATCCAAAATGGATTTATGAGAGAGAATAGGGTCTCTCATCATATTAAAATAAAAATTACAGTAGTAGTAATAGAAAATAACATCCCAATAATAAGAAATATGAGCTTAAAAGGAATGACATAAAAGAGTGTACTTAAAAAAAGAGAGAGGTTGGATCCCTTACCTCAAGTCCAACTTGTCTTGTCTGTTTGTTTATATTCCTGAATAAAAAACATTGGACAATTTTTAATTGATTAAGTAAATTCTATAAAGATTATTATTCAGTTCATATCACATATTTTAATGTTATAATAATTGGTTAATAACATGAGTTCGTATCAGACGTTTTTGTTGATGTTTGGTATATGAGTCAAAAATGAACTTGTTTGAAAAATGATTGTCCATGTAGTTATAAGTAAATAGTTTCCAAAATATTATTAATGAATAAAATATCATATATATCCAGTACATTTTAATTTTATACTATTCCATATCATTTGGAGATATAAAATGAAATGCACCGTTTATGGAGATGGTAGGCCGTAGGTACGCATGAACACTACTTTAATTTTTTCTTTGTCATATTAATGGAATTAAAAATAAATGATATATATATATATTATAATTATAGTATAATATATATGTTATATAGGTCACATATTTTTATTAATTTCATTCTTTATACATTCCATGTATTGCATGTACTAGTCACATCACTTGAGGGGGCGGTAGTCCATACTTCCTCATATGAAATTATCGCATTTACAGAACATGAAAAAAATAAAGGTATGGTTTAAATATAAAATAAAAAAGCATATAGTACACATAAATACCATATATATCATATATAATATACAGTTACATCATAATTATCACCTTTAAAGGTGTTAAAAGATTATTGAACAATCATTGTTTCGTGAGGCAGAAAATCACCAACCATAGAAATAGTATGTTCATTAACCATTAGACGAAGGTGTGTGTAAGTGTAGCTAGGATCCTTCTTATAACCAAATACTAGTATATTTAAGATACTGGATTTGTTACAAATGAAATTAATAAAAAGTGTTTAGGGGGTTGGAGAAGCAAAATAAAACAAAAGGACACAAGTGAAGACATTACCTTAAAATCGGGTATCTCCCTTTGGTTTGAGCTCAAAAGCTTCCTTGGAAAAACTTCTGTTCAAAGTGAGGCTTCAAGGAGTTATAGAGGAATGTGGAGAGAGATAATGGTAGGTGTTGGCCGAGCCAAAGGCTTTGGATGTTTGGGTAAGGAGGTAGAGGTGGGGGCCTTTTATAAGAGGAGAGGAGGGGCACTCATGGAAAGTAATGAAATGTTACTTTATTTTAGAATGAGTTTCGGATTTTAATGGTCCCAAAATGATGTTTTTAGAGGATAAGGTGATAAGGGTTCTAATTCCACCCATCCAATAGGTTTTTTACATTTGTAGGTCTTAGATTGTACAATATCAATACATTTTTTTAAATCGTTAAATAATGAGGTCATCACTGCATCATCATTATCTCATTAATAATTTAATTTATATAATGTCTAAAAATTATAAAAAAAATACTATGATGTAGTAAATCTTATTATAGTTCAAATTACTATTTATAGTCAAAAATATGACTTTTATAACCTCATGTAAAAATTGGTTTTGTAAAACCTCTCATGTTTGTGTCATTTTTACTTTAACATTAAATTAAAAGGTATTTATGTTATTTTCCAACCAAAGTGGCTCCATGGGTTCCCCAAGTTGAAACATGGATTTTATTGGTCGGCCATGACACATCCAATGAGGTTAGGTCATGTTTCTAGGTGATTTCATTTTATTAAAACATTATTCTTACCTTAAACTACACTAATTATCTCTAATCGCGATTAAAAATGTAATAAGTTACTATTCACCAAAAACCTATTCTAATCCCATTGATCCACATTTTACTTATTAATGAAAACCATGTATTTTGGATTTTTTAAATTCAAAACACAAATATTGAAAAATTTCATTTAAACGGAAAATCAGTTTTTATAAGTACCACTTAGTCGTTTCACTATTCATCAAAAAATGATGTTTTTCCGAAAATTACCAAAAATTCACCCTAAGATATATTTGATATTTTGAATTAAAAAATGATGTCTATTTTAAAAAATTAACAAAATATGAGTTGCATTAATTAATTAAATAATTAATTCCCGCTGTCAAAACAAATAACGTGTTTCTATGAAACAAAAAGTATCAAAAGATTGACAATAGTTTTAAGTCTGATTTCAAATTGAAATTAATTTCAATGACCATTATTGGATTAAATGATAAAAATATATTCTAATTTCACTTTAAAACCAATTCAAAAGATAATATAATCATATAAATAACTTAGATTAAAAAAGTGTTTTAAATTAAAATACAACATTTTTCACTATTCATTAAAAATTGAACTTTTTCGGAAAAATACCAAAAATTTACACAAAGTAAATTTTGATGTCCCGATTCTAAAGAAGAATTTTATTTTTTCGAATATAACACATTAAATTGTCAAAAATTAGATTTAAAAGAGGTTCGCCATCAAAAGGCGGTTAATCGACCTTTTAAAGAATATTAGAATGTTTACGTTTAAAATTGGATTCATTCGAATTTTTAATCATCTATCATTTAATGTAAAAAGTATAAATATTTAACAAAAATATAAAATCATTTTGTAGTTAGTTCTGTTCATTCCCACCATTACAACGGCTAGGCGTTAACTACTATTTAAAATAATATTATTTTATTATTAGAGTGCAACCTAAGATTCCCAAGAAACTCATTGTTGCGTGTTTGGTACGCCATCGAGCATAGCGTCCCCTTTAAAGACATATTAATATTTTATTCAAAAATATGGATAAATGTGAAAATTTCCTACTCTTTATTTACCTGGGGTGTTACATCCTTCCCCCCTTTTGGGAATTTCATCCTCACAATTTTAAAATTGAGCTTGGAAAAATCCTTGAAAGTCCCACATCAGAACAAGAGTCGGTAAAACAATCACTTTTAAATAAAGGAAGATAAGTACAGAGGTCACCCGAGTTAACCCATACTAGGATTTAATGTAGGAAAACATTGACATGGAGGAGAAAACATAGGGTCATGTTCTGATGGAGAGTGATAGAAAACATGTTTAGAAGAAAATTAACCACAAGAAGATGAAAAACTTGTGATGGGTTAAACGGTATTCGATTACCCAGTAGGAAAAGTTAATAGACCACATTTTTGTTTTAAGTTACTTTTTATAGAGGAATTTATTCATAAGGAAACCTAATCACTTATCTTGTTGACTTCCAACTTTTATTAGATTCCTTACACAAACTCGTATTTTATCCAAAAGACTAGTATTTAGGAAGACTTGTTCACATTAAGAGTACTATGATCAACTTCTAGAGAATCACCTAATCCACAAAAGAGAACAATATACTTCCCATGTCATTAGACTTTAACCAAAACCAAAACCAAAAATGTTAGTATAAGATCAGATAATCCAGAAAAGGATAACCCTTTATAAAAAGAAAATATATTCTTAATCTCCAAAATTTGTCCAACAAAACCCAAAGTTCAATGAGGACCATTCGATAAACAATTTGTCCATAAAATTATTCAATATAAACCAAAATAATATTGAAACCCAAATATTTGAAAGATTTAGTCACATTGTCTTCCAAGTTAAATCGTAACATTTATCTCCAAACAACATGAGTTGCTCTTAATGTCTCATATTGAAATGTAATTAACCTAATCACATATCCTCCATGATAGGTTAATAAATTTCCATAGATAACCCAAAATCATCTTACTCTTTATTCATTAAATCATCTAACTAAAAAGAATCAGTCAAACTAACCATGGACTTCACGTAGTCCAGTGGTAGGTGATAAATACCAGTCGCACTTTGGTTGTGGGTTCGATTCCCATAGCTTTGTCCAATGCGACAGTTTGTCACATGGTTTGCGTGTTGTCCTTTTTCCAAAACTATATAATTCATAAAACATTCCCCAAAACGAGATAAAATCATCAAAAATAATCATAACATATTTTAAACTCATGTTTATCTCATGCCTTCCATTTCCATCATAACATATAATAACCCATAATTACCTCAAAATCAAGGATCATATAAACTCTAACTGTTACCTTCATAATTTTTACCTAAGCTTCCACATAGATTGGTCATCTCGTACATGATGCATTTCCAAACATACCAAGGTTCAAGTGGTTGATCATGACTCCTTAATTGTTAGTTTAGAACAACCACGAGTTTCCTCATTTAATCCACCATTTTATCTAGTATCCTAATCAGAGAACCACCACAGTTTCCTTCAAACATGTTGTCTCTTTGGTTCCTGCTAGATACATCCATTCACTAAAAACAGAAATGTCAGTGTGAGTATGTCGAAAAAACCATCATGTACTAATGAGGAAGGTAAACACTAAGTTATACTTACTCATTCACTTTATCTAAAACTAGGACACTTTCTGAAATCCTATCCATTATGGTACTGTCACTTATGCTTATAGAATACCCTAACCTCTAATGTTATCTAAACCGACCTCTGATACCAACTATAAGGCCCCAACCTTAAACCTTACTTAATCTTGAGTTAATACAAGATCACACATTGAGGATCTTTTCATGTTTAGAGTTTATAGAATTAGATCATAAACTTGCATTACAATCCACATTAAAACAATGT
Source organism: Viscum album (assembly GCA_963277665.1). Lineage (NCBI taxonomy): Eukaryota > Viridiplantae > Streptophyta > Magnoliopsida > Santalales > Viscaceae > Viscum > Viscum album. Next base: position 2,112,126,694 of record OY728120.1, read on the forward strand.
GGTTACATAAAAGATTGTATTCATTTTTTCCCATCAACAGAATCATATTTAAAATAAAACATGGATTCATTCTTGACACTTCCTTGACACTATCATCATATCATGTACCTTTCCATTGACCTGTGAAAAACATTTCAAAACCCTGGGATGAGCATAAAAAGCTCAGTAAGGAATATAAAAATATATGGAAAGGAAACATGAGTACATGTACACATAATAATCAATGAAATCATACTTTACTCAATAAACATAAGCACTTTATCATACCTCATCAAATCCTGAATAAATCATAGAAATCATAAGACATAAAGGTAACATGAGGAATTAATTACATTCTTAATTAGGGAGTAACCCTCTTGGTTACATTTGGAATACCCACCAGAGTATATTCCCTAAATCTCTTCAGAGAAACCTTAACATTTCACTCCTTCGCTTTACCAAATGCATTGGAGAGCTATATCGGGCTCACCCGCACTTAGTTTATCACGGTACCACCCATATTCATAAACAATGCCCAAGAACCATAATATAATCATAGAACATAACTTAAGCACAATATAAAGATAACATTCCCACATTGTAATAACAATATAACATTTTAAGATATTGAAATAATGGATCCATTCTAAAAACCATTTTCAAAACCATTTAAGACATTTAATAAAGATATTTTTAAATCAAAGTGTCCCATACCACATTGAAGATTTTAAAATTTTAAACCATTAATATCCATATAAATAAATCGTTAAAACCATTTTGAAAACATGGATATTTATGAGAAATATTTATAATAATAAATCATTAAAACATTTAAAACGATATTTCAGTTAATGAGTTTTTAACAAAATGAGAGACACTTGAATACTATAATTGAAGAAAAAACATTTAATCAAAACATTATAATATCATGATAATAAAGGGATTCATGATATAAAATTTAGAAGGACAGTATATACACCATATAAGAGTGAATTGGTGCATAACAACAATGAAGTCTCAATAGAAATGTAAAATGAGATAAAATATCTTATAAAGAAGGTATCCTTAAATTAAGGATGAATCAATCTCATAATTATCTGTGACAAACATAAATACACCCAATATAAGTGGATATTATGTGTAAAACAATCAAAGGTCATTCACACATATTCAAAGGATAACATATTCAATAACTACATGTTGAACCCAAAGAAATTGAATTTGGGGTAAGATGTTCCCTTGCTAAAATTTGACAGCCTAACAACGTTACTTCAAAATTCAGAAAAAGAGTTTATGATAGATAAGAAGGGTATATCATCACTTGGTAATAAAATTTAAATCAATAAGGATATAGAAGAAAATATCCAAACATAATAGTATGTGAATTAAAAGATATAACAAAAAAAGTCATTTTAAAAGAGGGGGTGAAAGGTTCCCTTACAGACATGGGTATCTTTCGAAACATACACATCGTGAATGAAGGACAATACAACATTGATGTAAATACGCATAAATTAAATTATATTACACAATTAGTATAATAATTGGCATTACATACACCACTCAATGGAAATTGTGGCAAATGTAGCATAAATCTCACGGGAATAAAAGAGAGATGAAAAATCCCTTACGAAAAGTCGCCAGCCTAACGACGCCACATAAAACATCCAAAATGGTTTGATGAGAGAAAATTGGGTCTCTCATAATATTAAGACAAAGTTTACATAAATAGGAATATAAAATAACATCCCCCAACATAACAAATAGTATCTTTAAATAATTGACATAAATGAGAGTACTTAAAAAGAAAGAGAGAGGTTAGATCTCTTACGACAATTCGGCAGCCTAACGGTCCCACTCAAAACTTCCAAAATGGATTGATGAGAGAGAATAGGTTCTCTCATTATATTAACATAAAAATTACAGTAGGAGTAATATAAAATAACATCCTAATCATAAGAAATATGAGCTTAAAATTAATGACATAAAAGAGTGTACTTAAAAAAAGAGAGAGGTTGGATCCCTTACCTCAAGTCCAACTTGTCTTGTTTGTTTCTTTATATTCATGAATAATAAACATTGGTCAATTTATAATTGATTAAGGAACTCCTATAAAGATTATTATTCAGTTAATATCACATATTTTAATGTTGTAATAATTGGTTAATAATATGATTTCATATAAGACATTTTTTTCGATGTTTGGTACATGAGTCAAAAATGAACTTGTTTGAAAAATGATTGTCCATGTAATTATAAGTAAATAATTTCCATAATAGTATTAATGATTAAAATATAATATATATCCAGTAAATATTCATTTTATACTATTCCATATCATTTGGAGATAAAAAACGAAAAGCACCGTTCATGGAGACGGAAGGCCGTACGTACGCATGAACACTACTTTAATTTTTTTCTTTATTATATTAATGGAATTAAAAATATATGATATATATATATTATAATTCCAGTATAATATATATGTTATATATGTCACATATGTTCCTTAATTTCATTCTTTATACATTCCATGTATTGCATGTACGTGTCACATCACTTGAGGGGGCGGTAGGCCATACATCCTCATATGAAATTATCGCATTTACACAACATGAAAAGAATAAAGGTATGATTTAAATATAAAATAAAGAAGAATATAGTAAACATAAATAACATATATATCATATATAAAATACAGTGACATCATAATGTCCACATTTAAAGGTGTTAAAAGAATATTGAACAATCATCGTTTCGTGAGGCGGAAAATCGCCAACCAGAGAAACAGTATGTTCTTTAACCATTAGACGAAGGTCTGTGTAAGTGTAGTAAGAATGATTCTTATAAAAACATCCTAGTATATTTAATATACTGGATTTTTTACAAAATAAATTAATAAAAAGTGTTTAGGGGGTTTGAGAAACAAAATAAAACAAAATGACACAAGTGAAGACATTACCTTAAAATCGGGAAACTCACATTGGTTTGAGCTCAAAGGCTTCCTTGGTAAGACTTATGCCCAATGTGAGGCTTCAAGGAGTTAGATATGGATGTGGAGAGACAAAATTGGCAGGGTTTGGACGAGCAAAAGGCCTTGGAAGCGTGGGTAAGGAGGTAGAGATGGGGGCCTTTTATAAGAGGAGAGGAGGGGCACTCATGGAAAGTAAAAAATGCTACTTTATTTTAGAATGAGTATCAGATTTTAATGGTCCAAAATTGATGTGTTTCGAGTATAATGTGATAAGGGTTAGAAATCCACCCATACAATAGGTTTTTTACATCTGTAGGTCTTAGATTGTACATTATCATTCCATTTTATTTAAATCATTAAATAATGTGGTCATCGCTGCATCATCATGATGTCCTAAATAATTTAATTTATTTAAGGTCTAAAAATTATAAAAAAATTTCTATGATGTATAAAATCTTCTTATAGTTCCAATGACTATTTATAGTCAAAAATATGACTTGTATAACCCCATGTAAAAATGTTTTAGTAAAACCATTCATGTTTGTGTCATTTTTACATTAACATTAAATAAAAAGGTATTTATGTCATTTTCCAACCAAAGTGGCTCCATGGGGTCCCTAAGTTTACCCATGGATTTTCTTGGTCGGACATGACACATACAATGAGGGTAGGACATTTTCTAGGTCATTTCATTTTATTAAAACATTATTCTTACCTTAAACTACACTAATTACCTCTAATCGCGATTAAAAACATAATAAGATACTATTCACCAAAAAACTATTCTAATCCCATTGAACCACATTTTACTTCTTAATGACAACCATTTATGTCGGATTTTTGAAATTAAAAACACAAAAATGGAAAAATTTCATTTAAACAGAAAATCAGTTTTTATAAGTACCACTTAGTGGTTTCACTATTCATCAAAAATTGAAGTTTTTCAGAAAATTACCAAAAATTCACCCTAAGCTATATTTGATATTCCGAATTCAAATATGATGTCTATTTTAAAAATTTAAAAACATATAAGTTTCATTAATTTATTTAATAATTAATTCCCACTGTCAATACAAATAACGTGTTTTTATGAAACAAAAAGTATCAAAAATTGACACTAGTTTAAGTCCGATTTCAAAGTGAATTTAATTTCAACGACAAATATTGTATTAAATGGAAAAAATATATTCTAATTTCACTATAAAACCAATTCTAAAGATAATATAATCATAAAAATAAATTATATTAAAAAGAGATTTTGAATTAAAATACAACTTTTTTCACTATTCATTAAAAATTGAACTTTTTCAGAAAAATACCAAAAATTTACACAAAGTAAATTTTGATGTCCCGATTCTAAAGAAGAATTATATTTGGTCAAATATAACACATAAAATTTTCAAAAAGTGGATTTAAAAGAGGTTCTCCATGAAAAGGCGGTTAATCAACCTTTTAAAGAATATTAGAATGTTTACGATTAAAATGGGATTCATTCGCATTTTTAATCCTCTAAATTTTATTGTAAAAAGTAAAAATATTTAACAAACATAGATAATCATTTTGTAGTTATTTCTGTTCATTCCCTCCATTACAACGGCTAGGCGTTAACTACAATTTAAAATAATGTTATTTTATTATTAGAGTGCAACGTAAGATTCCCAAGAAACTCATTTTTGTGTGTTGGGCACGCCATCGAGCATAGCGTCCCCTTTAAAATCATATTAATATTTTATTCACAAATATGGATAAATGTGAAAATTTCATACTCTTTATTTACCTGGGGTGATACATCCTTCCCCCCTTTTGGGAATTGTGTTCTCGCAATTTTAAAATTGAGCTTGGAAACATCCTTGAAAGTCCCACATCGGAACAAGAGTCCGTAAAACAATCACTTTAAAATAAAGGAAGATAAGTAAATAGGTCACCCGAGTTAACCCATACTAGGATTTCATGTAGGAAAACATTGACATGGAGGAGAAAACATAGGGTCATGTTCTTATGGAGAGTTATAGAAAAAAAGTTTAGAAGAATGTTAACCACAAGAAAATCACAAACTTGTGATGGGTTAAACGGTATTTGATTCCCCAGTAGGAAAAGTTAATAGAAAACATTTTTGTTTTAAGTTACTTTTTATTGAGGAATTTATTCATAAGGAAACATAATCACTTATCATGTTGACTTCCACCTTTTATTAGATTCCTTACACAAACTCATATTTTCTCCAAAAGACGAGTATTTAGGAAGACTTGTTCACATTAAGAGTACTATAATCAACTTCTAGAGAATCACCTAATCCAAAAAAGAGAACTATATTATTCCCATGTATTTAGACTTTAACCAAAACCAAAACCAAAAAGGTTAGTACAAGATCAGATAATCCAGAAAAGGATAACCCTTTATAAAAAGAAAATCTATTCTTAATCTCCAAAATTTGTCCAACAAAACCCAAAGTTCAACGAGGACCATTCGATAAACAATTTGTCCATAAAATTAGTCAAAGTAAACAAAAATAAGATTGAAACTCAAATATTTGAAGGATTTAGACACATAGTCTTCCAAGTTAAATAGTAACATTTATCTCCAAACAACATCAGTTGCTCTTAATGTATCGTATTGAAAATTAATTCACCTAATCACATATCCTCCAATATAGGTTAATAAATTTCCATAGATAACCAAAAATCAACTTACACTTAATTCATAAAATCATCTAACTAAAGAGAATCAGTCAAACTAACCAGGGAATTCACGTAGTCCAGTGGTAGGTGATAAATACCAGTCGCACTTTGGTTGTAGGTTCGATTCCCATAGCTTTGTCCAACGCGACAGGTTGTCACACGGTCTGCGTGTTGTCATTTTTCCAAAACTATATAATTCTTAAAACGTTCCCCAAAACTAGATAAAATCATCAAAAATATTCATAACATATTTTAAACACAATTTTATCTCATGCCTTCCATTTCCATCATAACATATAATAACCCATAATTACCTCAAAAGAAAGGATCATATAAACTATATTGGTTACCTTCATAATTTTTACCTGAACTTTCACATAGATTGGTCATCTCATACATGATGAATTACCAAACATACCAAGGTTCAAGTGGTTGATCATGGCTCTTTGATAGTTGGTTTAGAACAACCACGAGATTCCTCATTGAATCCACCATTTTATCTAGTATCCAAATCAGAGAACCACCACAGTTTCCTTCAAACATGTTGTCTCTTTGGTGCCTGCTAGATCCATCCATTCACTAAAAACAGAAATGTCAGTGTGAGTATGTCAATAAAACCATCATGTACTAATGAGGAAGGTAAACACTAAGATATACTTACTCATTCACTTTATCTAAAACTAGGACTCTTTCTGAAATCATATCCATTATGGTACTATCACTTATGCTTAGAGAATACCCAAACCACTAAATATATCTAAAACGACCTCTCATACCAACTATAAGGCCCCAGCCTTAATCCTTACGTAATCTTCAGTTAATACAAGATTACACATTGAGGATCTTTTCAGGTTTAGAGTTTTAGAGAATTAGATCATAAAATTGCATTACATTCCACATTTAAACAAAGTAGTTACATAAAAGATAGTATTAATTTTTTCCCATCAATGGAAACATATTTAAAATAAAACATGGATTCATTCTTGACACTCCCTTGACAATATAATCATATCATGTACCTTTCCCTTGACCTTTGAAAAACATTTCAAAAACCCGGGATGAGCATAAAAAGCTCAGTAAGGGATATAAAAATATATGGAAAGGAAACATGAGTACATGTACACATAAGAATCAATGAAATCATACTTTACTCATAAAACATAAGCACTTTAACATACCTCATCAAATCATGAATGAATAATATAAATCATAAGACATAAAGGTAACTTGAACCATTCATAACATTCTTACGTAGGGAGTAACCCTCTTGGTTACATTTGGAATACCCACCACAGTATATTCCCGAAATCTCTTCGGAGAAACCTTAACATTTCACTCCTTCGCGTTACCCAATGCATTGGAGAGCTATATCGGGCTCACCCGCCCTTAGTTTATCACGGAACCACCCGTATTCATAAAAAATGCACAAGAACCATATCATAATCATAGAACATAACTTAAGCACAATGTAATGATAACATTCCCACATTGTAATAACAATATAACATTTTATGATATTGAAATAATGGATCCATTCTGAAAACCATTTTCAAAACCATTTAAAACATTTAATAAAGAGATTTTTAAATAAAAGTGTCCCATACCATATTGAAACTTTTAACATTTTAAACCATTAATATCCATATAAATAAATCCTTAAAACCATTTTGAAAACATTAATATTAATGAGAAATATTTATAATAATAAATCATTAAAACATTTAAAACGATATTTCAGTTAAAGGGTTTTTTTAACAAAATGAGAGACACTTGAATACAATAATTGAGGAATACCATTTAATAAAAACATTATAATATAATGAGAATAAAGGTATTCTTGATATAATATTCCAAAGGACAGTATATACACCATATAATAGTGAATTGGTGCATAACAACAATGATGTATGAATAGAAATGTAAAATTAGATAAAATCCCTTATAAAGAAGGTATCCTTAAAATAAGGATGAATCAATCTCATAATTATGTGTGACAAACATAAATACACCCAATATATGTGGATATTAAGTGTAAAACAATCAAAGGTCATTCACACATATTCAATGGATAACATATTCAATAACTACATGTTGAACCCAAAGAAATTGAATTTGAGGTAAGAAGTTCCCTTGCAAAAATTTGACAGCCTAACGGCGTCACTTCAAAATTCAGAAAAAGAGGTGATGAGAGATAAAAACGGTATCTCATCACTTGGTCATAAAATTTAAATCAATAAGGATATATAATAATATATCCCAACATAATATTATGTGCATTAAAATACATAACAAAATAAGTCTTTTAAAAAGAGGGGGGTGAAAGGTTCCCTTACCGACATGGGTATCTTTCGAAACATACACCCCGTGAATGAAGGACAATACAAAATTGATGTAAATACTCATAAATTAAATTATATTACACAATGAGTAAAATAATGGGCAGTACATACACCACTCAAAGGAAATTTTGGAAAATGTAGCATAAATCTCACGGGAATAAAAGTGAGATGAAAAATCCCTTACGAAAACTCGGCAGCCCAACGACGCCACATAAAACTTCCAAAATGGATTGATGAGAGAAAATAGGGTCTCTCATCATATTAACACAATGTTTACAGAAATTGGAAAATAAAAGAACATCCTCCAACATAATAAAGAGGATCTTAAAAGAATTGACATAAAGGAGAGTACTTAAAAAGAAAGAGAGAGGTTAGATCTCTTACGAAAATTCGGCATCCTAACGGTGCCCCTCAAAACTTCCAAAATGGATTGATGAGAGAGAATAGGGTCTCTCATTATATTAACATAAAAATTAAAGTATGATTAATATAAAAGAACATCTGAATCATAAGAAATATGAGCTTAAAAGGAATGACATAAAAGAGTGTACTTAATAAAAAGAGAGAGGTTGGATCCCTTACCTCAAGTCCAACTTGTCTTGTTTGTTTCTTTATATTCCTGAATAATAAAACTTTGTCAATTTATAATTTATTAATGAACTCCTATAAATATTATTATTCAGTTCATATCACATATTTTAATGTTATAATAATTGGTTAATAATATGAGTTCATATCAGACGTTTTTGTCGATGTTTGGTACCTGAGTCAAAAATGAACTTGTTTGAAAAATGATTGTCCATGTAGTTATAAGTAAATAATTTAAATAATTGTATTAATGATTAAAATATCATATATATACAGTACATATTCATTTTATACTATTCCATATCATTTAGAGATAAAAACGAAAAGCACCGTTCATGGAGACGGTAGGCCGTACGTACGGATGAACGCTACTTTCATTTTTTCTTTGTCATATTAATGGAATTAAAAATAAATGATATATATATATATTATAATTCCAGTATAATTTATATGTTATATAGGTCACATATGATCATTAATTGCATTCTTTTTACATTCCATGTTTTGCATGTACGAGTCACATCACTTGAGGGGGTGGTAGTCCATACTTTCTCATATGAAATTATCGCATTTACACAACATGAAAAGAATAAAGGTAAGGTTTAAATATAAAATAAATAAGCATATAGTAAACATAAATACCATATATATCATATATAAAATATAGTGACATCATAATGGCCACCTTTAAAGGTGTTAAAAGAATATTGAGCAATCATCGTTTCGTGAGGCAGAAAATCGCCAACCACAGAAATAGTATGTTATTTAACCATTAGATGAAGGTGTGTGTATGTGTATCTAGAATACTTCTTATATAATCATTATATTATATTGAATACACTTTAGTTGTTACAAAAGAAATTAATAAAAAGAGTTTAGGGGGTTGGAGAAGCAAAATAAAACAATAGGACACAAGTGACGACATTACCATAAAATCGGGTAACTCCCTTTGGTTTGAGCTCAAAGGCTTCCTTGGGAAGACTTATGCCAAACCTGAGGCTTCAAGGAGTTATAGAAGGATGTGGAGAGACAAAATGGGCAGGGGTTGTCCAAGCAAAAGGCTTTGGAAGTGTGGGTAAGGAGGTAGAGGTGGGGGCCTTTTATAAGATGAAAGGAGGGGCACTCTTGGAAAGTAAATAAATGTTACTTTATTTTAGAATGAGTTTCGGATTTTAATGGTCCCACATTGATGTGTTTCGAGGATAAGGTGATAAGGGTTCTAAATACACCCATCATATAGGTTTTGTATATGTGTAGGTCTTGGATTGAACATTATCATTCCATTTTATTTAAATCGTTAAATATTGAGGTCATCGATGCATCATCATGATGTCCTAAATAATTTAATTTATTTAATGTCTAAAAATTATAAAAAAAAGATACTATGATGTAGTAAATATTCTTATAGTTCAAATTACTTTTTATAGTAAAAAATATGACTTGTATAACCCCATGTAAAAATTGTTTTAGTAAAACATCTCATGTTTGTGTCATTTTTACTTTAACATTAAATAAAAAGGTATTTATGTCATTTTCCATCCAAAGTGGCTCCATGGGGACCCCAAGTTGACCCATGGATTGTCTAGGTCTGCCATGACACATCCAATGAGGGTAGGACATGTGTATAGGTCATTTCATTTTATTAAAACATTATTCTTACCTTAAACTACACTAATTACCTCTAATCGCGATTTAAAACTTAATAAGTTTCTATTTACCAAAAAATTATTCGAATCCCATTGAACCAAATTTTACTTCATAATGACAACCATGTATGTAGGATTTTTGAAATTCAAAACACAATGATGGAAAAATTTAATTTAAATGGAAAATCAGTTTTTATAAGTACCACATAGTGGTTTCACTATTAATCAAAAATTGAAGTTTTTCAGAAAATTAAAAAAAATTCACCCTAAGATATATTTGATATTCCAAATTCAAAAATGAATTCTATTTTAAAAAATAAAAAACATATAAGTTGCATTAATTAATTTAATAACTAATTCCCGCTGTCAAAACAAATAGTGTGTTTTTATGAAACAAAAAGTATCAAAATATTGACACTAGTTTAAGTCCGATTTCAAATTGAAATTAATTTCAACGACCATTATTGGATTAAAATCTAAAAATATATTCTAATTTCACTTAAAAACAAATTCAAAAGATAATCTAATCATATAAACAAATTATGTTAAAAAAGGGTTTTGAATTAAAATACAACATTTTTCACCATTTATTAAAAATTGACCTTTTTCAGAAAAATACCAAAAATTTACACAAAGTAAATTTTAATGTCCTGATTCTAAAGAAAAATTTTATTTTGTCAAATATAACACATAAAATTTTAAAAAACTTGTTTTAAAAGATTTTCTCCATCAAAAGGCGGTTAATCGACCTTTTAAAGAATATTAGAATGTTTTCGCTTAAAATTGGTTTCGTTCGCATTTTTAATCCTCTAACATTTATTGTAAAAAGTAAAAATATTAAACAAAAATATATAATCATTTTGTAGTTAGTTATGTTCATTATCGCCATTACAACGGCTAGGTGTTAACTACTATTTAAAATAATATCATTTTATTATTAGAGTGCAACGTAGGATTCCCAAGAAACACATTGTTGCGTGTTGGGTATACCATCGATCATAGCGTACCCTTTAAAGTCATATTAATATTTTATTCACAAATATGGATAAATGTGAAAATGTCATACTCTTTATTTACCTGGGGTATTACATCCTTCCCCCATTTTGGGAATTGCGTGCTCGCAATTTTAAAATTGATCTTCGAAACATTCTTGAAAGTCCCACATCGGAACAAGAGTCAGTAAAACAATCACATTAAATTGAAGGAAGATAAGTACAGAGGTCACCCAAGTTAACCCATACTAGGATTCCATGTAGGAAAAAATTGACATAGAGGAGAAAACATAGGGTCATGTTCTGATGGAGAGTGATAGAAAACATCTTTAGAAGAAAGCTACCCACAAGAAAATCAGAAACGTGTGATGGGTTAAACGGTATTCGATTCCCCAGTAGGAAAAGTTAATAGACAACATTTTTGTTTTAAGTTACTTTGTATTGAGGATTTTATTCATAAGGAAACACAATCACTTATCATGTTGACTTCCAACTTTTATTAGATTCCTTACACAAACTCATATTTTCTCCAAAAGACGAGTATTTAGGAAGACTTGTTCACATTAAAAGTACTATAATAATCTTCTAGAGAATCACCTAATCCAAAAAAGAGAACTATATACATCCCATGACTTTAGACTTTAACCAAAACCAAATCCAAAAAGGTTAGTACAAGATCAGATAGTCCAGAAAAGGATAACCCTTTATAACAAGATAATATATTCTTAATCTCCAAAATTTGTCCAACAAAACACAAAGTTCAACGAGGACCATTCGATAAACAATTTGTCCATAAAATTCTTCAAATTAAACCAAACTAAGATTGAAACCCAAATATTTGAAGGATTTAGTCACATAGTCTTTCAAGTTAAATCGTAACATTTATCTCCAAACAACAGAAGTTGCACTTAATGTCTAGTATTGAAATGTAATTAACATAATAACATATCCTCCATGATAGGTATATAAATTTCCATAGATAACCCAAAATCAACTTACTCTTAATTCATAAAATCATCTAACAAAAAATAATCATTCAAACTAACCAGGGACTTAACGTAGTCCAGTGGTAGGCAATAAATACCAACCGCACTTTGGTTGTGGGTTCGAGTCCCATAGCTTTGTCCAACGCAACGGGTTGTCACACGGTCTGCGTGTTGTCCTTTTTCCACAACTATATAATTCTTCAAACATTCCCCAAAACGAGATAAAATCATCAAAAATAATCATAACATATTTTAAACTCAATTTTATCTCATGCCTTCCATTTCCACCATAACATATAATAACCCATAATTACCTCAAAATCAAGGATCATATAAACTCTAATGGTTACCTTCATAATTTTTACCTGAACTTCCACATAGATTGGTCGTCTCGTACATGATGCATTACCGAACATATCAAGGTTTAAGTGGTTGATCATTACTCCTTGATAGTTGGTTTAGAACAACCATGAGTTTCCTCATTGAATCCCAAATTTTATCTAGTATCCTAATCGGAGAACCACCACAGTTTCCTTCAAACCTGTTGTCTCTTTGGTGCCTACTAGATCAATCCATTCACTAAAAACAGAAATGTCAGTGTGAGTGTGTCAACAAAACCATCATGTACTAATGAGGAAGGTAAACACTAAGATATACTTACTCATTCACTTTATCTAAAACTAGGACTCTTTCTGAAATCCTATCCATTATAGTACTGTCACTTATGCTTAGAGAATACCCTAACCTCTAAAGTTATCTAAACCGACCACTGATACCTACTATAAGGCCCCAGCCTTAAACCTTACTTAATCGTGAGTTAATAAAACATTACACATTGAGGATATTTCCAGGTTTAGTGTTTTAGAGAATGAGATCATAAACTTGCATTACATTCCACATTTAAACAAAGTGGTTACATAAAAGATAGTATTCATTTTTCCCATCAACGGAAGCATATTTAAAATAAAACATGGATTCATTCTTGACACTTCCTTTACACTGTCATCATATCATGTACCTTTCCCTTAACCTGTGAAAAACATTTCAAAAACCTGGGATGAGCATAAAAAGCTCAGTAAGGGATATAAATATATATGGAAAGTAAACATGAGTACATGTACACATAAGAATCAATGAAATCATACTTTACTCATAAAACATATGCACTTTAACATACCTCATAAAATCATGAATAAATCATAAGACATAAAGTTAACTTGAGGCATTCATAACATTCTTACGTTGGGAGTAACCCTCTTAGTTACGTTTGGAATACCCAACACAATATATTCCCTAAATCTCTTCGTAGAAACCTTAAAATTTCACTCCTTCGCGTTACCCAATGCATTGGAGAGCTATATCGGGCTCACCCGCCCTTAGTTTAGCACGAAACCACCCGTTTTCATAAACAATGCACAAGAACCATAACATAATCATAGAACATAACTGAAGCACAATGGAAAGATAACATTCCAACATTGTAATAACAATATAACATTTTATGATATTGAAATAATAGATCCATTCTAAAAACCATTTTCAAAACCATTTAAAACATTTAATAATGTGATTTTTAAATCAAAGTGTCCCATATGACATTGAAGCTTTTAACATTTTAAACCATTAATATAAATATAAATAAATCCTTAAAACCATTTTGAAAACATAGATATTAATGAGAAGTATTTATAATAATAAATCATTAAAACATTTAAAATGATATTTCAGTTAAAGGGTTTTTAACAAAATGAGAGACACTTGAATACAATAATTGAGGAATAACATTTAATCAAAACATTATAATATCATGAGAATAAAGGGATTCATGATATAATATTCCAATGGACAGTATATACACCATATAAGATTTAATTGGTTCATAACAACAATGAAGTCTCAATAGAAATGTAAAATGAGATAAAATCCCTTATAAAGAAGGTATCCTTAAATTAAGGATGAATCAATCTCGTAATTATGTGCGACAAACATAAATACACCCAATATAAGTGGATATTAAGTGTAAATCAATCAATGTTCATTCACACATATTAAAAGGATAACATATTCAATAACTACATGATGAACCCATAGAAATTGAATTTGGGGTAAGATGATCCCTTGCAAAAATTTGACAGCCTAACGGCGTCTCTTCAAAATTCAGAAAAAGAGTTGATGAGAGATAAAAAGGGTATCTAATCACTTGGTCAAAAAATTTAAATCAATAAGGATATATAAGAACATATCCCAACATAATATTATTTGAATTAAAAGACATAACAAAAGATGTCTTTTAAAAAGAGGGGGGTGAAAGGTTCCCTTACCGACATGGGTATCTTTGGAAACACACACCCCGTGAATGAATGAAAATACAACATTGATGTAAATACTCGTAAATTAAATTATATTACACAATGAGTAAAATAATGGGCAGTACATACACCACTCAAAGGAAATTGTAGAAAATGTAGCATAAATCTCACGGGAATAAAAGTGAGATGAAAAATCCCTTACGAAAACTCGGCAGCCTAACGGTGCCACTTAAAACATCCAAAATGGATTGTTGAGAGAAAATAGGGTCTCTCATTATATTAAAACAAAGTTTACAGAAAGTGGAAAATAAAAGAACATCCCCCAAAATAACAACGAAGAGCATAAAAGAATTGACATAAAGGAGAGTACTTAAAAAGAAAGAGAGAGGTTAGATCTCTTACGAAAATTCGGCAGCCTAACGGTGCCACTCAAAACTTCCAAAATGGATTGATGAGAGAGAATAGGGTCTCTCATTATATTAACATAAAAATTATAGTAGGATTAATATAAAATAACATCCCAATCATAAGAAATATGAGATTAAAAGGAATGACATAAAAGAGTGTACTTAAAAAAAAGAGAGAGGTTGGATCCCTTACCTCAAGTCCAACTTGTCTTGTTGGTTTCTTTATATTCCTGAATAATAATCTTTGGTCTTTTTATAATTGATTAAGGACCGCATATAAAAATTATTATTCAGTTCATATAACATATTTTAATGTTATAATAATTGGTTAATAATATGAGTTCATATTAGACGTTTTTGTCGATGTTTGGTACATGAGTCAAAAATGAACTTATTTGAAAAATGATTGTCAATGTAGTTATAAGTAAATAATTTCCAGAATATTATTAATGATTAAAATATCATATATATCCAGTACATATTCATTTTATACTATTCCATATCATTTGGAGATAAAAAACAAAAAGCATCGTTCATGGAGACGGTAGGCCGTACGTACGCATGAACAATACTTTCATTTTTTCTTTTTCATATTAATGGAATTAAAAATAAATGATATATATATATATTATAATTCCAGTATAATATATATGTTATATAGGTCGCATATGTTTATTAAATTAATTCTTTATGCATTCCATGTATTGCATGTACGAGTCACATCACTTGAGGGGGCGGTAGTCCATACATTCTCATATGAAATTATCGCATTTACACAACATGAAAAGAATAAAGGAAATGTTTAAATATAAAATAAAGAAACATATAGTAAATATAAATACCATATATATCATATATAAAATACAGTGACATCATAATGGCCACCTTTAATGGTGTTAAAAAAATATTGAACAATCATCGTTTCGTGAGGCAGAAAATCGCCAACCACAGAAACAGTATGTTCTTTAACCATTAGACGAAGGTGTGTGTATGTGTAGATAGAATCATTCTTATAAAAACATTATAGTATAATGAAGATACTGGAGTTGTTACAAAAGACATTAACAAAAAGAGTTTTTGGGGTTGGAGAAGCAAAATAAAACAAAAGGACATAAGTGAAGACATTACCTTAAAATCGGGTAACTCCCTTTGGTTTGAGCTCAATGGCTTCCTTGGGAAGACTTATGCCCAAAGTGAGGCTTCAAGGAGTTATAGAGGGATGGTTAGAGACAAAATGGGCAGGGGTTGGCCAAGCCAAAGGCTTTGGAAGTGTGGGTAAGGAGGTAGAGGTGGGGGCCTTTTATAAGAGGAGAGGAGAGGCACTCTTGGAAAGTAAAGAAATGTTACTTTATTTTAGAATGAGTTTAGGATTTTAATGGTCCCACATTGATGTGTTTCGAGGATAAGGTGATAAGGGTTCTAAATACACCCATCCAATAGGTTTTTTACACGTGTATGTCTTAGATTGTACATTATCATTCAATTTTATTTAAATCGTTAAATAATGAGGTCATCGCTGCATCATCATGATGTCCTAAATAATTTAATTTATTTAATGTCTAAAAATTATAAAAAAACTACTATGATGTATGAAATATTGTTATAGTTCCAATGAATATTTATAGTAAAAAATATGACTTATATAACCCCATGTAAAAATTGTTTTAGTAAAACCTTTCATTTTTGTGTCATTTTTTACTTTAACATTAAATAAAAAGGTATTTATGTCATTTTCCAACCAAAGTGTATCCATGGGGTCCCCAAGTTGACCCATGGATTTCCTTGCTCGGCCATGACACATCAAATGATGGTAGGACATCTTTCTAGGTCATTTGATTTTATTAAAACATTATTCTTACCTTAAACTACACTAATTACCTCTAATCGCGATTAAAAACTTAATAAGTTACTATTCACCAAAAAATTATTCTAATCCCATTGAACCACATTTTACTTCTTATTGAAAACCATTTATGTAAGATTTTTTAAATTCAAAACACAAATATGGAAAAATTTCATTTAAATGGAAAATCTGTTTTTATAAGTACCACATAGTGGTTTCACTATTCATCAAAAATTGATGTTTTTCAGAAAATTACCAAAAATTCACCCTAAGCTATATTTGATATTCCAAATTCAAAAATTATGTCTATTTTACAAAATAAAAAACATATAATTTGCATTAATTAGTTTAATAATTCATTCCCACTGTCAAAACAAATAGCGTGTTTTTATGAAACAAAAAGTATCAAAAGATTGACACTAGTTTAAGTCCGATTTCAAATTGACATTAATTTCAACGACCACTATTGGATTAAATGATAAATATATATATTCTAATTTCACTTTATAACCAATTCAAAAGAAAATCTAATCATATAAATAAATTATATTGAAAAAGGGTTTTGAATTAAAATACACCATTTTCACTATTCATTAAAAATTGAACTTTTTTGGAAAAATACCAAAAATTTACACAAAGTAAATTTTGATGTCCCTATTCTAAAGAAGAATTTTATTTTGTAAAATATAACAAATAAAATTGTTAAAAAAAGGATTTAAAAGAGTTTCTCCATCAAAAGGCGGTTAATCGACCTTTTAAAGAATATTAGAATGTTTACGCTTAAAATTGGATTCATTCCCATTTTTAACCCTCTATCATTTATTGTAAAAAGTAAAATTTTTTAACAAACATATATAATCATTTTTTAGTTAGTTCTGTTCATTCCCGCCATTACAACGGCTGGGCGTTAACTACGATTTAATATAATATTATTTTATAATTAGAGTGCAACGTAAGATTCCCAAGAAACTCATTGTTGCGTGTTGGGTATTCCATCGATCATAGCATCCCCATTAAAGTCATATTAATATTTTATTCACAAATATGGATAAATGTGAATATGTCATACTCTTTATTTACCTGGGGTGTTACATCCTTCCCCCATTTTGGCAATTGCGTCCTCGCAATTTTAAAATAGAGCTTGGAAACATCCTTGAAAGTCCCACATCGGAACAGGAGTCGGTAAAAAAATCACTTTAAAATGATGGAAGATAAGTACAGAGGTCACCCGAGTTAACCCATACTAGGATTCCATGTAGGAAAACATTGATATAGAGGAGAAAACATAGGGTCATGTTCTGATGGAGAGTGATAGAAAACATGTTTAAAAGAAAGTTAACCAAAGAAAATCACAAACTTGTGATGGGTTAAACGTTATTCGATTCCACAGTAGGAAAATTTAATAGACGACATTTATGTTTTAAGTTAATTTTTATTGAGGAATTTATTCATAAGGAAACATAATCACTTATCATTTTGACTTCCAACTTTTATTAGATTCCTTACACAAACTCATATTTTCTCCAAAAGACGAGTATTTAGGAAGACTTGTTCACATTAAGAGTACTATAATCAACTTCTAGAGAATCACCTAATCCACAAAAGAGAACTCTATACTTCCCATGAATTTAGACTTTAACCAAAACCAAAACCAAAAAGGTTATTACAAGATCAGATAATCAAGAAAAGGATAACCCTTTATAAAAAGAAAATCTATTCTTAATATCCAAAATTTGTCCAATAAAACCCAAAGATTAATGAGGACCATTCGATAAACAATTTGTCCATAAAATGCTTCAAAGTAAAAAAAACTAAGATTGAAACCCAATTATTTGAAGGATTTAGTCACATAGTCTTCCAAGTTAAATCGTAACATTTATCTCCAAACAACATCATTTTCTCTTAATGTCTCGTATTGAAAAATAATTAACCTAATCACATATCCTCCATGATAGGTCAATAAATTTCCATAGATAACCCAAAATAAACTTACTCTTAATTCATAAAATCATATAACTAACAAGAATCATTCAAACTAACCAGGGACTTCACATAGTCCAGTGGTAGGCGATAAATACCAGTCGCACTTTGGTTGTGGGTTTGATTCCCATAGCTTTGTCCAACGCGATGGGTTGTCACACGGTCTGCATGTTGTTCTTTTTTCCAAAACTATATAATTCGTAAAACATTCCCCAAAACGAGATAAAATCATCAAAAATAATCATAACATATTTTAAACTCAAGTTTATCTCATGACTTCCATTATCATCATAACATATAATAACCCATAATTACCTCAAAATCATCGAACATATAAACTCTAATGGTTACCTTCATAATTTTTGCCTGAACATCCACATAGATTGGTCATCTCGTACATGATGCATTACCGATCATAACATGGTTCAAGTGGTTGATCACGACTCTTTGATAGTTGGTTTAGAACAACCACGAGTTTCCTCATTTAATCCCCCATTTTATCTAGTATCCTAATCAGAGAACCACCACAGTTTCCTTCAAACATGTTGTCTCTTTGGTGCCTGTTAGATCCATCCATTCACTAAAAACAGAAATGTTAGTGTGAGTATGTCAACAAAACCATCATGTACTAATGAGGAAGGTAAACACTAAGATATACTTACTCATTCACTTTCTCTAAAACTGGGACTCTTTCTGAAATCCTATCCATTATGGTACTGTCACTTATGCTTAGAGAATACCCAAACCTCTAATGTTATCTAAACCGACCTCTAATACCAACTATAAGGCCCCAGCATTAAACCTTACTTAATCTTGAGTTAATACAAGATTACAAATTGAGGATCTTTTTAGGTTTAGAGTTTTAGAGAATTAGAACATAAACTAGCATTACATTCCACATTTAAACAAAGTGGTTACATAAAAGATAGTATTCATTTTTTCCAATAAATGGAAACATATTTAAAATAAACATGGATTCATTCTTGACACTTCCTTGACACTATCATCATATCATGTACCTTTCCCTTGACCCGTGAAAAACATTTCAAAAACCTGGGATGAGCATAAAAAGCTCAGTAAGGGATATAAAAATATATGGAAAGGAAACATGAGTACATGTACACATAAGAATCAATGAAATCATACTTTACTCATAAAACATAAGCACCTCAACATACCTCATCAAATCATGAATAAATCATAGAAATCATAAGACATAAAGGTAACTTGAGGCATTCATAACATTATTACGTAGGTAGTAACCCTCTTGGTTACGTTGGGAATACCCACCACAGTATATTCCCTAAATCTCTTCGGAGAAACCTTAACATTTCACTCCTTCGCGTTACCCAATGCATTGGAGAGCTATATCGGGCTCACCCGCCCTTAGATTATCACGGAACCACCCGTATTCATAAAAAATTCCCAAGAACCATAACATAATAATATAACATAAATTAAGCACAATGGAAAGATAACATTCCCACATTGTAAAAACAATATTACATTTTAAGATATTGAAACAATGGATCCATTCTAAAAACCATTTTCAAAACCATTTAAAACATTTATTAAAGATATTTTTAAATCAAAGTGTCCAATACCACATTGAAGATTTTAACATTTTATGCCTTTAATATCCATATAAATAAACACTTAAAACCATTTTGAAAACATGTATATTAATGAGAAATATTTATAATAATAAATCATCAAAACATATAAAATGATATTTCAGTTAAGGGGTTTTTAACAAAATGACAGACACTTGAATACAATAATTGAGGAATAAAATTTAATCAAAACAGTATAATATCATGAGAATAAAGGGATTCATGATATAATATTCCAAAGGACAGTATATACACCATATAAGAGTTAATTGGTGCATAACAACAATGAAGTCTCAATAGAAATGTAAAATGAGATAAAATCCCTTATAAAGAAGGTATCCTTAAATTAAGGATGATTCAATCTCATAATTATGTGTAACAAACATAAATACACCCAATATAAGTGGATATTAAGTGTAAAACAATAAAAGTTCATTCAGATATATTCAAAGGATAACATATTCAATAACTACAAGTTGAACCCAATGAAATTGAATTTGGGTTAAGAAGTTCCCTTTCCAAAATTTGACAACCTAACGGTGTCACATCAAAATTCAGAAAAAGTGTTGATGAGAGATAAAAAGGGTATCTCATCACTTGGTCATAAAATTTAAATCAATAAGGATATAGAATAACATATCACAACATAATAGTATGTGAATTTAAAAACATAACAAAATAAGTCTTTTAAAAAGAAGGGGGTGGATGGTTCCCTTACCAACAATGGTATCTTTCAAAACATACACCACATGAATGAAAGACAATACAACATTGATGTAAATACTAATAAATTAAATTATATTACCAAATGAGTAATATAATGTGCAATACATACACCACTCAAAGGAAATTGTGGCAACTGTAGCATAAATCTCACGGGAATAAAAGTGAGATGAAAAATCCCTTACGAAAACTCGGCAGCCTAACAGCTCCACTTAAAACATCCAAAATGGATTGATGAGAGAAAATAGGGTCTCTCATAATATTAAAAAAAATTATAGAAATCGGAATATAAAATAACATCCCCCAACATAACAATGATGAGCATAAAAGAAGTGACATAAAGGAGAGTACTTAAAAAGAAAGTGAGAGGTTAGATCTCTTACGAAAATTCGACAGCCTAACGGTGCCACTCAAAACTTACAAAATGGATTGATGAGAGAGAATAGGGTCTCTCATCATCTTAACATAAAACTTACAGTATAAGTAATATAAAATATCATCCCAATCATATGAAATATGAGCTTAAAAGAAATGACATAAAAGAGTGTACTTAAAAAAAGAGAGAGGTTGGATCCCTTACCTCAAGTCCAACTTTTCTTGTCTGTTTGTTTATATTCCTGAATAATAATCTTTGGTAAATTTATAATTGATTAAGGACCTCCTATAAATATTATTATTCAGTTCATATCACATATTTTAATGTTATAATAATTGGTTAACAATATGAGTTCATATTAGACGTTTTTGTCGATGTTTGGTACATGAGTCAAAAATGAACTTGTATGAAAAATGATTCTCCATGTAGTTATAAGTAAATAATTTACAGAATAGTATTAATGATTAAAATTTCATATATATCCATTACATATTCCTTTTATACTATTCCATATCATTTGGAGATAAAAAAACAAAAAGCACCGTTCAAAGGGACGGTTGGCCGAACGTACGCATGAACGCTACTTTCATTTTTTCCTTGTCATATTAATGGAATTAAAAATAAATGATATATATATATATTATAATTCCATTAAAATATATATGTTATATAGGTATCATATGTTCATTTATTTCATTCTTTATACATTCCATGTATTTCATGTACGAGTCACATCACTTGAGGGAGCGGTAGTCCATACTTCCTCATATGAAATTATCGCATTTACACAACATGAAAAGAATAATGGTATGGTTTAAATATAAAATAAATAATCACATAGTAAACATAAATACCATATATATCATATATAAAATAAATTGACATCATAATGGCCACCTTTAAAGGTGTTAAAATAATATTGAACAATCGTCGTTTCGTGAGGCAGAAAATCGCCAACCACAGAAACAGTATGTTCATTAACCATTAGACGAAGGTGTGTGTATGTGTAGCTATAATACTTCTTATAACAACATCCTAGTATATTTAAGATAATGGGGTTTTTAAAAATGAAATTAATAAAAAGGGTTTAGGGGGTTGGAAGAGAAAAATAAAACAAAAGGACACAACTGAAGACATTACCTTAAAATCGGGTAACTCCCTTTGGTTTGAGCTCAAAGGCTTACATGGGAAGACTTATGCCCAAAGTGAGGCTTCAAGGAGTTATATAGGGATGTGGGGAGACAAAATGGGCAGTGTTTGGCCGAGGAAAGGCTTTGTAAGTGTGGGTAAGGAGGTAGAGGTGGGGGCCTTTTATAAGAGGAGAGGAGGGGCACTCTTGGAAAGTAAAGAAATGTTACTTTATTTTAGAATGCGTTTAGGATTTTAATGGTCCCAAATTGATGTGTTTCTATGATAAGGTGATAAGGGTTCTAAATCCACACATAAAATAGGTTTTTTACATGTTAGGTATTAGATTTTACATTATCATTCCATTTTATTTAAATCAATAAATAATGAGGTCATCGCTGCATCATCATGATGTCACAAATAATTAAATTTATTTAATGTGTAAAAATTATAAAAAAATTATTATGATTTAGTTAATCTTCTTATAGTTCTGATGACTATTTATAGTCAAATATCTGACTTGTATAACCCCATGTAAATATTTTTTAGTAAAACCTCTCATGTTTGTGTCATTTTTACTTTAACATTAAATAAAAAGGTATTTATGTCATTTTCCAACCAAAGTGGCTCCATGGGGTCCCCAAGTTAACCAATGGCATTTATTGGTCGTCCATGACATATAAAATGAGGTTAGGACATGTTACTAGGTCCTTTAATTTTATAAAAAAATTATTATTACCTTAAACTACACTAATTATCTCTAATCGTGATTAAAAACTTAATAATTTTCTATTAACCAAAATTTTATTCCAATCCCATTGAACCACATTTTACTTCTTAATGACAACCATTTAAGTAGGATTTTTGAAATTCAAAACACAAAGATGGAAAAATTTCATTTAAATGGAAAAGCAGTTTTTATAAGTACCACTTAGTGGTTTCACTATTCATCAAAAATTGAAGTTTTTCAGAAAATTACCAAAAATTCACCCTAAGCTATATTTGATATTCCGAATTCAAAAATGATTCTTATTTTACAAAATTAAAAACATATAAGTTGAATTAATTAATTTAATAATTAATTTCCGCTGTCAAAACAAATAGTGTGTTTTTATGAAACAAAAAGTATCAAAAGATTGACACTAGTTTAAGTCCGATTTCAAATTCAAATTAATTTCAACGACCACTATTAGATTAAATGGTAAAAATATATTCTAATTTTACATTAAAACCAATTCAAAAGAAAATATAATCATATAAATAAATTAGATTAAAAAAGGGTTTTGAATTAAAATACAACATTTTTCACTATTCATTAAAAATTGAACTGTTTCAGAAAAATACCAAAAATTTACACAAAGTACATTTTGATGTCCCGATTATAAAGAAGAATTTCATTTTGTCAAATATAACACATAAAATTGTCAAAAATTGGATTTAAAAGAGGTTCTCCATCAAAAGGCAGTTAATCGGCCTTTTTGAAGAATATTAGAATTTTTACGCTTAAAATTGGATTCATTCGCATTTTTAATCCTCTAACATTTATTGTAAAAAGAAAAAATATTTTACAAACATATATAATCATTTAGTAGTTAGTTCTGTTCATTCCCGCCATTACAACGGCTAGGCATTAACTAATATTTAAAATAATATTATTTTATTATTAGAGTGCAACGTAAGATTCCCAAGAAACTCATTGTTGCGTGTTGGGTATGCCATCGATCATAGCGTCCCCTTTAAAGTCATATTAATATTTTATTCACAAATATGGATAAATGTGAAAATTTTATAATCTTTATTTACCTGGGGTGTTACATCCTTCCCCCCTTTTGGAAATTACATCCTCACAATTTTAAAATTGATCTTGGAAACATCCTTGAAAGTCCCACATCGGAACAAGAGTCGGTAAAAAAATCACTTTATAATAAAGGAAGATAAGTACAGAGGTCACCCGAGTTAACCCATACTAGGATTCCTTGTAGGAAAACATTGACATATAGGAGAAAACATTGGGTCATTTTCTGATGGAGAGTGATAGAAAACATGTTTAGAAGAAAGTTAACCACAAGAAAATAACAAACTTATGATGGGTTAAATGGTATTCGATTCCCCAGTAGGAAAAGTTAATAGAAAACATTTTTGTTTTAAGTTACTTTTTATTGAGGAATTTATTCATAAGGAAACATAATAACTTATCATGTTGACTTCCAACTTTTATTAGATTCCTTACACAAACTCATATTTTCTCCAAAAGACGAGTGTTTAGGAAGACTCGTTCACATTAAGAGTACTATAATCAACTTCTAGAGAATCACCTAATCCACAAAAGAGAACTATATACTTCCCATGTCTTTAGACTTTAACCAAAACCAAAACCAAAAAGGATAGTACAAGATCAGATAATACAGAAAAGGATAACCCTTTATAAAAAGAAAATATATTCTTAATCTCCAAAATTTGTCCAACAAAACCCAATGTTCAACAAGGACCATTCGATAAAAAATTTGACCATAAAATTCTCCAAATTAATCCAAACAAAGATTGAAACCCAAATATTTGAAGGATTTAGTCACATAGTATTCCAAGTTAAATCGTAACATTTATCTCCAAATGACATCGGTTTCTCTTAATGTCTCGTATTGAAAAGTAATTAACCTAATCACATATCCTCCATGATAGGTTAATAAATTTCCATAGATAACCCAAAATCAACTTACTCTAAATTCATAAAATCATATAACTAAAAATAATCAGTCAAACTAACAAGGGACTTCACATAGTCCAGTGGTAGGTGATAAATACTAGTCGCACTTTGGTTGTGGGTTCGATTCCCATAGCATTGTCCAACGCGACAGGTTGTCACACAGTCTGTGTGTTGTCCTTTTTCAAAAGATATATAATTCTTAAAACATTCCCCAAAACGTGATAAAATCATCAAAAATAATCATAACATATTTTAAACTCAAGTTTATCTCATGCCTTCCATTTCCATCATAACATATAATAACCCATAATTACCTCAAAAGCAAGGATCATATAAACTCTAATGGTTTCCTTCATAATTATTACCTGAACTTCCACATAGATTGGTCATCTCGTACATGATGCATTACCGAACATACCAAGGATCAAGTGGTTTATCATAACTCCTTGATAGTTGTTTTAGAACAACCACGAGTTTCCTCATTGAATCCCCCATTTTATCTAGTATCCTAATCAGAGAACCACCACAGTTTCCTTCAAACCAGTTGTCTCTTTGGTGCATGCTAGATCCATCCATTCACTAAAAGCAGTAATGTCAGTGGGAGTATGTCAACATAACCATCATATACTAATGTAGAAGATAAACACTATGATATAATTACTCATTCAATTTATCTAAAACTAGGACTCTTTCTGAAATCCTATCCATAATGGTACTGTCACTTATGCTTAGAGAATACCATATCCTCTAAAGTTATCTAAACCGACCTCTGATACCAACTATAAGGCCCCATCCTTAAACCTTACTTAATCATGAGTTAATACAAGATTACACATTGAGGATCTTTTTGAGGTTTATAGTTTTAGAGAATTAGATCACAAACATTCATTACATAACACATTTAAACAAAGTGGTTACATAAAAGATAGTATTCATTTTTTCCCTTCAACAGAAACATATTTAAAATAAAACATGGATTCTTTCTTGACACTTCCTTGACACTATCATCATATTATGTACCATTCCCTTGACCTGTGAAAAACATTTCAAAAATCTGGGATGAGCATAAAAAAACTCAGTAAGGGATATAAAAATATATGGAAAGGAAACATGAGTACATGTACAAATAAGAATCAATGAAATAAACTTTACTCATAAAACATAAGCACTTTAACATACCTCATAAAATCATGAATAAATCATAGAAATCATAATAATAAAGGTAACATGAGGCATTCATAACATTATTACGTATGGAGTAACCCTCATTGTTACGTTTGGAATACCCACCATAGTATATTCCCTAAATCACTTCGGAGAAACCTTAACATTTCACTCCTTCACATTACACAATGCATTGGAGAGCTATATCAGGCTCACCCGCCCTTATTTTATCACGGAACCACCCGTATTCATAATAAATTCCCAAGAACCATAACATAATAATATAAAATAACTTAAGCACAATGGAAAGATAACATTCTAACATTGTAATAACAATATTACATTTTAAGATATTGAAATAATGGATCCATTCTAAAAACCATTTTCAAAACCATTTAAAACATTTAATAAAGAGATTTTTAAATCAAAGAGTCCCATACCACATTGAAGATTTTAACATTTAAACCCATTAATATCCATATAAATAAATCCATAAAACCATTTTGAAAACACGGATATTAATGAGAAATATTTATAATAATAAATCAATCAAACATTTAAAATGATATTTCAGTTAAAGGGTTTTTAACAAAATGAGAGACACTTGAATACAATAATTGAGGAATAAAATTTATTCAAAACTGTATAATATCATGAGAATAAAGGGATTCATGATATAATATTCCAAAGGACAGTATATACACCATATAAGAGTGAATTGGTGCATAACACCAATGAACTCTCAATAGAAATGTAAAATGAGATAAAATCCCTTATAAAGAAGGTATCCTTAAATTAAGGATGAATCAATCTCATAATTATCTGTGAAAAACATAAATACACCCAATATAAGTGGATATTAATTGTAAAACAATAAAAGGTCATTCATAAATATTCAAAAGATAACATATTCAATAACTACATGTTGAACCCAATGAAATTTAATTTGGGTTAAGAAGTTACCTTGCAAAAATTTGACAGCCTAACAGCGTCACTTCAAAATTCAGAAAAATAGTTGATGAGAGATAAATATGGTATCTCATCACTTGGTCATAAAATTTAAATCAATAAGGATGTATAAGAACATATCCCAACATTATATTATGTGAATTAAAAGACATAAGAAAAGAAGTCTTTTAAAAATAGGGGGTGAAAGTTTCCCTTACCGACATGGGTATATTTCGAAACATACACCCCGTGAAAGAAGGAAAATAAAAAATTAATGTAAATACTCATAAATGAAATTATATTACACAATGAGTAAAATAATGTGAAGTACATGCACCACACAAAGGAAATTGTGGCAAATGCAACATAAATCTCACGGGAATAATAGTGAGATGAAAAATCCCTTACGAAAACTCGGCAGCCTAACGGCGCCACTTAAAACATCCAAAATGGATTGATGAGAGAAAATAGTGACTCTCATCATATTAAAATAATGTTTAAAGAAAGAGGAATATTAAATAACATCCCCCAACATGACAAAGAGGAGCTTAAAAGAAGTGACATAAAGGAGAGTACTTAAAAAGAAAGAGAGGTTAGATCTGTTAAGAAAATCTGACAGCCTAACGGTGCCACTCAAAACTTCCAAAATGGATAGATGAGAGAGAATATGGTCTCTCATAATATTAACTTAAAAATTACATTAGGATTAATATAAAATAACATCCAAATCATAATAAATATGAGCTTAAAAGTAATCACATTAAAGAGTGTACTTAAAAAAAGAGAGGTTGGATCCCTTACCTCAAGTCCAACTTGTCTTGTCTGTTTGTTTATATTCCTGAATAATAAACTTTGGTCAATTTATAATTGATTAAGGAACTCATATAAAGGTTATTATTCAGTTCACATCACATATTCTTATGTTATAATAATTGGTCAATAATATGAGTTCATATGAGACGTTTTTGACGATGTTTGGTACATGAGTCAAAAATGAACTTGTTTGAAAAATGATTGTCCCTGTAGTTATAAGTAAATAATTTCCAGAATTGTATTAATGATTAAAATATCATATATATCCAGTAAATATTAATTTTATACTATTCCATATCATTTGGAGATAAAAAACGAAAAGCACCATTCATGGAGATGGTAGGGCGTACGTATGCAGGAACGCTACTTTCATTTTTTCATTGTCATATTAATGGAATTAAAAATAAATTATATATATATATTATAATTCCAGTATAATATATATGTTATATAGGACACATATGTTCATTAATTTCATTCTTTATACATTCCATGTATTTCATGTACGAGTCACATCACTTGAGGGGGCGGTAGTTCACACTTCCTCATATAAAATTATTGCATTTACACAACATGAAAAGAATAGAGATATGGTTTAAATATAAAATAAATAAGAATATAGTAAAACTAAATACTATATATATCATATATAAAATACATTGTCATCATAATGGCCACCTTTAATGGTGTTAAAAGAATATTGAACAATCATTGTTTCGTGAGGCAGAAAATCGCCAACCACAGAAACAGTATGTTCTTTAACCATTAGAAAAAGGTGTGTGTAAGTGTAGCTAGAATCCTTCTTATAAAAAAATCCTAGTATATTTGAGATACTGGAGTTGTTATTAAAGATATTAATAACAAGATTTTAGGGGGTTGTAGAAGCAAAATAAAACAAAAGGACACAATTGAAGACATTGCTTTAAAATCGGGTAACTCCCTTGGGTTTGAGCTCAAAAGCTTCCTTGGGAAGACTTCTGCCCAATGTGAGGCTTCAAGGAGTTATAGAGGGATGTCGAGAGACAAAATGGGCAGATTTTGTCCAAGCCAAAGGCTTTGGATGTGTGGGTAAGGAGGTATAGGTGGGGGCCTTTTATAAGAGGAGAGGAGAGGCACTCCTGGAAAGTAAATAAATGTTACATTATTTTAGAATGAGTTTCGGATTTTAATGGTCCCACATTGATGTGTTTCGAGGATAAGGTGATAAGGGTTCGAAATCCACCCATCCAATAGGTTTTGTAAATTTTTAGTTCTTAGATTGTACATTATCATTCCATTTTATTTAAATCGTTAAATAATGAGGTCATCGCTGCATCATCATGATCTCATAAATAATTTAATTTATATAATGTCTAAAAATTATAAAAAAAATACTATGATGTAGGAAATCTTCTTATAGTTCCAATTACTATTTATATTCAAAATTCTGAATTGTATAACCCCATGTAATTTTTTTAGTAAATCCTCTCATGTTTGTGTCATTTTTACTTTAACATTAAATAAAAAGGTATTTATGTCATTTTCCAATCAAAGTGGCTCCATGGGGTCCCCAAGTTGACCATGGATTGCCTTGGTTGGCCATGACACATCAAATGAGGGTAGGACATGTGTCTAGGTCATTTAATTTATTAAAACATTATTCTTACCTTAAACTACACTAATTACCTCTAATTGCGATTAAAAACTTAATAAGTTACTATTCACCAAAAAAAATATTCTAATCCCATTGAACCACATTTTACTTATTAATGACAACCATGTATGTGGGATTTATGAAATTCAAAACACAAAGATGGAAAATTTTCATTTAAACTGAAAATCAGTTTTTATAAGTACCACTTAGTGGTTTCACTATTCATCAAAAATTGATGTTTTTCAGAAAATTACGAAAAATTCACCCTAAGCTATATTTGATATTCCAAATTCAAAAATGATTTCTATTTTAAAATATTAAAAACATATAAGATTCATTAATTAATTTAATAACTAGTTCCCGCTACCAAAACAAATAGCGTGTTTTTATGAAACAAAAAGAATCAAAAGATTGACACTAGTTTAAGTCCGATGTCAAAGTGAAATTAATTCCAACGACCACTATTGGATTAAATGGTAAAAATATATTCTAATTTCACATTAAAACAAATTCAAAAGATATTCTAATCATATAATTAAATTAGATTAAAAATAGGCTTTGAATTAAAATACAACATTTTTCACTATTCAATAAAAATTGAACTTTTTCAAAAAAATACCAAAAATTTACACAATGTAAATTTTGATGTCCCGATTATAAATAAGAATTTTATTTTGTCAAATATAACAAATAATATTGAAAAAATTGGATTTAAAAGAGGTTCGCCATCAAAAGGCCATTAATCGACCTTTTAAAGTATATTGGAATGATTACGCTTAAAATTCGATTCATTCGCATTTTTAATCCTCTAAAATTTATTGTAAAAAGTAAAATTATTTAACAAACATATATAATCATGTTGCAGTAAGTTCTGTTCATTCCCTCCATTACAACGGCTAGGAGTTAACTACTATTTAAAATAATATTATTTTATTATTAGAGTACAACGTATGATTCCCATGAAACTCATTGTTACGTGTTGGGTACGCCATCGAGCGTAGTGTCCCCTTTAAAGTCATATTAATATTTTATTCACATATATGGATAAATGTGAAAATGTCATACTCTTTATTTACCTGGGGTGTTACAGTATCACCATTAATTATTATGTATTAATTATATTAAATCTATAATGTAATTATATACATCATATAGATGATTTTAGTTTCATTACATAAAAATACACTCCAATTAATTGGAATTGAGATGATGTCCCTTACATCGTGTATGATTTCCATCATATGTGTTTTCACCTAATGTATAATAAATATATATTTATCATAAATATATTAATTAATAACGCACATATATATAATACAATATATTATTTAATTATAATATTTTGTAAAATATTTATTAATAATAAATTATTAGATCATTGTTTAGGGTGAAATTTGATCGGTTTTTATGTATGTTTTTGTTTAGTATTTCTGATAATTTTACCTTTTTAATTGATACATGATATCCATAATGTTAACTATGATATAAATATCATATATATTCTATATATATGTACTTATATTAAAACATTAATGTTATAGATAGAAAAGGAATTTCACCGTTCATGGAAATGGTTGTTTGTACATATGATTGAACATTGAATCCATTTTCATGATGGATGGAATGAAATGAAAATATATATTAATAAACCGTTATATATTGATTATTATGTTAAATATTTAATTTATATTAATAAAATAAATACTTATTAATATCCATGTACAAATAAAATAAAAAACTTATCACACCCATATTTGGAGGTGACCGTCCACATGTACTCATAATCGATGTTATCATTTTATAGTGGATTGGAATGTGATAAATTATATGTGATTTTATATTGTAAAAAAATAATTTTATTTTTTAAATAAAATATATATTTATTAAAATTGTCGATATAACAATTTTTTAAAATAAAAATAAAAAAATTAATTATATCGCTTCATTAGGAAGTACGCCACTGTATACATGTGGAACATTATAATATCCCCCCATGAAATTGAATTTAAGAAGGAATAAGTAAAATAATATCTCCAAAATTATTATAAATTAGTAATTTTTTAAGTATGTTTAATCATCTTTATATCTATCTTTAAGATGGTGTTATGGACAAAGAATTACAAAAGTTTTCATGTAGTTAGTTTTCCATAAACATGATCGCCAATATTGTTTTCCATTTGATCGAATTGGTGATGGATATAGATTATTACATTAAAATAATAACATAAAAATTTATAATATATAATGAATAAATTATATAATTATTGTTTATTTTTTTTAAGGATATGGAAGAATAAATAAAACAAATAAAAATGTTTAGAATTTTATTTCATTTTTGTAGGACCCTTTTAGGTTTATACATGATGCATTAATAAGAGGTTTTCCTAATTAAACTAAGTAATACAATATATTTCATGGGAATTGAGGATTTTCATACTCATTAATGTTTTATAGAAAATACATTTTGATTATTTAATAGTTGATGAGTGGGGGAATCCATTTATAAATGGCGGAGAGAACACAATTTTTTTTTAAAAGAAAATCATCACCCACGATTTTAACATGCCACAAGGCTCTAAAATGGATCATTATTTTAAAATAGACGTGATTTGTTCTAAATATTAATATACATTAGTTATTATACATGTTTTTGGTAATTTTTAACCCCAATATTTTACATTAAACCTAGTTGAAGCAGTTTCTCCTGAATTGATGTAATTTATTTTTACTCATTTCATTACTCCTTTGGATAAAAAATAAAGTTAAACATATTATATAAAATTAACTATTTTAATTTAAAATATGTAATACATTCTCCCTAAGTACCTTCCAAATATTTGAAAATTTAAATTCAAACAATAGCTATAAACATTATGAAAACATGGTTAAAAAAATTCAAAATTATAAATACTTTTAATATTAAAAATTTAACAACAAATTGATTCAAAAGCAAGAAATGAGATTAATGAATATACTATTTTACTATTTTTACATTTAAACATATATAAAGATAATCATACTTAAAAATTATTTATATTAAAAGGTTGTTTTCAATAAAACCCTATATGTTTCACTATTCTTCAAAAAATAAACCTTTTCAAAATATTTTGTCAAATTACATATAAGATTATTTTCACATTACGATATAAAAAATGAAGTTAATTTTAAAAAATAATTTTTATAAAAGTTGTAAAAACAATAATGTACGATTTTAAATAATTACAAGACCACTTTAAAAAAAATATTGTAGTAAAGAAAAAGTTTCATTTTGATCAAAATAAAACATATTTTTTTATAATAATTAAGTAACCATTGAATTTGTTTTATACTTGTGTAAACAATATAGTTTTCATAATATGATTTTTATACTCATCCCCCCCCAATTTAACTAATTTTTTAAAATGATACATTAAATTATAATTTTATTTCAATCAGCATTTCTTGTATCAAAATATATCGAAGCGATTAAATTTAATGAAACATAGTTCCATGTTCATATAAGATAAATATTTCATGTCTCATATTCTTTTTTAAAAACGATCTTCTTTTGAAATATCCTAGTGATAGATCATTTATATACCATCCATTCTATGTGAAAATCCATGAAAATCCCTTAATTCTAATTATCATCAAATTTATTATTCTTCTTCTTTTTGAGAATAATTAACTTCTGAAAATTAAATAGTATTATAGTGTTCAATTATTTATTTATAACGTCATATAGTGCATTTTCACATTATCCAGATATAAAAAATTCATATTAGTTTAATAAATTTTTTTTTACACTACATATAACCAATACATATCTAGTAAATAAATCATAATGAGGATCATTTGAACTATTTTGTTAATTATTGGGTTCCTCTTCTCAATGATATTATTTTGTTACAGAGTCTCCCCCACTAAAAGTCATTTAATTAAATTTTTTGTATCAAAATATTATTCGACAACCTTCTTGGTGGTTACACATCTATTATAACTTCATAATTTTATAGTTTTCAACACAAAAATATACTCTATAAATAATCAATAGTTTGTAACACATATGAGTGTGATCACATGAAATTTTAGAGATAATATATGCTCTATAATTCTTAAAAAAAATTATGGAATTTTTCCTCTGATATCCAAAGTACATATAAGACAACATTTTATCTTCTTCTTTTGTTATAAAACACATATCCACTTCTCCATCAAGGAGGTATATAATCCTCTTTTTGTGTATTCCTTACAACACAATCATTCCATCTCTTCATGAACCGGAATTCATTTTCAATAATTGTGGATTTCATAGATCTAATGATCTTAATACCTTAATCACTTCCAAAAAAATGAATCCAATAATGTTATAATTCATTCCCATGAAAATATATTTTTTCCCTTTCATATTGGAATTACATAAACATTATAGGATCTATTAGCCATATCCATTATTTTAAAATAATTTGTTTCTAATTTATCCTCCTTAATGGTTCCTTTCATGAACCTTGTTACAGGCATCACATACATTAGTGGTGAATAAGATTTTCCCACTTATAGATCAATTAAATAAAACTTATATTGTGAGAATACAAATTGATTTAATTTTATATGACACATGAGTAAGATACAAAAATTTGGGAAACAATATTTTTTCTCATTTAAAACATCAATTTATTCATTTGAGAATAATTTCAATAATCTTTTCTATAAAAAAATAACACAAAAACATCAACAACTAAAAACAAATTGGGGTACATGTTTATGTTTTTTACATCTATTTATCTCATTAATTAATGTTTCATGTTTCTATAGAACCCATATATTATGGATTACATATCATTCTATATAAATTGAACAAGAATCATGGTAAATTATTTTATCTACCAGTAACCTTCAAACAATCATCACCTTAATTTTATTATCATAAATCCCCCACAATATATTTCCCTTTAATTATGAAAATCTACACTTGTGTATCATTTTATAATATTTTAATTGAATCCACGTGATTTTATAGGGATCCATCAGTAACACATACACACCTACTTCTTGATGAAATTTTTTATGTTAGAATTCTTTCTTGATTTTGTCACTTTAATTACATATTCATGATTTTACATGAATATCTTAAATCCATTTGGCACAATATTTCATAAAGATGTTTAAATAAAAATTAATTCAAGTCTATACACTAATTTTTATATTATAATCCACTTTAATAATTTAATTTTATGGATTCTCATTTTTAATTCATCCAATTTATACTATAAACTCATATTTCACATCCTCTTTTCTAATGTACATAAATTTTTTAAATCCCAAATGGATCTTATTGAATAATTTTGTTTATCCCTCTAATAATTATGTTTTTTGTAGTTTATAGTTAAAACTTGTGGTAATCTATTCACTAAACCCCAATACAACCATCATAATTATCCTATGGTAGTGGTTTTTCAATTATAGATTCTGGTATTGATAATTAAATTACAAGATTTCCTAAAGTTATTTAATTTTCTTCCATTCATGAAAACAGCTTCTTTCAAAATAATGTTATTAATTTTATATAATTTTTACTATAAACTATTTACATTCATATCCTTTAAATAATTATTAAAATACCTTTCTCTTGGCCTCTTACAACCCTATGGGTGATATGTCTGGCTTCACTTCTGTAGATCATCTACATTGTCACTCATACCATTCGTGAAGTGAACTAGGTTGCAGAGGGTCATGAAAACATGGGAATCTACCTGAGCATTAACTGTAAAGATTATATTCTTATTGATATTTTCCCTTTTTATGAAAGTTATTGTAATATCAATCATTATCTCGGTCTCATGTAGTTTCGCTATTATTTTAGAAAAAAAATCTTGGTCTTTGACTGAGACACCACCTTTCAAAAAACCAAAATATCCCCAAATGTGAGTTTTTAAATTTCTAGAACACCATATCATAAAAATTAACATTTTTAGGGACTCAACATAATTTTTCATCTTCTTGTATGTAATAAACGTTGGGTGTTGAATATCCATCACTTCATTCTTTAGATCTTTATCATAAATCACTGAGATAATAATGGTGACTCTTGGTGGTAAACCTGTCAAGATCCTATTTATTATTTTGATATAATATATGGTTTACCTAATGATATTCATGTATTTGACCATAATATTAATCCAATATAAGAATACATGAATGGTTTCATTTTTTCATCTTAATGTCCTCTTAAAATCCATATGACCATCAATTTTACATCTCGTTCACTGAAATCAACTTCCAAAACATTGAGAATTTATTCCCATATAGAAAGTGTGGATTTATAAGATATCACTATTGATGAAATTTCATTAGAAAAGATCCTCAGAACACATTTACTCATTTAGCATTTACATCATGATTCCTTTTTTCATTTCTACAATGATTCTCTACCATTCCTGCTTACCAAGATCTAAATTATGGAATCTATATAAACATATATTCAAAATGATCCAAAATGGTATTACATATTATTAATCAATAATTTGAAATTATTTCAATCAAATATTATAATTCAAATGTGGTTGAATATCACTACCAATACTTCAATGATGGAAAACTCGACCATGAACCTTATTATTTATATAAATTTTTTCTACTAAGAAATGAATAAAGATGTATCAATTTTATAAAATGACCATCACTGACAATTTTATTAAACCGTTATTAAAAAAACATCCCCCTTTGAAAAAATATTATTTGATTGTGAAAAAATATGTATATATGTATTTTAAAATACATTTTCCAAACATGGATAATCCAAGGATCATACTGCAATGATTTTTCATTTTATAGGAATCAATAATTTCACTTCTTCATTTCTATAATTTAGTTTTCCTTCACTAACCCATTAGGATTAAAACCCTTACAAAATAGAGAACCCACAACTCTCAATCAGAAAAAATTCAAATTACTCATCTATTAAATAATATATCAATATTCACAAAATATATAATATGACAACACAATAAATGGTGTGTAATTTTTCTCCACTATAATTTATGTGATTAAATCTATGATCCTCTAGTGATATATACTCACAAATATCCATTTTGTATCGCTAAATTTACACTGTTGATATAGAGTCTCATTTTATCATATCACACGATACTCTTTCTTATATTGTAGAGAAAGACACCTCTCTAATTATGAGATAATTTCTAGGTTACCCATTGAATTTCTCTTCTATTTTCTATAATTTGGATTGAAAATTATTTTCATTAGGCCTTCGAATACAAATAAAACATAAAAATTAAATGATTTAATAAAATCATGAAAATATAGGAACAATGAATTCAATATTATGGTTTTGACTCAAACACGTCGCAATTTGTGCATTACCATCAGGATGAGATTGTAATTCCACATTTAAATCTCAAACCCAAACTCTTTTATTATCAGATACCTCCATATTTTTTCATTTTCTTATGTTGTGATTAATCGGTAACCGCAAGAAATAATGAATTGGAATCTATATAACATATTATAATGTTAATCAAGGTATTCTAATTTGATTATCTCTCAACAGTTCATTCCTCATTCCATAGAAAATACAATTTATCATTTGTAGAAATTTTTAAATCAGTATTTATCCTAAATGAATCATTCAAATTGAATGTTACATCATAACAATATTAGTATACTTGACTCATTATTACAAGTATTCATGTTAATGACATGAAAATTTTGTCATGTAATAACACAATCATTCAATGGGAAAATAATTAATCTAATTTAAATAACCAAGGGAGTAATATTTAAAGGGTTTACATCCAATCATTAATAAATCCCCAAAATTACCATCAAATTTTTTTATTAAAATGTTTCTCAATTTACAAGAGGACTAATTATTTACAATAGGACACATTTAAATCAAGATTTTATACAACCCTAAGTTATTACTATGAATCCTCTTATTTATCAAATTTAAATACCTCATAATATGTTGTATCTTAATACAGTATAATCTTTCATCAAAAAAATCTTATATGAGATTCACAACAATTTGAATCATTTTATTGATAAATGGTGCATATCATAATGAAGCAACTGATCCAACAACATCAAAACCTCCACCATCCATCATGTTATAATTTTATTATATTTTTATAAGATACTTTTGATACCCCCAAAATAACCTTGATAATGAAAACAATAGAAAAATACTCCAAGCTATTTCTTCTAGAAATTAAATTTTTGAAACACATTTTTCAAAAAAAAGACCATAGGTCCATGAATCTTCTAGAAATATTTTAAAAATATAATCACATTATTTTTTAATTGTATGATAGAAGTAAATTTAAATAATTTATTATTCTGATGATGTAATATATTGTTATATTCATAACTAATTTCTAAATCTGAATTGGCATTCATTTCTAGTGACTTAATAAATATAACAGTGACGTTTTGAGTGATTGTTGTATCAAGATAAAGGATGGTACACCAAGTTTAATTCAATCAATATCATAATCAATAATTAATCAATTGTTAAATATGCAGTTTATATTCTTTAGAAACTCACATTTCCATACACATATTAGTGTATCATTTCATGTAGTTGGAGAAATTTCACAATTCTAGTTTTAGTAATACTAACATGTTATTTTCTCATTATCCATTTAGTATATACATTTAGAAAATATAATTATCACCTAATATTATTCCAAAAAATATAAAATATAATTTTTAATGACTTATATGTCATGTATTCCACATATTCATATTTTAAGTAGTGAATTGTTTTCTATGGATCCTTATATGAAAAAAAATCATCATGAAACAGAAAGTGAATATCTATGGACTATAATAATTTTAAAATATAAATTACATATATTATACTAATGATATAAACATAATAGGATTATGAATAACTATAAGTGTGCAGAGATATTATAGATAGTTGGACCAAGATAGAAAATGACAAATTCAATGCTCAAGACACATATGTAGTTAGATATTAACATTATCTACCCATTATCAATGAAAATAATTTTTTAATGACACCTATAATAAATTAAAAACAATAACCCGAGTAGGAATTGTTTTAATATCTCAATGTTATTTAATTTACTATTCATTAAGATTAATTATTCATTATCATGTATTAATAAAGAAGCCAAAAAATATGTCTGTTAATTGAATTTATTTATTTATTCAAACTGGATTCAATGTACTGAAAATGAATTTTTCTTATCAAAACATTTAGCTAATATAAAATCCATTTGATCCAATGGGATATTCAAGAAAGAGCTGGATAGGGATAATAAATAATACTAAAATATTATTATGATTGGTTTATAAAATTTTATGGATAAGTAATGGTATTGAATTTATAGAAACCATTTTCCAAATTTAGATTCTAAAATCCATTTTAATTTAAATACACATCATAGCATACATGGTTTATTATAATTTATGGCTCACCTTCAAATCCACATTTATAATTGGGAACCTTTGAAATTATTTATAGGATTTAACCTTAATGGTTATGTGAGTGTTCAATGTTTTTTGATGTGATATAAGTTGATAAAATCTGTAAAATAGTTTTCTATATTTTCTGATTAAGATATAATTAAAAATATCACTATTCAAATGAACAATAATTGAGACCCACGTTATAAGGAATAAGATTTACTAAGAGTATTATATGATATTATTGATCTTAGTTGGCGTATATGAATGGACATGGTAATGAAAAATAAAAAATATATCAATTTAATATAGAATTTTCACCTTTATGAAAAATGTATAAATATGTCTTTTATTATGTATTTATTCCATGACATTATATTAAATAGATAAATATAAAATTATATGATTTAATAATTGGATTTATAACAAATTCCTTATTTTATAAAAGATTTTATTTATCAAATACATAAATGATAAAGGGAAAATATAAAACAGATAAAAGATAGTTGTATAATGATGTAATTATAACTCACTAACATTACTAAATACGATCTAGATATCCAAACCTAATACTTGGAGATAATATTGAGCTATTTATCAAGGGGATAAAAAAATTTTCCTACAAATAGATCAATTTGATCTAGTATCATAGTAAACATACATATGGGAGCAAGGGATCTTATTATGTATAGATTTATAAAATTATAATAAATTTTATGATGTTTTTCCTTCAAGTATAGCAAAATAAGTAGAATAATTATATAACATTATCACAAATATTTGTATTTTCCTACGAAAAAATGGTTTTATCAAAAAAAAATAGAAATAATATAGTAGCAATGATAATATCATAGAATATGGGCTAGTTAATAGATAAAACTATATTGTTAAATTGGCTCATGATATATTATATATTAATAACTCTAATTAGAACTATATTTTACAGATAAAGTTTGAATTCATAGAGAATGATTCTTGTGAGTTTATGTGTAACAAATAAGAAAAATATATCTCAGAAAAATTTTAAAATAGTGGTAGTGGTGTAAGAAATTCATGGTGGTGTAGTAGTTTTGCGATTTCATGTGATAATAGTGTGTGTATAGGGACTAAACAAGTGAATTTTAATATGATAGAGAAATATATCATCAAGTAACCATGATTTTAACGTTGGTTTGGGAATTGTATAAGATCCCAGGATTCTTCAAGAACCCAACAGTGACCCCATTATAATATCATATATAAAAATTCTCTTGATGAAAATGACTCATCTTTTACAAAAAATTGGTGCCTCAACCCCAAACTCTATTAGATATCATGTAGGGTGCGTTTTTTCACCCCCTCATCAACAGTTATGAATGAAACTGGATCATTCCTTCCTAGAAGATGGATTTGGAGAACCTTGTCACCCTAAAACCATGAAGTAAACCTTAGAAATGGAGGTATCACAGGGGGGAACATCCCCACTCCCTATATTACCAATTTCATCTACCTCATGGTTCTATCCCATGAGCTTATCTATGATTCATTCAACTATTTTGAGAAGTTAAGTCACATAAACTATGTTATATCCTGTTCTTCTAAATAATAAAATCCATGGAGGGATCCCACCAATATACATCATTTTTGGATAAGGTTGTCCTAGTGGGATACTCATGATATTGAGGTTGTATATACTCAGACTACCCTAGACTAGATTATATGGTTCCAATACTAGGTGAATTCCATAACTCCTACTACATTTAATTACATTCTTACTGCTAATGTGGGACCTTGTACCATTAATATATACCATAAAACAACAAATAATACTGGAAGTAATGAATACACAACATATAGATTGATACACAACCAATACGCCATCCATTTTTGGTCAATTCTCCCAACCAATCATTCCATTAGTACCATAACTGATTTCTAAATTATTATGAGGAAGCATACAACCCTATATATTGTCCCTCTGGTGAGTCCACTATAAATTTTAGTAGGGGTCATTCCCATGACAACACTAGTCACAATTATTGAATGGATACTAGAGGTGTAGGAAACCAGACAGCGAATGAGAAAATATTTTGTCATTAATGTTTCAATAAGGGGAATCACAGAAAAATCTACCCTAAAATTCTAATGATAAGATCCCAAGGATTGAGTGGTGGTGAAAATGGGTCCACCATCAAAATTAAAGGGTGTGCACCAAAAAAATAAGGATTTTTTTGGATACTAAGGAACACAAGATCATAAGGTCACTACATTAGTAATTTTTCATTTGGGATATGATTTATTCCATCCATGGAATTTCCATTTAATCTTCCGCAGCATCATCATCATCCATCACATCTTCCCCTACACTGAAGGTGGGTGAAACATAACTATTCAAATTAGATTATTTTCAGGAGAAATATCATCAAGATGGGCCTCATGAAACCTGTGATCACCAATAAAGAGAAGAAATTTTGTCTCCATGTTGTATCAAGATTTTTTTGAAAACCTATTTTAGCTTTTTCGATTATCTACTCCACCAAGGTAAAGGCATCAAAAATGAAAATAGTCTTATGTCGATATTCATAATAGAGGAGGCCATCATCTATTCATTTATATAAATCCCATCATCCCATAGCCTCAAATTAATATAAAAATTTTGGTTTCGATTTTTAGGATTATAATAAATTTTACCATTCTTTAGATACTGACCAAATTCCACTCATGTAGTGGCTATTTATACCCTAAATTTATGTAACCTATAATTTCTCACTAAATATCATTTGGTATATTTTTTGAAAAAATTATGGGATATATTATACCATATTTAAGATTTATATATAGACTATCCATTATGTTTTTATCACCTTATTTACATTAATAAAAAATTTATTCAATAAATTCTACATTCTCTAATTAGATTGGAATCCCAACATTGGTGGGTTCCATTAAAACATGTGAAATATATTCCATTTCAATATCATCGTCCTATAATATATAATTGAAGAGATATCTCCCCTTGTATAAATAAAAGTTTTTTGGTATTATACAACCATTCAATTTATCCTTTTCAATATTCAATAGAATATTTCAAAATATCTTCTTCTTTATAATACTAGTGATTATATTTTTTTTAATCTTTCTATGGTTATTTTCATTAACATGATCACATATGATTATTGGGATCATAATTTTACTAATTTAAAAGAAGAAAAACATAAACACATAGTGTATTTATAATGATAAGACTCCCATCAAAGAAGTTTTAATACCAATCATATGTGATAGTTAATGTACCTTAGATGTCCATTTAACCTTTCAAACATTCATTAAATCCTTTATAAGAGTAATGATTATTTAAAACCTCTGGATTTATATAAAATACTAAGGAAAACGTAACAAATTCCATGAATATTAATCTCTAATAGGACCTCAAGTTTCCATTTTATCTC
Organism: Viscum album; assembly: GCA_963277665.1. NCBI lineage: Eukaryota > Viridiplantae > Streptophyta > Magnoliopsida > Santalales > Viscaceae > Viscum > Viscum album. The sequence continues at coordinate 2,112,169,377 of OY728120.1, forward strand.
AATGTTGATATCCTCCTAGGATACTATCCTAGAAAGAAATATTTCCAACATAACATGATATGCCTCTAGTGGAGCATCAAAAATCAATGCTCCATGATTGAAAAACATGGAATGGATTTGGTGTTTCATGAAATCTGAGACATTACCCATAATTCCACATTGTTCCTTCACTAGGGACATAAAATGGAATCCCACTATTGGATAATGATTGTTCCTCTTCATGATTCAGTTGATTATCATGTGCAAAAAAGATAAAGCACCACAAGTAAGTTGATCCATTAATTAATTATTATATTAGAAGTCACACTCTGACCATTTATTTATATATTATTCTATTTCTTAGTCTTCTATGTTTCATTCTCTTCCCAGTTGGTTTTCCATATATTTTTTATATTTTTAGGATTGTATATTGTACCACATGGTTAGCACTAGTTTAGTCTTAACTATGAGGAAACCATGTTCTGTTCCTATAGTTTATAGAAATCAAAAGAAAATGGTTTTAAAACTACTAGTCAAACAATTTTTACTACCCATGTAATGTTTTCAAGGATCATTATATTTGGTTCATGTTTTGTAAAACTAGTTTTTTAAACCATATGTAGGTCCCAGACTGTTTAAAAATACATATTTCATATTACTACCTTCTCAATATAAATAACATTGGGGATTCATTTCTCATACATTTACTACTTAATCTCATAGAGTTCTCCAATTTAATTCAATATCAATTTCAATTAAATTTATTATGTATTATTTATCATTTATGGTAGAATTTATAATATAAATCATTCATATCCTCTTCCACCATCTATTTCATCTTTTTTCTCTCTTTTGATATAATTATAGCATGGAACAGTGACAAGGGTTCCTTGTTTATGAATTTTAACTGTGTTTTTTTAGTTTCATTCAATGTGAATTTTAATCCATTATAATTCAAGGGTTATTGTTAAAATGATTTATCAACACATATTTCAAGCGTAGTGTGATTCAAAGTAGGTGGCCCCCATATAGATCATTAATTCTAGAACTATTATTTATTTATTTTATAAATTAATTTTTTATGTGAATTTGAAATTTTATCTTGTATAATTACATGGATTTATAAGAATATTGTTTTACCATCAATAATAATCCTTGGTCCATGGTACTTTCCTTTATTTCAATGCTTAAATAATATTTTTGAAATCATTTTTTCATAAGTCTTTATATTAATTCGTGTCTAGAACATTGAAATTGATAGAATAATTTAAAATGGTTTTTATGTTTATAATTCATGATTTTGTGGCTCTGTTGTAATGAAAAATATAAATGGAACCAAATGGAACATTCCATATTATTTCCTTAGGTATTTAAAACTATATGAAACATTCCATAAGTGATCTAAAAAATAAATGGTTTTTATGATCTATAAGTGATTGATACCAAAAACGGATTACGTAGGTTTTAATAATTTTCATGATGGAAACTGATATTTTTCATGTGAGGGTATTGGAGGTGATTGGGTAACTTATTGAGCCCTATTTTCAATCAGTTCAACTGTATTATTCTATAAAATCAACCATATTTCAATTATAATGAGAAATTATGGTAGTTTGGAGGAATGTCTTGAGAAACATGATATAGATGTTCACAACAATTCCCTAACTAGAGACCTGTGTTATATAGTATTCTTCATTTTAGATCCCCCCTGTTAGTCGATTGTGGGTGAAATTGATTTATATGGTTTGTAGTTTTTTTTCCAGTGTCAATCCTAGTTATTGGTTTTTATTTATCCATCAATGATTATTGAAGTAGCTTTAATGTTCCAAAGATGATTTTTTTAGATGTGATATAACTTCCCTATCCTTATATATTTATCTTAAGAATGTGTTATTATATTATACTATCATATATTTCCAATTTAAAATGTTCATTTCATGTAATATAACATATATATATTACAATGGTTACATAATAATATTTATTTTAAAATGTGTTTTTTCAATTTAAATGAGAAATTGAGTTGAAATTACATTTTCACATTACTTTTTTTCATTAAAACTAATATCTACATGTTATGTAAATTTTGATACTATAATAAAATAGTTTTACCTTTATAGGGTAACAATGGACATGAGGGTAGATTCCTTATAGACAATATATCACATTCCAATCATCAATAAGTGATTTATGAGGTCACTATAAGTTATAGTGGATTAAAAATTGGGTACAAGTTTGTGTTTGGTTGGTATCCAATAAATTTTTTTACTCATTTAATTAAGATAATTGTAATGGTATTGGTTATTTTGTATCTTTTTAGCGATCTTAATGTACAATAAATTTATGATTTTCATTATAAACTCTATATATATAATCTTTTCACCGTTTTTTGTATTGTTTTGTTTTATTTAATAGTCATTTTATTGTTATTCCATTAAATTCCTTTTATGATATATTGGGGTTTTTTTATTTTTTATATTATTATTTTATGTGACATAGAACTCCACTACATAGAATGGTTTTATTGGAGTTATTAGTTGAATTCATTAGATTTATAATTATAATATTGGAAAAGTAATTCCCTCTGGTTCTCCTTGGATTACCATGGTTCTTACCAGTAACATGTGTAGATTATTAACTTCTCTTCAGTCTGTGGTGAGATAGGTAAGTTGTAGATTCTTGTGGGCTCATTTTTTAGTTCGTTAAAATTTGAATTCAAGGCTAAGTTATTATGATAACAAAATTTAAAAATACACAGTTGATTTATTGGGATTTTCGGTAGTGTTATGGTAGGATCATCAGAACTCAAGTCTCCAGTCATATGTGAGTGTTTATCCACCACACATTATGAGTTAATATTACGTTTCCAAGGGATTATAAGATGAATTTTTCTTGAAAATGTGTTTAAAACATCTAATTTTTTTTTATATATTTGGTTCTTATTTAATTAATTTTGTTCATTAAGGGTTCATCAGTTATTTTTAAAAAAATAATTAGAGTGTATTTTGTATGGAATTATGAGGGTGTATGGTTATTGTAAATTTTTTGGAAAACCATTCCCAAATTATATGGCTATATCTATATGAATCCAAATCCTATTTTCATGGTTGGAAAATGTTCTGTCAAATCATTTGAAGAATACATTAATAAATTTTATTTATCTTTATATTTCTTGATTTCATACTTTTTGGTTTTTAATTGATTATTTATCATATTTTCATAGGATTAGGATGAATTCTGGTGTCTAATTATGTCGTTAATGATGTATGTGGTTCATATAATTGATTTTAAATTTAAAACTGTTGTTATGTTTTAATGCGGAGACTAAATTTTAGAGACATAGTTTAATTTATTAATTATGTCTATGTTATAATGAAATACGATTTTATAAGTGTATTTATTTAAAAATAAATTCTATATTGAATGGTTTACATAATTTTAAAAATGTTTTTATCATCTATATGAAGTTTTTTTCTTATTTTTTTTGGAATAATTTGAAATGAAAATGTTTTAGAATATTTTTTTAAAATTGGAAATGATTTATGTAGGGAATTTATTATTTTAACTGATTTTTAAAAAATAATTTTTGAATTATTTTATAAATTTGTGTTTTATATATGTTCATTATTTTTATATCCATTATTCCACTTTTCAAAGTCACCATTCATGTACATTTCATTAAGGTATTCTGGGATTTGACGGGTTTTTTCAAATAGTTCATTGGATTTGTATTGTAATTTAATTTACATTTTTAGATTTGATATTATAGTGTGTTGATTGTGTCTTGGTATTTCAATTATTATAATATTCCTCCAACAAAACTTATATACTATTCAATGGGATCTATTTATCACTCCCAATTGGTATTTTCATTTATTGATCAGGTTCCTTCCTAGTTGACTAATTAATCAACTCCAATCCAAAACACATACATTCTTCTTTGTCTAGTTTAGCATCAAGATTTTGTTCAAGAATTCCAAAGCATGGATTCGCCTCATTTCTTTGGGAAAAAGTCATAAAATGTAATGGAATGTTTTCGAATAATTGAGAGTATTTTCAATCATCATTATGTACCCATGTATCTAAAACTAGGATTGTTAAATTCAAGATTTAAGCCTAAAACTTGGAGTTGTGTAATTTAATTGTCCTAAAATCAATGTAGGGGCCTTACATGTGATGGAATCAACCAATTTTCCAGGAATAATGATTTTCCAAATGTTGTGAATAAAATAAAAATTGTGTTTTATGGACTATGGTATTAGAGAATATCTGTTTATTTGATTAAGTAATTATAGACATGTCCATGGATGAATCTGGGAAGACTAATTATTTGGAATGGTGAATTTTCTATGATCTTCATTTAATATATTCTTCTCAAATAAAAAACATAGATTAAAAATTTTAAGGGGTACCACAAAAATTTAAATGGTCATTATTGGGATTTATAATAAATTCTTGTTTCACCCATCCAAAGGAGTTGTGGATATGGAAATAGTAAAGGGAATGAGGAAAATTCTAATACTAACTTGTGTGTTAGTGGTATTAAGAGTCCATCCTATTTCTTCAATCCAATATAATCCTGGATAAATTCATATGTGTTTTTTTGTGCAGAATGAAGTGGTACATGAATAATTTCTAATTTCTCGACTCGGGACCACTATATTGGTGTCTGGATATGCTTCACCCCAAGGCTTGAAGATCATCTCCTCATACACCAATGGCTAGCGTCTAGCGTTAAGGGGTTTAATGTTGAACAATGGTGTGATTATACCCCTGTTGTCAATGATAAATTGTTGAAAATATTATTTTAAAATAAACAATTAATTAATAAAAACCCATTAATGGACATGATGAGTAATTAATAAATTTAGAAAAGAAATACAATATGTAATAGTAAAATTGGACCATAATTATTAAGGGATAAATAAACAAAATTCTCGTACTCTAGAATGTCTTCTAACTAAATTCATAGAAACTTCTCCATAGCTTTTGTATTTGGTCCCAGTTATTAATGAAATGGATAATATCACAGTTATATACTAACATGCAACAAAATAATGTTTGTTCAGGTAATAAACTGTTACCCAAACAAAGTTGGGGATAGAATGAGTATTCCAAGACCTATTGGGATTAAATTTCGATATCCCGTGATTATAAAATAGCTTGTTTGATGTTATAAAAAAATTAAAGGAGTGCAACAAATAATTAATATAACTAATTCAGCTCTAGTTCGATAAGGAAACATGGCATACCATACATGTCACGAACCAAATCTGGTCGCCGCCAAAATCGACACCAAACCCAGCCTGTGACAAGGCCCGATTTTTGAAACCCTAAGAATATCAGCACTCCATCGCGATGCAAACGAGCTCCAAAGAGGGGTAAAATGAATGGGAGCGCGGCTGGGCTCCTTAGGGTCGAGGGGGAGGTGAAATCACCGAAAAAATCATTATAATGAATAATATATTAAAAAATTAAAAAAACAATTTAAAACTGGAAAATGGGCTTTTGGGTTGGCCCAATTATTGAAAACTCACATATTCTCCATAAAACCTTTGGAAACCCCCAAAACAAAGCATGAATGGAAAATAAATTAAAAATAACTTTAAAATAAGTCATGTATGTGACAATTCTCCCCACCTTGAAAACTTTCCGCCCCGGAAAGTCACAGCAAGGTTAAAGCAACAACCAAACCCCACTGAGAAACCAATAGGTACTCTCTTTCAAGGTTTCACCCCCAAAGGCCAAAACAACTCCAGTGATCAATTAAGGAAGGATTAATCTCACAACCATAACTTACACTACTTCCCTGAAAGGATCAATAACATTTATACTTTATCCCAAAATAAAACTCTTCAAACACTATCTGAACAAGACTCAAGCAATTCACCCAAACGAACAACAACTTTGAACAAGGTTACACTTACCTTACTTTAACTAAACCATTGGGCACTCTCTAGTCCCAATGTTTAGTCAAGGAAGATTTTGGTAGCTAGATATCTCCGAACGAGACTATCTACACCAATCCAAAACCATAGATAAATCTATGTTACTGGTACGGGGGGACACTAATATGCTCCCCACTATAAGAGACAACCAATATTTTTTTCGAGACAGAATCAGGACACTAATAGGGGGAGGCCTGAACGGACTCCCTGGTACCAAGGGTATACTTCCATTCGAAATTTCCTAAGGAACATACATTATAATCATAGTGGTTCTCCCCACCATATAAACCAACCATCTTAATCGACCAGCACATGTCGGCACAGAAAGACCCAAAAATTTCAAGATTTGGGAAGGTCGCACGGTTAGTCTGCACAGTTTTTGAAACCGTGAACTAACTGTGCTGATCAATCTTCCTGCATGGCTTCCAGGAACACGGTCTCTCTTAATCTTTCACAAACCATGTGCTCAGCATGTCTAGCCAAATTTCCAACCATTCTCCAAAGACTCAATGGAAACCAAAGGGGGAGGGAATGACATTAGGCGATGTCATGGGTACAAGGCCCACCACCTATTTCCACTAAACGATAACAACAGAGGGAATATGATGACACCATAGGTTTAAACACTTCCTATCTTTCACACTGAGGATATGAAATTTTACAAGGGTTTAAATGACCCTGTGATTTCCCCTGACTACGAGCCAGATTCTCTCCGAGACCTATGGTTGGAGCTCAAATTATTGAAGCATCTTCGGCTTCGCAGTTAGTCTTCGGAAACCCACTAAATGAGAATTATTCTTTCGGTGCCACCAACAACTACACCACAACCCAAGATATGTTTTCCAGACATAACAACTTCCATACTCACTTTACCCTATCCCAATATTTCACTGAAACAAGGGCTAAGAAGATGCACACACATCACACCGTGTTTCTTTAGGTGAGAAACAACAGAAGTAAAGAACACCTACACTCAACTTCCTCTAAAATGGAATATTTTGATGTTTTTTCCAAGGGAGACATTCACCCAACACAACAGGGACTCTCGGAGGATTTCACGACTTTCACCTATATGGTCAATCGAGCACATGACATCATAAGGCATCACCGAACATGGCCATTGTGACTGATATAAACAATGCATGGAGAGGGACCTTATACAACATCCCCAAACAACACACAATTCTAGAAAGTGGCCACAATATCCTATCGTGACCATATTTCTCACACTGGTGGTTTAACATGAACTCATGCTTCAACGAAACTTTTAAGAACCCCATAGTCCCTCTTAGACACCATCAAGACACTCATCCAAAATAGCAAACCCTAGACCACATCCACCTTCGACGAATTAGGAAACATAAGAAACTATGGTCTCTTTCACCCATCCACAAGAACTCTCCCATTACAAGAGGATCTAAAAATCAAAGAAAGGAATGGGTGTAGACTCAATCTAAAAATCTCAAGAAAAAAAATATTCCTTATATTGATCGACTGGAGGGTCTTCAAACGGCGAAACAATCCGGGTTGCACTTCAGTTGTGCACTAACCATTAATGGGGGTGTACCTTATCCAACGATTGAACCCAAGGACCCAACCAAGATGGTCCATTAGTCAAGATATACCACAAACCAGATATAAACAAATGAAGGGAACCATCATAAATGCGTCCCAATTTTTTTTTCAAAAGAGACCACTAGATGTCCCTATAACACAACTTACTGACCAAACCCAAACCCAAAAAAACAGTTCAAACAGGAGGGGTTCTTGGACTCAAAACATCCCACAACATCAACATTTTCCAAAAATAAATAATATAAACCATTCCAAACAATTCATCAAGTCTTCCTGTTTCTCTTTAAAACATTTCTTTGAAAACAAATGGTTCAGCGGTTAGCGCATCCACCAATGGTACCCCATGGGCCTTACACATGCATGTTTCAGTGCCACACTGGGCACCCTCCTCATATCCATCTCGACACTCATCGACTCATGTCATCAACCATCCATCTTCCCATATAACCCCATGCATGTGGTTGCTCACGAAAATACCAAAGTTTAAAACAAAAATTTGTTCCACTTTTCAAAACCAAAATGGTCAACCAACACATCATTTTTCCTCAAAACCGCTAACCAAGAGATCAAAATGCCAACTCACATCTTAATTTTTTTTTCAGAAAGTCACAACCATTTAGAAAATAACTCACTTTCAAGATATTCACATCAATTTCAAAACATCTCATCCCATTAAAACACACTTTGATTGTTTAGAAAACTCTATTGGAAACACTTTTCAAAACCAACTTCAATATAGTTCATGCTTTCAAAGAGGTGTAAGCACACCATTTTCTATTTCAAAACAATTCTGAAAATTCAGTTCTACCATTTCATAAACCCAACCATTCCCTATTTATTTGAAAATCATTTCATACAAACTTTACGCTTCTTAAAACCAAGTCACCTTAAAACCAAAATGCCAAGATTTCAAAACTAAAGAACACCAGACAATGCGAGAGGAAACTAGTTTCAGTGGGTGACTTGGACATATGGTTGGTGGCCATATTCCAATCACTTCACTATCACAGAGAGTGTTCTAGGGAATATCCCCGGCTCCACATGGCTTGCCAGACCCTGCGAGCTCATTGAGACCATTAACCCAACTCTCTTTTCATTTCCCCTAATCATCATCAAACCAATAAAACCCAAAGACATAGACAAATCCCAACTTCCCCTGGCGACTTGAATCATGAAATGAGGTGTGGTGATCAAGAACACTACCCATAACTATAATTCCATGTCCCAACAATCATAACTCTAGACTATCCAGACTATTTCCCAAATAACATGACTCAAATGGAGAGAACCTCCTCTGATACCATTTTGTCACGAACCAAATCTGGTCGCCGCCAAAATCGACACCAAACCCAGCCTGTGACAAGGCCCGAAGGGAGTTCCCGATCCCCACGGGCTGGCACAAGTGCCCGGGTATCATATAATGATAATTGGGAACGATTTACCCGATTTTATAAACATTAAACAACAAAAAACTCAATAAAACAAATCTGGATTTTTCAACTAAAACCATCTTTTACAAAATTTCAGAACTGAATTACATAATTTAAAACTACATTTAAAGACCATTAAAAAGGTAAAAAAATAAATAAGGATAGCACAAGAACCCTTTTGTCAAGGGGCACCACCCTTATGCTCTTTCCACAAGACTTCACTACCAAGGACCTGCTAGAAACCCGAACCACTGGAACAAAAAAAATTTGTACCGAACCTGCGACAAAAAAAATAACCAAGTCTACTTACACCCAAGGGTGTAAGTAGGGTGTGAGCCAAATCCTAATAAGATACCACCACTAATAGATTCCATGTGATAAACATTTTATGGTGAAAAGCATGCAAGTTTTCAAAGACATGAGATGCTAGTTATAATTTCTAAAAGATGCAACATTAAATAAAAACAGTTTTTAGGTGGGCTAATTTAAAGAATAAAAACATTTAAAATAAATACCATAGCTACTGAATTTTCCAGCCTCTCATACCGTATAACTACGGTAATAACAAAGTATCCAGTGAGCACAAGCATTGGGAAATAACCCCTAGGCACTAGCTAGCTGTGGGTCCCAGGTACCTCGTATCTCGGTGAGAGTAACCATCACAAATATCCATTCTCGTGCACGAGCCACTAGTAGGGAACATACCCATAACCTAGTTGTCCCCAATAATCATCATCATAGTTTAGTTAGAGTTGTAAGTGTCAATCTTGCTAAGTGAAACTGAGGCCAAACCTCACAAATTCACTAGCATACTAGTACACGTCCACCCACCTAGATACCCGGGTTTTCCCTTTGTGCTCAAACAAGTTCAACAAGTCAAGATATATACTTTGCACATGAAAATATCATTTCCATATCAAAAATTCACCAAACAGCCAACATGTATACCACACAAGTCACAAAAGTACACTTTTCATTCAAATTGATTTTAAAATCCAACTCATACAAAAAGAGCCCACAACACTCTTCACATTACATGGACACTTCCACAAATCCTTTAAAACATTTTTATAAACCATACCAAGACATTATAACTCACATAACATCCCACTCAAATAACATATAATACCACTTTCATCAACAAAATTCAATTTTCACGACACACTCACACAAAACAGCCCACAACCATGTTTTGTAGCTCTCTTCCCATTTTCTAAAACATTTCTTTACTTTATAAAACATTCTAATAAAAATATATGAAATCTTAAATAACCACCATACCTTTTAAAACCTCTTATTAGGTGATCACACCCCCCAAACAGTACATATACACTCTTTTATCCACTTTGTTTATCCAAACAAAATATTCACAATTTTCAAAAAAACAACTCAAGGGGTGTAACTATGTCATGCACACAAAACCCATTTAAAAACCCCCATTTAAGACCAAAACCATACCAATTCCTATCAAAAGTAGAATTGTCAGTCCTAGATAAATTTATAAAAACACATTCAAGTGTTATAAAATAACCTTGAATAATACCACAAAAGATACAAATGAAAACACACATTTTCCTAAAATGACCTCAAGAAGTATAACAATGTTTTACACATCAAACCTATTAAAAACCCTTCTTTTTATAACCACATGACACTATTAAATTACCAAACCATAATTGGCAGGCCAAACAAGATTTAATGAACCAATTTCATAAGTTATAAACCACACCCAAATAAAACCCCATGAGTTACACATGAAAACACCCAATTTCATGTTAAAAAGCGACTATAAAATTTAACACATAACCAAATCAATCATAAACAGTTTTCGCACCCCACCCAACATATGAGGAATATGAAAAATGGTTATATATAGCAAGCTAACTCATTACTAATTTTTTACACATGGAACCACCTACCTTTTGAGTCGAAACCCTTGAATCTTGGTGAGAAACCTCAACTGCACCTCCGCCGCACCACAAGGATGTGAAAACAAACCCTAAACCCTAATATTTCACCAAAAATACCCCAAATAAAACCCTAGGTATGAACCCTATTATCTGGAAACTCTATAAATTTATGAAAGTGGGAGGAAACCCTAAAGAGAAGGAAGGAATTGAAGAGAGAAACACATACCCAAAATAATCTTGAAGCAAATGACTCAAAATCCACCAGAATCTGAATTTTAAAACATCCAAAAATTCATGGGATGTTCGAATAGGAATTATGAGATCTTATAGGAACTGGAATGGGGGAAAAATAGTAAGAATTGAGAGAGTTATGATGTAAATAACTTACCTCCTCAAATCTGCCCGATTTTTGAAACCCTAAGAATATCAGCACTCCATCGCGATGCAAACGAGCTCCAAAGAGGGGTAAAATGAATGGGAGCGCGGCTGGCCTCCTTAGGGTCTAGGGGGAGGTGAAATCACCGAAAAATTAATTATAATGAATAATATATTAAAAAATTAAAAAAACAATTTAAAACTGGAAAATGGGCTTTCGGGTTGGCCCAATTCTTGAAAACTCACATATTCTCCATAAAACCTTTGGAAACCCCCAAAACAAAGCATGAATGGAAAATAAATTAAAAATAACTTTAAAATATGTCATGTATGTGACAATACATGCTTCAGAAGAAAATCAAATTTTATTGAATTTTTCATCATGTAAAATTAGATTACAATTGTGTATTCATGTAGAGATATACATGAACTAGCATGGACCTATTTCATAGATCATAGGAATCCATAACTGAATTATAATAATAATATTCAAATTTTAATTGAGGTACTAAATGATATAGTTTTTTGAATAATAAGGGATGATATTACCATTTTTCATAGGATAATAAAGGATTCCAAGACCATAGATAATATGGGTCCCCAATACCTTTAATAATAAGTCATTCCATGACCATGAATATTATGGAATTCCATTCCCATACAAAAAATGGGATTCTAGCCCCATAAATAATAAGGGATTCCATGATCTTAAATAACATTGGATTCCATGAAAAAAATATTAAGGAATTATATACCCATATATCAAATATTATTAGGGGACCCTATTCCCTTAATAATAATAAGGGATTACATTAAAGTTCCAAAAATCTAATAAGGTTTTCCAAATGGATTTAACTTGACTGATAATGTTAAGGGGAGACGTTAATAAGCATTGCACATTACATATCATGTATAATTAATAAAGATACTGCATCTTTTTGAGTAACAATGAAGGCCATGTCCATTTAATCAACAAATAAGGTTATGTATAATTAATAAAATAAGGAGTTCGTGGGAATTTTCATATCACAATATATGTCAAACTATGAAATTTGGTTATTTCAATTAGAAACAAAAGGTTTGTCCCTGGAAATAACGAATTCTATAACACAACAATTATTATTAAAAAACCAAAACATTTCAATCATTTTGAAGGCACACCTAAAAGATGGTTATATTATAATATAATAAATTTTTCCACATAAATTAATTAAATATTATTAAATTATCAATATTTAACAGCTGAAAAATTCCATGAAAAATTTAAACTATAAGAAACAAGAGGTTTATCAAAACCATTTCATTTATTAATGAGTTTATCATTGTTATAGGAAAATATGATCTAACATACCCATGGGATGTTATTTTATTTTTAAGACATCTAATCATATATATAAGGGTGAAATATTACATATAAATGTGTCTAAGGTATTTAATTTTAATAATTTAATAATTTAAGAGAAATGCGCGGAAGGACATGCATGTGGAACAATGGAAAATTACAAAAAAAATAAAGCCTTGAGGAAAAGACATATAGGCCACCAATATCATTCAATTTATACTCCACTCAAACAATAAATATCATTTATTTGATCTAGAATGATGGAAATTATAAGACTCATAAAACACAACGAAAATAAGGAAAATATTCTCACAAGAAGATATCACCGAAGATGGAGGAATAAAAATGAAAGAAAATGAGTCTTAGATTTATCTATATGCATACAAAACATCCAACATCACATGAACTAGACTAAAAATAGGGATAAAAACAATGTATGAAGAAATGTATAAGAGGTCCCATTTGGGAGGCCTCATGGGAGAATTTCAAAAGAAAATAGGGTAAATAACATTTAAGGGAGTATGAAAAAGTGGGTAATCTTTTACATTGAATAAGATAAGTAATCTGGAAAAATAGTTTAGCTATCTATGCACCACCAATGTAGCTTAAACATCCAATTTTTTATATCCTTCATGGTTTGAGAACATGTATTGGGATAACCATTTGGTTCTACTTTTTATGTGTCACTATCAATGTGGACTAGCCTCACATTTTGGAAAACAATGTAATTAATGTCCACCTACCTCTATACAATTGTGAAAACATTCTATATTTACATGAACACCAAGATACATGGTTTAAAAAACATCTAAAACCCGTTTCTGGGTGGCATAATTTCTCTTAAGCGTGTGAATTGATTAATAAAAAATTGTTCCAAATCGTTTTTCTCCAGAAATAATTTTTTAGGAACTAAAAATCCCGAAACACATTAATACTTATGAGCCACATCTAATTACCTAAACCTCGTCATTTATATGTCTTAATGGTAAAATATACATTATATGGCTTATTTAATGATTTGATCTATCCAACAAGTGGATAATATTAGATTCTAATAAAAATTTCAGTGGGTCTGAAGAACGAGATCAGATAATCTCCCGACCTTAGAAATTCTGGGGAACAATCAAAAGAGAACATGAGATTCTCTGGTCATGTAGCTTCATCAAAAACTTTTTTTTATATTTCCTAATGACCAACAAACCTCTATGAATCACTCCAAAAATAACATACATATTATTCTAAAACTAAAGACAATTCTAAAATGTATCGTCGAAACAATATGATAGAACATGCATGATCATGCCAACCTTGAGACATGATCATGTAGTATTCTCCTTGCAACATCATTCTTATCTAATTCCCCACAATATGTTCTACAATATCACAGAACCAACCCTATGTTGTGCCCCCCACCATCATTATTTCCAGTACAAGAACACATATAGTGGTTCAGAGACACAAAAATAAAATTTATACAATTATGAATGATAGAACAACCATTCTCCATCAATCTAAAAAAATTAAAACAACACCTATTGACCAAGATAAACCTAGATATAAAATTTTTCCATGAAAATCCCATGTTTACATTTAATGTTGCACATAACTTATCCCCATGTCATACCTTATGTGATTTCATCACCAAATATATTGCTCAATTTGATAGAAATTTTTTTAATCCACATCAAATAGACTATTTTAAAAAATATCAGCTCATATGGATGATGCGTCACCAAAAATAGATTCTGAATCCTCATCACAAAGTATACATATATTTTATTGAGTATGCTCATTGAATCCTATATCGACTTCCACTACTACCTCTTTTACAAACCACCCCCAATGAAAAATCACAACCATGTTTTAGTACTAGCACTAACACCAACCTGATTAGGAATTAATGGATATTTATATGCTACATTAGGCTTAATTCCCAAAACAATATTTCAGCCAAATCCATAATCGTACCCATACATAGAATTTACAAAGGATTCCTTCTTAAAATTACCCTAATTATTAAATATAACACATCTTCCAAATCAATTTTTCAATGAGGACCTAAATATTTGATGACCCAAATCAAACAATGGTACATCATTAAAATCATGATGTACATCAATTTCAAACTTTTAGATATAGGTATAGTTGAGAATGTCTAATAATTCTCAAGATGATGCCAATATGTGTTTCATGATATTCTATCAACTAGGAGTATGTAAAGAAGTTATAAAATATTTACATTGATATGAATCTATATCGTTCTAGATCTATGACCGAGAAAAACAAGCTATATTTTCTTGAAATAACTCCTTGCACCCCAACTCATGATGATGTGTGACCATGTCCCACAAATGGTCAACTACCAAAAATAGATTAGTAATATCATTGAAGCATTATCTGATCCACTAAAAATAAATTATTTAATAAATGTCTAATATAACATCCAACATATTAATTATAAGATCCCAAAAATGTCACCTTAAATTCCAAGGTACTGATGATCTTTCAATATAACCACTATTGATGAATTCTGACTCACATAATTCAATAATGGATAGGTAAAAAATCATTTACCTCATCATAGTTGATCCTTGAAAAGATATTAACACATAAAACCATAAATAAAATGAATTACATAATCATTTTGGGATTGAATCATGATTCCAAACCCAATATAAACTCACACATTAGTTTTTAACGTCTTCATCTGACCCAAGAAAAGAATGCATGAAAATTTAGAATTCAATATCTTTGTGAAGATGTTTTATTCATTTAGAATTGGTCATTTCTGTCCAAATTTTCCATATATGATAGGTAACTGTCTTTATAACCTCCAAAATTCTCCACACTTTTGGATTTTTTCATGGAATAATTTTAATAAAATTTGGATCCCATTCCATAGAGAAGCCACAATCAACCATAGATCATGGGTCACATATGTGGCCAAAAGTTTTAGTCTAACTAGTATCACAATAAAGGATTGACCAACATCTTATAATTGAGATCATAGAGGATAACACTTATATTCAAAAAGCATTCATCATGAATCCTTTTCACATACATTATTAGCGTCTAGACTAATATCTAAATCTGAAACAAGTAGGTAGTGTTACAATAGCTAATAAAATTTACCATGTTATCATGGGTATTTTGATAACCTATACTATATTAAATGGATCAATGCTATAGAAATATCATTATTCCTTCACACATAGGTAACATTACCCTAGTGATAATATAAAAATTAGTTTTATTTGGACCATGACACTAATTATAATCAATCATGAAATGATATAGTTTAAGGAGTTATGTAACTTTTTTCACTCAACTTCATATAGTTCAAAGCATCACTTTTTAAATTGATAGGAACCACACACAACATTTAATTCTAGAGCAGTATCAAAAAGATGTGATCGACTATATTAATTTCTATAATGAGACAGAATATACATGGATCTTTTTATATTCATATCACCCAATAAAACATTCAACCTGGATAACAACCTACCAATTCATCTATCATAGAAAATAATGTTCATATGACCAATTAACTGGACGACCCTCACTGATGATTGTATAACCTTATAGAATGGAGCATTACACAATGTTTTTGTTCTTCATTGTGATATACATTTCGAATTACAACTCGTCTTTCTTGTGGTGGTGTTGTATCCATAAGAGTCCAACATATGACAACTATCTCCCAAACTATACCTCCCATAAAGAAACATGAAACAAGAATTTAAAATTATAATTTACCTCAGAAGGAACTACCTAGAATGATCTATCCTATTACTAAAAAATGTGGCTTCAATCATATATCTATTACATGATGAAAATATTTGTTGGATTACCAGCCTAACCTATACGACATCAAATAAAATAAAAATTACAACTGAAACATATAGAAATTACCCAAATTCATATCCAATGTACCTTTTTTAAAACTACCCTATCCTAAAGGTTTAATATATGAAAACTATATTATGGGTTTTGGTTTTGTGATTTTAATCAACTATTTGTTATAGAAAAATATAATGTATATTGTTTATAAAAGATACCAAGTACTATATATAATATAAAACTATATTAAGAACATTATTTTTTTATGTCAAGCAACATAATAGGAAGCTTATGTCATAATTTCCTTTGTAATAATTTTAAATCATCCATAATTAATTCAAATTGGATTAGTTAAAGAAAATTCAAATTCCCATGTTGTAGAAGAAAAAACGCATTAGGTATTATTTTTAATTTAAATTAATGAAATTCTCATTATAATAAATATCAAAATAACATTAAAATTATTTATATTATAAGAATAATACCCCAAAAAACCTACTTGGGTCCAATTTTGAATTTTAGGGTCTGTTTTTTAAGAAGCATTCCCCTATAGGACTATATATGTCTAGTTGTTCATTTAGGGATTTATCTTATAAGAATCATTCCCAAAATAACCCACTTATTCCTAGTTTAATGTATAGAGATTTATTCATATAGGTTTACATGAAAAAGTTATATTGGTATAATCTTTTATAAATGGAAACTATTTATTATAAGAATATTAATTTAGCATATATATATATATATATAATTTTTATGGACCATTTAGATAAATATCCATTCCCATGTAATAAGTAAAAAATAATTCATAAGTTACAATTAAAATTACTGTAACTAAAACTATATTTTTACCTTCATACAATGGGTGTACAAGTATATATGTGATAGTTAAATCATGTGGGTAATTTTTTTCCAATTTATAAAGTTCCCATACAAATTATAAATTTAAAAAATGGAATCCATTTAATTGGAACAATTATTGCTTTATCTCATGTAACCAATAGCCTACAACACAATCATAACGTGATTGCTTAATATGATTACACCATCAATAAATATTGGAAAAAAACATTTATGTTGATGTATATATTATAATAGACAATAATATATCATAATTGCAGTACGGAAAACTATAATCGAGTATGAAATATGGACATATAAGTGAAAAATCTATAGAAGAATGAAATAATGATAAGAATGATTATTAAACTCTTACATGGTTTACATGAATGAATTTTGAATAATCGGATAATAATTTTATATAAATCATCATCCAACATGAATCCTAGTCTATATGGAATTTCATACACATGAATGTTGAATATATATTTTTGTAAATAGATACATGTAATTATAGTTCCTTTCCATATAGGTCTAAGTGTAAAATCTCATAATTCAGAAACCATGTAATGTACAACAAATTTCCCAAGGTGAACTATTAACCATCTTTAATATATAATATCAAGAACAATAGTCCCATCTCTGAAAACTTTGTCATTCCCTCTTGCATAGGTAGGTCGGATCAAGACTTGAGTTGTTTACTTGTTGCCGACACATTCCAAATCACTAATATCTCATCATAAAATAATAATAAAAAGGAAAAAAGACCACTTTGATTCACATTGTAACAACCTGGCCTAGGTGCCACAATATCAGTACCATGAACCAATTCACTGAAGGCATTTAAATTCACCTCCCCTTATACCATATGATTAAAAATATCACCAAGGTTCTAAAGGTGGTATTTTCGGGATACTATTCCATATGGATTGGTGAAAAATAGTTGAATATTACAATTGAAAATAAATAATTAATAAATAATGATTTATACATGAACCAGATGATTAATGAATATTGGAATACAAGCATAAAATATTCAATAATACAAAAGGACAACACTAAAAAAGATAAATATAGAAAATTCTTTATCTCTATAAGGAATCGTGATTACATGCTCATCCACAACACCCAAGCTCCCATACCGAGTCATAGTAAATAAATAAATATCACAAATCATAGAATGATCATAACATAAAACCAAATGATATATTTCTGGGTTATAAAATGGCAACCAAAACAGGTTGTTACATATACTCAGTAGGATGACACCAAAGGAGTCTAAATAAATTAAGTATTTCTATAAAAAATAAGTAGTTATTAGTTATTTTAAATGTAATGAAATGAATTAAATAATAAATTTAATGATGGTATATTAGGTTCCTCAAGGAATCCTAGCCAACCATATATGCTTTGGCCTATGCAGGAATTTCTATGAACATAACATCATGAATATATAAGATAAAAGGTAGTATCTATGAAAAGTTATACAAGTTTCAAAATGTAATTGTTTCTTAGTTCTCATGGAAACAAATAATAATAATAATAATAATAATAATAATAATAAAATCATTCATATTTTAATAAATGGATGGCATGGTGGAGTGTCAAATATAATATGGGAATTCATACCCATCGATCATAACAAAACAAGGGATTACATTCCCACAGATAATGTGGGTCACCATACCCTTGAATAACAAGGGATCATATGCCCATGAATAATATTGGATCACACACCATAAATAATATTGTACATTGTGTCCAGGTATAATAAGGGGAATCATGACCATAAATAAAAATAGATTTCATGACCCATAATAATAAGGGACACTATTCTCATGTATCGCAAATTATATGAGGCCTCCATAACCATAATAATAATGTGGTATGTCATACCCAATAATAACATATAATAAGTGGCATAATTCTCGAATATTAGAATTACTAATGTTAATGGGATGTGTTAGAAAACATACAACATTACAACTCAAGTATAATAATTTAATAGGACATGTACATTTATGTAAATTATAATTCCATGTCCATTTATGTACTAATATGGACATTTCAATTTATGTAACTAAGGAGAATATGGTAAGGTCTATTCTAAAATATATTTTAAACCATGCAATTAGGTCGTTTAATTTATAATCAAAAGGTATGATTGCTTTTGGGTTTCGTGGGTTGTAGGTGATAGACGGGCTTGGTGACCATGAATCTTCTTCATATGGTTTTTCCTGCGTCCCCCATATATTCTTCATTCCATGGTTGTGGAAGGATAACCTGGGTTATTATTGAATGAAGGCATTCCTTATTGCAAAGGCTCTGTGGTTAAAGATTCACACCCAAATATGAATCATGATGATCAGACCGGTGCATTTTTGGATGGAGGATATGTTATAGATCCTTCATCTACTTTGTGGGTTGTTTCCTCATCTAATGTTTATGATGCCTCCAGATCCATGCTTCTAGATTCTGTTGCTTTGGATCATGCAACATGTTATGATTGTGTTAGAAATAATAATATATTGTTTGTGAGGAATTATTTTGTTGTTCATGATAAAGGATCCATGTGGGAGACTCGGATTAATTGTGTTATTCATGTGTACAGAGATAAGAATAATTTGGCTTATTCTTGGTTTCATCTGTGTTTTGAACTGAAGAGGGTGATGCCGATGAGTTTTCCCTCTTTTTCCATGATTTTTGATCCAAATA
Organism: Viscum album; assembly: GCA_963277665.1. Taxonomy (NCBI): domain Eukaryota; kingdom Viridiplantae; phylum Streptophyta; class Magnoliopsida; order Santalales; family Viscaceae; genus Viscum; species Viscum album. Next base: position 2,112,189,334 of record OY728120.1, read on the forward strand.
TGATGAAATTGAAGGATTCTTTGAGGGTCTAGAATTGAAATGGAATATACCCAATTTTAAGAGTTGTAGTGGATAGTATTGAATTTTCACCCCCGCCCATTATATTGTTCATGGATTCCTTCTCTAGTAGTATCCTTCAAAATAGACCATCAACACATGTTGTTGTTAATCCTAATATTTATATGGGAGTTTTTCAAATATTAATAATTATGTAATTTCACAAAATTTTATACTAATGGGTGAGAAGTCCTAGAGGTTTGAGGATATGGCCATGAGGATCTAATTTTTGTGGGGATCCTTTTATTGTAGGTATGTTTCTATTGGTCATGTAATCTTTCATTTTATTTTCCCTTAAAATGATTTCAAAATAATTTCATGGAGTGTTGTTTCTTTGTCTCTAAAACATAGATGGATTCACATAAATGAATAGTCCCTGGATCTCAGGTGAATGTAATGAATTTTCACTTTTACATTACAATTTTCATGGACTTAGTTGAGTTCTTTTGGCCACCCAGTATTCTGTATGACATTGGCATGAAAATTGGTTCTTCTATTCACCTCAATATGGAAACTATGGATGTCATGTTTGGAATGTTTTGTAGTGTTTTATTAGAGATTGATTTGAGCCCCACCATTATTGATAAGTTAACTAACTCCACTAGAATTGACACTAAACATATTGATATCAATATTGAAAGGATTCCACATTCGTTTCCTAAATGAATGGCTACTGGGAAATATTTTGAAATAAGTGAGAGGAAGTTCTCTTATGAGATATGTGGGACGATGGTTAATCCAGATACTCTCATTAGAATTAATCATGGGAGGAAGAATGTGTCATTTTCAAGGATTCTTGATCATGATAGATATGTTCACAAAAAAACCATCTCCCTCTAAGATTGATATGTTAGATACAGATAAATATGTCCCTCATGTGCATTATTTAAAAGTTAGTGGACTAATGGTGGATAAGTCTCTACTGAGTGTTCCCTCTACCTCTCATGTATATTTTCCCAAGGAGATTACTTCGAATGATGGTTGTGCTATTACTATAACCAAATTATTTTACACTAAAAAATATTCCAAACTCTATGTTATTGGATATCATGTTTGTACTCACCCTCCAAATATAATTATGAATAATAGTCCTGGAGATGGTTTTCTATGGGATGAGACTGTTGATCTGGATCTGAAAACAGGGTCTCCTCAATGGGATGATTATCATCCTGAAATCTAGAATTTTTTGAACTCCTTTACAAAACTAGAGATGTTGGGTGACATCTCTGAGGTGGAAGGGATTACATCAGGCTGTGTTGGTCCTATATCTTTAAAATATGCACTCATTTCTAGAAAAGGTATGGTTGATAATTTTTTGGACTTCACCCTAAATCCCTCGAAGAGAAGGCTAAGGAAGGACTATTCTGACACACCTTGCACTATGTCTAACTGATTTTATAAGCTATTAGGCATGTTCTATTAAAATATTCATAAGATCTTCAATCAGGGAAAGTCTCAATCTGAATGGTAAAATGCATATGACTCTAAGGATGATAACTATCTATCATACTATGATATATAACATTTTGACTAATGGATGAGGGGAAATCCCATTGATTGACCATGCTTGTATCCTCTATACTTTTTCCTATAATTTAATAAATGGTTAGAAACATTGATCCTGGGTAGAATTCCAGAGTAAAAGGTTTGGTCAAAGAAGGAAACCTTTCCACTTTCAAATCTCATCCTTTATTCCTTTCATCATTCCATGACCTTCACACAACCATGGATCACCTCAATCACCCCAGTAAACCCCTATGAAAACATCCTTGAAAATTCATCCATCCATGTCGATGGTCATATGAAGGATATTAAACATTTTTCATGATAACCCATATACCATGAGAGTAATTTTCATGCTCTTTAAACCACTTCCATGTGCCACGGACACCATCCAAATCACATTCATGAGCTATGCACCAAGTTGGAGAACGCACTGGTATAACTTTCAAGATCAAAGAATATCTCCCATTATCTAATGTGGTATTTATTTTAAAGGATAAAATTTAAGGATATTAATTGTATCATCATTTAATCAAGTTTTTAATGATGTAATATATAAGGAAAAATCCCTTATAAATAGATGGGGATATTCCCATAACAAGGGATATGCAAAACCATGGAGATGGAATCCTCCCATGGAGGCCAAGCTGCTTCCTATTTATTTTTATTTTTATTTTTCCTTCTATTATTTTTTTAGTATTCATTTTATTTTAATTTTAATTTCAAATAATTAAATTAATTGTTGCATTATTTTTTTCTCCAACCAATTTCTTTCAACCATCAACCGTTATTATTCTACCTTTCCTCTTCTTCTTCTTCTAATTTTATTATTTCATTCAAATAAATTTTTCATTCTTTTCTTTTCTAATTTTTTTCACTGTTTGTCCCTGATCTCTTATTGTTATATTTTATTTTATTTATCTATCTCACTCTGAAATTATTTTCTTTTTTATCATTTTATTCTCTTCTTCATCTCTATTTTCATTTCACTAAGTGATCTCTTTCCCTTGATAATGATGTGACAACCTAAGGCTTAGCCCAAGGGAGTACACTGTGTTCTTGAATTATTTCATAAGATTATATAATCATTATAATGGAGATGATTATCCTAAAAGGGTGTGGTTAATATCCCATTTATATACAACTAAAATCTATTTCTATTCTTTTTTTTAATTTTAATTCTGTCTCTTATTATTTATCTATTCACATGATGTAGTTGATGGAATAAATGGATACAAAAAAATAGATTTAGTTTGGTATTATAAGAGGACACACCCTCAACCTATGTTTCCCTACAAACATGATTACAAACGGAGGTGTAATTTAAATTTAATTATACATTAATTATTCTACAATTTATAAATAGAATTATAGAAATTCATTTGGAGAATTGTTTATCGGAATGGTAAAGATAAATTAGAAAAATTAAGGAAAATACTGATAGAACAAAAAACCACTCTAAAAACCCTATTTTTTTCCTTCATAACACATTTTTTTTAGTATTTCATGTTAGCATATGTTTATATTTATTTTATTATATTTTTTCGAAATCATTCAAAATTAATAAACTCAAAAAAAATTCATTTCATTCATATACTAATAATAAAAATAAAAATAAGATGTTTAGGTATGTTAGAATTAGTATGTGAAAAAGTGATATTCTCTTTATGTGAGACGATCATGGTCATACACTTTACTACAATAGGAAAATCTATTTTCTTTTTCCAAGACCTATGAAAGACATTCATTCATTTCCACATTCCCATATTTCTTTTATGTTATCATGAATCATTATCCGTTTTTTTTCTCATTCCATTTGGGCCCCCTGGATATACTGAATTCCCAAATACACTAGACATCTAGTTGTTTTGGGATATAATATTTGTATTAATATCTAAAAAAATCATAAATTAATGTATAATAAAATAATTGTTTAAAATATATCATATCATATGATATTTTATTATTTTTTAGGATTATATCTAGAAAAATAAAGATAAATTCTTAGGGACTAAAATAGAGTTAATATGAAATCCCCAATTTTTTTAAAATTATAGATTACATGGGTTCCAAAAAAAATATCCATATCTGGTTCAAACAAGTTGATGTTTCTCTAGCACATATGTACCTATGGGTGTCAATCGAAAACACCGCATTGAGTTTGACCCAATTGGGAACTAGTGTACACCAATAATCCTTAAGGAACACCATGTTTTATAATCTTATGGAATAATATTTGGTATATTCAAAATCTCATTATGAGCCATTATTTAGGGAACAATAATTCCAATAATTTTCCATTTTATGAAATAGATCATAGAGAACATGGACTGAAGAATAGAAATTCTTAAAATAAGATAAATTTATATTATATAATTTGAATGTTAATGGATTCACATTTATGAATTTAATAGTTTATATATAATCATTTCAATCTATCCTTATTATAGGAAATTCTAAGACATTTGAGGAACTATGTAAACAACCAATGTGGAGAATATTGTGATGAATTTCCAAATGATATGGCCAAAATGATTGGAAATGGAACCACAATATTTGTAATGATACTCACTCTATTAAATAAGGTTTCTAAAACAATCCTGAATTATTATGAATTTCCAAATTCCCCTAAGAAATAACCTTATGAAATTGAAAATTTTATGTGAGAAATGCCTCATACTTTCAATGGATCATCTCAACCCTTAATCATAGAACAATTGATAAAATACATTTTGATGATCATATCCATCCTTAAATGTTCTATAAAATAGGATCTTATATTGGATATTTATAATTTGAAGGGAGAATAATTTCATTAGGGGATGTTTAATCAAGAATATAATGAATAAGGAAGAGATCAAAGTGAATGGGTGGAAGGAGTTCCAAAAAAATACTCTTCAACAATTTTTTTATAACTCTCCAACAAATAGTGTAATGGAATTTACTTCCCCTTTAAAAAATTATTTATTAACATATCACGGTGTACAAGTAAAACATCATAGTTCATGCACAATAAACCACTATCCTTTTCATTACCCCTAAATGAAATATTTAATACCTTTTTTCATGGAAAACCAAGTCTATGAAAATCCCTAGTGAACTCAGACATGGAAGTTATTGAGAATATTTATTGGTGTGACCTTAATGTTTAAAGGGGGATGAGTGAATCTTAAGAGTCTTGCAGGGATATGAAGTATAAAATAGAGTTTATTTTTTGTTCTATGATGGATATATCTAGTGCTGGTATGAAATTTAGACATACCACTTATCATAAGTGTAGAATGATGATCCATAAAATTGCCTAAGGGAAACAAGGAAATGTTGAATGAAAGGAACCCCAGATAGTGACTTCCAATGGGAGAAACCCACCAATACAATGTAAAAGATTAATTATATATCCTACCATTATACTATTTTCCAATAAATACACTACAAGGGATAAGGGCACTATGCATTTTATTCAGTTTTTTCTTCACAATCCATTATCATATATTCAACATGGCCTACATGAAATCTATTCCCACCTTAAATAAGATGTTAAATATCTCTAATAATATTTTCATTTACCTCTAGTTGTAAACATTACAAAAATTACTTCTTTAAATCCATCGGTCTTTTCTTCAATGATATTATTTTCCTTTTCTCTATTATGATTTACTGCAAGTTGTAAATTCATAATGTAAGATTATATTTACTCAATATCAACATCCTTATATTTATTTCTCAAGCCTATTTTGATATCCAAATATAGTCTTATATTCATTCAACAATGTACATTTATAAAAACTCAATCTTCTCTTCAAAATGGGTAATCAATTCCACAAAAATTTAATAAATAAAAATACAATAAGAAAATTTCTTTGATTTAGTTATTCATAATTTTAATTATAATAGTAATTATTTTATAATGGTGATTTTGAGATATGTGAACACTCAAAATTGTTATTAGATCATCTATAATAAAATTTTGATAAGATATTATCATTTCTATCACCTCAAGTGTTGACGAGCATGATCCTAAACATATTGTCATTTATTTTTTGGATGATTTCACTACTATATCATCATTTTCCATGTATTATATGTAAATTAATTACTTATACCATTAAAAAATATTCATCTTTCACATTGGGTAGGTGGGATACCTTATCATCATTTTTTCCTATAGGATATTGCATATTAAATGTTATTGTATAATTATCTCCACATAGATACCCATTGAGTATTATAGTGTCAATATTCTCCCATTTTGTGTATTTTCCCTTTCCCAGCATCATTGAATCACTTTAATTTTTTTTATTTAATGTTTTGGAAGATGTATTATACATTGATGATAGAACTAAAAACTTATAGGCTACTTGAAATATTCACATTATTTTATTTTTGAAAATTAAACATTATTTTTATAAAAAAATCAACAGTTGTGAATCCAAGAAGGGGAGAAACTGTGGGATTTGATATCAATTAAAATGGTTGCATAAGGATGTGTCCACCCTGATAGGGAATTTAATTAGCGTGGGTTGAAATTTTAAAAGTTGAAAATTTTATCACATTGTTACCACTTAACTTGTTTGTGATTAGATTATTCTTTCTCTTCTTTAATATATATTTGGTTGGAGTTAATATTGATATAAAATATCTAAGAAACACAAGAGAACACTAGGATTTATGTTTTTGATTTTACACTCTAAGTATTTCATCATCCCTAGTGTGTGGTGGTTTTTATACCATACATATTGATTCCTTCTTATCATCAAAATGAGGCAAGAGGGTGTGTATGGGATTTAAATCATTATCCCAATACCAAATATGTACAAATATTGGATAAGACATTATATACATTGATATAATAAAATATTAATGTAATATATTTAGTAAACATAACCTTTTATGTATTGAGTCACCCAGAAATATTTAAATTGACCTTCTTCCACATATTTTGTAATCATATGGGCCACCTAACTATCTTCAATATATTATAGAAGAATTTAATAGGATGGATATATCTATAGATCGATCTAATGGATTATTTATTGATATATTATACTATATTTTACTTATTCTATTTGTCCAGTTAAGCGTATAAGAAATAATATTATTATGTAGAACTAGTTCTCATAGTTCATTGGCACTAATAATATTCTTCAATTTTGAAGTTTCTAATCACACTCCTGCTATTCTTTCTTATCATATTTTCATTACAATGATGTTGGAATATATTTTCTTATTATTAAAATGCACATAATTTTCTATATTTAATCCTCTTAAAATATCATTATTTCTAATGAGAAAAATATAGGGTATTCCTTGAATTTGAAAATTAATTGATCTACTCAATTAATTACTTTTGAAGACTCATAAAAATATTTTCTTCTTCTCTCCAATTTATCTATTATTTTTCATTTTCATAAAAAAATGATATCATTTTTTCTTCTAGATATAAATATCACGGGTCCAATTTAATTCACCATCAATATTATAATTTTATATGAAATCATATCTCACCTTTCTGCTCAAAAAATACACTAAATTAATCATCTTCAAAATTTCTATTTAATTTTTTGGACACATAGAGTTTAATTCTTATATGTGAAATTGAATTATCGCAACCACATTTTGAAAATATAAAGTTAAATTACTTCTTTATATATATTCTTATTAATGTAAATTAAAAGAAAAAAACAAATACACAAAATTCATCATCAATTACAAAACATGTTTCCACGACTATAATAATGGACCTTAATGGCACTAAAATTTTCCATTGTCAGTATAAAACAATGACTGACTTCATGAAAACAAATAAGACCCCTATTATTTTAAGCATGAAAGAAAAATATCTAAAAAGGATATTTTATGATAACATTTAAACACGGATAATGAAATGCATTTAACAATGCTTTTATGTAGCACTGATAAAGGGGCCTATATCATCTAAAAAAGTGCTCATAATGGTAAGATTCATCAGGGCTATTTCAAGTGTAGATACATGGACCATTTATCATCACATTGAATAACATGATAATCGATACCTTCATCGGATCCTATGTTAGTGATTATAAAGGGGCGTACTATAGTGTTATATTAAATTAACTGTACACTATGGAAACAAAAAAAATTGGAATAACAAGTTTTAATTTTTGAATATAAATGAAATAAAATTTAAAAAATATATACATTTAAATAAAATATCGTTATTTTAAATTTTTAATTATCAAATATAATGATTAACTAAAAATTATCATAGACTTTCAAAAAACCAGTCCTCATTTGTATTTTTCCACTGACCCCGGATCATCCAATTACAAAACAAACCACACTATCTTGAGAAAAAGAATTTACATTTGTAAGAAATAAATTATTATATTATTAATACTATAAATAAATAAGTATTTAATAATGTTTATGTTTTTATCTAATAACATATACTTATATTTATACCTGCAACACCATGTAACAGATTAATATGTTGTTCATTTTTACATCAGACATGATCCGTGTTCATTTCCAATAATAAACTATGTAAAAATAAAACTAAATAAGTATATTATAAACATGATATTTAAACTAATTAGGTAATAATGGAAATAATTGTGGAAATCAATTTTACCTTGTTTGCATAGTTTTGGCGATGTGATGCTCGTTTAAAACTAAAATGGCACTTATAAATTGAAAATATGCACATCAAGTCATACCAGCCTCATCATGTGTTGGATTTATGTGGGTTAAATACCTACATGTCACTAATGTGTTATGGATCATTATTCTAATGTATAATAACAATCCAAATTCATTTTCATAGTTTGAGTATGCCATATTTTTTTACTGAAAATATGTATTAAAATACAAACACGCGGTTTGAGGCATAACAGTCACATAATGCGTCGGTTTTATGTGAGAGTAATTCCTACACATCACAAATTTATTATTAATTTTTCCCTAGATTATCAAGGCAATATGAATTTTTTTAGGTTTTCCTTGAGTGGCTCACTTTTTGAACTAAAATGACATTTTTAAACTCCTAATGGACACTTTTATCCATAATGACCACATCCTGTATTAGATTGAGGTGTGGATAATTCATATATGTCAATAATGACATACCTATAAGTTTTCTTAATTTACCAAACAATTTGAATTATTTTTCATAGTTTTGAGTATATCACAATTATCATTAATAAAATAATTATTTTCCAATTTAAATAAAAATAAACCCATGTTGTCATACTGATCACCACATATGTCAGATTTAGGTTTGGATTTGTCATACATATAAAAAATTACTTATTTATCATTATAAAAATTTATAAAAATAATTTAAATATTTTTTTTTCATTTTTTGATTATGTCACATTTCTTTTTTCCTAAAAATTCATTTTGAACTGGAATCATGCACTTTGGGCCAAACTGATCACATCGTGATTCAGTTTTATTTGAGACATATTACAACATGTAGAAAAGAAATTATGAATCCTTTTTGTAAATTATCTTGATAAAATTAGTATGTCTTCATAGGATTCAATGAGTGAAACTCTTTTTAAATAAATATCTAAATTTTAATCTAATAACAGACACATTGAGTTATATTGAGAAAATCATGTATCAGATTGAGGTGTGGCTTATTCTAGCACATCATAAATGAAATATAGATCATGTTCCTAATGTGTAAAATTTATACAAATGTTTTTTCTCAGTATTGAGAATGTCACTTGTAATATTCAATAAAATTAATGTATTATTTAAATAAAAAAGATTAACATGGTGTCATATTGGTTGCACTAGTGTCATATTGATGGGTTCATAATTCTTTCACATAAAAATTTCATACGATACATATTTTTAATTTATAAAAATAATATAAATTTGGTTTTTAGTTTTTACCCTGTCACTTGTATTTTTTTATTAAAGGCCATTTTAAACTAAACAAAAAACCCTTTGAGTCATACTAGTCACATTGTGTATCAGTTTATTAGGAGACTAATTCTAATTTTTCAAAAATAAAATATTAATTATTATCCTCGATTTCCATGAATATATATGAATTAATTATCTAATTTCATTGAGTGAAACAATTTTTGAACTAAAAAGTAGATTCTAAATGGATAACTAGAACATTGAGATATATGAGGCACACAATGTATTGGACTAAGATAAATCTATTTCAGGAACATAAAAATCACATATAGATCATTTTCATAATTTATAAAAACAGTATTAATGTGCTTTATCAATTGTGTGTATGAAACATGTTTATTTTGTGAATATTAATCTCAAATTGAAATAAGATGTTTCACTTGGATTCATACCAGTCACCTAATGGGATTGATGTGAGGTAAATTTCTACACATTAAAATTGAATTTTGGATAATTTTACTACAGTTTCAAAACAATCCAAATGTTTCATTCATGTTCTTGATTATGTCACTTGTCTTTTTAACCTAAAATTAAAATCATTTTTAAATAAAAAGACACAGTTTGAGTCATTTCAATGACACCGTGCATAAAATTGAGGTGAGGATAGTTTATACACTTCATTCATGACATATGTATCACTTTAATAAGGTCTAAAAATAATCAAAATATGTTTTATCATTTTTCTGTCTGTCAGTTTTCATTTTTTTAAACATCCTTTTAAACTGAAAACATTCACATTGAGTCATATGGATCACATCATCTATCTGTATTATGTGAAAATGATTCCTAATCGTCCAAAATCATATCTGAGGAATTTTAATGTTTTATCAATATATAAGGATTAGTTTTTCTTTGTTTTCAATTATTTAAAAACTTTTTCAACTAAAATGTCAATTTTAAAATGATAATTGACACCTTGAATTATACCAGGAATATCGAATATAATATTGAGATAAGGGTGATTACTACATATCAAAAATATCTTATGGATCATTTATTATAGATCGTCCCCATGGTCCCATTTCATGACTACCCCAAGCCCGCCACCCGAAGGCCAGAGGCTAGAGACTCGGGCCAAAGGAATCAACTAGCAAGTGGGAGGCATTTACCTGAGTAGAAGTATGTGCACACACATTCCCAAACACATCCCAAAATAGTGAATGGGTAGAAAATGTATACTAAAACAAGACATATTACAATAATACAATTGAAGGCAAGTAAGATAGAATACAAAACAAACAAAAGAAGTGAAACAGAAAAGTACAAAAAAGAGCTCAGATGACCATCGGTGGAAAATCCATCATGACCGTAGGATTAGGGAATGTAATTGAAGATTAATTAGTATATCCAATCCACCTAGACCTCCAAGTCCCCACCAAGACCTAGGCCACCTATATAAATGTCTTCACATCAGTCATTAATGTCCCTCTGAGCAACTCTATCGAAGTGTCAATAATTTGAACTAGGCGCAACACATGCTGGTGAAGCGTATACAAGGGTGAGTATAATAATAATCAGTAGGGGACCCTAAAACACAATGTAAAGGACCCAAATAAATCATCAAAGAAAATCATGAAGCATAATCTCAATGCACAAGACATCTCACAGCAAGTATATTCTATTGTAGTGAAAGTATCATCATCTGTCATATCATCAAAATCCTCGGCTACTAGAGAAATCATCCCCTATCGAGTACAGTGGACCTTCTAGGTCACAAAAAGGCACTTTACACTAACATTGGTCTAATGTGGAACTCATCCATGATAAGTACCATGTGCTAGATGGGTCACGTATAACCGCTCTCCATTGGCTGTCTACATGGTCACACAGAGCCACTTCCCAGTTTGGACGAACTGAGGTACTCCTCTTGTCAAGTTATATGGTTCTTAGAGGTAACACAAAGTCTCTCCCCATGATGGGCATGTTGGGTCACACAGACCAGCTTCCCAATGGGTCATCGTAGAGCAGGCATCAGGTCTCATCCAACAAGTGGGTTCCGTACATAGAAATCATACTAGAACCTATCCTAAATCCATCTATATCATCTAAACATACATTAAAATCACTAAAACGCATTCCAAGATATCTTCCTCTTCATTATGGTCACAAAAATGCAATGAAATCATCAATCTAACACACGATTTTCATGATACGAGTGTTTTACAGGCCAGTGGGATTGTTGTGACGAGGCTATGTTCGACTCGGTCAGACCAACCTAACCAACCCATCTCGGGTGTCCCAAAAACCTCATTTCATTTAGATTGACTTGAACTGACATCATTTGGGTGGGAGTCGGTATGGTCTATCTTGGATAGTGGGCTAGGCCCAATAGTCCTCGCTGGACTCATCTTAGTTTGGTCAGGGGACCAGCTCGCCGGGTTGCTCGGCGGCCCAGCCTGCTAACATGTGTTCAGACTGCTGGCATGGGACATGCCCACTGGGTTCGGGTTCAGCACACTAGTCCATAGGTCCAGCCCACCTGCATGGGTCTCGAACATCCCACTAGGTTGGGGGGGGGGGTGAACTGCTAGACTTTTCCTGGTCCTATAGGGGGCCTCCCACTAGTGGGTCAGCCAGCCAAGACGCTGCAACCAGGTATGTCCATCCGTCTCTACCCAACGGGACACCACGGGGCAACTACATTTAGTCATGGTCAACAGACCTTGGCATGTCTATCTAGTTATGTGGAACACACATGGGCCACCTCTCTTCATGCAACGACCTTCTGGTGTCTTGTTTCCTTCTACTGCAACTGGGCGAAAGGCACTCCAGTTAACCTAGCCACTACCATGGTTGATGGTCCTCCATTCTGAAGAATAGAATGCAGATGGTGCATTTCGCCACCTCCAGTTCCAACGCGGGTGCCGATCCATCAGTGTACTACCTGATTCACTTCAATTCTCTATTCTTCCTATCCCATGCGTTTATTGACTCTGGAGCTCACCCTCCTAGCTACGAATACCTTTATTATATCTTTCCATCACATTGAGGATATTTCTACCATGAACGCACGTTCATAGGTTCTTATCCCTTCATCTTGTTGGCCCGGTCCCCCACGTTAATGGTATATAAAATCATGGGGGAGGTTTTGGGATGTTTGTATAATCATATAAATTGATAATCATAATCATGAATAAAAAATCCCCCAATAATGTCTCCCTCCCATTTAAACAAACAAACCGTGGATCAACCTGTTCATTGGATAATTGAATTTAATGTTTCTAGAAATAGATGAACGAGGTAGATATTTGAAATAAAACTCAAACCCCTACCTCATTGTGATATTTAAAGGGGTCGAAATTTCTTCTCTGCTTAAATATTCTTGAGGTGTCAAACATGTTGACATTTTTTGGTGTTCGTTCATCAATGGAGAGAATGATATCTTGGAGGTGAACCGGAGGATTCTCTCCGATTAATTATCTATCATCTCAAATGAAAATATACTAAAAGGAATTTTTTTTCCTTATTTCAGTTATGTTGTTTCATTAGTGAAACAACATACCCTTCTTCCTCCCATAATTTATTCTCTATGTTATGTGATACAAACAATCAATAGGCCACATTAATATTCCCTGTCACCGCTTTGTCATTCCACCACGGTGACATTGTATTCCGCTCAATGGCTGAGAATGAATATAAAATAACATTTTATGTTATTTTATTATTTTTCTCAAAATTCCACAAATATTACTTTTCCACTCTTCCCTTGTTGGCCGATTTTATGTCATTTAAGGGTGAATCTTTGGACATAGAGTTCAATGGTGCCCCTAGGATTTTAAATTGGGCACTAGTTCAAATGATATAGAATATCGCTCACACGTTTAAGGAATGTATGATACAAAAAGATCAAAATTTTATTCCTGGCTCTCTGGGCATTGGAATCATGTACCATCAAATTTCATGGTCTCAAAATAATTCCATATAAATAAAAAAATTAAATTCCAATTCTGAGTCATTACATTCTCCCCCTTAGAGGATTTACATTTCCAAGATCCTAAACAAATAATCTAATAAAATAAATGTGGTTCTAAGCACAAATCTGATCCTCCTACTTCCATGTGATACCCTTCATATTACCATGCTTTCATCGAACTCGAACATGTGGAATCGACCATCCATGATTGACATGCTCCTGTAGATCAACTATTCCTACCAAGAACAACACAAATGTCACCACATCATTAATGTATATATCTTCCTAGATGATGAAATGTGATGGGTACTTGATGTATCACCTCAGTTGTGATACATGGAAAAGTTCATGCACTCGGTGCATCTGGGTGAGAATGGAAACGCGGTACACCACCACTCCAACTCTGGTCAGGATCTGAAAAGGTCGGATGATCCGCAAAAATAGTTTTTCACCAAAACAAATATTTGCAATCCTCGTCGAGCTAGGACCTAAAGAAAAATATGATCTCCTTCCTCAAACTCCACAATTATCTATCTCCTATAGTCATAATACTTATGCCTCCTCCATGTAGTCCACATACTCTTATGGATGATCCACAAATTCATGGTGGTATCAAGTACCAATTCTGGACCCATGAGTGTTGACTCCCCTAATTATATCTTGCATATGGGTGATCTGTAAGGATGCCCATACAAGGCCAAAAATGGTGCCATTCAAATGGGGGAGTGATAGTTGTTTTTTATTCAAAGTACACCAGTGGGAGGTGGACTTCCCAAATACAAACAATTTCAAGTACAGAAGCACAAATTATGTCCTCCAGGTTCGGTATTGTCTACTCCATTTGAACATTACTCTTGGGATTAAAAGACGTGCTCATGAGGAGGTTCTTCCTAAATGCCTAGATAAATCCCTTCCATAGATGATATGCAAAGCTTGCATCACGGTATGAGAAAATAGTCGAAGGCACCATTATGAGCAATAATATCTTCTGGATGTACAGGCATCACATTACCTATACCGGTCCCTACTCCTAGATGGGTAGGAAGTGAGATGATATGATGAGTCGGTCAATGATCGCCCAAATAGAGTTGTGGCCCCTAGATGTACATTGTAAACCCGTCACAATGTCCATCAAGATAGCATCCCAATTATACTCTGGTACCTTGAGTGTTAGGATTGAGGCTACTAGAACCTAATGTCTGGCCTTTACTTTCTGACTAGTGAGACATTGTCAAATGAACTTGGCAACTTCTCTCTTCATCCCCGACCATCAGTACTGATGTCGGAGGTCATGGTATATCTTCGACGCCCCAAGATGTTCCTCCAAATAGGGAATATGGAAGAACCTCAACACCTCCTCCCACAACGTCACTAGTACTACAGTGCATCCACTGAAAAGTATGGTGTGATCCCCACCTATCAAAAATCTGTCAATAGACCATTTAGAGGATCACTAACCACATTTAGCCTCATATCAACATCCTCTAGTTGTGACTCCATGACTCACTATATGAGTGGGGTATTAAAATTCATTGACTTAAGGTAAGATCCTCCATCGCTATCAACAAACAATATCTATGTCATGGATAACTTCTATGTGTCCTCACTTAGTAGCTACAAACCTCTCCTCCCATTGAGTGCATCTTCCACCACATACCCCTTCTCGTGATTATAGAATATCTCAAATAAATATACCTAGGGGAACTCTAGACACCTCCTATATCTTAGTTTCAGGTCCATGTTGAAGATGATATACGTGAGACTCTTGTTGTTGGAGTAAACTGTAAACTACTTTCCCATCAAGTAGTGTCGCCAAATCATAATGGAAAACACCATTTTTTATAACTCTAGGTCATGGGTCACATAGTTGTTCTCATGTTGTCTCAACTTTCATGAGTTTTAAGAAATCACAACTCAATATTGCATCAGGAAACAATCCACTCCAAACACTGATGCATCACAGAATACTATGTACTCAATACTCTCCTTCGGTTGTATCATGTTGGGTGGACTAGTCAGTATCTAGCCTAGCTCCTGGAAATTCATTTGGAATTTTTCCATTCACACGAAGGGATTTTAATTCCATTTTAATGTTGATAAGGGTGATTATATGGTGAAAAAATTAGGTATGGACCTCTGATATTTACTAGCCAACCCTAATAATCTCCACGCCTCAGTCACACTATTGGGTGGCTCCTAAGAAATCATTGCCTCTATATTCACTATATCTACTACAACTATAGCATCTGAGATGAAATGTCCTAGAAAGTGAACCTATAGCTTCCATAACTAGAACTTTGAAAGCTTACCATAAAGCTTCTACTATTAGATATTATCCAGGACTATCCGCAAGTTCGTAGTGTGATCCTCCTCCGACGATGAGTACAACAAGAAGTCATTAATGAAGAACACGGTGAACCGATCATGTTAAGGCTGGAAAATCATATTCATGAAGCCCATGAACACTTCTGGGTTGGTTGACACACAAAAAGGCATCATCAATAACTCATAGTTGACTTATTGCCATGATTAGGCTGTATTCAGTACATCCACTTCACACAACCAAAGCTGTTGGTAGCCCAATCTGAGGTCTATCAGTTAGAACCACTTCACTCCATTTAGCTGGTTGAATAGGTTTGCCATTCTTGTATGTGGATAGGTGTTCTTCACAGTCATCGGGTTCAGTCATTTGAAGTCCACACACAACATCAAACTTCTGTCTTCCTTCTTGGTTAAATCCACTAGGGTTTCCCAGGGTGAAACATGGGGGCTTAAGAACCCCTTCTCCTACAAGTCCCCTAGCTATAATGTCAGCTTGTGAAGCTCCATAAGAGTCATATGATATTCTGGTGATGATATCAGTGCCGAATTTGGGTAAAGGTTGATGTAAATTCTACCTAAATATGGTGTGGTAGTCTCGGAGCATCCCTAGAGAAAACATCATCATACTCATCCCCCAATACAGGTAAGTGTAGACTCCTCTAGTCCACAACATTTAGGTTGAGGCTATCCAACAAGTGAGTGAATGGCTGCACCATCCTCCGAGTGAGTCTTTCATGCACTGCAAGGGTTTACTTCTCATCGGTGAAGGAAAATCGGGTCTCGTCCCTATAGACACACTGCACTGTACACCTAGATTAGTCGATCTGGGAATGGAATGTGGATAGAAATTCCATAAACAATATGACATTTTAAGGCTTCAACACTACTACTACAAGGCATCCATTTGAAGATCTCACCTCCTAGATTAATCATAAACTGCATGAACATTTGTGTAATCATCGAATCCCATCCTGTAGGAGTATATAGATATAAGTATAATGCCAAAAGTTCTACTAGAATATCTGCGCTCTGAATAAGAGTCATGGTAAAGAAGTAGTGACTAGAACCTTTATCTATAAGAACTAAAACTATGGTGGATAAAACATAGATCGTACCTCAGATCATATCTGGTGTTCCATGGTTATATGCCTCTACTGCCTGGAGCTGAGCTTGCCCCTACCTGCCTACTTCCTAAGGACGGGGTGGGTCACCTGCGGGTGGTGGTAGTAACACATCAAACGGTCACCCGCCGCATGCTGCTCAAACAGATCCCCTAACACATATTCCACCATGCAGACCCCCTAGCTCAAACCGCTGCCACTTACTTGGTAGTCCCTCGACCGTTTGTTGTTCATCTATACAAATGTTCAGGTAGTCACATGTCATGTGTCCCTACCCGCTGTATGAAATGTACTACCTTACTCCATACTAACTCCCCGGGACTGGGAGCCCCGCACTAACAACCCAGAGTCCTAGGGTCATCCTATAAATGACCTGGTCCTCTTGGTCCCCTATGTCTATTGGCTATTGCATGCCAAACACTCAATTACCTTGGGACTACTGGGGGATATAGGTGTCAGCACTTACTCCGCAATGAAACTCGCTATATGAAGGGATCTCTCTAACACCCCAACCTTGTTCGGGATGCAGAGAGACAACATTGATGCCCTAATTTCCCTCCTCAATCCTTGTTTAATGGTTTGATCCCTAAAAAGGGTCTCACACCATGTCTTTGGAATAACGAGATAGCTCATTGAACATCACTAAGTACTCAGCTACCACCATGATGATGGTAAAGTGTCCCCTGAATGAGCACCGAGCACATCGTTTTGGGAAAAAACACCTCCCTAAAATATCGCTAAAATTATGCCCAGGTAAGGGTCTCCTCATCATGTTTCTTGGTGGTAAAACTCTACCATACCCCTACTGAGCCTTGGATAAGTCTCTCTTCCAAGATAACCTTCTGGTCAGGTGGTGTCCTAACTAGGTGGAAGAACCACATCACAACCACTAGCAAGTCCTCAGCGACTGAAGGTTTTATCACTCCCCTGAAACTGTGAGGTCTCTACCTCTAAAACTCATGTAGGGAACTGAGCCAACAGACGTCCTCTTCCAGAACCGCCAGAAGTAGATGCTGACCATCTGGTGGTGGTAGCACTGTTGATTACCCTCGTGGGGCCATAACTAGAATAGGTCCCTGAAAATACACCTTGTTGATATGAAGGTTGTCCTAACATCCTCATATTGGGTTCTTAGTTGGTCGTCCTCAGGGAGGCATCCTGAGATAGAACAAGATGTACCATAGAGAGAAGGTTATAGCTGGTGGGATGAATCTTATAAAAAATAACACAGTATACACTTATGTAACCAATATTTTCATGTAATGATCCAAAAAGTATTATTCATGGTCCTGGTGTATGGATACGTCGGTCATCACACCCATACTTGACTCCCCAAATCTAAAAGTCATAGTTGCAACACATAACATAGTATCCCCAAAACACTAGAGACTCTCATACGTTTTGGTAGTATCAACTTCCCTTTCATACCCCTTTTTCACGACCAATCCTCCAGGGTCCATGTGTTGATTACTCCAAGACCACCCCCCAAAGTCTAGATGCTGGAGAATATCATTGATGGCTTCAACCTTATGGTGGGAGGAATTTTCCTGAGTACTTGTATGCACACACACACCCAACCACGTCTCAACACACTTAATGGGGAAAACTTGTTTACTATAAAAAGGCGGAGTACCCAAATAAAACTGAAATCAAGTGGGCTAGAATACAAACTCAACAAAAGAACTGAAACAACAATGTACAAAAAGAAGCCCAGATCTCCATCCATAGAATACCCTACAGGATCATAATTGTAAGGAAGATACTCGAATCAGATTCGGTATCTCTCGTTAGCCTGGTCCTACTAGGAAACACTTGGTCCTATGCCACCAAGTCCACTTTTCTAGAATCTGTTAGTGTAGTCCCTCTGAATACCTATGCTGAAGCGTCGATTACATGCATCAGACACAACATTTGTGGAAAAAGCCTGTGCATGGGTGAGTATAACAATACCCATTAAGGGACCCCAAAACACAAATGCATGACCTCAATAAAATCCTCAATGAAAATCATGAATAAAAATCACGAAGAAAAATGCATCTCATTCCTGTTATATTATAGGGTTATGATAGTGGCATCATCAGTCTCATCATTAAACTCCTCAGCTACTGGAGAACACCTCCTATATCTATTATGATGGGCGTTCTTGGTCACAAAAGGTCACATCCTAATATACTTGTTTAGTTTTAGTACTCATCTGTGATGAGTAACATGGGTATGTTGGGTCAAACATATATGCTCCCCACTGTGGGCCTACCGAGTAACCCAGATCCTATATCCACCATGGCCATACATAGGTAATCCTACTATCGAGTACAATGGATTCTCGAGGTCACAAAGATCTTCTCCCCACTATGTCCCTAACGGTTCATAGAGAGCCACTTCCCAATAGGACATTGTATTGCAGTTATCTGTTCTTAGTCCACCAAAGGGTTTTATATGTTGCGTGCTTTGGAGAATCGCTCTTCAAGCCATCTTTCACCTCTCAACATCCATGAAAGACAAAAAAATATCCTTCCAAAATAACTTCCTCATCAAGAGGGTCCCAACTCCATAATAATCTCATCAATAGGACACATGGTTTGCATGATATAAGTGTTTTAGTAACTAGGGTATCAGTTATGAAGGGGACTGTATGACCGATTCGGGCCGACCCGACCAACCCAACCCGAGGTCCGCACACACCCTGTTCATTTTAAAGGAACTGATCTGGCCTGCTTTGGGTCAGAGTCAGTATAGTAATTCCTGGCCAGTGGGCCCGACCCAATAGGCATCGCTGGACTCGGCCCGGTTTGGTCAGGGGTCGCCTACTGCGTTTCCCAATGACCATGTCTTTTCAGGCCTATCCCAAAAGATTCATGTCATCCCTACTAGTGTGGGACCATACCTCTGGGTTCGGTTCGGGCCTGTTGGGCTGGATGTGTGACCCTCCATCCCTATCCTAGTCTGTCCGGCAGAGGACTCATGCTAGGTCACCCGGTCAGGACACGACAACCATCCTCATTCGGTCCACTTGGCTCTGAGAGACTCCACGAGACCTCCACCTCTAGCTGTGATCGAAGGACCGTGGCTTGTCTATCTAGTCTGGTGGCTTAGATGCAGCCTCCTCCCTTTAAACAGTGCCCAATTGGAATGATGTTTCCTATCGCCTTGTCCAGATGGCTGCGACTCCCTAGTGTTGTAGTGTGTCGCTCAATCCTGCCGCTGACATGGCCAGAGGTCCTCCATCCCACTAATCATCACAATTATAGATCATGCCGCCATCGTCGTCGGTGCGGGCACAACACACGATTCTTCGGTGGACCACCAAATGCACTCTAGTGGTTCGTTCATCACACCACCTGCGTCTGTGGCCCCCTAAGGTCACCATCTTTACAATGAAGAACTTGATTCAATATTATCATCACATAAAGTGTTTTTTCACCAATAAATCACAATAAGAGGTGATTTGGACTAGTTTGTGTCATCTTGGACACTTCGGGTTAGTGGTTTAAAAAATTATGTGGAGGTTCAGTGGTATTTTCCAATCATATAAATGATAAAATTATTCTTTGATAACAAATATCCATGAAAAGTCACCCTCCTATATAAACTCAGGAACTGTATATCAACAAGTTCGTTGGTTGATCCAAGTTTCTTCTTTTTTAGACAGAGAGTAATGGGGAAGAACATTGAATTAAAACACAAACCCCTACCACTTTTATATTTGATGACATAAAGTTCATCCTCGAAAATTCAAGGCATCGACTTCGCTTCCTAGATCCGATCTTTGAGTCTCGTCGAAGATGTTTGCATTTATTAATCGATGGAGGTAAATAACTGATTAGGGTGGATCAGAGGATTCCCACCGAATAAGTCACTATCAGATCCAACACCAAAAAATTAAAGGGAAACGTGTCTTAGCATTTTTTTTACACTGCGACATGGCATCGTTACATAGTTTCTTTTATGAAACAACATCGTGGTTACATTTCTTTTGTTGTTTTGCTTGGTTGCGTAGTATGGAAAATAAATGAGATTAATTAATACTCCTATGTCACTTATTCATCGCTGCACCACAATGCAATTGTCTACCACTCAATGGATGAGAAGGAATATAAAACATATTTTTACGTTATTTTTTAATTTTTCTCAAAAATCCGGAAAAATAACTTTTTCGATGAGCCCTTGCGGACCGATGATAAGTACATTATAGGAGAATCACAGTGCTATGATATCAAAAGATCCATCCTATTTTTAATCCATGAATTGGTTTAAATGATATAAAATCTAGCTCATACATTTACTGACCGTACATTAAAAAATGTTCAAAATTCATTTTCGGACTCTCTATGCCTCAAAATCACATGCCGTCAAATTTAGGGGTCTCTAAATAATTCCATATAATTATACACAATTATACGGATATTCTGAGACATTAAATTATTTTTTCAAAATAATCATATCATTATAAATTCATTTTATAGGTTTTGAGTATTCCAATGTACCTTTTTACTAAAATGAATGTCAATTTTAAATTAGAAGACACAATTGGAGTCATACCCATCACACTATGTATCATATTGAGGTGTTCCTAATTCCCACCCATCATTAATGACTTATGATTATTTTCATAATTTATCAAAATAATATGAATCTATCTGATTGGTTTTGAGTACGCTGCTTGTCTTTTTTACTAAAATTAATGTCAATTTTAAATAAAAACGCACACTGGGAGAAATTCTGGTCACAACATAAATCATATTATGGTGTGGATGAATATTAATCATCACAAATGACATATGGATCATTTTTATAAATTTCAAAACATTGTGATTTCATTTTAATTTATTTGAGAATGTCCCATTTGTTTTTTACAAAAAATTAATGTCATTTATTAAGGTTATGAATTAGTCTCACATCAATCAATATGTAATTAGTGATGTTTTTGATTTAGTCTCACAAAAAACTAATTATTTTTCATTATTTTGACTATTTGAAATATGTTCTAAAATAAAATGAATCTTTGGTATCTAGAACACATAATTGGAGTCATAATGACCCCATCAAGTTTCAGATTGGTAGCTGTCAATTCTAACACATGAAAAATAAATTTTTGATCAATTTTCTAATGTTAAAAAATAATCAGATATTTTTTTCATGTTTTTGACTACATGATGTATATATTAAATTAATATGAAAAATTTTATAGAATTCCTATAACTAGAGTCCTGCCAATCTCATCATGTGTTATATTGGCATGTGATCAAATATTACACATGAAAAATAAATTATGCATAATTTTCCAAATATATTAATAGAATATGGGATCGTTTTATCAGTTTTAGACATGTGACATATGGTTTTAACTAATGTGTAAATTTAAGAAAATAATATACATATAAATATGTTTTTTATTTAGTATAAAAGTAGAAAAAATGATTTCAAAATTAACTCAATAATTAGAAAGATGTTACTTATTCGTGATTTCATTATACATTTCAATAACATGCATTCTAAAAATTCATTTATAATCTAATGTATTTCCTCAATTATTATTTTCTATGGGAAATCGATAAAAAATAATATATAAGAATTTTGATACTAATTATTAATACTCTAAATATATTTATATGGGAATAACATGTTCTAGATCACATATATAGTAGGTAATCACATCAATTCTTTTTCTGCAAGCATTATGAAACCATGTACTCTCCCAGCTCATCTACAATAATTTCAATTCTTCTTTTGAGTAAAAATGTAATTGGAAATCATGGTATTCATGATAGAATAAAGATAAAAACCAATTAATAAATATTTTTAATGTAATTATAACTACATTCAGAAATTAACTATTTGGGGATACTGGTCTTTTCATGGTTTATTATCTATCTCATAAATTTAAAAACATAGTTTCCACAATCGTTGATAATATATAAATTCATATAGTTCGGTATCATCAGAAAATATATTTTTTCAAAATATGATTTTATAGTTAAATATTTCTAAAAAATCATTATTTTTTCCAAATCATGAAATCTATAGACTTCTTATATTATTTCAAAGAATTCTTACCATGGTTTATCATATATTTAGTGATGGCCCAATCATAACAAAATTATTGTTAAAACACATAATAAAACTTATAAATAAATTTTTATATAAAAAATTCTTATAGCATGGAATTATAAATACACAATACATATAATTTGTGGTCTATTTGTTGGATATCCATATAGTGGATCCCCAAAAAAATTATTTAGGGTATCCAGATTGATTATGATCGACATTCAGTGCATTATAAGAAAAAAATAGATAATGAAAAATAATAATCTATTATATGTGATTATACTGCAGAGTATTACCCAAGTATTATATGAATCAATTATTTTCATCCAAAGGGTTTTTTTGAAACACATATTTTAGCACATATTTTTTATTATCAATTTCTTCTTTATCTAATAAGGTTTGTTTCATTGAAATGATATATGGTTTAATGACTCCAAATCATGTATTGCATGGTTTCCTCTTTATACGGTAGTAATATAAATATATTTATAAAATATGAGTAGTAATTGGCATTAATGAACATATTGTATCATTTTTTACTAGACCTATTATGAAAATGTACCTTATGTATGTATTCACAACTGAGATTCACAACCATTAAAACATGAGAATAATTTTTATACTCTCAAGACCAATAACGTATGTAATGAAAGTTCCCATTATTTCATATTCATATGGTATGTAATGTATATTCCCATCATTAAATGTGTTCTATGAATGAATTTGTAATGATGAAAAAAATTAGTTGAATAGGAAGGTAGAAGGTACTCCCGATAGGTCCATTAGTTTTCATTGATAATTCACTAGATTTTCACGAACTGTAATTTTATTTCCTCATATCTTTATACATTTATAAACTCATACCTCACGTCAGGACTTCTTTAATACACAATAATAGATTTTTCAATAGAAAAAATATGTTTAATATATAACTCATGTATATTTATAATATTTTAAGTCCATACAATGAATGTTACTAGTATCATTTCCTTTTTTTATTATCAATATCATTATGTAGAATACGCAACTCAATAGTTGTCTCTTAGGCTTCTTAAATCGCCAGTATCATGTTATCATTTGGGGTTTATTTATTTATTATCATGTCTTCTGGGATATTATACCCCCTAAACCATCAAAAAATGGCAATGTGTGGGTTTTTTTGATTGAAATCACATAAAAACTCAAAATAGTGTCCCCCTGAGTAACACTTACCGGTGCCTCGTGATGGAGACCACAAGTACTCAAGAGCTTCCTCAAACACCATAGGTTATTAACTAGTTGCGAGGTCCATGGGAGCCTCTAGGTGGATACTATTCCCTCACATCTCAATGTTAACACAATACCAAACAATAAATTACAAATGGATGAAACTTAAATAATAAATAATCAACATTTGAAATAATGGTAATAAACCATGCAAGAGAAATCATGAACTAGTGGAAGCTGAATGATCAATAATAGACCCAAAATTGATGATCATGGTAAATCATGGATCTTTACAAAATTATTACTTCAGATATGGGTATACTATCTTATAAAAAATTATATGCAAAAATAAAGAAAATATCAAACACTACAATAATGAGAATATTAGGCATATGATCAGTACTCTTCCCCATTCTCCGTATTATATGTTTAAATAATGCATTAGATGTTTCATCTTTCATTTATTAATACATATAATTATGAAGTCTTCATAGGTAACATAGGAGGACCAAATAGGGTGTGATGTACAATCTCATTAGGCCACATCCAACAGTGTCTAGTTCAATCCATTTCATGAAATAAAAATAAGAATATTTTTCAACAAATTATAAATGATGGGAAACAACTAATTAAATAAATAAATACATTTCTATGTTTTTCTAAATGGAAACTTGATTGATACCACATAGTTCGTCCTACTATGGATGTCTGAATGAAGGTACCTATACATGTAATAATGTATAAACATGGGCTTCAGGAAGTTAATTAGAAGAGCGGTTTACCCAATGCTTTTGATTTTTCTTGATGGACGCATCCCTACAATGATACTAAAATAGGCTAAAAATTTAAATACGAGGAATCATAAGTGATGAAATTATGAAATCTATAAAATATAAAAATGTACTCTTTAGCCCCCCAATGGAAATCTATAGATATTCCCAAGGGTTATTACAGGAGCCTCTGGTATTACTAATGCCATCGAGACCATTCAGTGAAACTGATAAAGCCTTCCCTTGAATCATTCAAAGCATCGTCAACTCTGAGTCCAAACTATTTATCACACATAGGGGATTGGGTATCACCTGAGACATTTTGTATACATCATGCCAATGATCCCATACATAGATTGACATATTATTCCTCATGATATGCTTCAATGGGGCAACCAGCACGTCTTGGCACCCAGTTTGTAAAACCATGCGCAAACATTGCGAAATTACACAAACATGGGGGTTTTCCATCCTGTACGGTCGTGCACCTTGGCTCTCACAATTACAGAAAAACTGTGAGGGACCTAGCACCCCACTGTCTGTAACCACACAATTTGGGGAAACCTTGAGGGCTAGGTTATATGGTTTATACTAACCGTGCGGCCCAGTCTAACTCATATAACATTGGGACTGCAGGCACCAAATGATCTCTGGACGCCCCCAGGATAGGTCTATATCCCATACAGAACATTTAAATGTCTATGAAACGTAATAAAATATGAAAATGACCAGGATAAACCATTAGGAAAAGGCGGGACATTACAACCTCAAAACCATAAGTCAACTCATCCATGAGAAACCCTTCTAATGTTGGATAGACGTTATTTGAGAAAAGTTATTCCCACTGCACATGTACATCGACCTCCGACTACCAGGTCTCATCCAGTATAGGTTCATGATTCCATAGGACCCAAACCAGAGGAAATAACCTGCCTCATATAGACTGTGTTCTCCCGTCGACAATACGTATCAGATTCTCCTTGAAAGATGCATCTGCTTCTAACATGATATCCTCAGGGTCAAATGAACTACATGGGTCAGAAATCAGTACAACAAAATGAATTATTGGTATGATCTTAGGCCCATAACAAATAGTCCATAAAAATGAGGTATTTTTGATGGTCAATCACAAATACCTTTGGCGTGCCAAGCACGCTTTTGTGCAGGAAGAGTATTTGTGACGGGGACTAAACCCCCGTCAGAAATACCCCTTCATAGATTTCTCTTATTTGAGTCATGGGAGGATCCCCATCACAAATAAAATGTCAATATGAAATTATTTGTGACATGCTATCACATATAATATTTCTCCATGATAGTATTTGTGGCGGACCCTGTCACCTAAAATACTATTTACAATGGCCTGTCGGAAATACTTTTTCGGAATGATGGTATTTGTGAAGGGGCCTATCATAAAAACTATTTTTACCACCGCCTCAATTAATATATTCAAATCCATTTACGACGGGTCCCGTCACAAATGATCTAACCTATATATAGGCTCCTCACGTTTTTCCAAATTTCTCAATTCTCTTCTGTCCTCTCTTCTTCTCTTATCTCATATTTCTCTCTTATGTTTTTGCAAACGTTTAAAATTTATAAAGGACTAATATTTAGGACAAGAATCCAACAAATGATACAGTATGAATGTATTTTTTTCGCATTTATTTATTGTGAATACAATTTATGTTATAATATAAATAATAATAATTAATTAATTATAATTAAATTAAATTAGGATTCGATAGTTGTGTTTTCTATTATTTATTTGTAAAAATATATTGTTTCATTTAAATTTAATATTTTCTTTTAAAAGTAAAAAGTATTTATTTTTAATAATTTGGTTCACTTAACATTAATATACAATAATTACATGCAATTATTTTAAATTAGTATAAATTAGTAGTAATTAGTAGTAAATAATGTTAATTAGTTTTAATTAGTGATGATTAGTAATAATTAGACATAATTATTAATAATTATTAAAAAATTATAAAAAAATTTAATAAATAGTAATAACTAGTAATGATTTTCAGTAATTACAACTAATTATTTATAATTAGTATTAATTAGTTATAAATAGTGTGCATAGTAATAATTAGGAATAAATTGTGGTTACAAGTAATAATTAGTAATAAATAGTAATAACAAGTAATTAATCATAATAGATATTAATAAATAGTAATAATTAGTAATAAATAGTAATAAATAGTAATAAACAGTAATCGGTAAAAATAAATAGTAATAAACTGAAATAATTTGTAATAATTAGAAATAAAAAAAACTAGTAATGAACAAGTATAAATAAAAATAAATATGAATAATTAGAAATAAATGTGATCAATTATTAATAAATACAAATAATTTGTAATAAATACAAGTAATTTTTAATAATTAAGAATAATTAGTAAATAATAGACGTAATGGGTAATTAATATAAATAATTATTAATAAATCGAAATAAGTTATAATAATTTGTAATAATTTGTAATAATTAGTAACAATTAAGAATAATTAGAAATAATTAGGTATAGAGAGAAATTATAATGAAAAAATAGTAATATTTAGGAATAAATAGTAATAATAAGTTATAAACAGAAATAAAAATAAATAAATTTGAATTGATAGAAATAAATATGAATAAATATAAATTCATTGGAGTGAATAGTAATAAATATTTATAATTAGAAATAATTAGCAATAATTAGTAATTATTAGAAATAATTAGTAATAAAAAATAATAATTAGGAATAATTTTTGACAATTATTAATAATTATCATTAATTAATAATAATTTCAAATAATTACTAATAATTAGTAATAAATAGTGTTAATTTGTAATAATATGCAATAATTAGTAATAATTAGTAATAGTTAGTATTTATTTTTAATAATTAGTAATAATTAATACGAATTGGTAATGAATAGTAATAATTAGTTATAAATAGTAATAAATATAAATAAAGAGTAATAATGTGCAATAAAATGTCATAAATAGTAATAATTACAAATTAATCTGTATAAGTTGTAATAAATAGTAATAATTTGTAGTAGTTATTAATAATTAGTAATAAATAGTGAAAAATAAAAACAATTAGAAATAAATAGATATAAATAGAAATAAATTGTAATAAATAATAATTGGTAATAAATAGTAATAAGTAATAATAAATAGTAATAAATAATAATAATTAGAAATAATTTGTAATTATTAGAAATATATTTAAATACATATGAATAAATATGACTATTAAGAAAGAAATATTAATAATGAATAATAAATATGAATAGTTAGTAATAAGTATGAATAGTTAGTAATAAATTGGTATAATTCGTAATAAATAGGAATAATTGATTGTCAGTAAGAATAATTGGTAACAAATTTTAATAATTAGTAATAATTGGTAATAATTTGTAATAAAAAGAAATAATTTGCAAAAAAATGGATTAAATATTTATAATTTTTAATAAATAAAAATAATTAGTAAAAATAGTAATAAATAGTAATAATTATTAAAATATATGAATAAATATTAATAATTATTAATAACTAGTAATAAATTCTAAAAATAGTAATAATTATTAATAATTATAATAATTAGTAAAATTTAGTAATAATTATTAATAATTATTAATAAGTAGTAGTAAATTTCAGAAATTAGAAATAATTAGTAATAATTAATAATAATTTGTGACAATAATTACTAATTAATAAAAAATTGTAAAAATATGTCCTAAATAGCGGTAATTAGTAATAAATAGTTGTAATTAGGGATAAATAGTAATGCTTCGTAATAATTAGTAATAATCAGTAAACATTATTAATATTTATTATATATTAAAATTAATTTGTAATGATTAGAAATAAATAATAAAAATTACTAAAAAATAGGAATAAATTGGAAGATACATGAATAGATAACAGTAATTAGTAATAAATAGTACCAAATAATGGTAATTAGTAATGAAAAAGAATAAATTGTTTCAATTATTAATAAATAGAAATAAATAGTGATGAATGATTATAATTCGAAACATGTAGAAATAAATAGCAGTAATTATTAATAATTATTAATAAATAGTATTAACTAGAAATAATTAGAAATAAATAGTAATTAATATTGATATATATTTATAATTACTAATAATTATTATTATTTAGTATTATTTTGTAACAAATAGAAATAATATGAATTAAATGTAAATTTTCTCAATACATATTAATAAATAGTAAGAATATGTTTTAATTAGTAATAATTAGTAATAATTAGTAAAAAATTGTAATAATTAGCAATAATTAGCAATAAAGAGTATTAATATCTAATAACTAGTAATAATTATAAATAAATAGAAATATATACTAATTAAAAGTAATTAATAGTGAAAATAGTAATAAGTAGTAACTTGTATTAATAAATATTAATTAAGAGTAAAAATAGTAATAAATTTTAAAAAATGTATAATATTAATATAATTATCAATAAAATATTGAGTAAATAGTGTTAATTAGCGATAATTGGCTATAATTATCACTAAATATTAATAATTTGTATTAATTTTTAATAAATTGTAATATTTTGTAATAAATTGAAATAATTAGTAATAAATTTTAATTATTGGTAATAATTGGTAATGAGTAGTAATAATTACTAATAAATATTAATTAATAGAATTAAATATTAATAAATAGTAATAATTAGTATTAATTAGTATTAATTAGTAATAAAGAGTAATTATTATTAATAAATAGTAATAATTAGTTATAATTAGTAATAATTAGTTATAAATATTAATAACTAGTAATAATGATGAATAATTTACAAATAATTAGTAAAAAATAGTAATAGTAGTGAATAATTAGTGAAAATGATTAATAATTAGAGAAATAACTAATAATAATTTCCAATAAATACTAATAAATAGGATTACAAAACAGTAATTAACAAAAATATTTTTCTTCTTTTTGGATCATTTTTAATAATATGAAATTAATAATAAAAAATTAATTATTTACTATTTTTATATAAAAATTGAATAAGGACGTCAGTAATAGCCATTATTAGATGATCTCCCTTGGATAAATCGTTTCATGAATCAAAAACATTATTGTAGATATATTATATATATTTAGGGTGCTGAAACATTCTTATCATTTGCATCATCAATAGAATTTTTTTTTGGAAGGGACTATTAAGTTTCTCTATGGGAAATGTGATATGGGGATGGTTAACACATTTTATAATGTTGGGGGTCAAATATTTCATTTTTTTCGAACATATTTTTTTTGTATCAACATGGTTAATATAGTTCTGAAGAAGATACAAATAATTTTGTTCCAGATCCACCACTGTATCAGAATTAAGAATATGATGTGGAAGGTCCATCTTATAAACAAACTGAAACTCATAATGATATTTATTTATCTCCTAATTTAGAACCATGTCAATTTTATGATTTATTATAATCCACTGATTATTCCTTATATCCATGTTTCATGATTAGAATATTTGAAGCGGTTATCATAGGATTTATGTATCTTTAATAGATTGCAACTTATATTATTATGAAAATGACTTCTTGGATTATTGTCCAATATATGGAAAATCGAGGAATAGAGTGTCTCAAATGGGGAAGTATGGTTTGATTCCAATAATATATTTGTTGTATTTCCCTCTTACACCCCGATTTCTACATTTATTTACATCTCAGAACAAATTATCATTGATGTCAGGCACAAAACGGATATTTCAACCTGTAATGATTAAATCATCCCTCTGATGGCCATTCATGGAATTGTTTTGACCATATACATCCACTTTTTCTTGAGATTCTGGAAATGTGTGATGAGGTATTTATATTGATGTTTTTTTCATTTAGATCTTACCGTAGATAATATTCTTATTGGTATGTATTTATAACTCCATATAATTAATCTCTTTTGATATTGATGAAGGATCCATATTTAATTTTTAAGATTTTAAATCCATGTCATCTAAAAAAATAATATTGATATGTATTTTAAAAAATGACAATGGATTTAAATTTATTGTGACATAATGGTGTCAATATATATGATGTTTCTACGAAAACAATTCATACATAACGCTAAATTGATGTGGTAAATTAGTAACTTTCCTGCATATGGAATGTTATCTAGCTCAAGTACACATGTTCTAAAATCAATTAATATATTATATGATAGAAAAAAAACGTTTATGATCATAAATGGAAGGAAAACTTTTTCTCGATATTTATTATATATTTCATCCAACTGATAATCCTTTTCAGAGGAAAGTATTTCATTCTAAAAAAACAAATGAAAGAGGGGTAACTCCAATGATGATCTGATGTATGGTGTTAAATTCACATTTCCCTTCATTACCTCCCATTACATTTGGACAAATTATAAACCAATACAAAATTGATGGCTTTAGGAATGAAAAAAATTAGATAAAAAAGATAATTTTTTGGGATATTCCTTATTGGACTGATTTATTATTCTATCTCATTTTGGAAGTCATGAATATACAGAAGATAAATTTTGATAATATATTTTATACAATTTTAGATTAACCATGTTAGACTAATGATAATGTAAAGGAATAATTAGATCATTATCATATATTCAGGTGACTTGAACATGATCTATTTGAAAATGATTTATCATAGACGTTAATGAATCCAAAAAAAACATATAAAATTTAAAAATAAATAAATTATTATTTTTTTATTGGATTACATATCTGAAACTTCTATGTGTTTATGTTTCCAATTTCTCTTGATGTGTCAGAAATGGTCATATTTATGGATTGAAAATTCATGATTGTCATGTTATAATGGAATGACTTATTCCAATTAGATTAAGAGTGTTGTGAAATTCAATTATTTGGGATGCACTAATAGACATATAATATTATTTTGGAGATATTTTTGTGGATACAACAGACTGCGATTCAATAACTAGACATCAAGAATAAATAGTTTCAGTTTTTTTAAACTAAGAAAAATATTCTAACCATTTTTCATAAACTCAAAATATATTTTTATATTTCATTTACATCATGAAGAAAAATGTGTAGTTCCAATAAATTTACAATGGTTGTACCAATTTGAAAGATTCGTGTAGAAATTTATGAAAATAGTGCATAAAAAATCATTGGATGAAGTATATATTGATTTCTTTTCTCTCATTATTAAAATACTAAATATCCCTCAAAACATAATTTCATGGGTAATAATGAATGAAATATTGATGATAAAATGAAAACGTAAATTATTAGTTTTTAATCATCACAAATGTGGATTTGGGGGATCTCATAATGGATGGATTTCAGATTATTATGTTCATAGATATCATAAATGTGTTTTCTCATCTATAAATAATTGACACCATTTGTAATAAAAGTGCTCATATAACTTATTTTAAATTCATATATAAAATAAAATAATATTATTTAGGTTATATGATAATCATATCAAGGAAAAACTTAAAAAAAATTACAATAAATGCTCTTGAAGGATGTTGACCAAATAATTTTTTAGTGCATTCAAAAACTGGCCACATAATTGATTTTTTTATAGAAAATATTAATTTATTAATTGTTCTATTGATATTTGTTTTTTCAAA
This sequence comes from Viscum album, assembly GCA_963277665.1. Lineage (NCBI taxonomy): Eukaryota > Viridiplantae > Streptophyta > Magnoliopsida > Santalales > Viscaceae > Viscum > Viscum album. Next base: position 2,112,221,815 of record OY728120.1, read on the forward strand.
TTTTTGGATATCTTTTAATGATGATAAAGTTGATAATTTATTGTATGTATTGAGTAACCCACCATCCAAAATGGGAAAATCAAAAAATGCATATTTGGTGAATGGTTTTCGATTTCATATATTAGGATACAGTGAATCAAAGAAATCAATGGTGGTTCTTTCTTTAGTAGATATCTTCCAGAAAAATTTTATGTTTACATTTACATATATCTGGAAGAAATAATTGAAATTTTCTACCTAGGGAATAAGTATATAACATTGTTTAAATGTCATTGGAAGGATACTTAGATCAACTTGAGTGTTCATCCAAGCCATGGAATCATTGAAGATAAATATATAATTCATCTTGTTATAAATTAATCTTTTTTATTGGCCCATCAGGAACATAAAAATTTATTTGTAAATTATTGATCTACCTCAAGAGAGTTGTTTTATTGGTGGTGCATTATTAAAATGATATCATAGGAAAATTAGTTTATTCAAAGTGAATGTGGCCCAGCTGAAATTCAAGTAATTGATATTTTTCAAGAGACTAATATAAATTCATATTTTCTATAATGAGACATGAATATCGATGATGAAACCTTACTGTTATTGTCCAATTGTGAGAATGGTGTTATTGATATAATATTTGAATTATAAATGACAACAGATGATGAAGATGAATTTCCCTTATAAATTGATGATACAGAGGAAGAATTTGATGATATTGACACTATCATATATAGAGATGATGATGGAAAAGAACATTAACATAGTCATATTCCAGTTATAATAATAATATATATATATATATTAGTTGTTTTAAAATAATTTCTAACAACATTCATTAACTAGTTCTAAAAATTTCTATTTAATGTTTCAGATGGACTCGAATTTGTTTCGTGATTTGGAGGGGGCTGATATATCTAGCGATGAGCATGATTTTTGATCATCTGACCCTTTGACTATGATCGGTTCAGCGATGACTCAGACGGTTCTTGGTATTGCATGATTGATTATTTATTACCCAATCACCAAGCGACACCCATGTCTTGTCTTTGATACTTTCATGAAGAGGTATGTTTACTTGTGTATTTTAGTAATATTTAATAAATTATCATTAATGTATTTATATACTAATTGTCTGATTACTTCTTCAATTGTTTCAAATGTTTTCACATATAATATCTGCAAATGGGAGTGCTATATGGAGAAATTGTTTTTCTAGATAAAGGGATACATATGATTAGATTATGGTTGATGTTCATCACTGCATGTTTGGTTATCTTCCAAAACATAAATAAATAATATTTATTTAGAAATATATTTAATTAACAACATTATATAATTAAATATTTTAGGGTATGTGCTATCCCATCGATGATATCATTCATGAATCTATCAACACAGAATGGGAAGGTTTTATGTGTGAGATTTTCCAAAATATTTTTTTACAATTTGAAGAGAGAAGTATAGAGGAAAATTTGATTCACATAGTTTGATAAATCTTATTGTGAACACCGATCTATTTACATTTAATATTATGTTTTGGAAGGATTATGTCTACACTAGATGGATGGTAATTTTTAGAGGAGATAATAATGATATCGATAGAACCATTTGAGACATGACGTGGCACATCGAGCTCGTAGTCATACATTCAATATGCAAAAGGTGCGTATGGTGAGTACATTTTTAAAAAATATATATATAACTGTAATTTTTAACTATTTAATTTAGATTCATTTAGGCAGGAAAACAACACAATATTATAGAGTTAGAAATTTATATGAGGAAGTAAAAAGATCCTGTCACTGGAGAGATTAAATGTAATAACAAGTATCACATTGTTGTTAGTATACTTTATTTTTGATTTTTATAATTAACAAAATATAATATTTTATCTATTTTAATTTTATATTGACATTGAAGGAGTCATATGATGATGGAACATCTCAAAAAAGGACATAATTTACAATCGATACCAAAGACTGGACCATCAAAACAAGATTTTCTAAGGTATTATGCATCTACGCAACCCAGTATGACATTGAGAATGACCGAGTTGTTGGTATCCACTCTCGATTGTTTCTTGGGAGTTATTATGGTACAGTTGCAATGTTGTCATGTAGTTCAAGATGAGATTATGGATATGAATCATCATCTACAACACAATATCAAAAGCAGATGTCAGTTTAGGGTGATCTTATAAAGATAATGCATTGGGAGCAAGACAAGCTTTGTTGACAGTAGAAGCTGTCGTATCAGTAAGAGATTCTTTGATGGTAGCCTCAGAAACATGGGATGATTATGGAGTTCATGTTATGCATTAATCATGGTTTAGGGATAGAGTTCCCTCCTTCAGATCCTCCAGCTCCTCTACATGAACCTCCCTTTTAGTGACATAAATTTTTATTATAAACATTTGAATTTTACAGTTTTTTGTAATATTTTTAATATTCCACATATTTAAATTTATATATAGTTTGTTTTATGATTTTTGAGAATATTTCATTTATTATTATTATTTTATATTTATTATTATATTAATAATTTATTTTTTTTATAATATTATATTATTTAATTATTATTATTATTATATTATTATATAATTAATTATTATGTATAATTTTTTTTATTATTTTTGTGAATATTGGGTTTTATAAAATTTATTATTTTAATTATATTTTTAATAATATTATTAGATTTTATTATTTTGTTAATTTTATTATTTTATTATTATTAATCATAAATATATTATTTTATGTTATTTTATTATTATTCTATTTATATTATTATTTGACAAATATTATTATTTTTAGTTTTTTGTGATGGGCCCATAGCGAAATGTAATTTGTGACTGGCCCATCATGAAATGAGTTTTTAATAAAACCGGATAAAAAATTCAAAGGGATGGATTCCCATTACAAATATCATTATTTGAGATGGATCATCGCAAGAATACTAATTTGTGACATCATTTTCAGTGACAAGGAAATTATAATGGGACCCCACTATAAATTACCTTTTTCAATGGGATCACATCATAATTTTTCCATCTCAAATGGTTCAATTTATTGTGATGAAAATAGTGGTGAAGTTGCAATACATGCAATAAATCATGTATAATTGGATACCTCTGAGGATACAGCAACCGATCGGCCACCATCCCAACCATATACACATTAGGGAAATGAAAAACATATTGAGGTGATTGATTTCCTGGTCTCATAATTCATCTATGACCCAATAAAGGCGACACACAACGAAATACCAGATGTCCCACATCAAACTCCAAAGGTGTACAATGATGATCTGTACTGGAATTCTTCCTAAATGAGCTATAGAAATATGCTTCTAAATCATCTAAACATGAACTGAAGTCAATTGCACTAGATGAGGTCCTAGTAGAGCTGCCTCGCCTGCCTCTAGCTAGCTCATAGGAGAGTGGAACGGTCTAACATAAAGGGTGTCATACCGTGCCATCTGAAATATTTTTGAGAAACTATTATTGTTTGAAAACTAAACGATAGGAATATGATTTTCCAATGAACCAAAAACGGAAGTATATAGGCATGAATCATATCTTATAACCCAGATATTGGTTTCTTAGTCTGCTTGTTTATTTGAGGGTGATATGATGGACTTAGGAGAACCAATGAACCCTGCTCCTTTTTCAATCATCGAAAAAACATGAATGTTAATTAGGTGTCTAGATTTGATATGATAGAGTGGGGCAACCCATGTTGGATCACTATCTACTGGAAATAAATATGTACCGTATCATCAATATATAAGGTCTCCCACATTGGTAGTTATTGCGAATCCTAGTCGATCATATTTATGATCACCCATAGTGCATCTTTACCATGAGGAGATATCAAAAATTTCATCATGAAATCAATAGTGACTTCTCTCCACTTCCAATCAAGAGTTGTGTGAGGCCTTATAAGTATAATAGGTCGGTGGTTCTCTTACTCCGCAAACTTATACGTGGAGGACTGATAGATAAATCCTTCGATCTATCACTTCCTACCTAGAGACTAATAATGTCAATGTATATCATAGTACATCTTGCTAAGACCATGTTGAACTGTCCCAATGATTAATTTGATTGCCTCATTAACTCTTATTGTATATTGGTGGGAACCCAAACATAACCATAAAAGTATATTGGTTCACATCCATCAATAACCCATCTATGAGCCATGTTCTCTCCAATTATTCTCTCCAAGATGACATGACCCTCAGAATCTGATAGATTCCTTATCCAGAACTGCTCCATAATGGAGGATGTCACTACCAAAACACCTAATAATAGGATCCCATGATGTTACTAAACCTCTAGGTTTAATAATGAAAATATATCATTATAATATGGCTCACTACTAGAATATGTGACAACATTCATCTAAGCCTTTCGGCTCAATGGATCAGCTTTGACATTTCCATTTCCAGGTGAGTAAAAATCATCAATGTTGATTGATTATTTGTAGTCCACCAACATGAATTGCATCATATTTATTTCTCACTATGAGGATATTTATTTGAGACTCTTTTTATCTATGTAATTGTTGAATCACTAACAAAATTAGTGGTTCATCCAGCAACATACATCATAAACATATTTTGTTATACTGAGGTTTTATGTATAGTAATTCCGCTAAAGACGCATCAACTAGCAGGACCCACACACTATAATCCAAAAATCAAACATCAATATTATACCCAACCAAATTTTTGTAGCATCATAGTAAACAATATAGACTCATTCTGGCTAAGGATGAATCAGGATTAGGTCTAAAGTCAATCTTCCCGTCAACATCTGAAAATCAATTTGACAAGCTTCACTCAAATAGAATTTCACACCCTTCTTGATCAATGCTATAATAAATTCATCTATACATGAGAAGTCTTATTTGAATCACCTGTAAAATTCAATCATCCACAAGAAACTATGTATTTAAAATACATTTGTGTGATAGTCCTACAAAACCTAGACGCTCTTCTTCAAAAGGTCAATAGATACTCTGACCTCTATAATGATGTGAACCAATAAGTGAACAATTCTAATATAAACATGGAATATTTTTATTTGTTATATATATAGTGATATCATAGTGTACCCAAAATGATCATATGAATGTATAAATGGTAGTGATTGGTGAATTAATTCACTATGCTTTTGTCTATGAAGTCCACCGCAACGTAATCAGGGTACAGGTGGAAAACCTGATTCATCAAGGCCATGAAGATTTCAAGAATGTTATTCAGGTCGAATGAAAAAACTAAATACTCATAAAAATTGTACCTTCTCGAGAAAATTATACATTGTATGTCTAATATACTTATATGCACATAATGCTATCCTAAAATAAAATCAATATTAGAGAAAATATTTTTCCTCATATATAAATGAAGAAGTATACTATATAAGTTACTAAATACAAATTAATTAAAATAAATTGGTTTAGTTAGTGTTAATCATTGAGAAACCATAGGGAACCATCTTCGTTCTTCGTAAAATGGACAAGTGAACACCCAGGAAATGTGTTGGGTCTAAAAAACCCTTAGCCTCTTGATATTCAAACTATTTCACAAGTTCTTAGAGATCTGTAGGTTTTATACTATAATGTGGACTAGACACTGGTCTCACAATATGATAATGATCAATTGTGAAATCAGCCTATTTTTCTATGTAATCCAGAAAAATCATTAGGGGTGATTTCCCTGAAACAATCTACTATTGATGGGAATTATACTATATCAATTTACTAATCATTCATAAAGAGAATACCCAGCTGATCTGTCACTCCTCCTAGCCAAGTATGTTTGGGTCCATCCAAACATCCCTAGTCATATCATTCACTTTTATGAGTATATGTTTTTCCCTCGGCTGATGTGACTGTCACTTGGCGACTATAGTCGTGCACATGAGCATGATAAGGAACATGCGAGTCCATGTCTAGAAAAAAATTCAAAATAGTCAACTCGAGGATGATGAAAACCCCATGAAAATGGTACCTAGATATTTCAAGAAGAAATCATTGAATGGAAGTATTCCCTTTGATATGCCCCTAGTGTGGTTTCAAGAGACATAAAACCACAAATGTACTCTATTATATTTCCTAGACATTCTATAACTGATGTAGATATGAATGAGTGTGATTCACCAATATCAAAATTGAATGATGCCAAAGATGATTCTACAATAATAATACCTCAAACTATATATGGAACTGGACTCTACTACAGATGAACTTGTTGAAATGAATAAAAATTTCGTAAAAAGTGGAACTGATATGCTATCAGGATAGCCCGAGTGCTCGAGTTCCTGAATAACTCAGCCATGAACACAACAACTTTATCCTGATCAGATATTAGAAGACCAAAACTAAGCCTAACATGTGGTCACAGATCCTAATCTTGATAATGGTGTCATTATAGGCCCCATATTACTATACTTTAGTGTAAAATATGAGATGAAGTGTTGATGCTGACCCATCATGCTACATGCTTGATAATAAATCTGGTTTCTCATGAACTAATGCTTATTATGGATTTTATATCCACAACGGTGACACACAATAGAGCTATTAGTGTTTTTCACCAATCTGGAACACCCCAATGTGAACCATCATAACATTGCTTCCTATTTCAAGATGAACTGTCACACCGTCTCAGAATTGATCCCACATAACTCACTATTTCAGATTCTCTATGATTCCTTTCTATGATAAAGTACTCATTCACTATCTTTGTAATGGTTTTCATATTGATGTCATTAATCTTTGAGTGTATAGAGTACAAAATCGCATAATCAAAAAGCCAAAAATCTGTTAAAAACTCACCGATTAGAGACCGAGTGAATCACTAGATCTCAATGAAGTAAGCGGAATACATGAGAATAGTCATAGAGGCCTACTGAAGGTTCATAAACTCCCTATATAGGTCTGATATCTAGCCCTTTGGGAAAAAGTATTCATATAAGTCATTCTAGAAGAATACCCAGATCATACACTATTGATTGTCATCGTGATAGGTGATTTCCCAAAAATTCATTAAGGTATGACATAACATTTATGCAGTGAGCCTTCACTTCCTCTCTAGAAGCTTCCCACTATGGTCAAATATTGACACCATATCTTCTAACCATGAATCCTAATACTAAGTTCCACCATCCCCCAAGAAGGCGTGATGATAATTCTACTATTGTAAGCATTGAGGTAGCACATCCATGGTAGGGGTAGGTTGGAGATCACCTAAAATAGAATGATTGAACCAATGATATTTTTTCTGAAACTGGACATCAGATCCCAGTGGAAGATCATAAGATGGTTATTCATGTGGTACTACAAGAGGTTGTACAAGTGTTTGAGGGCCCACTGTCGATGGAGTGTGTAGATCAGCACTCTTATAGAAAATAACATGACATTTTTAGAGTGTAATGGATCTAAAACATCAAAGAACACTCTACAAACAAGATTTATAATAAATAAGAAAAGAATATATGGAAAGGGAAAATTAATGGATATGTACAAGTCCTCCGAGAAACAAGACATATCCCACTTCCTTCTCTTTGAGCCAGTTTTATGTAAGATGGAAAATTTTCTCAACATTCACAAGAGGGGTGACATGATTCCCATTGTTGGAGTAGTTTCAGGTCCAGGGTCTTCCATTTCTCATATAAATTGAAAATTTCCTTTTAAATCATTTATTCATTTTAATTCATTTATGAATATAATTTTTATTTATATGCTTTAATTAGATGGATCATCATTTCTAAATTTTAAAGGCCTATACCCATTATAAATTTGAATGTTTCATTCAAATGATCTTAAAAGTAACACATTCTATCCCATGCGATTAATGGTTCTTGCCTCAACAAACAATAACTGACTATTTAAAGAGTCCACATTAAGTGTTGTAAGAAAATAATATTTTTTTGAGGCATACACTTCAATTGTTAGTGATGTTTTTAACTAGTCCAACAAGAAATGTGGTCACATTCTTATATGCCAAAAAACAATTCATCTATAGGCATACTACCATGGAATAAACAACATTCCAATAAAAAAGAGGAAATATATGATGATAAGAAGACATTGAATGAAATAATTCATGAAATTTAATCTTATGGTTCCAAATATGATGAATTCATTATTAATCGCTCATATAATCAAGATACGGTATACTAAATTACATATTGTTAATAAATCTATCAATAAATTAATGGCACAAAACAAGTATGTCACTCAACTATGAAATCCATGAAAGCATAACAATTTAAGAAATAACATCATTTACCAAACCTAGTAAATTTGAATAACCCTTATACACCTACTCATAAAAACATAATCCTTATCAAATTCCATCATCTATATATCCTTTATAAACCCAAATTGTAACAAAAAATGGAAGAAGGTTATAATACCACTTTGTAGAAACTCATCTCAGGCGACACTTACTAGTACCCCAAGACGATGGGAAATAGACCTCAAACATATTTCCCTAAACACCAGGGGATTCTGAATACAGGAATGGTTCGAGGGTCTATATGTGGGGAGACTATTCCCTAATAGATCATACCAAGAAAACCTTAAATGATCGATTATAAATAGTGAAAAATTAAATAAGAAATAGAGAGTGGAGGAAATAATGTATATAAACCATGATAGATAAATAATGAACTGATGAAATCAAAAAAATTATAATAGATAAAAAAATTATGATCATGGTGTGTTGTTGTTCTATTAAAAATGGGTACAATGAAAATAGGGGAAACAGTCATATAATTCATGATATAAAAAAATATCAAATATTACAAACACTACTACAATAAGAATATTTATTATAGGCTTGGTCATATAACCCAGACTCCATCCCAGAAATATAATTCAAACATCAAATGTTTCAAGATTCAAATATTTAATACATGATATCTTGACGTTTTATTAGGTACCATAGGCAGACCAAGAAATTTGTCGGATAAAATCATAGTAGGACAATACCAATGGTGTCTAGATCAATTCATTTTATGAAAGAAACAAATGAAAACCGTACCAAAAATGATAAATGAATCGAAATAAATTAATAAATGAATAAATTCATTCTTTTGGGATCCAAAATGGAAACACAATAGATACCACCAACATCAGCATATGTTGAATGTTTGAACCAAGGTACTTCTAAAAGTAATAACATATATACATGGGAATATGGACATTTATAAGAAGTTTTGACGAACCCCTATATTTTTTTGGCATGGTGCACATGTCTCTATTATTATAATCACGAATGGTCAATATTTAAATAAGTGGTATCACATGTGATGCATGAATGAATTTAATTAAATCCAATAATGGAGTCCTAATCCCATACAATGTTATCTATAAATAATCACAAGGGTTCTAATAAGATCATGTATTATATCCAACTCCACAGAGTCCATCCAAGGAATCTTAGAAAGTTGTTTATTGATTCACTCCTGGAATGGTGAACTCCGAGTTCATACCAATATATCACATAGGGGACCAAGTATCATCAGAGGCATGGTGTATCCATGTTTTCAATTAGTTTTCCATGGTTTCACCACTAGTGAATTGGTGTCGATCCCTAGAATAAATAATACGCTTGTAGATCCCATACATGGAATGCAAATGTATCTCTCCTAGCATGAGAAGTAGATCAAACCAAGCATATCAAGTCCCTCCATAGTTTCATTACTTCAAACGTGTGTCCTCTCTCTTCCCACATGATAATAAAGCATGTAAACCAAATCTCATTTCATAAAATGTAATATACAATCACATTTCTTCAATATGGACCTCAATTAAACATTCTAAAAAAGTTATACAAGTTAAACCATTCAATCCAATCAACTATAGAACATAGAAAAAACAACAAGCCTATGAATTTCAGCAAATTGACGAAGATATGTCATGGGGAATATGAAAAAAAATACATTCAACATAATCATGAGAACAAGAGGCATGGTATAAGGAAAACAACATCAATAACCACACAGTAATAATATGTCACATGGCCTAAAACATGATCAATGGTGTCTGAGCATAAGCATTACCCTATAAGGGGAATAACTTGGGGCCTAAAATTTATCTTAATTTGATTTATATATTTATGGCATTTCATAATTGATATACCCATTCCCACATGGTGGTCAATAAATTTACAAATGGTAATTTAAGCCATTTAGGTGGGAACAACCAAAGGGGTGTCCGATGACATTGAAATAAAACCCACGGATTATTTTATCAAAAATGTATGACACAAAACACATGAGGAACTCATTAAATTGGTTTGTTAAACATATTTCAAACATGAAAAAAAGCGTCTACTTGTTCTAACAATGAAATGACATTTAAAAATAAGTAAATAATTATAAATACATATACCATATACTAGGATGTAGTTTCACTCAACTCATCTGTTTTCGAAGTTTGAATCGAGCAAGAATCACAGAAATAGAAGAAATCATCAAAGTCCATGAGAATAGTGAATACCCATCAGACCTAAACAAGACTCTGTAGGATGGAATAAAATTGACATATATGGGATATGATCAAAGGTAATACCAACATATTTCCAACGGATTCAATTTTGAGAAAAATAGTTCAAAAAAGGAATGTGTAATCTTGATCTCGATAAAGGAGGAAGGGAGAAATCCATTCATGAGAGAGGAGGCGGTGTCCACTAGGAGAAATAAGTAAAATGAGGGGTGAATTATTTAAAAAGTTTAATTGAAAAATAGAATATTCACCACATGATGTAGGGGAACATTGTTTGGTTGTATTATTGGCCAAACAATTTTCTAACTATGCATTAGGTTCTACATCAATGGGTCACCAAACATGGCTAGGTACATTGTTTGTCTAACCATGTACAAGCTGTGTGAAATTCAATTTACATGAGGTTTTGTAGTCCCGCAAGGATATGCACATGGCATCACTTGTTTTGAAAAAAATCATGATGCCCCCAACACCCCATTGTCTACAACTCCACAATTTATGGAAAACATGGGGATTTGGATGTACGGTTTCTACTAACCATGTAGCTGTGTCAACCACTTACGAATTCAGGACTCTAGGCTCTGAATGATCTTCATACACCATAGATACCCCCTCAACACCCATAAGAATAATTTATATTTCTTTTAAATAAATTAAAAAACTAATGTTCTAATCCTTTAAAAGAATCCACGAAAATACATTGACGTAGTAGGATGTTGGAGTTATCATATTTTCAAAATGTTTTTAATGAAATTTATGAGGTTTATCCGTGAAAAAAGTTATTACCTAATATAAAATGTTTGGATGAGGGTATTTACTAGACAAAAATATAGCCGGGTCAATTTTTTTTTCAAGTGCGGACCTTTATTCATCATTTAGATCTATATAATCCATTAACATATATTGGTCTTCCAAATCAGATAGGTCAATAATATCATGTAAAGTACATATTCTTTCCAGCAATCATCTATTAATTTTACATGAATATTATTCTAGTGTATTCTTTTTGAAATATGTTTTTGAGGAGAAAATCCAAAACCCACATCTATAACATCGCCATATTGTTGCAGTCTCTTCAAAGCTACTGAATGTATTCTTTATTGTAGTATGATCACTACTGATTCTTATGTCTAAACTCTGTAAAAATATATTAACAATAATATATATTTCTATGTAATTCTATTATAAATTATAAAAAAAATCTATTATATCATACATACACAATTTTCTATTACTTATTTTTGGTTTTCATCCATTAGTTTACCCTAATTATTTTCATGATCCTACATCCACATCACGTAATGTGGGGTTGATGTATCTTCATATTTTTATTCTAAATTATGAAAATAATAAAAGGAACATATATTATTCATAATACAAAAAAAACTTATTTTTGATTTAAAATAAATACCAATATCTACTTAAGTGAAGCGTATTGCATTTTTTCTTTGTGATAGTGGAATATTGGTTTGGACACACATTTTTGATTTTAAGAAATCCTTTATTGTTTCATAAATTAAAAATTTTGAATACAATTTTGATATAATAAATAATTTCAAATAATATATTATCAAATAAATTTAAAAAGAATTTATTTTACATCATGATAATTTGTGATATCATTCCACGCTTACTACTTTATAATGTTTGGATAACTAACTGGTGGGTGGGGATTTATTTTCCCCTTAGTATCCAAAGGGTTTAACTTGGTAAAATATCCAAGAAGCCTCTATGGGATTTTCAAACATCCATTAAGACATATTTGTTTTTTAAATCCTTTAAAATTAACAAAATATGCAAGAAATAATGAAAATTAAATAAAAATTTTATTATATAATTTTTATGTTAAAATAGATAACATATATCGTAAAATTAAAATTATATATTCCAAAAGGGTATTCATCATTATATGCTACATGTGGTGTCAGAACTCTATATCAATCGGCACACTAATCCTCATTATGACCCTAATATAACTAATAATCATTTAATTTTTTTGGTAAATAGCTTAGTCCTGTTGATTCTAGCCAACCAAAAATTTTGTATTCTTACTTATTTCAATGATAATTTTATTAAACCCAATCATACTGTGTAATTATAATTTCTTTCATAAACATGTTGTTGATCCCATAATAACACTGTAGTTTCATTATCAACCACATGTTCTTTCCTTGGAAAAATAAAATCATCTTGTGCAGAATTCATTTTCTACATGTGTAGTTAATAAAATAATTTATATTATGTTAATATATTAGAGAACAAATAATATTATTAAGGAATTCATAGTATAAAAAAAAACAAATTTCCCTTCTTATTGAAAAATACTTATTTTTTAAAAGGATGAAGGTATTTGGGCCATCTACTAATAATTTGATTAATCATTATAGATTCCCCTATAATACATAGAACACTGTCTACATTTTTACCACCATGAACTCATTGAGATAATGCAATTAAAGTCTTATCCTTGATTTAATTCTTATCAGTTGTTCAATTTACGAGCAAGACATTTAACCAATTTTTTTTTATATCTCACACATAAAACACATTCACTACTTATGATACCAATATGAATGGATCATAATTTTCCCCTTATATGCATAAATTGTCATTCATGAAGCCAATTTTTTCAATATTCACTACACTCATATTGTCAACTCTTTTGCAATGGAAAATATAAATTTTAAATTTTTAGAATCCAACTCTTGTATCTATCAGATAATGATACTATGTGATATATTTTCAGAAATTTTATTTTTATCCCTGGAACTAGATATCTGTATTAACTTTTCCTTAAACATAAATCCATTTACATCTTACTATAGTCATCGTCTAATTTTTTATATAATGTATAATAATTGATTACATAAACAGTATAAGATAAATAATTTCCATTTAGTCCCACATCTTTCCATCAATGTTGTTTGGAAATTGAATTCTTATTTTCAGATCACTTCTTATAAATATGATCTCGATAACATCCCATAAATGATTGATTATTTATATATAATATCCATCCTTCATCCCTTAATAGATTCAAATCAATATGAATTACTTGGTGAGCTTCAATGTGTGGATAAACATCTTCACTATTATTTAAAATATAAAGATGTGATTTCTCCCACTCTGTAATGGTAATGGTAATAATAACTATTCAATAAATCACTTTTCCTATAAGGAATATGTTGTGACAAGACTTTAGTAAACCAATTCTATCAGCATCTGATAGTTACTCAGTACTGAATCCAATAACTTCTTCAATGATAGATCATTCTTCAAAACATCATTCTGGCCAACATAGAATCTTGTCATACCCTATCAAAATATTCATGTACCATTCAATGGGTTAAATAAATCTATATTCTATTGGACCACATAGTTGATCCTCTATAACCACGCGAATGATTTTTTGGACCATAATATCAAATAATATCCGTGGGAATAACATCTCTAATACACATAAGATGATTGAAAAATCCATATTTGTGATTGATAACATTGTTGGGTATATAAATTTATAGTATATGTATTTGAAAAAAAATAAAAGTACTGTTAATGGGTGTTGTAAATATTCAGGAAAAATGTAACATAATTATAGAGGCCAAAAATATTATATCAAACAATACAGTCATGTGATTTTAGTCTCTATAACAGAAAATTGGTATTTTACAAGACATTCTTATTTGAAGAATACCCCTATTTACATTTTACAGATTAAGAATGATGCAATTTTTTATTTTATTATATGAATAGAGTGCATGAAACTGGATGGAGTAAATTACTCTCTTTACCCTCCATTGGATCCAACTATTCCCTTATCCCCATATAAATCATGTACAATTTAGCCATGATTAAATATTTATTCCATGAACATGTATAAGGTTCCAATAACAATATCAAAAATATTATTTACATGCATGAAATCATGAAAATCTATGACGTTCAAAAAATTCCAATACAGTAATTTAAAAAAATTGATATCTATTTCATCCTCATATCATATAGTCTTTATTATATGGATTACCAAAAATATTGGCAATATATATTACTTTATCAAATAATTGGCCGAGCATTTGTGGATATGGTTATATACCTTATTCAGTAATCCTATTGAATGTTATAACCTTGGATCAACATTTATGTCATCAACGTAAAATTTTTAAATATCCTTAACACAATGTTTTCAATGAATGTTTCTACCAGATTGAGAGTGTGAATTGTCCAAAAATTGGACACCCCAATATATCATTATTGTTTTCAAAATAAATCTTCCAAAATACGGAATGTTATTTCTCGTCCCATACATCATGACCCTCAATATGAAAGAACCACTTCTATGAGAATAATACATTGTAACCTTTTTTTTCCAAAATAAATTTAAATCATTGATCAATAGATACAAATATACATAAATATCAATATGTGGTTGTTTCTTTCAAATTATATGTAGAGAAATATAATTTATTTTCTGTTCATGAATAACCATGGAGGAAAATCATACTTTACCTAAATGACATGACATGTACTCTGAGTTTTTTTAGTATAACAAAAGAATTTATTCTCTTTAAAGAAAATACAAGATTGAATTTTTTTAGATAATTTCAAAATTTTGGATACTAAAAAAGACGTTGCTTCTACCAATGAATGTATTTTAGATGGCCTAGTTTCCAATTTTTAATTATTTTTTATGAATTCCATGTCAATTTTAATGATGCTTCCTAACATCCAAATAGTCTTATAAACCATGTAATGATAGGAATGTTTCATATGTATTTAAAAGGACTAGATTCAACATTCTTGTATTGATACACATCAAAAAAGGGAATTTTATGAGTGATTAATGGACCTTGTGAAAAAATGAAATAATTGGAAAAGCATGTATTATTTACATATAATTCCCACTGAATATATAAATTATTTAGCATTATATATTCAATAAGGAACATAATTTTATTCTGGTAGCATATCAATCAGGAGACAAAGTAGATATGTAAAAATGGTTTCAGTCCATCCATAACCTGATTTCATATTATATAACATCAATAAAAATATTAATTTTTTGTACTTAGTATAACCGTTATAAAATATTATCTATGTAAATCGATTTAACTACTCAAAAAACATGTCACATTCGTGATTGTCATCAATAATTTCCATTTTCATTTCATTCATATAATCTCCATCATCATTTACATTATTAATTATAAGAAATGATCCATATACCACAGTACCATACAAATATGTTTGTACATTCTGTTTTTTCCCCGTGATTAATCTATCATTTATAGCTCTGATTTATTCTGTAATAAATCAAATCGTCTTCCATCTCTCCCAGAATATTTTTTCATGAATAAAAATAATGTAAAATGGACAAAGTATTTGGTAAGGGTCATATGCATGTTATATTCAATAAATGATAAACATTATAAATATATCTTCATACTCAATTATAAAACGAGTATAATGATACTCTTTTTAATTCATTTATATCCTATTAGATTCATAAAATATTCATTTTTTATTAAAAATAAATAAATAAACATAAGATATTCTTACTTAAATATGATATTTATAGATAACAATAGTAAGGGGAAGCCAAAATGATAAGTTGATCCATGTATTGGATGAATATTGTTCAAAGTAGTTAATCAAAGATAGGTTCATGTTCAAAATATTTGGGGGATGATTCTCAATAATCCAAATGATGGAATAAATTCTTAGGAGATGTAGCAGATCAAGATGAAAATTGTCTGAAAAAATCTAAATGTTCATCCACTAGAAGTTGGAAAATAAAAAAAATTATTTCTTAGTATTTTTCCTAATGATGAAAAAGTTATCAATAAAAAATGGTTTCATAGATGATCTTATCATACAATAAATGTTCATAGTTTCCAATCTCTTTTATACCACATTGTAAATTCATAAGGACTTGAGATATATGATGATATTATCTCGAGTATATTTGAACCACAATACATTTTATAGAAAAATTATTTCACCAAACAATAAAATTCCATTCAAGTGGAAAAAGATGCATGATTTCTTAGTCCCACTTATTTCAGACACTATGCAGTGGATCATTTTGGTATAAAATTAATGAAACATCATGTTATTGGGAGTGATATTTGATTTATGTATCTATCTAATGTAGTACTCGTATCCCTAATTTATGTAAATTCAATTAGATAAATAAATTACTCATTAATTATTTTATATAAAAAACACCTAACTAATACAAACTACCCCATACATAATTATAGTGAAACATACACATTAAAAGATTATGACTGTTAAATGTGTAACATCATTATGAAAAGTAATATAAAAATAAATCTTCAATAAATAAAAAATATTAATATTCATTGATATAAATACATGTATTATAATCATATATCTTTATATTTTCATTTTAAAGGATGATTTAATTTTTTCTGATAAATTTGAATTGATGAATTTTAATGATAATGAATAATAAATATGTAATTTTTAAACTCACCAATGTTATAAAAATTAAGAGATGTTATCATAATGTTGGGTTTCAATTATCATTAAAAAGAAAATTAATATTTTTTAAATGTTTATTACCATAATATATATTGTTTCAAAATATTAAAAGTGTTACAACAATTTAGATATTTAAATGGTTTACATTTTGTCAAATTATGACATAAGGCCACAAATATAACAAAAAGGTATCTCTAATCAATTGGATAAGTTAGTTTTATACCTACACTATTTATAATCCAAATATTCCTACTTCAATTTGTGTTACCATGAATATATCATCACATTTTTTTAATAATGAACATATATTTACGAACGTTTTTCTTCTCTAACTTTAAAAATGAGGCATCCTCCACCCCTTAAAACATTCACTGAAAAATTAAAATCTCCATTATATTATACTATATTCAAATTCCTAATAGTACTTCAATTTACATTATTGTTGAGATTCTATTGTATAGAAAATGTCTTAAACCCCTCATTTCTATGATTTACTTCAAGAAGAGATTCAATATCTCACACAAATTGATTTGTTCATTATGGTTTTTCTTCTATATTTTATTCATCCAACTCTTACTAAATATTATTTAACACATTTTTAAATTTTATAAAAAATCATTAATATTCAATCATCGTTATATTATAATTATAAAATTGAAATTTATAACTCATTATGTTGTAATTAAACTCTCTTTTTCAGGTTTGTTTTACCTAATATAAGATTGAATTAATCTAATGAACAAAAAAATATTTTAGAAATATAAAAAAATTTCTGTAGATTTGAAATGCATTGTGTAAATTTTCCCAACCACTAGATGAGACTTGATAGTGATTCTAGTGGTTTCCTCACAACATGAAGAGACTTGTTCTGTGATTGGGTTGCATTTGTTTTGATGTCTTTCTGTAATTAAACTTCATTTCACAATGTCCATATAATCAAAACACGCCACCAATCAAAGGAACACAACAACAAAAATCAAAAAATGACAGCATATCACAAACCTCAACCAATATCTAGTCCATACATATCAACACATCAAAATATATGACATTATCTTAAAATATTTTCGTTGGTGTTTTTATGAAATCACTCTTTATTTTTAATACCAAATCCATTTAAAAAAACATTTTCTAAACTCCATATTGGCACTATGTGCTTTACAAAATAGTATATAAGTTTCCAATTTTTTAAATTTCTACATCTTAATATAAAATTAAAAATATCATATAAAAGGAACATTCAAAATTCATAAGTATAATTTTTTAATTTTTAAAATTCCACTTGAAATCCTTTTTTAATTCCATATGGAAATTGATTTTTATTCAACACATAATGGGATACATACCAATTTTCTATAAAAACTGTTAGCATAAAGTAATTTTTTTAAAAATAATATTAAAAAACATCAATAAACTATTATAATTTTAAATAATTTCCCAAGGAATATATAATCACTGAATTGTTTTGAACATTATATCTTCACATTGAAATCACCTCCTGAGCTTCAAAACAGTAAATTTATTTTATTTAGTTTTAATGGAATACTCATTTTCTTATTTCAATGCCCAGTATAATATTTGAAATAATATTTCCTTTTTCAAAACTAAAATTGAAAATAGGAATGAACATAAAATTATTAATAATTCTCCATCAAACAATTACACATAACAAACCACTAACCAAAGACAGATTTTTATACCATTTTGAATAAAAAAATAAAAATTAATGTTTATAAGTTTGAAAAATTAATAACAATAAAATTAATAATACATTATTAATAAAAAAGAAGAATGATTATTTTAATAATCATTGGAAATGATGATCATTTTACATATTCAAAATAAAATCAAGATTATTAATCTATTTATAAACATTTTTTAAATCCATCATGAATAAAAAAGTTATTAGATGATAATGGAAAATTAACAACCTAAATCCTTGAGCCATGATAAAAAATTCCTTAGGTATATTGCGCCAAGGATGAAAGAACCTCACACTTCAGTGATCATGGATACCCATTACACACATTACCTTTAGGATATAGACTTAACATGTAGGAAACCATAGCTATAAGTGTCTTCATGCCTCATCATTTTTAGGTTAGTGTTTTTATTATAGATAACATTTTTATGTAGAGATAAACATTCCTAACATAATTTTACTAGACTACCAAACAAAATAATTATGTTCCCATAGATGTCATTCAGTATTCAATGAATGGAAAACTCATTTATCAAAAACATATTTCAGCAAATTTCACAAATGAAGCCAGAAATCAATGATTTCTCATGACATGAAGTTTATTCCAAAATAAACATCAAGATGTTGTTATAAATATTCATTAAATTGGAAACTATTTTTTAATGGATCAATGTTCATATTTTTTTAAACAATTGAATACATCATTTGAGAAAAAAAATCATGAAATATTAAATTTGTACAGACTTTTAAAAATCACCCAAAATACGTCATTCAAAAACATATGATTTTAGGAATATGCTATAAAAGTGTCAAACGTGAATCATGGTTACATATCAAAAAAAAGTTATATGATTCCCATATCATTCCTTATTTTATCCCTGGACCAAAATAGTTTCTAATTATTTATTATCCACACAAATTATTTAAATCTGTTCCCGAAACATTTTCAAAATATTTTAAATTTAAACAATCACATTAAATTCTATGAAATATATTTATGAAAATACATTGAAATCCCAATAAATCATTTGAAATTAAATATAACATTTTAAAATGCTAATCCGCCACTTTGAAAAGTCAGTAAATTGAATCTATATACAAACCATTCTTTAATGATAGGAAAACAAAGTGCTAACTATAAAAAACATATCGAATTCCAATTTCATCCCTGAAGACTCAATGAGTATAATAAATACTATTATTAAAAAATTAAAAAACCAATATAATAATAATGTAATAATTAATTCATAAATTAAATTTTCATGCATGGGAAAACACAACATGACATTTGAGAAAATAAAGAAACCATGTACGAAAGAGATAAGGGGACACCTACGGAATATCACATTCACTAGAAGAAAAATCCACAACAAAATTCAGAAGATATAACCCCATAGGGTTCATCCAGGAGTGTGTGCAATGTGGAAGATGTTAAAATGAGGGGTGACAGAAATAAAAAGAAGAGGAAAAGAAGAATGAAACTTAGCTATCAAAATATTATCTACATCACAATACAACGCCATAGTAATGCACCCTGTGGAACCCCAACAAGAAATCAAAGAGATAAGAGGATAGAAAACTGACATAACATATATTATAGGGTTTATTTCTCTGAGATAAATATAAGTGGGAGT
Organism: Viscum album; assembly: GCA_963277665.1. Taxonomy (NCBI): domain Eukaryota; kingdom Viridiplantae; phylum Streptophyta; class Magnoliopsida; order Santalales; family Viscaceae; genus Viscum; species Viscum album. The sequence goes on from OY728120.1 coordinate 2,112,242,166, forward strand.
GCCGATAGTAGTGGACTTCCAAGAAATATTTAGAGGAATGACTAAAATTGTTTCAGTTTTGGTTCTTTTAAAATTATCAAGGAGGTTTTTATTAGTGTTTCTAAACAGCAGTAATAAATGGTATCTTTATCAGTGCATCTTCAATGTGGATAAAGATATATCATTTTCTGTAATAAATACGTGTTTGATAAAGGTTATATTTATAAGTGATGATGTTTTAACGCTGACAAAGATACCTTTTATCAACCATTTTTTATTATAGATAAAGATATATCTTTATTATCGATAAAGAAGGTTCAATATAAGATATCTTAATCAATACTAAAATGTGATCGTTGATAAAGGATTTCTTATTATAATAATAAATTTATATATTTGTAAATGTATTTATAAATATTTTTAAATGATTATAAATTTGTTTATATCATTATATATATATTTATATAATTATATATATTTAATAAATATATTAAATATGTTCATTATTTATATATATTTATTATAATTTGTTAAATATTTAAATATAAAAGTACTTATTTATTTTCAAAAAAAATTATTTTTTAAAAAATTATATTAATTTTTTTATTCTTAAAAATATAGAATTTTAAGAATATATTTACTATAGATTTGTAAATATATTTATGAATAAAAATATTGTTTTAATATTTATAATTATTTATTTATGAGTGTAATTCTATCTTTATCACCATATTTATTTATATAATTTTATATTTATTTATTAAATTTATATGGAAATATATATATAAACATAGTAAATATATTCTTCAATAAAATATATTTATTATAATTTTATAATTATAAATACATTGATATCAATATATATTTATATAATTATATATAAATATATTTATTCAATAAATATAAATATAAATATAAATATAAATATAAATATTAAAATAAATATAAATATTAATATAAATTAACTAAATATATTCATTATTTGAATATATTTATTACAATTTTAAAATTATTTAAATATATAATTATTTATGAATAATTATAAAAATAATTTCTCAAAAAATCCATATTTATATATTTATATAATTATATAAATTTATATATATATTATATATGTATATTTATTATTTAAATATATTTCATAAAATGATCTACTTATTTAAATATATATTTATTTATTAATAATTATATAAATTCTTTTAAAAAATAAAATATTTATTTAATTTTTATTCTAAATATATAAATTTATAAATATTTTAAAAATTAAATTTATAATGAATTTTATTTTTAAACATTTATCTACAAATATAATTTTAACATTAACTAATAATAAAAAATATTAAATTCATACACCATAAAAATAAGTGAAATAGAATAATTAAAAATGAATATGTTTTAAAAACAATGATGAATTGGATATGCTTTACTAATTAAATATAAAATATTAATTTTCATGTATATATAGTGAAAATATATAAATTTATATTGAAAATATTAAAATATAGTAAATATATTATTTAATATATTTTATAAAATTATTAGATTTAAAAAAAATGCTATAAAAAATATTAAAAATAAATAAATCATACATAACTATATTAATATTACAAATAATTAAATAAAATTTACCGAATAAAAAATAATATATTAAATATATCATTTATAAAATGAAATTCTAAAACGATTATTACTGTTTCAATAAATTACCTTAATATTAGGTGAATGTTTGTCTATATAATATTTCATTAATTATATAAATATTTTTGTGTGGATGGTGTATATAAAAATAAATCAATTATGTATATGTATGTGTGATGCCAATGTAAATCATTTTTGATATATCTAATCTAAATTGAAAAATCATTAGACATTCAATTAATGTCCATTACTTAATATAATTAGTCAATATTTTTTTTTATTATCATCCATTATTATAAAAAATTTATGACTTATTTAAGGAATGTATAAATATTTTGTATTTTTTAATTCATATTTTTAGAAAATATAATATATATCGATATATATATTAAATTTATTAATTAATAATTTTGAACGGAAACTATTAAAAATGAATAATAGATTATTATGTTTTTAATAATTATATTTTTTTAATTTTATATATTTATGTAATATATAATATTTTTTAATAATTATAATTAATAAATAAAATTTTATATTAAATTCATTCATTTTTATTAATAAATTTTCCATTAATATTTTTCAAATAATTATGGAATTTATTTATTTTTAATTATCTCCTTTAATTAAAAAAATTTATAGATTTTATATATCTAAATTATATATATAATATTTATTAATATTTATAAGTTTCATATATGTATATTAAAGATATTCATTTTTATTAATAAATTTTAAATTAATAATTTTGTAATTAATAATTTTTAATATTCTTCTTATTTTAAATAATTTTTATTTTTATTTAATTAATTATTTCAATTTATTCGTTATATATATGTATATTAATTTTAAACTATTTATCAAAATTTATAATATATATACATATATATATATTAAATTTTTTTATAATTATTTAATTAATAAAAAATTAAATATTTTTAAATTTATTAATTTTTATTAATTTTTTTAAAATAATTTTTCAATTTGTTCATATTATTAATACTTTTAAGAATTATATTTTTATTGGATAAAAAATTAGATACAATTAGATTTCTAGTGATGTTGGACTCAGTCGTATGTATGATTGTAGGAAGGCTTCGTAGATTAAGATGTGGTAGAATAATTTTTAAAGAAAATCCTAACATGTGTAATTCTGATGTGGGACAGATGTGTGTTATTCAGACCTTTATCAATTCAAAAAATATGCACTGATAAAGGATACCCATTATCAATTCTTTTCCGTCGGCTGTGATATAGGCCATCATTGTTTATAGTATTCTTGGTAATAGTGATCTCATTCCTTCCACTGTATTCCCATATATTTTACAAGAATGAGTATGTATGTATATGAAAAATATTATTTCACCTTCTCTATAGGATAATTATCAAGTGTTAAAAATGCATGAATATGTTTTCTTGAAAGAAATGCAGCCATGGTCTTTCTTCATAACAAAAAATCCTCGTTTTTAAACCCTTTCATCATTACATAGATCGAATATAATCATGCATATATGATTAGAAAGAAATGATATTAATGAATGTCTTTCTCAAGCCCATTGATGTTCTATTATATGGTATTTCATATAGCTTCAAACCAATGGAATAAATCATCAGATTCACTCATGGAAATGTTCACTATTATTCCTTGTATTATGTTTTTTCCCAAGGTGATATATATTCATTGTTATGGAATACATTATGTTTTGTATGAACCTAAATTCCACATTGGTAAAATTTTCATTCATCAAGAAATTTATTTTATTCATGTGGCCTTCACTATTTTACTCATCATTTTATTGGACATTGTGATTCCTTCTTGTACTAGAAATGTATGAATGAATACAAAATTTCATGCAATTATAGTTTTATAAATCATACTCATATTCGTTGGAATGTTCTACGAAATATGTGGAATGCATGAAATCAAAGAATTTTGGGTACACTATTTCTTAGTGGCTATAAAATGCACTGCATGTGGCCGGATCCTAAAAATCTCGTATAGTAAATCAGTTATTCTATTCATACAGTATGTTATCCCTAATACATATGATCGATAGTTGCTCACTACATGTTTCATAATCATGGTAGGCTTCCTACTATAATAATTCTTTATGCGGTATCTCAATCTATCATACATCATGATCCTCATGTTCATCAATGACTTGTTCTTGTGTTTTCTCCACTTCGTATATATGGTCGGATAATTGCACATTCTCAAACCACTAATTGTTCATGTGTATAGATGATCCTCCTCCATCGTGAAGAAACATATAACATAGGGTATGTCTAGGTTAATACACATAGTAACATTATAACTTATTTTCGTAGGATTATCTCATTTGATTGGTTAGAAACACATACGGTCGGTCCATCTCATGCTACATGGTCACTACAGAGATTGTTTTGTTGTTGGTATGAATATGTTCGTTCCATTGATCAAATATGAATGTGTTCGGTTATAATTTTACTATACGTTCAATCTAAAGATATTGTGTAGAATCTCATTAACCTCACAAAGATAATGGTGACATTGCATAATTGAATTTGTCCATGCATTATATATATAACCTAATTCACTGATAAATATCACCACAAAATGTTTCATTCCATCCTCCACCTTTATATAAAATTTATTCAAACCAGTATACCATGATACACTCCCTCTATTCTAGAGAAATTATAAATAGGTGTCAAATTCTTCCCATCAGTCTCTTGTTCCCCCCATATGTTAGAGGATAATTCCCACGGTTTCCTCTACATGCATTACCATGCAATCTGATTATTACTCATGCTCCCAATTTAAAACTCTATACACCATCATCCCTGAATTATCATATTTCTCAATTGAATAGCTTTGGTTGTGGTGTATTGGGCTTATTTAATTGAGAAATGTACATTAATTTTCTAGGATTGGACATTTTTTAAAATAAATTCCATAAATGGAATTAAAATTTTTATAGACATACAAATGGTCAATGAAAATATTACTTCATGAAAGTAATGTTTTAATTTCCAAATCATCAAACTTAAATATATTGATTTTTTCACATGTATGGATACTCCATTTTTTCAAAAATTAAAAATTTTAATGTAGAAAACAATATTCATTATTCAACACTTATTAACATATGTTCTTTCATAATTAATACCAATTATCAAATCTATATAATTAAATTCAACTTCATCAAAATAAGTCTTCATAAAATTTTATACATCACAATGATTGGACTATATATAGTAATCACCCCTTAATTAATTTTTATGAATAACTAATGGTAGAAACATATACATTCAATATTCAATGATTTTCATAAATTTACAACTCTACAAATTCTATTTCCTTTTTTGGGATCTTGGACAAGCATTTCAATCTATTATTCTTTAAATTTACATTATTGGGATCCACTAATTATATATAAGGATTCGATTTCCTCATTATGAGTATTCTTCAAAACATTGAAAAATAATAATAAGAAATACAACACAACACAAATTAAGTTAACAAATATACCACTTTGTATTTTATTCTATACCAATAATAAAATGATATGTCAATATGTCATTTATATTTTCATAATTATTTTATTCTCCATTATTTTCTCATTCAATTATCTAGGCTTATACCCTCCCCCAAATTAATAATAAATATGAATATTTCAAGAGGTGGGATTGTATCAATTTACTCTTAAACTACATTCCATAAAATTTTCACCTATTAATCTACAAAGGAAATGTTTAGTGTAGAAAATTACTGGGTTTTATATACATAAAATATATATAAATTAATAAATATAAAACAATAAAAAATCATGTTTATATAATAAAATCCTTCTAATGATATTATTATATATTTAATCTGAATAAAAAAATTCCTATTTATTGCATTTTTCATTATTTAATTAAAATGGAAATCTTACACTCATCTAAACAAATATGTAACAAAATTCCAGTTCAGATTGTTGGATTTTGAAATAACCCCTGAGATCATTGTAAATTTTATTATAACTTATTAAAATTAATATTTCCGTATTCAAGATAGAGTTTGATTTTTATTAACCACAGAAGAAATAATGAGAATCCATAACTTTTCATATATCAACTAACATGAAATTTCAAGAAATTATATTATTGAAAATTATAATTTTTTTAATATTCTAAGGTTTATCTAAATTAAGTGACAGTCTACTTCTTTTCTTTATCAAGATATGTGAGAATACTTATAGATCATAATAATATTGTATTTTATAAGACCTATAATAAGTATTCCATCTTACTTCAAAACATTATTTCTCTTTTGAGAACTAGATTACCCATTAATTCCTCACATTGTTAGTTTAAAATAATACCTAAATATGATTAGAATAAGGAATGAAATCCTTCACATTATAATGAGAGTAAAAAGGATATTCTTATCTTCTTAATCATGAAACCCTATTACATTCTAATACTCCCTAGATAATTTTATTCAGAAAAGTTATTTTATTTTTTAAATTATAATTTACTTTTGGAAACATGGATTATAATCCTCTTTATTTCTGTAGAGTATTATTATGTTCCAATATGACTCTTGAATCAATTGGTTATTTTTTAATATTCATTAAACCAATTTCTTGATCTACTTGGATTGTTATTCAATCCCTGGAATTGTGGAAATCCTGATTTAAACTCCCACAGAACTCCTCATAGACAACATATTTTTAAATCATCATGCGAGTCATGTTATCTTCATCATGTAAAATATTTTCCACCTCTTTATATTTTTTCATTATCTAATTAATTTTCTAAAATTTTCAATTTTTATGTCACTTAGTTGAATATTATGTAATTCATTCATTTAATACAATTTATTTATTATTCCACATGGAATTATTTTTAATATACACCACTAGACTAAATGTTTTGTTTCTATCATAGATTGATTCATTTTTGAATTTCTACAGCATGATACAATCCATTTTTATTTCAATTACTTTCTTACTAAATTTCATCTTGTGGAAACTATTACCAAAATAGAATCTGCTTATTCTGTTTTTTTGTGGAACCCTTCTTGATCATATTGTTTTTTTTATTAATTAATTACTATCCCCAACAGACAACACATTTTCCTTATTCACAAGAATATTGGAATTATTAAATTTTCTTGTTCTTATGATTCATTACCAGGGTAGGATAAAATTCACTAACTATCTTATACGGTATTTTTTTTCACATGTTCAAATTTAAATATTGACTGATTTTCCCCCATATACTTCTCCACTATGACCAATTATATTGAAAATACCAAAGTGATTTCTAATCCAATCAATTTTTTTTGTGATTGATGGATTTTTTTTCATTTCTCCCATGTTTTTAACATTACCTAAAAACATTCCTCCCTTGAAATATTATTTCCTTTCACTTTATGAGATGAAAAATTATTCCATAAATTAACATCCTTGTGACCAAACATATAAAAGTTTCATCGAAAGTCTAAAAATCATTATATTTTTCTCAATGAATAGACCAATCTAGAAATAAATGTTTATATGTTATGTGACTTTTTAATTATTAATGATAATTATATAGAAACCTTTGATCATATAATTTCTTATAAACACATTATATTTTGTTTTAATCATTTATATATTTCAATTCATAAACTCTTATACAGTTTTTGAGTTTAATCCTAGAAAATTTATGAAATAAAAGATATGACAAAAATAAAATGATTAGGAATTAATGGAATATTCAAATTCCAAACTACCATATATTGATTGTTATATGATATGGTGATATTTTTACCACTATATTGATGTATTTTTCCATAAAAATTAATCGTATATGTTTTCTTATTAGAATGAATATTTATAAATTTCTCATAAAACACATATTTAGTTTCTTATTGATTCCTCAATTTTATATCTTGATATACTCATTTCATACAAAGTAATCATTTATCATCCTCCACTAGTTTTTTATTGTCAATAATTGTAATGGCAATGACCCTTTTGGTCTTTTATATTTCCAATTCTTTGTGATTGGAGTGTCCTGGGGACAATATATAACTTATTAAAGAGAATTCGAAAATTCAAGGTAGGGCATCAGTGGCACAGATGGGCATCGGTGGCACCGATGGTCGTCGGTGGCACCGAGGTCCATCGGTACCACTGATGGGAATTAGTGGAACCAATGAGAGTCAGTGGCACCGATTGGCCTCAGTGGCACCAAATAGAATTGGTGGCACCAACGGGCATTGTTGGAACAGATGGGTGTAGGTGGCACCTATTTGCATCAGTGGCATCAATGGGCTTTGGTGGGAACGATCAGTATTCATGGAACCAGTCAGAAAAAGTGGAACTGATAAGCATAGGTCACACTGATGGGTCATCCATAGTAATAATCGACATCTGTGCTAGGGAAACATTGTTAGGGAAACAATATCTAGGTGATGATGCAAGGGCGACACTGATAGGGCGAAGGTGCCAGGGTGATAGTACCAGGGAAACGATGATATGGAAATGGTGTAATGGATTTTATTCTAGGGTGATGGTGCTAGGGTGATGGAGCCAGAGGATAGTGCCAAGGATATGGTGTCAGGGCGATGGTGCCTAGGAGACAGTGCCACAACAATGGTGTCAGGGTGAGGGTGACTCACCAAATGGTGAGTCCTCCCGTGTTTTCCATTACAGCAAGTTTTTCCATAGTATCATACATTTGATGTAAAAGTGATTCAATAAGATTTTCAAATCAATTTAAATCCAGTAAAGGATTTTATAAACCCAAATTAATTGGGAAACCATTTGGTTATCAAAATGGGTTTCCCCTTTTCCTCAGTGTCAATCCTTGTCGTGTTTTACAGTTCCCCCCATACAATGTGTCTTCTCTATGCCATGAAAATTTAATAACTCATAGTTGTTTTCACCACCTATTTGAGGAAGATTATATAATAACAATTAATTCCATCATGTGTAACTGCCCAACTATGTGAAATAACCACGATCAACCTTTAATTTTGTTCAATATTTCATATAACGTAAATCTAGGATATAATCGTTTACCACCCGATATATTCTTATTCCATGGTTTCTTTTTCAATTCATTGGTGGGTTTGGAGTCCCCCTTCCAAAGACAATTTGTGCACCCATACAGGAGCACTTCTCTCTTATTCATGGAGTCCATGGAGATGTTATTCTTTGAGTTGTGCATCTCTATTCTGTGGCACATAGACTAAACTAAAATCATCGATCATCTATGTAGGGTTATCCTTCATCTCTCTTTATTGTGTAAAAGTGGGGTGGGTATGATAATGTTTCCTCAGGGTGTGGATGAAACCAAATTTTAATTAATAATACAATCACACATTAAATAGTGAAGGGGTGTGATTTATGGTGATACTGATATTCTCATTAATATTCACTTATATGTAGTGAGTGGTATGGGATTATTCCCACTTATTGTACTGGTCGTTGGTGGTCCTTCTGTGCTTACTAATGAACCTTTATTTTTCAGTATGAAAATTTTATTGAATGATTCTAACATGAAAACTGTTTAATCTCGTAATGATGGGTGAAAAAATGGATGACCAAAGAATAAAAATCATTTTATGATCACCACGTTCAACCATATGGAAAGAAGGAACATTATGAATGGTGTGGGTTAAATCTAGAAAAAAAAATTGATCTGCTATGGTAATATGTGTGGTTATTCATTATGATTATTGTGGGGTTCTGTTTTCGAAGATGGGACCTCCGGTTGTGTAGTTGTCTTGTGGACCTGTAAGAATATATGTTGGGGTTTGGTTTCTTTCAGTACACCTTTTGAAATTTTTACATTTCAGGAGAAATAGGTTTGAATGTTTAAATTTCACATTGGATGTCATTTTTTCTTTCTTGGCTTGAGGCTATACCTGTAAGTTTCTTGACAGGGAAAGAATTTTTAACTGAATCAATTGATCATGATAAAAATAATGGGTGGTGCTCAACTTTTATTGGTTTTGATTTGGTGCATGAAAGAATAGTAATGAGTGTGTTTGTATATAGGCCGGTTTCGGGACACTTAGGTTGGGATGATAGATTGTTTACATATATGTATAAATTTAGTTCATATATTTCTTATTAAAACCCCACCCATGTAGAGAACTTCTTGGCGAACACCCCCATTTCATGGGGGAGGGTGTTTTTTTCAATGTCATATTGGTTGGCAGGTTATTAGCTCATTTCATCTCCCTCTTCCGAGTAGCCCAAGAATCTTCGGGCAGAATGTGATGACCTAAGGTCCATTATATCCTAAGGCTCTTTGTGTAGGGTATGATGTAGTGGTTTCCCCAGGTTTGTGTGGGCTGGTTTGTTTCCCAAGTGTCTTCGAGAAGAGGCCAAGGTGTCTTTGTGTGTTGTGGTAGTTGTTATGGCCCTGGTGTCTGTGGGCATCATTACTTATGGTTGTGGTGGCCCATGTTTATATGGGTAGGATGTGTGGTTTTTGGGTCCTAGGTGTCGGTGGGTAGGATACAGGGTTGAGGTGGTCCATATAGATGTTTTTGGGTTGGCAGTGGGACTGCAGGGACAATGGTGGGGAGGTCTGACGCGTAGGATGTTTAAGTAACTAGTGGGAAAGCAGAGAAGGGTACAAAAATATCGATGTGCTATTACTATTACTTACCTATCATAAATTATTTGTGGAGTTTTTCTTGGTGAGTCTGGGTGGATTGTTCCCTGCTAGATGTTTTGTTTACCTCAACATCACCATGTGGCATTAGAATACCACCCCACAAATGCATGAGATTTTTTGGTTTTCCCCTACTGAGTATACATATATACTCACCCTACATTTATAAAATGACTATCAGGTTTCTAGGTGTACTTTGGTGACGTGTGGGGCCATACTAACTCATATTTTGGCATAATTAATGATTTTGTTTTCCTTTTTTTGGTTCCTTCCCTTTGGAGTATTCTTGTACTTTTAATGGGTTTACCTTTGAACATGCATATCAGAATGGGTTATTGATTTACATTTACTTTTAGTATTGATTTATTTGGTTTTTTACCATTTAATTACCTAATCACACTAAATAAAATACAAATTTACTTCACCATTAATTGTGATTTTATACCATTAGACCGAGTCGCCACTTCTGGGCCGATTGAATCTGGGAATCAGGGTTCATTATCTCTCCTTCAACATGTGGAAGGAATGGTCAGGCGGTTGGTTGTCCCTTTCCACATCAATTTGAATGCTGGTCATGATATAATGGTAGTAGAGGTTGGGGTTTGAGAGATAGGATATAGCTCAAGGTTTGACATAATATAGGTTCCATAGGATGGTAAAAAAAATTGTTCGACCTTCTTGGTGCATGAAATAGTCCAGATTACACTGGATATGTCATAGTATTTTTGGGCCCCCATGATCAGATGTGTGGGCACTAAACCTACTAATCGTCCATACGAGGAAACATTGATTCTAGCGTAGAGACCCTTAGAATATAACATACATCATAATGACATGTGATCATGTGGGTTCTGGGTGTTCTTGGAATTAAAATAAACAACATGTTTAAGTGAAATTTAAATGAAAAATTCTACACTTCTTGGGAATAAGAATTCCTTAATTACCTTGGAGTTATAGCTCCCAGACAATAACCATGAGTTGTGCGGCCAATCTTTTCCCAGGAGGCTAATCTCTCTGATCATTATAGGACTGATCGAGAGAAGGAGGATGACCGGTGTTAAAAGATGTTTCCTTCCGTTCAGCTGTAGTACCTCGGGATGTATGATGGAAGCATCTCAGACATGGAGACCATAATATATCTCTAGGATTTGGTGATATCTTTTAGCTTGATTTGAGGTCTAACTGAGTACTGGGTTCCTTCATATTTGATCAAGATGTAGGGAGAGGCGCGTAAATGATGGATGCTCTACCATGGAGAGAAGAGGGATGCTTAGGGTTCATCGAAAATCTTTGAGAAGGAGTTCCTGGTGGAATTCCATTCTTTGATAGTGATTGCTGAGAAGCGGAAAGAGATGCACTCCATTTAGTGAGGGAGTATGATGGTGAGTGAATTGGATATCATTTTCATTTTTCTCTAGACCTCTTTTTGGATGTGGTATCTCATGTGATACATTTAAAATAGGCACTCCGACCCTCCCTTAAGTATGTTGTTACTCTCTCTATGCTAACGACGTACCTGGAAGTTGAGATGAAGGTTGAATTGGTTGAGAGGATGAACACACTGGGAGGTGTGCTGCGTGAGGGGAGCTAGATGGGCTCATCAAAGGGGAAGTTTGTTAGTAGAAGTCTTCTATCATTAGAGCCATCCATTTTTCGACCGATGGGGAATGTTCCCTAGTAGTTACAGTTTCAATCTACAGTTACATGCCCTTTAATTGTGAGCCTAGGGATGAGGTTATTCATCTATGGTAGTAATGGACAAATTTGGTATCAGTGTCCAGACAAGGTGCATTATAATGGGGCTGATCACGTACAAGGCCCCCCCATATCAGCAACAGTTTCCATCCATGTTTTTTCAATAGCCGCATTACGGACAGTGATATCCCACTCCACATAGAGCAATAATTTCATGAGGAATCCGACCTCAGGGTGCTCCTCAGGGACCTCGACCAGGTTGTGGTTGGAGAGGCAGCTGACACCTGAAGGGAAGTGGAGATGGCAATGTGCAGTTACACGCTGTAGAGGTAGCAGATCCAACAGGGCCATAGGTCATTAGGGGTATGATCATCTTTTATAATACTCATTATTATTCATTTTATGATTCATGATCATCAAATTTGTTTGTTGAACATAGTGTAGACATTGCTCTAGGTCTTGATATAGAGAGAATTCTTGTGGCACTGGTATTGGCTATGCCAGTTGGAGGTCAGACTAGCATGTCATATGTTTTCTAAGGATTTATATTGATGGTAGGGACTCATAAGTATAATGGGGACCTTATTTTAATGTAGATACAACCATATGATGTATATTTAGTCATTGAATGGTTGTTCTCAGTGTGTTCTGTTATTGAATGCTTCTGGAAAAGGGTCGTGTTTTCACATATGGGTGGCCAACTGGTGTTGATCATCACGGAAAAGGTTTTTCAAGAGGTTAGATGGAGGGTATAGTCATTTAATTACTTTTTGGATGAGCTTTCAGTGGAATTGGTAAACACAGTGATGATGGAAGTTCTGAGTATTGTTAGTATGTTCCCATACATCTTACCTGAAGAGGTCAATACTTAACCCCCATGATGTGATGTTGTGTTCAGGATAGACTTACAACCCGGTGCCCATCATATTTCGATGGATCCTTATCAGATGGCACCTTTTAATTGTGGGAGTTATGGATTTTGGTCGATGACTTGATGAATAAGTATTTTTTTCGATAAATAGAATCACCATGGGTTGCTATATTCTTAATTTCAATGAAGACAGAAGGTGGTCTCAGGATATGTACAAACTATTGATGGCTGAATCTGTTGAAATTCAAGAATTGTAACCCCCTCTCAAGGATTGATGACATTTTTTACTAATTGAAGGGAGAAGGATGGTTCTCTAATATCGACTGGCAGTCGGGATATCACCAGTAGAGGGTGAAGGAGGGTGACTTCTCAAATACTGCTTCCAGGTGCAGATATGGGCACATTGAGTTTGTGGTCAGGTTGTTCGGCATTATGAACATACCTGTTGTATTCATGGGGCTCATGAACACAGTTTTCCAAAATTATCTATACCATTTTTTAGTCATTCTTCTTGAAGGATTCATGATTTACTCATGATCATAGGAGGATCACACCATCCATCTAAGGACGGGTTTAGAGGTCCTATGACAAGACTATCTATACATGAAGATGCCTAGGTGAATGTTCTGGACATGATAGGGGAACATAATAGGACATGTGGTTCCCAAGTAGGGAATTGTATTGGTCCCATCGAAGGTCAAGGAGGTTATTTCTAAGGAATCCCCAATGAACATAGTGAAGGATTTTTGTTTCCAATGCCTATCAGGTTACGTCTGAAGTATCATACACAACATACCTTGAGCATCTAAAACATTTAAATCCTTGACCAAGAAAGACTCGACATTAATATGGGGTGAGTTGTTCATGGAATCCTTAAACAATCTGAGGGGTATGATGATCTATGCCCAAGTGGTGAGGTTTCAAGAAGACGGGGAAGCATTTGAAGTGTTATGTGATGCTTTATGCATTTTCTTATGGTGTTTTTTGAGGCTGTAGTGGGGAGTAATCTCTTATGGGTATAGGATGTAATGTCCTCACAAATGTAACTCTGCCACTGATGACCTAGATTGTGCAGCTGTACTGTTCACTATGTAGTTATGGATGATTTACCTCATTGCAGAGCACTACGCGGTCTTCATGTATCACAAGATCTTGATCTATAACTTATAACAACGTGACCTGATCATGAGACATCGGAGGAGGATGGAGTTACTTCAGGACTACGATTTGTATATTTCTAAAACCTCAGGGAAGGGAAATTTGGTGGTTGTTTCGTTGAGTAGGAATCCGCATAAGGTAGTTGTTCGAGAATCAGAAGATTATTGGAAGGTGATGGGGGAGATAGTTTCCTTTCACCTGGATGCAAGCGTGGACAATGATAGTGGATTACTATTCCAAATGACAGTGCATAAATCCTTTGTACAAAAGTGGCAAAGTCTTAGTGGGGGGACGTAGAGGATGAAGTGGTGCACAATTGTGTTAGCCAAGGAAATGCTTCAAATGGATGGTCGGATAATGGTCCAAATCAGATACATTTCTGCAAGAAGATTTTTTTCGATAGATCATGTGGGATGGAGTTATCTATGAGTTCCATAACTACCCACTGGCAGTACACCCAAGATTATCCATGATGTACCAAGGCTTGAGGAGTCAGTTTTTGTGGCCCTAGGAAAAATGAGGAGTGGCGGGGTTTGTGGAAAAGTACCTCATGTGTTAGATGTTTAAGGATGAGAACTGTGTTCCAGGTGGCTTGTTTTAGCCTTTAGACACCCCAGAGTGGTAGTGGGATGACATCTTGATGGATTTCATCTCTATACTACCCATGTTTAATTGAGGTTTTGATGCTCTCTGGTTGGTGGTAGACCTGCTATAAAAATAGCTCACATCCCTGAAATCAATGAGTCGAGTTTTGTGGATTCCTTTGTACAGACGTACATAGGCAAAGTGGTGATGTTTCATGGAGTTATGTGGTACATAGTCTCGGATAAGGATAAATGTCTTACCTCCCGAGTCTAGAAAGCATTTCATCATGATATTGTCACCCATCTATGGATCAACACTACTTTCCACCCTAAGAGAGATAAGAAGATAGAGGCGACCATATAAATGTTGGAGGATATGCTATGGGCATGTGTTCTAGAATTCAAAGGATAAAGTTTAAAACACATGCCTATTGTGGATTGTTCCTTCTACAATAGATATCACTCTACCATTTGCATGGATTCATTCGAATCCTTGTACAGAATACCATTTCATTCACTAATATGTTGGACAGAGGTTGCGGAGGTAGGTGTTCTTGACACAATGGTAGTGTAGAGCATGAATGAGAAGGATCAGTTTGAATGAGAGGGAATTAAGGTGATTGAGGCCCAAAATAATTCATATGTCGATCATAGGAGGAGACCCTTGTAGTTAGAGAATAGGGACCACATTTTCATAAAGGTATCCGCCAAGGTGCGAGAAGAATAGGTTCGAAAGGGGGAGTAAGCTTTAACCCATGTATGTTGGACCCTTCAAGGTGTGGTGGATAGTTGGTGAAGTAGATTATTATCTGGCACTACCACCGCCACAACAGAGGGTGCATGACATATTCCATGTTTCTCATCTCCATCGGTATCTACATGATTATTAGAAAATCCTTGACTTGGGATATATGGATATTAAGGATGATGAAACGTTTGAGAAGGGTCCAGTGAGGATTGAGGATCGTGAGGAGAATGATATTTTTGGGTGAACCATTACCTCGGTATGTGTGTTATGGAGGCATGGATCCCTTGAAGAGAGTACCTAGGAATGGGAGGCACTGATGCATTCCTAGTAACTAGAGTTGTTTTTTGTTTTGTTCTAAGTTGTTTTTTATGTGACTGTGATGCGTGGATGACCTTGTTAACTAAGAGATGGTTGTTTCCCTGGTTCTCTAAATGTGTGTGGAATGTCCTGATAGTGGGGATGTCAGAACATGATCCCTAATCAAGATGCATTAAATATGATGTAATTAAACCCATGCGGGAAAGTCAGTGTCATACAAAGTGAATAGTTTCTTGACATAGTATAAGGGAATCCATAATACATATGTATGGATAGTGTGGAATTTATATGTTTGTGTGGATTCATTGGGAAGGGATCCATAGTGCCTCTAAAGTTGATTAGTATGATTGAGAGGTGTTCTTATTTTTCATGTAGGTTTATTGTTGAAAGGTATCTTTTTTGGGGGCTGTTCGGACCCCTCCCTTTTTGTCATATTTTCTCATTGATTCTCTAGGACAATAATATTTTGTCAGGTATCTAATGTAAGGGCCTCGACCATTTTAGTCCTTCACCTCGCTAAATTCCGGTGTTTGGAGTATCATGGGGACCATCATTGACACATTAAAGACTTTTCCAAAAATCAGCCTTGAGCGTTGGCGGCAACGATGGGCATCAGTGGAACCAAGGGACGTTGGTGGCACCGATTGGCATCAGGGGCACCAATGAGCATCAGTAGCACTGTTGAGTGGTGTTGGAACGGATGGGCATTTGCGACATAGTGGGGCATCGATGGCACTAATCAGCATCAGGGGAACCAATGAGTATCGGTGGTAACGAGGAGAATTAGTGGCACTGATGGGAGTACATGGCCTTGATGGGTCATCCCTTGCACTAATCAGTATTATTTCTAGGGAAAGGGTGATAGGGGGAGTACTCATGAGTGACGGTGTGAGGGTGATGATGCCATGGCGATGGTTCCACGACGATGTTTCCATGGCGAGGGTTCCATGGAGACGATGTGAGTGTGATGATGCCAGGGAGAAGGTTCTAGGGGGACTATTATTCTATGATGGTTCTAGGGTGACAGTTCAAGGGTGATAGAGCTAGGGTGATGGTTCCAGGGTGAAGGTGACACACCAAACAGTGAGTCCTCCTATGTTTTTTAGGACCTTCTTATTTTTCCCTGGTAATGAATTTTTGACATAAAATATTTCTAATGCCCTTTAAAAATCCTTTTAAATCCATTAAAATTTGTTTTAAACCCCCATTAATTGGAATACCCTTTGTTTATCAAAAAGTGTGGCCCATTTTTCTCGGTGTCACACCATATCTTGTTTTACAATTTGCATATGTTATGCATTTTCTCTATGTTAAATAATACTATTAGCTCAAATCCTTTATCTCCACCTCTTTGAGGAAAATTATTAAATAAAAATTAATTACATCCTATGTAACCAACCATCCAAGTGATGAAATAAGGATCCACCATTAATTTTGTTCATGATTTTATATCTGGTAACTCCATGATCAAATCATTTCCCACCCATGAATTTCTTCTTCCCTGGTCACATTTTTCTTTTCCTTGGTGCATTTGGAGTCACACTTCTGGAGAGAATATTTTCCCTTATGATGGGGCATCTCGCATATCCTTGGAGTATGTGGTTATCTTATTCTTCCTGTCACGCATCCCCAGTCCCTGGAACAATGTGAAAACATTGATCATTAATCATCAAAGTAGTGGTTTCCTTCGTCTCCCTTTACTGTGTAACATGTAGGGTGGGTATGATAATGATTCCTCAGGTTATGGATAAAACCAAAACTTAAAAATTATAATAAATGAACATTAATGAAATAAGGTGTGTGATTGATTGTGATGTTGTTGTACACTTTTATCTGTACTTATATGTTGTGAATTGTATGGGATTTTCCACACTGATAATAATGGCCATTGGTGGAACTTTCTTGTGTCACAATGAAAATAATTTTTTTCTCTATATGAACTTGTGGTTGAATGGTTGTGTCATGGAAAATTGTAAATAACATAATTTTAGTTGATAAAATGGATACCCAAAGAATAATAGTCCTTGTATGATAACCCTCGGTAAATAATTGGAAGGACAAAACATGATGAATGGTGTTGGTTAAATCTGAAAATATCATTGTTTTGTTCACGTAATATGTGTGGTTGTTCCTATTTATTATGGTGGGGTGGTTTGTGTGGGGATTTGACGACCTCTTGTTCAGTAGACTTATTGATCTTTGGTGCCATACGTTGGGTCTTTTTTTAGTTCCAGCACATCAAGGGATCTCACAGAGCATTTTTATTATGTTGACATTACTAGAGAACTGGGTGTGAATGCTTAAATTGAATCTTGGATATTTTTTTCTTTCATTGATTGTGACTATACCTATTATTTTCCGAGTAGTGAAGGAATATTTTATAAAAAAATAATCAATTGATCATGATAACAAGATGTTTGGGCTCCCTAGTTGTTTCAGTTGTGCTTTTGGGCATGAATGAATAGTAATGAGGATGTTCCTCTATAGGCTGGTATCGGGACACTATGGTTGGGATATTTTCTTATTTACCAATATTTATAAATTTTTTTCTTATGTTACTTATTGTCACCCACAATAGTAGAGAACATCGTGATGAACGCCCCCATTTCATGGTGGAAGGTGTGTTTTCCAACATCCTATTGGGTGGTTATTTATTAGTTCCTTTCTACTCCCTCAACTGAGTAGTCGAAGACTCTTTGGGAAAACTATGATGGCCTGAGGTCCATTATAGACCAAGACTCATTAGTCATGGTATGTTGTGGCGGTTGGCCATAGTGTTTAATGTATTTTTTGTTTTTCTGGTGTCTTTGAGATGAAGCTTATGTGTCTTCGGGCGTGGAGGTTGTTATTCAGGACTATATTTCTATGGGTGTGGTAACATATAGTTGTGGGTGCCTGGGGGTATATAGGCGGGATGAATGGTTGTGGTGTCATGTGTGTATTTGGGTGGGATACGTGGTTGAGGTGGCCCATAAACTTTTTACATGGGTGGTAGTAGGACTCCATGTAAAATGGTGGAGGAGGGATGACACGTTGGGTGTCTTCAATAACTAGTGGGAAAGTGGTGCGGGGTACACAGGTATCGATGTTCAATTACTTTTACTTACCATAAATTCATTATTTAAGGATCATTCCTTTGTGAGACACGGTGGGTTGTTACTTTCTATGAATTTTTGTTACCTCTACTTCCTCACGGGGCATTAGAATGCCTCACCACTTCTGCATGTGTGCTTTTGGTTTTTTCCTACCAAGTATAACTTCATACTCATCATATGTATATAAAATTGCTTTCAGGTTTCCTGGAGGACTTTAAGGACAATGTGGGGTCGTTCTTTCTCAGACATTGGAATAATTTTTGTTTCTATTTCCCTTTATTTAGGTACATTCCCTTTCGATTTATCTTGTACTTTTTATGGATTTACCTTTGAACGTGTATATGGGAGTGGGGTTTGAATTTACATTTACATTCAGTTATGGATTTTTTTAGGTTTTTACCTTCGTATCTTGCAATCCTTATAAATAAAAAAGGTTGAATCCATCCATATTACTTGTTATTCTATACCATTAGTTCTAGTCTCTACTCTAGGGCCTATTGAAGGTGGGACTCGAAGGGGGGCGGGTAGTTATGTCTCCTCAACTTGATGAAGGAAGGGTCTCGTGGTTTTCTATCCCTTCCACTATCATGGTGATGGAAGGTCATGACATTACTATACATTCACATTTATTAAACATGATGTTAAATAAATGTTTTCTACAAATTCATTATATATTTATTCTTTTTAATATTTTTTTTATTACCCTATTGTTTAGAACGTTTAACCATAATTTATTCTCCAAATATATGATTATTTTCTTCAAGATGTGTATAATCATCTTCCATACCAATAATTCCAGTGATCCATTAAATATAAATGATGTAGAATTAATATTTATGCTCCTCATTCATGATAGTTAATGTTCATCCCTATTTGGAGAGCCTAAGTTGGGTTGGTATTCATTCAACCATGTCCCTCATAAACACATCACAATATTCTTAAAAGCTTGTGGTCTCTTGTAACATTCTTCTAAAAATGAAATAAATTAATTAGACTATATATTTGGGGTAGTTATATATAATTTAATTTACCACAATAAATAACTCATGAAGGGAATAATCAAATATGTGATCTCATAAACTTGTTCTTGATTAATCATTATGAGTATTTATATAACATGGTATCGTTTATTTATCGTCATGTGTCGAAATATATGATCCTAAACTATTTTCCATTTTTTTTTTATTATTTCACCATAATATCTTCCCATTCTAGGAATGTTAATTTATCTTATGACTTGTAACATGGGAAAAATGAATTTCCTTGTACATTGGATAAGGGGTATACCATCTCATCTCTAGTTCCATCAAGATACATATATTTAGTATTAATAATATAATGAACTCTACTCTAATAAACATCATGTATTATAAAATCAACATTCAATTCTTTCATAGATGAATCATTTGCCATAAATTTTAGATATCTTTTCTTCTGGTTATTCAGTGTTTTAGAGTATGTATAACACATTGATTCTATATTAGTAAACTCGTTAGTTTATTATAATATATAATTTATTTTTTCTTTTGGAGAAAGAAAATTACGACACACATATGTGACCACACTTAGAGTGTTGTGAATTATTTTGGGGTGAATTATGAATAGTTAAAACATTGATCCCTTTAATAAATCTTCAATTATTCATTTATTTCATTCATATTTTGCATTCTTCAACATATCATTGGATCTAATGTATAATGATATAGAACATTAATGCAACAAAATATAACACCAATATTTGATTATGAGGTTCACCTCCCAAATGACATAAGTGCAGAAACTATTTTTTATGGTGGTTATTTTTTATTTTTTTACATCATTTTTTGGATGATATTATTAAATGAGAAATTAAAAATATCGTTTTTTTATGAAGGATATTTTAAAACTGATGTAATACCCAATAATGCGAAGTATTTTTCACGTCGGTTCATCAAAAAACGACATGGAAAATGATTACGAGTTGTGATTTATTACGGCATTTTTTATATAACTGACATGGTATCTACTATTTCACATCTGTTCTAGAATAATTGACGTAATGAACATCGCCTCTGAAGTGTTTATCATGTCAGTTATAATCATAATCGATGTCATAAACCAGTTTTCCAGGTGTTTTTCATTTATGTTAAACAATAACAGTCGTGAAAACATATATAGAAGGTCAGTTATTAAATAAATGATGATAAAAAATATTTCATTCCATTTATTATGTCAGTTATCAAATAACTGAAGTAATAACCCATTTTAATTCCATTTATGACATTGGTTATGAAATAACCGACGTAAAAAACCATTCCCATTCATTTGTTAAGTCAGTTTACAAATAACTGACCTTAAAACACATTAATATTGATTTTTTTACTTCAGTTATAAAATAAGCGACATAAAAAATCAATTATTTTAACAAAATTTGTTCAAAAACAACTATGCCCTGCCAAATAAAACCAGAAACAAACCAAAAAAAGGAAAAAATGAGACCTAAACTAGGCCATCCCATTGGACAACAGTCCCACACCCCTGGAACCCCCCACCCCACGAGACACCACATACACCGATGGACAACCCCCACCCCCACCCCACGACCCCACCCTCTTGGACAACCCCACCCTCAAGTACACCCTCCCACACTAATGGACACCCCCACCCCACTGGACACCCCCACCCCTGGACATCCCCCACCCTCTAGAACAGACCCCACCCTCCTGGACCCCCTCAAACCCCCATGGACACCCCAAACACCCCCATCCCACTAGACACCCCCACTCCCCTCGATACCCCTGTACATCCCCCCACCACACCTCCTAGATAGCCCCCACTCCCCGACATACCCCTCTACCATCATACACACCCTCCCCCCCTGGGACACCATAGACACCCCACCCCAATGTATAGACCTCCCACAACCCTAGAAACCACCACCCAACTCAAAAACCCCATACCCTTCAGGACAACCCCCACTCCCCTGGAAAACCCTCCCAGCCTCCTGGACACCCACCTACCCTCATGGACACCGTTGACACCCCACACACCCCTAGAAACCCCCCCCCCCCCCCAGCCACTCCCCGGGAAATCCCCCCACCCCACGGGACACCCCCCACCCCTGGACACCCCCTGGATAGCCCCCCTACCCCATTGGACAACCCTCCCACACCCCTGGAAACCCCACCACCCCACTGGACACCCCCACCCCTAGATACCTCCTAGTCATCCATCAACCACCCCTCTAGAATATCCCCCCTCTCCTGGAAAGCCCTCCCACCCACTGGGACACCCTCTCACCCACATGGACACACTAAACCCCCCCCCTCATCCCCCACTGAACCAGCCTCCCACACCACTGGTATACCCAACCCACTGGATACCCCCACAACCCTAGAGACCCCATTGAAAGGACCCCACCATCGTGGACAGCCACCACCCTCCTAGACACTCTCCCATCCCCATGGAAACCTCGGACACCCCCACCATACTATAAAAACCTCCCACACCCCTGAACCCTCCCTTCAATAAACACCTCCACAGCCTTGGATACACCTGGACATTCCCCAACCCCACCACTCCTGAATAGCCACCCACTCCCCTAGATATCCCCCCAACCCACTGGACACCCCCCACACCACTAGATACCCCTTCGAACCCCCCCACCCCCACACCCCTCCTGGACAACCGACACTCCACTGGACAGCCCTCCCACCATAATGGACACAGTCTCACCCCTATGGACACATTCCCCCCCCCCCACACTAGACCACCCTCCCACAACCTGGGACCCCCCCCCCACTGGACACCCCCACACACCAGGACACCACCAAGACAGGACCCACCCTCTTGGACGCCCTCCCTCCCCCATGGACACACCAGATACCACACCCCACTGGACAACCCTCCCACACCCCTGAACCCCCTCCCCCCAATAGAAACCCCCACACCCCTGGATACCCATAGACAGCCCCCCCCCACCCGTCCTGGATATCCAAACACTCCTTTGGAATGCCCTCCTACTCTCTGGGAAACACTCCAACCCCACCCCCATTGGACAACCCTCTCAAACCCCCACAAACCTGCCCACCCCACTGGACCCCCCCACCCTTCTGGACAACCCCCAATCCCCTGAACAACCCTCCCAACATCCTAGTCACCCTACTAACCCCATGGACACCGTTGACACCCCACACACCCCACACACCCATAGAAACCCCCCCACCCACTCCCCTGTAAATCCCCCCACCCCACGAGACACCCCCACCCCTGGACACCCCCTAGATAGCCCCCCCCTCCACCCCACTGGACAACCCTCCCACACCCCTAGAATCCCCACCACCACACTGGACACCCCCACCCCTAGATACCTCCTAGTCATCCCTCACCCACCCCTCTAGAATAGCCCCCACTCTCCTGTAAATCCCTCCCACCCTCCGGGACACCCTCTCACCCCCATGGGCACACTAGAACCCCCCCCCCCCCCAGTCCCCCACTGATCCAGCCTCCCACACCACTGGGACACCCAACCCACTGGATACCCCCACAACCCTAGAGACTCCATTGAGAGTCCCCCACCATCGTGGACAACCGCCACCCTCCATGAAACTCTCCCATCCCCATGGAAACCTCAGACACCACCACCGCACTAGAAAAACCTCCCACACCCCTGAACCCCCCCTCCAATAGACACCTCCACAGCCTTGGATACACCTGGAAAGGCCCCCACCCCCACCACTCCTGAACAGCCAACCACTCCCCTAGATATCCCCCCCCAACCCACTGGACACCCCCACACCACTAGATACCCCTTCGAACCACCCACCCCCCGCACCCCTCATGGACAGCCCGCACACCACTGGACATCCCTCCCACCCTAATGGACACAGTCTCACCCCTAGGGACACATTCCCCCCACCCACAATAGACCACCCTCCCACAACCTCGGACCCCCCCCACTGGACACCCCCACTCACCTGGACACCCCATAGACAGGCCCCACCCTCTTGGACGCCCTCCCACCCCCATGGAATCACCAGACACCCCACCCCACTGGACAACCCCCCCACACCCCTGAACCCCCCTCCCCCCAATAGACACCCCACACCCCTGGATACCCATAGAAAGCCCCCCCCCCCCCCATCAGTCCTGGACATCCAACCACTCCTCTGCAATTCCCTCCTACCCTCCGGGACACCCTCCAACCCCAACCCCATTGGACAACCCTCTAACACCCCTACAAACCTGCCCACCCCGCCGGACACCCCCACCTCTCTTAGATAGCTCCCCACTCCCCTAGACAGTCCTCCCACCCTCATGAACAACCCTTCACCCCATTGGACACCCTGGACACCCCCACCCCACTGGACAACCCTCCCACACCCCTGGAACCCCACACCCCACTACACACAGTAACCCCTCCTGGACACTCCCACTCCCCTAGACAACCTTCTCTCCCTCCTAGACACCCTCCCACCCCCATGGACAACCTAGACACCCACAGGCCACCAGATAACCCTCTGAAACCTCTAGAAACCCGCCCACACCACTGGAAAACCCCCATCCTAGACATCCCCCAATACCCTGGACATCCCTCCCACACTCTTGGACATCCTCTCACCCCCATGGACACCCTAGAGACTCCCCACCACACTAGACAACCCTCCGACTCTCCCACTCTCTTGGGCAACCCCACTCCCCTAGACTGCCCCATCACCACCTGGACCCCCCCAACTCCATGAACACCCCACCCCCTTTGAAAGAACCCTCACCGACCAAGACACCACCCCCACCCCCTTGGACACCCCCAGGACACCACCACCCCCTTGGACAGCCCCACCCCCTAGACAACTCCCAAACCACTATAGACTGCCCCCACCCCCTAGACACCCCCACCTGCTAGAAACCCCATACCCCCTTGGACAACCCACTCACCCACTTAGAGACCACCCCACCCCCTCGACACCACCCCCACCCACTACACCCTAGGGACACCCACTCGACATCCCCACCCCTTGAAAGCCCCCTCACACCCGTCAACACCACCCCCACACCCTGGACACCCCTACCCCATTGGAAATCCTTGTCACCCACCTAGAGACAACTCCCACCACCCTGGACACCCCTAGACACCACCACCCCCGTGGACACCCCCACAACTCTGTAACTCCCCCAAATAGCCCCCCAACCCTCTGAACTACCCCCACACCATGGATAACCCCCAATCACTCTAGACACCCCCTACCCCACATGGACATCCCCACCCCCTTAACACCTCTACCCTAATGGATAGCCCACACACCCCCTGGACACCCCCACACCCCTACCCCCTTGGACAGCCCCCACACCCCCTAGACACCACCCCACCTCCTTAGACACCCCATCCCCCTTGGATATCCCCTACACCCCCTGGATGCCACCCAACCTCATTTGAAACCCCCTTAACAATCCACCCCTTGGACATCCCCCCCACCCCCTTGACAACCCAACCAACTTGCAAAGCCCCCCCCCCCACCCCCTTGGAAGCCCCCTGTATTTTCACACACACATGATAAAACACACGAAAATTGTAAACCTACGTGATATCACATACATAGTTTTATATAACCATTAATGAATTTATCATGGTATAAATCATCTCTAGGAAACATAAAATGATAGAAAGAACAATGAAAAATAAAATCTCAAAAAATTTGCTTAGGGTATCGCGAAAAATAAAAACTAAAATCAAGATGTGTGAGTTTTACTTGATTGTTGTTATTCGACCTGTTATATCTGATGATAATAAATATGAAGAATGATATTGTCAACAAATGGTAGGAGGACAAGACTTATAATAATCCTTTCTATGTTTTTCGTGCGTGGGAGATGAGTCATAGTCACCTTATCGAAGAAAATAGAATTAGTTAATACTGGGTGCGATAAATCATTTAAATGCGTTATCACATAGATTATTTAATAACAGATGTGGAAAAATATTTTTTTATGTTTAAGATGTCATTTATTTAATAACTGACATAGAAACCAATTTTTCATGTTAGTTATTTTATAACCGACTTGATAAATCGAGCTTCATTATGTCAGTTTTTTGATAAAGGATGTGATAAATTGACAAGATTAGCATTATCATGAAGGTTCTAAAATAACTAACGCGATAAAATGATTTTTAAAGCTTTTTCATATTGGTTATATATAACTGTATTAAAAAATAATGACATGTTAAAAGTTTTTTCCACTAGTGTGATGCCTACATCCCTATTGTACTTTTTCTCCATGCACAAACATCATCCATTTCACTTTCAAATTAAGCAAGAGTATGAGTATTTCTATGAACTAATTATCCCATGACTAACCATGTAAAATGAAATATTAGGAATTTATGTCACTTTATAAAAACATTAATCATTAAATACATTTAAGAAATATCACATGTGATTTATTCATTCCATCCTAGACTATATGGACTACTATTTTTATATTTATTTAGTAACCAGATTGGCCACCTCAATATTTAAACACTTTTACATAATACTTCTATAGGATTTATTTATAAATAACAACATCCTATCAATGATTAATTATACATGTAGTTACTTCATCATATCTCTATAAATCATTATCTCCTATGGTCATTTGGAAGCACATGTGTTCGATCCATATCGTGAAGCATGGTCACTTAGGATATAGTATTATAGAAGGTCTAAAGATGTTATCTTATTTGATTATAGAATCATGATGAATGTTATATGTTTTTTATGTAGTCGGTCTAAACAAGAATTAAATAACTATTTATCCTTCGGAAGAATATAGTGATGTGGTGAAATTTTTTTTGATCATGTATTGTATTCATAACACAATCATTTTATAAATAGTATAACACATAATTCTAATTCTATATTGACTATTTCCTCAAATGTGTGATTCCAAACATACATCTAGATGCTTACAAAAATTTAGAACGATCCCGAATGGGTTACATATATCTCCCAACATCCTCATTGACACCTCTATTGTGAGTGTATATTTCCGACCACTTCCACTATGCCAATGCCCTTGTGTAACCTAGAGCACCAATTTTCCCACATGTATCCTCTATATGCATGATTTACTTATTTATATTCATATTGTCCTAACTATGTCATGATGATTGAGATACATCATTGGAAGTTGATCCATCTCCTTTTTTTGGCTGTGATGGGACATTTTTTAAATATAAATTCCATTAATATGCTGAAAATTTATATATGATTCTATATTAATATATTTTAATATTAATTATTCCAAGTGATATTTATAATTCCAATTCATTATACTCATAATTACATATTTTTTCATTAGGTTGGATACTATATTTTCATTAACCAATTAATGTTTCAATTTATAAAAACTTTCCATTATTCAACACTTTCTAGAACAAAGGTCATTATGCATTAATATTAGCTCACTTATATTCAAAAATAAATAAATGTTCATCTAAATATATTTAAATATTCATTTACACATTAAAAATATATAATCCCTCACAAAAATCAGTTCCTTAAAGAACATCAAGAATGAAAAATGAAATTAGATTATTCATCCAATATTCCAAATTATAAATGAATTTATAGCTCAATAAATCATATTACATTTGATTTGAAATCAAAAATTTATTTCGAGATGTTCTTACACTCATTTACATGCTTGGGAACCTCAAATTACATCCATGGATTCTTTTCGTCCATTGTTTTTTTCATTAACATATTAATAGAATGTTACAAGAAATACAACATATCACAAAGTGGGTTCAATAGCAATACATATAAGTATTATTGATGGTGTAATATCACTATTGAAGCAAAATATTTATTAGTAGATGTTGACATAGATTAAAAATACCTTAATAGAATCATTAAATTTATTCTTTGAAAGATAATTAGAAATTCCCTTTTCTTTTTTTAACTTTTACAAAATTATTAAAAAATCATTGAACCATGGTAATTTGATTTTATTTTAAAAAACTTGAAATATTTTAATCAAATATTCATAATGTTTAACTATAATAAGTGTTGGAAATTAAAATCATTTCGTAAATGTAAAATAAATATTTTCATACTATTATATATAACTAAAAAATATATCATACAGATACGTTAAAATGATATATTTATAAACCATTATAAAAAAAGTAAAATATAGTTTCAATTGAACATAAAAATTCATTTTATAATATATAATTACATTCTTGAAATAAAAATGTTGATTTTTTAGAGGAAGATTTGTGCAAAAATGATCAAACATTTAAAAAAATGATTTTAAATACACTCCTTACATATATTAAAATCAAAACAAGCTTGAAATAAAGATAATTAAAATTAATTTCAAATAATATGAGTAAAATTAAATTCATCACATTTTATATCAATGTGACAGTACCAAAACTATATAAAACAATATAGTTGTATAATTTTAAAAATGTATCAAAGAATGAAATTTGATATGAGGTAATATTAACTCAAGTGTCAACTTGTGTGGTGTGTGTGAATAAATTTATTAGCATTAAAATTAATATTTTGAAATACATGATTAAAACCCTTATAAATGTATACTCTATTTTTTGGGGTCCATTTACGATTATATTCCATCCATTTATTATTTAGTTTTGGCAAATGATGGCCAGTTGAGGTTGTTCAGTTATTTTTTCTAAACCAAATTTACTTAAAAATTCATGGCTTCTTAATAAGTATATAAAAATATATATTTCCAAAATAATGTTTTATAATCCCTTCCATTACCATTTAATTATTTTTTGAAAAAAATTTATGGATATTTTTTTCAATCAATTTGTACTGGTTTTAATGATATATATTCTTTAACTTAATTCTTCCATTTTTTATTTCTATCTAATATTCAATATTTTTTAAAAAAAATTTAAAGGTATAATTGTAAATATTATGAATGGTCTTTTTGGAAATGATTTATTACACTATTTCAGGAAAAATATATGGGATTTTAAAAAAAATACCTTTTCTTAAAAATTTTCATTCAAATTCCCCTCTACCCTAGAATGTTTGATCAATTACCTAAATATTATAATGATTATTATCTATAATATTTTATAATACCCATGTATTCTTCATTATATTTGTCATATATGTTAACATCTTTTGAATCATGGGGATATTATTTAATTATTCCATGCACTCTATTTATCCGGATGGCCAATGATGATGTTTTTATGATGTTTTATGAAACCGTTTTTTTGTAATAGTTTATTGAATGAGGTTTCAGGAATGTTATGAATCCCATTTCCATAACATGGGATCCGTTTAACTTGAAATGTAATGATAACCATTTTTATTTCCATGGGTTATTTTTTGATGTGTTTGTTGTTTTCATGTGGAAGAAATATTTATAAATTATTTAATGGGATGGTTAATTGTACACCTCCAATGCATTTTTTAATGGGTTATATCTCTTGTGACAGAAATTTTATGCAAACAGGTTACCGTGTATATAGGTTCATATCTATTAAATATTACAGTGTGCAGTTTTCCAAAAAACCTTATTTATAAATATAATGGCGAGTACCTAGGTTCCCAAAGGGTGAGTGTAATGGAATGTATCTATACTCAAAAATTTATTTTTGAACAATTTATCTTGAAGCGTGGTTCACAATAATGTAATAATGAATCTGGGTTCAAAAGGGTAAGTGTGATGGAATTTCAATCATCTAACAATTTTACATGGGAATAGGTTTGTGGGATGTCAGGATTACAAAATGAGAAATCCAATGTTTATGATTAAGTCACTTTCATTCCAGTGTTCCATGGCTCATGATTTATACATCATGTTTTTTTCTTATTACATAGAAAATGTTTGATTATTTGATATTATATGTCTATATTTTATTATTCTAGAAAATAATATTTGATTCATGCTTATTTTTTAATTAGATAATTTTTCTACCTCATGTATTGTAACAAGTTTACGATCAAACCATTATGTCCCTTCGATATGTTATCCATTATCAATAATTTGATCTCACCTCAGTGTTATGTTTATATTTCAATAGTTTATTAATATTATTTTAATGTATAATAAGTATAAGAGGTAGTTCTTTGTGGATTAATAACAGCGAAATGTTCACTTAGTTTGTACAATATGTCCCTAATGATTCTATTACTAAAAGACATTAAACAATTAAATATTTTGATGGGGTGGTTATATTGAAATTTAATCTAAACCAAATATATATTTTGTAAAATAAGTGCATTAATAACCTAGGTATTTGTAGTTTGTGCTAGATTAGGGTTTAGATATATATATATATATTGGATTTTTATTTTCTCTATGAATTAGGATGAGATAACCTTAGTGAAAACCCAATGTATGAGTGTATTTATAGGATGGTATTCTAAAATATTCATAATGTTTTGAGTTTTTATTATTCCTAGAAATAAATACTTTTCAAGATACTTGAATGTGAATTTAAGATATTTCACAATTGTAATTAGGACGTAACAAACAGTCTCGGGTTATCTTTGCAAGCCACCTCAACCAGCTTATCTCTTGATATAGGTAAAATCAATAAAGAAAAACTAATCCTGAATATAATAAAAATATGACACAGAACCATAGTACTATGAATAAATAAGTGATATAACAAAAATGACATGTAATTTGAGCCAAAATATGCTAAACCAAAGTAATTTCATGTCCCCACATAACCAACAGTCACCTCCAGACCAGCATGAATCAAATGAAACAACTACTAGACAATCCTATAAGTTACCATTTTCACTTCCCATTACCTAAATCCTACAATTTAACAAATAAAATTTCCCAATGGCACTAGTAGGGTGTGATCCAAAGACTTGTATAATAACATCATAGTTTATTCACTTGGTCTAATAACAAGAATGAATCAACTCTAGATTACAAAGAATAGTTTTATAATCTATTTTATGAAATATAATTTATTTATAAAACATTTTACATTTCAATATTTTGGTTTTCAACTAATTCATTCATATTATCAAACTAAAAATATGAAAAGTAGAAGTCATAAAATTTTATAATGTATCAATGAATCAAGAGTAAAATATGTACACATATCCATGAATAAAATTATTAGGAAAGAGTATGCGATACAACATCATATAAATCTGAAGAGAATATTCCATGATTGAAACAATCATTATATAAAACCCATAAATTAAAAACAACAACACGAATGGGATCAACTATTTGGGAAACTATATAACAGACAATAAACACCCATAAGAAGTATAATTTTTTATCCAACCAATATTTAATCATGTCAGTCAATATCAAAAATGGTTACCTCATAGAGGTGCAACAGACACAATTGGTACTTGCGTCTCTTTCCCAATGCAACCAATATTCTATTGATCAATTTTATAGATCTAATTGAAAACCATGATCAGAAATTTATAATTGTTTTTAAGTATAATCCCATTCAATTTTGAATTTTTAAAAACATTTTGAAAAAAATAAAATACCTTTTTAAGGAAAAAAACGTTTTTAAAAACATATTAATTTTCAATAAATAATTTTAATCCATTTAACAAATGATATATATGAACAATCCAATGTAATTTGTCCAGAACAACCTGAAATTCTTAAAATTAACCCATTTTATAGAAAAACTAACCTAAAAATTGTTATAACACAGTTACATTTGGGAATATTGACTAGAAACAATGAGAGCAACCATCAAATGATAAGGATCACTATGAATCTAAAAAGTATCATTAGAAAAAACAATCTAATTATAAAATGGTTTCCAGAAAATTATCCATAAAAAACAAGTAATATATTGAAGGATTACATACATATAGAGATGAAATCCAACCAAAATGTTTCTAAATCCGTGAAATATGTGATCCAAATGGGATGGAGTCACCTAAATATGCCTGGGAAGTGCATCTAGGTTGGTAACCTGACATTTAGAAAAAATACATATTTTTTATTACAGTTTGGGTCCCCTTTACATTGAGTTTAAAATTTTCATGTTGTGTATCCTATTAATTGGTTTTGTAATATGGCCATTTAAAAATATATAATCCCATTTCATATTGTGTATTTTCCCAAAAAAGTGTAAAAAATTACATTTTTATATTGATTGTTTAAAAAAATTACTTAATTCACCATTAAATGTATCCTCTCGTGTCATTTTTGGCATTACTCAAACAATGAAAAATGGAATCCAAAACAATTGTTAATACCTTCATTCAACAACGGTAAATTTGTGTTATAATCACCCCACAATAAATTCTATCTTCACATGAAAAATCCTCGTGATCCTAGTTACACAATAACATAAGGCCAGTACATTCTCATCAATGTCTCCCACTCCAACATATAATGGAAATCCTCTATGCACTTTCATAGTATCCAGACCAAGGGATCATTTTACAATGTTGTACCTTATCATGAAAATCCATATTCTTAACTAGGTTCTCAATGATATTGTTATTAGGATCAAGATCAACATTCACCCATCTAATCACCTGGAATGATCTGGTATATAGATATTCTACATAGAAACGAGAATCATGTAAAAGACAGATGTAAACCTCGATGGTACTTGAAATTGATATGACACCCTTCTTAGTAGTCCAATAATATCATAGGGTCCCACAATCCCCAATACCAACATACCATGCTTACCCAACTGACAAAATCCCATGCAATTTAAGACATTTAGAAAGACCTAATCACGAACCTCAAACTCAAGTGGCTACCATAAATGTTTTGTGTAGAATTTATAATGACTATATGTTGTTATCAAACACCTTCATATCAACTACACTATATCTGTCATTTATTGAAAAACATTCAACCCAATCATGGACCACTCTCCCAACTCTTCCTAGAATAAGGGAGATCTAAATGGCTTCTAATAGAAATATTTTAAGGGGGCCATTTATATCTAATCCTGATAAAAAAATTTATTTTAAAAATAACATAATGGATAATTGTTTTCCCATGATCCTCTAATTTCAAGAACACAATCATGGAGAATTTCAACTAGAACACAGAGAGAACCCTCCATCTATCACTACTAAATAATTAGTTTCTCCCAATAGAGGTATATTTGTTGGAAAAAGTTCATTTTCTTGTTGGTAAAACGTTTTACCAAAAAAATTGTCTTCTCACTAAAATGTTGGTCAAAACTCTGTCGCTAAATGTTATTACGACATATAAAATCATTTTGTCGCAATTATAATAATACCAAAAGATAATATATATGATTGTAAAAATGTTTAGGAACAGATTGATATGACTATTATAACTATTAGTAATATTATTAACATATAAAAAAAATATCAAAAATTAATATTTGTTTATAAATTATACTCTAAATGTTGGTCTTCCAATACATATTCTTAAAATTTTATATTATATTTATAATATAATAATATATAATATATTATTGTATTTTTTATATAATAATAACAAAAATAGCTTATATAAAACTCCCAGAAAAGACTATTTAAAAAAATACCAATATAATTTAAATAAATGTTAAAACTTTATGAAAAAACAAATCTCCAAGAAACATATTACAAACATGTTTAAATATGTTCAAACACTAAGAGACTTTACGTTGAACTCAGATAAAACTTTATCTGAATCTATATCTCACAATTATCAGACATCACTATCGTGGAATCCTCATAACATTATATGAGCTATTATATACTATTGTGGATCAAGACATGCAAAAATTCATTTTCATACCTTTGCTACAATGGACAACCCTTTTATTCTTGATGCATCACTTTTCCCCGCTCCCTCCACTATAGATATGCACCTCCCCGCTCCCTCTGTTTTAGGACATACAACATCATGAGAATCATTCTGATCACACAAATAAAAACAATTTCCAAATATTTTTTATTCAAATCAAAGATATAAAAATAATAACACATGACATAAAAATATCAACCTGTTATCACAATAAGAGTATAATATAACCAGTGGAGAAAATAAGCATAATATAATCTAACTTGACAACACAACAATAATAAAATTATTCATCCTGACCATAAAAATATATATAATGAATACAAAAACAATTTCTATAACGTGTGATCTAAAAATACACAATGAACGCAACAATAGAAAAATAACTAGAAAGAGAATTCCACTTCTATGATGATTGGTAATTTTCATGATTCCATCCACAAGAGGCGTGCAATCGGAGGCAAGAAAATACCTTGGAGGAATAAGAAAAAGCCTGAGATTAGGAGGAAACCTGCCAACACGAAGATATCAAGTGAAAAAACAGTTAGAAATAATTTGGTTTGGTGGAGGCAATGTGAAGTGGTTTGCACTCAAGAAAATATTCATGGGGGAGAAGGGATATTTCCATAAAAATAGAATTCTAAATGTTCTGTATAATACATCAAACAACTAGTTGATGGGAACTCTAACTTTGGATAAGGGTTCTATAGTAGAGGTTGGTGATGAAACTTTCAATTAGTGGTATCTCGTGCACTATGGAGTTGAAATTTATTGAAAAATGAAGAGTGTTTCTTCCAAGAAGGAAGATAATGGTGATGCTACGACTAGGGAATTTAAGAAGTGTAGCCATGTCTTAAGAATCATTTAGAAACATAAACATGATTTCAAGATTGAACAACATAATCAGGACTAATTTATAGGCGGCCACTAGTTAGCTGCCATCATCATAACCTGGTCAATGCGGTCGTGTTGGTGGGTATATCCTTGAGGTAAAAGAGCTAGATTTCTATAGGAAGAATATCCTGACGAATAAGGGGAAGCGCGCTGCTTAAAACAAGTAAACAATCTAGTAATTTTATAGTCATATATTAATACTTTTGCTTCATGGAATTATATAATACTTTGTTATCTTCTAAATTCAAAATAATGGGGCCTTGATACATTGTTTAAACAAAATACCTATTGATTTTGGTGGTTACCTTGTTCAATTTTGACTCCATGTTGAAGGTGAACTAGAACTGATGGCTGTAAAAAAAATACAATTAACCGCATTTACACATGATATCCAATGACCAGAACAAATGAAAAAAAACGAATGATATAAAAATAATACTAATATTATCTAACATGTGACCACAAACCATTTATAATAGTGTGATATAAAAATATTAAATAGTTTCCCAATAGGTCACAAGGATGGGAATATTCATCACAATTGGTCCTCAGCCTATTTAATAATGCAGTAAGGAATAGATAGAATTTACCTTGACTCATAGTTTTAGTACACATTGAATTAATACCTCTTCACATTTTACTTCCAAGTCATCACATTTTATTCATCTTCAAAAAAAATTAACGAACTATACATGCTTCAAATTAACCTCAGCATAGAAACCACTGAGTATTTTTGCTTGTACACAATTAGATTCATTCTATTTCAACTATAATTTGGTTAAGCAGACCAAGGATGATTCACCTCTTAAACAACATCCCAATTAAACAACATACAACTTTGGAATTAACAAAATGATCATAATTTTAAAACGTTATCATCTTCAGGCCTCCAGATTCAAGCTCCGGTGCATCCATTTTTTTAAGGAGACTCTTCCATGCCATTATTTCAAGAATACAATCATGAGTTAAGCTGTTGATCCAAGAGAACCCATTATCTCTACATCCTGTAAATTCTGTAATCCATAGAAACTGTTGACATTTCTCCAACGACTCCAATGGCAGCCAAAACCTCACCCTATCCCCAGGCGGTGAAAAAATCCAACACTGATGCTACCCCCATCATTGACATTACGTTGATGCAGCTTGGTGACTCGCTGCCACCATGGAAACCCAACCTACCTTCAAATATTCTCTCATTAATTGCTATCTTATGTTTCTTCAACGTCATTCTCCGCATTCCCGCACCTTTGACGCCTACGTCCCCTGGAGCATCACCCATTTTCCCATTAATAGCGGTTCTTAATCTCCACCTTCCCAATATGTTGATCTAGAAATACAGTGACATCACTAGGACACACATTGACATAACAGTGACCTGTAATCTTTCCATCCTTATCTTAACTGAATATAATCATGTTTCCATCATACTTGTGCCCACCAATGTGTGGGAAGGCACTGATGAACACCTAATATTTTAATCCACTAACCTCAATTTTAGTTTTGAATTTCTCAGTAGGAGCTGGTCCACAAAGACCACAACGCTTATCTCAATTACCATGGGCACACACAAACACATGTGAATAGATCAACACATCATGAACCAAGGGATCTTCATATGAGCCTAAAAAACTGATCCGTAAGATAAAATTCTATTGATTTCAACACATGAACATGATATACTAGATGTTCCTTATCACAAAAGAAATGAAAACTTGACCAATACAAATCTCCAGATTACTAGACTCCAGCATAGGATAGATGACTACAAATGGTGGTGGTATGTAATATAAAACAAGAATGTGAACCCCACTTAATCTAAAATCTCCATTCTCAACAGTCGGATCTAGTAAACCACCAAGAAGATGACAACCTGAACCTCTATGGATAAAACCCCAAATTTCCAATATCTCATGTCCTCCTAGCTCTGTAGTAAGAGATATCTCGGGAACCAGTTTGAACTTCCCTTTTTGTAGCAGCTCCAAGCCCGAGCCCTATTCTATCTATATCATCTTCTCTGCAATACCCGTCTTCATATTTGATAAATCAGATTTGAAACATCACGTTCTCCATAACAAATTAGCCTCGAATCAATAAGAACAACCACCCCAAACTATTTCTCTAGATCAGGAATTGAAAATACAATCAAAACAACAATCAATGCCTTTGATACCCATATTCTTCAAAGAGAACTACAAATCTTCCACCCAGCACATCTCATACAGCTTCAAACTCAGAACAAATAGACAATGAAATATGATGTTATTCAAAACCAAGAAAATTTTTCCTTTGAACATTAACGAACATGAGACGAAAAAAACTCATAATCTTTGGTGGATTCTTTATATAAGTAAAATTAGAATCTTTTACCACTTATCTGTATCTCTTAAAAAGATAGATAACACACCCCTTCGATCGGGTCTTTGAAATTATTGATGCTAAGGTTCATGGAATCTTCATAGAATCATAGAGATTCTTATCACCTCCACTGATGTAAACCATGAAGGCAACACTGGTCCTTTTTTCTTCATATTTACCCTTCAGGAAAGCCTTCATCATGGTCGGGGGAATGATAAAACAACCAGGTAGTGGTGGAGAAGGCTGACACCAATGCTGGTCTTCCACTGTTCATGCCCCAGTCGATCGTTTTAGGGTTTGAGTGGTATCGAATTGGGGAGGATTTTTTGGTAATTAGATGACGTGTTAGATTTATAATTGAGATTAATTTAATAATGATAATAAATAACTACATATTATATAAAAATATTTAATTTTTTTAAAAAAATATATATAATTCATAAGCATCCATTTTTTTTAATTTGAAAATTTGTAGTTGGTATTGTTTTTAAATCATTTATCCTTAAATGTATATTCTATATATTTAATTCATGAAACATTATTAAATTATTAATATTATAATTCAATGTATAAAAATGTTTTTTTATCAAAAAAATATGTGTTATTAATATGTAAATAATAAATAAATAGTAAATAATTACCAAAATATTTATTATTATTAGATAATTTATTGAAACATATTTTTCTAATGTAAAATTGTTGTTATTAATAATAATTCATATAATATATTTATTTTTTGGTAAAAAAATTGTTTGTTTTAATATGATAAAACAACAGGTTTGACTGTTGGTAAGAAATGTGTTGGTAATAAGTGATTCATACCAACAAATATAGTTAATGGTAATAACAATTATTAGTATATAAATATAATACCAAAAATATTTGATATCTATTGGAAATACTCATTTTTACCAACAAATATGTTATCTATTATAGAATTTTTGTTTGTATATGGCATTTGTTTGTAGTGTATACATCAATCTAAAGATGATAAGTTGTGATTAATTTAATTTGGTAACACATTAGCTCTAACAAACCATTCCAAAAATTATATTTGATCCTTCAAACTATTTTATAACCAATATTTGAAGAAACCTCTTGAAGTCTCATAGTCTATCAAATATAAAACTCTGCATGCAGTTTAACCCTCACCATCTCATTTAATTGTCGGAAATCCACATATTTATTTAGTCATCCATTAATCACTGAAATCACATCTATCATTCTAGGATTCTGAAAAATAATGAATAAATTAATATAAATCTAATCCCACATACATACAAAAATGGGTAATGGCTGAAGAAACACTATAGGGTCTTGGTGCCCTGGAATAATTCATTGAAAAGTAAGGCACCATGAAATAAAATCTCCAATCGATCATCTCATCTCCTACCACAATTATTAATGCCTAAATTTTTTATAAATCATGGTGTCCCCATGAAATTTTAACTAACGAGAATGGTTTCCCCTTAGGGATAAAAGAACAACCATACTACTAGGGAATCATAACACTCCACTGGGATATTGATACAACTCACATGTGGTGTCTATTCCATAAAATATTTTAGTAAATCATTACCACACTATGTCTTCCTCCTATCCAATCCAAACATAATCATCAAAAGAAGAGACATCGTTCACCGAATCCAATTAAACCTTTTGAAAATACCCTTCCACTTATAAGATCATATTATAAAAAAATAATCAATGAACACTCCTCAAACTTTTCCTTCATTAATAGTGTCGGTATTTTTCTTCTCAAACATCCGAAAACAAAATTTCCTTTCTAGGGGTATATGAAATATCAAAATCCCAATCCTAGATATACTCCACCCAACTTATCTATAAAATATTCTGATCCCTCTGGGTGAAAATTTATTTCAGGATCTTATTATTTTTATATTTCATATACCACTTCTCAAATAGGTAGAGATACGACATTTTGGGTTCATGAATAACAGCTAAAAAATGATGATCATGGGTAGGGTAGTCATTCTCATGATGGGGAAATTATATAGATTCATAAGCCACAACCTCTTTCACCTACATGAAGATAAATCAAAATACTTCATCCAAAGCATCATATAAATCATAATAATCCTGACCCTTATTCGCGGAAAATCAAAACTGGTACTAAATTGAACAACACCTTCTAATCATAAAAATATACTTTACACTTTTCATTGCATGAAACCATTAAAATCATAAGGGTTAAAGATATCATCAAATAAGTTATCTTTTAAAAATAATAAATGAAACTTCTATTTCAACCAGAATAACCCAATAGTCACCTTATCACATAAAAAAGTTGGTTTTCTGATAGTTAATAACTACATGTACATTTTTAGGATCTACTATGATGCACCTATAAAATTTCACAATCCCAAATCACATCACCTCTCAAATCCAAAACTCACACTAGTGATGCTTTCCACCAATATAATGTATGTTTAAGGATTGAGGAGTGATATCTAAATGGTCCATATGAGACTATGAAAACTAGGGGTACAACAAAATTTCTTCCATGAATATACTAAAAAAATTCTCCATGAACTGATGGAAGATCTGGTTTATCAATGAAATAAAAACTAAAAGAGAATTAGTGAGACTGAACTACATAACTCAAAATGATAAATTACAATATCCATTCCTCAATTTTGTATTTAGTATATCCTATTTTCAGACTCACAATTGGAAATACCCTAACAATAGGCAAATCTTAGAGAACAAATTATCCCCTATAAGATGAAAATTGAGATCATCATTCAATATAAAATGATACTTTTTATTAATGGTTTCCCAATTAAAATTTTGATAATAAATAAAAAATATAATTCTCTCATATGACTCTTTAGAATAGAGAAAAATTGAATCCTATAGTTTTATTCATTGAAGGATAAATCATTTAGCCTCTAGGTCTTCATGCTCGATAATAAGATCCTCCCACTATGTTGGTTCCAAAGGGTAAGACAATATCGATGTGCGGATCCTTCAAGGAAGTAAGTCAATAGTATTCTCAACCTCTTTCAATGGTGTAAAACTAGAAAAATCATCCAAAAATGTCTTAGGGTACTCACACATAATTCCTATAAGTCAACCACCAAATAAAATTCCAACCACATCAACAATCATCATTTAAAAAATTCATGATATTCCCCCATTAGATGGAAAAATAATCCATAACCATCTCAATCTAGTGTCACACTCACCAAAAAACACACGAGTGACCTAACTTGATGATAATAACTGAACTCAATGAAAATAATAGAAAGCATATTCCATAACAATTATCATCTATTCATTTCCTGTAATCATGTCAATGATCTCAATTTTTTTCACTAAAAAGTCCCACTCTACCTCAAAGCTATCTACCACCCCCAACACATAGAACACCTTAAATATTTCTCGATC
The DNA here is from genome assembly GCA_963277665.1 of Viscum album. Taxonomy (NCBI): domain Eukaryota; kingdom Viridiplantae; phylum Streptophyta; class Magnoliopsida; order Santalales; family Viscaceae; genus Viscum; species Viscum album. Next base: position 2,112,282,288 of record OY728120.1, read on the forward strand.
CTCTTTTCCAAATGTATGGAAATATTTTTCAAGAATATAATAGGTTAAAAAAACAGTCCCAACAAGAAAAATAACCTAGAAATGTTAAAATAATATGTAGAACCTGTATAAAAATAGATAGCACCATATAAGAAGAGATAAAAAATCTACATCTAACAGTAGTTGTCCAAACAACAGATTCCTCTAGAGTGTACTCTATTACCTAAAGTTATTTGGTCTTTGACACAGAAACATATCCCATGTAATATGGATTAGACCCAACACCATTGGAATCATAAACATAAATCTTCTATCCTTTGGTTAGATTGGATCATTCTCCACTTCCATGACATATATTTTCACAATAGTGTTGTAGATTGACATATTATCCAAAAAGGGAATCGATATTTGGATCCTATGAAATACTATGATTGGTTTGACCTCACCTTCCACAATGGTAGTAGACCACCTAAGGCTTCCCCATTACGAGCTCTGAGACTGGTCTTGAGGAAAACTGAACACTATTACATTTCGTTATCTAGCCAAATGGTACACCCATGCTAACCACTATACTAACTGAAGCCCCAACAAAATATTTCATCATAGAAACAAATTCCCCAAATAATTATGCCTTATCCACTACCTTCAAAATGGTTTATAAAACATGATTATAAACATTGAATGAATATCCTGACATAGTTTAACACAATCTTATGAACCTTCTTGTAATTATTAGTGACTTGATCTTCTACAAAATGCACTAAATCAGAAAAATAGGTAGAATATTCCTGAATGGTATTCTCCCCTAAAACAAATGTTATAAACGACAAGTAATTCAATGTATATAATGTTTCAGGATAAAACTAATGGTTAATTATTTTCTTGATTCAATCCCTGGTAATATCCTCATGCAATATAACATTCACAGTAGTGTAACATCATCTCCTTCCCAGTCCCTCAATCATATAAATTAAAAAACAAATCGCTGATACTTTAAGATATATTAATATGTTTTATATTATCCCTTTATTCTCAATAAAAACATCATATTAATTGGGTACTTTCTCATCCATAAATATGGGGGATGTTTCATAGTAAATTCAGAGCCATGATCGGCTATACAACCTGGGTTCTCGAATCCCACATGACCTAGACTCTGAATAGTGTTCACTAAAGCTTATACCTATGTTGGGTCTACTAGATGATTATCCTAGAGAACCTATCTCACAAAATATTATATTGGATTCGAATATATATTTTTAGAGGAATTATATTGCAAAATACAAAAACTAATATTTCACACTAACATTCCAAAGAAAATGTACCAACTACATGAATTTATAATCATAATTTTAACATTAATAATTTAAATAAAACATAGATATATAAATAGAAAAACATAGATAATATTAGTTGATAAATATAAATTAACTTCCAATAAAGTTCATTTATTTTCACTCAAAACCCATTTCTCAAACCTCGTGAAAGTCCATGTCCACCCATATAACCTCAGTTTCAGTAATAGAAGTGAGCTGGCTTGGCCACCTTCTCACACCTACCATATAAAGCCTAAAAATACTACATACTATCTACTCTAGACATAGAACCAATATCAGGAAATAATGAAACATTTCAGGATGAGCATCACATTGAATCCAAAATGTAATAAACCATCTGGGGTAAATATACAATCTACCCAAACTATCCCATCACATGATAGAAGTAAAACAAGAAAATCGAAACCAATACATAAAACAGTAATGAAAACATACAACTAGATTTAAATATATAAATAGATGAGATACCATAGTATACATAAAGTAAAAACCAAAACATTCTAAAATAGAGTGTAATTCAAGTCCCCACATGACAAGTAGTCACATCTAGACCAACATAAACTAAAATTATTATCAATAATAGTAGAAAGAATGATATAAGATGCTTTTCCCAATACCTAAATCCGATAATAAAAAATTTAAAAAAACCCAAATGAAAAATGTTTGGTGTGATCAAAAACTAATTAGGATACCACCACCATTTCTTCAAATACTCTAGTATCAAGAATGAAACAATTATAGCTCTAAAAACAAAATTGATTTACGATGAATTTCTATAAAGCCAAGAAATATATAAATAATTTCCCCTCATTCTCCTTTAGCTTTCATAACACCCATTCACATTCTCAGACAATCAATATAAAAAAGATGAGTTATAATAGGAAAACATATCAATGAATTAAAAATGGTAAACACATATCCATAAAAAAATCTATCATGGGAATCTATTATTTAATAACTCATATAAAAATCAATTAGAAAATAGAAATTATAAATAAACATTGTATAAATAAAAATAAATGAACAAGAACATCATATATGGGTTTTAGCCTCTAATAAATTATGTAGTAGAAACTAAATATCCTATACTGGCATAACATGATATTTAATCAATATAATGTTATATTAGTTGATATCACAAAATGATAACTTATTCTGGTGAAACACACTCTAAGGATACATGAATCTCGTTCATGATGCACCCATGGTTCCCAATTTGCAATTTTCAAAAAAAAGAAAATTACAAACCATCCACACAATTTTATAAAATGTTTTCAAAGCGAATAAAATCTTCTTTAGAGTCTAAAAAATCACGCCCAGATCAGTTAAAACTAATTTCAAATAAAGAACCCCTAAAGAAACATTTACCATTCTAAGAAATCAATTGGAATAATTTATCACTTCTAATAAATGAACAATCCAAAGTAATTTATGAATAATGACATGAAATTCATAAAATTAAAACATTTTATAGAAACACCCTCCAAAACATAGTAGAAACCATACTTTTTTGATAACATTGACTAGAAACAAAGGGAATGTCCTTCGACAGGTAAGGATAACTGCAAAACTAAATATCATCAATATAAACAATATCTGATCATAAAATCATATCCAGAACCACATATGCAACCAAAAACATAGAAGATATTTAAGGATTATATTGCTTCTTAGAAAAATTCGAACCACAATTGTGATCCATTACAGATAAAAGTGATCTAGATTTGAGTGATTCACCCAAAAACACCTAATATGAGCCTCTTGATCGAGATAGTGGAAGCATACTTGAATAAAATAACAAATTATTTCTGAACCTCCAACATAAAAAACCCCTCAACGCATTATATGTTTTTTGATCCCATTACATGTCGTGTAATCTTATAAGATATTATATATAAAAAATCCATCATTTTTAATGATGATATTATATTTTTTATTAATAGATGTTTACGAATTACAAAGTGTGTCAAATTCTCATGTTTTGTTTCCATTTCATATTTAACTTTTTATAGCCATTATATTTATTGTACACCCATATCAAATCCTGATATTTTCTAGTTAAATGAAAAAATATAGTTTTTATACTGAGAATTCCATGAAATCCATGACATCACCATTATAGGTATCCTCCGGATCCCTTTTCAGCATTACAAAACCTATGAAAAAGTGAAACCAAAATAATCGATATAACATACATAACAAAAAGTTAGTTGGGAATTACATAGGGTTAATAATAACAAAGAGGGAGTCTTGGGTATTAACTCAACTAACCCTATTGCATGACTGTCACACACGGTTTTTTTCTTTTCTGTCATTGTATTGATCTGGCCCATTAGAAATACCGATCATCTTCATGGGTATTTGATGAGAAAAATCTTGAGTTTTGAAGTTTCATATATTTCTAACCACCCTAATTTGGGATCTCCATTGTTTGTTTAGTAGTTTTTGAAGAAAGGGTGGTTACTTCATAATTTGGGCCAACCGTGAGCCCATTCCCAGTTTTAAAAACTGAATTTGTTTCTTTTATAACTCTTGTTTTTCATCCTTTTTCAGCCATTCAAATTCCCACTTGTCCTATACTGATATATTAAAACTTATTTGTCCTTTTAGACCCATTATAAATTCATAGGCCGGGTGAATTTGGGTTACTCATTTAGCTATTGGGCCAGCCCGTGGGCCCATTTCCTGTTAAAAAAATGATTTGTTTCGTTTAATTATTTTTCAGTTTTTACTATTTTTCGGTGATTCTACCTCCCCCTAGAATCCAAGAAACCTATCCTAACCCTCATAATAGATTTTACCTCTTTGGATCTCATGTGGGTTTCGAATTAGGGAGAAATTCTCAGGAAACCTCAAATCGCCCAGAATTTCCAAGGTAAATTTTATCATTCATAAATCAATCAATTCGTACTCCTTTAGCCACCAATATTCTTCCCCTGGTTCATCAAGTCCTTAGGAGTCTCTCCAAGAATTTTCAAGCCATTCCCTTTTTATCTAGGGCTTCCGATCTAATGGAAGATGAAGAGTTTTCTAGGATGAAAGGTGAGATTCCTTCTCCTTTCTTCTTCCTCTTCCCCCTCCTTTCATTATTTCTTGGTTTTATATTGTACCCTAGTCTTGATCGAACTTTGGTTTTGTTATACCATGTTTTTTGATGGGGTTTCCGTTTGTTTGGGTCTGATATTTATAGTTTTATGGTTTATAAACCCGCAGCGGGTGATTTCGGGTGTGCGTTTCAATTACGCCAAAGATTTGAGGTAGGATACCCCTTGCACATGACTTTATTATTTAAGTTTCATCATTTTATAATATTTGACACCAGATATATATGTTTATTATTGTTTTTCATCCTTTGGAAAATTTTATTGGTGTTCAAAGTGGTTGTTTAATCATTGGTTTGTGAACGGTAGTGTTGTTTTGTCATGAAAGTTCTCAACAAGTGTCTGTTTAAATGTTCCATTATCTTTTGAAAATATTTTGAGAGGTTTATAATCTGGTCTATGGTATTTTTAACATGTTACAGTATATTGAATGAAAATATGGCTTTCAATTGGTGTTTTATTCCTTTTCATGTACTTAAAATAAATAGTTTTGTTTAAAAAGGGCATGTCATGTGTTCGTTAAATTGCCCAGTTGGCTTTTATGTGTGATGTGTGATTAAAAAGTTATTTGTTTGGATTTATAAAGGAATTGGAATAATGATAAATGTTATTTTTGGGTACTTATATGGATTTCCTATTTGTATTGGTTTTTACAATCAAGTGGGTCTTGATTTACAACATATTTTGGCCCGAGTTGCCCAAAAATGGACTGTTTCACATCTTTATGAAAATGGTTGTGTTTTGAATATGTAACCTGAGTATTATAAGAGATTTATGAATGTGGTTTTCTGCTGTAAATTGTTTTTATACAGATCCTTAATAGAATTAAAATTCATACCTTCGTCAAAGGATAGTTTTGAGAAAATAATTAAAGGCATGTTTGGCATTTCCTAGAAATGAAGGAGTGTTTTACTTGTATATGACAATTTTTGCAATTGGGATTGTTTTATGGTCCATTAAATGATTTTATTAAATTTTAATAGGGCTGAAAAATATTATTTGGTTTGTTTATGATGTGTTTTTATAATTTAAAGAGTGTTTTTGAAAGAGTTTTATGTGAAAAGCCTCAATACACTTCATGAAATTGTTTTACCAGAATATTTAGCGGTTTGTTGATTAGTGTAAGAAATGTGAAGAATTATTATGGGATTTTTGTGTTTTTATGGTTTTGGAATTGAATGGGGATGTGAAATGTGTATTTGATAATATGTGTAACTTGATTGAGCGCTAAATGGAATCCCGGGTATCTAGGTGGGCAGACGTGTACTAGTATGCTAGTGATTCTGTGGGGGTTGGCCCCTGTTTCACGTAGCAAGTTTGACGATGTCAACACTAACTAAACTATGATGATGATGATGATTGGGGACCACTAGGTTATGTGTATGTTCCCTACTAGTGGCTCGTGCACGAGAACTAATATTTATTATGGTTACTTTCACCGAGATACGAGGTACTTGGGGCTCACAACTAACCAGTGCCTAGGGGTATTCCTGTGACTAGTGCTCATTGGCTATTTTGTACTCACCGTCTGCATACGGTGTGTTTGGTTGGTAAATTAAGTAGTATGTGTTATTTATTTTAATGTTAAAATTCTTTAAAGTAGCCCTCTTGAAAACTACTTTCATTTTGAAGTTTCACCTCTTTGAAAATAATTGTTACTTGCATTTTTGTTTATTAAACATGCATGTTTTTGTCTGATAATTATTATAGCATGAAACCTCATTTGAAAACCATACTTTCAAATCATGAATTTAAAACTATAAATTGATGTTTCTTTTATTTTAAAGTAATGTGCATTGGGAATAGAATATCGGGCTAACCTACTGATTTTTAATACTCACGCCTATAGTCTTCTTCTTTTTTTAGCACTTGTGCATGTTTCATCTTTAGATCGATCACCTAGGGGGACTTTTTATAATTTTTTTGGAGAGTAACCAGAAGTGTCACATGGAGTTATTTTTTTCATCGGGATTGTTCATTTGAGTTGTTGGTTTTGTTCTAATTTTAGTATTTTGTACAAATAATATTTAGTTCAATTTTTATATAAATTAATTTTGGACTGTCCGTTTATTTACGCTATTTGTTTGATTGTATATATATGGGAGAAATCATTACTTTGTGTACTCTATTGATGCCCTTGGTTCTTGTCACCATCCCGGGAGGATCGGGAACGCCTCTCGGGACTTGTCGCGGGCTGGCCTGGGTGACCGGTTCAGGGTCGACTCGGGCTGGTTCGTGACAAAATGGTATCAAAGGAGGTTGGCACTTAGCGGACCTTTCTTTTTAGAGTGCCCTTGTTATTTTGGGGATGTCAAGGTAGATGGAGTAGGATTGTTGGGACTTGAGGGGTAAGTGCAAGAAGAGGGTCGCGAACTCTTTCTTGTTCTAATCCTCAGGTTTCCATGGAATTCCGGTTTTATTAGTGTCCTTTGTTCTAGTTGATTTGTTGAGGTTGTGATAGGACAAGGGGAGTCTGACCAATGGCCTTCATGAGATAACAGGGCCTGGAAAGCCTTGTGGAGCTGGGGAATGGTCCTAATAAGTCTCTCTATGTTGGTTTTGTGTTTGGCATATGGCCACCAACCATATGGGCAAGTCACCCACCGACACTAGTTCCCTTTTTCTTGGGTCTCTTGAACCTTTCTTGAATTCTGAATTTTAGTTTTTAAAATACTTGTGTGAGAATTGTGGAAATGGGTTTTAATGTAAGGATTAGATTTTGAAAAGTAAAAAAATGGGGTTTTCAATAAATAAATATAACAATGGTTTTGGAAGGTTGTGTTTTTGTGGAAAAAAATGGAGGGAAGCTGAAATGATTTAAAGGGATTGGATTATCCATAATCTAAACTTGTGGTTTGTTGAAATAAAATGTTTTGAAATTGTGAATCATTTTAAAGTGATTCTGTATCTTTTTTTAAAATGGTGTATTTTAGGATGTTAAAAAGTTTTTGAATCAGATAAATTAGTTTTGGAAATTAGTTTTGATCGGTTGGTGTTTCACTAGAAACGTTATTGGTCTCAATGGACCTCGGATTATGAAAATATACATTGCTGAATTTTTTTAAAAAAATAATGTGAAGGGGTTGTTTGGAGTGTCTTGGTTATTTAAAAAGTTTTTAAAAATGAAAAGGGGTAGGTTTTCAAGAAAATGGTTCTTAATTAATTGTGGTTTTTTTTGTGAAACATGAAAATGTTTTTTGACTTGGTGGTTGGTGTTCCTTTTGAAGGTAAATTGTTTTTTTTGAATTATGATGTTTAATTTTAGCCTTTGGTGTTTTCATGGGTGCTCACATGCATGGTTTTATTTATATTTGGATGTATGTCCTATATGGTATGGTGGTTGGTTGTCAGGGGTGGCCTGGAAATGTTCATGTGGGTGAGACTTGATGAAACACCATTGGTGAATGTGGAAACACACCAAGTTAGTTTGTTTTTTCAAAATTGCTTTGAGCTGAAAATTATGGCCTTTTTTAAAAACCAATGGTTATGTGGCTTGATATTTCTATGTCTTAGAAGATTTGTTTATTTGGTTACCTTCCATGTGATCTAGAATTCATACTCTTGTTCTATCTAGTGATGAGATCTTGTTGGTGGCTTGGTTTTGGAGTAATTTTCATTGGGTTTCTAAAAATGTATTTGATGTTGTGATGTGGCCATGGATAGTTCTGCGTTCGAAATATTTCCTGCTGATCAACCTAAGGATTCCTTTAAAATTTTAAATCCACCTATTTTGATGATGCCTAAACTTGTTTGTTGGAATAGAGAGCTGTTTGGGATCTATTAAAAGTGTTTCTAGGTCATGATAATTCTTTTCGACAGAGCAGTTGTGTTCGGTGATGTTGATGTGTTTCGTCGTATTCCATGTCTATTCTACCCCTCGTTTAGAGTAAGATAGAATTTTTATATGTATCTATGAGTTCCTATTTATATTATGGTTTTTGTTTGGTGATCAAGTGTGGTTTTTTTGAGTGGTGTGATCCTTATCACCTGACTGCGGTGTAGCAAATGCTTCAAGAATCAGGGCTCCATCCATAGGCCTCGGAATGAAGCTTTTCACGCAGTCAGAAAATCGACAGAGGTGTGGAGTGATCGATTATGACCCTTAATCCTCTGTTTTTTTAAGTTATTTTCTATGTCAATGTTTTGGTTCTTCATTTCTATGAATTTCCCTTTGTCGCAACAAGCGTGGTGGACTTAACCCATCAAACAGTGTCTATGTTTATTCCTTCATGGATGTGGGTTTTCAATCAATGTCCCTGTGTGGACCGCCTATAAAAATTAGATGCATTCTTGGTGTTACCTATTCATAGGGGTAGAGTTTTTGGTAGTTTCTTTGTTTCTTTTGTTGTTTAAGTGGCCAAATTATTGGGTCCCCTTCCCTCTCATCCCCAAGTGACGGGGGTCCAGAATTGTGCTGAATGTGTCGACCAAGTTATTGTCCCCTCCATTCGAGAGTGGGTGGTTTATATGTTCATGTTGTAACTCTATTAACTTGGTATATATGTTTTTTGTAGGAGGGTTTTTTTTGGGCTTGTGTGAGTGAGTCCCAACTCTAGCTCATGTTCAATTCTTGTCTATTCATTGCTAGTTGGTTTATAATGGTGGGGAGACCCACCATGGGCCTCCTGGATTTTCATCCTAAGAAAATTTCTAGTTATAGTTGATTCTTAATGGTGGGGAGTACATTCTGGAATCCTTAGGTGTTGTTTTTTTTTCAGCCGGAAAGTGTTATGGCTTTCTGGGGGCGGAAAGCTTTAATGGTGGGGAGAATTGTCACACACGGTTTTTCTTTTCGTTTCTGTCATTGTATTGATCCATCCCATTAGAAATACCGATCCTATTCATGGGTATTTGATGAGATAAATCTTGAGTTTTGAAGTTTCATATATTTCTAACCACCCTAATTTGGGATCCCATCTGTTTGATTAGTAGTTTTTGAAGAAATGGTGGTTACTTCATGATTTGGGCCAACCGTGAGCCCATTCCCAGTTTTAAAAACCGAATTTGTTTCTTTTATAACTGTTTTGTTTTTCATCCTTTTTCACCAATTCAACTTCCCACTTGTCCTATACTGATATATTAAAACTTATTTATCCTTTTGTACCCATTATAAATTCATAGGCCGGGTGAATTAGGGTTACTCATTTAGGTATTGGGCCAGCCCATGGGCCCATTTCCTGTTTAAAAAAAATAATTTGTTTCGTTTATATCTTTTTTAGTTTTTACTATGTTTTGGTGATTCCACCTCCCCCTCGAATCCAATAACCCTATCATAACCCTCATAATATATGTTTCCTCTTTGGAGCTCATGTGGGTCGAGAATTAGGGAAAAATTCTCAGGAAACCTCAAATCGCCCAGAATTTCCAAGGTAACTTTTATCATTCATAAATCAATCAATTCGTACTTCTATAGCCACCAATCTTCTTACCCTGGTTCTTCCAGACATTAGGAGCCTCTACAAGAATTTTAAAGCCATTCCATTTTCTCTAGGGCTTCAGATAAAATGGAAGATGAAGAGTTTTCTAGGATGAAAGGTGAGATTCCTTCTCCTTTCTTCTTCCTCTTCCCCCTCCTTTCATTATTTCTTGGTTTTATATTGTACCCTAGTCTTGATAGACATAGGGTTTTGTTATACCATATTTTTTGATGGGGTTTCTATTTGTTTAGGTCTTATCATTATAGTTTTATGGTTTATAAACCTGCGGCTGGTGATTTTGGGTGTGCGTTTCAATTACGCCAAAGATTTGAGGTAGGATACCCCTTGCACATGACTTTATTGTTTAAGTTTCATAATTTTATTATATTTCCCACCAGATATATATGTTTATTATTGTTTTTCATCATTTGAAAAATTTTATTGGTGTTCAAAGTGGTTGTTTAATCATTGGTTTGTGAACGGTAGTGTTGTTTTGTCATGAAAGTTCTCAACAAGTGTTTGTTTAAATGTTCCATTTTCTTTTGCAAATATTTTGCGAGGTTTATAATCTGGTCTATGGTATTTTTAACATGTTACAGTATATTGAATGAAAATATGGCTTTCAATTGGTGTTTTATTCCTATTCATGTATTAAAATAAATTGTTTTGTTTAAAAAGGGCATGTCATGTGTTCGGTAAATTGCCCAGTTGGATTTTATGTGTGATGTGTGATTTAAAAGTTATTTATTTGGATTTATAAAGGAATTGGAATAATGATAAATGGTATTTTTGGGTACTTATATGGATTTCCTATTTGTATTTGTTTTTACAATCAAGTGGGTCTTGATTTACAACATATTTTGTCCCGAGTTGCCCAAAAATGATCTGTTTCACATCTTTATGAAAATGGTTGTGTTTTGAATATATAACCTGAGTATTATAAGAGATTTATGAATGCGGTTTTCTGATGTAAATTGTGTTTATACATATCCTTAATATAATTAAAATTCATACCTTCGCCAAAGGATAGTTTTGAGAAAATAATTAAAGGCCCATTTGGCATTTCCTAGAAATGAAGGAGTGTTTTACTTGTATATAACAATTTGTGCAATTGGGATTGTTTTATAGTCCATTAAATGATTTTATTAAGTGTTTATTGGGCTGCCAAATATTATTTGGTTTGGTTATGATGTGTTTTTATAATTTAAGGAGTGTTTTTGAAAGAGTTTTATGTGAAAAGCCTCAATACACTTAATGAAATTGTTTTTCAGAAATATTTAGCAGTTCGTTGATTAGTGTAAGAAATGTGATGAATGATTATGGGATGTTTCTGTTTTTATGGTTTTGGAATGGAATGGGGATGTGAAATGTCTATTTGATAATATGTGTAACTTGATTGAGCACTAAATGGAATCCCGGGTATCTAGGTGGGCGGACGTGTACTAGTATGCTAGTGATTCTGTGGGGGTTGGCCCCTGTTTCACGTAGCAAGTTTGACGATGACAACACTAACTAAACTATGATGATGATGATGATCGGGGACCACTAGGTTATGGGTATGTTCCCTACTAGTGTCCCGTGCTTGAGAGCAGATATTTATTATGGTTACTTTCACCGAGATACGAGGTACCTGGGGCTCACAACTAACTGGTGCCTAGGGGTATTCCTGTGACTAGTGCTCATTGGTTATTTTGTACTCACCATCGGCATTTGGTGTGTTTGGTTGGTAAATTAAGTAGTATGTGTTATTTATTTGAATGTTAAAATTCTTTAAAGCAGTCTTCTTGAAAACTATTTTCATTTTGAAGTTTCACCTCTTTGAAAATAATTGTTACTTGCATATTTGTTTATTAAACATGCATGTTTTTGTCTGATAATTATTATAGCATGGAACCTCATTTGAAAACCATACTTTCAAATCATGAATTTAAAACTATAAATTGATGTTTCTTTTATTTTAATGTAATGTGCATTGGGAATAGAATATCGGGCTAACCTACTGAGTTTTAATACTCACGCCTATAGTCTTCTTCTTTTTTTAGCCCTTGTGCAGGTTTCATCTTTAGTTCGATCACCTTGGGGGACATTTTATCATTGTGTTGGAGAGTGACCAGAAGTGTCACATGGAGTTATTTTTTTCATCGGTATTGTTTATTTGAGTTGTTGGTTTTGTTCTAATTTTAGGTTTATGTACAAATAATATTTAGTTCAATTTTTATATAAATTCATTTTGGGTTGTCCGTTTATTTCCGTTATTTGTTTGATTGTTTATATATGGGAAAAATAGTTCCCTTGTGTACTCTATTGATGCCCATGGTGCTTGTCACCATCCCGGGAGGATCGGGAACGCCTCTCGAGACTTGTCGCGGGCTGGCCTGGGTGACCGGTTTAGGGTCGACTCGGGCTGGTTCGTGACAATGACAAAGTGACCTAACTGTACACCTAGATAGATACACTGAAGGGATATTATTGGGTTTATCACATGGTAAATTCCCTAACCCATGTATCCTATATCCAATGCCTCACATTATTACAATGGTACTATGAAAAAGAATTCACTTCACAATGGACTGAATAGTTTAGTAACATTGGAAATAATTATAATAACATATTTATTACACCACAAAATTAAATGATATAAAACATATAAAAACTATTATAAACACCCATAATCTCTTAAATATCCATTCATTTTATTCATAATATATATCTTCACATCATGAGGAAAAATTAAACATACGAAAGGGGTCACCTCAGATTCTCAGTAATGGTATCTAATAGAGTACATTTTATTATAAATGAATACAAAAAATATGATAATATAATTATTATAAATTTTTTGACATAGTATTTATTTAATTGATAAGTAATGAAAATATATTTAAAAAAAATCAACTAAAGGTGAATTTACATCTTCAATTCCTTTCTTTAGGATCCTCCATAAGGGACATCGAAATGTGGTTTTGGGTGAAAAATGAAAGACCAAAAAGTGGGGATAGTTTTGGGTGAGTTATTGGAACAAATATTGGACAAGATCAAAGGATTTCTAGGTGTGGAGATAAGAGGTGGTGAGGGGTGGAATTTATATTGGTGAAGAAGGGTGTTTTTATAATTATTTTATACATTGGTTTATTAAATTGGGTGAAGAATATCAATGGAGTTGATTACTCTGACTAAATAAATAATCTAAGACATTTAATTTATAAATAATGGTTAATACATAAACAAATTTTAATCCATGACTAAATAATTCTTTTATTTAGATAATACTGTAAATTGTCGAATTTCACTATTCACAAAAAAATTAACTATTTTAGAAATGTCCCAAAAATTTATCGAAATCATTTTCAATGTGTAAAATTAAGAAAAGGAATCTGTTTTATGATAATGATATTATAATTATGAGAAATTTAATTTTTAAATAAAATCATCATTTACTTGATAAATACAGATATTAATATAATAAATTTTTTACGAAATTTTGAAAAAACAATTGAGGCCTCATAAAATTATCATATAACAAAAAATTATAATTGATGAATTTATTTTATGGAAATAAATTTTCATTTAAATTATTATATAAATTAAAATTTGTAAATTAATATTTATTATATGAAAAAATACCAATGCTTAATTTATCATTTTTAGTAACATTTATTCACTTATTCCACAATATAAATATACCACATTTTCATTCATAAGTTACCCAAATTGTATTTATGATTTAATGGTGAATTTACTATTCAATTGGTCATATTACTATTCTTAATGGAAACTATAATATTCCAAAATTCATATTTAATAGTATATTACGGTTTCAAACTCGGTGTTTCCGGAAGGATAATTAATCAAAGTTGTTTACTTTTAAAACAACAAACCCTAAAATCATAGGGTATTACAAATTAAGTTTACAAATCACTATGAAGTATTTTTTTTCATTATCTTGAAATATTTATGTATAAAATTATGATAAAACATAACTAAATGTAACCTATGTAGAACCCAGAGTGTTATAGGAATCACCATGTAGGACATATTTGAAAAGAAAGTATCATAGGATTAAATAAAGGTTTTGTTTTAAAAAAAAAATCAATATATTGATATTTAATATTCATATAATCTATTTCTTCTGGTTATTATCATAACTATTTCAGTTTTAATATTTCGATTAAATTGGTTCATGATGTAGAATCAAGAGAAAGGATTGTATCCAAAATTCAATAAGTCTTATAACTGAAGTAGGGAGTATACATTAATGGTTTATAATAATAGTATATTTCTATTGTGATAGTAAATGAAAATTTCATAATCTTACCAATGGTAGTAAGGATGATTCCATACAATAAATTTATTTTTGATAATAGTATATATTTTTGTTAGCGAGGGATATTTATCCATTGTATTCATGTATATTTTAAAATTTATGAGAATAATGTGAAACATATAAGGACTTTTTAACTAATAGTTTTTCCTTTAATGAAATCGAATCATATATTAAAAGGTATTAATAACAATAAAATGAGATTTTATTATAATATTATGTTTCTATGATAAATATTGGAGGGAACATGATTGAAGAAAAAAGACAATTGGGTTTTATGTATTCTTTATATTGAGGTAATAATCGGTTCATTGATTTTGAAAAATCATGATAAACAGTATTGGTGACCATCAGATTGATTAACGATCCAAGATATTTTCATTGAATTTCATCTCATTTTTTGGATTATTTCATGCAGTGTGTGATTATATGAATTTGTGGTTGAATATAAGAGTTAATGTTAGAGGGATAGTCTTTTTTTGGATTAATGTATTGTATATTATAATGGTTTTGATAATTTTATGTTATTGAGAATATCATATTAGGGTATTAAAAAATTAGGTTATATAATTATACGAATGATTATCATCATCTAAGCAATTATATGTAACTTGATATAGAAAAACATTGTAAAATTAGTAGTCAAATATGGAATGTTGAATATATTAACAATTTACTCACATTCTATCTTCAATGTTTTTTAATTAAAATTGCAATGATAAAACATATTAAATGGGGAGATTGAAATACCCACATATTTCTACATATAATTAACATCAATTAATACACCATTTGGGATTGTTTTCACCACACACAACACCAAAAACAAAATAAAATTCTATATATCTATATAAAATATAAATATTTAAGAAAACCCATTATAACATGTCTATTTAATTATTTATAATGAATGAGTGTAATTTATATATGAAATATATTATATTATTAATATATATAAAATTAAATTATTCTACACCAACTAACTCATATGATCATTTATTTGTTAGATAATTAATTTTATAAAATTTTCATTTGTATGCAATGTGTGTTTATATTTCCAAAAATATTAGATTTATGATGATAAATTATTTTTGATACTCATAATTATATTAGAAAAAAAATTTCGGGTATATTATTTGAAATAAGAATCATACAAATTAATATTTGAAAATTACATTTTCCATTAAAAAAATTTAGATTATATTTTATAATTGTATTTATAAAATAAAGTTAAAATTTTGAAATTTTATTTTGAAATTTTATGCAAGGTTTATCATTCAATATAACATTATTATATTAGGATGAATTATTTTGATTTGTTAGAAAATTTTATTTTTAGGTGAATAGTGGAAATTCTGATTTTGATAAAAATCATATAATTTATAAAATTTTAAAAATAAAAGAATGAATTATTTTATGAAAAACATTATTATATAAAATAAATATACTTATTAAAAAAATAAATTATATAAAATTCAATTTTATGTTTATAAATCCCAGGAATGTAATTTTATAAAATCAAGTAAACTTTTTTGAAAACTAATTTTCTTAAATTTCATTAATTAAAATTGTTTCATCCATTTTATTGGATTCATTTTTTGGTCGCATAAAAAATATATATTAATATATATATATCATATTAAAAATTGAATAAAATTCAAGTAATTGTTGTATTTTTATAATGTAATAGAAACAAAAGTTTTTAACTGAATCGATATTATTAAGGATTTACCTAAAAACATAATATTTCGTAAAAATAAAAAAATTAACCGTTATATAATTTTAATATTATGAATCCAAAAAATAATTTTATTTTATAATATTCAATTTCTAATAATTTATAATTTTACTTTTATATAAAAACATAAAATATTAATAAAACTAATTTTTATAGAAAATTTAATTTTTTTACAAATTTTTGTTCTTAACATTATATCCTATAAAATAAAAATAAATATTAATTTAGTTTTTTACAATGAAAAATACAATAAATATTATTATTTCAAAATTATCTCATTAATTTAAGGTAAAAAGAAAACACATTTAAAATAGTTTTTTGAAAAATATCTCTCTTTTGGTAAAAATTAATAATCCCATTCTATTAATATTTTAACTTTTAAAAATTAAATTGTAATAATTTAATTTGTATTGAAATACAAAAATAATTATTTAATAATAATAATAGGATATAATAAATTTAAAATATTTTTGTAAAAAACATTTTATGATATTTTTATTTACATGAGGTTATATTTTAGTTGTAATTTTATAAATTATAATTCATAATGTATACTAAAAATGTTTTAGTCATTACCATTCATTAAAATAAAATATTTCAATATTTTTTACATTAATGTTTGGTGTGATACAAGATACTCTATAAATAATTTATTTAAATGAAATATATACTAAAATCTCTACATGTTACCAGTATGAAACTCATATCATGTTTATCCTCATAAATAACACCATTAATGAAGCTCATATTTCAAAAAGTTGATGGAATGTTGGGCCCACACCCATCATCTCATGTTTTATTTATGAAAAATTCCATATTCAAAACTCTTATCATCTCATAACTAATACCTTTACACCAAGCCTGTGATGGGAAACATCCATACCTGTTTCTCCTAAGCACTTGTCTGGAAGAATAATGTGTAATCCCCAATAAATCCATTTATGTCATACCTTTAAATACAAGTGAATCCTTAACCCCATTACATTAAACTACATGGACTAGTCCAATCACATGACTTTATAATAAGAATCTAGAACTATGTGGTTTTTTATTCATGATCTAATTGGATATCTAAGATTCCTACCTCGAGGTTCAATCCCAAATCCAAAACCACATTAATATGACCTATCTACCATGATTGATAGTAAATCTAAATCCTTATAGAGGTCATTTTACATTCTCCTTCATCCCTACTAAATGATAACCTATGTTCACCCCGATGGTACAAGATTATGTTGATATATTTCCACTGGATTTAAATATATAACCACCCTTATGAGACAATCCTGAATGGATACATTCACAAAAAAAAGATAAAAAGTAATATACCACACATTATGAGACTATGTAGATCACCCCCATAAAGATAGTAGATTATTCCCTCTCTTATAAGAAGAAATAAGTGCAATCCTTCCTCATGTGATGATATCGAGGTATACAAATTATGAGCATAACATTTCCATTAGTTGGTGAGAAGAAGTGAATTATTTCAGAATATGATGAACATGAAGATCCATCCATGATGAGTGTAGGAACCCCCCCCCCCAATGCATTAGAGTCCCGCTTTTCCAATGTGTTGAGATTTAGACAAGTTTGTGACATGAATTGAATTTCCCATGACAAAAGAACGTGACGACATAGATTATGATCCAATTTTTCCTAGGTGGCGAGCATAAGATTCATATGTAATACGTATATGATTACTTACTTGAAAAGTATGGGATACCCTAGTCGATGAGCCCAGGATTCCTTATGTGACAATAATTGGATACCTCATGTCGTTGTCATGGGATCCGCATGTGATTATCATGGGGAACATTATGTTATAATCCTAGTATTCCTTGGGTTACAATACTATGATTCTTTATGTAAATAACATTAGAGTCATCCATGTACCATCATGATGATGTTAGACAAAAATTCATATTACAAACAATCCAACAGACTCAACCACACTAACTGCTAGTAGTCACAATACTAAGGAAGAAATTAAAGTAATTAACCAATGTATACTATATATAACTAATATGTAGTGTGATTAATGATAACTTATTAAATATACGGGGGATTCCTCGACGGGGAAGGATCTACCTAGAGAAGAAAAATTGTTGATATCATTTCCCCAAATTCTGATAAATATTACAATTCCAACACCCCAGTAATGAAAGGATATCCACCTTTCAATAAAAGAAATGTGGGACTCAGATAATGTAAATTCATGTCCTAGTTCGACAATGTGATCCCACTATGAAGTAATATAAATATTTTCATTGATAGAGAACTCATAGTATTCTTAAAATATTCACATCATAAATCATTTAAGATTGAAACTAAAAACATATGATCATCAAGTCTTCAGACTATTTAAAATCTAATAAGAGGCAAAACTTTTCTTTGATACTATGTTTTTCTCCACTACAGTGATTATAATCACATAGATAGAGGTTATTGAATAAATATTTCTGATTTACCACCAATTAAAACATTTATCATATCTTAACTCTAAACAATTTTGAAAATTTTATTTCAATATTATTTAATCAACTTGACAACAAATTCCTGGCATTAATTTTAAATAAGAAAGCAACACAACAATGAACATAGGGATTTTTTTGTTGTTCACCTCTATAATGAATGAATAATTCCCCAGTGTGTGGTGTTTTTTTTATAAAAATTGATTTTATTATAATTTTTATTGAACATAAAACCAAGGGAAATGTGTAATGTGGAACCTTTAGTTCTTGTTCCAATGAGTTATAATGTTATAAATAATAATAATTTTTATTATTTGGAACTAACTAAGAAATAAATAAATAAATATCTATTTTTAATTTATCATATATAAATTATGATCGACAGGAAAACACAAGTCTCTTATAGAATAACCAATATGTGATCTTCTTCATCAGTGTGAAATAATATTAAGAATACCATATACACTATAACAACTATACAATCATTCAATATTAGTCTATTCATCATAGATTTATTATTGGATGGATTCCTAAATTAGTCGTTATGAAATAACATATCATTATCATTAGTACTCATGATATAGTGTTATCATAGACTGGTTTGCATAAAAAAACATTTAATATAATCATTTTATGATATAGTTCTTATGATATAAGTAAATCATTGACTTGGATTTTCAATGTCCATTAATTCATGGGATGTTCAGTAATAGATGCATCATATTTACTCACTTCTACTCTTCATTTTATTCTTCATTGTAATGGAATTTTACCTTTTACAATAGCATTAGATCTATATATACATTAAGATAGGCAATATATATGATAAATATTGTATCACATCACTCTCATAAATATTCACTTATTCTCCTTATTATATGTTTTTAATAAGTATCTTTTTTCATTAATACCTTTCACGTCTAAAAATATTATACCCATCAATATCAAAACATAAATCCTCTATGATTACTGATATTATTTGTTCTATATTGTTCCACACAATAAATTCATGAATACCAATACAAGAAGAATCCATGATGAAATTATTTAATCTATCCCTTTTATTCAACAAAATATCAAATAAATAAAATAATTCCTAAACATAAAACATACTCAGTATCGATTTTTTTTATTCTATTTCTATTTGGAAATTTTTAGTGGTATCATCATGGTGTGAATGATTTCCTTTTAATGTGGAAATATTTAGGTTATTTCATGGGTGTGTCATGGAATTTAATTTATTAACATGACATAATCTATTATCAACAACATGTATAATGCCTTATATTCATTGAACGACATCAGGACATGCATCTATTCAAAACATTATCTTCATTATGAATCATGGATTAGACTTCTTTTTATTGATTGAATATATTTAAAAAAATATAATACCTTCTTCTATGTTTTCATCAATATATTAGTTCACAATTTTATCTTCTTTCTATATATAGTTCATCTTATTCATTATTCATCACCAAAACAAGTTATTTGTATCATGAATTACAAAAAAGGAATCTTATTTTTATTACTTGAATAATAAATCAGTATCATCATATTTGTGTCTCTATTAAAGCCATAATTTATCATAATATTAATAGAATATTCTTACATTGGCATCTTATTAACCTTATATAATTGATTAATATTGAATCCACCATTATGTGCAATTAAAATCAACCCATATATATATATATCCATTGTTAAATTATGACCCCCCAAGATTTGAGTACCAATTATCATTATAGTATTAATAATACATATTCAAATTCCATCTACTATAATTACTTTTATGCACATGATATAACATTGATGTATCCACTAGTGCACTGTGATGTATCATAATGTGACAATATAATTTTCCAATTTATCATTTCTTACATTTCTAATATATTTTATATGGAAACCCTATATATCTAAATATATTTTAATACTTTTCAAAATATCAATATTAATACATCATATATAGTAACTCTTATGTATTCTATCATTTAGATAATCTATTGAATCTATAGCATCTAAAACATATCTCCAGGATCCTATACTCAATAGTAAATATTCTTAGGATATCACCATATAAAATATATATTATTGATACCCTAAAAATGACTTTATGATAAAATTAAATCAACTTCAATCACCATGAATATAACTTCAATGAACAATATCATCTTTTTTATCTTTGACATAATTTCTCCAACATCAACCACATGTAATTCTATTAAAATAACTGTCTACATCATATGATAATACATAATTGGAAAATTTATAACAACTATCATAGGTTATTTATAGTGATAATATATATAAAATAATAATACTCACTAGATCTAAACTTCCTCATATTTAAAAATTTCACATTAACATATTATTCACTTAAAAATTATGAAGAAAACCTTTAATCATCAATGATGTTTTCTAAAATTAAATAATTTCAGAATTTTCATGAAGTGTTAACAACTACTTGAACACCTCCATATCCTTTTTTATTTTATAGTAGATCTCTAAGAATATCCTTTGTAATATCCTCTTATATAATATGAATTATGATACTGACTGACATCCAATATCATCAGTGTGTCTTTATTCCGCATTCATTTTTCAATGATCTACATATAAGGACACCTTTCATGGGAAATTCACTCAATATACATGCGTGATATAATCAACTTCCAAGATTCTCATCAAAGAAAAAATTTAAATAATTACCATTGAAATTATTCTCATTGATGATAAATTCCACAAACAATATGATTAATCAAAAATAAATATGATACATGAAACATATTTCAAGTAATGAATTAAATTTATAATAAATAATATAGAACTCAATAAAATGAATTGTCTGATAGATTTCCATCTATAATATTTCAAGAAATATGATAATCCCAATAGTTGTTTGAAAGATCAATAAATATATTCTAATCCATAGAATAATGTATTTTTAAACAAATTTTTATATTCTGTTTTGATACTTATATTATGAAAATAATATCTCATATCACTTACAATATGACTCCCATATATCAATTCTTATGATATAATCTTATCGTATTTTTTTCCATGAAACATATAATTTTTCAAAATCATTTTTTATAATATAGGATTATCATATATAATTTTCATATATCTAGGTTTATCCAATATATTCTATAATGATCCTTAAATAATATATGATGTTTTTAAGTAATTTTATTATAAATATAAATTTATCCAAAATATATATAATTAATAGGTTATATAGAAAAACCTACAACACAAAGTTTATGTTCCATTAGATATTAGATACATATACCAACATACCACCATCCAAGAAATATTTAATAATTTTATATTATATTCAAATTCACTTTATGAAAACATAAAAAATTCACTTTTGGTGCAATATCTATATATTTTCCCTAAAAATAAAGGGTGATAAAATGAGTTAAAAATTCAATATTATAGGTGAATTGAAACAATGAATGAAATATAATTGTGGTGAGATTGTGAGATACATCCCAGAATAAGAAATTTGTTATAATTAGAATGAATGGAAATGCTGTATAAAAATTTTAATTTAACATCATAAGAATAATTAATAGATTTTATACGAGTTATCTTTACATGGTGGGATATAACCACTCCATTTTACACATATTAAAATCATATGGTATATAAGAATTTCCCAATTCAGTTTATGTATAAAAGTTTTCAAAACCCCCAATTAGATAATAATATATTCATTAATATATGTTTCATAAAGAAATAAATATATTAAATTGACCATATATATATTTTTTAATTTTCTTAATCTAATAAAATAATATGGGATATATAATAATTTTATGAGGAATCATATATTAATAAATTAAAGATAGATAAATAGGTGCATAAAAATAATGTAAATCCCAAAAAAGTGTGAAAATTTTCAAAATGGATATTAATATTCTGATATAAACTTATCTAAAAAGGTAACATATAAATAATAAATATATTAAAGAGAACTAGTGGGAACATGAAAGATATATGAAGTATAAAGTGATCCTCACTTATGATACATAGAAATTACATAATTTATATGGAAAACATAATACATAATACAAACACATGCCCATAGAGTATATTAGTTTATTGACTTTGTAAACATGGAAACATAAAAATTGGTACATAGAAGAGTTAAATTATCTCCCTCTATGTTTTTTATGACTAGAACCCTTGTAAGCCACATAATACACAAAAAAAATTCTAAAATTAGTGAATGGAAACATCAGAAAGGTTGATCTCATTTTCCCAAAAAGGGAGAAAAATATAGGTATTTAAGTATAATACTGAGTATAAGGGTATGAGAACATGATCATAACCTTAGAATATCATACCCTTCATATAAAATCTCATAATAACGATTCATAGAATAAACATTGGCATTCTATAAGATATAAATCATAAGGAAATCAAGATCATAAGCAATAAATTAATAACATAAGAATAAGCCAAGGAATTTGGGTAGATAAATAATCATATAAATATGATTTCTAGATTAATAAAGGCATAATGAAATTTACATATTTTTGGAATGGGATCAATCCAAAAACTATCTTAGTAGTCAAGGTTCACTCCTAAGACCATCTTAGAAGAAGAAGTCATTTCATTGGACTAATATCACAGACCATTCAAACTATTTCTATTTCATCAGATATAAATCCCTACGTAATGAATTTTATGGATATATGGGTCCCACTTATCTCATAATGAATTCATACATATGTATTCTAGAAGATCACAAAAATCATATCATAACCAATTAAATTAAATGGGTAACATAAAAATGTCATCATATCAAAATATTTTAGAAGAGATAAAGGTTTCGTAATTAATTTTTCAAAGAACATCCCAAGAAAAGAAGTCGGTTTCAAAAAAATATAATTCGTTAAATAGAAATCAGTTTTATAAACATAATACCCTTGAAAGAGAAACGAGTTTCATAAACATTGGTCCATTAAGACCTAAAAAATTCATAGAAATTATAGTAATCGAACCATTGGATAATATTATATGAATAGAAATATTGACAGTAAATTATGTCATATTAGATGGAAAATAATTTTGATATATTTTTTTAAAGACATTAATTGGAAAAAATATCACTTCATCAATGAATTTTTTTAAAATATAAAACTTTTTAAAAACAATTTTTTTTAAAAAATGATTTTAAATATTATAAATGATTTTTTCAAAATAATTTTAATCAATTTTTATTGAATATAAGCTCAAATATAATTTTATAAAAACAAAAACTCTTCTAGAAAATATGGTTTTGGATAAAAATTATTTTCCTACTAAAGGGAGAAATAATGATCAATTTTATTAATTTTTTTTCATATTATCAATTATACCAAATAATTAAAAATGGTTCCAATAAATGATGATTTCATGAATAAATATCGGATAATATTTAATGAATTTCCATTAGTTATGGTATATAATTTTTCATAAATGGATGTATAATTGTAAATAATCCTGATAAATGATGAGGTTGTGGCAATAAACTGTTACCACTTTGGTAACCTTAAATAAATGTCACCATGAAATAATAACACCAACAAAATCTGAAAATATCAAAGAAATTAATGGAAATAGGATATAAAATTCCAAATGATAGTACATACACCCTGTAAAATAATATAAGTGCATACAAAACATGGCTCTCTAAGATGGAAAAACTGATACAAAATTGCCTTACTGATTTGGTTAATTTTTTATAATATAAATGAATGAAATTGGATCATAAAATTGTTATTAAAATAATTATAAATTTAAGGATAATTATATGGGATTTCATTCTTCGGTAGTATATACCCCACACACACTAAATGAGTTGTGAATAAGGTATATGTCTCACATTAATAAATATGACACTTGAAATCTCATTTCCTTATGTCCTGATTATTTTCATAAACAATTTGAACTTCTATTTAATAAATATATGTTATTATAAGTCTATCATAGATCCATATTAATTTACATATGATTTTTGTAACCATTTTACTAACACTTCCATGATAACATTGCAATTCATGTTCAAAGCGCTTTTTTTTTCACATGCGTTTTGATATGTTATATTTTGTATCCTATTAGTAATATATATTTTTATTAATAATTTCACGAATTATAACCATGAAATAAATAATATATATATTAAATATATATATTTTATAATAATTTATAAAACATTGAAAAATTAAATGGTGTACATCGTTCCTAGAGATGGTAGGTCATACATATGCATGAACATTGTTTCTATTTCTCTTATGATATTGAATAAATGAAAGTAAATGTCATTGATTTATATGTATATAATAATTCCAATATCCTTATTCATTAATATATATGACATATGTTTATTAAACCCATCCATAATATATTCCATCTAAACAATGTTATCGTATACTCAAAAAAGGGGAAACCTGATGGTCTGTGATATATAATAATTATAGAAGCATAAATTCATAATATAAAATTATTTTACCTAAAAATAAATCATAAATAGATATTTTCTCCTTTTAATGGGGTTAATGGAGGAAATAACAACATGCATTTGCAAGACAGTAGTCCACCATACACACGAAGGTTAATTGTGTATCCAATTTCATAAAAGTATCTGTGAGTGTAGGTCAAAAATTTAATATAAAAACATATAAGTACATTGATTATACTGATGTTTTTATATAATATTTATATATCAATAATTTATGTGGTGGATATAAAAATTATTCTCAAGTGCTTGTTGAAGGATGTTACCTATTATTTGGGAAACTCCTATTGGTTTGCAACAAATGGCTTCATTGGTTTTATTTATTCCCAAAGTGATGCCCTTAGTTTGTAGGGAATAAATTTGGGAAGATATTTGGGTAGGTTTTTACCTGTCCCATGTGCTACCTAGGTGTGAATTAGTGAGGTGGCAAGTTCTTTTTTATAGTGGTGTAGGAGTAGCATTCTTGTAAATATAAAAAGGTTCCCACTATTTAGTGGTCACCCTTACATAATGTGCCTTAAATAATAGAACATATTCTATAAAATGGATTTTAAGGTCCTAAAATGGAAATAAAATGGATTTTGGAATTATTTATAGGGAAATTAACCATTTAATATGAAACTTTAACAACTAAGTAAACTCATTTTTACCTCAATCACTGTAATTGAGTATAATTAATCTCACTAATATTTTTGGTAAAAAACAAATTTGACTATACTAGAAATTTTAAATTATTATGAATCCAAATATTGAATACATTTTTTCAAAATCTAATCAAATAAGTGACAAAAATTATTTTAATATTATTCCCACAAGCGTGATGAGACGTTGAATTTTTAATGTGAAAAATATAAAATGTTTGAAATGTTTTTATAAGAAATTCCAATGTGAAAATTATTTAAAATTACCTAAATTGGATTAATATATGTATAGTTAATCTAGTTATACATTGATCCCAAATTAAAAATTAATTTAAATAAATAAATATATTATATGAAAAATTATTTATCAAATAAAATTCAGTATGTTAAACTATATATCCTAAAATTAAATATTTTCAAAAAAATCTCAAAAAACACCAAATTCTAATTTTGAAAATGAATAATCAAAATTGGCCTTCATTTTATCAATTTATATTTCAAAATGTTTCAAAAAGTTCTTTTAATTATTTTCACAAACGGACCAAATAACAATCTCTTTTGAGAGGATTATTTATTCAATCATATAATTACATTACATAAAATTATATTCAAAGATATATTTATGTTTTATTTATATGAAAATTTTATAAATCATACTAAAAAATTATTTATTACTATCTGTATTACTATGTTTAAAAACTATGTAATAACGGTCCTGTTTAAATAATAATAAATGAAATGTTGTTTTGTTCCAATTAGTGTTTCATATAATGCAAAATAAGTTGATGTTGATTGTTGTGGAAGCATAACATGTTGTAACGTATAAAAATATTTCACATAGTGTATTATTCAAAAAAAGACAATTAAATTTAATTTCATTGATAAAAAAGTTTCATAAAATCTCATGGTGTTACATTGTACCCCCTATGAAATGAATTCCCCCCTGAAATATTTTTTTTATAAAAAACAAATTGTTTATAATTTTACCTCATCGTATCCTAAAGTTCATATATAGATTCATCTAACTTTTTATTTCTACAAAAAATATTTCCCAGTTGAGTGGTCTTGTTTCGTAGAACATTCTCTATATGGTCCATAATTTCATATGGTTATTCCTCACAGAAATGATCCTACTCTAGTGGTATAACCATTGAGATCAGTATATTTGAGGGTTTAGGTATGTACTTCCTCATGAGATATAGATATAACATATCATGTGCTCTATAGAGATTTTTAGTATGTTCCAATTGATGATCTACTTCAATGATACATTGATAATTTCCAAGGGAGTATAATTAAAAATTAGTTCCCCTTTCTTCTTAAATGTCATAACATTTTTTAAGGGAGAAATTTATAGAGACATCTTCTCACCAACAGAAAATTATAGATCATGTATATAGTAATTAGTATAAAATTTCTTCTAGAATTTATATTATATGACATGCTGCTAAATGGTTTTAATCATCTGAGCCATTTCCCCCGCTATCTATTCTCTCCATAGAATTCATTCTTAATTATCATTCATAAAAGTTATTTTAATACATTTATTTACATAGAAGGATTTATAAGGTGACATCTTAATTATAGAGTGAATTATATGGTTTAATGAAATCTCATCTAGAGGAAGGAATTGATTCCAATAGACATTTAAATCTACTAAAAAATATATCAATATGTTCTGTATGGTTTGAAT
The DNA here is from genome assembly GCA_963277665.1 of Viscum album. Taxonomy (NCBI): domain Eukaryota; kingdom Viridiplantae; phylum Streptophyta; class Magnoliopsida; order Santalales; family Viscaceae; genus Viscum; species Viscum album. The sequence goes on from OY728120.1 coordinate 2,112,309,503, forward strand.
TGTCCTTTCAGACTGACCATCTCTCTAAGGATGATAAGAGGTGTTGAAAATTAAATTTGTATCAAGTGATTAGTGAATAATTCTACAGATCATTGAGGAAAACCTCATATCCTAATAATATGTGATGGAATGTGGTACTCCATTCAACCATACCACTTAATTAATGTATACCAATCTCGAGACTCAAGATAGAAGTGTTCCCTATAGTAATGAAGTGTTGTGACCTAGTAAGGTGATCAACTACTACCCATATCATATTATTACCTCCAGATATTATTGGGATCTCAATGAAAATGTGCATAGTAATTTTATCCCACTACCAATATAGTATCGGTAATGCATCCAACATCCACTGAGACATTTTTCATTCAGCCTTAACCTGATACCATATTAGGCACTGAGATTCAAATTATTCCATATCTATATGCATTCCTTCCCTCTAGAAGTATTTATCTAAGACTCTATACATAAATATAGTTCTCAGATAAATACAGAATGAATAAAAAATATATTCTTCTAAAAATCATTTTTCATTATTGGTTTTGAAGAACACATACATGGTTTCAAAACCTTATCATTCGTTCCTTATCAATGCTAATCTCAATAACGCTTTTATCCTTTGTTTTGAGATCTAAATATTTTTTCTTATACTATTTAATATTCATTTGGTTGTAGGTTTGACTATTCAAGTGAGAAATATAAGATTTTTACCCTTCCTTCATGATTTCTATCTCTATTCATTAGAAATATATAAATACTTGATCTTTTTTATCATCATAATGGATTTTCATTCATGATAATTTCAACTCAATTAATTATACAACTTCATCCATTTCATAGGGTAGTGATGTATTGAGAAATCATAATACTTCATCATCTCTAACCATATTCTATGATGAATGTTCAACTATATATATGTGAATATTTACGTTAGAATTTTATGATCAGTATTTATATAATACATCTCTATGTAAAGATAATTCATTAATATCATTATTGAAAAAATTACTACAGGAAACTCCAAATCATGATTTGGATAATACAACTCATGAATGATCAATTTTCATGATCCACAATCTACAACCATGTTATTCTACATAATAACATATCCCAATACCTTCTCTTGTGAATAATTATAGATTAAAACCCTTTATCCACTATATGGTAATGTCAGTATACGAAGCATGACTACACATCTCTTTGATTTCATGAAAGTTTCCTCACATTTTTCTGTCTAGAGTATCTTTTAATTCTCATATGTTATCCTAGATAGGGGATTGAGTTGTAATGATTAATTAACCGAAAACCATATATCAGATCCCTCTGAACTATGAATACTATGGATCTCTATGAATTGGTTGGTCTGGGAAAACTATTAATGTTGTCCATCTCTAATTCTACTATTATACTATATGTTGTTATTAAAGGACCCAATAATGAATCTTTTCGCTGCCAAAATTCACATATTGTAAATTTTTTATATAATATCTTATTCCATAGGGTCATTTTTACAATTATGATGTGGTCATGATGAAATTATTTTCTCATTGAATAGATAATAACACCATATATATATAATACAAAAACTAAATCAAGGTAATCCCTAAAGACTCTATTCTTTAACTCCATGAATATAGAAGTTGAATTTGTAAGAAAAAAAGGAATCACTATATATTCATAGTGCCTATACGTTGTAAAAAAATTCATCTTGGTTATATCCAGTTCCTTGAACCTCAATTAATGATATCATGAATGAAGGTCAGTCGTAGAAAAATATTGTTCTCTACACAGTTGATCAGACAAGCCAACAAAATAGGGAAGAAGATAGATTTTGTTTATAATGATAGTGCTCAAATCCCAATCTTCATTACATAGTCACATTGATCCACCATTATTTTTCAAAAACAAAATATGTGAACCCCAATGTGACCCACTTGGTCTAATGAATAACATATCAAGGTTTTATTGGATTTTATTCATTATTTTCTGAAACACAACTACAATAATTCTATAGGGTCTATTTGAAATTTGTGTAGAACCATTTATGAGTTCTATTAATAAATGAAAATCATGTTTTGTTGTATTTATATGAATCTCTTTTTGAAATGAATATAAATGTTTTTGATGAATTTTAAAAATCATTGATATTGAGTTTCTCTAAAAATATTTGAGATTAACATCCCTAATAATGGGAATTAAGACCACTAAACTAGATGTAATCTCCATAGGATTTTCATTATTATCATCATAATCATATATAATCATAGTATGGTTTGAAATTTCAATCATAACTTCCCTTACATGACAATTGGTGTGGGATTTATGTAGATACTTACAATACATGCCAAATATGGCATCAAATACAACTATAGGATGAATGCCAAGATTTTAAGGAACCACATTCCCAAAGAATTTAATTCTAGCGGAGACATCGACTTGGGATGAAATCAACATAACATTGTGTTTTTTCAATACTAATTCTACATTAAATCTTATGGGTGAAAATATAGTACCCTTATATAATTCATTACATATGATTTTTTTGTTGATCCAATATCAAATATGATGTTATCAGTTCTAGAGTGGATGGTTTGTGTATATTTCATCTCGCCATTATCACACCCTCATCAAAAATAATGATTTGATGATATTTCTTCTTTTACCTTATTTTAAATGGTTGATGATGTCGATCATCAGCATTAACCATCAATTTTGGGAACTTTTTAGAATAAATCCCATTTTTTTACACATGAATCACTAAAGTGGAGGTGATTCATTTTTTTTAGATTTGTATTGATTCAAATTTTTATATTACTTCTTCGCAAAACATCGGAAAAAAAATTCTCAATAACCATCAATTACACAATTAATAAAATTTAGAACACTTTAGAAATATTCTACAATTATTTTTCCTACACGCAGAGCATAATGGAAATATCATAATCTCCCTCCATGATTTTTATATTTTCCTTTGAACTATATCATCATTAGATTATATAAACCATGAGATTGATATATAACTCAAACCCCCATTTCAAACAAGATTTCACAACACACAATATCTTAAAATTTACCAAATTATCTTAATGATGACTCCCTTTTGAGAGTTTCTTTAGGTCATCAAACAATTGGTCAACATTACATTCAATTTGGATGATTATTCCAGAAAAGTAACTTTACAGACATCTAAAATTATTTTCATAGGTATTGAATGATTCATCATCGATTTTTTTAACAGAAGGGTCACCATATCCATATTATTTCTAAGAATGGTATGAATGTACTTATTAAAAAATATGTTCATAAACTCATCCCAAATAATGGATTAAATTTTATCTTACTTCTTTGTATTCTTGATTAGAGTCCACCATTAGCCCTCTTCAAATTCTAAATTATAAAAAACCTGAATTAATTTCTCATGTTCTAAAAATTAGATAATTTAAAATTTATTTAAGTGGTATTTATCCATTATTCAGTAACAAGTGGATCAAAAGTCCCACTAAATGTATGTGTACAATAACTCATGAAGGACCCAAACAAAAGATGTTCTCTCCTTTTTCATTTAGAAGTTCAACAGGATTCACAGCATGAGAAATACATGTTATCATAGAAAGAAGATTTTTAATAGAATCTACCATATCATTTGGATGTTATAAAGAATAATAATCTCATTGTACATCAAACTCATCATTAATGTGGTTTTTTAGGTTACATCCATTAACTAAAACCAAAAATAATCGATTAAGAAATAACCATCATAGTGGGAAATCAAATAATCATGAAAGACACTTATATGATGTCTAAATTATGACACCTTATTTAATATAAGAAACCTTAGGATAATCCTAGGTTATTCATAGCTAACTAAATTTAAATCCTTAATGGTGGTTCGTGAAGAGTTTATGATTTGGGGACATATATTCCCCACTTGTGTCAATCAAGGTGTCTAGAAAGGCATGTTTTTATTCATCAGTTTGTGGTCGAGTCTAGCTTAATACTCTAGTTTTGGGGTAGTCATCAAAATGCACATCCTTGCAGAGACACATACACATTAGTATCCTGTCATATATTTATTTCGAAGAATCCAATAACTCAATCACATACAAAAATTCAATTACCTTTTTAGAGATATTTAATTTTCCTTGGATATATCATTAGAGATGTGTTCTTAGGTACCTCACTAATGTTTTAACATATTTTTTAACAAAGATTAAGAAAAAAAATTCACAATTACCAAGTATAGAGACCCTTACACCCATATGTAGGTATTATATTTTATTTATTTTGGAATAATTCATACATTATAGAAAAATACACCGAATACCATATTAATTATATGCCTTTATAAATGTTGAATAAAAAAAACTAGTACATAAGTGGGAAAAATAATCTCCCGCTATGTTCTTCATGACTAACACCATTATTGGACACATCATTCATAATAAAAATCTTCAAAACATGGTGGAATAAAACATAAGAATTGGTGACCTCATATACAGAGTAAGGGTGATCCAGGGAGATATTTAAGAATAAAAAATATTATAAGGGTTTTAGAACATGATCATGACATTAGATGATAATAAAAATCATATAAAATGACATAATCAATAGTCATTGCATAAATTTTTTTAATTCACAAGACATGAATAATTAGTTAATAAAGAGAATAATCCATGAAAGGGTAGCCTATGAAGAATACATTGAATTATTTTAGAAACTTATGTAAATAAAAATAAGTCCATGGTTTTCAAAGAGTAATTATAAATCCATATTTGTGGAGGGGGTTCTCTTTCCCATCATTTGTGGTAGTCATGGAAAAATACAAAGACTATCTTAAATGAATAATTTTTTTATCATTACATGTTCTCCCCATTTTAACTATATCTATATCATGATATATATACCATTAATCAATTAATTTGAGTGTGTTATAGTCAAAACCCATATAGTAACTAAATCTTACATGCATGTTCCATAATATCATAAACAATTATATGATATCCAATTAAATTAAATGGGTATCATAAAAATTTCATCATGTCATTAATTATTGAAATGGGACCAGTTTTATGACCATTTTATCAAAGCATAACCCTTGAAATGAAGATGATTTCAAAATAACGTAACTCGTGAAAGGGAAACACTTTTCATAATCATATAACTCATGAATGATAAATGAGTTTCACAAAATAATACCATCAGTAAATATACCATTCAGAGATTGAATTATAATTGAACCCTTGGATCATATTATTATAAAGGAATGAGTAACACCAACAAATGTCCACAAACATTGATTTTTTAAAATTTTTTTAAAAAATATTTATGGAGTAAAATATCCTTTCATGTTTTAAAAAATAGTTTAAAATCATAAAACATTTTGAAACCATTTTTCTTTTATATATTTTTGAAAACATTTAATGGAATATTTCAAAATCATTGGAATATTTTTTTCTTTTATAATATTCTCATACTGTCATTAAAAAACATTTATGAAATCATTTCTTGAAAAAAAAATTTGGAAGAAATTAGTTTTCCATCCGAAGGAATAAATAAACAATGATTTGTTTTAAAAACGATTTCATAATTATCTAATGTACCAAATGGTGGAAAATAGTAAAAATACCTTAATATATCATGAATATAAATAATAGAATAACATTTATGATATTTCATGATATATGGATAATAATATTTCAGAAATGGAACCATAGTCATAAACCATCCCGATAAATTATGAAATTATATCAATAAACTCTTACCACTTCGTTAACATCAAATCAATGTCCCTATGAAATAATAATGTTACACAATGAATATAATATAATGAAAATAAATATATAAATCATATAATATTTTAAATGGATGTATTGATAAATCGTAAAAGAATATAGGTGCATAGAAAAACATGAGTCTCAATGATGGAAAATTGAGTCAAAATTACATTATAGATTTGTAACTTTTGTACTGTAAAACCCCACAAAATATAGATCATATAATATATATTTTAATACACATAAATTTATTTATATTAATAATATAAATAATTCATGGTAATTATATACTAAAAATAAATTAAATGTGTGGGGAATAAGAAATAAGTCTCGTAGAAATAACAGTGATACTAGAAGTCCACTTACCTTATTTCATGACTCACATCATTCTCATTAAAAACTAATGTATAATAAATATAATATTATTATAAAACAATTAAAAACATATGTTCAACCATTAAATAACATATATTATTTACTTATTACCTTTTATTACACTATTATTAAGACTTCTAGGTTAAAGTTATGTTTCAGGTAAGAATCGCTTTGTTTTTCACATGTGCTTTATTTTTTTATATTTTTGTCATATTACATACATATATATATATATTTAATAATGGATATAATTATAAAAATTATTTAAATATCATATATATTAAATATATAAATTTGTATCAATCTCCATATTATACAAAAAGGAAATTAAAAACACCATTCCTAGAGACTGTACTCTGTATGTACACTTGAAAAATGTTTCCATTTTCTTAACATATTGATAGAAAGAAATTAAATGAGACATATATATTTATTTAACATATATTAATAATATTATTTCATATATATAATGTAATTTTATTAAACCCACCATTAATACATACCATGTTAATCTTTAAAGAATCACATCACTTTGAGGTGGCCGTAGTCCACATGTCCACACACAATGTTATTATATTCCAACAAAATTGAATGAAAAATGGTATGTTTTATATAATATTTGAATAAAAATAAATAAATCATAAATTTTATCGATATATTATAAAAATAGTAATTAAATCATTATTTCAAACCATTAATGGTGGTAGTGATAGAATGAATGACCCAAGTTCATCAGGCGTTTGTACTCCATACACATGAATAATGATTAGATATCCAATTTGATGGATGTGTGCTCAATTATAAGTCAAATAAATAACATAAAAACTACTCATAATAATTATTATACTATTTTTATTATATAATATTTATATTATTATAATTTATGAGGATTTTAAGGAAATAAATCAAAAGTTATTATATAAGAATGTTACCACTTCTTTGTGTAACTCACTTTGGATCTCTCCAAACAACGTACTTGGTTGGATTTATACCCATAGAATGGACTATATTATTACGGGAAAGAATTTGGATTGTATTAGGGTAGGTATTGGTTGCTATAATGTGCTTTAGAGGTGTGATGATGTGGGTTGTTGAGTTCCCTTTTATAGTGTAGTTGGAGTGGCTTTCCACTATATATAAAAAGGAAAAAGTTTTTTAGAGGTATACATTACATAATTTCATAAAATAATAGTACATATTAGATAAAATTTTTGGTATGGTCTTCACATGGAAATAAAATTAATGTTTGAAAATTTTCTCGGTCATTATCCATTTAATATTAATGTTTATCTATAATGTAAAGTGATTTCTGTCATAATTTTTGTAATAAATGTTTAATTAACTTCACTACGATTTTTGGTAAAAATATAATTTGACAATAATATACATTATGAATTATTTTGATTCAAAATATTTATCCAATTTTTTGAATTCTAATCACATAAGTGGTAATAATTAATTTAAAATTTATCCCACATGTTGGATGAGACGTTGGGTATTTGATTTGAAAAATCTCAAAAGATTGAAATGTTTTTACCTATAATTTCAATATAAATTTTTTATAATAAATGAAATTGGATTAATTATTGTATAATTTATCTATTTATACATTTAAATAAATATAAATTATTTTTAAATATATAAATTATTTTGATGTAAAAGAATATTTCAATTATAATTTAATATTACTCACTATTAATAATACAAAATGAACAAATCTAATAAATCCCAATATTTGACCATAATATAATTTTTAAATAGTTATATAAAAATGGAGACTATTTTATCAAATTATTATTTAAAATATTTAAAATATATAATTTTACTATTGTTCACATAAGTATACGAAAATCAATTCCGTTGAGAAAATTGAATTTTTAAATTTATAATGAAATTATTGTAAATTTTATATTTCTTTTTAAATATGTTTAAATTATTTAAGACCACTATAAATAATATTTAAATTTCATTTATTACTAATCATATTAATATGTTTAATAGAAATTTTATAACAATCTTATTTATATAATTATAAAAATCATCCAATGTTTCATATAAATCAATGTCTTATGTATGGCAAGCTAAGACAATATTGAATGACTGAAATATTATTGTGTTCAATAATATAATTAATGATAAACTTTAATTTGTGTAAAATGAAATAAAATAATGAAATTTAATTTATTAAAATGGGTTTATGAAAACATAGATTGTTACAACGAATTTCACTATACTTAACACTTTAGTCATGGGAATGAGCCTCAACTTCATGACAGTATATATATATAATATTAATAAAATATATTATAATCTAATTCATATTTATTTTATTTGTCATTATATATTTATTTTTAATAATTAATAATTAATTATATATTTTTATTTCAGTTGTATCCTTCCAAAACGTTCACCATGTTACTCTCACACTTTAATTGATATTATGGTATCACATATGTGTGCATATATAAGAGTTTATAAACTATAAGATTCACATGTTTATGGATTTATTGTTTTTATATAAATTTTAAATTTCTATTAATATTCCATAATATGAGTAATTATGATTTTCCATATAAGTATGTCATGTTCTTTTTAATAGAGTTGATTTTACTAAAGATAAAGATTTATTATATTAATAATTAATATTTTCATTTTCTCATTAAATAAAATAAATTTGTACTTAAATGATTCAATTATTATATATAAGGTAAAAGGATAATATCCTTTCCATAAGTTTCAATGTTCCAAGGTCATTCCATAATATGATTAATTATGATTCTTAAAATACCTATTTCATTATCATTTTATTAGAGTAGATTTTACTTATGAAAAAGAGTTATTTTTATAAATATTAATAGCTTATTTTAATAATTAAATATCATTAATTTTAAATTAAATGATTAGTTGATTTTATATTTACCATTAATTAAGATTTATTAAACATCATTAATTATGGTGATAAAAATATTAGATACTTTTCCATGAATTTGTTTATATGGAACATTGAATAGTTTTTATTATATAAAATAACGGTAATAAGGTCTTATAATTTTATAATTATTATAATAATAATAATATTAGTTAAATTTATTTTATAATTTTATTATTATAAAGCATGTTTATAATACCCCGTGAAGCAGATACCATCCTTGACTAAGTCTGAATAATGTTTGTTTGAAAATCTTGAGACACCGTATGTCTGCCACTAGTTATGTCATTCTGAAAAAGTAAACAAGACACCATGAATAATTTGACACCGTGAAGCAGAGACCATGAATCATACACTGTGAAGCAGATACTGTGAAGCAGACACCGTGATACAGACACTGAGAAGAAGACACCGTGAAGTAGACACTATGAAATCAGACACTCTGAACAAGACACCATGGACAAGACACCGTGAACAATACATCATGACCACGAAACAACATGACCGCATGACACCGTGACCACAAGACACTGTGATCAATCTGGATACTGTGTGAAGGAGACACTATTTCCATGACATATTGTGACAGCATTTCATAAAATATTTTTTCCTTTTTTAAATTTAAATTCAACACTCATATTTGATTATTTTAATGCACTTTCATAAGTATTGTTTCTTTGTAGTCATTTCATTTTATAATACGAGTTATGAGGTTTAGTGTCCATGAATCATTTTGGCTCCAACACATTTATTTCCTAGATAAATGTGCAGTGTGGACAAGAATCAAGACGTGCATGATACTGAACAAAAAACAAGTCTGTGAGCATTACAACGAAGAATACTGGGATAATTTCTAAAGGAAATATTTTCACAAGAATGCAACCCAAATCCACTGAAGAATGTATACAGTACAAAAGAATCTAGATAACATATTCTCATTGTCGATCCTCACAAAGATCAGAAGATGAATCGTGACACTTTTTTTTTCAAGACATGGAATTGAGTTTTGCATCAGCATTATTCTAGATGCCCAGAGCTGCAAAGACTAACTCAAAGTTCCCTTCTAAATCCATATGAATATTTCTACCTGTTGTGTATCTGTTTATTAACTTTCAAGAAATGATTTTATCTATATAATATCACACTTTGTCTCCTTCATCAAACTGATGGATACAAGATATCCTTTCACAAACACTCATTTACACTTTTGTATACCCACAAATAAGTGCGGAAGAGGTCCTTATGTGGCCTGGATGTTTGAACCCACGAAGAACTATGGAAGAGGTCCCTGTCTGGCCTGGATTGTCTAGTGTATTGTTTTTAACCATGATCCAGGGTGTGGATCAATGTTTTTTTATATAAAAAACTTGGTGGCAGGTGATAACCAAGTGGAGTGGGTTAGGTATCAGCTTAAGACTTAACAACTTGTTTCATATCCCCTGTGCTGCTTAATTTAGATTTCCTTGTTTTTATTTCTTTTCAATATAACTCAGAAATCACTAAATTTACTTTGATTATTAGTCATGAAAATAATTTATAACAGTTTTTTCTAAGATTAATAGCTTCAAAAGTATTATTAATAACTGATATTAAGATTACTGAGAACTAATCAATCTTATAAGAAGTTATTAAAATAGCCACACTTTTATAAAAATATGACCTTTATTAATTGGGATGTATCATAGGGGAAATCATTTAAGAAATAATTTTTACAGAAATTTTTATAGTTACTCAATTCACCCCTCCCATCTTGTGTAATCCACTCTGAAAAACACTTATTAAGAATATGTTTAATCTTATTCAACTGTGATTGTAGTTGTACATTAAAGAGATTTACATTTTTGTTAATTATAAATTTCTAGCTCTTCTAATGTAATACTTTTTTTATGGATAATATATTCGAAGGTGATGAAACCAAAATACCACCGTTTTTTAATGGAACCAACTATGCTTAATGGAAAATTAAAATGAAAATGCATTTAGAGAGTATGATTTTTGAAATTTGGTCATCCATTATATATGAATATAAAATTCTTAATACTGATAGAATCAAATTGTATGAAGAAAGAAGACTTAATACTTATAATATTAAATATGATAATTTTATGATGAAACCAGATGAAACTATCTTTAAAATGTACCATAGGATCAATGAGATTGTCAGCACAATGATTTCTCTTAGAAGAGAAGTCACTGCCAAGGAATAGATCATGAGAATTCTTAGATGAATACCTGATAGATGCAGGGGAACCTCTGTCTCTATTAGAGAATCATGTGACAATATCAAGCTATCTAGAAATGATCTCATTGGGAAACTGATGATGTATGATGAATAGATAAATGTCAAAAAGTAAGATGAGGATAAACCAAAGAAACAATCTATTGCATTAAAGACCACAACCTCTAAACACAAAGACAAAGTGAAACTGGAATTTTCTATAGAAAGCTCCACCAGTGAACAATCATCACCTGAATGTGATAAAGATATGGCTATATTAGCTAGATGACTTAATAGAATTTACAAGAATAATAAATTTTTCAAAAATCCTACCATCTATGAAAAAAATTACCAAAAAGAAAATTGGATTAGAGACTAAAAAAGAAGTGAAAAAACTGATTAAATTGTCTTCTATGAGTGTATGATAAAAGGATATATCACAGCTAACTGTTCAACGCTCAAATACAAAAAGGAGTATGAGGACAAGGACATGAAGCATAAAAAGGCCATGAATTCAACCTGGAGTTCTTCTGGGGATAGTCCATGTGACCCATATACATCACAAGATGAACAGGCTAACAAATCAAATATGTGTTTTATGACAAAAAAATCAGAGGTAACATTGGACTCTTTTGTACATAATTCATACTATTCTGAAGATGAAAGTGACTCTAAAAAATGACTAATGAAGAAATGTTTGAATACTGTAACATTCTTGAGGAAACATGAAATGAACTAAAAGTCAAATATAAATAATTGATGAAACAACATGCTCTCCCTGTTAATGTTAAATATGAACTCACAATTGAAAAATATAAAAATTCCCAACTTCTAAAAAAATACAATGAATTAAAAATGTCTAATGAGAATTTTATGAATGAGAATTAAAATTTTACCAATGAGAATAATACCCTCACTCAAATTCTGGGAAAACTTATTTCCCCTAAATAAAAAAGTGGAATTGGTTATAAACTAGGTAAAAAAAATCATGGTAGAAAAAATTCTGTTTCAAGATCTAGGACATATAGTTTTACTCCCAATTCTAGACAGAAATCAACTAATTCAATCCATGATACATATTCTACTATTTCATGTTTTTGTGGAACAAATAGTGTTTATTTTTCAAATACTTTACATAATGATTATAGGAAACCTATGAAGAAAATATGGTTTCTTAAATCACTTATTAATCATATTATTTGACCCAAAAAATAATGTGTACCAAAATCATTTTTTTTTCTTGATCATCATATAGGAATGATGCTTAATGGGATCCTGTAAATGAATATGGAACTTGGACATTGGATGATCAAGGCACATGACAGGATACTACTCATGCTTCAAGAACCTAATAAAATTATATGGAGGACTTGTAAAATTTCGTGACAATTCCAAGGGTATGATTATTGGCCTCAGCCAAATCTGTAACTATAACTTAGTTTTAATTTATAATGTACTATATTTTGATGGTTTAAAATAAAATTTACTTAGTATATCACAATTATGTTATGATGGGTTTCATGATAGATTTGAATATAATGAATGTAATATCTTTAATTGTAAAGATGAATTAGTATTTTCTACACTATGAAATGAAAATGTTTATTCTGTTAATTTAGATTCAATAGCATCACAAAATGCTTCATTATTATGTTTATTTCATAATGATTGGTGTCTCAGTAATAGAAGACTAGGGCACTGTAATGTTCACTCCCTCAGAAATCTAACTATAAAAAGCTTATTTAAAGACTTACCAAAACTTGAGATTCCAAATGAAAAAGTGTGTAATCCCTATCAAAAGGGAAAACAACCCAAAGTCTCCTTCAAACCAAAGAATGATGTGTCAGCTTCTCCACCTCTCAAACTAGTTCAGATGGATTTGTTTTGACCATCTAGAGTTTCTAGATTAAATGGGAAGAACTATTCTTATGTTCTTTTAGATGACTTTTCTAGATATATTTTGACCTTATTTATGGCTCAAAAAAGAGAAGCCTCCTCTTATTTTACTAAATATTCCATGTCTGCGGAAAACCTTAGTGGACTTATACTAAAATATTTATGAAGTGATCATGGACAAGAATTTGAAAATCAAGAGTTTGAATCAATTTTCATACAAAATGGTAATAGTCACAATTTATCTTCCCCAATAACACCTTAGTAAAATGTAGTTGTAGAGAGAAGAAATAGAACCCGACAAGGAATTACAAGATCAATTCATAGTGAATATAACCTACCTATTTATTTTTCGGTTGAAGTTGTCAATACATCATTTTACATAATCAATAGAGTTTAGATCATATCTATTCTTAAGAGGACTCCTTATGAATTATGCAATAATATAAAACCCAAGTTTAGCTACATCAACTTTTTTGTTTGTAAAGTCTATATTCTTAATACAAGAGACAATCTTAACAAATTTTCATCCAAAAGTGTTGAAGGTATCATTTTAGGACATTTCCTATCTAGTAAATCCTATAGAGTGTTAACAAAAGAACTAAATATGTTGTAGAATCTATTCATGTCAAATTTGACGAAACAAGTCCACATGAGTCTAAAACCATTCTTGAGAATCTGGAGGATGATGTATCCAATCTGAACATCAATTAAAAATCCTCTAACACCACTGTGAATGAATATTTGAAAACATCCAGTTATAGAAATCCCTTAGAATCATGTCAAAATGAACATTAATATGTGGGTGAAGCCGAAACCACCAGCCCTTATTTTTCTAGATCTATTAGAACCTTTATGAACCATCCCTTAGATGTTGTTGTATGAGTATTTTTAAAAGGAACTCAAACTAGAGCTTCTCTTAGAAATCAGGATGACCATCAAGTCTTCTTGTCAGAACGTTAACCAAAAATCAGTAATGATTCTATCAATGAAATTTTTTGGTCACGAATAAGAAAGAAGAACATAATCAGTTTGAAAGAAACAATGTTTGGAAACATGTTGAAAGGCCAAAAGAAACATTCACCATTGGCACTAAATGGGTGTTTAGAAATAAGGTAGATGAAGCTGGTAACATAGATAGAAACAAAGCTAGATTAGTTGCACAAGTAAATATTCAAGAAAATGGAATTGGCTATGATGAGACTTTTTCACAAGTAGAAAAACATTAAATCATCAGAATCCTTCTTTCCTATGTTGCACATCTGAATTTCAAACTATATTAGATGGATGTTAAGAGTGAATTTGTCACAACCCGTCCTCAGTGCCGGTGTTGTCACTACCCCAAGACTGCCTTCCATAGGCCAGGGGAAGGCGAATAACACCAAAGGCATTAATCCAGATATAAAGTTAAGGTGTTTCCTTTATGATAGTAACAAACACAATTTAGTACAAAACTGAAGCCAGCAGTAAGTAAACTGAGTAGAAAGGTAAATACTGAAAAGTAAATGCGCCAGTTTACAAAACCAACTGAAAGTACAGTACAACAGAAAAGGAAAGAACAACAATAGTAAAGTAAAGCAGAAACACTGAGTCGTCCTTCGGGAATTCCACGTAAAGGGTGGGTACAGATGATCTCCTCGGCACCTCAGGTCCGTCTGTCTGCTCCGTGCACTTATCACTAGGTGGTCCACCTCTGCGTACAATCTAGCTCCACAAGACTCATCCATGATCTGTGTTGTCCACTGTCTACATCCAACATAATGTTGTGCGGGCATTGCCTATGCAATGGTGAGTATACGATCCTCAGTATGGACCCCAAGACCCCCGAAGGTCTCCCAGAATCCACAAAGGATAAACTACAAAGGAAATATAAAATAAAAACGTATCAACAATCCCTACTTAGGTATATGCATATACATATACCAATGTTATCAATCTCAGTTAGGCTCCAAATCTCAAGCCCATGAAAAACCCATTCCACACAGGAATTATTGTCAATAACATCAAAGATAATGATTTAAAGTCAAGACTCAGCTCGCACAAGTATACATCTTTTGTATAGCGGTAGATATGATTAGATGTATTCACTGATTCATCTAAGCTATCAGACCCACATAGGATAGAAGACCAGCTAACATGTCGGACCTGCATAGGATACAAGACCAGCTACTCTGCCGGACCCACTCATGATACATGTACATATGTTAAACTGTCGGACCCATGTAGGATTCAAGAACAGTATTCATCGTTGTGAATCCCAGAGAGGATCCCAATACAGATTTCATCATTATCGAACCCATGGAGGATCATAGTACGGAAGTTATCATCATCGAAACCATGGAGGGTCCTAATATGGAAGTCATCATCGTCGAACCCACGGAGGATCCTAGTACGGTAGACGTCATTGTCGAACCCACGGAGGATCCTGGTACGGTAGTCGATGCAGTCGCAACCAGCTCTAGGGTTCCCGCACATAGTACAATCTAATAAAGGAGGGTCCACTTCTCGAGTGAAGGGGGAAGATACATCAACTGTCACAAACTCCAGAGTTGATGTATCTCGAGGTTCCATCCCGTCAAACGAAAACCAACATTACAGGTGGTGCCTCAATCGGACGCCCGGTTTGAGAGTTATTGGCTTTTCCGTTCCAGGGGCCCATTTGGTTTTTAAGCTAAAATCAACCCGACCGTATTACCAATGCGTTCATAATTAATGTAGAGTATTCCAAAAGAAATGTCCCATCAAAATTAATTTAATGTATTTGACAGCACATCAATCGATCGTCTGGTCCTTAAGTTATGAGCGTTTCCGCTCCAAGGGCCCGGTTGGTTTTGGGTTCGAACCAACCAGGACGTACACAAGCATTTTCGAAACCTTTATTGTAATATACCCAAATGACAACATTGATCCATGGATTCCTACACAGTTGACAGTGCATCGATCAGAGGTATGTAGATCATGTTATGGGAAAAAGACCGAAAAACAGTCCGTAATGGGGGGTCTGGGTCCGGTATGACCCGATCCAACCCACCCTGGGTTAGCCAGAACTGGGTTGACCTGATCTGGGTCCGGGACCAGCCTAGTAGGGCATGGCCCGGATGGGATGGGCATGGCCTGGTCTGTGTGACCTCCCCCGGCCCGTCCGGGGGGGGGGGGGTGTGCTAGCTCGGCTAACTGGCTGGGCGGGGGGCGCGACCCGCGTTTCAGCGTGCACGACACCAGGATGGCGGTGTAGGTATCCCTGGATCCAACGCGGCCACGGGATCCACCGCTCGCCATCGCGCCGGTGACCCCCGCCGATGAGGTCTTCCTCGGGCCACCAATGTCATTCGGGTGGTCCATTTTTTCATTCGTATGCTCCTGTGGTCATCTTGGGATCCTAAATTCACTACGAAGGCTCTAAATCACGTTGCGGTCATGTTTCATCATCGCCGACATCCTGCACACCAAGAACAAAACATCGACGGGTTCGTACTTGTTAGTTAGTCCTTACCCACCACGTTAGTGGTTCCAAACATTATATAACAATTAAATTCCATGTTCAAGAGTATAATTCACCTAAACGAAATATACATATTCCCTCTACCTCATAGTTGACATCGTTCGTCGTCGATTCACAGAAGACGAGCATTGCGGTAGATGGGCATCATGGAAGAACGGTGTCATTCCGCCAACAATGGAGGAAGGGTTGTTGTTGTAGGCGACATAGGATCCTTGACATAGAGGTGCGTCTGAGGAGGATGTGTTGTTATAATAATTTTGTTTGTGTTCTTCGCTAGGGGAGTTCATCGTTAAATAACGGTGTTCTTCGTCGATCAAGGATCCCCTCTCCTTTAATACCCCATAGTCTCTTATAAAAGAGGATTGCCAATGAAATGAAAAAGTTTCTCCCAATTAATATAATTGTCATGAAATTCATATTATTTCCAAGGCGGTGTAAATAAATTTAACACTGATATTAAATTGATAGGTTAGCACATTTAAATGCATGAGGGAGGTAGGAAGGCTCCACCATAATGAATATGTGGAGTTATAAAAGTAATAAAATAAGGTTATTAATGGGGAGTTATGGGGAGATGAAGGTCTGGGATCGTGTGGGCCCCACCTCACAAATATCCACACTTTGGAAGAAATAACCAATTCAAAAATAAAATTGTGTACCTCACAATTTTATTTAGTTTAAGATTAAACCCCCGAAAATTAACATTCGACCCGCATAAAATGCAACTGTAGTAAAGGTCCCCTTAAGAAAATACTGGCGATGTGAGTTCATCGGTGCTCTCAGATTTCAATTCAGATCACCACATCAAATCATAGAAAAACTCACTCATTCGTTCATTGAACATACCCGAGCTAAACTTCGGAAATTGATTCTGGGCACACCGGGCCTCGGAATCAGGTGTCGTTAGAAGCCACAGACTCACAAAACATGAATGAATTTAAAAAAAATTCCTTGAAATTTTAGGGTCTTTACATTACTCCCACCTTTGGGCTTTACGTCCCCATAAAGCTACAACATACACTAGGGAAACAATAAAGTGGTACTGAGCACACATCCGAGCCTCCCACTCCCATGTTCTTTCCTTGAGTTTCTCGTGCTGCCAGAAAACGCGCACAAGAGGAATAAACCATCCATGAAGGACATGGCCTTGTCGATCTTGATCTCCACTGGTACCTCTGAGAATGTCACCCCGTTGTAAATGACTAGCTCCCTATGATCGATGATGTGGGTCGGCTCGTGCACATATCTCCTCAGCTGAGATACATGGAAGACATCATGCACCCGGTGCAACTATGGTGGAAGGGCCAGGGGGTGAGCCACCTTGCCTAATCTACTGAGGAACTCGAAAGGCCCGATGAAGTGCAAAAATAACTTGCCACCCCAGGAAAATCTCTGTAATCCATGTCTAGGTGAGACTCGTAAGAAAACGTGGTCACCATCCTCAAACTCTAGTGGTCTCTGTCTCTTATCAGCATAGGACTTCTGTCTGCTCGTTGTAGTCCTCATCCGCTCTTGGATTTTCTGCACCTTCTCCGTTGTAGCCTAAACTATCTTTTGTCCTACAAGTGCTGACTCCCTAGGGTCAGTCCAGCACATAGGTAATCTTCATGGTCAGCCATACAGAGCCTCGTATGGTTCCATCCCGATGGTGGAGTGGTAGCTGTCATTGTACGCAAACTTCATCAAGGGTAGGTGATCCTCCCAGCTGCGACCAAAGTCAAGGACACATGCACGAAGCATGCCCTCGAGAGTCTGAATAGTCCTCTCTATCTGGCCATACATTTGAGGATGAAAGGCAGTTCTCAAGCATAGTTGTGTCCCAAATGCATCCTGAAACCCCTTCCAAAGCCGGGAAGTAAAGTGATTGTCTCGATCAGAGATGATAAACTATGGCAGATCATGAAGCCATATGATCTCTTGAACGTAGAGGTGTCCCGAGCTCTCTACTGGGCCCTGCTCTCTGATCGTAAGGAAGTGAGCCGACTTAGTGATTTCGTCTACAATCACCCAGATGGAGTCGTGCCCTCTGGATGTACGTGGATGCCCCGTCACGAAATCTATGGAGATCACATCCACTTCCACTCCAGAACCTCTAAGGGATTTACCAAGCCTTCTGGTATATGGTGCTCCGCCTTCACATGCTGAAATGTGAGGCATGATGAAACGAACTCTACTACAACCTTCTTCATACCCGGCCACCAGTGCTATTTTCTGAGGTCTTGGTACATCATCGCCACTCCTAGGTGTACTGGTAGAGGGGATGTGTAAAACTCCCTCAACAGTTCCTCCTTCAGTTCAACTAGAACAGTGGTTTGTTCCCTGAAGGGGATGATGTGCTATCCTCCTTCATAAAATCCATTAGGCTCCTACCCTATGGAAATCTGATCACGTCGCATCTCACAGTCAACGTCCCCACACTGTGTCTCTCGGAATCGTTGAAGGAGTAGAGGAGTGACTATGAGAGACTGTAGAAAGGCTTCTCAATCTCTATCCACAAAGGATATCTGCAACGCGGCTAGATTCTTTTTCGTCTCTCCTAGTAGTTGAATGCCTGATATCATACTGAGAGCATCAGCCAAAACATTCCCCTTCATAGGAGCATAGTCCATTTCAAAGTCATACTACTAGAGGAACTAGAACAATCGATTTTGCCTCAGGTTCAGGTCCTTCTACCAGAAAATGTACATGAGACTCTGGTGGTCAGAGTATACTATAAAGCGCTCGCCCATTAGATAGTTCCACCACATCTTCAAGGAGAAGACCACTACTGCTAAGTCCATGTCTTGGGTAGCATAGTTCTACCCGTGATGCCTCAACTTTCATGAACCGTAAGCGATCACCACTCACTACTGCATCAGGAAACTCACGTGTCTAGTACCTGATGCGTCGCAATAAACTACGTACCCTACACCCTCCTCCGGTAGCCTCAAGATGGGCGCACTGCTCAAAATCTGTCTCAACTCCTGGAAGATATGCTGGCATCAATCCGACAACACGAAGGGTTTCCCCTTCTTCGTCAAATATAAAAGTGGTGCTGAAAATATGGAGAAGTCTGGCACAAATATTTGATAGTACCCAGCCAGTCCTAGAAAACTTCGAACCTCCATCATGCTCCGGGGTGGCTCCCAAGAAAGTACATCCTCTGTCTTCGCAGGATCCACCACAACTCTCGCCTCCGAGACGACCTGCCCCATGAAGTGAACCTCTAAAATCTAGAACTGACAATTCGTGATCTTACAATAAATCTGGTTCTCTCGGAGTGTGTCTAGTATAACCTACAAGTGGTAGGCGTGCTCCACCTCAGTAGTCGAGTAAATCAGTATGATGTTAATGAAAACGACCACAAACCGATCGAGGTAAGGCTGGAAGATCCTGTTCATGAGATTCATGAACACTGCTAGAGTGTTGGTTAAACCAATGGATATAACAAAGAACTCATAGTGTCCATACCAACACCTGAAGGCCGTCTTCTGCACATCCTCGTCTTGAACACTGAGCTGGTGATATCCTGACTTGAGGTCTAACTTCGAGAACCATCGTGATCATTTGAGCTGATTGAAGAGGTCTCCAATCCTTCAAAGTTTGTACCTATTCATTATGGTCCCCTGATTTAGGCAATGGTAGCTGACACACCGTCTCAAGCTCCCATCTACCTTCATGGTGAAAAAAATCGGAGAAGCCCAGGGTGAAACACTGGGTTGGATGAATCCTTTTTTCTGCAAGTCCTCCAACTGTACCTGCAGCTCACGAAGCATGGTGGAAGCCATCCGACATGCTGGAGTATATATCGATGTTGTCCCGAGGTAATGGTCTATGAAAAATTCTACCTCTCTTTGAGGAGGTAGTCTCAGACCATTTTCAGGAAAAACATCCGCAAACTGATCCACCACAACATGAAAACTCGGACTCTGCACATCAACCTCTCCTAGGATGAGACTAGCCAACTGATTGTGATCAGCTGCCTCCTCCTCTGTGTAGGTCCATCCTGTGGTACGAAGGCTTTCTTCTCACTGGTGAAGGTGAACTCGGTCCCATCCATTTGGATACACTGCACTTCGCGCCTAATACGGTCGATCTGAGCATCGACTGTAGATAACCGTTCAATACCCAAGATGAAATTGTAATGCTTCGACGCCGCTACAAGAAGTTCTTAGCCAAAGATCTCACCACCTAGAGTAAGCACAAACTACCGGCACCCGTGGGTAATCGTCGATTCTGCTCCCATGTGAGTCTCTATCCTAAAGGATCGAGCCAATGACTCCGTCGGAATCTTCGAGCTCTGAAAAAGGGCAACAACAAAGAAATAATGACTCACACATGTGTTTCTAAGAACAACAGCAAGTGTAGAGTAGAAACAGATATTATATCAAACAATCTCAGGTATGTCGTGGCCATAGGCCTCCACTGCCTGGAGCTGAGCCCGACTCTGCCTGCCAGCTCCCTATGGTCGGGGTGGACCTCCTGGTGGTGGTGGTGGTTGAGCCTCGAAATGTTGTCCACCACCCGCTGCTCGGCCAGCTCTTCTGCCTCATCCTCCTGCTCCCTGCAGAATGCCACGATGAAACCTCTGCCTTTGCCTGGGAGGTCCCTCCACAGTCTACTGCTCATCTGGATGGTGGGTCGGGATGTCCTGAGCCATGTGACCCTGCCTGCCGCATGCAAAGCACTGCCAGCTCCTCTTAAGGATGGCTCTGTTTCGGGTTCCCCGCACAACTGAACTTGAATCTTGAGGTCACCCACTTGATGTCCGGGTCCTCTTGGACCCCTATGACATCACTTACCACCATCTTCATAAGACTCTGCTACGTGTCACCCAATGGTGGGTATCTGTTCTGGTGACTTCTCAGCGAGAAATCTCTCCACTAAAAGGGCTTGCTCCAGCACCCCTGCCAGCGTCGGGATGCAGAGGGGAGTCGTCGATGCCCTGATCTTGTGCCTCATTACCTAATGTAAGGTCTCGGCCTAGAAGAATAGGTCCCATACCATATTCTTGGAGTAGCGTGAGAGGTCACTAAATCATGCCGAGTAGTGAGCTACTATCATACTGCCCTGCCGCAGATGAAGTAACTACTGAATGCGCACTGCACTAAGGGTGGCGAGAACAAAATCCGAACGGAAGAGACTCTCGATGTCCCTCCAATGTACATATGCATATTCGTGCACATGGAGCATCATGATCCACCATATACCTGTTTTTGTATGCAGGAGACTCACGGAAAGGATCACCATGAGTTCGGATGTTGTCCTTACCAATCTGAACACTCTGATGATAGCCTCCACCCAATCCTCGGCTGCTTGAGGGTCCGTCTCTCCACAAAACCTAGTCGTCCCCTGTCTCTGAAACTCATGCAATGCACACATGTGGCGTGCACCCTATACCGATGGGGAGGGTATCGTCGGTGGCTCAGCGGGTAGTGGTGTCGCTGGTGCCTCTGCTGTAATGTGGCCCTGTATTGAGGCCTCGTCACTCGGTGGGCTGCCATCTCACACGTAACTCGGAACCCTAGCTGGCTACTTTCGTGGGGCCATCTTGAAAAAAATAGGTTTCCCACGGTAAAAAATTATACCTAGTGAGATGATACAAAGTAATCACAATGAAAACTTTTGAAACACACACTCGCAATCAGTGGTTTCATGCACTGAGTCGGAAATCAGAGGTCAGGGTCCTCGTGTATGGATACGTCGGCCACCGCACTAACACTAGACTCCTTTGACTTATAACCACAATCAATACTCTAAACACTATTGCTTCATAGAAAGAAAATTATCAGAGTCCTGAGTTCTGTGGTAGAACCAACCTCCCTCTGATACCAATTTGTCACGACCCGTCCTCGGGGCCCGTTTTGTGACTACGCCAAGCCCGCCCTCCATAGGATAGGGGATGGTGACTAGCACCAAAGGCGTAAATCCAGATATAAAGGGACGGAGTTTCCATTATGATTGTAACAAACAAAATAGATAACACAACTGAAGCAAGAACTAAGTAAACTGATTACGAATGTAAATACTAAAAAGTAAATGGGCTAGTTTACAAACCCAACTAAAAATACAGTACAACTGAAAAGGAAAGAACAATAGAAGTAAATTAAATAATAAACACCATGCCATCCTCTGTGAATTCCACCTGATGTGTGCGTACATATGGTCTCCTCGGCACCTCAGGTCCGTCCTTCCACTCAGTGCACGCCTCACTAGGTGGTCCACCTCCGAGTACCATCCAGCCCCACAAGACTCTTCCACGATCAGTGCTTTCCACCATCTGCATCCAACACAACATAGTTCAGGCATAGCCCATGAATGGGTGAGTATACGATACTTAGTAGGGACCCTGAGACCCCCGAAGGTCTCCAAGAATCCACAAAGGTTAAACCACAAATGAAAGACACAATCACAAAGTATCAACCAACCCTACTTAGGTATATGACCATTCATATACCTATGTTATCAATCTCATTTCGACTCCAACTCTCAAGCCCAATCACATCCCAGTCCAGACAGTAATGATAGTCAAACAAATCAATGATAATGATTTAATGTCAAGACTCAACTCACACAGGTATACATCTTTTGTATAGTGGTAGAGATGGTCAGATGTAGTCACTGAGTCATCTAAGCTATCAAACCCACATAGGATACAAGACCAGCTAATCTGTCAGACCCACATAGGTTGTAAGACCAGTTACTCTGCCGAACCCACTCAGGATACAAGTACATAGGTAAAAATTCTGGACCCATGTAGGATACAAGAACAGTATTCACCGTTGTAGAACCCACAGAGGATCCCAGTACAGATGTCATCTTCGTCGAACCCATGGAGGATCCTAGTATGGAAGTCATCATCATCAATCCCATCAAGGATCGTAGTATTTAATTCATCATCATTGAACCCACGAAGGATCCTAGTACGGTAGTCGTTGTTGTCGAACCCATAGAGGATACCGGTACGGTAGTCGATGCAGTCGCAGCCTGCTCTAGTTTTCCTGCACACAGCACGCTCGATTCTGTGAGGGTCCACTCCTCGATACAAGGGGTTCGATACATCAACAATCAAGAAGTCCAAATTTTATGTATCCCGAAGATCTGTATCATAAAAAGAAACCCAACGTGACAAACGGTTCGTCAATCAGACACCCGGTCTCAGAGTTATTGGCTTTTCCGTTCCAGGGGCCCTGTTGGTTTTTAAGCTAAAACCAACCTGACCATAATCCAGATAAAATCAAACCTCAGAGGTGTATGGAACAAGAACATTCTCATAAAAAGGAATTCAACGTTGTAGAAGAAATGTCAATCAGACGACTGGTCTTTCGGTTATCAGTGTTTCCACTCCAAGGGCCTAGATGGTTTTGGGTTCAAACCAACCCAGTTGTACCCAAACATCGTTGAAACCTCAATTGTAATATATCGAAACAGCCATCTCGATCCATGTATTCCTAAGAAACTGGAAGTGAATCAATCGGAGGTCCGTAGCTCATGTTATGGGAAAATGACCGAAAAATAGTTCGAAATGGGGGTTCTGGGCCCGGTCTGACCATGCCCAACCCACCCTTGGGCAGCCCAGCTGGGCACGTGCCAGCCCACTTGGGCAGGCCCCGGCTAGGCCGGGTGGGTGTGCTGGCTTGGAAAGTTGGCCGAGCAAGTGGTGCGTCCCCCGTTTCAGCAAACGCGGCGCAAGGATGGCACCACAGGTCTCCCCGGATCCCACGCGGCCGCGGGATATACTGCTCACCACCGCGGCCATTGTCGCGGCAGGCTCCTGCCAATGGCACACTTGTGTGCCGCTGCCTCTACGTGGCCAGCCAATTTCGGCCGCCGCCACATTGGCGACCCACCGGTGTCTTCCGCTGGCCACTGGATTCATTCCGGTGGTCCGTTTTTGCTCCCGTCTACGCCTGTCGTCCTCTCGGGATCCTAAAATCACTGAAAAGGTAGTAAGCCACTATTTTGGTCCTCTTTCGTTGTCGCCAACATCCTGTGAATGAAGAAAAAAATGACGATGGGTCCAGACTTGTTCGTTAGTATGCATCCACCGTGTTAGTGGATCAAAAAATCATCTAACAAATAAACACCATGTTCGAGAGTATAATTCACATAAATGAAATATAAAAAATCCCTTACCTCTTAGTTGATGTCATTAGTTGTCGAGTCATGAAAGAGGAGAATCACGGTAGACGGGCGTCACAGAATTACAATGTCATTTTTCCAACGATGAAGGAAGGTTTTTTGTCGTAGGTGACATAGGCTCCTTGACATCGAGGTGCGTCCGAAGAGGATGCATCATTGGAAGAAGTTTCTTCGCGTTCCTCGCCGGGAGTGTTCTTCGTTAAAGAACGGTGATCTTCGTCGATGAAGGATCCTCTCTCCTTTAATTCACCAGAGTCTCTTCCAAAAGAGGATTTCCAATGAAAAGAAAAATATTCTCCCAATAAATATAATTTTCATGCAATTCATATAAATTCCAAAGATGTGCCAATTAATTTAACACTGATATTAAATTAATATGTTGGAACATTTAAATGGATGAGGGAGGTAGGAAGGCTCCTACATAATGAATATGTGGAGTTGTCAAAGTAATAAAAGAGGGGTATTAATATGGAGTTATGGGGAGATTAAGGTTGGGGCTCGTGTGATCCCCACCTCACAAATATCCACACTTGGGAGGAAATGACCAATTCAAAAAAAAATTATGTACCACACAATTTTATTTAGTTTAAGATTAAACCCACGAAAATTAACTTTCCACTCACATAAAATGAAATTGTGGAAAAGTTCCCCTTAAGAAAATATCGGGGCTGCAAGTTCATCGGTTCTCTTGGATTTAAATTCCGAGCACCGCTTCAAATGGTAGAAAAACCCACTCGTTCATTCACTGAACATACCCAGGCCAATCTTTGGAAATTGATTTCAGGCACACCGGGCCTCGGAATCAGGTGTCGTCAAAACCCATAGACTCGAAAAATTTCAAGGTATTTAAAAAAATAATTTCCATAAAATTTATGGTTTTTACATCACTCTTAAATGGGTATATAACTGTGGATGTTTTTGTTGAACAACCCCCTGGATTTAAAAAACCCCATTTTCCAAATTATATTTTTAAACTATAAAAATATTTATATGGTTTAAAGCATGCTCCAAGAGCTTGGTATGATAGATTGAGTACTTTATTTATTTCCAATGGTTTTACAAAATAAATTGACGATCCTACCCGTTTTATAAAATGAATTTCTAATGATGATTTAGTTGATCAAATCTATATAGATGATATTATTTTTGGATCATCAAAAAATTCCTTATGTGACGATTTTTCTAAAATGATTAAAATAAAATTTTAAATTAGATTAATGGATGAAAATAATCTCAAATCATTCAAAATAATGGTGGGATAGTTTTACTCAAAGATAATACACTATAGATCTTCTAAAACATTTTGGTTTGGATAGCATTATTTGTAGTAATAGTCCCATGAGTACCACTTGAAAGAAGGATCTTCATGAAGATAGAAAATCTCTTGATCAAACCACTTATAGAGAAATGATGGGAAGTTTACTCTACATGAATTCTACTCGATCAAACATTATGTTTAGTGTGTGAATGTGTGCTTGTTTTCATGAAAATCCTAAGGAATCTCATTTAAATATTTTATTGAGAGTTTTTAAATACATCAAGTACACAACCAATCTAGAACTATTCTATCCTAGAAGGAAATCATTTGAATGAGTAAGTTATTCTGACACTGACTTCAGTTGATTTAAGGTAGATAGAAAATGAACCTCTGTAAAATGTCCCTTTTTAGGCAAGTCACTAGTATCATGGTGAAGTGAGAAACATGATTCTGTTGGATTATCTACTGCAGAAGCTGAAGATATAGCTACTAGCAGTTGTTGTGCAGAAATTTTGTGGATGAAACAGACATTATAGATTATGTATATCAATTCAGACATGTACCCGTAAATCGATACAACACCAGTGCTATTAACATATCAAAAATCCAGTTTCACATTATAGGAAAAATCACATTGATGTAATACATAACTTTTTGAGAGATCATTATAAAAAAGGTGATATCACTTTGAAATTCATTGGTACCGAATTTCAGCTTTTTAACATATTCACCAGACCAATAAATTCTAAGATAATAGACTGCATCATTAATGAACTATGCATGATAAATATCAAATTGATATATTTATTTTTATTATTTCATTTCCTACTATTCGATATATTACTATTTCATGTTTAATGTCCCACAGTTGTTATGTCTTGTGATTACTGTCTGACAGTTACTGTCTCACCATAACATACATTCTCTGTCTCACCATGAATCTTGTTCACTGCCTCACTATAATGGGTGTTTATTGCCTCACTTTATTGACCAGATATGGTCTCACAGTTAAAATTCATTATAATTTTTATGGTAAAAAATTCATTTCGGTAATTATTCGTTTCACCACTTTACATTCCCTCATTTTTTTCTTCCGACGTTTAGTATTACTAAATGATAAAATAATGAAAGTATGACTCGTTTCAAAACTCGGTATTTCTTCTACATACACATTTTGAACCCTTCCCCATCTCAAAAACTCGTCCCTCTCTCGAATCTTATGTGAATTCCCATGATGAAACATCCTTCATCGTCGACACCTGAGAAGCGCAACTCAAAGAAGAAGAAGATTACACCTAAGAAATCACCATAAGGACCCATAAATCTGAATCCTGTAAACTATGATTTTGTACCTAAAAATGATATTTTCCACAAATTTATTATGTCTAGTAAATCCCTAGTTTTGAATGATTTAGAAAAAACAGGCTGGTAAGAGTTTTTCTCGATATAAGATAGACCAATATACCATAAGACAATGTCTCAATTTTACCAGCACATACAGTTCTCTTTTGATTCTTGTAATAGTTATGTTGTAAGAATCTGTGTAAATGGATGGATATGATCATTCTCATCGAGGTTATGGGATGGGTGCCTTAAGATACCTCATGAAGGAATCTATGAATATTATCAGAAAGGACATCCACCTTAAACAGAATTATTTGATTTTAATGATTCTTTGAAAGCCTTAACTGGAAATGGCACCAAGTGGAGGGCCATTACTGCTAAACTAAACGGATAATCAAGACTCATGTTCACATTTATTCAGAATTTGGTTAGTCACAGAGAAGGATATTTTTCTATTTTGAAATATCATGATGTGTTCCTGATTCATCATATGAAAAATTGACATAAGATCAACGTGTGAAAGTATATCATTCACCATATGTTTGAGATTATCAAAGACACATCTAAGTCAAAATCCCTGTTTTACTCTCAACTTACCTCATCCATGATTTTTTCAAAAGGTTTGGCTGGACGTAATTAGGTATTTTTAAATGAATGTTAGTACTACCTTTCAAAAGTAACCATCATGAGGATGAAAATAAACTGGAATCCTTAGAAAAGGAATGGGTGATAAACAATGATAGAGTTTATGAGATATTCAATCCAAGGGAATATCCCTGAAGACCAACAGATATTTCTGATCCTATTATGGAACCATATGATAATTTTGAGTATCCTAAAAAGTGGAAGATGTGCCACCTAGGGAAGCTATATTTTTTTTGAGGAAGACATGACAACTGTTCCTCATGATGTTCTTAATGAATAATTCACTGCTCCTAAAGAAGACGTTAATCTAGAAACTCAACCCGAGGCTGAAATAGAATCAGTTGACAATGTATCTAACAATGATTCCATAGAAGAACCTATAGTGGAAGAACATGTAGTTTAAGAGATACATTTTATGCAAGAATCTAATCTTAAGGAACTCCCAGTGGTAAAATATGTTCCTTAAATCATCCATTAAGCTGAAGAATTGATGGAGCTAGCTTTTGAGCTAGCTAGAAAAGAAATGAGGGAGGAACATATAGCTGAGTATATGGAATTAGACTGAGATCCTAAGAATCTCTTTCCTAAGAAGGTGGCACCTATTGAGGTGGATCATACGCCAAATCTCTAGTCTATTGAAGCTTCATATCCGACTGAGTCATGTCCTATAGACACTTTGTATAAGTTTCTCAGTTTCAATGATGTTGATGAATCTCAGCAATTTTCAGCAATCATCCTTGATCTTTCCTCTATATTCTAGCTGAAATCAGTCACTAATATCTCACTTGAGAATGATTTCGATCCTGTGTCATCCCCTATTCTTGAACCTTTATCTAAACAACCTTCTTTTGTGACTAAGGATGAACCGAAGGAATTTGTTGCTACCCTTTATTTGGTGTTGAGAAACTGACGAATTCCATACATCTTCATGTGAGAAATTTATGTGAGATATATTCCTCACTATTACTAGAGAATATTATTTGGAAAATAAAACCTAAAATGCTTCATGAGATTCTAGAAGTTGGAGTTGAAAATAAGACGCTATATAATGAAGTTATGACCCTATGAAGTATGGTAGAAGACATGTTGAGAGATCGACATTCGAGATAAGAACCTTTTTCTCCTCATGAAGATCCTATTATTCCTCAAATACCACAGGTTGATGTGTCTCAGATTAAACCTTATGAAGATTCAATAGATGAAACGATCTCTGAAAGGAATAAATATATTTTAATGAAAATGAAAGTGTTTATTGTAATTCTTAAAAAACCCACAGCTAAATATAAGTGGTGTCTTCAAAAGGTGGTAAATCAACTCAAATTTTGGACTGTAGCTGTCAATTACTCTAAAGAATGAGGTCAATCCTTTAAACCCTCTTTAGACAGTGATCTAATCAGAACTGTAGACAAAGAATATCTTCTAAATTTACTAAGTGGTTTTAATACAGATTCTCTATCTAAAGTTTTCAAGAAATGTGATAGAGTTATTGACCTCATCCAAATCCACTACAAAATTGCCAATGATATTCCACAAGAGATTGAAAATAAAGTAGACTTATACTCCAACCTCATATTCTCCAAAACTGATATGACAAACCATTTCAAATATCTTGTGGAAAATCTAAGGATTCCTCCTGTTACTCAAGCATTCAATACCCAAGTCCAAAATCTCATAGAGTTTACTTGATTGTAGGAAATTTTTATGGAGAACAATGATGACTTTGAAAAGGACATGCAGTATGGTGGAGGGATCATTATAGACTTCATTAAATTCCTGAGGAACTATCTTCATGTCCATAGTACAACCATTATTGCTGCTACGACAGCACCTCTAAGACCGGGGCTCCCTTACATCACCTTTTCCTTCGCCTCCACTACTCTCTCTATCGGGCATGCCCTCTATCAGATCAGGCATGTGATTCTCAATCAACAACTACCTAGATCTTATACTGCTCCTAATTTGGATCCAGAAGACATTGAAGGCATTCCATTAACCTCTTTATCAACCACATCACTCCCTTCTTCTACCTCGACCTCTGCCCCGATGGCTTCCTCTTCTACCACTGCTTCTAAAGGAAAAGAGAAGGCCAACCCCTGAATAAAAATAGTGATTAATACTTGAAGATAGGATTGCTGTTTTTTTTGTTTTTCTTTATTCTATTTGTACTTGATATTAACATCTATTAATCAGATGTGCACTTTTCACTTCTCTTATTTTTATAATCCCAAAAGATTGAGAAATTATAAATTTTATATGTTATCCATATTCAGTATTGTTGAATCTAATATAAAAATTAACTTTACATAATTTGTTATCATTAAAAATGGGGAGATTATTGGACTCCTCATGAATAAATCATGTTTTCATGATCAAAAATACTATTCAACCTAGTTAATTCCTATAAATTATATCACAATAATGTGTATTTTTGTGTATTATTGTTTAGGTATTCTCATGATTTATGAAGAACCATTAATTGATCAACAATATGTTTAATTACTTTATAATATCCTTGATTTTCTTTTATAAGACCTTCCTTGATAAATGATTGATTCTAATTCATTCTATGATCATAATTTCTTATGTCGTAATATAGTTAGATTGAAAATCCTGAGACACCGTAACTCTACCACTAGTATTGCCTTTTTGGAATAGTAAACGAGACATCATGAAAAATCATACACCGTGAAGCATACACCATGATGCAGACACCGTGAAGCATACACAGTGAAGCTGACACCACAAAGAAGACACCGGGAAGCAGACATCATGAAGAAGAAACCATGAAATCAGACAACTTGAACAAGACACCGTGAACAAGACACCATGACCACGAAACAATGTGAACACATGACACTGTGACCACAAGACACCATGATCAATCTAGACACCATGTGAAGGAGACATCGTTTCCATGTCTTAATGTGACACTATTTCTTAAACCATTTTTTGTCCTTTTTCAATTTAATTTCTAATGGACATATTTTATAATTTTAATTCACTTACATAATTAATGTTTCTCTGTAGACATATCATCTGATGGTATGAGGTACGAGGTGCGGTACCCATGCAACCTCTCAGCCCCAAATCATCCATTTCTAATATAAAAGTGAAGTTTGGCCATGAATCAAGATGTGCATGATACTGAACGAAAAAAAGGCTATGAGAACGAAAACAAAGGACACTGAGATAATTTCTAATGGAAATATTGTTTCATTCACGCAACCCAACTCTGTTGAAGAACATACAATGTATACTAGAATCCATAGAAAATATTTTCATTTTCGAACCTCATGATGAACACAAGATGAATCACGACACTATATTTTTCGAATACAAGGACTTGAGTTCTGCATCTCCTTCATCAAAGTAGTCAAGAGCTACAAATACTAACACTCTGATCAACTCTAAACACATCACCATATTTATGCCTATTGTGTATCTATCTATTAACAATCATATAGAGTGTGTATCTATATAATATCACACTCTGTATCCTGCGTCAAAATGAAGGACACAAGACATCAACTTACAAACACTCAATTACAACTTTTTTTAACCCACAGATAAGTGTGGAAGAGTTCCTTGTCGATCTTGGATATATGAACCCACGAAGAACTATGGAAGAAGTCCCTGTGTGTCCTGGACAGTCTAGTGTAATGTTGTTAACCTAGATCCAGGGTGTGGATCCATGTTTATTTATATAAAGTACATGGTGGCAGGTGATCACCAAGTGGAGTGAATAACGTCTTGGATTGAGACTAAACCACTTGTTTCATATCCACTATGCTGCATAATTTATTGGTTTCTTTTTTATTTCTTTTCTATATAACATTGATATTAGTAAATTTACTTTGATAGTTAGTCTTGCAAGAAAGTTATAACTATTCTGTCATAGTATAATTGCTTCAAAAGTAATATTAATAACTGATATTATGATTACTGATAACTAATAAATCTTATAAGAAGTTATTTAAATATCCAATATTTTATAACCATATGACATTGATTAACTACGTTGTATCTAATTTTAGGGGAAATATTTTAAGAAATAATTTTCACAAAAAAAATTTTAGTTACTCAGTTCACCCCTCCCCTCTTGAGTAATCTACTCTGACCAACAATAACATTCATCATAAACATACCATTAAGGAAAAATTCGATGATATAATATATAAATTGGTAAGGATTCTATCAAATACCTAAATAGTTTTACTTATGTGTCCTACTGATTCATTAATGGACTGCATAATTTTAATCCTCACTCCTCACATAATAATTCCAATGTATCCATCATTAAAATAGAATGTCTAAATAATTCATATTATAATTTTCTCTAAAAAACATAATACAAAATCATGATTAATTAATCAATAGGTAACTATATTAAAATAAAATGTATACAAACTATCATTATTTCCACCTTTAGTTGAATAATATTGATATCTAAGATAATACCCAAAAATAAACAAAAAAATAAATTATATTTAACTTATCATGGAATGTAACTTTATGAATGTTATGATAATGAAATAATTTGTTACAATAAAACAATGATTAATTAATTTAAAAATAAATTAGCCAATAATAAAATATTAAATTTTTTATTGTGGTTCACAATGAGTTTTTTAATTATCCGATGAATATTCCTCAAAAGTATCAAACTAACAGTGCAATATTGATCATTTGTTTTGAACACTGTGAAGATAGATGGAATACACAATAGATCTTTTTAGGGATATTATCTGATGATTCATCTGACCCAAATCACACATTCACTTGTAGTATCTATAGTGTGATTTCATTGATAGGAAACCACAAAATCTTTGACAATCATTTTAGATATTTTATATTTATCCCATTGATATACAGTAATATTTAGGAATTATTATACATTATAAAGGATTTATAATGAGAGCTAATGGATATATCCCATTGATAAAATTATATATAATTCATAAAAATGAATCAGAATTAAATTTCATATTGAAATGATAATTAATTCGAAAAGATTATACAAATTAATGTAAATAAAGGATCAATGACTCTTTTATTGACATAAAAGCAACATAGGAAGTGGTTATAATGTTATGGATTAATTAACACCTAATTAAAAATTAATTAAACAGTTTATGATACACTATAAATAAAATAATTGTAATATATTGGAAATAATTTAAATGATATCAAAATAAAATTATTATAACATAAAAGGAAAATAAGAAGATCATGAACTCATACATATAATTGTATCTTCTCAAATAATGAGAATATTTCCTTAAAACATTAGAAAATATTTGGAACAACTCATTAGAGAGATAAATATAGAATATTAATGATAACTAATTTTAGAGTGAAGTATAATTGGGGGATGACTGTGTATTTAGGACGAAGGAGTTGGATTTGATTATTATTTTCAAAACAGGGTCCTTGGACCCTAGGTTAATAAAAAAGTAAATCATTATCCTTATATTGTGTTTCCCATGGTATTTTATGTGTATGGAATGTTTTTATATTTAAATATTTTAATTATATCTTATAAAATATATTATTCTTGATGTATATAAGTATCTTATTCATAATTATTTTTTTTAAATCCTCAAAATATTCTTTAGGTTTTGGAATATTTTTTAACGTTTTTATTACATTAAAATATATTATGTAAAATAATATCCCCATTTTGGTTGATAAGGATTATAAAAAAAGCATTTACTTATTTTAAAATCATTACAATTTCTTAATACATACTACACATCCATACTATATTTTACATTTTAATCAATCTTTTGTCAACCACCAAATTTTTTAATGAATTTAAATTTATCAAATTTATATATGATGATTTCCTATTTGAAGACCATATTTTGAAAAAATTTCATTATATATTTAAAAAATAAAAAAAAATTAAAACAAACATTTTCATTTAAAAAGTATGATTTTGGTGACTAAAATTCAAAAACTATTCCCATTTTTATTTTGACACACATGTTTGTAATAATGTTATTATTCTTAGATC
Organism: Viscum album; assembly: GCA_963277665.1. Classification (NCBI taxonomy): domain Eukaryota; kingdom Viridiplantae; phylum Streptophyta; class Magnoliopsida; order Santalales; family Viscaceae; genus Viscum; species Viscum album. The sequence continues at coordinate 2,112,343,578 of OY728120.1, forward strand.
TATAAAAATTATTATATATTAAATATATTATTACTAAATTAATTTATGGCACTGGTTTAGTCATTTATTATAATTGTAATTTCCTCTATTTCTATTTTATAATTACGCGTGGTTCTATTATTATGAAATAATAGAATTTATTTGGTTCCATTGTATTTTTAAGATATATTTAATTTATCCAGAAGAATCATATGTACTATATTATACATCTCGTAAATAATTCCTTCCTCAAAATTTGGGGTGTACATAAAAATAAGAATAAATGAGTGTAATTTTTCCTAATTTATTTCTATGGCTTACATGTATCATCCCCTCACATGTGATTCCTCTAAAAAAACATTCACTTGTTTGTGTGATTGATTCATTATGACTTCAACTCTAGTATCATGTATCAAGATTTACTCTTCATTTTATGACAGGCTTGGTTCCAGCTATATTTCAACAGGGGTGAGTATATTTGTTGGCTCTGGAAGGGACTATATTGACATGAAAACATAAAATACACAATTTACATTAGATTGATTTTTTGTAAAATAGAAATTCTATTACAGAGATCTAATTATCTCGGAAATCTCAAAAGTTCTGTTTTACCCCAAAAATAGTTTCCTCTTCTTATCAAACCCTATAAATCTATTCCATAGTTATACATTAAATAACATCTAATATGTTACATGGAAATACATTCTCTTCCTCCTATTATCATAATGTTTATTTATATTCAGATAATTCATGATATGATTATAGACATGCTATACATTTTCAGTTATTTCTTCAATGATTTAGGAGAACAATCCCTCTTTACCCAACTTCATCCAAACATGTTGGAGTATGAAATATTTTCCCATACAAGGCCTCATGTGATTACATATGGATTATTAAATTGAATATATTATTGTAAAATAATTAAATTAGAGTTTTATATTTTTCCAATGTTCCTTGTAAATAAATTTATCATGATTTTAAAATTTTCTCCAGGGTTTGTACTTTCCTTTCAAACTACCAACCAGTTTTATGATGATAGGTGGTCCCCAAATGAATCTTACTGTATAAATCCATTTAAATAATTCTGCAAAACATTTTTATGAAATTATTCACATGGTCATAGAAAATTGATAAATATATACTTAATTATTTTAAAATCATTTATAAAATTTTATACAAGACATTCAAGAGGTATATCCTCCCATATTTATAGGAAATGTGTTGACATAGAATGACAATGCACAATACCCAATATAGAGTCATACATCTTAAATTTAATTGGTAATATTATGACAACCTATATTGTGACTTCATCCCTCTTCAAAAACTGTATATAGAGAGGCTATTTGATACCATTTATATGTTGCCACATATCGTTTACTTAATAGAATGACTTGCATCTTGGCACATAGTCTACAACTTCCTGGTTCCTATTTTCCCAAAAAAACGGTCTTTTAGATCCTTACACATCTTAACAGATTCATACTGAATAGTGATGTTCGTGTTATGATATTAAATTTTAAATAAATTCATTTTCTCAAATATTAATGGTACATATTTTCTTTTTCCAATTAATCCACATGCCATCATGATATATGATGTTTTTCAATATCCCATCGTATATAAAATTTATATTTTTTCTAAATCCCTGTAATATTTCTTACTCCAAATTATCATATTAACTAAATGTGATTTGGAAATTATCTAGGAGAGGAATAATGTTTTTTTCATACTACATTCCATATCAATCCTTACTAAATTATGGAATATTGGATCATTTCCTTTGGACATTATGAATAAAACTCTACAATCCTTACTACATATTGGGTTTCCACCATTTTTTACATTCCAAGAGTGGTAGTTTATTACACAATCAGAGTCCTTTTATAATTGCATCTATATCTATTGTCTCATGTTAAGATCATTATATGTGAATGAATTCTAAATAATTTTTTGATTGGTATATATCTCAAATATTTACTAGTATTGATAGTTTCTACATATTTTCAATCTAAATATTCTAGTTTCTTCTTAGGAGTGTGAGTTTGATTGTTTTGTTCATGGGTATTTAATTTACATGATTCATGTGAAATAACTATATCACTTTTCAAAAAGATAAACCCTATTCCTTTTATATTGCATCAGAAACTATGTTATATTATTCCCTTCTGGATATTATGGTCAATACTAATAAATTGATCAACCATTTATCTAATTTCTCATATATGAATTCATATTCCATAGACTATAAGAATTTAACCACTTTATGTATCAACATGGTTAATAGATTAACTAATCGAGATAAATTTTTAGAAAACTACTAATTATAAGAAAATATATAAAGTGAACTATGTATCCCAATTGTATTTTTCTTTAGAGGACATTTTTTAAAACCATATTGTCTAAGGGATCAAATATTGTTCCAACTTTTAAGATAATATATTACTGAAATGAATCATCTTAAGTCCAATGCCCACAGTTATTAAATTTCTCATATATCTTCTTCTCCATTACAGCCTTTAGAAAAATCTCTAAATAAGAATAATATTTTTTAAATAACATAAATTATATCAAGGTATCATTAATATAGTCCCTATAAAATTTATGAAGATAATCATTAAATACCATATTCCTTAGGTCCAAGAACACTAAGGGTGAATGTATTAACCCAAAAGAAATTAATATGAAATTATAATTATAATATGTTTCATGAAAATTATTTTTTTGTCATATCATCTTTCATGAAATTTAATTTATGATAAATTGAATAAATATCAATCTTTGAAAAGTGTTTATCCTCTGGTAGTTGATAAAATATATCATCAAAGAAAGTTAAATGATACCTCATCTTTATAATAATAGAATTCATTTCCTTATCATCATTGTGAGACCTCATAGACCCATTCATATTTAATATATCATTGGGTGATTGAATATTATTTGAAAACATAAATGATATAAAATAGTGTGTAGATCCCGAATCCAATAATGTATTATCTAACATTGATATTATGATCAAATTTCCTCTTATAAAATCATTTGTTACCTCAACATCTATTTTTTTGATTTTATAAGAACAATCATTCTCTATTGGACTCTTTTGGGGTAGATTCCCTGGATACATGTGGAATTCATATTAGTAGTGTCATATATACATGTAATTGAAGCATTTTATGTCACTGAACTCTTTTTTTTCATGAATTCATGATATTGGATGCTTCAATATCAACACATATAGATAAATATCATTCACATTAATTAATACATGGGGTGTTTATTCCCTTAGTCATTACATGTTTTGAATTCCACCAACCCATTCCTAATCATTTCCAAATTTCTCTCTTCAGGGGGCACAGTTATCCTCTTATTAACATGATTCCATTTGATAATAAATGGATTTTTATATTCAATTTCATCCATAATGGCATGTGTAAATGTCTCCCCATGTGAGGGAAGTTCTTGAGATTCTATTTTCTTTTTAATTCCTTGATTCTACGCAAAAAATAAATTATCGATTTTTATTTCATGATTACAAACATAGTTCGTTTCATGAATTTATAAGAATGGATGATTATAAAAAAACTCATATTTAGTTTCCTCTAACATTTACCATAATCTCATTACATTTCTATACATAAGCGAGATTTAAAAATATCATATTCATCTGGTATACTGAAGAAGCATTCCTTATATGGTGATAAATAACCAAAAAATTCATTCATTCATTTAATTGTAAAAAGTAGCATGAATTTTTGTACCTGTTGGTTCAATTGATATATTAAGTCAAAGGATATACCCTTTCAAGTAGCTTCATATTTATAAAAAAATTAATTTTTAAATATGTTGGAATAAAATAACCACACTCATTTTTTAGTTATATACATTGGAAATTAAAATCACTAAAAGTAGTGTGATAATAATTTAATTCATGAACTAGGTGATTTCATATTCTGTTGATAAAATAGTACAATTGATGTTTGTTTTGAATGAAAAAAACATACCAATAATGATTCACCCATTGGTTGGGTTTATCATCTGTTAATGTGATCATACCAATTGGTATCATATCCACAATTTTCGATAAAAGTAATAACATTACAATGTTATATAAATCATCATAAAACAGAAAATATTAATGTAATCAAATGTTTCTATATAATTTGTTTCCCATTTTTAAGGATTAAAAATACATTATTTTCCATCTTTTGGAAATAATTTTATTGAATATTCTCCTCATGTATTTAAAATTCCTATCGAGATTAATGAATAGTTTTTATTCATATTAAAATAATGTAGAGAGTGATATTAATGTTATAAATTAAATATTGGCTTCATTAAATAAGAAAGAGTTTAAAAAGTGAAGGTTTGTAAAACTACAAATTATATAATGAAATAATATCACACCATTTATGAAGAATAAAACAACGGTAAAATAATAAAATATACAACTTTTTATGAGTTATTTTAATTATATTATAATATACGAAGACAATTTTGGTGGTGATTTTATTAAAAAATCCATTCAATATTCATCACTAGTGGAAAATATTGAATAAATATTGAAGAATCCACATTTTTGAATAATTTGGTGAGTGCACTCTACTACCATTTTAATGAAAATATATCTGATCTTGAGGATAGAGATTTTGAAAAAATCACCCTTGATCAGTTCCAAATTATTTTTTTATGATGTGAAAGGGATCCAATAATAAAATAAATGACAAAAAGGATAATCAAATTTCATTTAATTCATTTAAAAATATAATATATGAATATGAGAATATTAGTCCTGATGAGGATGCTATTATGGAATATTTTAATGATATTTTAAACCTATGTCATAAATCATCAAGGTAAATGTTTTCATTAAATATTTTAATTATGTAATAATTGGTCACATATCTATAATGTGGACCTCGATAATTAACAATTAAAATGATCATGGTGAATCAACCAAGACATCCATCAAGTAAGAATGTTCCTTTAGCGTAAATAAAACCCAATAAAAAATAATATAAATACTTCATGTAATGTTTTTAGAAGTAACATCCTATATATTATATAATAATATTTTAATAGTTAGTAAATTTGTTTGTGATGAGGAAACTCTTAAATAGGATTCACAAAGTATCCTTATGGATCAAGAAGATGGGTAGAGTGTATCAATAGTGTTTGAAAAATTAATAATAGTGGTTTTCCATATACGTTGGTGAATCTAACAATAATTTCACTATTATAATTAAAATAAATACATATCTAAAGTAAATTATATTTCTAATATGTGAAATTTTATATCTCATGGAAAACATGATAAAAAAAATAATCGATAATGAAAAAATAATCAACAAGGATATTATGAAGATAAAACATCATAATGTTGAAAACGGAAATAATATTTATTATTTGATTTATAAATTCACTCTTATAGATAATGATAATGATATCTGAAATATTTAAATTGATGAATTTCAGAACTATGTTTAAAAAATCATGTAAAATTACAAATGGTTTTTTATGGAAAAAATAAAATATTGATTTTCAGAGAAATAAATCATTATTATTTTTATTTAATTTATATATTGAATGAAAAAGATAAAATAGCTCATATATGGAGGTAAAAGAGTAGGGAAAATATATTTTTCAAACACTAATTACTAAATAATATGTCGAGAAAAGGATTTTGTGAAATAATATCCTTGAGGTCATTTAAATGAATTTTAATAAAATCCTATTCCATATAATAATTTGATTAAAAGAAAGATATTTCATGTATAATGACTCTATTTTTAAATTTCCTCCTAAATATTTTGGTTTATTTTATAATATGGTGTTTAATAGAAAAAGGTTTTTGTACGAACCAGAGGGATTCAACAGTAGATAAAATAAAATCAATATTGTGAATTATTTTAGAAGAATATTGAGGTGGAAGTTTTTTTCGAAATATATGGTATATTTTAGAAAGTATTACAAACAATATAACTTTTTGTTTGAGTGTATAACTATTCTACTATCTCAATTAAATCCAAATTGTAGATCTAATAATGTTTATAAATTGAATCAATCCTCACAATATCATAATTTTATTGAATATTCATTCAAATAATTTATATTTTAGAATAAATGGATCCTGGATAGTGTTTTTTAATTACATTTCATCAATATTTATATAATCTAAATTATGTATAATGATTTTTGGGAGGTATTATTACATTTTAAAGAGATATCTAGTTCATAATATAATGTGTGGGGTGGATACCAATTAAAATAATTAATTGGAGTGTCATAAGATTTTATTTATTGATGTTTTGATGTATAATTTTTTATAAGTATGAAAATTGTGTAATGATGTAAACAAGGTTACAGAAATAATGATTTTATAATGAAGACTGTGAAATATGTTGAATGAAAATCAAATGGTTTTATAACCCATGGTGACTTATTTAAAATAGGAAAAGATAAAACTAGAAGTTATTTCAATATGAAAGATGAGAATAACTTGTTCCAAAATTGTTTGATCATCTTAAAAAAGGCTAAATTATCATGATAACCAAATACGATTCTATAAAAAATGTTCCTATAACTAATCAAAGACACTGTCAACATTTTGGAAACATGTAAGAAGGCGGAAATTTGTAATAGTATGTTATAATGGAGTTGAGATTAATACTCAAATACCATTGAGTTAGTCCACTCTGATGTTTTTAACTCATGAGATACAATTTAATAAATTGAAATGGTTTTTTCATCATATTCACTGATAAATTCACTATAATGAAATTTAATATATTTATGTCTCATTAATATCAATATTATATCACGTTCAAGAGCTTCAAGTGGTTGTATAATAAAATAATTGTTTTTTAATATAAATATGGAAATATCCAACCACGATAGTGGGTATAAAAAAATTGTTTTAATAACATTATAAATAAGGATAAATTCACTATTATAGTGAACCAAACATTCCTAAAAATAGAGTTAGAAAAATGTAAAATGGTACCCTTAATGATATATCTATAACTATTATAAAAAATTATTTTACTCTAAGGTATTTCATTATACAATTAATTAAAACATCTATAATTATTCAACTTATGTATTTTTTACAAAAAATCTAGACATAACTTTATTTGAAATATGATTTAAAAAGATTCCAAATATAAAACAATTAGAATTATTTTGGATTCAATATTTATTAAATAAAAAATTTAGAATATCTATATTAATCAATTTTTAAGTAGAAGATTTAATATTCCATGTCTATAAGTCTAATGGATGTATATATAGATTGTATAAATATTGGTCTTTTTATGAGAATTATATTTTGGATAAGTATTGGGATTTTCTGATGTTAATTCACTAGAAGATAGAATTAGAAAACTAGATAGAGATGGAAAACCATCAAAAAATAGGTATTAATTTATTTCAAATATATTTAGCTATAAAGAAGAAGTTGAGGGGAGGCGCCTCAATGGAAATTATTTAGTGGATGTTTGTAGTGAATAAAACACAAAAAAATTGATTAGTTTACAAATTTAGAAAGATGATCTTCACGATGAGTTAATTTAGGAATATTATATGTTTTTTGAGCTACAGTGATCTAGCAAATAAGGTATTATTTTTATTTATAATGAACTACTAGTTGTTTTTATGGATGGTTTGAAATTCACTCTTATGTATTGGTCATTGGTGATGATACGTAAGGGTCTAAGTGTTTCTAAAATTTCAAACTTATGAGTTCATCAATTTTTGTAATGATAATACACAAGTCAATTCATAATAATTCAGTTGTTATGGAAATAGAAGCTATATGATCTCTGGGGTTACCATGATTAATGGTGGCTCTCCCACAATATTCAGAGGATATAGGAACTAATTGACATGGTGGATCCAACTATAATTAGTCGAGCAGTTCCATTTGTGTGACTTATTTGGAAGTATAAGATTCATAACATGCATCACATGGTGGAATAATTAGATAGAGTATTCATGTGACTAAGCCCATAGAGACGATGTATTGTGTTCAAAATATAGAAGGAAAAAGTAATGGAATCCAAAGGATGAGAAGATTGTGTCTACTCTGATAATATAGGTAGGGTTCTTGAACATTTTTCCCATGTAAATTAGATAATTTTTTCCGGGATTAAATTATAGATTTCTTCTACAATGGATATCAGAGTAATATATAAACCACATAACACTTTATTTTTGATTTATTATGTCTTCAATTTTATATTTCTATTCAATAATATACCCTTTATCAAATGATATTGATTTGGAACAACGGAAAAAGAACTAGTTTTAATATAGATCATTGATGTGGTTGGGGTGAAAATTATTATTAGTTTTTGATACCGAATTTATGTGGGAGTAATGGAAATAAAATCATCAGGGTGGCCAGGTTAAATATTTAATGTATGGATAAAAAATCCTAAATATGGGATTTTGGTGATTTGGAATCATAGGTTCTAGAAGATGTATCTTCCATACATGGAATGGGGGGTTTAAACCAAAACAATGTATCAAATTATCCTTGTAAACATATCATGGGATATTTATCATGACTCAATTGTGTATTATGGTTAGAATAATTTTCAGTTCACATGGAATTGTTTTTGATATATTTTAGAAGGGATTCACTAGGATGATAGTTTTTGTACCTGAGGATTTCAATATATGTCAAACGTTTTACATGACCATGGTTCTAAAAGAATATTACACTTTTTAATGGAATTAATGACATGAAATAAAGATTTATAAATACAACTTAATTATTTTTATGATCCCTTATACTTTTTTGGATTTAGTGGGAAAATGTTATTTACATAAGATATCATTTCATGGCTATTATTCTGATTGATTTTTCAATGATGGAAGATACAAACATTGAAGTATTTTCGGTTTGAAACTCATTGAGATTAAAAAAGATCTATTTTGGTGAGTGAGATGGAAATAATATTTTGGATATTACTAAATTTAATGATATTATTCTAAAGTATTATTTCCGAATGTGTAGCCATATCAATTTGTTTTTGATCTGAATGATTTTATTTGTGGAAAACTAAAAGGAATGTAATGGTTTTTTAGCATGTAATTTGATATCAATTCTAGAATAATTTAATTATGATGGTATTTGAATCATGACATTCAGATGGGGTGGAAACATTTTAACCTAGTGTTCACCAAAAACATAATGTTGTATTATTTTTATCTATGGTTCTCATCATTCAGCCTTTGATAGGGGTAAGAGAATTACATTTGAAAAATAGACTTCATGAATATTGAGGTTGTCGAATGGTCATTTGAATAAGACTGATCAGAAGATATAGGTTTAAAACCATGTTCTCTGAAAGTATTATTGAAACTCATAGGAAATAGTAAACATAAAAATATTTTAGTTTTCAGACAAAATGTGTTCTGTTCTTGTTTTGAAATGTAGATAAATCAGTGGATTTGAAATTATACATTCATATTATTTATCTAATGAGTCTATTTAAAATGTAACATCAATGATAAAGAGGAATACATAATTGGGATTTTTTTCTGCCTTGAATGACAAATCTAATGACTTTTGGAACAATCAAAAAAGATATCCTTACTTGAATGTCTAAACTAGATGATCGTATAAAGGATTTGAGACTCAGAATAAAAGAGGGTTAAAATGATATTTTGATGTTCTTTTAGAATAGTTTGAGTTAAAAAACTAAGAATAACAAAAAATGGTCCTATAAAATAAATTTTCATTCATTTAATGAGAATGTGGATATGTATATGTTGAATCCAAGGGTTTTTAATTTTTTCTAAATTCATTCATATAGTGAATTGTGATGGGGTATTCCAAAAATGGTGGTACGAGATTGTGTGGTTCTATTTTTAAATATATATTGTCTTATGAATCAATGTAATTCCAATTCATTTTAGGTTATTAAATTTCAAAAACTTATTAGCACAACAATTTTTTGGATTATTTTTGTATTGACTATAATGTGTTTGGGAAGATGGCTATGACCGTGTCAATTTTTTTAAACAAGGTGTAACATGACATCCATGAATTATTTAATTAATAAAATAGTGTAGATAGATACTTTGGAGTATACAACCTAATGGAAATGAATTTAAAATGATTTTTATTTTATAAAATAGTTATATTATGATAGATATGGATCCATAATGAATCCAAACTAGGTCGGAATGTGGTGGGAGAAAAGTTATATACATTCCATTGTTAAAACTAGAAAAGGGTTCAATTGGATTTGATCAATTTGATTGATACAATACATTCAGAATGCAAAATATACTACATGGTGGTCAGTGCTTTATACTATAATGATCTCAGAAGATGTGGAATCCAGGTGATAGAGTTTAAGAATTGTTGGTATTAGAATGTAGTGGTTTCACGAGAAACGTACATAGTGTATCTTATTACTAATACATTATGGAAAATTGGTTGGAGGCTAATTTCTATTTGATTTATAGGTAATTCCATTGGATAATTCTGATGAATTCATATGAATTAGTTATTAGATTATGGTCTAATAATATTTTATCAATTACATCATTGGAGGCCTGGATGGTTGAGAGAATAATCATGATCTATTCAAGCACTGCAAGGGTGATCATATGGAGACTTAATTGAACATTTGTGATGTCACGACCCGTCCCTCGGGGCCCAGGTCATGACTACACCACACCCTCGTCCCAAAGGCCAGGGTCTTGCGACTATCAAAAAAATTATTATCCCATGAGTGGGAGGCATTTTATTGCATACATATATATTTATACATACACACATAACCATGTCCCAAACAGGTTGAAAGGAAAATATGCATCCCAATTAACAACCACTGAGAAAAGTATCAAGACGTATGTCACATGGGCCAAAATACCAACAAAATAGAAGACATGTTGAAAATTAGAATTTACAAAAGATCTTTATATTACGTCCATTTAAGACTGCACTTGAAGGGTGGGAAGAGAGTGGTTTTTAGAAGCTGTAGAAGAACAACCTTCTTTTCCTATATCACTGGTCACCTCTTGGCCTTGGTCCTCTTAGTCTTATATCAAAGTGTATGTCCTATTCACCAGATATGACACATGTGGCCAGAGCCCATGTTGGGGTGAGTAAAACAATACTCAGTAAGAGACCCCAAAACCACAAATATAAATTAAAAGACAAAACCCATGAAAAATTTCACAGTAATCTCTAATCAGGTATGTGACCATACACATACCATGAATATCCAGATATACTCATATCAAACACTTAGAAATATGAGGTCTCATCCATATAGCCATCCTCAAAATTCTAACTGATGGTTTAAAAGGGTATCACATAAACTAGGATAACACACTAATTGAGTTTAGCCACCCCTAATGGTTCCCATATGAAAGATACACTACATCAGGTACAAATCTACCCATTCAAAATGGAATGTCTGAGAAAACATTCTTGATCAAGATTATTCTACTAGGGCCACCTCTTATTCCCAAAACCCGAGGTCCATTCTTCACAATATGCAGAATATTTAAATATTATGGAAACCCAATTAGAGAGGCATGCTCCTCGCTACTATGTTTAGTTGAGGGAGCACTACTCCTGACTAAATTCTGATACCTCAGTCACTTCTATTGGGAGTGGTTCGCACCTCATTCAGTTGGGGGAGCTCTAGCTCCTACATAGGTATCGATCACTTTAAGATGAGGGGCCTGATCCTCATTACTATGTCCGACAGTCTAGGGAGATCCATATCCTATGGAGGACCCACTCCTCGTCACTACTCATATTAGGGGGAGTACTACTCTATAAGTGAGGACCCACACCCCAGTTCCAGTAGGAGAGTACTAATAATAAAGTGTCTCCATCCTATTTAGACAGAAGAGTACTACTTCATATATCATGTACATGCACCATAAAATATAGTGGAGTACTAATCTGTTACTTGAGGACCTGTGTATCGGTAAAACAATGGATCACTAACTATGTGAGTTTATTCTCTAAGGGGGACCCACACCGTATTATATTATAGGAGTAACACTAAACTGATTGGACAGATCAGGTACTCATCCCTAATGAGTAATGTGGGTTTTTTGGGTCACACCGAGCTACTCCCCAATGTTGTCCTACCATGCCACATTGAGAAACTTCACACTTATTCCATTATAGCTGATCCACACATGGTCACCCGTAGCCGATCCACAAAAGTTCCCTGGTAGCTGATCCACAATGGGTATCCTATCAGCCACAAGATTTAGCCTTGTATCTTTCTTTTATCTAGAAGGATCCCATCATCAAAAAATTCATTATATTTCAATAGCCCTGAAAAAATCATTAAACCATACCAAAAAAACTTCCTTGTCACGAGGGTTCCAATTCTGCAAACATCTCTTCAATCAAACCCTCCATTTGAACAATATTGGTGTTTTAGTAAATAGAGGGGAGTTGTGTCTGGGTCTGGTTTAACACGGTCAGACCGTCCTGACCGACCTAGCCTGGGGGGCCCGAATGACCCAATAGGGTTCGGCCGACCGGACCTAACCCAATTGTTTCAAGGTTGGACCAGTCTGGACTGGATACTGGGCCCAACCCATTGGGCCCTGCTGTACTCAAAACGTTTCGGTGGTGGGTCCAAAATTTTGAGTCGCCTAGTGACACATATTTATCCAGCCTCACAAGCACTGCTGTGATGGTTTTTGTTCACATCCCAACCTACCCGACATCCTTGCCATATCCAACCATCCATGTTTGTAACATCTAGATGACTTACTCCATCCCGGGACGCTTAGTGTCCCAATAGACCCCCACAACTCGCGCCCAGGACAATACAATGGGACGGTAAACTCAATCCAGAATTCTAGGAGGGAATCCAGTTCTTACGCCCCATGACCATCTTGGATAGACACCCTATACCATCCAACATGAGGTCCACGCTCGAGTAAATTCATGCGTGAAGATTTTCCCTAAAAGGCACGTTCCATGTCCCGCTTCCACCATCTAACTGCCTAAGAGATGGTGGCTCCTAATGCACTGGCACGACATCCTTCTCGGCATACTGTCTTGGCATGAAAATTTTCACCCACATCCACCGACTGCTGCTGACACACATGAATGACTTTCTGTGAACCACCATGTGAATTCTAGTGGTCCGTTGTTCAGACTCTCAATGCCTCCATCCTCAACAGGGTTTCTTCTTCCGTAAATCATCCTATAGAATGCTTCAATGTTAAATCAAAGGTTCAACAACAAGGAGCCCATAATAACACCCGAGACAGAGGGACCTGGTCCTTGATCATGTCATCCTGCAACCTCTCTGTTATAATTTAAAACATGGGGGATTAAAATTTATGTTATATGAAAAATGTAAGCACAATAAAAAACCCAAATAATGAGCACCCTCCTGCAAGAACCATAAATCCATAGATCAATATGTTCGTGGGTTGATCCACATTAATTACTTTAGAATGATGAAAAGGGAATCTCAAAACACAAAAATTAAACACTTCATAGTAAATACAATGTTTAAGAAAGAGTAGGGTCGCATGCATTCATTCTCCTTTCATGATACACCGCTCACATTTCAAGAGATCCTTTGATGGGAGGAAGAAGAATGTGTCTTTTATTCACCATTAGAGAGAATTCCTCATCGTAGATTTGTCAGAAAAATATCAATATCATTAACTATGTATTCATATTTTTATCTCATGAAAAGATAAATGTGTTGTAGCGTTTTTGTTATGTTGCATCGTCGCATTGTTACGGTTCAGTTAATGAGTCATTGTGATTCAAATTTAAGAGACTCATTAATGATTTTAATTTAATGTGACTCATCATTGCCTCATCACTACACCATAGTGATAACGTGCCACCGCTCAATGGGGAAGAAAAACTAATAAAATAGCATTTTTATGTTATGTTATTTTTCTTCGGAAATTCCCGAATACAATCATTTCTGGTCTACCAGTGCATATCAAGGATAGTTCTATTCGTAGGTAATGTCATTGTTATGGGCACAATTCTACCCACAAATTTTCAACCCAGGAACACATTTCGATGTTTTCAACACCACACATGTGTGCAATTTTAATTCTCTTAAAAATTGCACAAAAAATATCTTTCACCCTCGACCCGTGTCGGTCATGTTGAAGCTCCGCCTCATGGAAACATCCTTCATGAACACAGTAGTACTATCAGATATAGAATCCGAGTAACCATTAAAGAGTTATAAATATCTGAAAATAAAATTATTGTTAAATATTATATTTACATCAAAAAACAATCTTCCCTTGATTTCCCGTACCGGCCAACGTTAGTCCCATTCTTGGATTATCACGAAACTATATGTTCAATGGTGACATTTTATTCTTTATCCTGGATGCATTTTAAAATTAATAAAATCTCGATACCATTTTTATGAAATAAAAATTAAAAAACTACTGAAAATATATTTCAGCCACTTCAAGCCCCGGAATTACTTGTCGTTTTAGAGACTGTCCATGAAATAACAGACACATGTTCCATTAGCTTCATCAAGTGGTAAAAAACCAACCACTTTGATCCATCTGTACTAATGGGTTCTCGTGGCACTCATCCCCATTAACTAGATGTAGATATAGTCCAAACCTCATAGATCACGTTTAAGCATGGATGAACTGTGCTAAAGCCTCCATAGGCATTATCCATTCAATTTTGATGTTAAAAACACATTGGTATTAATGAACGAAACAATGCTACCCAAGTGTGAACATTGGTTCTTACTAGATCCTATATCGACAACCTACAACGGTCACTCAACATTTCAAAATTCAAACACAGCCACATTCACATGTGCATCCCAACTGAGTCTGGATGGTAAGAAACCATTATTGGGTACATAATCATCATGGGGTCTAACCCTACCCCCAAATAATGATCTCGAGCCTGATTCATTGTGAGATTATACTTTGTGATACCCAGGTAACCCTTTCACAGTAATGTTAATACCCATCTTCACAGTCATAGACTCACCACATCCTTTTCCTAATATAGTAAATCCATGTATTAACAGTAGTTTTCAATACCATGAATGATGTTGTAAGGACCCCATTCCATTATTAATAGATCTAAATTTAATATCTCACCTCCCATAGTCAGGCCACAATACTAGCGCTAGTGTGTGACCAACGGTTCTTATCCTAGAAGATTTTCTATGTGTTTGTGTCATGTGCATTATCCAACCAAAACCTCTATGTCTCACACATAACTAGAATGAAAATGAGATCAACTAGAACCTATGTCTATTTAAAATGGAATCCAAAAGAAAATAATGACACCATACCTTAAATCTCTCATTGAGCTTCTTGGTCCCCAGCCATGACTGTGTGCAACTGTTCTCTCCCATGACCTATGGATCACTATGCTTGTGACAGACCACCTGAGGGTGGCAGCGGAAATGCTGAAAATGGTGTTCCACCCTCTCCCGATCGTCCAACACCTCTACCTCACCCGCCATCTTGCAGAACTACATGATCCAAGTACGGTCTCTACCAAGGCTGCATGATTGATGATTTCCTCTCGGTGGAACATAATGTCCGAAAATACATAAGAATATGTCCCTAGTGGTCATGATCATCACACCTCACTTCTATCTGCTGATCTTCTCCTCAGAGCACTTTTGGAACCTCAAAACCATATGTATGTGTTCGGGAATGGGTATGTCTCTTACTCCATGATCTTGTCACTAGTTGTCAGCTAGCTCTAGTAGACACCTCTACCCTGTTTCCTCTGATGTATTACACAACCATCACATCCTCATCTTGGATTAAATGAACCAATAGGGCATTCCCCATCCCCCTAGTATATTTCAGAATGCTAAGGGGTGTCAATGATGCCCAGATCACCAGGCATAGTCCCATATCGATGGTTTGGGACTCGATGTATGGGTCACACGACATATTCTTAGAGTAAAGAGAAGGATCAATGAATCTCACTTAGTATTCTTCTACTTACATGCTTCTCGGTCAAATGTACATTTGCCGCTGTATACACACAGAGAGTAAAGTCACAAAAAATAACTCATCCCAGAAGGGGAACTCAAAGTCTAACATGGTGAGGTTCTCCTCGTCAAGAGTCTGGATCGTCAAGCTCCACCATCTCCCCACCGAGCCTTGAATAAAGCTCGTGGAAAAGTTCACCATATATTCAAGAGGCTTCGTCAATATTCGGAATATTCATGTTACCACATCAAGCCAATCCTCATCTACAAAAGCATCTATCTCACCTATGAATCCTGGAGGACTCTGTCTTTATAACTCAGTTATCACACTCAGCCTATGCACATCCTCTATTTCTAGCACTGGTGGCAACTACTGATCAACAGGTTGTCGCATCATAGGTTCACCACTCAGAGGTCATGCCTTGGAATAAATCCTCAACACTGAAGCCTCTACTCAATTCGGATCATCCTTACACTCACATTGTATAACACTATCTGGATGTTGTTGTAGAGTTATCATGAAATGAATCAAGATGAACCATGGCTAAAAGAGTATATCAAGAGAGATGAATGAAGTAGGGAATGGAAATCTCAAACCATTAAAATATGATGAATGTACCATTTATTTACTTTAACCAGTGTTCCCATGTAATAAGTCAGAATATCGTCATATAGAGTCCTTGTTTATGGATACGTTGGATGTTGCACCAACACGGGAGTCCCTTCCATAAATGGTGAACTCAAGACACATAGAAATGTTTTTTCAAAACAGAACTATAGACTTCCAGTCGTTGATGTAGAACAGAAGTCTACTGATACCATTTTGTGCAGACCCATCACCTGAGGAACATTACATGACTACACCAACCCTCCTCCAACATTTGAGAGACATGAGACTAGAACCATGGGAATTATCCTGCATGTGTAAGGAATTTACCTGATTACCGATAAAAACACATACACAGACAACCCCATCCCAAATAGCTGGAAAAGAAACCATGGATGCCACTATATAGCCACTGAGAAAAGGCAAATAATGTAATTCAAATGAGTCAAAATAAAAACCCATCCCAAGAAAAACTAAAAAATGAATGTCCTAATGATCTCTATAATATGTCTTCTGAAATCCCCACCTAAAGGGTAGGCATGGATTGGCTATTATAAGTTGTAAAAGTGTGTCGTTTCTGTCAAATCTCACTACGAACCACATGTTCATTGGAAACCAAGGTCACTATCAAATCACCCATCATCTCACTCAGATACAAAAAGTGTGG
The DNA here is from genome assembly GCA_963277665.1 of Viscum album. NCBI lineage: Eukaryota > Viridiplantae > Streptophyta > Magnoliopsida > Santalales > Viscaceae > Viscum > Viscum album. Next base: position 2,112,360,802 of record OY728120.1, read on the forward strand.
GATGATTCCATGTAGGGGTGTGTAATATAATACACATTAGAGGATCCTGAATCCACAAAGATAAATCACAAGAGAAATAACCATGAAAATTATCACATTCATATCTACTCAGTTATATGATCATACATAAACCATGAACATACATATATACTCATCTAAACCACTAAAAAACATGAGGTCTCAACCTTATTTCATGAATTAAGATTCTCACTGAAGGCTCAAAAGGTAACACATAAACTAGAGAACACACTCCACGTGTTTATCCATCCCTGTCGGCTCCCGTCTGAGAGATACACACCATAATGTACCACTCTATGCAATCTAAATGGTATGTCTGATAGAATGTGATTCATCGAGATCATTCTACTTGGACCATATCTCATGCCTAGCACCATAGTTCCTTTCATCATAGTCTTGACTTCCTACGAAAGTCTATGGAAACCCATGTGAAAAGTCCCTCTCCTCACCACTGCACAAAGTTGAGGGGGCACTGTTTCAGACTAACCTATAATAACTCAGTCCCTTCTGTATGGAGTGGCCCATGCCTTAATCCATCGACGGATAACTTTCACCGACATAGTAATTGAAATATTCAATTGGAGGGGCATGATCCTCATATATGTGTCCTATATTTGAGGGAGCTCTAACTCCTATGGAGGATACACTCCCCATCACTACTCGGGGGTGGGGGAGTACAACTCTATATGTATGGATTCATGACATGGTTCCAATAGGGGAGTAATACTCATGAAGGAAAAGCACCATGTTGAGACATCATAGTACTAATTATTAAATCGGGGACCTGAACCCAACCCTATAGGTGAGTAATACTATGTTACAGGAGGACCCACACCCATGTAAAATAGGACAATACCGATTCTGATAGTTTATTCGCAATGGTGGACGCTAACCCAAGTATGTTTGGGGGTAACAATTAACAGATTGTACTACTGATGTATCATCACTGATGAGTACAGTGGGCATGATGGGTCTCACAATGTTAATCCCCATCGTGGGAATGTCAGGTCACATAGATTCATTTCCCACATAGGCCATTGTAGCTGAACCACATTGGGTAACTTGTTACTAATCCAGACAGGGTATCTTGTAGATGATCCACACAAGGACGTTTGTAGTCGTTCCACATGGGATCTCCTATCATCCATAAGATTTATTCTTGTAGAATGCTTGATTCTGGGAGAATCCCTTCATTAATAAATTTTTATTATTTAAACTTCCATGAAAACCTTCAATGATCATTCAAAAATAACTACCTCATCGCATGGTTTCAAATTCCAAAAATGAATCATCAAATGGATGCTACGTTTGAATGATATGGGTGTTTTAGTTAATGAGGTCAGATGTGTCTGGGCTAGGTCTGACCCGGTCCGACCAACCCGACCAACCTTGCCTGAGGGGGCCCGCATGACCCAAACCTGTTTGACCAACCAAAAAGTCCACTATGGATATGGGTTGGCCTAGTCTGTCCTGGTCTGGCCTTACTACTGGGCCTAGTCAATTGGGCCTTGCTGGACCAGCCCCGATTTCATCATGGGTCAAGCCCACCCAGTCACCCTGTTACCCAAATTAATCCATCCCTACCCACATTGGTAGGGTGTATTTATCTCCCATCGTGAGCCGCCTAGTGGTCTGGATTTATCTCATCGTCCAATCACTCAAAATTGAGATGACATAATATAGCTCAGGCTGCTTAGTGGCATGCTTCACACCCCCTGCCCATGAACAGGCCTACACAACAGGTCAATATCCCCCAGCCCAAACACTGGGAGGGTGTCTAGTTTGTGCACCTCATTGATGGATTAGCAGTATACCCTGTCTAGTCCACTACACACTCCCCATTGGACCACTATCTAGCAAGAATCCATGTCTTACACATTGTGGGGGGCGTCCTGCTTCCACGAACAGCCAGCCCAAGCCACTGTGGCTCCTACTGCACCGCCGCGACATGAGAGAGCCACGAAATCCTCCTCGTCATTTCATCATGGTGCACCAGATTTTTCTTTTGGCTTCCCCTAGTGGAACCAGAACAACAGTATGATTTTCTATAAACCTCTAGTTCTTCTCTCGTGGTCTGTTCTCCAGAATGTATGTGCCCCTGGTTTCCAATGTGTGTCTCTTTTTCTATTATAGTCTTCGAAACATGTAACCATTAACTCAAAGGTTCGACCACAATGAACGCACAAGAACGCCTGAGGAAGAGTTTATCGAGTCCTTGTTCGGGTCTGCCCGCAGCCTCCACATTATAGTTTAAAACACTAGGGATGAATATTTCGGTTCTATCAATAATTTTACCCCAATGAAAAACCCCTAGAATGAGCACCCTACCACAAGAACAAGTGATCCAAATATCATCGTGTCTGTGTGTTGATCTGCATTCATTTTTGTAGAATGAATAACTCTGAAACAAAAAACACAAAAAGTAAGCCCCTACCTAGTATAATCATTAGTACGGTAAGAGTGGGTTCACATGCCTTCGTTCTATGTTCACGAACATCCACCCACATTTCAAGCAATCCATTGAAGGGAGGATGGAGACTACATTAATTTTTTGTAATTGGAGAGTATTCCTAGACATAAATTCGTTAGAGAAATTCCCAAATGTCAAACTATTTCTCAATCTTGTTATATCATTAATAGAGAAATGTCTTGGTTCATTTCTTCTTGGTTTTGTTGTCACATCGTTATGCTTTAGTAAATTAGTCGTTACATTTCACATTTAAGAGCCCCATTAATGGGATTCATTTAATGTTACATGTTGTGGAATCATTTCTACACCACTGTTCTGACATTCCACCACCAAATTGTGAAAAAAATTAAGTAATTATTTTATTTTATTTTCTCCCAAAGAGTTCAAAAACTATCTTTTTTGGCCAACCCGCGCTGGTCATGGTTATGTAAATTCAATTTTTATGGCGCCCTTCTAGACACAACGATGTCCTAATATTATAATTCTAGTAAACTATTTAGAATTTTACAAAACCATGCATACATGCTATTTTAATTCGCTTAAAAAAGGAAAAAATATATTTCACCCTCGAACCATTTGGGGTGAGGTTAATCTATACCAAAAGAAAACAGACCACCACAATGTCAATGGTACTATCATGTTTCCAATCTGGGATAATTTTTAAGAGTTATATCGATTTTAAAATAAAAGAAATGTTATTTTATTATTTAATTTATGTCCAAAAACTAACTTCCACTATTTTCTTATGCCATCCAATGACATACCCTTTCCAAGAGAATCCCAAAATTCTGAGTTGAATGGTGCCCTAGTAATTTTGATCTGGGAATCAGTTTAAATTATTGAAATACTTCTTCACATGATTATATTTTTAATCTTATATGAATGATTGAAAATACATTTCGTCCACTCCAAGCCTTGGAATTATGTGTTGTCTCAAATCCTTGTCTTGAAATAATCCCATTTAATTTAAATAAAATCCCTCTAATTCATGGCCATTACATTAATCCGTTAGAATATTATACAAGTCATTGATTCTAGGTCTTAACAAATGAAACTAATTCTCATGTAGATGATTTTGTGTTTTTGGCTAGAGTATTTTTCAATTATGTTTTTCTATTTTAGGAATTTTAGACTCTAAAAATTGACCTTGTCAAAATATAATATAGGTTATACCCCATCACCATGGGGGATAATATTTAGATCACATATGTTCTCTCGTTGAGTGTAATCATGTAGTTGTAGCTAAATTGAAGAAGTTAATTGAATGTATCATGTTAGTGTTGAAAAAGTGAGGTAATTTAGAAAGATGATATTTCATAAGCATGAACATAGGAAGAAGAAATTTTCTATAAGATAAAGTTATTCATTCAGTTGGTATGTTCAGAATATAGCATGGGATTCTAGAGAATATGATAAATGTTGGTGAATTTAATATTATATATACTCCACTATTGATGATGTATTAGATATATGATGTTTTATAAATTGTATATGTATGAGTTCATTAGTATTTCAGTGATATTGTATTTCTCAATTAACAAAACTCTTATTATCATGGTATGACTAATTAATAAAAATTGAAGGTTACTATGATCAATGGTGGGTCTCCTAATAATTTCTAAGGATAGCGAAATTGATTGACTATATAGAGCCCACTATAACTATTGGGTTAGTTCTACTTGTGATTTTTATGTGAAACCATCAAATGAATGTCATTTATCTGAAGGGGGAGTGTTAATATATATCATGTAATTGATATAGACTAATGAATGGAATGAGTTTTGTCGAAAAATAGATAGAATCAAATTAGAAATAACTATATCATTTGATAATACAATTTTTGCCCCAATATTGGTAGAAATTTCACATAGTTGACTTTTTTTCTTTTAATAAAACATGTTGTTCTATCCTTTGTATGTGTAAATAATGTATAAACCATGTAATCATTGTGTTTTTATTACTTGTGTATTTTCCTTTATACTCTAGTCTATTATGAATGTTTATGAATGAAAACCTGTGAACAAGGACTAGGAGGCTGGACGATCTAGGTGATGTGTGGGGATATAATTCTGGTTAGTTCCAAACACTAGTTTTGTGAAGGATTAATGTTGATTGAAACATCTGAGTCACTTTCCTATGTATTTTTTTAGGGAAGAACATTATAGAGGATGAAATTTGGATTCATAAGAATACAATGTTCTGGAAAATATATCATATGAATTTTAAATGGTGGAAACCCCCAATAAAAAATAAAAAAACATAAAGTATAATTTTCTAGGTTGATGAGATAGTATTTGAAAATTAAAATGATTAAAAAAAATAAAAAATGGATGATAATGTGGTTGATGCTATCACTATATATAATATTTTTTTATTTAAATAAAATTAAAAAATTCTCATTGATGATGTTGATTCAATTTATACAATTGACAGCGCTACATATTTAAAACCCACAAGTATAAATCTGAGACAAAAGATGCATGATGATTCTAAAAAAATTAAGGTGTATATATAATTTGACATATTGAAAAAACTAGACACACTTATCTATTTTCCAATGATACTCCCAAAACAATTTATGAGACTTATGATAAAATGTTTTATATTGAAAATATCAATGAAGATATGAACCTTTTTGAAAATAATATCACATGGGAACATTTACCTAAACCCGAAAAAATAACATCAATGGTATAAAGATTGTTTTTCTAAACAACCTGAATACAAATTCAATAGTTTCATGAAATATATCTATATATGTTTCTAAGTGTATAAAAAATATAATTCATAAAATATGATGAATATTTTCCTCTATTTTTATACCTCATACCATTAATATATTTCATTCCAATAAAAAATAATGTAACTATAAATATGATCAAATGGACATATAATCTATAATTTTCAACGGTGTTCATGAATTAGAATTTTATGTGGACAATCCTAAGGTATTTAATCATCATTAATATAGAATAAAGATATGAAAATTGAAATTAAAAATATCTATAATGGTTAATGCTAAACCCATGAGCTTGTAATTCCATGACAAATAAATAGTTAAGAAGTATTAAATATAGAAAATTAGAAGTGAACAATAAATTGTATCTAAATAATACTAATAATTTATCAATAATTATGATTATGTATATTGAGTAGATAATATTTTATTTTAATGATGAAAATTCATGTGATGATTTGTCCACATAAATATAGATGAAATTTGATATTTCCATTTTTATTGAGATGAAAATTCTATTTGTGTTTAAAATTTTATAAAACTAATGGGGAAGTTTTTATCACCCATGTAATGTATTTCAAGGATTTATTGGAAATATTTTTAATGAAATTATCCAAAGGAGTACCTATATCGATTCAATTGTGCCCAAAATTGGGTATCAATGATGAAGGCCTTTTTTATGATAAAAAATTATGAAAATTGATTGGTAGTTTTTTTTATTTTATTACCTTAAGGGTATACATTTTTTATGTTCATGTATTGGTGTTAGATATCAATCCAACCAAATTAAGTCAGAATTTATTTCATACAAGATAACATGAAAGGACATCTTGAATACATCTGATTTTGGACTTCTATATAAAAATGAAAAGATGATTTGAACTTTTTTATAGTAATTTGTTGGTATAGTCATATTAATTAAATAAATGGACACGAGGAAGAGTATTTTTCATTGGTGATAGAGTTATGTCATGGATATCTATGAAAAAATAACATTTTGTATAATTTTTTACCATATATATCTATGTAGATACATCCCATGAACTTATAATGTTTTTTGTATAATGTTTCAACATAATGATGTTAATATTAAAATATAGTATTTTTTGGTTATTGGTTATAATAAATAATGTTCTGTAAATAATTCTAGGAATTTTTGAAACATTCAATATCAGATAAAATACTTATAGAATATAATTTCATAATAGAATAGGTGGATAAATTCATATTAAAAAATAATTTTTTCCTTCCAAGGAACATTTTTCTATGATTCTTTCTAAAACACATTCAACTAATCCTTTTGGGATTATAAGGCTACAAATGGGAGTGAATCTTGTTACAAAAAATTGCTGAGGAATGTTTATATGGTTTTCCTAGATTTGATTCACATTTTTAGTACAAATAGTGAAATATAATATAAATGGGAAGGCCTAATTAATATTAATTATCAAAATCTATATATAGTGTTGTGTGTAGTGAATTTGTTTAACATATTCTTGGAAAAATTCCAATAGTGATTTTTTTTGGATTGTAGTGACAGGTTAATTTCATAATGTATTTGATTTAAAGGTTGAACATTATTTTTTTATAAACTAATTTTTGTCATGAAGACTTAGATTTTATAGATTCATAGCTTACTACATTGATAAAAATGTTACCACCCCTATCAATAACCTTTGACATTATTTTAAAAAAATGGGGGAATGTGGTCATCACTTTTAAAATTCACTGATTAAGAGGCCGAAGATTATATTTTAGAGAAAACATACATGATATGAAACAACAATATAGGACACTGGAAATAAATCTAAAGGGGAAATTTTTGATCTCATAGAAGATGATGTTCAATTTTCTTTCAATACATATGATTGAATATTAATAAATTTTAAATGGATAAAGTTATTTTTTAATAATTTGATATGGGATTAAATTAATTCTAAATGTATTCTATTTTAATATAATAAATAATTATTTCATTCATTATATTTATATGTTTTTAAAAAGGTATGATAATTGAATGTTTATTTTTTTTTGAAATTAAAATAGTACTAGTGTTAATACTATGATATTTAACCTTTCATTGATGGAAAATAGAATATCATATATCATATATATATATATATAATCCAATATTAGTAGAATTAAAAAAATTACTAGGTTATGTAATATTTTCTCTGAGTTCATTATAAATTATATAATATTAACTTAGAGCATAAAAAATATTGATCAGGTGATGCATAAGAATAACACCATTTTAAGAGAGATTATTTTTTGGTCATTTTTTGAATAATATATGATTACATATAATATATAATATGAAATAAATATTACATATGACAAAACCAGATGATATGTAAGAGTAAATTAATGTATTCAATTAATATATGAGATCATTCATAAGGTCATGTAAAAATAAAAGTGTTTTAATATGTGAAATATAATATTAAAACTGATAATTATTTTATAGTCATCATGTATTAAATATCATGATAATTTATATTAATAATGTTTTAATATTTAATGTATTTATTTAATGTAAAACCAAATGGAAAATAATATTAATTTCTATATGATCATGGAAAAATAGAAAATAATATGTCAGAAATAGTGGGGGTTAATTAAAGGAATATTTTATGAAGGATCAATGAATGATAGCAAATTAAAATATATAGATCTAATCATAAAATTAGTCAACATTATTGACTAGTATTCCAATAGTTTTATATTATAATTTAAATATTGATTATAATTGAATGCAATATGGGAATATCATGATTATGTAGCCAAATATAAAATATTAGAGAAATTGGATCATTATTTTGATGATATTTTAGAATAATGTGTAGAAATGTTTTTTTGAATAAAAATAATGGGAGATAACCACATTAGAGTATATCAAAAACAATATTGAGAGATAAATAAGTATATATAAGGAGATAAGATATTGTTTCATATATATTATGGGAACAGTAATATGGAAATAACCACTTAGGATGTATGTGATCATTGATTGTGGGATATAGTGAATCAATTATATTTTTTTACTTCTTTAGAAACATCATTTACCTCCTATTAGTGAGATATGACTCTACTAGATTGAAATTAAATAATTTAAAAACATGTGAAAAAAATTATTTAGAAGGTTTAAAACTCAATAATATTTGCTAGACTATGTCATGGTTAATAAATTATCCAATACCAAAAAAACAAAATAAAACAATATGTTATATGTGACTATAATATTAATGTATTATCCTTAATATTTTAATGAACTATAGTAAATTTATAGTGCATATGATTTTATAAGAATGAGAATATGTAATATTTTTTTGTAACAACATTATGTGCCTTAAAAATGTTCTTCAATATTTTATCATTGTAATTTTTATACATTCTTCACATTTATTTTCATACAAGTGCTTCATATACTACACTATATTTCACAATTGTGGAAATGAACATTCTCCTTGGACATAAATATAAAATATTATGATCTATTCAAATATTATTAAAATATTGTATTGTCATAAATCAATCTATAAAACTCTAGCTAGTTCAATCTAAAGACCGAAATCCCTTCTAATGTGTTATCTTTATAATTGTATTAGCTTATTTTATATCTAATATTATCTAGTATGAATCATAATATATTAATTTTTCAATGATTCATTCTCTAATTCTCTTTAACATTCTTTTCACCTATTTTTCCAAATGATTATACACACTATTTGTCTCATACCAATTGATGGGAAGAATCTATCTGGTACATTCGATATAATAATTTTTCATTATGTCAATTTGATTGAATTTTCTATTATATAATTATTTCCACTATTTCATAAATTCCACACACATTCTTTAGTGTGTCAATCAACTATATATAGGAATTTTTCCTTTATGATTAAAGGGAAACTATCATTCTTTATTAAAAATCCCAATTAAAATTTATAGATCCCTGCTTAGAAACATCCTATCATTTTCTATATTGAATTTATTAGAGGTAAATAAATCCTTAAGAATTCATTCTAACTCAATGAGAATCATGGATAATTACACTACCAAATTTTGGATTCAGAACAATCAGTGTAGTATCATCACATTGGGTATCTCTATAGAATCATCATAAAGACCTTATAACATGTTTAATTTTATACCACACATTAATCTTTAGAAACTTTATAATAACCCTTCATAACATATGACATCATAAAATATTCCTACAAAACATCATATGAAAATTTCATATATATTTCTCTATAAGATACCTATTTCCAATGACTTTTATAAAAAACACTACTTATTTCCATCACAAGCCATCCTTAAATTTATTTACATCATACAAGGAAATTAATCTTATGAATAAAATACTTACATCTGGTCAAGTTGAAATAATATTGACTTTGAGTGTTTATAAATATAAATTTGATTAAAATTATACATAAAAAATCATTCATCCATTCAAGAATTCATTCTGATGGATTCTTATTGATTATGTCTTGATATATCATCTGATTGTCTACATCCCCTTAAATTTCTTCAAAATTTATTTCCCAATTACTTTCCATATAAGTTAGCATCATTACTCTAGTTTAAAAGCATCACAAATGTTGAAAAAAACATCATCAATTTTCATTTACCCTTATATACCATATATATAATATTTTATACTTTTACACAACATGTGAAGCTACCCTTAAACATCTCATGACTTCAGAAAATCATAAAAAAATATTTTTAGAGGGTTGGAACACAAAATCTAATCATCAAATCCTATGATCAGTAGATTCAATAAATTGCCATAGAAAATACTAGAATTAAAATTATCAATAAAATGAATTTACACCCCTTTAAAATATTCTTAGATCATGAGGCCTTTCAATACTCTTGATTCATGGAACATTAATTAAACATGTATTTCCAGATTTATTCGTCGAACACCTAGTATGAGGTATATTTTTATTGTAAAAGGATAAGAATTCAACATAACACTCAATTCAATCATCTCGATCTAGTAACATTCATCTGATGAACACAGTTTAGTAAACATAAGCTAATCATATTTGTTAAATGTAAATGTTTTAATGTTTAATAAAGTGTGGTGATATTTTTATAATAACGCAAAAACATCCCATTTGAGTGAACTATCATAATATATTCCAATCCTAACCACGAACACCATAAACTCTTCCAGCATTTACAACACACAAAAAACCACTGGTATTAAAAATTCCCCCCTTCAACATTTTTTTTGTATTCCATAGAACATAAATAACTGAAAATTTAAAACTTTTTAAATGGGTTATTTATCCAATAAAGTTAATCCAAAATGAAAAATCTAGGTATAAGACAAAAAATATCAATTTAATAAGTATAAAATTTTTTCCATTTGTGGTGACATATGATATTTTTCATACACCTCTTAATAAAATTTTACTCCCACATAGAAAATACAAAAAAAACAACAACTTCTACCTGAAAAAATAACTTTTCCTACACCCACATCAAAAAATTGTAAAAATGGTTGACACATGATAAAAATATGACACCCCTTTTAATAAATACCCCTAAATACATTTTTACATTAATATGGTTAGGAACATACTAATGCATTGATTTTTGTATCACTTTTTCCCATTGAAAACACTATCCAAATACAATATGAGAGGGGTTGAAAAAAATATATACCTTTTACATGAATATTATGTGGTTGTACACCCATAATCGACCATATATTATGAGCTACGTCCTTAAAAAATATTTTGGATATCATATTAAAAACATACTAAATGTTAGGAAAAAACTCTATATTTTTTTTACCTTCTCTTTGATGAAGTGATAGTTGATATCATTGTGATTGGAATGAGAATGTTGAACTGGATTATACGAAAAATTTATAACACATATAATATCAAAACATAATATATGAGGAAAAATCCCAACCAAAAAACATCTACATGTTTCATCAACCACATAATTTATGATTCATCCAATGCTGTAGCTACATGCTCAGTTTCTACACTGATGATAATTTTACTTCTTTGTATATTATTTGAAACCTTTTTCTCCCAAAAATAGATTTCCTACATATGTTTATCTTATATCATTCACAGTACATACCCAATCAACATATGTGTAACTAAATAGAACAATCATTACAAAGCTATTATGTTTTATTTAAAATATTTTTGTGATATTTATATATCTGATAATTGATTTTTTCTTCTATGAGATGTGATTATTTTCGGTAACATTGATAACTAGAACATAGTGTAATAATTTACAGAATATTATTTCTTAATGCTTCTAGAAACACAAACCATGTAAAAAACATTCTAATATTTTTAGAATTAACATTTCTCGATTTGTAGAATTAATATTATTACAATGTATATATTTTGGAAACTTAGTACCCGTGGATATATGTGTCGAAAATGTCCTGGATATTTATTTCAAAACAACTTTAGAAGATCCTTAGCATACTTATCATGAGATATGAAAATTTTATTTTATCTTTCCTTATATTTTTATGCCATGAAAATATTTCATTTCTCATAGCATGAAAATTTTAAATAACTCTTTCATCACCATAGAAAACTATTAACATTTTCATTATCATTTCCTATAAAAATGATATCATAAATATAAAAATTTTCAATGAGGGAAACCTCATGCTTCTTTTTTTTATATTTGTTATTTCTGAATAATTATTTATTGAGGTTTATGTTCGTTAGTAATGTATCTAACCTATAATATCAATCTCTCATATTTTTATTCATCCCATAATAGAAATATTTAACTTGAACATGTTTATTATATCATTACAAACTATGATACTTAATGGTTTTTCAAAGTAAAAAACTTCATTGATCACTTCATTAAGAAAATATGAAATGAAATCCATTTAGAAAATATTATAAGTCTTTTTTAGGTGCTATAATTAATCATTATGATAATTTTTAATCAATCAAAATGTGTAAAGGTCTAATCATGGTAAATTCCATCATTTTGAGAGTATCCATTACATAAATATAGTTCATTGTTTCTTATTACTTCACATTTTACATTAAATTCTTTTTTAAATACACATTTCTAACAAATAATATTATTTCTTTTAGATTATGTTCCCATGTACCATTCTTCTAAGTCTGATCGAGATCTTCATTCATAGCATCAATCTACACATAATGCCCTAATTCTTCATCAATATATGTTATTTGTGCCTACGAATATAATGAGGTATGGGAAAATAACCTTGATGTTCTTATAGTTTAATACCATTTTCATTAATATCCAATGATATTATATAATTACACTTTTTTCTCATCCTAGAATGGTAATAAAATATTTTTTCATAATTATTTGAAATAAAAAATTCAGAATCTTCATATCGAGCATCCTCTAAATTATTACTATAATTACGAACCCTATCACACTGTTGAACTTTAACCACTTCATAATCACTACCTATCATCTCTACAATTGAAATTAATGATTCCTTATTAGTATTTTCAAATATATTCACATCTACAAAGTCAATAATCCCTTTTATCACTTTATTATAATACATATACCCTATAATATTAAGATAATATTTATGAATGACTTCATAAACACCTCTCTGGTAAAACATCATTATATTTTCACCATTGATTTTAATAATACAAGGACTTCCAACCACAATAAAGTATTTTTGAGGCCAAGTTTCATTGAATTATATCTCAGATGAATTTATATCTAATTTTGGGATGTAAAAAAATCAATTCTGAATATGTACATTCCCTCCAAAACATTTTCTCCAAAAAAATTGAGAAGTGTCATACTCAATTTACAATATTTGTGCCATCTCAACCAAACATCAATTTCATCTTTTATCAACAAAAACTGCTATGGTGTTTTTGGTGAACTAAAATCTTGATGAATTCCATGATTCTAAATATAATATCTAGACATATTATTTGCCTATTTTCCACATTTGTTTCTTAAAGTATTCTCAATAGAATATCCAAACTGATTTTCTACACTTCTCCTTAAACAATGGATCATTATATGGACCTCTAATTAATGATTCAATAACCAAATACATGTAATGATAAATCCATTAAAAAGGTAGTTATATCAATTTTATATTTCATTGTAATGGGGAAAAAAAATTAGAGTGTATCAATTTAAAGAGATAATTTGAGTTTATCTTATCTTTCTTAGGTGTTGAGTTTGAAATTATCACCTTCTATAATACTAAAAAATGATAATATATTCTTGTAGTTGTTAAAATAAAAACGTGGATACTTTCTCTATTTTTTAGATTTCTCATGAACCTATAAAATTCCATTGCAAGCCTTTTATTCCATAAATACTTTTTCCCATCATCCTCATATAGCATGAACTCTATACATTCCCAACAATAAAAAATCATACCTTCACTAATTTTACACTTTTAAAAATAATCCAATATTGAATTCATTCAATATAAAAACCATATATTTTATATAAAATTACATTCCTAAATAATTATTACAAAATTAAAATATATTATGTTTTATCCTATCTACAAAAAAGTCTCTTTGGGATTTTATCTTTTCATCACCAATGATAGTAGATCTAAAGCATTTGATTCTTAGTGACTCATAATTATTACATATCACTATAACCTATTTATAATATAATAAAAATTTTAAAAAAATCTAAAAATCTATCATTTATTAATAAAAACTACTATACAATATCTAACATAATTTACTTCTAAAACACTGTGAAAATTTTAAACAAATAAGGACTTTTTAATTACCATTTTCTTCCATCTACCGTGCCTTTTATGATTTTTTCTATAAAATTATTTACAATGGTATCATGATAATACCTATTTTCTGAATATATATAGTATTATCAAAAAATTTATAGATATTTTCTATGGTTTTGAAATTTATATTCAATATTCAAAATCACTTTCTTAGGTTGTCTTCTTTATGCGGGTTGGATCCCTCTAAAAATATGCCTCATGTTTCTCCTAGATTCATTATAGAATTAATATTTATAAAAAACCATCTCATCTATATTCATAAATCATCTAGAGCACTATTAGAAACCAAATAAATTACATATAAATTTTAACATAGATACAATATGGATTTGTATACCTATTTTACATCAACTTTCTTTTATTCCACTTTTGAACCTTGTTGTGTACCAATTTTTTGGTTATCTCTAATAGTTTTATTCATTATAATTGTATTATTTTCAAACATAACCAAATAACTAATATCATAAAAATTTATCTCAAACATTTAAATTATATATACATCAGTTTTTTCAATTCCTTTTGGTATAACTACATATATATTCATCAGAACATTTTTTTCTTCTACACATTTTCAACATTCTTATTAATCATGGAGGATAAATTTGTTTTTATCCATCTAATATATATTCATCTTATATATTTTCCGAACTTATGTACCTTTTATTTGGAGTTTATTAATATATATTTTAGTATGAACAATTTTTTTGAACAAGATCCAAATATTTCCCCTTCAAATTTATCATTCCATGATGACTGATATTAAGGTTTTTTAAAGAAAAATCAGCATATCATTAATTTTTTTAAAAATGGATTGGTTTTCATAAATTTTTTAATATTTTTGGTTTAATGTTTTTATTTCATCAAATTATCATACATTATCATGTATAATATTCATTGAGTGATGTTCATTCACCTATCTCTTTACTAAAAACACCAACAATGTCTCCTCTTCTTCTTTATCAGATCTACTTCTTTAATAAATTGTTAGATTTTAATAGATCCATTTTTCAATGCAGTGTTTTTTATCTCCTTCATCACTTTAGTTTTTTTCTTCTTCATTACCTTCAATATCTTCCTTTTTATTATAAAAATTATATTTTTTATTTAGTGAGATTTTTATCGTTTTCCTCCGAATATGACAAAGATTTATATACAATCATCATGATGGATTTTGTTGAATTTATATCACATTAAACACCATCATTATATTCCTTATGTCTAGTAGAATATTTTGAAAAAAAACCAATAGATTCAGAGAAAATAACATTAGAAGTGATACTCTTTTATATGTACATGTTCTACTTTTCATATTTTTGGAAAACAATGATAAAATTTCAAAAAATTTGTGAATAATCAGGCCTTCAATAAGAAATTCATTGGCTACTTAATCACTCGTAACATTCATATATTTTCTTTTCATTACCAATGTAATAGATATTCTAGGATCATATTTCTACTTCATTAAAATGGAATTTTCTCTTCTCATTTCGTAACTAAAGAGAGTGTAGTATTGATAATCTAGGGAATGTGAATTAGGATCTGTAACTTCAAAGGATAAAACATTGGAATAATTTTTTTGAATATTTCATATGATAATTTAAGTAATGTACTTATCATTCTCTATATCACTATGATATCTTATAGTGCATAAAATTTCATTCACCCTTGTAATGAATTCACTAATATATTAGTTATCACCCATATTTATGTATTTTTATTTCATTATCCATATTTGAAACATAACATTCATATTATATTTATATATTTTCTTAAACATATTCAACATTATTTTATCCATTGATGTTAATTTATCTTTAATAAACTCTCTTTAAAAGAGTATAAAATGTATAACATTTATGGAATGTATATTATTATCAATTTATTTTTTCTGCACTTATCAATGGAACACCATCAGAAAAAGGATGGAAACTTCTATATCAACTTCAATAAAATTATAACAAATGGAAATAATATAAGTTAAAATTATATATTTCTAGATATGATTTTTATTCCCATCAGAAATAGGAATCCCCTAAATGTTCATAGAGATGAGAACATTCATGGAAGCTTCACTTTTCTTCAAACATCTGCAAATATTCAATGGAGGAGGCTGTTAATTTGATACAACCTTAAAGGACAAAATATGGATATGTGTGATCACAAAGGCGATGATGGTTAAATTAGTGTTCGTATGTATTTATGTTTTATTTCTTAAGAAATAACCTTCTTGTATTATTTTTGAGATATGAATATTCCAGAATGAATGTAAACAACCACAACAACATGAACAAAAGTATATATATGTTACACAACTGAATAAGAGTATCTTTCACATAAAATGGTTTGAAAATAATATAATACCACACAAATTAGTAGACCACAATCATATTTATATGGATACATAAATCATGGAGTATCCTTACAAATTCAAAGAATATTATTAAATGGATAATTCAGGTGAACCTCACATAGATAAAATATGTAACATTGTTTTGGAAACAAAAATATTAACTTCCACCAACATTATTCAATATGTTACCATTATCCTTGTTATACTTTTTTCACATTTTATTTTCATGAAATAACTTATTCTTCTTTATTTTCATAATCTACAATAGTTAATTACTTTATCATGGGACTTATATATAAAAAATATCAATCTTATCAGTTTTTCATATATTTTTGTTTGTTAGGTCTCCCATCTAGTATCATTCATATGGAACCTTCTGATTAGTGTGACCCTTACCGAAAATTTTCTCTGAAATCACCTTATCATATTGTCAATTTGATATCCCCTGATTTTAATCTTTATCACAAATAATTTTATTGGAAACTCTTATACTACTAAATGTATTTATTTTAGCATGTTCATAAAATTTTTTCAACATTGCATCTGTTTAATAAAAATTTATAAGATATATCCATTCATTATTTTTCAGACAGTTACTTCTTTGTAATATATGTCAGATTGAATTTTTAATTCTGAAGGGATTATCCCTGATTTCATAAATTACACTCACATTCCTTAGTGTATCAACATCATTTATAGAGGAATGATTTATATTATTTATTATATAATTTAATGGACATTATTAATATATTTGGTTTAATATTTTCATCTCCCCACTCTGAAACATCCATCAATTGACTTCATTAAATATTTTAGTGTGAAAAAACTATTTCAATGTTTCATCAAAATATGTGGGAATCATATATCATTACACAATGATATATTAAATTTTTAATTATCATCATAGAATCACCACATTTTTTATTTTTAAAAATTTATTTATTTGACCCTCGAACTAGTATAAAATTATAATACTCATTTATCCAATAAAACATCATTGAAACAAATCTAATAGATGATACTATGTCAAATGTTTTTTACATGTTCATATAAATATTAATGGAATAATTCTCTAGACATAGTCTGTGTTTGATGAATTATATCTATAATCTTCATTAATTTACCTGGCATGATAATATCTGACTAACGAAATTCATACAGAAACATTCATCAAATGACTTAGATACATTCATCCAATAATCCTAGAATAATATTTACTTTTAAATTTCATACATTTAATATATTTTTTAAAAAAAATAATTCAAAAAAACATTAATCGTTCAAGTGAACATTGATGGATAAAATTGTAACAATACATCTTATTGTATTTGTATAATTGATCGTAATTATAATTAATTTATAAGCATATCCCCTATAATATTTAGAAACTATACAATTATTGATAATCATTACAAATTTCATGAAAAACATCATATCACAACATTTACCCTTATCCATCATATAAAAAATATGTTATAACCTTACATAGTATGATAATGTACACTTACATAGATCATAACATAAAACACCCAAATTAATATATTATTATAAACATATAACATGAACTCTATGTTTATAAACATCCAACTAATATATTTTATATGGATAACGTCCTAAGAGACTCATAGTATAAACCTTTTACATATAAATCATTTTCTACCCCTTTGAACATGAATGGAATCAAGTGGTATTCTAGTACTAATTATGTTATAATCATTAAAAATAGTTAATGTTCATCATATTTTTTCATCAAACACACTATATGATATAAATTACAATCACAAAAGAATAAGTGAGTAACATAACACATGGGCTGATCATCTAACCCTATTGACCAATATAAAATGAACTCTACCCAATAAAATATGTATGGCCATTTTCTTCTATTATCCCATAGTGAAAATCATTATATATTGAGGTAATTTATATAAGAAAAAAAATATCCAATTTCATAAAATTGTCTTCTTCCATACCATGTATAAAAAACAACTTCTTTATATCATCCAACTTCTAAAAAATAATTCAAAACCTACAAGTCTCAACATATATCTGTTTGTTCTATTGGAGAATAATTTTTTACTTATCGATCTTTCATCATGAATTTATTTAAAAAATTTTACTATAAAAATATTGTTCATTTTTTGAACTGGATTGATATAGTGTTTCTGTAAAGACCCTGACCTTCGGGTCCCAAAGTCCGTTGTTACATTATTACATTGTCATATGTTATGATGAATTACTTCTGAAAATAATTTAATAGTTTCATTGTCTTATTAAACTAGATAAATTCATAATTTTCACATTATATTTGATAACATAAAATAGAACATTTTTTTTATTTAATAAACCATTATTCCCATTTGAATATAACTACATATCAATAATAAATCACTTCATGATATCCTCGAGAAAGGAAACATAAGAAAGGGGTGTGATCTAATGCTCTATAAGGGTATGTGTACATCAAACGATATTAAGAATAAATCATGAATAATCGATATGGAAATGTAAATTACTGAATCACAAGAAATTTAATCAGTTACATTAACATTAAGAATATTATGGATGGAATAAATGATTATTAAATGGTTCAATATACTAGATCACATGATCTTCAAAATTATACATTATTATTCTATCTAATAATATAATAACATTTATATCAATAAATAATATCATAATGCGGGAATTCATAATGTATGAAATCATAACCTTGCATTCAAGGCCTTGATACAAGACTTCTTACATTAATCTGTAGGGTCTCATAAGAAACCCAGTCTTGATTGTCTCATGAAACCTACTAATAAAATATTGTGATATATCATGATTTTTATATCTCTTACTATGTCATATGCATCCTCATATGAAACGGTTGGAACATTATCAAGAAGAATATTTGGATCGAAAAATATAAATTTTACATTTAATTACTGTCCCTAATCAATAAACATAATCATAAACAATTCACAGTATATGTATTATGGTATCAAAATAGTATATCAATTAAAACTAATCATAAAAAATCCATGGAAAAATAAGGATGATATCTTTAAAAAAATATCTATTTATCATAATGTAAATTGAAGTGTATTCCATTTTATAAATTAGAATAAAATGAAAATTCCATTATAACAATATTGATTGAAATATCAATTCCACATTGAAAATATTTTTTGAAAAATAAAAATTTCTATAATTTTAGGAAAACACATAATTTAAAAATATTGTTTAATTATTTTAAGGGAATCTTTAAAATTACTATGATGAGTAATTTTTTAAATGTCTTATGAGAAAAAAAATTCTTTTCAAATTTGATTAATGTTGATAAAAAGTACTTCATTCCAAAAAATTAGAAGAATTTTATTTAAAAGAAATGTAAAATTTATTAATTTATAAAAATTTATTGAATAAATAATTAGGATATTGTTAGACACATTTTTAATTTTTTTGAACACATAGATATTTTAGAAGAATATTTTTCAACCAAAGAGATAAATAAAGTAGGTTTTTATTTAAAATAGTTCATTGGTTTATAATTTATTAAGGAGAATAAATTGTGAATAAAAGATTTATTCTAAAAAATTAACAACTGGATAAGAAAATTAATCTGTTTATTGGAATATAGTTCATAATATTTCATCATCAGAAACATAATAATGGAATTTTTTGATAAACAATGAGATCATTACATAATTCTTTTAAATTTTGTATGATCTGAATCATATTCCCTGTGAAATTACTTACATCAAATTAAACAATAAATTCCATGAATATAAATGACATCCTGACATAATATCTCAAATGGGGTGTATATAGACCACCTAAAAGACCATAAGGGTGAATATGGAATTTCTATCACAGAAGGAAAAGTGAGATGAGAAACTATTACCATTTCTATTACAAATATGTGAGAATCAATAAAAAATATATTATGTTTAAAAAATATTAATTCCACATAAAAATGGGAAATTCATAATAAATAAATCATCATTTGTTGTAAAAATATTCTTATTCTATAAAATTCAATGATCATGTTATATAACCCAATAAAATGATTATGTTATCAAATTCCTTACCACATTGAAATTTTATAGGTAAATTCCCTTAGATTAAAAAAATAAAATTGAATGCTAAATTACCTAATTTATGAAGGATTAAAAATATTACTTGTAAAATGGTTTTATATAAACCATATAAAATAAATAATGTGTATATGATTAAAATATTCCTCAATTAATTGAAATTAAGACGATGTCCATTACCTCTGGTTTGACTCCCTTTATACATGTATGTTCTTAATTCATAATAAATAAATATTTATTATAAATATAATTAATGAAAATAATAATATATTAAATACCATATATTCTTTTCTTATATTCTTTTGTGACCCATTTATTAATAATTATTTATTAAAATTATTGTTTCAGGTGATAATTGTTTTTTTTTCATGTATGTTTGGTTCTTGTATTTGCAGTAATTTTTACTATGATCATGGATCCATAATATATTAAATGTATTCCATGATATAATTATCATCAATATTCATTATATATTTTTATATATTAATCAATAAAATTTAAATGTAAAAAACAATTTACACCATTCATCAAAATGGTAGGTCAAATTTTAATTTAGATATAGATTACATTTTCTCAATGGATAGACAAAAAGGAAAATTAAATATAAATACACATTTATAGAACAATTATTATTTTTTATATATAATCTATATTAATCAAATTCATCCTTATTACCATTCATGTAATTATAAAATTAAAAAAAATTTAAATTACAACATGTATGTGGGAGTGCAGACACTCGTATGGGGGATTTTATTATTTACCAACAGATTGATAGGTAAGGAGATAGATGTGATAATATTTTTGTTGAAGTATAGTTTGTCCATAAATATAACAAATACTGATTAAATTTAAACTTAATACCATCCATTTACATCATAAGTGAAAAAATATTCGCATCACTTCGTGAGTTGGTAGTACATCGTACTCACAAACAATTATATTAAATCCCCCCTGATATGGTGTGTAAGAAGTTATATGTGATTTCATAAATATAGAAGTATAATAATGTCATATATATTTTCATGAACTATCATCTACACCCTCGTACAATGATAACATAGTCTGAACTCACATATCCTGAAGGGAATTACTATTACCCATAGGTTTTTCACTAGCACCTGAAATCATAAAAGAACAAAGATGGAACAGTTTTTCCCAAAAATAGTAGAATATAAAAATTTAAAAGAAATTATATAAAAAATACTAATGGAGAATGTACATATATCAAATAGTTAAATTATGATTAAAGAAGATAGATAAACAACGTAATGGAAACCACAACCCAAACGTCCATCTACTAATTATCAACTGTCTTAATACGTTATTTAACAAGTCAACCTCATATCCACAAATCAATATCATTAATTTATAGTAAACATGATCAATAATGTCGACCACTTATATGTATTAGTTTTTTTTTAATTTAGACTTGGAATAAAGAAATATATTAATTAGTGATGGAAATGATAGTGTGTGAGATATGAGGACGAGTAGGGTCTCAACAAGTTTTCAATAGTAGATGGAATAACAAAAAACTAATCCATAATTCAATTTTAAAAAAAAATCATAAATAGAATATTGTAACATTTTCATACTTAAAACAAATAATTTATTAATTTAAATTGATAGAAAACATTTAAAACAGATTTTAAATAAACATTTTATATAAAATCATTTATAAAAATCATTTGGCATGAGTAAAATAGTTATATAATCAATGTTATAAATAATTAAAACATATATAACAATACCCATTGTTATCTACCTTATATTATGTTAGTTTCTAGATATATTATTAACACACCTCTCAAATTAGATATCACATCTCAATATGTGTAAACTGGCCCATTAGGCATAGGATGAATATGACTCCTCAACATCCAATCGACGATAGTAATCGTCGAACTATATATTTATTAGATTTTTCAATTAAAATAAATTTTATAGTGTCAAAGATCATATTATTCCTGTCCCAAATATCTTCTTAACTTCCTATGATCACATGCGCTCAAATAATTAATAAAAATTGGAATATTTTCTAATTTAAAATCAAATCATCTAATTTCAAATCAAATTATCATTTTCAATTCAACTGACTAATATTCAGTTTCAAAATGTGAATTCAATTTCCAAACATAAACATTGGTTTATAATCATTTCATGTATTTCTCAATTAAAAACAATCATATGGTTTCATCAATTACTTTTAATCCATATTTTTATCATAATTATCAAATAAATTTATTAATTCCATAATTTTTTGAAAATTCGCCTCACAATTCCAATTCCATGGTAATTGGGGGTTTTTTTCAAATTCATTACCATTTAAAATTAACATTTCAAATGATATAAAATTGGGGTTTCATAAATCAATTAAAATAAATTTCAATAAAATAAATAAATTCAAGGATTTAATTACCAGTATTGCCTCAAATGGAACCGGCCACATTTTAATCACAAAAAAACAAATGATCAAAAAATTAAACAAGATTCCCTATGGTGATCAAAGGTGAATAAATTCTAAAAATAGGAATTATAAAAATTATTTAACAACAAAAGTATTAAATCCATCAAAACATAGTTTAAATCCATTAAAAATTGAATGACCTAATGATCTATATGGAAGAGGATAATGAATATTGGAAGAATATATATGATAGGAGATCTACTTACTTGGTGGTGATAAATCTAAATTAACATGTCTATTATCCACCATAGAACTTGTTTGAAGGAAAAAATATATCCTATGTAGATCCTTAAAAATAATAAAGTTTGAGTTAGGGTCGAATTGGGTAGATTATAATAATAAATGGGGGGTTCAGTATTTAAAAATTAATTTTCATAACATTAAAATTTCATTTCCATGGTTAGATGGAGGGGGTGAACGTTTATGGTAAATGATGGACCAGGTTTTCACCACTACAAATTGTTGAACACATATTCCCCTTTTTTGGAACATAGTTTTGAAAACCCTGTGCTAACCATACATTTCCCCACGTCTAGGGGGTTCAATATACTAGATCACATGATCTTCAAAATTATATATTTTTATTCTATCTAATAAAATAATAACATTTATATCAATAAATAATATCATAATGTAGGAATTCATAATGTATGAAATCATAACCTTGCATTCAAGGCCTTGATACAAGACTTCTTACATTAATGTGCAGGGTCTCATAAGAAACCCAGTCATGATTGTCTCATGACGCCTACTAATGAAATATTGTGATATATCAAGATTTTTATATCTCTTACTATGTCATATACATCCTCATATGAGACAGTTGGAACATTATCAAGAAGAATATTTGGATCGAAAAATAAAAATTTTACATTTTATTACTGTCCCTAATCAATAAACATAATCATAAACAATTCACAGTATATGTATAATGGTATCAAAATAGTATATCAATTAAAACTAATCATAAAAAATCCATCGAAAAATAAGGATGATATCTTTAAAAAATAGCTATTTATCATAATGTAAATTGAAGTTTATTCCATTTTATAAATTAGAATAAAATGAAAATTCCATTCTAGAAATATTGATTGAAATATCAATTCCATATTGAAAATATGATTTGAAAAATAAAAATTTCTAAAATGTTAGGAAAACACCTAATTTAAAATTTTTGTTTAATTATTTTAAGGGAATCATTAAAATTACTATGATGGGTAATTTTTTAAATGTCTTCTGAGAAAAAAAATTCTTTTCAAATTTGATTAAAGTTGATAAAAAGTACTTCATTCCAAAAAATTAGAAGAAGTTTATTTAAAAGAAATGTAAAATTTATTAATTTAAAAAAATTTATTGAATAAATAATTAGGATATTGTTAGACACATTTTTAATTTTTTTGAACACATAGATATTTACGAAGAATATTTTTCAACCAAAGAGATAAATAAAGTAGGTTTTTATTTAAAATAGTTCATTGGTTTATATTTTATTAAGGAGAATAAATTTTGAATAAGATATTTATTCTAAAAAATTATCAACTGGATAAGAAAATTAATGTGTTTATTGGAATATAGTTCATAATATTTCATCATCAGAAACATAATAATGGAATTTTTTGATAAACAATGAGATCATTACATAAGTCTTTTAAATTTTGTATGATCTGAATCATATTCCCTGTGAAATTACTTACATCAAATTAAACAATAAATTCCATGAATATAAATGAAATCCTGACATAATATCTCAAATGGGGTGTATATAGACCACCTAAATGACCATAAGGGTGAATATGGAATTTCTATCAGAGAAGGAAAAGTGAGATGAGAAACTATTAACATTTTTATTACACATATGTGAGAATCAATAAAAAATAGATTATGTTTAGAAAATTTTAATTCCACATAAAAATGGTAAATTCATAAAAAACTAATCATCATTTGTTGCAAAAATATTCTTATACTATAAAATTCAATGATCATGTTATATAACCCAATAAAATGATTATGTTATCAAATTCCTTACCACATTTAAATTTTATAGGCAAATTCCCTTAGATTAAATAAATAAAATTGAATCCTAAATTACCTAATTTATGAAGGATTCAAAATATTACTTGTTAAATGGTTTTATATACACCATATAAAATAAATTATGTGTATATGATTAAAATATTCCTTAATTAATTGAAATTAAGACGATGTCCATTGCCTCCGGTCTGACTCCCTTTTACATGTATGTTCTTACATTGTAATAAATAAATATTTATTATAAATTTAATTCATGAAAATAATCATATATTAAATACCATATATACTTTTCCTATAATCTTTTGTGACCCATTTATTAACAATTATTTATTAAAATTATTGTTTCAGGTGATAATTGTTTTTTTCATGTATGTTTGGTTCTTGTATTTGTAGTAATTTTTATTATGATCATGGATCCATAATATATTAAATGTATTCCATGATATAAATATCATCAATATTCATTATATATATTTATATATTAATCAATAAAATTTAAATGTAAAAAACAATTTACACCATTCATCAAAATGGTAGGTCAAATGTAAATTTAGATATAGATTCTATTTTCTCAATGGATATACAAAAAGGAAAATTAAATATAAATACAAATTTATAAAACAATTATCATTTTTTATATAGAATCTATTTTAATCAAATTCATCCTTATTATCATTCATGTAATTATAAAATTAAAACAATTTTAAATTACAACATGTATGTGGCAGTGCAGACACTCGTATGGGGGATTTTATTATTTTCCAACAGATTTAAAGGTAAGGAGATAGATGTGATAATATTTTTTTTGAAGTATAGTTAGTCCATAAATATCAAAAATACTGATTAAATTTAAAATTAATACCATCCATTTACATAATAAGTGAAAAACGATTCGCATCACTTCGTGAGTTGGTAGTACATCTTACACACATACAATTATATTAAATCCCCCATGATATGGTGTGTAAGAAGTTATATGTGATTTCATAAATATATAAGTATAATAATTTCATATATATTTTCATGAACTATCATCTACACCCAGATACACTGATAACTTTTTCTGATCTCACATAGCCTGAAGGGAATTACCATTACCCATAGGTTTTTCACTAGCACTGGAAATCATAAAAGAACAAAGATGGAACAGTTTTTCCAAAAAATAGTAGAATATAAAAATTTAAAAGAAATTATATAAAAAATACTAATGGAGAAAGTACATATATCAAATAGTTAAAGTATGATTAAAGAAGATAGATAAACAACATAATGGAAACCACAACCCAAACATCCATCAACCAATTATCATCTGTCTTAATACATTATTTAACAAGTCAACCTCATATCCACAAATCAATATCATTAATTTATAGTAAAATGGATCAATAATATCCTCCAATTATATGTATTAGTTTTTTTTAATTTATACTTGGAATAAGGAAGTATATAAATTAGTGATGTAAATGTTAGTGTGTGAGATATAAAGACTAGTAGGGTCTCAACAAGTTTTCAATAATAGATGGAATAACAACAAACTAATCCAAAATTCAATTTAAATAAAATCATAAATAGAATATTGTTACATTTTCATACTTAAAACAAAAAATTTATTAATTTATAGTGATAGAAAATATTTAAAACATATATTAAAAAAACATTTTATATAAAATCATTTATAAAAATCATCTGGCATGAGTAAAATAGTTATATAATAAATGTTATATATAATTAAAACATATATAACAATACCCATTGTTATCTACCCTATATTATGTTAGTTTATAGATATATTATGATCACACCTCTCAAATTAGATATCACATCTCAAAATGTGTAAACTGGCCTGTTAGGCATAGGATGAATATGACTCTTCAACTTCCAATCGACGATAGTAATGGTCGAACTATATTTTTATTAGATTTTTCATCTTAAATAAATTTCATAGGGTCAAAGATCCTAGTATTCTTATCCCAAATAACTTCTTATCTTCCTATGATCACATGCGCTCAAATAATTAATAAAAATTGGAAAATTATCTAATTTAAAATCAAATCATCTAATTTCAAATAAAATTATCATTTTCAATTCAACTGACCAATATTCAGTTTCAAAATGGGAATTCAATTTCCAAACAGAAACATTGGTTTATAATCATTTCATGTATTTCTAAATGAAAAAAAATCATATGGTTTCATCAATTACTTTTAATCCATATTTTTATAATAATTCGCAAATAAATTTATCAATTCCATAATTTTTTGAAAATTCACCTCACAATTCCAATTCCATGGTAATTGGGGTTTTTTTAAAAATCATTACCATTTAAAATTAACATTTCAAATGATATAAAATTGGGGGTTCATAAATCAATTAAAATAAATTTCATAAAAATTAAGAAATTCAAGGATTCAATTACCAGGATTGCCTCAAATGGAACCGACCACATTTTAATCACAAAAAAACAAATGATAAAAAAATTAAACAAGATTCCCTATGGTGATAAAAGGTGAATAAAATCTCAAAATAGGAATTATAAAAATTAGTTAACAACAAAAGTATTAAATCCATCAAAACATAGTTTAAATCCATTAATAATCCAATGACCTAATGATCTATATGGAAGAGGATAATGAATATTGGAAGAATATATATGATAGGAGCTCTACTTACTTGGTGGTGATAAATCTAAATTAACATGTCTATTATCCAACATAGAACTTTTTTGAAGGAAAAAAATATCTTGTGTATATCCTTAAAAATAATAATGTTTAAGTTTGGGTCGAATGGGGTAGATTATAATAATAAATGGGGGGTTCAGTATTTAAAAATTAATTTTCATAACATTAAAATTTCATGATCATGGTTAGATGGATGGGGTGAACGTTTATGGTAAATGATGGACTAGGTTTTCACCACTACAGATTGTTGAACACATATTCCCCTTTTTTGGAACATAGTTTTGAAAACCCTCTGATGACCATACATTTCCCCATGTCTAGGGTGTTCATGGATTTGGAAAACTATTCAAAAAATGTGGACATCCC
This sequence comes from Viscum album, assembly GCA_963277665.1. Lineage (NCBI taxonomy): Eukaryota > Viridiplantae > Streptophyta > Magnoliopsida > Santalales > Viscaceae > Viscum > Viscum album. Next base: position 2,112,388,801 of record OY728120.1, read on the forward strand.
AAACAGCCTCCAAAATTTCCAAAAATCTCTTCAAAAATCCACAAAACAGGACCGACAAACAAAGGATCAAAAAAATGGTAATGGAGTACCTAAAAAAGGTAGGATGAAGTTACAACCTCCCTACCATAAAAAAGAATTCCAATGAAAAGGTGTCAAGAATCTTCCATATCAAAGAGATATCACCACTTCCCACGCACTAGTGTGTCATGGTCCAATGTAACATGAGAATCATAACCATGTTACCATAACTAATGTTCCAAAGATATTGTACGCCAATAAAGTAACCTTTTATCTGAATCGTCAATCCTAACATGGTGCTTATACATGGATAAATTAGGCTCGACAACATGATTCTCCAAAGTGAATATATATGATAGTGTCGAAGGATACATCCAATGCTATAAGACATAGAACATGTTATGTATCAATGTAAAATGTGGTGAAATTGATAATTTATAAGACACATTTCAAATATTCCGAATAAAATAAAAACATACCATAAAATAAGGATCAACCATTACGTTACACCCTTTATATCTATGAACAAAATTGGGTAAAACACTTAATAACCCCTGGTAACTAATTGAGAACATCAATTTTCACTTATGTCATGCATCATAAAATTTATACCATCTATATGTTGTCAAAATAATCTGATATTTCAATAGAATCTTAACCATCAAAACTTGGACCATGCTTGGTCCAACTATATAACATTCACAAATCTCAAACCAAAACAAAAGATATTTAAATATATGTCCATAGAATAAATCATATGGAGTCAATAAAATCGAACTAGTAAATATTTCTATAAGAAAACTGGACTGTTACAAAATGTATATCCTATGATCCACCAAAATAAAGGATTCAGGGACTAATCATGCCATTATTAATCAACACATCTCATTCTATTTGGACATTTTTATATGGATGATATGATGTACTCAAGATATCCTAATATCCCATAATATCATAGAGTCTTCCCCAAAAAAATACATGAATTGGGGATATCTAATTTAGAATATAACATATATAACACCATTATACCTGACAAATTCATGTATGTATAGGCTTCCCACAATCATAAACATTGGTTTTATCATGGATGGGTATATTGTGAGTTGATTTTGTTAGCTAATTTATGACAACCCATATCGAGTTCTTATTCTAATGGGTAGGAGAAAAACATATCCTTAAGTACATTAAAATTTCATCCCACATCCATATTAGCACTGGTAGGGTCTAGAGAGAACATGAAGGTATTTTTTCCCATCCTTGGCCTGTTAGAAAGTATAACATTGTGAAAAAAGGTATTAAAGTACCATCTCATTCCTGGACACAAGAATCATCATCGAATTTCATAGAACATTTTCATTTTACTCAGGTGAACTTCAAACTGAGAACTATAAAAGTTTCCCATCATATGCATTAGCATGGAATAAATCACACCACACTTGTTTTTGAAACATACAATACAATTTCTATTGAACAACCACTCTCTAATGGTCTCCCAAACATAACGAGATTTCATAATGACCACGAATTCAACATCAAGCTACATATATAGATTAATTATCCCATAAAGAGAGGAGGATATCTAAAAACTGGTCTATTCATCTTCAAAATCATTTTCATGGAATCCCAAACGCAATTGTGAAATGAGATCCATTAAATCCCTCTTTTCTAATGATTCATTCACAACCAAAGTTGGTTATTTCATACTAAAAACATCGTAGAAATTATTAAACTTTTCTATGGTATATTAAATGTCTAAATCAAATGAATTTATTTACTATACACAATACATCTAATGAAGATTAAAATATATCTAAGTAAATAAATAACATATTATTTGTGATCAGAATATATGTTAATACATAGTCAAAAATGTTAATTTTATCAGCCTTGAAGGGATTGAATCATAACTACAGTTACAAGATCATGGATTAGATTACAATTCCAAGGTGGACTAATCTAACTAGATCCATTATCAATGATGTGTTCACCCTACATAAGAAAACATCCCAAACCAAAACCAGATGCATCACAGAATAACACATAGCCCTAACTGGAATATAGAAGAGTCAAAATCATCATTGAATTAAGAAAACATTTTAGCACAATGAAATTAATATGACACTTATCATCCCAAAAAAACATCACCCCATCCTTTTTAGGGTGGTAAATGAAGAATCCATAATTGATAAATCCTTGAAAAAATGACTATAATACCCTACTACTCTCAAGAAGCTCTGAATCTCAAATAAATTTCACGTTTTTTCCCATGTCATAACAGCCTCCACCTTCTAACAATCAACAAAGATTTAATGCTCTGAGACCACATGTCCCAATATATTCACATTTGAAATTCAAAAATGGCATAATGTTGGGGATCTCATTAAATTTCTAGCTCCATCCTCAAATGATTCACATGATCTTACTTAGTTTTTTAGTAAACCAGGATTTCATCCACAATGACTATTATAAATGAGTTGATGTACTCATGTAATATCATGTTCATCTAAAGCATCGAAACTGTCGGTGGAATAGTTAGACAAACATTCTAAATATGATACTCATAGTTTTCAAGAAAAATTATAATGGATTTATTTGGTATGTAAAAATCCATTATTCTCAATTGGTGACAGCCATTCAAAAGGTCAATCATCAAGAACAACTTCTACCTTTTAAACTTTTCAAGAGAATCATTTATCTGTTGTAATGATACTTTTTCCCTACCTCAACTCTTTTGGGATTCTAGTAATCAACACATTGGGGAATTACACCATCATTATTCTCAACCAAGAGAATTGGTGCCAAAAATTTAATACACTCAAGAATATAAATCCATTCTCATTAAAATGATCCAAATGAGTCTTCAAATATTCAAGTTTAGCATGTTCTACAAGGTATGAGGACATAAATATTATTTTAGTACAAGATACTAAATAAATAGAAATCTAATTCTCTTTTAATGGTGGAAAACAAGACAAATAAAAAGGTAACCAATTGAGAAACTATATGAAAACTAGGAGAAGATAATAAATAAAATATTCTCTATCCATGTTAAAAAGGTTAAACCAGTAATATGTAACCCAAATCTAGAAAGAAGATCTAGAAATACTCAATCTGAGGATGCATTATCCCTGAATGAAAAAGTATGCCACATAAAGTTCATTAAATGAGACCCACCAATGACATATTCTAATATATACCTAGTGAAATATCATCCAATCCATCTAAGGAGTGGAATCAATGTATTTCATATTTGGGACCATAAAATTCTAGGTATGATTAATATTAGATAGAGAGAAAACACATGCAAGAAACCATAGACCATGACCTCTCTTCATTTGGAGGGGCATATTAATATCCATCACATAAGATAAAAGCTTCAGACAATGTTTTATAAAATCAATAACACTGTTTGATATAAATGAGTGAGATGAACTGATATAAAATATGGAAATCACTAGGGATGAAAATATAGTGATAGTACCTCTCATAGTTTGCAGACACGTATCATCTTCTTTTAGAGACTCTTCCTCTATGTGAAAAACAACATTCTTTATGCTTTTGGATGAAATTTCGTTGTTATTGATGAATATGATTATAGTATGGAACCTGTATGTGATGATGATATCATGAAACTATTTAGTGTATAATATATACAATATAATTTCTAGAAGTGACATGAGTGTTCTTAGGAACTATAAGTCTTGGTTGCCATAGTGAAAAACCATTTCAAATTCCCAACCATGACACACTGAAAGAAAAAAAGGGCCTCTACCGAGAACATTATGAGGTCTAGAAAAATCCTATTATTGATATCCACCATGAGACTCATCACTCATCCTATTTTCATTAATTTAACTCATATAGATCCCACTATGATGAAAGGTAAATCCCATCTACCCTCACATACCATCCAGGTGAAGCTAATCCATTAACTCTATATCCCATACATCAGTTAAAGAATTAAAATTTATCATGAAAACTTAGGATTGAATATCTACATGAAATTACATCTAAAATCATTATTCATTCATCTTCAAATTATTCACAATTTCATGAGAAAATTAGACTAGATTAATAATGTGATTTTTATACTGATTCAATGTTTTATCACATTAATGGAGATTAAGAAACTCCAAATACATTGTTAAAAACAAGGAATATGGGTATAACTAGCAAGTTAATATTATCTTAATGTATTCCCTCTCTAAGAATTACATCATATTATTTATCACCCTTAAATACCGCATATCTTGTTGGGCCCCTTAATCATTAATGTAGAACAATTCCCATTAGTTGAATTTGGAATTTCCAAGAACATAAAAAGCTACTGAATTAATTTCAACCAATCCTATAGCTCTTAATGATCATTATAACCATGGAATATTGGTAGCCTTTTAGAGAATATAATCTTCTACAAGATATCTAGATGCATCTCTTTACGGTTCCATGACCTGATTCTAGACAAAAATCGGTGTTGTTGTCTTTCACATAGCTTGGATAGCACACAATTCTTTCTAAATGATATTTTTAACAAATAGAGGGTTCTCTTGGGATGGTTCATCGAAATATCCCTATTCAAGTTGGTTCAATCATCTTCTTGGTGGAATGATTATACATACACTAAAAAGACAGTAAATACATTAATAAGGATACTCAGATCAACAACTCAAATGTGATTAAAATGTATGATATTTTTAGAGAAATCTAACGTAATTTGGAAAAGAGAAAAAACGGATGAAAATACTCAACAAGACACATTTCCACCACATCCCATACTTTATTAATGCACATTGTGGTATAATAAGGATATGAAATCACTCAAAACTACAACTCAAGTCCCATAAATCTTACCTCTTATATTGTAGGAAAACCTAGTTCACATACTAGCTTCATGGGGAGATGAGAAACTTACAATTTTGATTCAAAATTTTCATAATCCAAACCATATACCTTGGTACCCTGAAACCTAAGCTGGCACTGATATAGCCTTAATATATTTCCCAATCCCAATGGGTTGGAAATAGGAACCTGAATCATAAAATAATAAAGAAGGAATCATTTTCCCACAAAACCATGAAATATAACAAGATACAAGTTGGTATATAATTCTTCCACAAGGATAAATTAATATAAATTGAGAACTAATATATTAATCGAGGATATTTGGAAAATAAAAAAAAAACCACAACCCAAACTACAATCAACAAGTAATACATAGTCTCAAAATCCTATGTAACAAGTGGACCTAAACTCCACCATTCACCATTATTACTCCATTATCCAAAGGATGAAGAACATCAATCACTTCCATGTGGTAGATTTCCATTGCATGGATTATCAATAAGAAAATCTACAAACCTCAAAATATGAAGGTAGGGTGGGAGGTATAAATCCCTATTGGGTGTCCCCATGTCTCCCATAATTGATTCCATAACAATAACCCAATCATGGTATAAATTGAAATAAAATAAGAAATTGAATAATCTATATTTTTCATATATTAAACACAACATGATTTCAATTAAATTGATGGAAAACATTTCAACCATGGATTAAATAAAAATTTTATATAAATTAATTTATATATATCATTTTCATGAGTAAAATAGTTCTGTAATGCATGGAATATATAATCAATTCATTCAAAAAAAGAACTGTGGTCATTAGAAACTCACTAAGGAGTAGAAAATGGAATATCGATAGAAACTATATGATAGTAGATCCAATTTCCTATAGGATATCGATTGAGGTCAATACCCTTTGATCTGCAACGGAGAGTCTTTGGTTGAGATAAAACTGCCTCTTGTGAGCCTTTACAACCATGGAATCAGAGTTATGGTATAATTGGGATATTTATAATCTAAAACATGGTGGTAATGATTTTGAAATTAATATTAAGAACACTAAATACAACATGCACAATTAGTTGGATGAGGGAACACCGTTTGGGGAAACCATTTTCTAGTCATGTCACCCAACTATTAGGGGGCATAATTTACCCTTGGTGTGTGCACAGTTTGTAAATATATGTGCTAACGAGGAAATTCCCCACATTATCAGGTGATTTTTTTTACAACGGGGTAAATGATTTGGGAAAACCAATCAACAATAGTACAATTTCAAAAAAAATTCATAAAATCCTGAAAATAAAATAGAATGTTGACCCAAAAACACAACCTGACATACAATATATCAATGAAAGGTTTAATGAATACCTGAAAGAAGGAAAATTTATGTTAAAAATATTTTATTAATATGATATATAAATCATTATATTCATACATTGAAGGTGATGAATGAAAATGAAGTACATATGTTCATATGATGTAGTCCACCATACACACAATCGAATGTGTTGTTTTCCATTGAAGTGAAGTAGAGATGGATAAAGGTTATTACATTAACATAAGAAATTCTCAGTATATAATAGATATTGGTGTAGTTATATTATCATATTTGAATAATAACTGGAGGAGTTATAGGAATAAATAAAACAGACACACTTTTAAATAATTTTACCTCCTCTTTGTATAACCCCATTTGGATTATACCTAAACCTTCATAAGAGGGTTTTCTAATCCAAAAAAGGACTCCATCATATAGGTATTGAAGTAATTAATAGAATTAGATATTTCATGTACAATAAAAAGGGATCTATATTTGTGAATAATATAGAATAGGGATTACTATTTTAAGTGGGTGAGTGGACACAATTTCAATTTTTTAAAAGAAAAATATATACACACATATTTCATATGAAATGGATATTAAAAAATTATATCCTTATTGGAAAAAAAGTTGATATTAGGTGTAAATATGACTATAAAATAGGATTTTAACAAGGTAATAGGTCAATTTTACACTTATGTTTTTTATTTGACCCAAAAAACACAATTTTCCTGTAACCGTGATAAATAATTTTTAATTCTTATTTATTATTATTCAATACAAATAATTTATTTATTATTATTTTATAATATTTATTATTAAAATTCAAAATATAGTAAAATATTTTTTAATATTATATACAAATGAATTGTGAAATTTATTCTTATATTACTCACGAATACTTGATGAAAAAAAGTTTTATGACTGGAAAATTCTCAAAAGTAAAAAAATATTAAATGTCATAAATAAAAATAAATTTGATTTAAAAATTCTAAAATTATATTATTTTAATATAATTAAAATAATTTTATTATTATGAAAATATGGATCATTTAAATTCATTAATTTTATAATTTGTTTCAAATAAAAACTAGTACTTTTACTATTCATCAAAAATTAATCCCTTCAGAAAATTATAAAAAATTATGTCTAATATATTTTTCACATGCAGATTTCAAAAATCAAGTTAATTTTTAAGATAAATTTACAAAAATTCATTAAAATTACATTTATTTTATGTGCAAAAAGTGAGATGAGACATCCTTTGGGAAAAATACTATTTTTAGAAGACATTTCATTTTCGTTCAAATGATTAATATTTTATTTTTAATAAATAGAAAAAAATTGAATTTATTTTAACGCCTTTTAAACAATATAAGTTTCAAAATTTATTTAGTCTTATTAAATATTACAAAATTAACAATTTTTTATAAGGTTACCATATATTACAGTTCATCTACGAATGCGGTTGTGTGTATCAATAGCTATAAAATATTTTAAATTTAATGAAATTGATAAAACAAGTTATTTAAGCTCAGTGTTGTGTGAAACTTATTATATCAAAAAAAAATTATACATTTAAATTCTTATGGTGTTACAGTTGTATTGAGCTCAACGATATACCTCTTTAAGTAGATTTAACATTATAAAAAAATATCTATTTTTTTTAGGGGAAACCCCCCATAAACTAAGGATGTACTCATCCTCATTTAAGAAAAACCTTTTAAAAACAACTTTGTTGTTAATTTAATTTTTGCATGGGATGTGTTTAGAGTTTTCTACTGACAAAATATGAGACTGACAATGTATTCGATGACTAAAATGAGCCATCACTAATTCTCACCATCCACCATTATGTGTTTGTCATATATTAATCTAATCCTAAAAAATATAACAAAAATATAGATTATTCTTTTATTATAAATCCATTGGACAAACAAGATGTATTATAATATTTTCTTTAAAATGATAAAAATTTATCATCACCGTTTCTGAAATTTTAAAAAAATTCAATATAGTTATTATCAAATTTTATGAAAATAAAATTATTTATTATCAATTAAAAATCATCAATATAGTATAAATATTACTTAGATTGAAAATTATAGAGTTCCATACTCAAATTGATCATTTACACATAGAGAGTGTTTTTATCAATTTAATAACTAAATACTTTACTAATAGAGTTTGTCACATTCAAATTATCCACGTGGTTTTAGTTAAGTCAATTGATATATTGGGTTTGTGGGATTTTGAAAAAAAATTAAATTGAATTGGGGACAGATAGATATTCTTGTAATGATTTTATTTTAAAGATTATACTTTTTATATAATTTATTATACATAGTTTATTTTTATAAATTTATAAATTTTTTTAATAAATTATATAATTTTTTATAATTTTTTCTTTTTATGGTTGTCTACAGATGTATAGTAAATATCATAAGAAGATATTTTCAACACGTGACTCTATTAGAACATATCCAAGCTTAGTAGTGAAGATAATAGTGACCTTTGTTTCTCACCTGCAATAGGGTTCAATTAAACTATTACCACCATGTGTAACAATCATTTTACATTTGAGAAATTACCCTCACAAATCCCAAGAATGGTAAAAGAAACATGAATCAAAGGAAATTCTCATAAAAACCACACTCCTAATTATGGATGTAATTTCATACAAATACCATTGAAAATATCTCCAACGTAAATAGAAAATTGGAAATTTCGTATTAGGTAGTGACTCCAACTCTTATAAATCAACAACCCTCAAAATTTTAAGGCTTGTCCCAATAATCAAATACACATAGAAGTTATGTAAAAATAGAATGTTGATGAATGACTTCACCTATAAGTAACTTAGTATGTCCCTACCCAGAAAATAAAATGATAATGTAAAATACACATCCTATAGACTGAAATATTAAATAAAGAAATCATCTGGTTTCCTATCCAAAGACAACTATCAGCCAAACATAAATAAGGATCACTCGACAAATAATAAATCAATTAACATAATATTATATTCTTGAAAATATATCATGAATGTACCCAAAACCTTCTACCTCACTTATATAGACACCCTCATATCTGAATGTGATACGTGTTTCTGCTCCCATGAAATCTAGTTTCTTATACCATAATCACATCACCACATCACCACCTCATCTTTATAACCACATCATATCAACAACCACTAACCACATCATTGTGACCAATTTAAAAACCTAACCACACCATAATATATATAACACAGACCAAATATCTATGATTTCTTCCATTTAACTTCCATATTCCATATCACTACCACATACAACATACCGAAACTTTTTCTATGAGAGAGAGAGGAATATGATGATTTATCATGCATTCACATCTCCAATATCCTGGATGTTACGGGTATACTCAAAACCCAAATATTAATATCGGAATAAATATGTTTACCCAAATCATGTTCTTTTTTGTAAAAATTAAAAAAATTATAATGGATATACAATAACATACAAACCCAACCCAGGGAATACGAACGATCATAACACCTATTGAACTATATATTTTCACCACACCATATATACCACATAAGAAACAATCGGTATATCTAGAAACATGATAATGAAAGTCAAATAAACACAATAATTACATGGATCCTACCCTGTAGTACCCCCGGTTTCTGGTATGTAACCCTTTCTTGATGATTTTCATGGTATTAAAGTTAAGGGTTTTGAATAGGAGAGTCGGGTGAACTTGGAGTAATGTTTTGAGGCAAAGGGGAAGTTGCACGGTCAGTGCACGGTTTGTCTAACCATGCAGCCAAACCATGCGTCGTGGGTCTTGGTGGTAGTGGCTTCCGCATGGTCACCGCATGATTTGTCTAACTGTGCAACCAAACCGTGTGTGAAGGGTGGTCGAGGTAGTATCCAACGCACGGTTAGCACATGGGTTGTCAAACTGTGAGGACTAACCATGCGGTAACATAAAGTTAGATTCTAATATTGTGGATCTAACTCGTTTTGCCTTTAATTGCCTTGTTTAAACCTCCTAAGCATCCCTAACTCAGTATTACTCTCTATTTAAGGTTGGATGACATCTCCCAAGCGTTCTGAAGGCAATCATAAGGCTTCTCTTGGTGAATCGAAGCCTGATTCTTAAAGTATATGATCTTTCTTGATCAGTTTCATAGATCTACTTAGATCTACTTCTCCTAATATCTACTTCTCTTATATCTACTCCTATTATGGGTAGATCTAAGGGTTTGGATGACAAATATGGCCATATTTGGTCTTGGTTTTGTAAGGAGAAGAGAACTAAGGAGGTTTTTTGTAGTTTTTACCTGGTGTTCTTGTGCGTTCTTCATCTGTGGCTTGGTTTCGCTGAATTTGAAGAGGTCGGTGGCTTCACTATCGATTCCCCTTTCTTAGATCATGAAGGCTTGGTTCAAATTGATTTATTTTCTTGGTTTTGATTTTGAATGTGTGATGAAAAACATGTTTTAAATATTCATTAGTGATGATTTATGGGTTTTTATGAAAGTGAGGAAATTGAAAGAATGGTTGGGCAATGTGTTTTGGTTTCTTGATTTTAAAATATTGATTTTAAAATATGGTTTTTCTAGATTTGGGAAATGGTTTGAGGGAAAAGGGGTTTTCAATATAAGGGTGAAGCTTTATTTTAAGGTTTTGAACACACTTGATTCTGGGCATGGATTTCATGGGTTGTGGTGTGTGTTCATATGCATTAGGATGGATAAGGGCGAGAAGTCCCCCAATCAATAGGTTGGGACAGATAAGGTCGTGAAGTACCCCAGTCAAGGTAGTCCACTATGTGACGGCTTAGTGGGAGGATAACTCACCACTCGCAAGTATATGGAGGTCCATGTTGCATGAATGGATGGTTGTGTGTATTTGTGAAATGGAATGAATGTGCCAAAATGGAAATGAGAATTTGATTGGGAACATTGCTTGGCTTCTTTTCTTGACAAATAAGATTTTTGTTGGAAAATGATTATGACATGGAACTTGTTATATTGTTAAATGTTTTGGAATTTTTTTATATAAATTTTTTTATATAAATGTGCTAACATTTTTTATCCTAGATGCATGAGTTGGTAAGTCATCGGGGAAAACCTACAGAGTTTCATTACTAACCCCATGCTTAGGCACGTTGGTTCATTTTTAGATTTCATATACCGGGATGTTGGAAAAGGTAACGTGTCACATGTTAAGAGCACTACATCGTGATACATGGGCTGGTTCGTGATGTCGGAGCTCAGAGCTTGTGGAGCATAGAGTTGGGTTGTTGTATTTTAGTCTTTGTGTTGTCTTTCTGCCGTTTACTTTGATGTTTGAGTGTTGTTTTCCATTGTGGTTCTCTTGGTTGGTTTATGATAAAATAAATAGTTGAGTTTTATTAGATTTTATCATGAATCATTTAGTTGTTGGTTTAATTATGGTTGTTGGTTTTAAGGATGTTAAAAAAGGGTAAATCGTCCCTCACTTTTTTGAAACCCTTCGGCATTTATTTCCACCCTTTGTCTCCATGGGTATGTCGCTTAAGGACTACTAATGACTCATTGATCTCTGAAGACAATGAGAATTGACAGGTCATTACAAATGGTATCGGCTTGTTTGGTCCTTGCCAAACATGTGGTCATCGATGTTCTTGTTCATGGAGTTGAAAATTCTATTTGTCAATTCCTTGGGTTGTAATCTTATATAGGATTAGGATTGTCAGAACATGAAATGTATAGCATAAAAGGACGTATCTAACCTGTTTATGGTGAACTTCAAGTTACCAGGGCGTTGGGTACATAAGTGTTTTGGATACACTTCTAGAATCATGGAAATCTCATTTTCATGGGTTTAGCCAGTGAGATGAGCATGACATGCATTATAGAGTAATGACTTCCCAATAGGATTTCCTAAATCATTTTGAGAAATGGATTATGATTTGATGGAAAATCATGATTTATAAAAAAATTTAAGCACGTTTTCAGATGAAATATTTTGAAAAGATAATGGTTGATGTATTTTGAAAATAGATTGATTTTCAAAACAAAGAAATGATCTATTTTATAAATATATGGAAACTGATGTTCTGATTGTGGTGTAATAGTTATTGAAATATTAAGCCTTTAGTTGCTAGGAATTGAGTCTAACAGTGTGCATTGTTTGTATAGAAAATTGCACCTGTTAGAAATCGTAGAAACCAACCAGAAAAAGCTGCGGAGAATGTCGTGGCACCTGAACCATGTAAGAACTGAGAGCTTGTTCAGAGTATCGTTCAAGCGTTACAGGATGCAGACACAATGAATCGAAGGGATGAGTCAAGTCATGTAGACCATTCCCTCCAGTTCCAGAAGTTGAATCCACCCATCTTTCGGGGTGAAGATGAACCCAAGAAGGGACAGGTGTGGCTAAGTAGGATGAATCATATATTCAATTTCATCGGCACACCAGTAGAGTTGAATGTAAAGCTGTCGACATATATGAGTTAGGATCTTGCACGTTAGTGCTGGGATTTAGTGGTGAAAGCTAAATTGGATGAAGGCCTTACATGAGAGGTTTTTGAAGAATCGTTTAACAAACAATTCTATCCTCACACGTTCAAGATCCAAAAAATGATGAACTTCTTCATCTTGAATCAAGAGAGACTCTATGTCATAGAGTATGCTTCCATGTTTGTGAATTTAGTCCGTTTTGACCAGAGTTTTGGCAATTTCTTCTTTGAAGGAACGAATCTTCGAATCGGGGCTAACGTCGGAGATTCGATTGAAGATTACAGTCCTCTATATTATGGATTATACAGATATGGTGAACCAAGAAACGGTTACTGAACGTGATATCATGGGATCGAAAGGAGGTAGAATTATGATACCCACAGGAATGGTTGGGAACTTTAATTCTGGAAACAAGCGGATGAGGGACACCTACTTCCAAGGGGGGAGTGCGAATTAGAACTAGACAGTGGGATCAGTCAACCTTCCTCCAAGACCCCATAGAAAACAATGTTTCATTAAATGTGGATCGACTGATCACATCAAACTAGAATGTATAGAACCACCAATAGCATGACACAATAGAAATAAGATGGGCCATATTCAGCGATATTGTCATAGTGCTCCCAGGTCGAGTGCGCATGAAACTTCCCAGGCGTCGCAAACATCTTATGCTTTGACAGGGCGAGGACAGCAAAATCTGCCTCACTAGTAGAACAGAGATAATTATGGTGATTCTATGAATACCATGACACATTAGGCAGGGAAATCTCAATAAGTCAATAAAGAGAAATGTGTAGCAACAAAGAAATTGTATATAGCGGAACAGGTGATTGTGGATAATCAGGATGGACCACTTATAGTGAGAGGTACGATTCTTTTGAATTATACCCTCTTGCATGTTTTGTTTAATACTAGTGCATCACACTCCCTCACTTCTTCTCGTAATGTTTACTTTCTTTTTTTAAAACTAGAAATGATGCCTTCTGTATTGAAACTGCATACTCCTCTTGGTTAAACAGAATGTCAAAACTTATTGTGTCAAGCTTGTGTTATAACTGTTGATGGATCTGAGATAGAATGGTACTTCTCCATGTGGGATATAGATGTCTATGATTTACTCCTAGGTATGGATTTTTTGGCACAATTTAAGGCTCACATCGACTGTTATAGGAATAAGATTAGTTTCACGACTGAGGATGGCATCGACCATCTCTTTAAAGGTGAACAGATTGTAAAGAAGGGTTTGAAAATATTGTTGGAACCAATAGTGGGAACGATTTCTTACCAATTAGCAATGTCGACTTTGGCATCAATGGAAGATATCACGAAAAATAGTTTTCCAGCAGTGGTGGATCAATTTCCTGATGTTTTTCCAAAAAAACTCTCAGGGTTACCCCCTGTAAGAGAAATGAGTTTACGATTGATCTCCTTCCGGGCACCAGACCTATCTCACTTCCATCTTATAGGATGAGAACAATAGAGTTACATGAATTGAAAGAGAAATTAGAGGAGCTGGAAAGCAAGGGTTTCATTCGGCCAAGCATGTCTCTGTGGGAAGCACCAATTTTTTTCGAAAAGAAAGCAGATACAACTTTGAGGCTATGTGTGGATAATCGTAAACATAACCAAGTTACGATAAAGAATAGATTTCCACTTCCACTCTTTGATGACATGTTTGATCAATTGAGAGGAGCTCAGTGGTTCTCCAAAATTGACTTACGGTCAGTATATCATCAGTTACATGTTCTGAAAGAGGATATTCCGAAGATAGCCTTCAAGAATTAAAAATGTCCACTACGAATATGTAGTCGTGCCTTTTGGTCTTACGAATTCACCAGCGGTCTTCATGGCTTTTCTGTATCACCTATTTCAGCCATATCTAGATTCTTTTGTTGTGGTGCTTGTGTATGACATATTGGTGTAATCACGAACAAGGGCAGAACATGAGAAACACTTTGCGATAGTGTTGGAAATCTTGAGGGACCATCAGTTGTATGACAAATTATCAAAGTGCTCTTTTTGGATACAAGAGGTACATTTTATGGGTCATGTCATTTCTAGGAAAGATGTTTCAGTGGATCCAGAAAAGATAGAAGCGGTTTTTTCTTGGCAACCACAAAAGAATGCCTTGTAAATACGATGTTTTCTTGGCCTAGCTGGTTATTATCGATGCTTTTTTTGACTTCTCATGACTAGAATCTCCTATGAAATCATTGAAAAAGATGAACAACGCATTTCAATGGACTGAAGAATGTTAGTGATCCTTTAAAGAGTTGAATGTTCTCCTTACATCAGTACCCATCTTGATTTTGCAGGAATCAGGAGAGGGTTATGTGGTGTATTGTGATGCTTCAGGAACAGGTTTGGGCTGTGTTCTCATGCAATGAGACCATGTTGTTTCTTATGGTTCAAGGCAGTTTAGGGTGCATGCGAAAAATTACCCAACAAACGATTTGGAGTTAGTTGCATTTGTCCATGCCTTGAAGTCTTGGTGTCATTATCACTTTAGTGAGAATATTAATATTTTTACGGATCACAAAATCTTCAAAAACATTTTATCACAATGATATTTGATTCTGAGTGAGAAGAGATGGGTGGAGTACATTCAAATTTTTGAAATTGACTTGATGTATACACCGGGTAAGGACAATTTGGTGGTCGATGCTTTAAACAGAATGTTGTATTCTCAGTTGGTCAAAGAAGCTTCAGATGAATGGCATTTGATGACGGTCTTAGCCAACATGCATGCGGAATTTGGAAAACAAGGCTATGATTCTGTTTTCTTTTCAGCTACACTTGTTCCATATTTGGTGGAGATAGTAAGATAGGCACAAAAATATGATGCGGAATGTCTGAAAATGAGTTCAAAAGTCAATGGTGGGGAGACCATGGATGGCTGGAAACTAGAAGCGTGTTCAGTTTTTTATTTCAGAGATCAGATGGTTGTACCTATGGTATCTCAGAAAAAACTCCTTCATGTTTACCACCATTCGAGATGGGTTGTACATCCAGGTACATAGAATATATATAAGTCTCTACAGGATAAGTTTTGGTGGAGCGACATGAAAAGGAAGGTGGTCGAATTCATCTCGCTATGCATAACTTGTCAGTTGGTTAAAGAAGAGCATCAGAGATCAGCTCGTATTTTAAAGTCTTTACCTATCCCAGTGTGGAAATGGGTGCAGATAGCAATGTATTTTGTTACAGGTCTTCGAAGAATGGTCCAGAAACACGATGCTATTTGGGTGATAGTGGATCGTCTAACCAAGTCGGCCCATTTCATCCCAATTCGTGAAACCCATACGGTTGAAGATCTTTCAAAAATATGTATCCTGTAAGTGGTAAAGAGTCATGGTGTACTAGGGTATATCATCTCAGATAGAGATCCGAGGTTCACATATCGATACTGGAAATTCTTCCAACAAGCCCTTGGGACTCAGTTGTCTATGAGTACAGTGTATCATCCTCAGACAGATGGGCAATCTGAGAAGACGATACAGACGTTGGAAGAAATGTTGTGGGATTTTGTAATGGATTTTGGTGGCTCATGGAAGGATCATTTACCCTTAGTGGAGTTCTCATACAATAACATCTATAATTCCATGATACACATGGCTCCATTTGAAGCATTGTATGTGAATCCTTGACGTTCTCCACTATGCGGGGTGGAAACTGGTGAAACATCACTAATCAGGCTGAGCCATGTCCATGAAACAATAGAGAAGATTGAGTTGATTATAAACAGGATGGAGATGGATCAGAGTCATCATAAATCTTATGTGGATCATCATCGAAGATCGTTGTCGTTTGCATTGAGTCTTTACGTCTTTTTGAGAATCTCCCCAATGCTTGGAAAACGTCATTTTGGGAATAAGGGAAAATTAACTCCTCGATATATAAGCCCTTTTGAGATACTCTAATTGGTTGGAGAGGTTGAGTATCGGTTGGCACTACCACCACGGTTCAGTATAGTGCATAATGTGTTCCATGTATCTCGGTTAAATATGTATCATCCCAAAACCGACCATGTGATCAGATGGGATCACGTTGACCTAGAGATGAATGCTTCATTGTTACATATCCTTGTGTGGATTGAGGATAGTCTGTATAAGGTATTGCATAGAAAAAGCATCGGCCTAGTGCAGGTTGTGTGGCAACATGGTCAGATTCTGGAAGTGACTTGGGAACGCGAAAAATAAATAAAGGATCAGTGGGCAGAACTCTTTCATTCATGAAATGGTTTTCTAAATTCTAGCGATGCAAAGGCAAATGGTGGGGATAATGTAGTAGCCCTGGTTTCTGGTATGTAACACTTAAATGATTATTTTCATGGTTTTAATGTTATGGGTGTTGAATAGGAGAGTCAGGAGAACTCAGAATGATTTTTTGAGGAAAAGGGGGAGTCGAATGGTCGGTGAATGGTTTGCCTAATCGTACGGCCAAACCGTGTGTCGTGGGACTTGGAGGCAGTGGCTTCCACACGGTCAGCACATGGTTTGTCTAACCGTGCGACCAAACGACATGAGAAGTGTGGTCGAGGTAGTATCCAACTCATGGTTAGCACACGGTTTGTCAAACTATGTGGACTAACCGTGCGGTCACGTAAAGTTAGATCCTAAAATTGTGGATCTAACTCGTTTTGCATTTAATTGACCTGTTTAAACCTCCTATGTGGACCTAACTCTGGATTACTCTACCTTGAGGGTTGGAAGTCTTCTCTCAAGCATTCCAGAGGTGATCTGAAGGCTTCTCTTGGCGAATAGATGTTGGATTCTTAAGGTATGTGATATCTCTTGATCGGTTTCTTAGATCTACTTAGATATAATTATCCTCTTCTCACTTTTTCTTAGATCTACACCCGTAATGGGTAGATATAAGGAATTGGATGCCAAATATGAAAATAATTGGTCATGGTTGTGTTAGGAGAAGACATATAATGAGGTTATTTGGAGTTTTGACCTTGTGTTCTTGTTCGTTCTTCATCAGAGGCTTGGTTTCACTGAATTTGTTGAGGTAGGTGGCTTTAATCTGAATTCCACTTTCTTAGAACTTGAAGTCTTAGTTCAAATTGATTTATTTGATTGGTTTTGATTCTGAAATTGTGATCCAAAACATGTTATAAATCATCTTTAGTGATGATTTGTGGGTTTTGAGGAAAGTGTGGAAATTGAATAAATGGTTCTGCAAAGTGGTTTGGTTTCTTGATTTTAAAATAATGACTTTAAAATATGGTTTTTCTATATTTGGGAAATGGTGTGCTGGAAAAGGGATTTTCAATAAATGTTTTATGCTTTATTGAATGGCTTTAAACACACTTGGTTCTGGGCATGGATTTCACGGGTTGTGGTGTGTGTTCATATTCATTTGGATGGATAAGGTCAAGAATCCCCCCACCAATAGGTTGGGACATATAAGGTTCTGAAGTAAAAACATCAAGGTAGTCCACTATTTTATGGCTTAGTGGAACGATAACTCACCACTCGTGGGTATAGGGATGTCCAGGCTGAATGCATGTTTGGTTTTGTGGATTTGTGAAATGGAATGAATATGCCAAAATGGAAATGATAATTTGATTGGGAACTTTGCCAAGCTTATTTTCATGAGAAAGATAGTTTTTTTTTGGAAAATGGTTTTGACATGGAACATGTTATATTGTGTACTATATTGGAATTGTTTTATATAAATTGTTTTATATAGATGTGCTAACATGTTTTATCCTAGAGGCTTGAGTTATGAAGACATCAGGGAAAAACCTACTGAGTTTCATTACTCACCCCCTGATTTCGCACATTGGTTCTTTTGCAGAGGCCATATACCAGGACGTTGGCAATGTTAAAGTGTCACATGTTTAGAGCATTGCTTCGTGATACTTGGGCTAGTTCGTGATGTTGGAGCTTGGAGCTTGTGGAGTAGGGAGTTGTGTTGTTGTCTTGTAGTCTTTGAGTTGTCTTTCTGCTGTTTACTCTGATGTTTCAGTGTTGTTTTTTGATTTGGTACTCTTGGTTGTTTTATGATAAAATAAAGTTTTGAGGTGTCTTAGCTTTTATCATGCATCAATTAGTTTTTGGTTTGGTTATTGTTGTTGGTTCTATAGATGATCAAAAAGGGTAAATCGTCACCCACTTGTTTGAAACCCTTCAGCATTTATTTCCAGCCTTTGGCGCCTTGGGGATGTCGCTTAAGGCCTAGAAATGACTTGTTGAGATCTCAAGCCAATGAGAATTGCTGGGTCATTACATACCCATTTCTTATATCATTAGTAATTTCTTAATATGAATCACTAATGGCATTAATTATTTTAAACAAAATTAATTCCAAAAAATGTAATTTTTATATAAACCACCTTCCACATTAAACACATTTAAAAAAATTACAAGTAATTTAAATTAAAATTTTAAATTAATTTCCTGAAGGTAAATTTATTTTAACGCTTTACCATTCCAATCTCACATTATATTGTCATTTAAATAAACCCATTATTCTCACATTTCCAATTGAAATGATAACACATTAAACATAATAGATGAACTACATTATCTCATTAAAAAATAATAAACATCTCATATCATGACCTCCAACACATTCATATCTATAACACACACTACACCACTCCAATGAAATAAAACCACCACAATTATATACTACAATAGGATCCAACCGGGAACCATAATATTTATTCCAATATAAAAATAAAATTAATTAATCTCTTTTACCAATAAAACAATCATGAATAAAAATTTATTATAGTAACAAGGAAGGAAAAAAACATCACAGTTTTCACATTAATTTATTGATTCTAATATTCTCAAAATAAAATATAAATCATTGGATATATTATTCTATATCATAGTGAATGATATATGGTATGTTTTATTCTATAATTTGACTAAGACCAAGGAAGATTTCAAGGGATGGTTTAGGAAATATGAAACCACATCCTCAACTATATAAAATTTTAAGATATATTTATATCCAATGAGTTATGATATATATTAATAATATTATATAATTAATAATAAATAATTAAGTATTATTTTATTACTCTAGAATCCTACTAAACATATACTAACATTTATTATCTATTTTCTTTGTTAAATAATATATGGGAGATTGAAGAAAATTCATTTTATGGATAGATTCATACATGGGATATACAAAGGGTTTCAAATTGTTCGTAAAGTAAATCCATCAATAGAACATTAAATAATATATGATTAAAATTTTTCACGCTCAGGGAGTAACCCCAATTCATGTATCAATAGTCCATGCTAAGAAAATGTATTCTAATATAAACCTCTTTGTCTGAAACTATTTTTAATAAAATATCAATTCTTATTCTCTCCTTATATTGATAGGTACTAGTGTATTATGCTAAAAATGACGATCATTACCCATAATTGAGGGATTCATCAACCTGTGGATAACCATGAAATAAATAAGCATTTTTTATCTTAATGGTGATTTTATATAATTATTTTCCTCAATAAAGAAGGTGTTGTCATAATTAATGTAATATATGTGTTCCTTATTTTATATTTATCATGGTTTTGGTTTCAAATTATACAGATCTTGGTTTCAAGTATTTATTGTTAGCCACATCCTGAATAATTATTTTTTCATCATAAAAACCCATCAATAGAATCTAAAAAATTTAATTCATGAATTTATTGTAGAAATCTTTTTTAAAATAATGTGAAAATGAAAATAATATTTTTTACCATCAAATATGAAATATATATGTTACAATGGATTGGATTATAAGATGGAATGTCATTTGTAGTGACTAGAACATTCCATAAAAATATGATATCATGAATGGAATCAGATCTTGAATCCATTATCTTTTAATATATCATAAGAAATAATATGGATCAATGTAATATATGATAACGCTAGTTTACATTGTACCATATATGTAAAATAGAGCCTTGCATCATCAAATGAATATCAATAATAACATAAAATATGAATGACTATGTCTGAAGGTGTTATCACATATTGTTCTAAACCTATCCAAATACATGATATAAGAAAACTATTTAATATTAACATATGATTAATAATTAAATTATAAAAAATTATATAAAGAATGTTATTATGATTTTTATTTTTCAAATTCAAAATTAATATAGATGATAAATTAAAAAAATATCTATAAATTATAGAAAAATGTATGTTGGGGATATTTATATAATTTGTAATGTGTTTATATATTTTTTATAAAAATTTTAATATCCTTTGTGATTTTTTTCATAAAAAATGTTTTCAATATGATTCCAACAAACATTTGTTAACAATTTTTTTTGTAAAATAGTAGATGAAGAATGATGTCACATGTTTGTTATGATGTTTCAAAAATGAGAAAGTCAGAAGGATGGAAATATTCTTTTAAGAACATTATATCATCAGTGAGAGGGTGTTTTATAATTTAATCAATGTTTTTAATATCAAAAAATAAATTAAACTAGCTATATATGTGGAGGAGATGAAAATTAATGTTTTTTGAGGTATAAAATATTGTTTCTAAGAAAACCACCATGGAAGAAATCTTTGGGAAGACTCCTATGAAGATGTTAAATAATGTTCTCATATTGAAAAAATATTGTAGTGAGGATGATGCATACTATTAATAAAAAAACCTATAAATGGTGTTTTTGTATGAGGAATATCATATTGATTTTGTTTTATCAAACCATCAACTAGTACAAAATTATTAAAGGTGAATAATTCAGGATGAAATTGTTGTAAGAGAAAGTAGTGATAAAATTTTGAAATTTAGATATACATAATTAGATAATGTTTCCCTTAATATTTTTCTACACAAACCATCGGATGAACAATGTTCAAAAGTATATATTTGCTAATTCATTGCTCTAATTGTTTTGTAAGGAGTTTTTAATTTTTCATCAGATTAACAATATACATAACATTATACAAAAAAATGATTATCAGAAAAAAAAAATGGGTTTATATTTTTTTTACTCTTTTTATATTGTTTTATGAAATGTGAAATAATTTCAATGTTGTAAAAAAATATCTTATGTAATATCTATAAAAATACAATGGGTAGAATTCAAATGAGTTGCGACTAGAGTTCTGAATAATATATTGTTCTATGAAAGTGAAGTCCTTATAAGATTCAACAATTTAGTCAATAATATTTAGTTTTTATTCACTTCATATAAAATTGGATTCAAAAAATAGAAAAAAGAAAATGTTGTTTTCTACAAAAAAATAGATTTTATGAAGTATGAAAATTATATTTTTTAATTGGTTGAGAAAATTATAAATTTATGAATAATAAATAAATTTTTTGTGAAAGTAATTACATTACATAAATGATTTAATAAAATTTATTTCAAATTTTCAAGCTAAGGAAAATTGAATTTATGGAGAAACATTGATAAGTCATATATACCTTTCTTGTAAATCATATTGGTCAATGATTATATGAGTTTGAGAGATCAGACAAATGGATTCCAACAATTATTTTCTATCCAAATCAGTAGATAAATATTTTCACCCTATATACAATATTTCTAAAGGAGACATCATAAAATCCATTTCTGGACACATATTAATTATGATTAAACAAATATTTATAAATCCACATGAGAAGATGATGATGTAGTATGTCGTTCATGTTTTTTATCATATAGATGAAAATTAGTTAATTTTAATAGTTTGTTAGCTTGTAAAGGTATATAAGTTTTAGGATGGTAGGAATCATTATCTAATCTGCGATGTTAGAGGATGACTCAAGAAGAATATGGAATTAATGAGAAATAAGACTTTAAACTATGAAAAATAAATGGATTCTACACCTTTTCAATTCAAGGATAACCTATAAAAAGATTAAAATTTCCCCATAGAAAACCAAATTAAACTTTATAAAAAGTAAAATGCATTTGATTTAGGGTTATAAGTTATTCTCCAACTTATAGTGACCCATGATTTTCATAAGTGGATATTACATCACTTTTTATAAATATTTATTAAATTATGAAAATAGATTCTTATGTAACATAATTATTTAGTTACATTGGAATCATGGAAACATGATCATGTAATCTGGTGAAGGATATTCAATGATTCCCAAAACTATCTTCCCATTTTGTACTCTTCATAGTCATACACAATATAAAACCATTCATGGTGGTCGAGGGAATGAAAACGTATGAAAATGTGATGTCAAATTCATATTAAGGGTAAACATTAGAGATATAATTATTTGATTATATGAAATCAGAAGATAAAAATAATGGTATATGATAATGATCAATACATATAATGTACATAACCGACTTAATATTGATCATTAACATTAGTTGTGGGATGAAACATTACCAGTTTAGAAATGATTGAATATAATTTTGATAAATGATCATAAATCATTCATGAACCATAATATAATTTCATAAAATTGGGGTGTCATCATAATTATAGAAAACCATTTCATGTGTCAAGGATAAACACCAATACTATCAATATAGTGGATTCGGATGCACCTGTTTCCCACTGTGGTTCCAGAAACACATATTCCCCATAGTGGATCAGGATCCACTTTTTTCTATAGGTGATAAAGACACACATGTTTCTTATAGTTGATCAATCCATCTAATTATATCCCATTTATATTTAAAGAGATGTAACCCAATGCATTGGAGGGAGATATAGTTCCCACTAATCTCTTAATGAAATCATAAATATTTAATCCACAAGATCAACAAAATTCATCGTATCATAACCCATTAAATGAAATAGGTGTCATAAAAATTTCATGATATTATAACCAATAGAATATAGACATGTTTCATAATCATTTAAATTGAGAAAACCCCATTAAATAAAGATGGATTCATAAGCATTTTATCAGGATATTAACCGTTGATGAGAAATTAGTTTCAAAAAATTCATTCAATGAAAACATTAACCATTTATAAAAATAGTGTGTATGGTATCATTGGATCATATCCCTAGTAAGTCATATGAATCCCAAATCGATTATATATAAGAAGGAAAATAAATTTCAATGATTTTTTAGAACATTTTGTGAAGAAATTATCCATTATTAATTAAAAAATAATTTTAAAACATAAAAAATTATGAAAAAATTAACTTTAAAATAACATTGAAAACATATAAAGGAATATTTGAATAAATTATTGTTTATGAGATGTGAAAATTCTACTCATGTAATAAATGTTAAAATGAATGTTCATTTCCCATTTTAGGTAAAATATAATGAACGATTTTTTTTTGGAAAATGGCATGATGATATAGTTAATAATATTTTTTTAAAACGTCATGAATTGTAAAAATATTATTTTAAAAATAATAATTAATAATACATAATTTAAAAAAAATATTCCATTTTTTTAATAGGATAAATATTCATTTCTGATTAAATAATTAATGTAATATTTTTCTAAAAAAACAATATCTTAATTATTTAAATACAAAAGAGTGGGAAAATTATACCATTACATTAATATCTAATGAAATACCATATGATTAGAAATTTCATTAGAATAATTGATATTTATATTAATGATTTTAATATTGGCAACTTAATCGTAAATTATCCCAATAAATGACAAGATAATAACATATTGTCTTACCACATTGGAAATATCATATCACAATCCCCATGAAGGAATAAAATAAAATGAAGCATAAAATTCCATGAGTATGATTAAATTCATGGAGTTACATATGAAATTTGTTTTATTTTCACCTCATGAATTATTACAGATTAATAAGACACTGTTTGTCTCAAAGAAGGAAAATTAAGACAACAAATCTCTTACTGATTTTTAAAATTCTTATCCTTAAACCTCATGAAAGGGATATCATAAAATTGATGTGTAAAAAAAAATTATAAGATTTATAATATGAATTCATGGTCATTATATACACTACTTAAAAGAAACGTGTTGTACATTTCATGTGTCTCGTAGAAAAAATAAAAGTGACCTAGAAATCCTTTACATTATGTCTTGAGTTATTTAATACCCATTAAAACCTCCTGTAATATATATATATGTTTATTATTTAAATATTAAATGACTATATCTATTAAAATTTTAAAATAAATTGGAATAATATTTTATTTTCAGTATTATTAATTAATTTAAATTTTTTAATTATTAAATAAAATTAATGTCAATTTTAACTTTATTAATTTAATTTAAAACTAAAAATATCAATACAATTTCTGATTTAGAATATATTAAATTAATGCATGTGAAATTTTACATATTCATTTATGAAAAATATTTGATGACAATAATCCATTAAATTTACATTAATTATAATATTTATTATTTTATTATTTGATTTTCTTATGAACTAAATAAATTATATATTTCTTTTTCATAAAATTTTAATTTAAATAAGTTATTTATTAAAATTATAGATAATTTATTATGACAATAAGAACTCAATTATATATAAAAATAATATTTATAAAAAACAATTTTTTTTTGTCCCATTCCCAATGCATTATATATATTAAAAGGAAGAAAGGCATTTTGTGTCCTTCTCTTTAACAAACGTACTATATAGGTCATATTCAAAGGAAATTGGGATATAATTCCTGAATTTCATTTATATTTATGACCATTGAATAAATAAAATAAATAAATAAAATTTATGTAATTTTTTATGTCAATTTCTCTTTAATTATTTTAGTTTAACCCCCAGCTAAACCCAATATTACATTAAATGCGATAATTAACTTTTATTAAATTTACTATTAATTTTGGGAAATAATTTATTTTTTACTTAGTATAAATTATTATTTATATTGATTATAAATATCTAATATATTTTCAAAAATAAATTCTGTTTTGGGTAAAAAAACTAAAAATAATACAATAAACTTCTAATGAAAAAAGAGAATTTAAAGGGAAATTATTCAATGGTTTGAAATGATATTATTTTAAAATTCAACAAGAAATTTATTTCAATTACATAAATTGAATTAATGGATTTATTATTGACCTAATTTATCCTTTACAAAAATGTAAAATATAATTTAAATTTCTAAATAATTTAAATTTAAAAAGCACTTTTCGATTAAGATAAATTATTTTTTACAAATTGTCTCCAAATTAAAAATTTCAGTAAACCCTAAAAAATTAATCATAAAATAATTATTATATTCCAATTTAGAAAATTAATTTTAATTTTGGAAATAAATTATCCAAAAGTGGTAAAAATTAATTTTAAAAATTGTGATTCAACAACATAAAAAGAAAATATTTTTATGATTTAAAAAAATATAATTTTAATCATATATATGGATTTATTTATATCTATTATCTAGAAATCACTTAAATAGAATATTAAAAATTATAATTAACATATAATATATTAATTTAATTAATATAATTCACCAAGATTTATTTTATTAGTTTATTGGCATAAAAATAACTTGTTCACATATTAATATCATTCAGAACAAGATTTCATTTTATTTTATAAAGGGTTTTATTATCATTTATAAATAATTGGCCTCAAAATAAATTATTATATAATCATGTTTAGAGCCTGTTTTCATTGTTTTTTAAATATTATTCATACCTTTCATTCTAATGACTTAGTGATAACTATCTTATAATAATAATTTAATAATATTCCATTTTCATTTATAATAGCTGTTTCATGTAACAGAAGACAAAAAAGTGTTATTTGTAATGAATGATAAAATAATTTTTGATGTAACACAAAATATCAACAAGAATAAATTCATTTCAAAATATATATATTTCTCAAAATATCAGGGTGTCACACTGTATACCATATAAAATGATTTTTTCCCTTGAAATGTCCCTCTTTAATCAATTTTTTTATCCATTTAAAAATTCCCGTCATAGAGACTCACATCAAACAAATAAATAAAAGGAATTATTTAAAAAAGGGATTGTTGTAAAAATGATAGTTACCCAAAGTAACACATGATTATGTTTTAACATCATAAAGCATAGGTGGGAAGTGAAAACATGGAACTGAAAGAGAAAACTCAAAACTAAATACAAATAGAGAGTGAAATAGAACTTGGTCAGAAGATAGTCAATAATCAGAAATCCATTAACCAAATAGAATTTAAAATGGTGATTTATATCATCAAAAATGGGGATAACAAGAGAAAATTTTATTTCAAAACTGTTATTCCTAATTTTGAATAATTATCATGAGAACAGATATTTACATGATATCATTCCATTTAGTAACAACAATATCATCCTATGGATGAGCATTGATCAATTACAACTTCTCCTCATACTCCATGAAATTATTATGATTTAGAAATTTTTGAAGTACTAATAGATTATAAGATCCATAGATATAATAAAAATTCATTTGTTGAATATGCGATTATCATAAAAAATTGGTTATCACAAGTTATCCAATATTCATAAATCTTTATATGATAAAATAATACACTAATATATATAAACAAATTAGTAGTTCAAATATAAATGGATTAACTTTTAAAACTTCTAAAATATTAATATGAAAAAATTTATAAATACATTCCCTAATATTCTCAAAACCAACTTATCATTTATCATCCAATTATCCTAAATTGGCATTTTATTATCTCAAACCAAACATGTGAATAACATCATAATGTATTCTCATGAAATATTATTATATTATAAATCAACATAAAACCATATTGACAATAAAAAAAATTTCTCATTCATTACATTAAAAATATATTATTCTATATAATCCTTAAATCTATAATTTTTTATAACACTATGAATGATATCATAAAGAAATTTTCTAATAATTTCATTATCAGTTTTGAGGTTATTAATACTATCCAATTTATTTTATCCAAATCAATAATATTTTTATCCCTAAATCATAATTTTAACATCAGTAACATATTTAGGATTATCGATCCCTTAATTAGGTGTTTCCCATTTATATCACATTTCCATAAAATAACTTTTATGCAATTAGAAATTTTCAATATATTCTTTCAAATATTGATCGAAAAAATTATATATAACAATACTTATATAGTTTATGATTCGAATAAAATTATATTTCAATACTAATCCATAAATACATCCATCATCCCACTTTCGTCTCTAGTATTTAACTAGGATTGTTTGTGTTATTCTTTAACACTTTTTTCCATTATTATATCATTTTCTGTCCCTTCATAATCACAAATATTACCAATACTCAAAACTATTTTCTAATTTTTTGGAAAATTTTCCCCCCTAGGAAAACCATTTTCATAGTCGCCATAATTTACCCAATTAAAGAATTCATCGATTGATAATACCATAGAGAGACAAAAATTAACATCCATTATGTCAATATAACTCTTTATTTTATCATTAGATTTACTTGTTTTTTTCTTATTTTCCATAGTCGACACAACCTAATATAAATCAAATAAATCAACCTGGGTGTTTCATCCCACATTATCGACACATTATAAATTTGATGTTTTATACCTGTATGGTTTCCACTACCCAAAATCTCTGCAAAGACTTTCATTATCTTCATTACTGAGTCTGATAATTGGTTAAGGTACACATTTTTTATTTTGATATGTCAAAAATTATTATTTTTAATCTCAAGGCCTTTAATATATTCATCATCCCATTTTACTTCTCATCATTAAATTTTCAGTCACATTCAATGATATCCTAGTTCAATACAGTTCCCCCCATTGACTGATTTTATAAAAAGAATATTGTGAGTAACGTTAATCATAATTGTCAAACACATAGTATAAAAAATGATTTTGTATGTCTAAATATAGACACAATATTTTTATTATAGTACACATAAGGTTTATCACAATTAATTAATACTCATAATATATTTAAATCATTGAGGATTAATCATAAATATATAGTGAATTTCTTAATAATATCCCTAAGGAGTGTTAAACTACTTGTGCAACCTTACACATTATCATTCTCATGTTCTTGATCGAGTTTTGCTCAATTATTTTTTCAGGGTAATTACCCCTAGGTACATCATTCTATGATCCACATCTACATGCAGTATCCATATATGGATGTAATTAATTTAAATTCACAAGTTATTACATGTAACAAAAATCTAGGAAATTTTTATATAATTTAACTCATCATTAGACTTATCCATAGTGACATCCCTATGAATATCGTTTTAAATATTCCTAGGGATCTCACTAATATTTTCTCAATTTAGCTTTTGGAAAGTTAAATAAAAATTCCTTTGATAAAAAATATAATGACCTTTAATTTTTTTACAGTATATTACATCACCTATAATGAATATACATTACATTATAGAAACACATTCTTAAACAATGCAATATTTGTGTTCCATTTGTGACATTGAAACATAATATTTTAATATGGTGATGTATCCTTAATGTTTCCAAAAATGTTCTTCCGAAATACTATTCATTATAGACATACAATACATAAAATAAACATTAATAACTAGTAGAAACGAAATATAAGAATGTGTGATCTCATAACAGTAGCAATGGTAAACATAAGAGATATAAATATATGATCATATTAAATCATAATTGAATTATAAGGGTACATTATATTGATAATGTCTTTTTATTTTCATACACAACATTTCAAATATATTAAACATGAGTCATGGAACAAAATGTTATCATTAAAGAAAATATGGGCCATAAGACTGAGATACGAAAATAATTAAATCAGGAACAAAAATATCATATAATAAATAATTGAAAACACTCTAAATAGGGAAATTTATTAGATGTGTCAATGATAACATCTAATAACATCAAAATTATGGATAACGAAGCACTTATTTCCCACATTGTATGAGGACACACCTATTTCTCATTTTGGAATAGGAAATAAATTATTTCCAATAGTGGATCTAAACACACCTATTTCCCATCTTGGATTTGGACACACATGTTTCCCATTGTGGATCAAGACAATCAAATAATTTCCCATTATTATCTCATGATAATTCATTTTAAAGAGATATAGGTCCCAAACAAAACATAATGGTTTGACACATATTTGAACCACATGATCATAATTATTCAACATATCATAACCCATGAAATGAAATTGGAATCCTAAAAACCTCATCATATCATAACCTTTTGAAAATATATAGTTTTCATAAACATTTCATCATAACATAACCCCTGAAAAAATGGGCATCATATGAATTTCATCAGAGTATAACAATTGGAAGAGAAAAAATTTTCACAAAAATAATGATATAAAAAAATAAAACATTTAAATATATAATATGATTAATATCCTTGAATCATATTTTTAGTAAGGGGTAGGTAACACAAATAGATTCCATCTTAGTGGGAAAATAATTTTTAAAGAGGATTATAAACATTTTTTAAGGAAACATAATCGCTGATTTTAAAAATCAATAATTAAAACATAATTTTTTTGATTTTTTAAATAAAAATTTTAATAAATAATGTAACAATCAACTAATATATTGGTCATTACATATTAAATTTCTATCATGTCTTACATGTTTAAACGATGGATCCTTCCACTTTTTTGGTAAAATCTAAAAAGGATTTGTCTTTCAAAATGTCAAAAATATTCCATTAATTTTTTTTAAAAAATTTATATATTTTGTTAAAATTTCATTTAATAACCATATGGTAGTAATAAAACTATTTAACACATTTTTATAAATCATGGCATTGAAAGAAGACATATATCAGGAAGACGATGGAAATAAATTCATCTTTTCTGAAGAACCTTTTTATATTATTTGAGAATTACTGAGTTGAAAAATTGTACAATTTTATGAATATTTCATGAATAACCACAGGAGAATAAAAATCATGAAAATTACTGAGAGTTAGATCATTTGATTTTAATTTTGGATACTTAATCATAATCAATCCAAATAAATAAATAGAATGTAAGATAAAACTATTACCCCTTTGATAACATGGAATAATAATACCAATGATAAAATAATATAAATTTAATCATAATATATAAGGATGAAAAATACATTCATGATATTACCTACAAAATGGTTTGTATATACACCTTATGAAATTATATAGGAATATAACAAAACGTATGATTCAAATAAGGAAAACTGATACAAAAATCACTTAGCAATTTGTTAACTTTTGAACTATAAACCCCATGAAAGAGGGATCATAAAATGGATTTTTATATAATAATAATGTTATGTATAAACATCATAAGATACAGTAATAGTTATTATACACACCACATAAGGAAAAAAAGTGTGTGAACATTGCATGTATCTCACACAAAAATAAAGGTGAGATTGAAATCCCTTACTCTAACTCAGGACATATGTCGAACTCATTAAAACCCAATTTTAAATAAAAATAAGTATATTATACATCCATTAAAAACAAAATACATATAATTAATAACATATATGATATTATTATGAAATTTTATTACATTTATATTAACAATTCCATGTTAATGTTACGTTTTCGGTATAAACCACATTCTTTTTCATATATTTTTGACTTTTTTAACTGATTATATATATAATGGATTCATCATATCAAAAATGTAAAACAAGAAATAAATATCATATATATTCATTATAAGTGTGTTTATATTATTCTAATATATTTAATAATTGGAAATGGAATACACCATTGATGGATACAGAAGACCATACATACACATGAATGTTATTTCAATTTTATTATCATATTGAATGAAAGAAAATTATATGATACATATATACATGTTTATCATTACAATATAATTTTCATTTCATATATACAAAATATTTTTATTTAATACCTACTTAATATGTTCCATTTAAAACATTGTTGAATCACAAGGCTTTATGAAGCAGTACATCATCGTACACCTGAACGACGTCATCGTATTCCCCCAAAATTGAAATCATGAAGGTAGGTGTGATATAAAATTTCAAAATAATAATAACATCATATATACCATATATAAAATATAAAAACATCATTATATCCAAAATTTAATGGTGGTAATGAAAAAACAAACAATATTAGTTAGCGAGGTTGTAGTACACCGTGCTCAAAAATGATGATCTCATAACCCACTCGATGTAAGTGTTTCTAGTTAAAGAAATTAACCACAACATAATAATATCTATGTATATGTATGATATTGTTTTTATCATATAATTATGTTATTATAATAATTTAATGTCTTCGAGAAATAAATAAAATGAATATGATCATTCAGAAAAAACCTATTCCCGGGGAATCTTCAATAGTTTTTCATTAAATCCTTGATTGGTTGGATTTATATGAATAACAAGGTTTTTAGGATGAAATGATGGAATTTGGGAAGTGGTTAGGGATTATCTCGGTCGAGTCAAATGGATTTATTGGTTTGAAGAATGGGGTGCTTGAGTTCCATTTTAGAGTTGAGGGGGAGTGGTATTATTGTAATGAGTCAACATTATTCAATATTGTGATGCTAATAACTAGTGTGTTAATTCATATCCTAAGTTATTGTAGATATTAAAAGGATGAATGGTTTATTTTTTTTCTTTTTCGTTTCTAAACTTATTATGATGGTCATATTCTAAGGAGAGTGGTATGGAATTTCTAAAATTCAAAGACATTTATGTCATAGGTTGAATAAAACTCCTAAAATTAATTTTTACAATATTTTAGGTCATTTTAACTCTTACCATACTAATTTAACTCTCATTTTTACTTATTTTTACATTATCCATTATAATTATTTTTTAATAACTTAATTATTCAATTCTGTAAAAAAATTAGTTCCAAATATTATTTATTATAACATTTTATATTCAAAATATGTAATCAATTTTTCCAAATTAAATTGAAACAAGTGGAAAAATTAAATTAAAAATAATTCTGCATATGCAAAGAGAAAACATCTTTTAAAAAGGAAAACATTCAGAAGTTCAAAATGTATTTATTTCAAAATTCCATATGAAATTGATTAAAATTAAATAATTGGATTAATGGATTTCTAATTCAACTAATTTATCAATTAAAAAAATTTAAATATAATTTTACATTATAAATAATTTAGTCAAAAATGTCGTTTAAAATATCATTTCAGTATTTTTAACTATTCATCAAAAAATTTAACATTTTAGAAGAATAACAAAAATTATTCCTATGGTAATTATATGATTTTGATTTAAATAATTATTTTTAATTTTCAATGTAAATTTTATAAAATGTGTGAAAAATAATTTTAAAATAACTACTACAAAAAAGGCGACAAAACATTTTTTTGAAAATAAATACAGTTTTAAGTGTGAAAATAGAATTTTTCATGTATTTTATATTAAACAACAAGGATTAATGATATATAATATATTGAATTTATATTATATATGTTTAATTAATATAATTCACCAATATTTATATGTTAAATTTACTGTATAAAACATAATGAACACATGACAATTATTTTTTCGAAAAACATTTCCATTTATTTTTAAAAGGGTTATATTTTCTATTAAAATAAACAGTAAATAAAGAATTAATTATATAATTAGTTGAAAAACCGATTTTAATAATTTATATAATCATAATAATACCCTCCATTTCAATATCTATGTGATAACATTCATATAATTTTATTTTAATAATATGTCGTGTTTCATTTAATCTCCGGCATTGTATGTACAAGAGGAAAAAATAAATGTTACATGTAAGGAAATCTAAAATCATTTTTTCAGATAACCCTAAATATATAAAATATTAAAATTATATTAAAAAAATATTTCAAAAAATCTTGTGGTGTTTCATTCTACCCTCCATAAAATTAATTTCTCCATCAAAATTCATATCAGAAAATAAAGGTTTATCCATTGAAAATTATCCTTCATATAAACCCACATCATAAAAATGAATTACAATTCTACAATTAAAAATGAAAAGTTGGAAACATATCAGTTACCCAATGGAACACATTACTAGGTTACAACAAAAGATAACATTATTGGGAAGTGAAAACACTGAAATGGAAAGTAAAACTAACACCCAAATTCCGATGGACAATGTTAGAAAAGATGATGAGGAGAATGTTAATGATTAAAATACATAAACCAAATAGGCCTGAAAACATAGTTTATATAATCAAAAATGATGATAAAATTAAAAAAAAATTATTTCATTTCCCTTTTTCCAATTTTTTATCGTTTTTCAAAAGAATAATAACTTACTTGTTTTTATTCCATTTAATAAGGAAACTCTAATGATGTGTTTTTAACTTGGTAAATTTATACTTCATCACTTAATCCAAGAAACTGAGGTGAATATATTATTCTTGAATCACTAATATATCATAAGATGTATAGATTGAATGATGTGTCGTTATTTATATCTTTAGTTATCATTAAAACAAAATGGATATCATAGGTTATCCAAAATGAATAAATATTCATAAAGAGAAATAATAAAATAATTTCTAAAAGGACATGCCCAGTTTAATAAAAACCATTTCCTAAATGGTTATCCATTTAAACCTTTTGTATAATGAAATTAAAATATATATTTAATGTTACTAAATTTCACAATATCATCTTATCATTGATCCTCCATATATCATATTTAATCTCATTATTATCACATACCAAATATGTGAATACCTTCCTCATGTATTCTCTTTAAACATGATAATATCCCAAATTACTATAAAATAATTTTTAAAACCTACATGATTCCTCATTCTATCCATAAAACATAGATTATTGAACTTATTACATTAATCCTAAAATGTTGAAACATGATTAATGATAACATAAAATAATTTTTCAATAAATCCTTAATCAGTTTTGAGGACGTCAATAATATCTAATTTACATTTTCCAAGTCAACTATCTCTTTATCCCAACATCATTATCACAAAATGAGGAAAAATTAGGGGTTTTATTTACCTTAATCATATGTTTTCCTTGAATACCATACTTTTATTAAATATCATTTCATTGTGATCAAAATATTTCAACATATTCTATAAA
This sequence comes from Viscum album, assembly GCA_963277665.1. Lineage (NCBI taxonomy): Eukaryota > Viridiplantae > Streptophyta > Magnoliopsida > Santalales > Viscaceae > Viscum > Viscum album. Next base: position 2,112,423,488 of record OY728120.1, read on the forward strand.
ATTCTTAATGAAAAACATATATTGAACAATACTTATATATTTCATGATTCTTATAAAAAACAATTTATGTCTAATACTTTAATTCATCACACATCCCACTTTACTAAAAAATATTTAACTGGGATTCTACATCTTTTTCCTTTACACATATGTCTATTCACATGTCATTTGTAGTCTCTTCATCATCGAAAATATAACCATTACTTGTACCACCTAACTGATTTTTTTTTCACAAACTCTCCAACTAGGAAATTGATTTTTATAATTCTAATTATATACAATATTAATGCATTTCATTTATTGATAAAACAATAGGTATACTAGTATACCCATCCATTTAATTAACTAAACTCTACATTTTTTCCTTTTTAGTTACCTATATTGTGTCTTTATTTTCTACAGTCAAATAATCTACAAGTACTACTAGGACATTCAATTGGGTGTTTCTTCCCACATTATTGACACATTAGAAATGTAATATTCCCCCCTACTGTCTCCACTACCTAAACACTCAATGAAATCTTTCCTTTTTTAATTTTCATATTCTAAGAGTTGTTTAAGTTAAATGTTATTAATCATATTTCATGAAAACAAATTAGGCCTAATCACAATGTCATTTAATCCAGTCATCATCCCATTTGGATTCTCATTATTAAATCATTTATCAAATTCAATGTTAACTGCGTTCTTTTTGGTTCCCACCATTGACAGAAACAATTAAACCGAATGCATGCGATGCTAATTATAATGTAAAATCAAGTAGTCTAAAAAATCATTTAGGAGGTATATATAATGAAATATTATTTTTAATTAGTGAAACCTTATGTTTATCATAGGTTATTAATATTTATCAACAATTCAAAACATTAATCATGATTAAGAAATTGTTCTTGGATTTCCAATGAATATCCCTCAAGAGTGTCCATCCAAATTAATAACAAGAATCATTTTTGACCACCACATCCCAATAGTGTCTATCTCAATATGATTTTTCAGGTTTGTTACCCCAAAATACATTTATTCAAGAGCAACATACATATATAATATACAATTAGTGATACTATTTCTTGAATGGAACAACATTATCCATTACCAGAATTCTATAATAGTTTACGGTACTTTAAACCATACATAGAATTATCCTTAGTGGAATCCAAAAATATACCCACATAAATTTCCCTATGGATATCCCTAATGTTTTCACATCCTTGTTTCCAATTCATAGATAATCATTTCCTTGGATACTAATCGTAGTGACCCAGGTGTTGCATATATAAATATTACATCTTGTTTTAGGAATATTAATTAAAGTACACAAACACATGACAAATTAATATAATAGTTTAGTGTTGTTGGTAACATGGAAGCATAATCCTCTGATCTAATCAAATATCTCAAAATTTTCCACAAAGAACTACCCATTTTGATCTCATCATAATCATACCATACATAAAATTTGCATTCATTACCTAGGGAAAGGAAATATATGAAAGGGTGGGATATAATTATCATGAAGGGTAGATATACGAGATATAAATCAATGATCATATGAAATCAGAAGATAAGAATAAGGGTACATCATAATTAATATAAATAATGATGTCCATTCCCAACAGATCATAGAGCATGAACTAGATTTATGGTATAAAACAATATCATTTTAGATAATAGGGTCCATAAGAGTATAAATCATGATATGTCAATAATTAACCACAATATAATGTCATAAAAGTGTTGTACAATCATAAATATAGAAAAATATTTCATATTTCAGGGATCACTACCAAGACTGTAATGATAGAGGATTAGGATTCATCTATTTCCCATAGTGGATCAAGGATCACCTATCAGCCATTATGGGTTAGGACACACATGTTTCCCTCAGTGGATACAGACACACCTTTTTTCCATAGTGGATTAGGATACACTTGTTTCCCAACCAGGAATCCTTGATAACTCCTAACATCCATTGGGACTTATTTGATATGAAGTAAGCATTGGGTAGTACAATGTGTGTCTAACCTCACTCACCCTTCATATCTCAGTTTTTATTCAGATCTATTCATCTATTTGGATTAAATTCATTTCCCCATTTTAATTTTATTATATAGTTTCATAGATCTCTTCCAAACTTTATTAAATCTATTATTAATATTGAGTGAGGCATCGATTATGGTCTCGATGTAGGTGGTAACACTATTTTACCATTTAGTTTTGTTATTTTTCAACATTTTATATTGTGTCTCAAGTAATATTTTTAAGAGGATCCCCTTTGTGTTGATTCCTTCATGTTTAACTAACCCTTTCAAATAGATACAAATATATGTAATCTTTTTTGGTGGGTTAGAGCTTTTTCCTACATTATATTATCACTCCATATGTGTGGCACTTAGAAATGTCCATTTTATCGAATTAGTTCAATGTTCCCAAAACACAATTAAGATTTTAGTTTAATTATTAAAGGATTTTTCATTATTACATGTGTATTTAATGTAACCCAACATACCCCATAGGTTCTTTAACCTCTTGTAGTGATAATTTATCATATATGAATATTTCAGGTTTCCTATGAAACCATCCCTTAACACATGATCAATAAAAATGAATTATAATGTCTTATTAAATTGAATGAATTATTTTGGGTAAATGTATTGTATAGGAATGGTTTCTATAAGATGGTTGAATAACCTTAAATGAATTGACCATATCACCTACAAATTGACCCAATGAGAATTATGACATAAGATTCCCTGGATTATAGAGATGAATTGAAATTTAATGGAATAAGTTAAATGCCTGGTTTTTCTCTTGATGTCCTACCTTCCCTTAATTGAATTAATTAATTAAAATTGAATGTATTATGATTGGGTTTTCTTTTCCTTTGAAAAAACTAATGGTTTAAATGGAATCATTATTTGGTGGAAAGAATATTCCCATTAGTTTCTTCATTATTAACTGCCAACAATAAATTTTAATGTTTTAAATATAATTGAACATCCCTAATGGCATGCATAAGTGCCTATGCCTTATGCATTGAATTATAAGTAGTTATTCCTTTCATATATATATATATATATATGTGTGGGATTGAAAATATGTTGCATGAGAGTTTTTTACCCATGGTTCATACTATATATTGATGTGTGTTTATAGATGAGATGATATGATGGTAATGAGTCTTGTTCATAAAAGATAATCACACTACTCAAATAGTTTTTTGAGAAAAGAGACTCACACCAGTGATACTCTATGGTAATTGTGAAGTGGTGCATTTTTATGTGATTCGGTTGATGAAATGGAATAACACTCACCATATTTAGTATTTCTTCATGTGGGCATGCACTCTTCTACGTTTGTAGGGAATGTACCATTTGATAGAAAGTTTAAGGATATTTACACTGGTCATGGAAAATTATTTGTATCCCAGTCCATACTACAATAGTATTATAGGTATATGTCCAATTGGAAACCACACAAACTTGGTTCATTTATGTGAAATTAATATACTATTATCATATATATATTATTACTAATTATATATATAATTACATAATCAGACACACATATCTTCCATGAGATGATGAAGGAGAAACCATGTGTCCTTTTGGAACCTCTGTTGGTTGGTTATCTATTTCAGCAATGTTTTATAGTTCTTCTTATACATGTACACAATTTTGTTATGAGAACTAATAATATTACATTTAGACACAATTAAAGGTGTCCTAAAAATATTTTTATCTCACACCATATTCAGGCCACCATTGGAACTCAATAATACTATATATCTATAACTATGGGTAAGGGAAAGAACTCGTCTATAGGTGGTTCATATGTATTCTTTTAGATAGAGCTCTAATGTAGAGGATCAGGCATAATATCAAGATTCTTTTATTTGTTTTTTCATTCATCCATTTTGTATTATTTTATAGCATGTTGTATCTGTATATTTCATTTCTTATTATAGGAGGCCATGCATCCATGTACCAGACACCGCCTTAAAATATTTTGGTTATATTATAAATTGTTTAGTTATTAATGTTTTACTAAATTCTTATTCAATTTTTTATAATCACTTTTTATGTTTATTGAATATTATTATTTATATATTGCATTATTTATTTATTATTATATTATGTATCCATTATACTACTCTGATGTGATGGTATAGTCTCCCCACTATACAACGTTTACACCCTCACTAATAGCCAACAACCTCTATAGTATTTAGAGGAGTACATAAGGCCATATATCCCACCGACTCAGGGAACGAGTTATGTGGATCCTATATTCAGATGTTACAATGTATATTCATATACATATCCATTCTTTCTTTAATATTTGTATACAATAAAATGGATATTTTAAAACAATTAAAACTTGTTCTTAATCCATTCTTAGGAATCAGGAACCGATGTTTGGTGTAATTTCCATGTTACGTGAATTTTACATTATTAATGACACTTCCCAATACGATTGATGACATTTCAATACTGGGTGTTACCCATGTCATGTAATATCATTTATAATGGTGTGTTGAAAATTGTGATTTCCTCATTTGGCCTAATGAAATAAGGGCTTTTCAGTGGGACATACATCATTATTAGACACAACAGTACTAACATGCCATGCCTTTTTCCATGTCACATATATATTCCACATGAAAATTCATGTTTCATATTTATTGTTCCTTGATATGTATTCAATTTTTCTTAAATTTCATATAATATTTGGAATACATAATTGATACATAAATTGAATTCATTATCCTAATAGTGTTTTCATGAATAAGTTAATGTGGACACAATAATCATTCAATTACGGAACATTTATCTAGGTAACACTGGTCACATGGGCTAAAATATGTTATGGTGTGGGTTAATCAGATTCCATATTTGGTTTATAAAATAAATGGGCCCTTGTGGATGGTAAATGTAAACCCACTGAATTCATCCATTTAAAGTGATTAAATATTTTAAAATCATAGATTTAAAAACAATTTGACCCCTAATTTCAACGATAAATCTTATATATGTGTCAAATATAGAAACATATACTTGATCCCTACCATATTAGTGAGTAGTGGGGTATTATTTATGTTTATATGGATGGATAAGTTTACTTTATATCATCTAGACCTAGTATGTTGAAGAGGAATAGAGGCATGATTGTTCTCATATGATCGATTTACTCGCTATCTTAGTTTCTTAAATTAAATCCTCCAAATTTAATGATTTCTTAGGCATGTGTTTGGAATTTTAGTTTCATTAAACCATTATTTCATTTGGAGACATACCCTGAAGGACGTGAAGACCATGATCCTGAGGTTGTGGTCCAAGAGTCACTAGAGACTCCACTTATAGTGTCACTTGTGGCTCCTCTTCCTATTCATTATGTGGGAAAAACATTTTACTTCCAAGATAACTTATTAAATATATTTAAGTCTATGCATGGTGTTGGTAGATCTACCCCATGAATGGAAAATATGACTCTTGTGTTTCAATTAATGCATCCTACAATATTTTTTGAGGATGGTGGAAGACATGTTTTGAATTATTTGTTCAAATATATTCAATATACATTCATTCATATTGGGACACATCTAGAGAGGAGGGTCAGGGTAGTCGCTGATATGATTCATGATTCATTGAAGAGGTGGTACGATGTTATCACCTAGGAAGATCGAAATCATGGAAATGTATGAGATGATTTTCAGACAAAATTCTATTAATACATATTTCCATAAACTCAGATGACTGAAATAGATATGGTTTTTTTGAATCTACAGTAGTGGTATGTTGATTATGGAATACTCTGTTTGTCTCATTGAGTTGTACCGATTCACTCATACTCTAGAAAATTATGATCTAATGACCATTCGGTGATTCAAGAATGGGTCAGTATACACCATTCAATCTCAGTTCAATGTTTTCAGATTGACTACTATTTTCGACATCATCAAAGAGGCCCTTATCCCACAACAAAGCATGACGGATACTAAAGGTCCATGTCAGGGCAGTTCAGTACCTAGGTCTTCCAGTTGATCTTCAACAAGTAAAAAAGTGACCCTTGTAAACTAATGACGGATGTAGAAGTAGCAGGATCCTCTTCTACATAGTTTTCATATCTATCACCTAGGTAGAAATATAAGGCACATCATGTCTCACTGCTTATTTGATTATTTCGAGGGAAATGTTGTGGTAGGATGGGTAATATTCTATATTAATGTAGAACATTCCCTCTAGATCCAAGCAAAAGAGGATATGCACCCACTCCTTGGTCAAGATCATGGTCAGCAAGATTATGATAGGTAAGTAGCTTGAATACCATCGGAAGTTGTTCCCGAGGTGGATGTCGAGGCAGCGGAAGTTATACATATTATTCTCAATTCTAGTAGAGTTGGATTACTCAGGGTAGTCAGGGAGTGACTCTAGGACATGTCACATGCCAATTTCATGCATCCCTCCTATGTCGTAGGATTAGGGAACCGACTCATCAATAGATAGAGGAACTACTCTAATTTAATACACTTTAATATCTACATTATTTGACATAGGTTCATCTCACGCATTTATATATAAGGAATTAACTAAGATTTTGGGCCTCAATATCAAGTACATTCTTGGAATTACGAAACTATATACACTATTTGGTATTTATTCTGATGGTTTTTTCCACTTTCATAATTTCCACCTTGATAAAGGTGGATACCTTTTCATATAAAATATATACATTCATGAAATGATTGGAATTGATGACGTTATTGGGACGTACAAGTTGGTTCCCTACAAATATCAATTTTCCTTCAATAATTGGAGGGTGAGGTTTATATCACTAGAGGGAAGTAAGAATGTTCATAAGGGGTAATGGTATCTCAGTACAACATGAGAAGATCTTGAGAAGTAGTGGCTTGGTAGTGTGACATCTCATAATTCCATTCTTTTCCTTGATGAATAGGGGTTACAACCCACTATTTCCCTCCGATTGTTGATCATTTTAGATATGTTTTTCTAGAAGACATCTCTAGTCTATCTCTTTTGTGAGATATAGAGTTTACTAATGATTTAATTCTAGGAGCAACACCAGTGACAATTCCTCCTAATATAATGGAACTTATTGAGATAATTGAAGTCAATATGGAGATGAAGGATTTGAAGGATAACGGTTTCATACACCCTTTGGTTCATTAATCCTTTTCTCAATGAAGGTGGATAGTATATTTATGTTATGTTTGGATTACCATAATTTGAATTAGCTCACTATAAATAATTGGTATCCATTCAATAGAATATACAACCTCCTTGATCATCTCTTAGTATAAATGTTTTTTTCAAAGATGGATCTGATGTTAGTCTATCATTATGTGAATTTTAGGAATTCATACATACCTCACATAGCTTTCAAGAGCATGTATATTCTATACAAGTACCTGGTTATTCCATTTGGACTTCTAGACACACCTACATTCTTTATCTATATTATAAATTTTGTTTCCCATCCATATCTGGATGCATTAGTGGTAGTCCATGTTGATGATAACTTGGGGGTAATAAATCTCTACAAATGACCATAAAATTCATATAACATCATTAAAAATGAACTTTTATAGAACCATATCAATGCTAAGATAATTAAATTCCCCTTCCGAATTGACAAATTCCACTTCATGGGACCTATCGTATTAGAGTCAAGAGTTTCAGTTGACCCATAGAAAGTGTGAGAAGTACTTCCATTAGAGCATCCACTGAATTTCATTGACTTCCGTAGTTTCTTGAGGATAAATGTATATTTTTTAGGATTCGTCTAGAATTTCTCAATCCATGTGACATCACATATGGGATTCAAAAAATAATGATGTGAAATTCACATGGTCAAAATCTTGTAACGAATTATTTCAGGTGTTAATAGGTCATTTGACATCAGTGCTAATACTAATTCTTCCAGATCCATGAAGTAGATTTACTATTTATTATGATTCATCTATTATTTGGACTGGATATGTTATGTTGTTAGATGAGTTAGTTGTTTCATAAGAGTCTCATCAATTTAGGCCTCACAAGAAAAACTTCCCGATGCACAACCTCGAGCACACTGTTATTTTCAAGCCTTATGCTATTTGAGATGCTATTTACTTAATTAGAATTTGTGATCTAAAGTACTCAAAATACCCTCACATACATCTTTACATAGTTGGATCTATATCTCATGAAACATAGGTGGGTGGAATACCATTAGTTTTTTTATTTCCATATTTCACATATGCCTGGTAAAGTAAATTAATTGGTCGATTCTCTATGCTAGAAGACTTAGAAAAATGCTGCTTAGGATCTGGTGGGGAATAGAATCGTAAGGCCTTTTTTTGTGAATTCGGATTTTGGTTATAGAGGAACATGGGAATAATATCCTCTCATCCTAATTCATGACATTTATACTATTTGTAAAGGCTAAATATAAGAAAACTAGCTAATCCTAAGGGCCTCATCCTATGGGAGAGAATTTTTGATGATGATGCATATTACGTTTAGACTACAGATGGGGATGGTACTCTATTGATCTATGGGCATGTGTGGGTCCCTACAAACATTAGAGAGGAGATGACGTGGGAGACCATGCCTCAAAATGGGTGGTTCATCTCAGTGTCCCCAAAATGCTTCGAGGACTATAATGCTTGTATTGGTGGCCTGGTATGAATCTTGAGATTTACGGATTAATCACATAGTGTTCCACCTATCACCTGGTGAAGGTTGAACATTAGAGATTTTTAGGGCTTCTACATCCACTGACCATTATTTAGTGGAAATGGAATGATTTTTTATAGAAATTACGGTTAGTCAACCTAGATCACCTTGTGGCAACAAAATGGTATGGGTTTTTTTATATCTTCTTAAAATGGTCCCACACTTCCTACCTAATTTATAGACCTTCTTGGTAGACGATATTTCATGGATGTATGACAAGATGTTTTATATCTTCATATAGATCCACATTCTAACATTTATTATTGAGACCCTTGTTTTATGACTTGGTTCTCGAAGTGGTAACTGAAGGATTTCTATATGCATGTGCTTCTAAGAATAGCATATCCCCCACAGACTATTGGAATAACAATGGGTATGATTCAGGTACTAGAGGAAACGATCAGTGAATGTGACCATGAAATTGGGGGTTTCTTGGATAAACAAATTTATAACGAATCATAATTTATATACAGTGTTATTACTTCAAAATTGAAGCACACTTATTACAACATATAACAAAACCACAGTAGGACTGTATAGGTATTGTGACTTTAGAAACTGGGAAACATAAAAAACTATTTCCTAAAGCATCTACATTGTGTCCCACTTATTTAATCATATCTAGAATCCCCTTTTGGAATATCCTACTTAATACCCTTCCTCCTGAACCGGGGAAAATAAAACATACAAAAGGGTGTGCTCAAATTCTCAGTAAGGGTGAACAAAAGAAATATCGATCACATCACATTCATAAGAACATAACATTTCAAAATATTATCCTGCAAAAGAGATAATAATATCATGACATGGGATCAATAATAATAGTGAAATGTAATACAAATAATCATAAAATAAAACATGAAACTTTGTGGAATACACAAACAATCATAGAGAATCATTTCTTAGTAGTCAAGACTCACTGCCATGAATATCCTAACGGTCAAAGTCCATTTCTGAACCGAGTTCACTCCTCGTTTCAGTCCTGTTTCACTGAACTGGATGAACGTTCCATTCCTTCCATTTCTATCTCATGAGATATAAATCATTACCCAATACATTGGAGGGAGATATAGGTACTACCCATCTCATAATGAAACCATTTTTATGTGTGCCATAAAATCATAAATAATACATCATAGCATAACCCATGCAATAAAAATGGGATTCTTAAACATCATGCCATCATATCCTAATCCATATAAGCATAAAGTACATCATAAAAATAATTCCATAATTCACAAAATCAATTCAATGTAAAAATCGGGATATAAACAGAACCCTATATTATCTTATATGAAAAATAATTTTTATACAACACTTGATCTTCATTCTTGAGGAAAATATCCTCTCTAATTCAAAAACATTTTTCCATTCTTCTAATGTCATACAATTTTAAACTAAAATAAGTTGATTAAAAATAAACATGAAAACTTGTAAAGGAAGATTCATGGAAATAATGTTCTAAAAGTCTATTCAGGCCGTATAAGTCAAAAAAACATTCTTCTCGTACATTGGACGGAAAAGTCAAAAAGTACATCGTACTAAAAATGGAAAAAGATTCCTTTCATATATTTTTCTAAAATCTCACCAATGAGTAATGTTTTATTTAAAAAAATTATATTATGATATAAATAATATTATATATTGAGGATACATGGATGTGGATGAAAAATATGCCCTAGTAATTACCGAAGTATAAACAATCTCAGATAGAAATTGAGATTGTGAGATTTTCCCTTACCTTATGTCTGATTTTCATTGTACGTATCCGATCCTCCGGTATAATGATTTAAATAATGTTATTGAATTATTCCAGAATCAGAATAATTGTTATGATATCATATATGGAAATGTTATTAGCTTCTTATTATTAATATTTCATTGCTACTTGTTATTCGGGTGTTTGTTGCTTTTTGTTCTTCTGCGTGTTTTGTCGAATAAATTATTATTATTATTTATAGGTTATAGATTCCTCATTTGAATAGTGTTACTAGTGTAATATATATCATACTTACTCACTCAAATAATTTATAAAATCATAATTCCTGGAAGATAATGTAGAACGAGTTGCATCACATCGGGGAGACGGTAGGCCGTATGTACGCACGAGCGATGATATCATTCCCATGATCGTGGAATTGTATTTAAGTGTATGTATATTATTACAGAATCAATATTACTTTACAATAATCATATATAGAAATTATTTACACCATTATACCAATCCAAGTAAGGTGGTGGTGGAAAACAGATTACACCACGGCATCGAGACAGTATTCTGTACGTGCGCACGCTCGATGATTTCGTTTTTCGTACGAAGGATAGAAGGTGAAATAGGGTTGTTTCATATTTATAATAAAATACCAGTATATGAGTGATATTTATGTTATTACTTTATAATGAAAAAACTAAAGAAGAGGAAGTAGAAGAAGAAATAAATGTGAAAGAATGGGTAATAGATATTACCACCTCTTCGACAAGACTCTTTGAAACCTCCTCTTATGGAACTAATGTTGGTCATTGAAGAAGACCAAGACATCTAGAATATTACTAGGGAAGGCGATAAGAGAAATAGGTATAGGGTGGCCAATCATGAAGGCTCAAAGTGGTGTGAGGAGGAGAGGGAGGAGGTTCCCTTTTATAAGGGAGGAGAGGGGCACCTTAGGAAAAACTGAAAATATTATTTTAATATAAAGTCATATTCGGTTTTCAATATCTCAAAACTGACTTATTTCTAAGATAAGGTGTGTATGGGTCTAAATCATCTCAAACAATATATTTTAGATATGTTTAGGTTACTATTTTTACCATATCATTTAGGTTTTACTCTAAGTTAAATAATTTAACTTTTACCGTCTCTTTTTGTTCTCTAATAATATATGGTTAATAAACATACAATAGAAGTCCAAAAGAACCCCAAGTTGTTAAATTTTAATATCTATAACCTTATAAAAGTCATTTGTCCGAAACATAGATTTTTAGGAATAAAATAACAATTAATAATATAATATTTGTTTTAAAAACTATTATATGTCAATTTTGACACTATTTCGTAATTGATTTTTGTGAAAATTATAACAAAATTATTAGTTCGAAAAAAGTTAATTAAATCAATAATAATATGTCATATTAACCTATAAAATTATTTTAATTCTTAAAAAGTCTCAAATTACATTTATTTGGGTATTTATAATATTAGTTATGTTAATATTTTCTTTAATAAGGTAATTATTTCATCATCATTGTGTTATAAAGAAAATAAATTATTTAAATTCTAAAATTTATAAATAAAATAACATAATGTAGGAAATATTTTTATTTTTATAATGAATATATATAGTCGAATTTATCTCATTAATAAACCTATATTAAAAATGTTTTAGTCATTAAACATTGATTTTAACTATTTTAAATCTTCTTTAAATAAAATAATAATAAATCTCCTAATCTAATCCATGTGGACCTAAATGCTCATATTTTATTCATAAGGTTGTTTTTTTCTAATTAAAATTATCCAATATAATTAGGACATGTGTTAGGGTAATAATAATATCATTTTTACCCTTAATTACCCTATTTACATGTAACCGTGGTAAAAAAAGTAAACATTTACTTTTCATCAAAAATTATTTTCATCTCATTGAACCACATTTTAGTCCTTGATATTAACTGTGTCTCTCTAATTTTCTAAATTTCACTCACAGAAGAAGAATAATTAAGTTTTATGTAAATTTTCAAATTCTCCAAGGAGGTGGGTAAAAGACGGTGAAAAGTTAAATAAAATTTTTATATATCTAAAATTTTTATAAAATGACTCCAATGAATTATATTGAACTTATATAGGTATTATGTATCAATTTTGACCTAAAATAAATTTAAATAAAATAAATAATTAAATAAATAAAAAGTCGGTTTTTAAATAGTAACCCAGTGTTTTCACTATTCATCAAAAATTGAATGTTTTCAGAAAAACACCAAAATTTAACCCTAGGGTAATTTTGATATTCCAAATCCAAAAAATGAAGTCCATTTTAAAAGATAAAATTTATAAAATTTCAAAAACTGGGTATTACTATTCATAACGGCTAGTTTTAATAATATTTTAATAACATATCGTTGTATAATGAAACTCGGTATTGCGTATAACACAAGATATCGAGGAAGGCCGCGATTGAGTGTAAAGAATGCCAAGATAGTGTTGTGTGTAGTGAAATATTATTTGATTATTTATATAACATAGAAACAAAATATTTCTCACAAAAATCTCGGGTGTTACATTCTACCCCCCTTAAATTGAATTTCACCCTTGAAATTCGTCACTTTATAACAAACAGATGAGGATACCTCTCCCTCATCATATCCTCAAGCTCCTATGAAGCTTATTATAATTGTTGGTTCCTCCATAAAACATTCACCAAGTGAGTGGTCTTGTTCCTTAGGAATTTTTCACTACGATCCAGAATCACTAACGGTTGTTCTTCATAAGAAAGGTCTTGTTACAATGGTACAACTTCATAGTTGAGTACATGTGAAGGATCGGGTATGTACCTTCTCAGGAGAGATACATGGAACACAACATGAACTTGAGAGAGATTCAGAGGAAGTCCCAAACGGTAAGCTACCTTCCCAACACGATCCAGTATTTCGAAAGGACTAATATACATATGGCTCGACTTGCCCTTCTTTCAAAATCGCATTACTCTCTTTGATAGAGATATTGGTAAGAACACTTTATCACCCACTTCAAACTCTAATTCTTTTCATCGGTTATCGACAGAAATTTTTTGTCGACTCTGAGCTGCACTTATGTGTTGTTGAATAGATATGACCTTTTCTACAATCTCATCAACAAGATCGGGTCCTAATAGCTTTCTTTCCCCAACTTCATCCCAACAAGTTGGAGTTCAGCATTTCATTCCATAGAGATCTTTATAAGGAGCCATCTGAATACTGATGTGAAAGCTATTATTATAAGAAAATTCCACCAATGTTAGGTTTTGATCCCAACCACCTTTTAAATCCAAAGAGCATTCTCATATCATATCTTCTAGAGTTTGAATCGTTCTCTTAGACTGACCATCTGCCTGAGGATGATATGCAGTGCTGAAACACAACTCTATATCCAGAGTATGCTGAAGACTTCTCCAATGCTTCTAGGTAACAGTGGATCTTGATCAGATATAATGTAATGTGGTACTCCATACAATCTATACACTTCCTTTACATATATCCTGGCAAGATGATCCATAAATAAATCCTCTCTAATAGCAATGAAGTTTTCCAACTTCGTAAGAAGATGATATATGAACCAGATAGTATTATTTTCTTTGGATGTTTTAGGAAGTTCGGTGACAATGTCCAGAGTGATTTTTTCCCATTTCCATTCGGGTATGGATAATGGATGTAACATTCCCTTAAACTTCTGTCTCTCAGCTTTAACATGCTGACAAACCAAGCATCGAGAGACATATTCAACAACATCTCTTTTCATACCATCCCACCAGATGTACACTTGCAGGTCCCTATACATCATCGTTCTTCCAAAATGAATAGAGAATGAAGAACTATGAGCCTCATCCTGCAGCTCCTTCATTAATTCTGGTATGGGAGGAACACAAACCTGATTCTTGAACATTATTATCCCATCACAATAAAGGTTGAATTCTGGAACATTTATCACCTTCTTTTTTAACTCTACATCTTCCTATTGCGACTCTTTAATATTCACATGCATAGATGGTTGATCATTCTTTTAAGAAATATATGATTTTTCCCTATCCATTATAATTCCGAGATCCATCCTTTGTAAATCCATAAATATTGGTTCATTTGTGATCCTCATCATGGATACGCTAGCATGGTCGTGTCGACTTAATGCATCAGCCACCTTGATTTCTTTCCTAGGGTGATAATGAATTGAGCAGTCGTAATCCTTAATCAGTTGAATCTATCATCTTTGGCGCATATTCAGCTCCTTTTGTGTGAAAATATACTTTAAACTTTTATGATCAGTATAAATATCACACCGTTCACCATAAAGATATGCCTCCAAATCTTTAATGCAAAGATTACTGCAGCTAACTCCAAATCATGAGTTGGGTAATTTTTCTCATGTATTTTCAACTGTCGTGAGACATAATCCATCACCATATCATTTTGCATGAGAACACACCCCAGTCCCTTCTTGGATGTATCACTATAAATAACAAACCTTTCTCTACTACAAGGTAGTGTGAGCCCTGGTGCACTGGATAGCCTTCTGTCCCACTCCTATAAATTCTCTTCACACCCCTCCTTCCACACGAACATAACTCCATTTCGAGTCAACCTGGTGAGTGGATTTTATAATCGTGAAAAATAGTTCACAAAATGTCGATAATATCCAGAAAATCCAAGAAAACTTCCAATCTCAGTTACTTCTGTAGGTCTAGACCATCTTTCGATAACCTCTGTCGTTACTGGATCCACAAATATCCCTTCTTTTGAGATTATGTGACACAAAAATGAAACTTTTTGAATCCAAAATTAACACTTGGTAAATTTGGCATAAAGATTATTCTTTCTTAGCGTATTAAATTCAATTCTCATGTGATCTTCATGTTCTTCCATGCCCTTTGAATATACAAGAATATCGTCTATAAAGACTACCACTATCTGATCAAGATAGTCTCTAAAGACTCTATTCATCAGATCCATGAAGATAATCGGGGCATTAGTAAGACCAAATTGAATCATTATAAATTAATAGTGTCCATACCTTGTACGAAAATTCGTCTTTGGTATATCCTCTTTTTTACCCTTAATTGATGATACCTTGAATGAAGATCAATCTCGGAAAAGTATTGTGCTCCGCATAGTTTTTCAAATAATTCATCAAAGCGCGAGAGAGGATATTTGTTCTTGATAGTGGTGTTGTTATATTCTCGATAATCAATACAGAGTCTCATTGATACATCTTTCTCCTTAACAAATAGAACAGGTTCTCCCCAAGGTGATGCACTAGGGCATATGAATCCATTATCAAGATTCTATTGGAGTTTCCTCTTCAATTTCTGTAACTCAATTGGGGCCATTCTATATGGATTCTATGAAATACGTAAAGCACCTGGTACAATTTCTATTGAAAACTCAACTTCACGATTTGGTGGAAGACCAGCCAATTCCTCCAGAAAGACATCATCAAATTCCCATACAATGGGCATATTCTTAATCATGAGTTTCTCTCCAACCATTTGAGATAAGTAACCTTCATTTAGTGGAATCAAGACCCATAGGATGGATGAAATTTCCACTGGAAGGTTATGTTCATCCTTGAATCGATAGACGATCATAGATTGATCTCTAATATGAAATGGGGCTTCCCTTATTTGGATATTTATATGAGTTCCATATAAATAATTCCAATCTATGCCATGAATAACATCAAATTCCACTATAGTAAGGATCACAAGATTTGTAGGAATCACTTTCCCACAAACATCAATCGGAGAAGAATTACAAACATTTGATGCAACTATTGTGCCATTAGGGGTTTTCACATCTAACTCAACATCTAATTGTTGAGGTAATACAGTGATACCCTTAGAAAATTATTCAGAAATAAAAGACTGGGTGGATCTAGAATCAAATAAAACATTTTCTAATTTAGAGTGGATGGTAAGTGTACCTTTTACGACTTCGTTATCGTACTCCACATCGCTGATAGAAATCGCATGTGACTTTCCTTTTTCATTAGCCTTAATAGTTTTTTGACGTCGATCATCATCAAAAACCCTTGGAATAGGGCATTAATTAGAATAATTCCCCATTTCCATGAACGTGTAATATTGAAGTGTTAGAGGGGAACTCTGTGTAGCCTTTTCTTTGTTTGCATCACTAGATTTATTCTTACCATCATTACGGTATTCAAATGCACGATTACCTTCCTTTCCACATTTGAAACATTTCATTTTCCCTTTAAGACAACTCCCTCCATGCTCCTTTCCACACTTTGAGAATAAGGGAAAACTCATCTTCCTTTCTGTGTTATCCTTAGATTTTCCTTTAAATTCCATTTTTCTCTTCTTATCAAACGCATATGACTGAAGGGTTACTCCAATATCCATCTCAACCTTGAGAGCACATCGAACGATTTCCTCATAGCTATTGATGTCCCTTATGGATAACTCCCTTTGAAGGATTGTTTTTAAGCCACTAAAGAATCGATCGATCATACTCTCAGGTTGGATAATAATCCCAGAAGCATAGCTTTCACGACTTGTAAAATTTGCTTCCTAGGTTCCAAAAAATTCATCATCCTTTTGCTTTAGTTAATGAAAATCATTCTCCCTCTTTGTTCGAAGAATACGAGGGAAGTACTTATTGAAAAATAAGTTCTTGAACTCGTCCCATTCCATGGACACAATTTCATTTCTTGTCCTCGTATTATTGATAAGATTCCACCATTGATCAGCTTCACCTTCAAAATGATATACTACTAAGATGACATTATCATGTTTAGATAATTGATGAAATGAAAATATCTTTTTAGTGGCACTGATCCATTGTTCAGTAACTAAGGGATCACTAGAACCGCTGAATGAGGGTGGACGCTGCCTCATGAAGGATTCAATGTAATGTTGCTCCTTGTTTTGGTCGTTTGGTAGTCCTACATGATTCATAGCTTGAGAATGATGTGTGAGCATGGCTACAGGATTTTTCATTCCAACTCACATAAAATCCGGTTGCTTAAGGGGACAATCATTTCATTTCCCGTCGCGTTCAGAATTAACACGGTTCCTTCGGGTTCTAGCCATTGACTAAAACCAATAAGCATAGTGTGAGAAACAATAATCGCAATAGTAAAACCACATAATCAAGAATAAAATTTCACGCTTTAGGTATTATCATAGGTTATTCATGGCCATTTCTAAAACACTAAGATTTTGTCCTTTGCATAGACAAATACTTAGGGTCTTTACTAAGGCTTCTATATCCTACTTTCCAAAGGTTGACTATACCTTTCCTCTAATACCAAAAATAATGGTCTGTAATTACATCCAATGGACTATAATTTATACATATCAGGGCATTACATGGGTGGCTACACCCCCTGGGCGGGACACACCACCATCCCTAGTGGCAGCCATTTTCTCATGAATCCCTTTGGCGGAGAGCCATGATTCGTCCAATTCTCACATGTGAGAGTTCCCAAGGATCTGATTCATTCCGACCTCCTTTTCCTCTGATACCAACTATAACGACACAAACATTACATACATTGTTATTACATAAAAATTGAAGTAAACTTATTACAACATATAACAAAACCACAGTAGGACCGTATAGGTATATTGTATTTAGAAACTGGTTAACATAAACAACTGGTTCATAAAACATCTACATTATCTATCATATATTTCATCATATAAAGAATCCCTTTTTTGAATATCCTATTTAATACCCTTATTCCTGAACTGGGGAAAAGAAAACATACAAAAGGGTGAGCTCAAATGCTTAGTAAGGGTGAACAAAAGAAATATCAATCATATAATATTAATAAGAACATAACATTTTGAAAATCTTATTCTGCAAATGATATCATAAAATAATGACATGGGATCAATCATAATAATAAAATATAATCCAAATAATCATAAAATAAAACATGAAACTTTTTTGCATACACACATAATCATACAGAATCAATTCTTAGTAGTCAAGACTCATTACCAAGAATATCTTAGCGGACAAAGTCCATTTCTGAACACAGTTCACTCCTCGTTTCAGTCCTGTTTCACTGAACCGGAATAACCTGACGTTCCAGCCATGTCGATCTCATTAGATATAAATCTTTACCCAATGCATTGTATGGAGATATAGGTCTCATCCATATCATAATGTAACCATACTTGTGTGTGTCACAAAATCATAAATCATACATCATAGTATAACTCCTGTAATAAAAATGGGATTCTTAAACATCATACCAACATAACATAATCAATATAAGATAAAATGACATAATAAAAATAATTCCATCATAACATAATCAAATCAATGTAAAAATATGGATAGAAGCAAACCCTATATTATCTTAGATGGAAAATAATTTTGATAAAACACTTGACCTTCATTCTTGAGGAAAATATCATTTCTACTTCAAAAACATTTTTCCTTTCTTAAAATTTCATACAATTTTAAACAAAAATAAGTTGATTAAAAATAAACTTTAAAACTTTTAAAGGATGATTCAAGGAAATAATGTTCCAAAAGTCCATTCAGGACGTATATGTTAAAAAACATTCTTCTCGTACTTTGGCCAAAAAAGTCAAAAAGTACCTCGTACTAAAAATGACAAAAGATTCCTTTCATATATTTTACTAAAAACTCACCAACGAGCAATATTGGATTTAAAAAAATTAGGATTATAGAAATAATATCACATATTTACGAAAAATGGAAGCGGATGATAAATATTCCCTAGTAATTACCGAAGTATAAACAGTCTCAGATAAAAATTGAGATTGTGAGATTTTCCCTTACCTTACGTCTGAATTTCTTCGTACATGTCCGAACATCTAGCATAATGATTTAAATAATGTTATTGACTTATTACATAATCTTAATCATTGTTATTATATCATATAGGGTCATGTTCGTAGCTTTTGATTTGTAATATTTCATTCCTACTTGTTATTCAGGTGTTTATTACTTTTTGTTCTTATCTGTATTTTGTCGAATAAATTCTTCTTCTTCTTTTTATGTTATAGATACCTAATTTCCAGAATGTAATTAGTGTAATATATATCATATTTATTCATTCAAGTCATTTATATAATCATTATGCATGGAAGATCATGTAGAACGAGTCGCATCACATCGTGGAGATGGCAGGCCGTACGTAGGCACAAGCGATGATATCGTTCCCATTATCATGGAATTGTATTGAAGTGTATGTATACTATTACAGAATCAATATAACTTTACAATAATAATATATAGTTATTCTTTACACCATTATATCCATCCACATAATCTGGTGGTGGAAAACAGATTACACCACGGCGTGGCGATGGTATTTCGTACGTACGCACGTGCGGTGAATTCGTTTTCCGTAGGATGGATAGAAGGTAAAATAGGGGTGTTTCTTATTTATAATAACATATTCTAATATGAGTGATACTGATTTTATTTCTTTATAATGGAAAAATTAATGAATATGACGTAGAAGAAGAATCAAATTTGAAAGAATCGGTAACGGATATTACCTCTTCTACGACAAGCTTCTTTGAAACCTCCTCTTAGGGCCCTAATGTTGGTCTTTGAAGAATACCAGGACCTCTATAATATTAATATGGAAGTGGAGAAGAGAAACTGGTAGGGGTTGTCCGATCTTGAAGGCTCAATGTGGTGGGAGGAGGAGAGGGGGGAGGTTCCCTTTTATAAGGGAGGAGAGGGGCACCATAGGAATAACTTAAAATATTATTTTATTACAAAGTCATATTCGGTGTTTAATAGCTCCAAACTGATTTATTTAGAAGCTATGGTGGGGATGAGTCTAAATCCTATCATCCAATATTTTTTAGACAAGATTAGCTTACTATTTTAACTGTATCATTTAGGATTAACTCTATGTTAAATAATTTAACTTTTACCGTGTCTTCTTGTTTTCTTACACTATAAGGTTAATAAACATACTATAACAAGGAAAAAGAACCCCAAGTTGTTAATTTGTAATATATATAACCCAATACAAGTCATTTGGGCGATCCATTGATTTTTCGGAATAAAATAACAATTAATAATATAATATTTGTTTTAAAAACTATTTTATGTCAATTATGACAGTATTTGGTAATTTATTATTTTTTTAAATCATAACAGCATTATTAGTTCGAAAAAAGTTAATTAAATCAATAAGAATATGTCATATTAACATATATAATTATTTTAAATCTTAAAAAGCCTCAAATTACATTTATTTGGGTATTTATAATATCAATTATGTTAATATTTCTTTAATAAGGTAATTACTTCATCATCATTGTGTCATAAATAAATAAATTTATCTAAAGTATAAAAATTATAAATTAAATACCATTATGTATTTTATCATTTTAGCTATCTTATGACTATTTATAGTCGAATTTATCTTATTCATAACCCTATAATAAAAATTTTTTAGTTATTAAACATTGATATTAACTATTTCAACTCTTCTTCAAAAATAATAATAATAAATATCCTAATCTAATCCATGTGGACCTAAATGATCGTATTTTATTCCTAAGGTTGTTTTTGGACGAATATAACTTATCCAATAGAATTAGGACATGTGTTAGGGTAATAATAATATTATTTTTACCCTTAATTACCCTATTTACTTTTAACCATGGTTAAAAAATTAAAAAGTTACTATTCACCAAAAATTATTTTCATCACATTGAACCTCATTTTAATCCTTGATATTAACGGTGTCCCTCAGATATTAGAAATTTCACTCACAGATGTTTTAAAATTATATTTTATGTGAATTTTCAAATTCTCTTAGGAGGTGGGTAAAATATGGTGAAAAGTTCAATAAATTTTTTATATATCTAAAATTATTATAAAATGACTCCAATGAATTATATTGACCTTATATAAATATTATGTATCTATTTTGATCTAATATAAATTTAAATAAAATAAATATTTAATTAAATAAAAAGACGGTATTTAAATAGTATCCTAGTGTTTTAACTATTCATCAAAAATTGAATGATTTCATAAAAATACAAAAAATTTACCCTAAGGTAATTTCGATATTATGAATCCAAAAATGAAGTCCATTTTGAAATATAAAATTTATAAAATTTCAAAAAGTGGGTATTACTATTCATAACGGCCTGTTTTAATAATATTTTAATAGCATATTGTTGAATAGTGAAACTCGGTATTGCGTACTACGCAAGCTATCGAGGAAGGCCACTATTGCATGTAAATCAAGCCAGGCTAGGGTCGTGTATAGTGAATGATTCCTTTGATGAAGTATATAACATAAAAACACAATATTTCAAAAAAATATCAGGTGTTACAACATTCCCCTTATAGAGATTACTTAAAATAATTGAATTTAGGATACCATCAATATGGCTTCGTGTGAAGCCGTATATGGTAGGACTTTACTCTCAGCATTATGCTGGATATAGGTAGGGGAAGTAGTTATGCTTTCACCAATTCTCATTCAGGAGACTAGAGATAAGGTCCACTAGATCACAAAGTGCATTTTGGTAGCTAATTATAGATAGTAGTCATTTGGAAACAGACGTTGTTGAACTCTTCAGTTTTAGGTTAGAGACTGGTTTTCCTGGAGAGTTAGTACCATATTAAGGAACAAGAATATTCAGAACCTGTGTAAGTTCTCACTATGGGTCTTGTACCCTTTGAGGATATGAAATGTATTAGACGAATGGATTAACAAATGGAACTTCCATAGAGATACTAATATATGCATCATTTCTTTAATATATATCATTTTCTCCGATACTATCCACACCCATAATAATTCATTCATATTGACGAGGTCGAATTGGATATGGATTAATACATCATGGTGTATCTTGTTCATATAGTTTATTGGAGCATAAATAAAATATGAAGTAGGTATGCACCTCTAGTACAAGTTCTGTTGTTGTAATGATGAGTATAAGATGAGACCTAGGATAATGAAGCTAAGAGTGATCTCAATGGCCAGAACTCTTCACTAAAAACACCCATTCCCCCTTTGAAGGCTAAATCGGGGAATAATTCCACTAAAGAGGGGAGTTTTTAAAAATTCATATTTTCAATAAAGTTGTGGGTCATTTGATTTTCAATTAAGAACAATTTTATAATCTTGGTAAAGGTGTAATACATCCAAAGGATGGTCATATGAGCATCTAGGGATTTTTGAATCTAGGATTTCCTAAATATTGGCCAACGAAATGGGTCACATAGTTTGATTAAAACATGCAACCTAGCTTGAACAATTTCTATGAAACTATACAGTTGAAGAGAAGACCACCTATAGGCCGCATAGTTTGTCTAAAATTGCGTGATCCAATGAACACATCTATGCAGACCTTCTATTTTTATATATAGTGGTATTTATCACAATTGGTGCACAATTTGGGAAATTGTGTGCCATAACCATGTGTGGTATTTCATTTTGTAGAGGATGTAGCACATTTTTCACATGGTTAGTTCGAACCATGGGAAAACACCATTCTCAACCAAATTTTATGGTGAAATTACCTAAATTCCATCCATAATTATTATAACACTTTTTATTATTCTCATTATTCCTCCAGCGGTTCGATGTGTCTTTCTTCCATCATAGCCTTCAAATCTCCTCAAACACTGATCCTAAATAACATTAATATTAGAGGTCATTTGTTTGATCTGAATGAATAATTTTATAGATCATGGTACATAAAACCGCACTCACCCTTTCTATCTCAGTTTTTATTCTAATTTTTTCCTCTAATTATTTGTAGAATAATTTTTCCCATTTGGGGGTCATTGGATTATTTCACTGACCTCTACTAAGCTTCTTCAAATCTATGTCTGATATCAAGAATGTCATTATATATATCATTTTGGTGTGTGGTCACAATGTATTTACATTTATTTTTCTCAATTAATATCATTTTCTATTTTTCTGAATTCCATCATAGGGAGAGAATCCATATTATATTTATGATTCCATGACCAAATATCTCATTAACCTAGTTACATGCATATAAAATCATTATAGTTGGGTTAGAGCATATACATACCCTATAAGATCACCCCATGAGCGTGAAACATAGAATTTCAACCTTTTCCAATTGGTTCTGTGTTCTTGGAACACTAGTTATATTTGGCTTTGTTTTTAAATGATTAGGCATGTGAGACATGGGTATTTAAAATAACCCAGGGCACCTCATAGGTTTTTGTCCCTCTTATTGTTGGAATTTACCAAGTAGGCATATTCCATGTTTCCCCCTAACACATTCCAATATGACCTGAGCCTTAAAAAATAATTTTCATGTAGTAATTAGTTTATTTAATATGTTGGGGTAAAAGGATTGTATAATAATATCTTATGCAAGGTGGTGGTGTCAATTTAATTGAATTTACCATATCACCTCTTAATTAACCCAATGAGCACTATAACATGAATTTCCATGGATTAGTGAGTTAAATGAAAATTCAGGGGAATGTGTTAGATGGTAGGGTTTTTTAATGATGGAATCCCATCACTTAAATGAACGAATTTATAAAAATTGTATGAATTATTCTTGGGTTTTCCATTCCATTGAGAAAACTAATGGTTTACATCGAACAGTTAGTTGGTGGAAAGGTGATGCCAATTTTCTTCATCATTATTAAATTTTAATAATGAATTTTTTTTAATTTAAATTGAACAATCCTAATGACATTCATGGTACGTTGGGCCTTATTCCTAAAATTATAAGTGGTTACACGTTTATTACATATATATGTGATTGATAATTAGTTTCCTATGTGGTTTTTCCTGATTTGTTATATTATATACATATCTTCCTTTTTATAGGATATGATATAATGGTATGGAGTTTTGATCATGCTGGATTATCAAACTCCTTACATAAGTTGTATAGTATTTCAACTCACAAAATTGATGTTAAATGGGAATTTGGTCGACCAGACACAATCCACGATTTGTATGATGACATGTCTGATCACTCACCATCTCGAGCATTGGTACATGTTGTCTATTTCAAATCCTTGGTGTATGGAATTTATCCATTGGATTTAAATTTTAAGCTAATTAGACTGGTCATAGACAAGTGAGTAATGTCTTCATCTATCTGGCACCAGTATTCCAGGTATATGGCCATTAGCCGACTCCATGCACATTTTTCATATAGGAGATTGTAATATATAATTTAAATATTAATATATTATTTCTAATATATATATATATATAGTGACATGGTCAGACACACATCCTAGCCATGAGATGAAGTATATAGACTCACTTGGTCTCCTCTAGGAATCTAAGTTGGATGGATATTTATTTAATAGATTTTTTTACTATTCTTCTACTACATGCACACTATTTAGTTACAAGAACTTCTATGATTACACGTAGACACCATTGGTGGATTACTAGTGTGATTATTATCTCACACCCTACTCATGTATCCCTAGTAACTAGAGAATATTTTCTTCCCACTTTAATGGATAATGTAAAGTTTCCATCAATGGGTTGTGGACATGCTTTCATTTAAATAGAACTCCAATGTATAGGATAATACATATTCCTGAGATGCTTGTAACTATTTATTTATTTTATTCATATTTTTATTGTTGTTTATAATAATTCTTATTTTTATTTAATTTCAATATTAAAAAATTTCATGTATCTATGTAACAACCACTACCGTAGAAGCTTTTGGTAAAATTATTAGATGTTCACCTATTTTTTCAGCTACTATTTTATTCATTTCTCTATTTACGATTCCATGGACTTTTGACCCTATCTATTTATACCATGATTCCACTGTTTATAATATTTTTCTATAACCAATGTTCTAATCTATCACGAGGGAATATTCCCCCCATTGTTTCACCTTTAAATCCTCACTTCTAGTGGGAAACCTCTTGCATATGGGGAGGCATGCATGAGACGATGTGACACACTGGCTTGTGGCACATTTTAAGTGTTTCCAGGGTCTGGTTGTTACTATTTTTATACATAAATAATTATTTTCAAATATTGAATTAATTAATTTTTTGATCATTGATGTACGTTATAATCATAAAGACGGTAGGTCATACATACACCTGAGCAACAATTTCATTTATCATTGATCTTTATTGAAATGAATTATGTAATATTTTTTAATTACATATTTTTTAATAATATCATTAATGACATATTATTTATTTAAATAACTAAATATATATATATATATAACATCCATGTGGTGTGTTCATGAAATTAGATTGACATCACTTTCTGAAGGTTGTAATCCATTCAAAAAAGAATGATGTTATCTTCAATCAGTAGTTAAAAGGAAAGAAGTAAAATGACATATTATCTTTTCCGAATTAGAAATATGTAATTATTATAATAATTATTCCTAGTATATGAGATATATTTATTAAATTTATCCTTATAATCTTCTATGAAATTCCTTATTGAAAAATGAATCACATCACTTCAGGAGGAGGGAGTATGTTGTACATACGAGAAATAATATAGTATCTCATTCGGAATGAAATATATAAAAAAGTAATATATGATATAATGAATCCAAATGTATAATTATTTCATAAATATCATATATATTCTTTATATACATCATCTAATTCAACTATGAGTAGTGGTAATGGAAAAATAAATTACATATGTTTGTGAGGCTATTGTCCTTCGTACACATGAATATTGATTTCGTAACCCATTGGATAGATGTGGGAATTATTTTCAGTAATTACCATAACATAAAAACATCTCGTTATATGAAATATATTTATTTTGTTATATAATAATTGTTTAATAATAATATAATGGGATGGATTATGAAATAAAATAAAATTTTACAATGATGAACGATACCTCTTCCTCAGGTAACCTTATCAGGATTTCACCAAAAGGAATCCTAGGATAAATTTATTCATATAAATAGGATTCTAGTTTTAGAGGAGTGATGTTTTTATGTTATATGTTTTGGTATTTCCAAAATTATGTTTTTTACACATGTGAATAATAAAAGATATTCAGTATCCCATATATGCGATGAGAGTGGAACACTTGTAAATTTTTAAAATAAAAAGGTATACAAGAGTTTTTCACATTCCACAACCTTCCAAAATATAGCATAATTTATCATTTTATATTATATTGTTGAAATATTTCCATGAAATCTATTTTAGATAGTATTTTATCTCATTTTAATACATATAATTTTATTGAAAATACCCAATAAATCCATTTTTTAAAATAACAATGGATTTTTTTTATTACTATTTTCACAATTCATATCAGTGAAAAATTAATTTGATATTATTAGATAATATAAATTTTTTTTATTGAATATATGGAATCCATTTTTTATAATTACATTAACATTAGTGGGAATTTTTTATTTAAAAATAATCATACATACGTGATGAGAAATTGAGTTTTCAGAGTCCAAATATTCAATAGTTCACAATGTTTTTATATAGAAATCCAATATAAAAATGATTACAATGACCATAATGTTTTAATATATATATATATATATATATATTATTAATTCTAATTTAAAAATATTAATCATATAACATTTATTTATAAATACTTTAAACAAAAAAGAAGATTTGTATTAAGAATCTGTATTTTTAACTATTCATCAATAAATGTAATATTTCAGGAAAATACCAAAAATTTACAATTAGATAATTTTAATATTATTGTATAAAAATTGAATTTATTTTTATCATATAATATTTCAATAATTGGTAAAATTTAATTTTAAATTATGTGTACGAAGTGCGGCTAAACCGTCGTTCAGAAAACATATAATTTATTATAAAAAAATTTATTTTTATTTTAAATTTTTAATATTTTATTCTAATATATAATTATACACAATTTTTTATTTTATTTAATACAATTTATTTCCTCTAAATTAATGGCTACTTTATAATGGTATCATATATTATAGTTTATTTAGACTTGGGATTGCATGTTCTGCAAGCTATCGAAGCTATTAAATTGGAGGAAATATATGTCAATAATTGTTTATGTTCTTTGGTTAATGTCACATACTCTATATAATAAAATGTTATTATATTCGAATTTTTATATGGTATATTCTCTCCCCCTTAATTAAATTTTTTCCTCTAAACATAAACTTGATCTCGGTAATTAAGGGATTGATTTTTGAAAATTCATTATGTGAATATCCACATTGTAAAAATAATAAATATTACATCTTCTTAATAATAGAGAAAGTGAAGTAAAAAATTTCAAATGGAATAACACATTGTAAGCATTCAATACATGATTACATTTTTCTAGAGGGAAGACGTAGTCATGGAAGATTATTGTAAATAATAATAATGAGTGATATAGGTCATTTACTCGAAAAAAGTTAATGATCAATGTAAAGTAAAGGACCTATAAACAATATATCTTTGATAATTAAAAAATATATTTGATTCATCAGATATGAAGCTAATAGGGTTGTTTTTTTGTTTTAATACACTTTTCCAAAAGTATTGAATTTTTTTCATTGTATAATAATATATGTAAATATACTTACTATATATTATTCTATTTCATAAGATGAATTTTAACCTTTGGTTATTCTTAGACAACTTTCCATTTCATCCCTAACTCTAAGAAATGAATATCAAAAAATTAGTTTTAAATTCTAGAATCACTAAAATTCTCTGTTAATATATTTTAATAACCTTAACATAATGATAATTCATTAATTTATATCTTGTTATTATTATGAATAAATGGAAAGCATAGGTTATAAAATGTAACATCTTTACTCAGGATACACAAAATGATGCCCTGAGTTGGTGGGTCACAAGGCCTCAAGCGCACCATCATGTTTTCTAGAGTCTTCAGGCAGGTTTCAGTGGACTACTGTGTGTATGTGGGGGGGACTATTCCTCCTTTCGATAGTGTAGTATAGAAGTCATAATCATAACAATCAAGTACTGAAGAAGATAAACAACGGACAGAAGGTAAATACCCATAAGACTATAATAATAAATAAGCCAAAATATAGTGTTATATAACATATGATTATCATGTCACATATTAATAAAAAATTGTAGTTGATACATAGAAATTGGAATGTCATACCATAGATATATCAAAATACAAAAAGACCAAAACTAACTATCTTCAACTAGAATAACGACCATAGCTCAGTCTTCTGCTCCCCTACTCACGAGGAACTATAAAATAAAGCTTCAAATAGTGGGTTCTTTCATCGGTCCCTATTTACATAAATAATGTTTGTTTGGGAACACAATGGTGGCTCGAATAGGATGTGAGATAAAACTCAATAGGACACCACCAATATTGCCTATTATATGTGTAATCTGGGTAATATATGTAGTATATTACAATATATAACTAGTATAACAATAATAATAGAAAATATTCATATTCAAAAGTGATCTTGTCGATCCAAATGTGGATCCATATGAATAGTAATCATGAAACCATAATCAAAGGAAAATTGTAAATCATAAATAAACAATTATCATACTATCCAGTTTAACAACTAAAATTGGATACCCTTACCAAATATTTCTATAAGAATATTAGAATACCCACAATGACCAATTCATTTAATCAGGTGTATAACATTCACAACAAACTATGCCATGTAATCTAGTTTCAGTCAAAAAATGGCCAGATACATTGTATAAAAGATAGTGTAATTCTTTTTGAAACTATGGAGAACATTGATAACAACTCGGTAATGACTCTGGTGGAGTCCAAGGAACATGTCCAAAGAGAATGTGCAATTTGTGTCCAAAGAAAGATCAATCAATGTTGTAAAAAGTAACTTGGAAGCCAATTGAATCAGGATCTTGGTAATATAAATGTCAATAGAATCAACTACCATAATCTATATGGATACATGGAGTATAAATTTTCATGTAAGCCAATGAAATTAAGATATGAGGAGTAGAAATTTCAACAGCATAAACTACCATAATCGGGATCCATGGAGTAGAAATTGCCAGGGAATTTAATGAAATCAATATTTGAGGAGTATAAATGTCCATGAAATCTATAACTATTTTCAATACATTCATCAATTTATATCCAATTTAGTAATCCTTGTTCGTAATCATTCACTATCAATGAGTTAAACCAACCCACTTCCAAATTTTATATCTAAACAATTTAACTGTAAAAACATCTTGTAATCACATTTCAATGGAGGAAAAACCCTTCTTATAAAAATTTCATTTCATTCATAATACATCAAACTACCATTGGTGAGCTCACACACACCCATCAGGGTGATATAACATAGGTAAAATACATGGGCACGTCCCATGGGTGGCCAAGGATGAGGTTGATGACCTCCAACCATTAAAAAGGTACTAGTGTAAAACTAAATAGGTCCCATCAAATATATCATTATATTTGTTTAATGTTAGTGGAATCCATGGAATGTCCATTACTAGGAACAATGATAACAAGTTATATAAAACACCATACATTTAGGGAAGGGTATATACCATCTACTATATACCCACGATAGAACAAACCTCCATTATCAGCCTCTAATTTTGTCTAGATTATAATAAAAATGATCATTTAATGAGATCAATTAGAATATGGAATATCATCCTACACCAAAGTTTCATTGTTTATATCAATAATATATAAGAACGCAATAATATGAATAAATAATTCACCACTGTAAATACAACAAGACTGATGATCGAAGACTCAGAGTCTAGATCGCGAATCTTCACCAAATTGTAGTATTAGATTTTCATGTGATTGTAGGTGCATAAGAGAAGGCTGGGGTAGAGGAATTTAATCAAAATAATAGGAATTGTTGTTTATTTCAAAAAACAAACATTGGAAATTTACCTGAAGTGTAAATGAGCTACACATCGTGTAAACCTTACAGTATTCCTTTGGGGAAAATCCCTTTACACATCATGATATGGCCTCCCCAGTCCATTACATGTTTCTTATTGGATACACATCATCTAATACAAAATAAAATTGAGTAGTTGTAATTCATCCAATATATATCCATTGTTACTCTTCCTTTCCAAAAAAAACACAGCCAGACCATGAGCCCAACATTAGTTTTTTTTTTTAAAAGGATCATTAAAATATTCTAATCTGTATATAAAAGGATTTGTACCTCATTGAAAAACATGGTGTCTTACAATGTTCCCAAATAAATAAATTTTCCCCTAAATTTCCATTCCACAGGAGGATAACCATCACAGGAGAATAACTCTGTCCACATTGCATGTAAATTATCCTCCAGATCCTGAGTCTCATCAAGTACCCAATTGTGCTACCATAACACCCATAATAACGGAACTGACAGGCCTTAGAGATACTTCATGATCCTTTCAATGAAATTTATATGGTTATCCTCGTAGGATACAACTACCTGTAGCTCAACCACATTTTGATAAAGAGTATAAGATGTTTTTGAGTCCTAATGGTGCTGATGAGATACATGGAAGATGTGATGCATGGCTTCGAACCTCTAGGGTAACATCAAATGATATGCTACCTACCCAACTCCCTCCAGAATCTCGAACATCTCAACATATCACGATGAAATATTACCCTATATCTTATTCAATTTATGTCCCATCCTCAATGATATATGAAAAATTTGTGATCATCATCCTTGTACTCCATATCTCATCAACAACGACCGACATAATATTTATGTCTAGATTATACATTATAAATCCACTTTTGGATCAACATGACATATTCTAAAGACTCCTATGTGAATCAGGGTTAGAGAATCATTGCCTCTCTTACTTATAACAATCACATAGGAGATATTCATGGACAACTGTATAATTCCTCAGAGGGATTCAGTTGTAAAGTTTCTACATTGGTATTATTGTATGATAACTCCACCAATGGTATGTGCCTCTCCCATATGCTCCTAAAATCAAGGATTTAGGAAATGTTCATGTCTTGTATAACTTGTATAGTGTGATCTAACTAGATATAAGTCTAACGGTGGTATATCATACTCAGAAGAACCTATGTACTCAATTCCCTCTCTAAAAAATTCCATAACAGAGACATAAATTATGCATCCCTATTTAATACCACATTCTGGGTAACCCTGTGGTGGCACACAATATCATAGACATAAATTATCCAATGTTCATATTCTTATAATGTCTCCCTAGTCAATAGGAAATTGGAGAAATATATTATCCTGTCCAAAAAACCCATAAAACATTACTACCTCCTTAAGACCACTATAAACTGATACAAAAATCCATTGCAACATCTTACCATTTCATCATGGAAATGGTTAAATAATTTAAAATCCAATATAGTCACTAGTGTCCTTATTTCACCTACTAACTGGTGAAACACATTGTATCAAAACTAGATAACTCTTGTTTCATACCTGGCCACAAAAATTGGAGATGTAAATCCCAAAATATAAATTTAATTCTAGGTTGTAATTCCCAATATGATGCATGAAAATCTCACATAATCTCTTCTTGTATGTCAAATGTATCCCAAAAGAGTCCATGAATATTCATAATTTCATCCTATCCTACTGTAAAATCAATAGGTGGTTCCTCAAATATCCAACAATATCATAGAACATAGACCTCTCCTTTAGATAATTGTATCGCACTCACCTTATAAATTAGATATGATGTCACTTCTAACAATGAGAGCAATGTATGTCCTTGGCCATCCAACACCTCCAGAAGCATATCTAAGAATAATTCTATTAGTTTCCACACACTACTAACATCTGTAACTACAAATACTTTCATCCTCTTGCTCAATGCATTGGCCTCTATATTTCCACTTTTGGGAAGTGTAGGCAAGATCAATGTAAAAATACTACAGGTACAAAAACCACGTTTATTGCCTCAAATTTAGATCATACTCTTTAAGTATATACATCAGTAATTTGTATCGCATATACAACACAAAATTCTCTCCATATGTAATTTCTACAACAATGAAAATGATAAACAACAATCTTCTAGCTCAACATCGATCATAGGGTAGTTCCAATCATGTGACCCCATCTTGTGAGACCAATACACCATGAATAACTCCTCCTACATCAAAAATTTTCATAGACCAATGCCTAATATATTACACCACACAAGGTACATCCTTCCCAAATCTGGAAGAATCATGACTAACATTGAATTTATTCTACCATCCAGCTTCTAAAAGATTGTCTCATAAGTATCTATCAATAGAAACATAACACCCTTCTATGTATGATATTTCTTGTATGAAATGAATATAATAACTGGATAACCCCTGTAATCTCCTTATGTCAAATACCTTCTTGGGATACTCCAAGGAAACTATTGTTATCACATAGTCTGGTTAAAATTATACTCTTATCTTAATGATAATATGTCATGGGAAGTAAATCTTATCTATCCATAAGTGAAACATACTATGAATAGCATATAAATGAATCCCTCACAGTGTAACTAAAATAATCATAAGATGTATAGAATGATCATGTATATTGTGAGAAAAAACCAAGATATAAACCACAAATAAAACCACAAACACATGTAAATATGAAAGGAAAAAATTGTTCATTAGTACCATAAAAACAATTGGTGCATTCGTATGACCGAATATTATAATTTGAAACTCATATATATCATACCTTCTATAAATATTTGAATCAGGTATATATGTAGGTTTATCATGTACCTAATGATGAACCAACCAAAATAATATCTTTAAGAAAACCTGAACTCCTCAAATCTGGTCAAATAGGCCATCTATCCGTGGAATGGGATATCGGTTCTTAATTTTCAATTGGTTCATTTTCCAATAATTGACACACAACCAAATTGTTACATCTTCATTTTTCACAAAAAGGACTACTGGCCCCCATGAATAAGTCGTGTATCGTATAAACCCATTCTCTTCCAAATCCTCTAGCTACCAATAAAGCTCCAAAACTATATAGTAGTTTCCCAATAAGGAGGAATGGATAACAGTTCATCTTCTAAAACTAGCATAATGGAAAAATCCACCAAAATCATTAGAGGTAAAAAAAGAAATTTTTATTGGGAATATAACACTAAAGGATAAACCATTGGAGTAAAATATTCCTAATGAGATCATTCATCAGTAAGATATAAACTATCTATTTAGGATGCCATCCCGCCTAACCTATAATTATATGGTCTGTATCTACATTCATGGAATCCCTTATATATATATATAATTAATCTACCCTATAGTGATGTGAATATCATCCTATGGTGATATAAATCTGTAGGGGATAGATAGGAAATTAGTTCCGTACATACTGAGTATGACATAAATCCCTTCCATGTTGTGGAAAAATGATTCCAAATTAATTAAAACCCACCTGTCTCGCATGTAAACTCCTTGCACCCTCATACACTCTCTACCTTGATTCCCAATAGAGTATCAAATGTCATAATTACTTTAGAAAACTAAAAAATTATCCCATGACTTTCCCCAATAAGTACATATATAATTTTCTGTGAAGCGCATGTGTCTAAAAGAAAGGATACTAAAGTTCTGTCTCGTAATATTGTACTTCTCACCATAGATTTGTTAGCACTTTTCTCCATAGTTATATATAGCACATAATATATATCAATTAATATATGGCCCTCTGAAACAATATCACTAACCGGCGTAGGAAAACTCTATTTTCTAGGAACAATTATTGTTTAGTTTCCTTCTCTATGACCACTGCTTTATCCTGGACAACCAGCACTACCCCTTCTTCCATCTTGATGTTGAGGTATGAATCCTTCCCCTAGACCTAGAATTAATGTTGATCCCCATCCATTTATTGCAAGAAGGAAGGTCTAAAATAATCATTGTACATCACCCATATTGTTCCATGACGAGTAATTGACTAGGTCCCTATCACATGAACTCCTCATATGACTTTTTATCCCATACTGATGGAAGAAGACATAACTACAACTATATTCACTCTAGTTGTAATTCCCCTCATGAGAAGCCTAAATTTTTTTATTTGTTCCAATAAACAATGGAACACTAAATCGAAAGGCTACACTACCCTGCTCTCTGAACCCATCTCCCCTCATGTTATGATTTTTTAATAATCACCTGATTCACTATCACAGTAATATTGGTAAAAAAACATAACTACATGTGACTGAATGGAATTATTGATCCCATAGTTAATTAATCTCTCCCATGATGAATCTTTTGCACAAAAAATCGGAAAAAATGATGAATCCCTATGAAGAATTATGAATACTACATAATAGACATCTCATCATTTTCCAGAATCCTAAACTCACTGAACCTTTTATTCTCACGGTATTATTAAAGATGTAATCATAAAAACACATTTTAAAATCACTCCAAACAATTTCTCAATATTCATATTCTAGGTTTAAAACAACCTACCAGTGCTTAGATTCTCCTCAGAGAAAATATTTCTTGAGCCTTCACTCTACTACCCATAGCTGTCTATTGCTTCTTAAATATAGAAAAGGCAGTGTCAAGACACATCTTACCATCATATGGACCGCCCACCCCAAAAAAAATGGTAAGATAATGATGTTATAACACATACATAACCTCTACTATATATATGGGATACTGTGGGGCTTTGTTAAATTCCTACTTAATGCACATAAAACTCCCCCAGAACTTGGATTCATCACCCATATCAAGAATTTCTAGTGATACCGCACGTGACACTACTTGATATTATACTTGTATTATAGGGCCCACCACCTCTTGAAAATGGCCATCACCACTATATTGTCACTTGAATAGTGTTCATCATAGTGAATGTCTCCACAATTCCAAACACACACTTCATTAAATAGACATGTAGTGGCCAAGTCTTAAATAAAATGAATAGGAAAAATAAAACCCATCTAATTAACAAGACACACCACTTTGAATACTCTTAAATCTCGAAATAGCTATCAAAAATGATTGTATTAAATCCTATAGATACTACATAATTCCCACTATAAATATGAGTCTTGGTAAAGTTATATATTTCACTACATAAGTCCTAGTGTATGGATTTCCTAATGCAATTTTAAAAATCCACTTATCAAGGACCTTCCCATTCCATAATTCTAGTTTAATTTAATTTTATATACATATTATAATTCTCATTAAATTTTTGAACCTAATGGGTCACTGCTTTCCACCAATAATGTCCCATGTATATCATAAACAGATGTATATCATCCATCTGATCCATGATATAACACATTGCAGTCCATGTGACTAATTTTACATGACTAAATGTTCTATAATTGACTTCATAGGGTTTTTTTACTATAGACTATACATGAAAACACAATTTATGTTATGGAAATCATTACATGTACCAATTATTTTTTCAATTTCATGCAAGATCAAAAACTAATATCAATACTAAATCACAACGCACATGTAACATATTTCAAGAAGTCAATAATTACATCCTATATCGAATATAATTTGAATGGAATGAGAATCCAAATCGTTTCCAGAAAAGGTTCTATATATATTGAATAGACTCATCTCATCAGGTAACTGTAAAATCCATAATCATATAGAACATAAAACATCATGTGCATCACCAACCTATGGAA
The DNA here is from genome assembly GCA_963277665.1 of Viscum album. Classification (NCBI taxonomy): domain Eukaryota; kingdom Viridiplantae; phylum Streptophyta; class Magnoliopsida; order Santalales; family Viscaceae; genus Viscum; species Viscum album. The sequence continues at coordinate 2,112,459,568 of OY728120.1, forward strand.
TCAAATAAACTCTAATATGAAAAATCAACAAACTCATTTCCCATTTCATGAAATTGTGGATTTTTTCCATATTTGATTTAGCTACTCCTTAGCCAATCTCATTTCATTTTTCCAACACCTCATAATAACTTATATATTTTCTTGAAATAGTAATTCCATTAATGAAAATGTTCATATACTACTTTTTAATGTCCTGACCTGGGCCGACTAAATAGTTCCCTAAGTTAGTGGGTCGCATGGCCATAATCACACCACCATATACTATAGAGGATTACATCTATCACAAAGGGATTAAGTTGTGTTTATGGGAATACTATTCCCTCATGTAAAATTATCTACTAGTGTTAATAATAATAATAAAGTATATATACCATATAAATTAACTAAATAGTAGATTGGAGTTAAACATCTAGAGGAAATTAATAATAAATATGACAAATGAGGTTTCATATGAAATATTGAAATTATGTCACGAATCAATAAAAAATGGCATTGAATTCATTGTTAAATAAATACTGTACAATACACTTTTCAAAATACAAATGAAAAAAGGACTTATCTCTCGCTAGAATAACATGCATAGCTTGGTCTTCGGTTCACCATCTCTTACCGAATGATCAAATCAAGAATCAAACAATGGGTGATTCCCCATGTCCCTATATGCATCCCTGAAGTCTGTCTGGATTCCCAACAATGACCCAAACAATCTGTGGGATAACTATCATTTCTCCAATAGATATGGTGTCTATAACATGTTCTATTTGTGTTATATAATATGAAGCCTTGCATAATATATCACATTTATAATAGTTATAAATGTAAATTATTGTATGAAAATGTGATCTTCTCCATTGAAACATGGCTCCCTATGAAAACTAATCAATCAAAATTAATTATAGTATAATAGTAAATCATATATAAAAATGTTTGATATTGTTCAGTATAATAATTGAAATAAAATTACATTACTAGTGTTATCTGTAATCATAGATAAATTTCCACAATATCTGCACCATGTAATCAAGTGTATATAATCCACAATGACATATTTTATGTAGTCTAGTGTCATACAATGAAGATCATGATATAAGGTATAAATGATCAAGGAATACCTAATGATTCCATGTAGAATCTCGATGGTAACTTGGTAATGACGTGGGTGTAGTCCAATGAGCATGTACACATATTATCTCTAATGAGAGTCCAAGAAAACTAGATCCAAGGTTTAGCAATTCCCATTGAATCCCATTTAATTAAGATCTTAATAGTAGAAATGTCCCAATATTCCACTACCATTACCATTACAGATCCGTATAGTAGAAATTGTCATAAAATCCTATGTTATCAATATTTTAAGCATAGAAATGTCAATGGAATACACTACGATAATCAGGATCCATGGGGAAGAATGTCCATGAAATCTAACAGAATCGGTATCTATGGAGTATAAATTTATATGTCATCTACCAAGATTTTCTAGAAAATCATTAAATTACATCTCATTTAATAACCCAGTTTCCTAATAATTCACAATACATGAATTCATCCATCCCATTACCTCATTTCCCATTAAAATTTTAATACAATTAAACATATATTAATCACATTTCAAAGGAGTCTTAAAACATCTACTAAACCATTCATTTCATTTATTAAAAGTGCCACTTCAATAGGAGATCCCTAACACATAAATAAAGGTGATATATAATAGGTTAAATAAATTTTCACATTTCATGGATGGCCTAGTATGAGGTTGATGACATCTAAAAATCAAAAAAGTATTAGTGGGAAAACAAAATTGGTCACCATCAATTTTATCCCGACATTCAATTAATTTAAAGGGAATCAATGGAAATTATGGAATCAAGAACAATCGAAACAAGGATTATAAACCCCCAAAACATGATGGAATGTTATATAACACCTATAATTATCTAATGGTAGAGTACTCATCTGGTATCAACCCCATATTTGGTCAATATTAGGAGAAAAAGTAAGAATGAACAAGAACCCAAGAAATAAGGCACATCTTATTGAATTAAAATAACTCAGTCCATCTATGAGAAAAGAAGAATAGGAAAAAATTAATGAAGAATTAATATGTAGTTATCCAATGAGACAGATGATTAAAAAATCATAGTTTGGATCATGAAATGTAACAAACATCTAGCATTAATAATCGATTGGATCTCATGCATGTGAGAGAATGGAGGGGGTGAGGCTATTTTCAAAATAAAAGTACCCACCAATAATTATAAAAAATTTACAATAAGTATTTAATTGAAGTGAAAATACATTACATGCCTTGTAATTCTCAAGGCCTTCCCCCTAAAAAAACCATTTACACACGTGGAATTGGTCTACCCATACCATTATAATTTGATTATTGAATACATGTCATATAATTAAAAAATGCATCATTTCATTTTAAGGAATACAACCTAATTCACACATAACTCTACTATTCCAAAACAAATCAACCATGTGATGAGCCTGGTTTTCTATTCTAATAAAAAAAGTGAAATTTGTATGATTTTTAAAGGGAAATTAAAGGATTCACACATCATCGAAAAAATAATTATATTTAATCCAATGTGCATAAGTCCCTTTATTGTTATTTAATACATTAATATCTAAAACAACATCCAATGTTAAAGTAAATCCAATTCGTAAATAATTAAACTGATGGACATTAGAAAATATTAATATCCAAAATTTTATAAATATATTCACTTAATTTTCAAAATGAACTTATCATTAATCCACTATACCATATGACGTATCTCTCAATCATCACATACCAAACTTGTTAATACCTTCATCGTGTAATATATTGACACATTGTAATATCCCAATTTACCATAAAACCATATTAAAAACATGGATTCATCATTACTCATTTTAAAAAAAAATAGGTTATTGAATATATTCATTAAATCAAGAAATGTGGTAAACTCCATCAATGATATTATAAAATAATTTTTCAACAAATCATTAATCATTCCCAAGGTAGTAAGTACTATTAAATTTACAATATCCATGTACATAATATCTTATTCCCAACATTATTATAAGAACATCAGGACTTATTAAGGGTTAACATTCCCTCAATATTGTGTTTTCTTTGAAGTTAAACTTTACAATGGTTCATTTTTCCTGGCCATCTATACCATTTATCATAATCTATCTAATCTATAATGATAATTTTCTGTAGTAAAATCCATATATATTTCATAATGCTTATAACCAGGATATCATTATTTAAATAATCATAATATAATAAATATAATATATTTATTTAAATAAATATCATAATATAATAAATATCATATATTTATTTAATTATACTTATATGTATCAGATTTGAGGTGTGGTGATAAAAAGAAACTAACACCGCTTTTTAGTGGCAGTAGTCTACACATGCTTGAATTATTTTATCATCATTCAGCAAGTTAAATGGTAAAAATTGATATATTATTTTTTCTAAATGATAAATATTTCATTTTTATTTTAATTATTTCAATTATATCACATTTATTCATTAAATGTAACCTTATTATTTCTATGGAAAGCGTCATTGAAAATAGAACCACATTGTTTTGTGAGGTCGTAGTCCTCCGTACGCACGAGCGATATTATTGTATCCCCTATATAATAGAATTCAGTGAAATTAATATATGATATAATGAATAAAAAGGTGTTAATATGTTATAAATATAATTTATATTCATTTCATCCATCATCATACCCAACCATGATATGTGTTAATAGAAAATTGAGTAACATCCGTTCATGGGGGGGTAGTCCACCGTACACACAAATAATGATTTCATAACACAATTTAAGGATGTGGGGATGTTTTCAGATCATTAAATTAACATAAAAAATATTATTATATGTAATATACTTATTATATTTTACCAATATGATTTAATTATACTTTATGGTTGAAGAGGAAATAATCCAAAAATGCTTGATGAAGAATGTTACCTTTTCCATTGGTAACCTTCATATGATTGTATCAAAAAACTAATCAGGATATAACTATTCTTAAAATAACACATCTATAGTGATGTAATGGATGTTTGGAAGGGATTTTTGTGGTAATTGGATGAAACAAATTGGTTTGAATGTTTGAAAAATAGATGAGAGGGGGTGTCCTTTATTAATATGGTGATAGGAACCCTTTTAATTTTTTAAAATAAAAAGGTTTTCCCATGTTTTTCATATCCCAAAAATGTCAAAATTGATAATTATATACCCTTATTAATCATAAGGTCATAATATGTCCTTAAACTATATTTTATGATAGTTTTTATGTCATTTTAACACTTATTTTTGTAGTTCAACCCCCTCTAAATCCCTTCGTTTCCTTAACTGTGATAAATAATTTTTAATGTTTTCAATGATAATTATTGTAAAAAATTATGTTTAAATTTTTATATAATATATATTCATTTGATTCAAAATATAGAATCTATTTTTCCAGATTCGATTCAAAGAAGATTCATTAAAATTATTCTGGAAAAAGAGATGATTAAGCGAGTTTCCAAAGAGAAAATATTCAAAAGTCTATAATAAATTTATATAAAACATCAATATGTAAATAACTCTATTAACATAAATTAAATTATTTTATATATAAATTAAATTATTTTTTATTATAATAATTCAAATAATTAATTTTATTTTTCAATAATTTATATTAAATGCATTTTTCAATTATAAATATGTATTTTCACTACTCATCAAAAAGGAAATATTTCAGAAAAATACAAATAAATCACTTGAGTATAAATTTAATATTATTATTTTCTAAATGAAGAATATTTTACAAAATTCATTTACATAATGTGTTGAAAACTAGTATTAAATTTTGTATTTAATGTGCATGTAAACCTTCAAATAGAAAAAATATAGTATTTACAAAAACATTTCTATTTCTTGTAAATGATAATTATATACTCTATAAAAAATAATAATCATTATTTTCATGATTTATATTTTAGTATTCATATCCAAAACATTAATAATAATTTTATAATGGTATAATATATTGCATTTCATTAATCATGGGGTTGGTGATCTAAAATCTATCAACGAGATTAAATATAATGAAATATATTTTAGGGGTTTTTAAGCTCGGTGTTTCATGTTGCATAATCTATTTAAAAAAGTTACCTTATTTTATTATTTTATGGTCTTATAGGTCTTGTCACGTGGGGTTCAACCTTTTAGTTGGTGATAGTGGAGCACCCGCGGCTTTCTATCCTGTTACATCTATTACCAGTCCCGAAATGGAAATGTGATGATGTCACTATGAATTTTGTGAAAAATTTTCCAACGAAACCAAGAGATATATACATGGGTTGGTAGTCATTTATAGGATGAAAATGGTCTCCCAATTTCATCATATCATGTAAAACATATTAGTAGATGTGTTTGACAGAAATTATGATTGATAGATTATTTGCCTACACGGTTCGCACATAGTATTTATTGAAATAGGGATGCTCATTTATGTCAATTTTTTTGTAAGGGTTTGTTGAAGGCTCCTAGGAAATTATTGATTTAGAGCACAAACATTCACCCATATAATAATTTCCATCATATAATAGATAATATAGGTTCTACATAAAAATATTAGGTAATGTTTCTTTGATTTTGGATCATCTTAGGATAGGCACATACAACTCATTGCGTTTTCCTACAACAATACATTGCAAGGTACTATATATAGGGATCCTTATATGGAACTATATGTAGGTGGTTTTTTCACCCCTTTTTTGGTTAAATATACTATTGGAATCTCTACTAAGACCTTGTCCTATTTATGAGACTTCAATGTAGGTTCATCTTATCGAAAATAGGATGGTAGCAGCTTAGTCTAGAAAGAAGTTATATAATGAGTCACATCACCAACCTTTGTAGTTCTTGGTTGGGGATCATGTTTTCTTACATGTTTCTCAAATACATGGTCATAGAAAGATTCAAATATATGGAAGTCTATAACTTCATTATGTCATGCATTTGAACATATTAATTGTAGTCAATCAAGTAACCTATCTGATAGATCATCAACATAAATACTGAGCAATGCAAGATGTATTTTATAAACCATAGATTAAATAATATCATGATTACACGTCTCATACATTTTATCATAATGTTTCTTAATTGGCGGTTTATGCATCCTTTGAGATGTGTACAATTCAAATCATTCATCAATGAAAAATTTTCTCTAAGGCAGGTATGTTCCAGTAATTTCAGTTCTATAGAAGCATGGATATGTACAGGACATGATATTGGAGAGAGTCTACATACATTCTTAGTGGATAGATTAATTCTCAAATATATGTTTACAACCGATGGAAGGGAAATGTGGTGATGATTTTCATTTATGGGGAAGAATGTTATATCCTTAATTATCAATGATTTGAAAACCATTTAATTTCAATTTAATTAATTATTTTTTCCCTAATAATAGTTCTTAATGAATTCATGGAGGTTACAAGGGTTTATTGGGATTTTTGGAGCTTGGATGCCCATATTTTGTGGGCATTATGTTGTTGTATGGTTTATAAAAACGGTGTGTCCCTACCCAGATGGGTTTTCATAAATAAAACGGGTTGGTCTAGTAATCTACATTAGGACACATTGTGTTTCTTAATAATGCATCCCAGGACACATGGTCATGCAAATTTATTTGGCTTTATTGTAGAGATGTTATTCATGATTGTTTCACGGGTAGTCAAAATATGTTCCTAGAATACATGAAGGGTGTCCTGGAAATGTTCATGGGTCATGGTTTGTACAACCATGTGTAAAAACACTTCGACTCTTTTTATGTGGTAAATTTATGTTTTATAATATCCATTATTATTAAATATTCACCTATTTTTCTCTCCCCATTGACTCACAACATCCTTCAAGAAATTCTAAGCCCTTGAGCCTCATTTCATAGGCATTGGTCATTCTTATCTATCCGAGCATTGAATCAACCATTGATTGAAATGTTATATTCCTCTCGGGAAGATCCATATTAAATTTCTTTTTTCCCTCATTTATCTAACCATATTCTATTCTCTTTGGGAAAAATCTTATATCCCCTATTTTCAAGAGATTTATATACTATTTTTTTTTCTTTTGATTATGACCAACCTAAGGGTTGATACTAGTTGTGTGTTCCTTTAACAACATAAGGCAGGTGTATTATAATAAATCAATAGGTATTGTTACATTATATTATTATTCCTGATGTTGGATACCATATTTTCCATGAGTTTCCATAAAAATACACATTAATCTTAATTAAATTGTTAGTCTAGAAATAAATGATCTTTTTTCATACTTATTATTGTTCTAATAGGTCATTTTCATCAAATTCCACATCATTAGGTATTCTTATATAATTTCCCCTAGATATTACAAATAAGTATATTACCAACCGCCCACATAAGTGTTTTTTCATGGAATCATGATGAAATTACCTCGACCAAACTAAAGTGAGTGGAATGACCATGTTGAATGATTTTAACTAAAAAATTATTACACCCTTTTTTAAATTTAACTCTAATAAATTATAAATCATTTATTATCACATTCTAAAGGCTGTTTGACTCATTATTACATGCAATACTCGGCCATGGAATCCTTACTAATATGATACTCTAGAGGGGAATCCATAATGATATGATAATTGGGCATGGTGTCTATACTGATAGGATATGAAGGCATGGTGTCCCAACTGATATGATACTCAGGCATGTAATCCATAATAATATGATACATGGCCATTTCATTCCTACTAATATGATACATGTTCATATCATGCCTTACTACATTATATTGGTTGTGTGGCTGGACATGGACACCTGAGTAACACCTCGAGTCCTGGATATCACTAAATATATATATGGTTATAAACATCATTATTTATATATTGAATATATATATGTATATTCATGATAAAATATATTCCTTGGAATCCTGAATGGTCCAAAGAAGGTATTGCTGTCATTATGTCCATCAAGAGCATGATGTGGACTTTTATGGTTTACATTTCTATTTTACCATTACTATATATTCACACTTCTCATATTATTTTCACATACTGGATAATTTTACACACCATTTGTGGTGGAAAGATGAGTATATATCAAACCCTATTTGGGAAACTTTTTGTAACTAAACGGACTTCATGAATGCATGTATGAATAAGGGAATTCCCCATGTGTTTGGTGTTTCAATGATTATATAGTGGGATCATGGAAGAATTGTATCATGGGAGCACATGATCTATAAATGGCACATCATTATATTTGATATCTATATTTTAATTTGGTAATTTTTTTATACATCTACTTCACTAGAAGTTGGGATCCATGTATGTATTTTATTTTGAAGTATCATGACACATCCATCATTTTGTATATGATTCCACCTTTGGCCTGTTTATTACTACGATCATGATAACTTTACCTTCAGTGCTTTATTTTTAATTATTTTAATCCCTCTATTTATTCATTATCTCAATGTTTTTCTACATCGTCTATGAGGTTGTTATCTCCCCACTCTACCACCATGGACCCTCTCTACTAGTAAGTGTCATCTAGAATACTGTGAGGCATTCTTGAGGCGATATAGTCACTAATTCAGTTACTAATGCCAGGTTTTATAGGATAGGATATGAGATATGAATCCAAATGTGTATTTTTATCACATTGTAATTTTAATTTGACTTTATGCCATTTCTTAGGAATTTATTGATATTTTTTGGACATCCATATTTCATATTGAATTCAGAGATTGTGAATAAATTGGATATTTATACGTGTTTTATTTATTTAATAACAAATGAAATAAATCATATGGGAAAATGTAATTTTTAATATTCATTGATTGAAACATAGTAAAACGGATTAAACTGCATAAATTGGAGAGTCTAATTTTCAAGGAATATCAATGTTGTAACAACCAGAAAAACATTTTAAAATTACAAAAAATGATTTTTTAGAATTTTTTTTATTCTCATGAAAATAATGTTTGGTGATGTTTTCCTTGTGTATTAATGTTCCAAAAATTATGAATTTTAATGATGCCATCAAACAAGAATTATATAGATGAATATAAAATGAATAATATATTTATATGAATAATATTAATTTTATATAAATTATTTAATTGAATAAAAAATTTAGGATCAATGAAAATGATGTAAAATCAATGCTATGGTGTTTATCATATATTATATAACATTTATTTGTGTTTATTTATTATGAGAAGAAGATGAAAGTTGATGAGATGTTACTGGTTTTTAAAACATCAACAATAATTTATATTGGTCCTGACTGATGTAATAAATGATAAAAAATAGAAAATATACTTATTGTGTTACAATAACTATATTATATACATCATGAAAATATATTTAAATGTTAAGATATTTTGATTTTTGTTGTATAGTGTTGAATATTTGTCGAATTTCATAATAAAATCATATTTTAGTTGGTTTTATTTTTAAAATGATAGGAATGGGGAATGAGAGGATAAAACCAAATCGATGATTTTAATTTAATGATCTTAAGAATATTTAAATATTGTGAATTATTTTTTGAATTATGTTGGGATGTCGGGACAACATTTAATGTTCTAAATATTTCCATTTATGTAATATAAAAAGTTCATGGAAGGATATATATAAATCCTCATATAATTAAATATAAAATTTAAATAATATTCGATATATAATTATTAACAGAATGGAAAATAAATAATTATTTCAATTTGAACTGATCTAAATTGACTGAGAATAAAAACAAGAACTATTTAATAAATATGAATAATAATAGAAGTTATTAATGGATATCTAGTTCTCTTTGGAATGGTGGTACAATTATAGAACTAAGGCTGAATAGAAAAATACCTTTGTGTTCTGATGAATAATAAGAAGAAATAAGATAGGTCAACAAAAACAAATGATCAAATATAGGTGACGAAACATAAAGAATAATGATAAGTTCCTAATGTTTTGTATGAATGTGTTGTGATGACATTGTATACACAATTTTATAGCGGTGAGTTTGAGGTAAATATATTTGATTTGACTATTAAAAATATATATTTATGAAACAAGAAGATTTAATATTTTAGAGGATAAGTTTCATATATTTTTCTTAATATTGTTTAGAAAATTTAATTATAACTTAGTTGATGAAACCTATGATAATTTTTTGGTGGAGGCATTTCCTAAGAGAGAACTGTTAGGGAAAATCATGAAAAAACTAAATAAATTGATGTAATTGTTTAATTAATACATCTAGAAAAAATTCACCTAAAAATAGACCTAATGGTTTCTATATTGGATAATATAAACATAAAAATAAACATTTCACTTGTTTTGTATATTTATATATAAAAGAAACCCTTACATAGAATTTCATTATTATATAATTGTCTTCAAATCATGAGTAATGGATAACATAAGAATAGGTGAGCTCAAACACTTAGTAACATATGACATAAAAAATTCCACTATTTTTAGATCATAACAATATTTCAGAAGTATGAATAATAAGAAATATCATATATAAAATAACATAAATCAATAAGTTTAAAAAATAATCATGAAGGATATATATAAAATATTACATGTATACACTTCTTCCATGGAAAAAAATAAAACATAAATCATATAACATGATCTTTGGAATATAGGAAATAAAATTTCACAAACATAAACAGAGGATTTCTTATCGTTGTGAACCTAGAAACCTTCCAACCTATTCACACACAATATTATGAGTAGAGTTAAACTACCATAACATTCAAAATATGAAAAACTAGATACTGACTAAATGTTTCACATAACATTTATATCCCATGTGATACAATCCTATTCCCAAATCATTTGATGGGAATATTTTTTCCCACAAATCTCAAGATAAATAATTTTTTTTGGAACATGAAAAAAAATCATCAAATCATAAAATAAACTGTAGAAGGAAAACTAAGTTTAATGATATTATCAAATGGTATCGCATAAAATAAAGTAAAAATAAAATTAATTAATTAAAAAATCTAATTTCAATAATAAAATAACTGATAAGAGAATATAAAATGTGAATTATCAAACATAACACTATTAGAGGTAGATATTGTTGAGATGGATAATAAATTGTATGAAAAAAAATTTAAACGGATTATTTCGTCAAAAAACATATAAATTTTTTAATTTATTTTAAAATAATTTTGGAATTTTTTTCCTAATGTTTAAAAGTAACATTTAAAAATTATGTATAAAAATAATGTATAATTGAAGAATATATTTCTCGTATAAGAAAATATGTATTTGAATAAAATATAAGTTCTTGAAATTAAAATCCCTCAAAATGAAAAAATATTATTTTTTTGAAACCCAGATCATTTTAATAATTAATAAATCTATATTTTAAATTTTTTTAATAGAAATATAATTATTTCAATATATAAAAGCTTATTACTTTATATGTAATAAAAAATATTTGTTTGAATGGAAAACATATATTGAGAAAAGAAACAATCCATATAAAATACAGAAATTATTTATTGTAATCTAACAATTTATAAATTGAATTACCATGGATGACGACTTTGATTTAAATAATAATTACAAATAAAATAAATAGGGGTCATGATTTAATGTCAATGTAGTTATAATTAAAACCAACATTTATTGAAATGGTTCAATAAAGGGTAGTATAACACAATGAAATTTATTTTAGATATCAGAATCATTACATTGAGTTTAAGATAAATTGACCTTTCTATGACCTCCTATATAATGAATATAATTAACATAAGTACTTAATTTAGTAATTTATTTGAATTTATTACCCTCTATACACTTTACGTATAATATTTCATTACAAATATATTACATTTTAATAATTATTATTTTTTTAAATATTGATTGTTCATTTGTTTGTCTTGTTTAAATATCATGGTTACATAGATTTTCATTCTAAGTGGTTCAAAATTCATCATTCCCTTATCATTAAACATATGATAATAACTTGTCCACAATAATTCCTTATGTATTATTTTTATTAATTGAAATATATGAATACAGTTTCCGAAAATGGGATATATGGTAATCAAAATTTGACATGCTTAACAATCGAGACCTGGTATATTAATAAATATTTAAAATAATAAAAAAAAAATGAATAATTTATGAATATTAAATTCACTATTATGATATTATTTCACCATTGTATTATTCCCCTTATTATTTATGACATAAATATTATAACATGGATCACGTTAGTGGAAAAACAAAATAAAATGGTAATGTTTTTTAACATTTTCATATGTAAGAGAATATATTTTGTTAATGATAAAAGTATATATTATTAGGCATAATAATTATATATATATTATATAACTACAGTATATCTATACATATAACTATCAAAAAATTGGTGTAGATGAAATATAAAATATGTTGTTCATAGTGGTTGTAATATGCACGTACACACGATCAACGATCCCATTTAACAATGATTGTACAAAATAGTATATGATAACTTATCATTAAAAAGATGTAAATGTAAAATTTAAAAATATTAATATTCATCAAATCCCTCATTTTTACCATTTATTAGAGGTAGTGACGAAAGAACAAAACAATATCTCTTTGTAGAGTCTGTAGTCCACACGTACACAACATCAACATTAATTTTTATTTTCTTATTGGATGAAAAGGAATGAATAATATTTTTAAAATTAATAGAATTAAATTTCAGTAGAAAAATTATACTTATTTCATTATACTAATAAAATTATATAATATTTGGAAGTATAATCCTAAAATAATGACTAAATGATTGTTATACTATCATTGGATGCTTATATTTTATCTTGGAATACTCCTTAGAAGTGATAGTCTTATGAAAAATAACAGTGACCAGAAACTTATTGAAATGGGATAGGGATATAATATTATCAATATTGATTAATTTTAGGGGAAAATATTAATTAAATTGTTTACCATTACTTGTTGTAAGATATCCCCATTTATATGTGAACATAATTGTAGGTTTCTGAAAAACCCCATTGAAATATAATAATTATTTCACTATTAAAAGGTAAAGGGATTAAATGGGTTAATATAATAGGGTGAGGATTATGGATAAATTTCTCAGCTAACTATTTTAATAACATTTTAGGCATTTTTTACATTTTACATATAGTAAATGTCTTTCTAACATTTTTACTTTTTTAGCAGGGTAACTAATATTTATCCTTATAAATAAAATAATATTAAGAAAATAAAAAATGATTATATCATCAAATTTTATCATTATGATTTTGAATTTGAAAATAATTTATATCATATAATATTTATGAGGGTGTGAAATGTTAATTTGGAAATAAACATGAATAATCTCGTAAAAAAAGTTTTTTTTAAAAAAATGTATTTTGAATCATTGAATTTATACATAAGGAAAAGTATCATGGTTACTAATTTAGTTATAGAAAATGATATATTATAAATCAAATTAAATATTTTATTCTCGAAAATCAATATAAAATGAAATTTAACCATTAAAATCAGTAATTCAATGAAAATATAAAAATAGTTTTTTATTAATTGAATGTTTTACTTTAGATATAAAAATATTATAGATAGGTTTTCCAAGATAACATAGGATTTAAAAATTTATGGCTTCATTAATTAAGTAAAAAATTAATTAGATATATGTATATTTAGTCATATATGTCATCATAAATAATAATAGAATAAAAAAATTGAAATTTTTGTAAAAACAATATTTTTCAACTATAAATACCCTTTTTAGAAAAAGCCCAAAAATATATAGTTTGTAAATTTCGGTATGTTGAATTTAGAAAAGTTTTATTTTCTTAAATTTAAGATCTAAAATTTGAAAATGTATCATCAAAAATAATATAAAATATAATGAAAACTTCTTTAATGGTATCCTTTTTCAACAATAAAACAAATTAATTGGTTATCTTATAATGGTAACAATTATTAATTGTTTAGAACCATAGATTGTTTAATATATATATGAGTGATGTTATTATAAAATATATTTGTTTTATTAAATTTTTTTAGCATTTAATTTATGCAATTTAAGATAAAATTATTTTTACACTGTCTATAATTTCATGTTATTACATTCTTCCACCTAAAAATAATTTTATCCTAATGAGATTTTTACCGAGAGGCAAAAAAGTGAGGATAATTTTTCATCATTACATTCTTATGTCCCCACATAGACACCTCAATAATATGGTTCTATAATTTAACCATTACAAAATGGTTTTTAATATATTTTAGAACCATTCATATTCATTAATATATCTTCACATGTTTTTCATCAATGGAGTGGTTCTGTTAATGTAGCACAATGTCTCGGTTTAGTAAATGTGATGGATATGATACTTATTTCCTAAAAAATTATAAATGAAATATATCATTAACTTAGGAGAGGTAATTTTGTATCACTATTTAATAATATAGGTCTGAAACATGATCAGGGGTTTCAAAAGGATTTTCATATCACGGGGTTAACTTCCCTTTCATTCCAAATCGAAAAAGCTGTTGTCTTAGAGATATTCCTAGAAACAGCTTTTCAACAAATTCAAACTATCGTACTCTTCAATTATTATTAGAATAGATATTCAATCAACATTGTTTCATTTTCAAATGAAAATAAATCATCTTGGATTTTCAATGAGGTCTTGGGAAAGGTCATACAGAAACATCATTCTTTCCCAAACATCATCCCATTATGAAGGATTCATGCATCAATACCCACACAGTGTCGTATTTAGTTTCACTTGGAAGCTAAATTTTGAAAAATTTTATATATGATCATGATATTATAAGAATATATTGATCGCATCATCCTTTTTAATACATTAAATAAGATCTATTAATATCCCAAAGTGTTTGAATGGTTCTCTCAGACTGAATATGTGTTTGAGGGTGATAAGTGGTGCTAACTATTCCATGGTCCACAAATACTAATGAATAAATTTCCAAAAAATCAATATAAAACTTGATCATAATATGATAAAATATAGATGTTTAATATATAAATCATGGACACATATTCAATGTATGTTTAAGAAAAAATATCTGGAATAAAATATTCTATAATTGTAGGGAGTTGTGTAGAAATTTTTTAGCGATTGACAACAAAAAATATGTAATTTTGGGCTTTAAATATCATAGGATGACCTAACACAAAATTCTGAGCGATGTTTTCCCATTTCCATATAGGTATGGCTAATGTATTCCTCACCCCATTAGGCTTTCATTGATTTAATTTAACACACCTATATACTAATCCTCTATATACATCTATTGTGGTTTCACTCATCATGTTATACCCCGATATATTTTTTATCAGATCTCTATACCTATTTGTGTATAGAAGATGGATTGAGAAGGATTACCTATTTAAATCATAACAACTTTCCTTATTCAGTCCGTATATAGGTGGGAGACACATTATATTTCCAAACCATATAACACCTTCATTATCAGAGATGAACTCTATTTTATTTATAGCTTCATTTATAGATATACATCATTATTATTGGCTTATATGATCTTTACATGGAAAGTGTATTTAGATGAAATATGATAAATATAATATTTATCATATTCCATTATTACATAAAGATTATTCATTTGTAAACCCAAGAGTATTGGGTATTTTTTATTAAAAATCATGGATAATATAACATGGTCTTTTCTACTCAGATCATCAGCTTCCTTGTTTTCCTTTTGAGAGTGATAAAATATCAAGCATCCATATTATGCGATTAACACTAATCATCTCGTTCGGTACTTTTATAATCCTTCTATATGAAAATATATTTCATTATCTATTAATAAATTTATATATCACACTTCTCACTATAAAGTTAATTCTTAAAAAAACAGAAATATCACAACCTCTATTTCACAATCATGTGTTAGCTAATTTATCTCAGAAGCCATTATTTTGTGTGAGGCATAATAAATTACATTATCATTTTCCATGTGGATTCATCCCTGGAATTGTAATGATGCATCACTGTAAATTAAAAAACCTCATACACTAAATGATATTTTAAGAATCATCCTTTCTTTAAACTCATTGCATTCATCACATTATTCATCCTGAAAGAAGATGATTCATTTCTATGTTAACATGTTTGATTTATTAGGTATCCATGGAAAATTTCCCAATAATCAACAGTGATATCTTGATATCCCATGAAATATATGGATATTAGGTATAGTGGGTGGTCTAGTCCCTTTCTCAATATCCTTATTGTTTGAAGGATCTACAAAATATCCCCACTTTGGATGACATATCCCATGAACGATACATTTTTCAGCCAGAATTCACAATTTATATGTTTGTTATACAATCTCTCATTTCTCAGGGTCTTCAATAAAATCGTTATGAAAACATCATGATCATTCTTACTTTTAAAATATGCAATGATATATCTAATAAATACAACCAAAAAATTATCTAGGTAATCTCAAAATAGATTATTCATAAGATTCCTAAACAAATCATCAGAATTTTTCTATCTAAATGGAAACACTATAAATACATATTATAGATAGCATTTCAGGAATGATGTCATTCGGATATCCTCCCTTTTACCCTATGTTAATGATATCCATATTGGTTATCAAGTTTTGACAATAAATTATCTCATATGAATTGATCGAAGTGGCCATAAATACAGGGAATATGATACTCATTTTCTATCATTATTTAGTTAAGATCGTGATAATCAATGTAAATCTTCATTGATCCATCATTTATCCTTAGAAAGTGGATTATTCCACCATATGAAGATTAATTATAGCCTAAAAACCCATTTAACTATTCTATTATAATTCATTCATTAATTCCACGAATTCATAAAATAGTAATTCAATAGGGAGTCTTTGTGATAGGAAATGATCATGGTATAAGATATATTGAGTACTAAATCGTACACTCTAGGGGAATACTAGGAAATTAATTTGGGAAATATATCACCAAATTCCCATAGAATAGTCTTTATTTCAATGTTGACTTATACTCTGATAATTTCATCTTGAAACCCATAATTTCTGAGTATTAAGACCTATATAATGGATGTTTATTTCCCTAGTGTTTATGTATCTTTCATAAAATGATACATCAAAACTGAATGATTACAGAAATTTAATGATATTTACCATTATAAATAAATGATCTAAAATTTATATAATAATGGTTAGTATTTACCAATAATTATCTAAAATTAAACCATAGGAAGAAGGACAATATTTTCTTGAAGTATCTCCCCATTAATATCGATTGAAGAAGAGTTACACACCATTGTTGTTTTCATAATGACACTATGAGTTTTCATAAATTAATTGATATTAAATGTTCAAGGAGGTGAATAAATATTATTAACATAAATATAAGATATGAAATAATATAAAGATCTATAATTAAATAAGGTAATCATTGTTCTAGTCTGGATAATGAGTGTACCTTTCACTACATCACTATCATAGACCACCATTGTTGTAGAGATTGTGTTTTCCCTCCACTTCTCCCATTGTTTAAGAAGATGTTGTTTATTTTACCCTTATTTAGATGTAGGGTTAGGGAATTTATTCTCATAATTCCCATACTCTTGGAAATTGATGTGTTGAAGAGAGGGTGGGCATATGCTAGGGCCTTATTTTCCTTAGTGATGTTATTAGGCATTTTTCCATTGTTCTAGTATTGACATGCTATGTGGTCTACTATACCACACATGTAACATTTTCCTAAAAATCTAATGTAATTACATGCATTTTCTCATATAAATTTTACATGTGGGTGGTGGGAATTTCTTTCCCCCGTCATACTTTTAATTTGGAGTTCTTTGTTACTCCATCTTCATTACATATTCTCTAGAATCATATAGGAATCTATATTATACTTCAACTATAATATCACATAAAAATTCCTCATAGGTTATAAATTCCCTTACATGTAATTCCTTTTGAAGAGTGGATTTTAAGGTAGAAAATAATTGATATATATTCTTTTCAGTTCCTGAGATACACTCTAAGTGGTAAATTGCAGGACTCATGATGTTTTCTTTAAAGGTTCAAATAAACTCATATTCTATTTATTTTAATTCTAGTAATTCTCATTCGATCATAGTATGAAGTGTTCAACCTAAGTATTTAGTGAATAATATTCCATTGAAATCCTTCCACTCCATAGATTAATATTACTTAAGTAACTCCTTTAGTTTTTATGTATTTTTTTCATGTTATTTTTTTCTCTAATATATTATTTCATATGAAAAACTAATATTATATTATGTTAAACACACCAATGTGTTTTAACAAACCAAGCTAAATTATTGAAATTATTAATTAAAAATAAACATCCAAAACATGTTTTTAAAACTAGTGATATTAATAGTAATAAATAATTTGTAAATATTAATTATAATGTTTATATATAAATAAAACATATTCAAAAAATGTACTAAACTTTTAGTAAAGTCTTCATATTTCAAAAATATTGTTTTCTAAAAAAATCATTTTTATGAACAATAAACAAATTATTTTTTGAAACTTTTTAGAACATTATTTTTATAAAATAAAATGAATTTATTAAATCATCATTTAAAAAATATATTAGGCTAACTTTGGTGTTATTTTTCTGAAAGGTAAATTTTTTTATTAATATTGAAAAATAAATTTTTTCATTGAAATATATCTTTTGTTTAAATATTTTATAATTCTTTTTTAAAATATAAAATTGGATTAAAAGTAACATTACTAACATTTTGATACCAATTAATCTAAATTAATTAATTAAAATTATTTTAATATTGAAATCTGATATAATTTTATTTTACTTTTGAACGTTTTCTCTTTATAAACACACTTTGTCGTCGTACATATAAGATAAATTTTATATTATAATTTTATAATTCTATGAATGGAAACATGAAAAATGGGTAACATATTTTTATTCATTGTATTGAATAATAGTTAATATGTTCAAATTATTTTTCTACCATATTGAAAAGAAAAAATATTAATAATTATTTACCATAATTAAGGAGGAATAGGTTTACTAGGGGTTCAACTAAAAACATAACTTTTAGAAAGGATCCAAAAATTTCCCAAAACACCATTTTTATAGATATTTTTTGACAATATAATGTAAATTGAACTATTATGGCCATTTTAGAACATTTTATAATGTAAAAATTGTGGTTACACCTTTTTATTTCCAAAATTTACAAGTGTGCAACTCACCTCACATTTAAAAGGACACGTGTTCTCCTCTCATATTCACACGTATAAAAGAAATTGGTTTAGAAACTGAATTCCCAAATATATTCCTTAATTCCCTCGTTTTTTCTTATAATCATTATGTTTTTCTTAAATCCATCCTACGAAGGCTATTAGTTCAGACCCAATGAAGTTATCCGAACAAGTGGAACCATTTTTCTATGAGAAATTTTTTTCATCCTCCAACTCCTTAAATTATTATTAAAAAATAATAATATAATAAAATAATTAAATTAAATATAATAATATTTGGTAGTTTTAAATTAATGACTCAAAACCTTCTCCACTTTCATCAAATATGGTGATAAATCGTGATTCGTGTGTATTGCCGACAGCCTCCTCACAAACTGCTGTTTTTATTTTTCAATAACCACATATAATTGATAGATAATTTTTTTAATTAAATTTTTATATATTATATATATTATATAAATAATTTATAGAATTATTATATCACATATTCAATTTTACGTTCCATTTTTTTGGAATACGAATGTGTCGCTCATCTTTGTGGTGGTCTACTACCAAGAAAAGTGATTTCTTTCAATCATGGCTTACATGGTAGGTAATAAGGATTCGTTCAATGAAAATAAGTGATATATATTACATAAAATTAATTCTATAATGACATTAGATTATTTACAATTATTTCATTGAATCATTCCTGATAATGGAAGCAACGTTCATGGAAACATACAACATACCGTCTCTATGAATGATGTATATAATTTTCTATCTTTACATTTTATGGATTAATCTAAATAAATATAAAATAAGTATATATGATATTTAAATACATTTTAAAATTATTTATTTTAGGTAAAAATTATCAAATAATGAGGAATGAAAATATAAAAAAATTAAAATATACTTGAAAAGAGTAGTTAATGCAAGAAACAACACATTAACATAGATTTATTAATAAACAAGTAATAAAAGATCATAAATAAATCATATTTGTAATGGTATATATATATGGTTATTTATTTAATTTATATTAATAATATATTTTTTATATAGTATTATTGTAATTCTTACGATATAAATTGAGACAAAATATACGGTATTTTTGTAGAAATTTTCCCTTTCTGAGATATATGTTATGTCACACAAAAATATTATTTTTTGAGATATACATAAACCCACATTTACATGTAAATTCTTGAATTTATTTATTTCTATGATATTAATGATTCATTTAACATTAATTTTTCATGGGGATTATGATTCAATGTTACCAATGTATTAAAGGTGTTATTTTACAATATCATCATTTATCGATATTTCTTTGATTATGCTTCCAATAATTAAATCATAAGATTTATCTCAAAATAAACATATGTATTTTCTTATCATAAGTTTATTTACAAGGAACCCATTTTTTCCTTTTATTTATCAGCTCTTTATTTAATCTTGACTCCAAAATAATGTTTTTAATAAAATTAATAATTATTTCCCTCTTCAGTAAGAAACAATTTTTTTCTAAAACTTATATTCTAAGAAAATATAATTTTTCTAATTATCGAAATTATTTATTATTAAATTTCCTATTGTTTTAATTTTTACTACATATTTTTAATGTAATCTTCATTTTTTTCCAAAGAAATGTAAATGTTTGGATTTTACTAAAAATGGGATAGGAATCATTATATTATCATCTACAGCATGAAGAGAAATGTAACCACTTCATGGAAATTATTTTCATTGAATATTAATTTATAATTTTATCATGATTTTTTTATGATTTTTTTCCAAAAAAAACCTTGAAATACTATATTTATGAAATTAATTTTCAATGATAGTATATTTTCCTCAAGAAAAATTATGATTTATTTTTCATTCAAAATAACTTTCTATCTATGATGAAATCCCATTATATTACTAATAATTTTCTATTCATATTATCCAATTATATCATTCTTATTTTTTATATCAATGGTTTATTTTTATGATGATAACATGTTTCTGAATCCCTTTTCTCTTCCATGAGTTAATCCCTGATAACAATATTATGAATACTTTTACATCTTCCATATGTTATTCTTTGATAAAATAATAAATGATTATGAATTTTTTTTCCATAGGTTATGTTATGAAAAAATGTTAATAATGAAAATTTCACTTCTTGATTTCTATTAGGATAAATGTATTATGTTCTTATGGAGGAAATTTTAATGATTTCCAATATGTGAATGGTGGGACCTATATATCTCTCTAATGAATTTGGTAAATATTGATATCTCATGGGAGAAAAAATTGTAATATAGAGTGAAAATAGGTTAATAATATAAACATTCCACTATGATTGTCATTAGAATGAACATTGACAACAATGATGTTTTGAACATTGAATCTAATCTACTAGGATATTCTGCGTAATTAATCTTGAACTACTAATGAAATTATGCAATATGGTTATGTGTATGAAAAAAAATAATTTTATGGCCTCGCAGTTTATGTTCATTGATTTTATTATTATTTATGTCTTATGAACATCCTAAATATATACCATGACTCAATTATCTGGTCTAAGATATCCAGTGTAAGGTATTTTGAAGTTATAGATGTGTTCTAATACCCTTATACTCATGATATATTGAAGTCATTTTTTTACAATTTCAGAGAATATGAAATTACACTTTATTATGTCTCCTTTTCATAGGTTATGATGAAAGGTATTATTTACTATATTTCTAAAAAGTTTTCTAGTTATAAAAAATAGTAGAAGATGACTTAAATCACTTGTGGACCAGTTTTTTATGTATTGCTGTTTCTAAGGAGACTATACCTTAAATATCATATAGCGTGAGTTTGTGTAATATAATGGATATTCATCTAAAATATGTAATATATATGTATGATAATTTTGGGTCATTACAGTTAACACGAGAGCATAGGTTTAGTTTACCATTATAAATAACATATGAAAATATTAGTGAAATCACTAAGGATATGTTTGAGGATAAGTCTATGGATGTGTCAAAGTATTAAAAAAATACCTATATTTTTTGTAATGGATAGAGTGAGTGGATTCCAAGGAAATTAATCCCTTTATAAATATTATAAGTGAATAAATCATTGTAATTTAGGTAACAATGTGTAATAACTCAGATACGGGAATATTTAGTGGGACTTGGTCAACACCTGGTGCACGACCACTATACTTTATGCATACCTAGTTTGAAACTCCCATGGGATTTGATTTGGAAAATCACAAACACTTTATAATAAATCATAACATATTTCAATTAATACCATCATGGTGTTAGAAGAAACATCATTTTTAATATATTAAACATAATTTATAATGATCTATATATCCTATAAGGGATTTTTCATGATTAAGTGGTTACACACAAGGATTATTTTTTCTTAAAATATAATTTCCTTTTTATTCATTGGCTAGATCATGAAGCAATCATGTTAATGCTAAGTACAATGGAAAATTAAATGATTGACCTTAAAAATAGTAAAAAAATGGGATATTGAATGAAAATTATAGTTTCTAATATCGTGAAACATTATCAATCAATGAATCATGTTGAAATTCCAATAAAGTAATGTTGAGAAAAATATTCATTTGAGTCCTTCATTAGTACATATCCACCATCCATCAGTTGATATATTAATAATAGTTTTGGTGAGAAATGGATTAATACCAATTAAAATATATTTTATTTATTATAGTGCTTAGATCAATAAAAAATTATGATTTCTATATATCATTTGGCTGGTGATGTGGAATGATGGTGGACTCTCAAAATGAATACAATGGAAGATGATGAAATAATCTTCATGGGGTGGGATGATTTTAATAGATTATTTATCAATAAATTATTCCCCTGATTTCTTCATATTAAAACTGATAAAAAATTTCATGAGACAAATAATATGGATGATGAAACTATTGATACCTATATGAAAAATATTATAATACTTGTTAAGTATGGTTTTGTAATTATCATCCATCCTAATTCTGAATCTATGAAGAAACAGTTCGATGTTCCAACAATGCATAAATAATAATTTGATTACACATCAATATTGTGGTTTTAACAAGAATTGGATGATATATTTTAAAGGAAACTCAAAAAACTTATAGGGAAGAATGTGAGATTTACTTAAATCCTAGAGTTTGGAAGGAAACATTAAGTAACTTTTTGTTAGGTGACTATTAATTGTTTGAACTGTGGGAAGAATGTTCATCATGTAATTTATTACTAATGTGATTGGCATAAGTTGGATAACAATTTTAATAGAGAGAAATATGCATTCAATTCACAACCCACACCCCAGTTTTTCAAATGTGATTAATATGGGCCCTATGATAATCATTTTCTAAATCCAAAGTATAATGATGATGGTCAAATTTGTCAACCTCATAAGCTAGGGACAGGGGATATCTCATTCAATAACTATTGTTTTGTGATCAGTGCAATATAAATCTATTGAATGGTACAATTACAACACATTATAGAACTATCAATGTCTTATTTGACTCTAGATCTTAATATTCATTCTTATCTAAATAATTTTATATGGGTATAAAAATACCACCCAAATAGTTATATGTAGAATTAAAAATGAAAATCCACAACGTTATGATGATATCATCTAATGTATATGATTCATATTCGGCTGATGTTTATGGTAATGTGATTCCTAAAAACCATTTCATTTCTCCTCTAGTTGAATTTCATCTTATTTTTGTCATTTATAATATTTATGTACCAAAATTCTTTATTAATTTCTAGTGAATACAAGTCATGTTTTATATTCTAAACTGACATGTTATCTTCTATCATTGTTATGATAAATGTTAACTTATAATGGAAATCACATCTAATATTTGGGTTTTGTTTTGTTTTCAGGAGGGGATTTTGTCTCTAATAGTTTGGGAGAAACTCAATATAAATGATATTCATATTGTGTGGTAATTTTTTAATTTACATTTGATGATTTTCTTCATCTTACACTAAATCATGATGTTAGTCATTCAATAGAACTCATTCCTAGTTCCACACCAATTTCAATGACTCCCTATAAAATGGACTAATTGAGTAGAAATAATTGAAGAAACAACACCCGGATCGCAACAAAACAAACACTCATTAATGGAAATCTCTCTAGATGTAATTAAATGTTATTTTTTAGTTAAATAAATTGTTAACATAAATGGTTTTCTGTTTTTAGATTTTAGAATACCGTTATGAATTGTGACCACTTCTAATATAGTCATTGAATAGTGATCACATGATTAGAATAAATATAGGGCTTTAACAAATCTAATTTACTCAAAAAAAGGAAAAAATGGCCTCATATATTATAATTTCCTCATACAAAGCCCCTTTGTCAGAGCTCAGAAAGAAGGCGATGACATAGGTCTTCACTCTTGACAAATCCAATGCTGAGCTTCAACACATTAAGCTTGAGCGTAACAGGCTATGGAAGAACTAGAAGTTAATAGAGATTACCACTCGAGCTGTAACACCCCAGGTAAATAAAGAATATGATATCTTTATATTTATCCATATTTTTGAATAAAGTATTAATATTACTTTAAATGGGATTCTATGCTCGATGGCATACCCAATACGCAACAACGAGTTTCTTGGGAATCTTACGTTGCACTCTAATAATAAGATAATATTATTTTAAATGGTAGTTAACGCCTAGCCGTTGTAATGGCGGGAATGAACAGAAATAACTAAAAAATGATTATATATGTTTTTCAAATATTTTTACTCTTTACAATAAATGTTAGAGGATTAAAAATGCAAATGAATCCAGTTTTTAAGCGTAAACATTCTAATATTCTTTAAATGGTCGATTAACCGCCTTTTGATGGTGAACCCATTTTAAATCCACTTTTTGAAATTTTTATAAGCTCTATTTTTCAAAATAAACATATTATTTATGATTGGGACATTGAAATTTACCTTGGGTTAATTTTTTCTATTTTTATGACAATGTTCATTTTTTAATGAATAGTGAAAAAACTGCATTTTACATCAAAACTGCTTTTTCATATAATTTAATTATATGGTTATATTATATTTTTATTTTGTTTTAAAGTTTAATTATAATATATTTTTACCATTTCATTCAATGATGTTCATTGGTATTAATATCACTATGGAATTAGGCATAAACAAGTGCAAACATTTCATAAATATTGTTTCTAAAAAACCCGTTTTTTGTTTTGACAATGGGAAGTTTTTTTTAAAATTAATTATTGGAATTTATGTGTTTGGAATTTGGTAAAATGAATTACATATTTGGAATTAGAAGGTCAAAATTATTCAATTAAGACTCTTTTATTTTTGTACATTATGAATAGTAATGACGGTAATTATCTTTAATTATCTTGATTAATGAGTAATCGGATAGTTAAAGATAATAAGATAATATCATAATAATAAATAATTACCAAAAAAATGTGTCCTATGGCTTCTGGGTGTCTCATGGCCAACCATAGGAGGCCTTGTGCCAAACATGGGGGCCCCATGGAATGACTTTTGTGAGAAAGTGACTTTTTATCTTTTTATTTTTAAAGATTGTTAAATGTAACAAAGAATGTATCACCTAAGTAAAATATTTCTAAATTTTTCTACATAAATGATCATTGGAAATATAAATATTCATTGGAAATTTAAAAATATTTCCTAAATCATTGTATTTTTTTTATAATTTTTAGACATTATATAAATTAAATTATTTATGACATCATGATGATGCAGCGATGACCTCATTATTTAACGATTTAAATAAAGTGTAATGATAATGTAAAATATAAGACCTACACATGTCTGAAAGCTATTGGATGGGTGGATTTTTAACCCTTATCACCTTATCCTTGAAATAAATAAATGTGGGACAAATAAAATCCGAAACTCATTTGAAAATAATGTTACATTTTATACCTTTCCAAGAGTGCCCCTCCGCTCCTCTTATAAAAGGCCCCCACCTCTACCTCTTTACTCACACTTTCAAAGCCTTTGGTTCGGCCAAACCCTGACCATTTCATCTCTCCACATCCCTCTATAAATCCTTTAAGCCTCACATTGGGCAGAATCCTTTCAAAGGAAGCCTTTGAGCTCAAATCAAAGGAAGTTACCCGATTTAAAGGTAATGTCTTCACTTGTATCCTTTTGTTTTATTTTGATTCTCCAACCCCCTAAAATCTTTTTATTCATTTATTTTGTAACAAATCATGTATCTTAAATATACTAGGATGTTTTTATTAGAAGGATTCTAAATACACTTACAAACACCAACATCTAATGGTTAAAGAACATACTGTTTCCGTGGATGGCGAATTTCTGCCTCCCGAAACGATGATTGTTCAAATTTCTTTTAACACCTTCAAAGGTGGACATTAAGATGTCACTATATTTATATATTATATATAATATGTTTATGTTTTCCTTAATCTTCTGTATTTTTAATTTATGGCATACCTTTATGGTTTCCATTATGGGTAAACGCGATATCTTCATTTTAGGAAGTGCGGACTACCGCCCCCTCAAAGTGATTTGATTCGTTAATGCCATATGTGGGACGTATAAAGGATGGAATTAATGGTATTACATATTTTATCCTACTTTATTTATAGTATACCTTTATATATTTATTATTTCATTCAATTGAATTAAAAAAAAATAAATGGAAGCAGCGTTCATGCGTACGTACGGCTTACCATCTCCATGAACGGTACATTTCATTTCTTATCACCAAATGTTATGTACTATTATAATTTCATGTATATAATGGATATATATGTAATATATTATCTAAATGATGGGTATCATTCTGGAATTATAATATATATATCTCTCCTTTTATTTTAATTCCATTAATATGAAAAAAATGAAAGTAGTGTTCATGTGTACGTACGGCCTACCGTCTCCATGAACGGTGCATTTAATTTTTTATCTCCAAATGCTATGGAATAGTATAAAATGAATATATACTGGATATATACGATATTTAAAACATAATTACTATTCTGGAGATGATGTACCTATAACTACATGTAAAATTCTTTTCCAACATGTTCAATTTTTACTCATGTACTGAACATCGACAAAAACGTCTGATACAAACTCACTTTATTAACCAATTATTATAAAATTATAATATGTGATATGAACTGAATAATAATATTTAAAGGATTTCCTTAAGCAATTATGAATTGACCAAATTTTATTATTCAAGAGATTAAAGAATGATCGAGTCATGTCGGACACGATGTAAGGGATCCTACTCCTCTCATTATTTTTAAGTACACACTTTTATGTCATTCCTTCTAAGCTCATATTTCTTGTTATTGGGATGTTCTTTTATATTAATCATACTTTAAGTTTTATGTTCATATGATGAGAGACCCTATTCTCTCTCATCAATCCATTTTGTAAGTTTTGAGTGGCGTCGTTAGGCTGCCGAATTTTCGTAAGAGATCCAACTTCTCTCTTTCTTTTTAAGTACTCTCCTTTATGTCACTTATTTCAAGCTCCTATTTGTTAAGATGGGGGATGTTCTTTCATATTCCTCTGTCTGTACATTTTATTGTAATGTTATGAGATACCCTATTTTATCTCATCAATCCATTTTTGGATGTTTTAAGTGGCACCGTTAGGCTGCCGAGTTTTCGTAATGGATTTTTCATCTCACTTTTATTCCCGTGAGATTTATGCTACATTTGCCACAATTTACATTGAGTGGTGTATTTACTGCCCATTATTATACTCTTTTTGTAATATACTTTCATTTATGAGTATTTACTTCAATGCTTTATTGTCCTTCTTTCACGGGGTGCATGTCTCGAAAGATACCCATGTCGGTAAGGGATCCTTTCACCCTCCTCTTTTTGTAAAAGACTTATTTTGTTATGTCTTTTAATTCACTTAATATTATGTTGGTATATGTTCTTATATATCCTTATTGATTTAAATTTTATGTCCATGTGATGAGATGACCTTTTTATCTCTCATCAACTCATTTTCTTAATATTATAGTGACGTCGTTAGGCCGTCAAATGTTTTCAAGGGAACTTCTTAACCCAATTTTGTTTCTTTGGGATAAGCTTGTACTCCTAGAATATGTCGTTCTATGAATATGTGTGAATAAAATCTGATTGTCTTACACTTAATATCAACTTATATTTGGTTTATTCGTTTGTCACACATAATTATGTAATTGATTTATCCTTAATCCATGGATACCGTCTTTGTAATGGAATTCATCCCAATATCCTTTCATTGAGGAATATTTTGTTTTATACAAAACTTTATTTTATATGGTGTATAAACCCCTTTTACTTTTACTTTTATACAAAAGGAATATTTTTCAACGAAGCGTTTTACTAAACGACAAAAAGGAATGTTTATTTTAACGTACGCGGTGACAACGACCTTTTCCGCCGCCGCAAGTATTGTTTGATCTTTGGCCTCCTCAACAAGCCGTAATGTTTTTAAAATAATATAATGTCCATGTACTCTTTTATATATTTTGGTATTTAAAATGGCTTTTATAATGGATTTGTTATGTCAATATATTTATGTGATATATTGTCATCAAAGTGTTGAAATGTTTTCTTTCCATTATATTTGGTTTATGTCTTATGATTTTTATAATGGTACTTGGACATTTGACGGGTGGTTACGTGATAAACCATATGACGGGTGGTGCCGTGAATACCAGGACGGGTGGTTACGTTATAACCTCCAATGCATTGGGTATGGAAGTTGGCCATATGGATATTCCATTAAGTGTGTATGGAAGTTGGCCGAATGGCTATTCCATTAAGTATTATGTGTGGAAGTCGACCTTATGGTTATTCCACTTAAGTATGTTTATGTCCCATGTTACCTTTATATGTTATGTGATCTTTATATGGGTTTTATGGTAATCTTTTGGTAACAGAAGGGTATGTAATGAACTTTTATTCAGTGAAGAGTTTTTACTACTTCGAAAAGGTGAAAAGTATTACATTGAAAAAGTATATATGGTTTACTTTTTGTTTTGAAAAACTAATAGTTTTCATTCTTTGTGTATCCCTTACTGATCTTGTTATGCTTATCCCATGTTTTTGAAATGTTTTTCACAGGACTTAACGTGGAATAAGGTCATGGATGGGATCAAGGGAAATTCATGCTACCTAAAACATGGAACAAGACATGTTTCTTTTTAGGAGTTTTTATTTTATGGAAACATAGTAGAAGTTTCTACTTTGTAATCTTTTGAGATGTAATATTCTTGTACTAATTCTCTAAAACTCTAAACCGGAAAAAATCATCAATGTAAATTATTTATTTAATTCAATATTAAGTAAGGATTATGGCTGGGGCCTTATAGTTGGTATAAAAGGTCGATTTAGATAACTTTAGAGGTTAGGGTATCCTCTAAGCATAATTGACATTACCATACTGGTTAGGATTTCAGAAAGAGTCCTAGTTTTAGATAAAGTGAATGAGTAAGTCTATATTAGTGTTTATCTTCCTCATTAGTACGTGATGGTTTTTTTGATATAATCACACTAACCATTCTATTTTTAGTGAATGGATGGATCTAGCAGGGACCAAAGAGACAACATGTTTGAAGGAAACGGTGGTGGTTCTCTGATTAAGATACAAGTTAAAATGGGGGATTCTATGAGGAAACTCGTGGTTGTTCTAAACCAAATATCAAGGAGTCATGATCAACCACTTGAACCTTGGTATGTTCTGTAATGAATCATGTACGAGATGACCAATCGATGTGGATGTTCAGGTAATAATTATGAAGGTAACCATTAGAGTTTATATGATCCTTACTTTTGAGGTAATTATGGGTTATTATATGATATGTTGGAAAATGAAAGGCATGAGATAAACATGAGGTTAAAATATGTTATGATAATTTTTGAAGATTTTATCTCGTTTTGGGGAATGTTTTAAAATTATGTAGTTTTTGAAAAAAGGACAACACGCAGACCGTGTGACAACCTGTCGCGTCGAACAAAGCTGTGGGAATCGAACCCACAACCAAAGTGTGACTGGTATTTATCACCTACCACTGGACTACGTGAAGTCCCTGGTTAGTTTGACTAATTCTTTTTAGTTAGATGATTTTATGAATTAAGAGTCAGTTGATTTTGGGTTATCTATGGAAATTTATTAACCTATCATGGAGGATATGTTACTAGGTTAATTACTTTTCAATACGAGACATTAAGAGCAACTGATGTTGTTTGGAGATAAATGTTACGATTTAACTTGGAAGACTATGAGACTAAATCCTTCAAATAGTTGGGTTTCAATCTTAGTTTGGTTTACTTTGAATAATTTTATGGAAAAATTGATTATCGAATGGTCCTCGTTGAACTTTGGGTTTAGTTGGAAAAATTTTGGAGATTAAGAATATATTTTCTTTTTATAAGGGGTTATCCTTTTCTGGATTATCTAATCTTATACTAACCTTTTTGGATTTGGTTTTGGTTAAAGTATAAAGACATGGGAAGTATATAGTTCTCTTTTGTGGATTAGGTGATTCTCTAGAAGTTGATTATAGTACTCTTAATGTGAACAAGTCTTCCTAAATACTCGTCTTTTAGAGAAAATATGAGTTTGTGTAAGGAATCTAATAAAATTTGAAAGTCAACATGATAAGTGATTATGTTTCCTTATGAATAAATTCCTCCATAAAAAGTACCTTAAAACAAAAGTGTTGTCTGTTAACTTTTCCTACTAGGGAATCGAATACCGTTTAACCCATCATAAGTTTGTGATTCTCTTATGGTTACCTGTCTCCTAGACATGTTTACTATCACTCTCCATCAGAACATGACATTTTGTTTTTTTCCTCCATTTACATATTTTCATACTTGGAATCCTAGTATGGGTTAACTCGGGTGACCTTTGTACTTATCTTTATTTATATTAAAGTGACTGTTTTACCGACTCTTGTTCCGATGTGGGATTTTCAAGGATGTTTCCAAGCCCAATTTTAAAATTGTGAGGATGCAATTCCCAAAAGGGGGGAAGGATGTAACACCCAAAGTAAATAAAGAATATGACATCTTTATATTTATCCATATTTTTGAATAAAATATTAATATTACTTTAAAGGGGATGCTATGCTCGATGGCGTACCCAATACACAACAACAATTTTCTTGGGAATCTTACGTTGCACTCTAATAATAAAATTATATTATTTTAAAATGTAGTTAACGGATAGCCGTTGTAATGGTGGGAATAAAAAGAACTAACTAAAAAATCATTATATATTTTTTTCAAATATTATTACAATTTACAATAAATGTTAGAGGATTAAAAATGAAAATGAATCCAGTTTTTAAGCGTAAACATTCTAATATTCTTTAAAAGGTCAATTAACTGCCCATTGATGGAGAACCTCTTTTAAATCCACTTTTTGGAAATTTTATAAGCTCTATTTTTCAAATTAAACATATTATTTATGATTGGGACATTGAAATTTACCTTGGTTAATTTTTTGTATTTTTCTGACAAAGTTCATTTTTCAATGAATAGTGAAAAATACTGCATTTTACATCAAAACTGCTTTTTCATATAATTTAATTACATTGTTATATTATCTTTTTAATTTGTTTTAAATTTTAATTAGAATATATTTTTACCATTTAATTCAATTATGGTAATTGGTATTAATTTCACTTTGGAATTAGGCATAAACAAGTGCCAAACATTTCATAAATATTGTTTCTAAAAAACCCGCTTTTTGTTTTGACAACATGATGTTTTTTTTAAATTAATTATTGAAATTTATGTGTTTGGAATTTGGTAAAATTAATTACATATTTTTAATCAGAAGTTCCAAATTATGTAATTAAGACTCTTTTGTTTTTGGACATTATGAATAGTAACGACGGTAATTATCTTTAATTATCTTGATTAATGAGTAATCGGGTAGTTAAAGATAATAAGATAATATCATAATAATAAAAAATGACCAAAAAATGTGTCCTAAGGCTACTGGATGTCTCATGGCCGACCATGGGATGCCTTGTGCCAAATTTGGGGGCCCCATGGAATCACTTTTGTGAGAAAGTGAATTTTTATCTTTTGTTTAAAGAATGTTAACTGTAACAAAGAATGTATCACCTAAGTAAAATATTTTTAATTTTGTCTAAATAAATGATATTTTGAACTATAAATATTAATAGGAAATCTAAAAATATTTCTTGCATCATAGTATTTTTTTTATAATTTTTAGACATTAAAAAAATTAAATTATTTATGACATCATAATGATGCAGCGATGACCTCATTATTTAACGATTTAAATAAAATTGAACGATAATGTAAAATCTAAGACCTACACATCTCCAAAACCTATTTTATGGGTGGATGTCGAACCCTTATCACCTTATCCTCTAAAAAAATAAATGTGGGACCAATAAAATCCGAAACTCATTTGAAAATAAAGTTACATTTTATACCTTTCCAAGAGTGCCCCTCCTCTACTTTTATAAAAGGCCCCCACCTCTACCTCTTTACCCAAAATTCCAAAGACTTTGCCTCGCCCAAAACCTGACCATTTCATCTCTATGAATCCCTCTCTAACTCCTTGAAGCCTCACTTTGAGAATAATCCTTTCCAAGGAAGCCTTTGAGCTCAAATCAAAGGAAGTTACCCGATTTAAAGGTAATGTCTTCACTTGTGTCCTTTTGTTTTATTTTGATTCTCCAACCCCCTAAACTCTTTTTATTCATTTATTTTGTAACAAATCCAGTATCTTAAATATACTAGGATGTTTTTATAAGATGTATTAGAGCTAAAATTACACACACCTACATCTAATGGTTAATGAACATACTATTTCCGTGGATGGAGAATTTCTGCCTCCCGAAATGATGATTGTTCAACATTATTTTAAGACCTTAAAATGTGGCCATTAAGATGTAACTATATTTATATATGATATATAATATGTTTATGTTTTCCTTAAGCTTATGTATTTTTCATTTATTTCATACCTTTATGGTTTCCAATATGGGTAAACACGATATCTTCATTTTAGGAAGTGCGGACTACCGCCCCCTCAACGTGATTTGATTCGTCAATGCCATATGTGGGACGTTTAAAGGATGGAATTAATGTTATTAGATATTTTATCCTACTGTAATTATATTATATCTTTATATCTTTATTATTTAATTCAATTTAATACAAAAAAAAGGAAATGAAAGTAGCGTTCACGTGTACGCACGGCTTACCGTCTCCATGAATGGTACATTTAATTTCTTATATCCAAATGTTATGTACTATTATAAGTACATATAAATAATGGATATATATGAAATATATTTCATATAAATGATGTGTATAATACTGGAATTATTATATATATCTCTCTCATTTTGTTTTAATTACATTAATATGGAAAAAATGAAAGTAGCGTTCATGCGTACGTACGGCCTACCGTCTCCATGAACGATGCTTTTAAATTATTATCTACAAATGATAAGGAATAGTATAAAAAGAATATATAATGGATATATATGATATTTAAAACATAAGTACTATTCTGGAGATGATGTGCCTATAACTACATGGAAAATTCTTTTCCAACAAGTTCAAATTTTACTCATGTACTGAACATCGACAATAACGTCTGATACGAACTCACTTTTTTTAAACAATTATTATAACATTATAATATGTGATATGAAATGAATAATAATATTTAATTTTGGTCCTTAACCAATTATAAATTGACCAAATTTTATTATTTAGGAGATTAAAGAACGATCGAGTCATGTCGGACATGAGGTAAGGGATCCTACTCCTCTCTTTCTTTTTAAGTACACTCTTTTATGTCATTCCTTCTAAGATCATATTTCTTATTATTGGGATGTTCTTTTATATTACTCTTACTGTAATTTTTATTTTAATATGATGAGAGACCCTACTCTCTCTCATCAATCCATTTTGGAAGTTTTGAGTGGCGCCGTTAGGCTCCCGATTTTTCGTAAGAGATCCAACATCTCTTTCTTTTTAAGTACTCTTCTTTATGTCACTTCTTTTAAGCTCCTATTTGTTAATATGGGGGATCTTCTTTTATATTCTTATTTCTAGACATTTTATTTTAATGTGATTATATACCCTATTTGATCTCATCAATCCATTTTTGGATGTTTTAAGTGGCGTCGTTAGGCTGCAGAGTTTTCGTAGATGATTTTTCATCCCACTTTTATTCCCGTGAGATTTATGCTACATTTGCAACAATTTCCTTTAAGTGGTTTATGTACAGCCCATTATTATACTATTTTTGTAATATACATTCATTTATGAGTATTTACATCATTTTTTTATTGTCCTACTTTCACGGGGTGCATGTCTCGAAAGATACCCATGTCGGTAAGGGAACCTTTCATCCTCCTCTTTTTGTAAAAGGCTTCTTTTGTTATGTATTTTAATTCACATAATATTTTGTTGGGATATGTTCTTCTATATCCTTATTGATTTAAATTTTATGTCCAAGTGATGAGATACCATTTTTATCTCTCATCAACTCATTTTCTGAATTTTGTAGTGACGCCGTTAGGCTGTCAAATTTTTGTAAGGGAACTTCTTAACCCAATTTTGATTCCTTGGGATAAGCTTGTACTCCTTGAATATGTCGTTCTATGAGTATGTGTGAATAAAATCCGATTGTTTTACAGTTAATATCCGCTTATATTTGGTGTATTCTTTTGTCACACATAATTATGTAATTGATTAAACCCTAATCCAAGGATATCGTCTTTGTAACGGAATTCGTCTCAATATCCATTCATTGAGGCACATTTCGTTTTATACACAACATTCTTTTATACGATGTATAAACCCCTTTGACTTTTACTTTTATACAAAAGGATTCTTTTTCTACGAATAGTTTTACTAAACGACAATAATGAATGTTTCTTTTAACGTACGCGGTGACAACGACCTTTTCTGCCGCCGCAAGTATTGTTTGATCTTTGGCTTCCTCAAAAAGCCGTAATGTTTTTAAAATAAAATAAATGGCATGTACTCCTTTATGTATTTTGGTATTGAAAATGGTTTTTATAATGGATTTGTTATGTCAATATATTTAAGTGATATATTGTCATCAAATTGTGGAAATGTTTTCTTTCCATTATATTTGTTTTATGTCTTATGATTTTTATAATGGTACTTGGACATTTGACAGGTGGTTACATGAAAAACCATATGAAGGGTCGTGCCGTGAATACCAGGATGGGTGGTTACATTATAACCTCCAATGCATTAGGTATGGATGTCGTCCGTATGGCTATTCCATTAAGTATGTATGGAAGTTGGCCGAATGGCTATTCCATTAAGTGATATGTATGGAAGTCGACCTTATGGTTATTCCACTTAAGTATGTTTATGTCCCGAGTTACCTTTATATGTTTTGTGATCTTTATATGGGTTTTATGGTAATCTTTTGGTTACAGAAGGGTATGTAATGAACATTTATTCAGTGAAGAGTTTTTACTAATTCGAAAAGGAGAAAAGTATTACTTTGATAAAGTATACATGGTTTACTTGTTGTTTTGAAAAACTAACAGTTTTCATTCTTTGTGTATCCCTTACTGAGATTTTTATGGTCATCCCAAGTTTTTTAAATGTTTTTCATAGGGCTTAACGTGGAATAGGGTCAAGGATGGGATCAAGGGAATGTCATGCTACCTAAAACATGGAACAAGACATGTTTCTTTTTAAGAGTTTTTATTTTATGGAAACTTAGTAGAAGTTTCTACTTTGTAAAATTTTGAGATGTAATTGTATTGTAATAATTCTCAAAAACTATAAACCTAAAAAGATCGTCAATGATAATTATTCATTTAATTCAATATTAAGTATGGTTTAAGGCTGGGGCCTTATACGAGCAATGTTATCTGAGCCACCCAAATAGTCTGTCACCATCGCACACCTCACCCTTCAGTCTTATGAATACGTTATAAGGGGATATGTAACAAGGCCAAAGCACTAGGACAATGAACATTATTTTTTTATAAAGAATGTTTATTCATATGATTATTATTACTTTGTAAATAGTTTTTTAAGAACAAATATTAATTTTATTTAATATTCAACTAAGAAATGTATATTTATGAATTAATGTATTTTGGGATTAAAAAATATATTCACAAAATATTATTATTTTTATTAACAAATTAATTTTTATGGAATATAAATTATCTTATAATTTTATGAAGTAAATTGTAATTTTTATTAAGGAATGAACGATTTTTTTTCAAGACAAATGAATTTTTGATAAATGTCGATTTTTATTATTATAATTAAAAATTCACTTATTTATGAAATTATTTAGATTAAATGAATATTATTTTTTGAATCAGGACATATAAATTATCCATTACTGAATTTCTCATAATTTTCTGAGACCGTTGAATTTTGGGGTAAAAATTAAATATTGTTTAAATGTATAATGTCATTAATGACATCATAATTACCCAATAGTGATGTAATAAAATACTATAATAACATTTTTCGTCAAATATATGTTTTAGAATTAAAATAATGTGATTTTTTATTTTATTTATTTATTTCACAATGCATTAATGGACCCTCCAAGAATAATAACTTTTTCGTCTTTTTAAATTGTTTTCCATGAGAGTGTGACTCACCTACAAATAATCAATCCTATTATTTTAAGAAGTTCACCCATTGAAAATATATAATATTTTTTTCCACTTTCCTTTGAAAAAAACAATGGGAATAACAATGGACTGGTTTGTGGTATTTATTAGTTTAATATGTGCTGACCCAAACCTAAATAATAATGAATTCCATCCCCTTTTCTAAATAAACAATCCCAAGATCCCACTTACTCTTCACTAAAATCCTTTTATGTTCGTAAAAATTCTTCCCTATTCTATTTAGAATCCTCCCAAGGCACCCCAAGCTCCCATGAATCCTCTCTTTATCCTCTCACAATCTTTTGGGATCCCACTTCCAAGTAAGGGATTTCCTCCTTTGTCATTTTTGTCCAATTATCATTAAGTTTGTATGCCCTTTTGTTTTCAATAAAAATGTTGGGGTATTCTTTCTAACCTCCCATATACATCCCAATTTATGTTTTACTAATCAGAGACTCTATTTCAAGTCATTAAATTCCTCCCATGTATAGCTGTTACCATACCTAAATTCCATAAGAAATTTCTATCTCCTCATTTAAATTCAAGTATTTATTTTGTATCATGAATCTAAATTCCATTACAATTGTTGGGACATGTTTCTATATGAACCGATTACATTAAATTTAATATAAATATCATTAGAAACACATTTAAAACTCATCAAACATTTTTATGAATTCTTATGTCATGCCGTAATGCTGCCAAAATTACACCACGATTTTCCAAGCCAAAGTCATTGTGCAGTGGATACCATACCAATTTCTATATCATGTGTATTCACTTATATGAACATTTACATATTTTGAAAATATTTTCATGTATAAATTCAACACTCCATTATCATGGAATAAATTATTCTTTTTAATGAATCCATGTTTTATGATCAATGTGGCAAACTTATGCATGAAATGAAATGATTACGAAGGGTGTGACCTGATAGAACTGCATGGAAATGGGTAAAGTTATGTTTCATGATATTTGATTTCCAATGAGTGTTGACTAATGATAATTCATGTTCAACAATGGTATACTCATTCTCCATTTGCAATGAGGGTTTACTCATGCTTCATGTGTAATGAGCATTGGCTCATGTTAATTTCATGTTATCTGTTGTTACAACATTTCCATGTTATGATTATCATGATTATTCAAGACTTTATTTTTATGTTTATATTATACTCCATTGATATTACTATTGACTGAAATGTATTTTATTCCTCATGTTATTCCAATTTTATTCCCTTAATGGGATTCAATGCTCACCCTTTTCTTATACATGTCATTAGGTTATCCCATGCAATGCTTTGTACCAGGGAATGTAGTGGTAATGTAAAGGATGTTTTCAATATATATGCAGTGTGTTTTATGATCTATGTTGTTATATAATGTACATAATCCCCAAAGAAACTAGACATCTCGATATTCCATGTTTTATCAAGTGAATAGTTTGTATAATAAATCATTTTTATGTTTAAAAGTGCATGGTTGTTATAGTTGGTATCAGTGGATAGTTTTAGTTATTTTTTGTATTAGGATTAAAAAACCCTAGTGAAGACATAGATACAAGAATAAGTATAATAAAAACATCCCTATGTATTGGTGAGTATTGATTAATTGGTTTATCAATAAAATAAATACCTCTGTGGATATGAGCAGGTAGAGGTAGCTTTGGCACATATGTATCATATGGGTAAAACCTGAAAACACCACTTTGAGCAAGAATCGGTCGGGAACTGGTGCACAAAAACATTCCTTGTGGTACTCGTGTTTATGAAACTCATGGGGGATATTCTATGGTAAATTCACAAGCATAGTATGAACCCTTATAAATGAAATTAAAAACAATTTCCCCTGTGAATATATGTTAGAATGTAGATCATGAATAACCTTGATTAAAGTTGATAGATTCATATATTATGGAAAAAAAATTGTATATAAGTCTGCCATTTTTTCTTTGTATTATACTTTATGTGTTACCCCTAGATTTCTTTTTATTCTAGCCAATGGCCAGTAATTAGAGGACTCAGGCTAACAACTGATGTGAAGATCAATGTGATTGATGTGCTAATGAGATACCCAATACAATGGGATTGGGAATCGTGAGCTTTTTCACACATCTATCTTATATAACTAATTATTTGCGTAAAAACATGGGTGAAGAGGAATTTTCAAACCACCCCCTAATAATAAACATGTTGCTATCAAGAGTTTAATGAGATAAAGGCCTCCTAATTTTAGTGGATCATCTGATCCCCCAATCACTAAACTATGGATCAAATCCATTGAAAAGATCATCTCCAATCTTTAATGATCCGAACAAGAGATAATTCACTAGATGATTATCATATGGAGGGTGAAGATGATCAATGGTGTACATTGATCAAAATATGAAGCTGGAGGTGGAGATTGAGTCATTGGAATGGAAGGATTTCTGGATGAAGTTTTTTGATAAATATTTTTCTTACACCCTCCGACTTATGATGGAAAGGGTAATCCTTTCCCTCATGAAAAAATGAAATGAATCTATCATAGAATTTGTGGAAAACATCACACGGCTTGCACGATACACATCTAGCTTTTTCATTACCCCTGAATGCAAGGTTACCCACGTCATTGGTGGGCTGAAACCTAGCATACGGAAAGCACTGGTGATCCGTGACATAGACAGCTATGAGGAAATTGTCTGATGTTCCCTCAAGGTCGAAATAGAGATTGGAGAATCCTAGGGGTTTCATGTCTATATGAAGCGTAAGGTGTACTTCAATGATGGTAGACCGATGGATAAATCCAACAGTTCTAAGAAAATCATTTACCCCACTTGCCAATGGTGTGGAAAGAAACACCCTAGAAATTGTCTAAAGTGTACGAGGAAATTTTTTAGGTGTATAAGTGAAGGGAGCCTATATGTTTATTACCAACTAGAAAAACCCATGACTGCAACAGAGTAGAGGAACACTACATTCAAACCACAATGCAATTTTCATTGCTACAACTATAATGAACCATGAAATCATGAAAATCAGTTCCCTATGGAAAGGGTTTTCAGAGGCAACCCACAACCTCCAAGGTAGAAAGGGAGAGATTTTTCCATCACTAAAGCCGAATTGAACCCCAATAATGAAGTCGTGATAGATACGCTAGTTATTCATTCATTAATTGAGAATGTACTTTTTGATTCAGGTTCTAGGCATTCTTTTATATCTCAAATGTTTATTAGAGGAATCCCAGCAAAACCACAAATCATGGAAGTAAAGATGTCAGTGAGTATGGAAAATTGGGAAATCATTGCATCCCATGAATATAACTACACCCATATCATAATCTATAGATTGAACCTCTTGGAGAACCTCATAATACTACCTCTAGTGGAATTTGATGCAATTCTTGGAATATATTTCCTTTCCTTATATAAAGCCAACAAAAATGGCCGTGAGAGGGAAATGACTCTCTATGTAGAGAATCGACCATTGATTCATTACAAGTGCAAGGTAGATGATGAATCTTCTTTACCTCCATCATCACAATCGTTAATATTAAGGCCCTATGAGCACAGGTATGTGGCCGAGATGATTGACTCTATGGATGAAACCATCCTTGAAGACATTCCTATTGTGAGGTAATTCACTGAAGTATTTCTAGAGTAATTGTATGGTCTTCCTCCTAGAAGAGATGTTGAATTCTCAATTGATCTTATACCTAGGGATTTCCCAATATATATGAATCCGTATAGAATGGTTATTGTAGATATTGAGGAGTATAAGAAACAACTACATCGTAATCTTGATAAAGGGATTATATGCCCAATTGACTTACCATGGGGAGCACTAGTCCTCTTCATTAAGAAGAAGCATTGGTCATTGCGATTTTGCATCTATTATCATGAGGATAAAAGAATCATGAAAAAAACATGAATCCTCTACCACAAATTGAATAATTTTTTGATCAGTTTCGTGGAGCACAATACTTTTCCAATGTGGATTTGTGGTCAGGATATTATCATGTATGTGTGAAAAATGATGATATCCCCATGTCTACTTTTCGTAAAAGATAACGGCATTATTAATTCATAGTAATTTCTTTCAGACTCACTAAGCCTCCAATAATCATTATGAACATGATGAATTTCGTCTTTAGGGATTTCCTCAACAAATATATGGTTTTCTTTATAGATCATATTTTGATATATTCCAAAACCAAGGAGGATCATGGGGAGCATCATAGAACAGAACTAGAGACCTTGTGGATGGAGATTTTTTATGAAATGTAAATAAACTATGAGTTCTGGTTGAAGGAAGTCACTTTCTTTGGACATATCATCACATGCAATGGGATATCTATGGAACCCTCCAAAGAAAATGCAATTGAGGAATGGATGAGGCTGACATCGGTAAAAAATATCAGTTGCTTCTTGGGGTTATATGGTTACTATAGACGATTTGTGAGAAATTCCTCACTATTTTCCAACCCCCTTACCTAGATAACTCAAAAGGGATTAATGTTTTCTTGGAGTGATTAATTTGATTAATGCTTCAAGGAGATAAAAAGGATTTTTATCACAGCGCCTGTGCTCACTTTAATATCAAGTGTAGATCATTTTGGGGTATTATGGTATGCATTGAAGAAGGGTTTGGGCTGTCTGTTGATGCAAAATGACAACATCGTTCCCTATTCTTTAACAAAATGGAGAGTTAATGGAAAGAATTATCCATCATAGGATTTGGAGTTGGATACGGAGATCATTGCATTAAAATTTTTGTGGCATTATTTTTTTTGGGGAATTGTGAAATATATACAAACCACAAAATCTTGAAGTATATATTCACACAGAAAGAGTTAAGCATTAGCTAATGAAGATGGTTAGTTCTGATCAATGACATTGATTGCAAAAACCATTACCATCATGGGGATGAGAACAATGTGTGGGATTCTCTAAGTAGAAAGTACCTTGAGATTCTACCAATAATGACAATTTAAAGGGATTAAATCATCATATATTTGATAAATATGGACATTGGAATCATAAAAAAGTGAACATCATAAATCCTTTCGCAAATGATTGCTCAACCGTCTCTTTTAGAAATGATAAAGGATACCCAAAAGAATGATGTTTGAATTCAGAAGAATGTAGATGATATCATTGGATAGAAATCCAGGGAGATTAGTGTTAATAAAGAAGGAATTGTGATATTTGTGAAAGGACTATGTGTTCTAGAGCTGAAAAATGAACTTTTGGATGATTCACATAGTTCAAATATCCCTATTCACTTAGGAAATTAAACAATGTTTTGAGATATCTGAGAACATTATTGGTGGGATAATTTGATGAAAGAGATCTCTGAGTATATATCAATGTGTCTCGTGTATCAACAAGTGAAGGTAGAGAGGTAGAAGTATAAGGGAATGATGCAACCATTTCCCATACTGGCTTGGAAATTGGAGAACATCTCTATGGACATTGACACTGTAAATATGAACTCATACAAAGGAAAGAATGCAATCGGGGTTGTTGTAGATCATCTTACAAATTCTGCACACATCATTGCAATTCGGGAGTATTACATTTAGGATCAAATGGAACAGATATATATCATTTTAGTTGTAAGGATTCACAGATTACTACTATCTATTATATTCGATCGATATCCTTGATTCACCTCTAGGTTTTGGAAGAGTCTTCAACTTGCTCTGGATAATGAATTGAACCTCGGTACAAACTATCATCCTCAAACTAATGGACAATATGAGAGAACTATTAAAAAATAGAGGATCTGTTATGATCATGTTTTATGGACATTAATGGACGGTGGGACCAATATCTTCCACTGGTGGAATTCTCATACAATAACGGTATCCACTCAAGCATTCGTATGGAACCATATAAAGCCCTGCATGGGAAGAGGTGTAGAACAATGGCATGTTGGGATGAAGTCAGAGAGTAAAAGCTGCTAGGACTATAAATTGTTGATTAAATGGTGGAGATAGTGAAAACCAT
This sequence comes from Viscum album, assembly GCA_963277665.1. Lineage (NCBI taxonomy): Eukaryota > Viridiplantae > Streptophyta > Magnoliopsida > Santalales > Viscaceae > Viscum > Viscum album. Next base: position 2,112,502,596 of record OY728120.1, read on the forward strand.
TCAACATCATATCAATAAATCCCAAAGTCGACATAAGATTTATACAGATAACTGTCAAACAAATCATTGAGATTAAAGTTTGAGACATGTTATTTCTACTGATATCTCCATGGATGAAGGTAATGAGGTATGGAATGAATGGGATATTATGTCCTAGCACTACTGGAAATTCGGACTATAACCATGTTTCTAAACTGTGGTTATAGGCCCTCAAACCGTGGCTATAGGTAATAGCCACGGTTCCTCAAACCGTGGCTAAGTTTGGCGTGGCTATATGCCTAGACCTATAGCCACGGTTCCTAACCCTGGCTTTAACACTATAGCCACAGTTCAAACCATGGTTGTATACCTAAAGCCATGGTTGAAACCGTGGATATACTAAAGGCCAGACAGACTTAATTTCCACGGTTTAAAACTGTGGCATTATGTCTATAGCCACGGTTAATAACTGTGGTAACAAACCAATATCCACGGTCTAAATTGTGGCTATAGGGTGTCCAAATCCATAAAAAATACACCCAACCCCATCGACACCCCCTGGACACCCCCTGGACAACCCCTCGACATCCCCTAGACACCCCCTACCACCCCCTGCCAGTCCCCCCCTGCCACCCTTGCCAGTCCCCCCTTTCCACCCCCTGCCAGTCCCCCCTGCCCCCTACCACCCACCCTGCTAGTCCCCCCTAGCCCCTGCTAGTCCCCCCCCTGCCCCTGCTATTCCCCCCTACCACCGCCCTGATTGTCCCCCTGCCAGCCCCCCCCCCTTCCCCCTGCTTGTCCCCTTGCCAGCCCCCCCCCCCCCCACCCAAGGATGTGTTCATGCTGAAACTGGTAAAGCTCAATTCTACTGGATATATTCTATAAGCAGATCCTCAACTCGTACTCCCAACTTGAGCACCTTATCAAAGAGGGTTCTCTACCGCAACTAGAATTTAGATGAAACATCCTATCAACATGGGGTACGAACAACCAACATACATGAATCAAGAAATAGAATATAGAGAGTTCCCAACATTTTTTACACAACCAGAACATGTCTAGGAGCATCATTATAGACCTCCACCCTGCTGGACACCCCTCCCCCTGCAGGACAGCCCATCCCCCCTGCTGGACAGCCCCTCCCCCTACCTGGACACCCCTCCCCCCTGCTGGACACCCCTCCCCCCTGCCTGGACACCCCTCCCCCCTGCTGGACACCCCTCCCCCTGCTGGACAGCCCTCCCCCTACTGGACAGCCCTCTCCCCATGCTGGACAGCCCCCCCTGCTGGACAACCCCTCCCCCTTCCTGGACACCCCTCCCCCTGCTGGACAGCCCCTCCCCCTGCCTGGACACACCCCCCCCTGCCTGGACACCCCTCCCCCCTGCCACCCCCATTCTTGACCCCTGCCTTTCCCCCCTTCCCCATGCTAGTCCACCCTGCCACCCCCGGCCAGCCCCCCCTGTCCCCTGCCCCATGCTAGTTCCCACCCTGCCAGCCCCTGCTTTCCCCCCTGCCAGCCACCCCCTGCCCCCTGCCAGTCCCCCCCTGCCACCCCCTTCCAGTCCCCCCTGCTAGTCCCCCTGCCAGCCCCCCCCCTTCCCCATGCCAGCCCCCCTGCCAGCCCCCAGCCCCCTGCTAGTCCCCCTGCCCCCTACTAGGCCCCATGCCCCTGCTAGGCCCCCTGCTAGGCCCCCTGTCAGTCCCATGCTAGTCCCCCCTGCCCCCTGATTTGATAACCATGTTTATCTGATCTAATAACCACAACATCTTCAGCACTGTCAGATTATGGTTTAACGGGTACCAATTCACCAATTCTGTCATGTTTAGCAGCATGAGATAAGACATGAACACACTGAACTACATCTGATTAACAGACCATGTTTAGCACCCCCTCCCCATGCTGGACACCCCTCCCCCTACTGGACACCCCCCCTGCATGGACAGCACCCCCCTCCCTAGACAACACCCCCTCCCTCCCCCCCTCGACACTGGACACCCCCTGCATATTTACCCCTTATGGACATTGTACCCCTCATGGACTCTAGACCCATACTCCCCCCACCCCTACCAGCCCCCTTGTACCCCTTCTGGACATAGGACTCCCCACTAGAAACTAGTTCATGGGATTCCCAAATCATATTTACCCATATTGGACATTGGACTCCCCCCTGGACACTGGACTCCCCCTGCATATTTACCCCTGCTGGACACTGGACCCCTGCTGGACACTGGCCCCATACTATAGGTTCTTTGTAGGACCACCCCATACAAAGGTTCCTAGTAGGAATTGGGAAACACTTGAAACAAAATTTAGAAGTATCTATATATGAGTAATCTCGGAAAACATATATATAATCAGTCTGGAAAATAAAACAGAATAAACTATAAAATGTTTATGGAAATAAAATAAAACATATTTGAAATTGGAAAAAATTACCATTAAAAACTGTTTATCAACTAAAAAAACTTCTTGCTGAAATCATGGTCACACATGCTCATCCTCAGATAAAATCTGCTTGCATTTCATGTAGTACTGCATTAAACAAAACATTGGAATTATGATTTGAAATAGAGTTACCAGATTTTATAGCATTGTGCTCACTATCTATAGGTGGTGAAATAGTTATACCTGGTGCATGTGAAGTATCTGTGGGATGTTTTATGATATTTTCCAGATCTGGACAGCACTGCATTTTCTCTATAGAGACATTCATAACCTTCATGGTCTTAGGTTCCTGGACAGCCCTCTTGTACCCCCTTGTAACCCCTTGGACATCCCCCTTGAACACCCCCCTGCACCCCCCAAGCCCCCCTTAGTCCCCCATGCCCCCATGCACCCCACTGGACAGCCCCCATGCCCTAACTGGATAGCCCCACTGGACAGCCCCATTGGACACCCCCTACACCCACTGGACAGCCCCATTGGACACCCCCTACACCCACTGGACAGCCCTCCCCCCTGCCGGACTCCCCTCCCCCCTGCTTGGACAGCCCCTCCCCCTGATGGACACCGCTCCCCCTCCTGGACACCCCTACCCCCTGCCCCCTGCCCCCTTCCAGTCCTGCCCTCCCCCCCCCAGACCCTGGACACCCCAGGATAGACCCCCCCCAGATCCTGGACATCCCGATAGATCATGGACACCCCCCATAACCTACCCCCCCCCCAAACCGAGACCCCCCAGGACAGACCCCCCCCAGACCCTGTACACCCCAGGATAGACCCCCCCACTGGACCCCCTAGACACCCCATGGACAGACCCTCAAGGACACCCCCCCAGACCCTGGACACCCCAGGACATACCCCCCCCCCACTGGCCCACCCCCCACTAGACCCCCTAGACAATAGATGGATGTCATGGGCTATTGCTAAAAGACCAAATCCAGCTGCTGAAATCAACAGTAAGTAAGAAGAGGTAAATGAACAAAAATGAATAAAATTTTTCACAATATACATGGGGAATTTTATTCATCAGCAGGAAGAAGAACAGAAGAACGGTAGCTAAGAGTTCCTTCCCCAGAGGTGGAGAAAGATTTTTTTACATAGGATCTGTCTAATATTTAATGGAAGAAAGAGGGAGAGGAAATTAAGTACCTCATTATAAGTGGAAATATCCAACAAATTTTCTTCCAATGGAATAAAATATTACAAAAAAATCTATAAGCCTTCTCTCTCCTCTTGTGGCTTCCAGCTGTCCAGGTGGTTAATAATTTGGTTGAGGTGAGGATGTTGACTCATGGGGGCAAGCATGAAGGAAACTAAGTTGGACTGGATTTTAAGTAGGCTGCTCTTCTTTTTATGAAGTTGCAGGGCGGATTGGGTCTAAAGTAAGTGAGTTGGAACAGGAATTTAGATGAGGGCTTCAAATGTTAAGGGGTCTGGTTTAATTGATTAGAATTGGGTGAGCTCTGGAATGGTTTTAATGTGGAATTCCTGGTGGAAAATGTGGGGTTGGTGGCTTAGAAGTTGAGAGGTGGGTAGGCCTGATTGGTGGTGAAGTTGTGGATTGGTTGCCCAGGTGGATTGAAAAATGGTGGGGGACTGGGAAGGAGTTCATAGTGGCTAAATTGAAGTGGGAGATTGGAATTGTAGTAGGGCTGGAGTTTGGATTTTTTAGTGAGAGTGGAAATAGCCCTGGAATAGCTGGTTTGATTTTGGTGGGTTGGTCATGGGATTTTTATAGTGCATCGAGAAATAGTCACTTGTAGGGCTTGGTTTGGTGTGAAATTCAGTCAAACGGTTGTGGGACCCATCATGGAAGCAACTACCAAATACAGACCAGAGCTTGTCTCCTCTACAGTGAATACACTTCATGGAAACTCTTCAAGAATACCAGGTCTCCAATTGCATCTTTGTCCATAACAAACAAGCCCTATTTGCATAGGCCCAAACAGACCTCCCTTTTCCAGCTTGTGGGGGAAATGTGGGAACTCTAGCATGAAATAGGCCCTCAGAATAGAACAGCCTCTTTGGAATTACATCAAACAGATTGTGTGCAGCCTTTTAAACTCAACATGGCAGTGATCCTCCTCCTCCAATGAGTGCTACATGAGATAAGGGAATTATGGAAGGAATTTCATCTAAAATATCCAAAATAAGACATTTAATTTCCATCACAATAGGCTGATCCGGTTCAGACGACATGTGCAGAGGATGAGGATGATCTGGTTCGGACAACATGTGAAGTGGGTGAGGAAAAAGAAGAATTACTGAACAAATATTATGTGACAGATGTACAATAAAATATTCTAGACAATTCCAAACCAATGTTTTCAGTTGAATTGAGCCTTTGTACCACCTGCTATGCACGTTTTGTGGAAAGATGGATGGGAGGCAGCGCTAAGAGGAGATATAGTTTGGGAATGAGGAAATACAAAAAATTATAGAGCTAACCATTCAATGTTTCTCTATGGAGGAGTAACCACCGCAGGGTGTCGTCCTAGAGCAGGGCCAAATCACGGCGTGACCGTGGCATGACCTTGGCGTGACCGTGGGGTGACCACGGCGTGACCGCAGGGTGACCGCGGTGTGACCGCCGCAGGGTGTCGTCCTGGAGGAGTAACTGCCGCATGGTGTCGTCCTGGAGCAGGGCCAAATCACGGCGTGCCCACGGCGTGACCGCGGCGTGACCGCGGCGTGACTGCCACAGGGTGTCGTCCTGGAGGAGTAACTGCCTCAGGGTGTCATCCTGGAGCAGGGCCAAATCACGGCGTGACCGCGGCGTGACCGAGTTGTGACCGCGGCGTGACCGCGGCGTGACCACAACGTGTTGGCCAGGTCCAGCGACATCCGCGGGGCAACATATTACACTTAGTTTCAAATAGGATGATATGGATGGCATTAGAGGATGTTTTCTCAGAAGATTTAATGAAATGAATGCTAATCTGTGATGACTAGAATATTGTATGACCCCTGATATACCTAATTCGGTGAGGTTGGGAGATCTAGAAATGAATAGGAATACCTAGAGGAATACCCCATGGGATCAGGAAAATCACAGGTTACATAACATGTGAATTATGGAAGGAATTTCATCTAAAACAGCCAAAAGCAGACATTGAATTTCCATCACAACAGGCTGATGCGGTTCAGACGACATGTGCAGAGGATGAGTATGATCTGGTTCGGACAACATGTGAAGAGGATGAGGAAAAAGAATAATTACCGAACAAATATTATGTGATACATGTACAATAAAATATTCTAGACGATTCCAAACCAATGTTTTTAGTTGAATTGAGCCTTTGTACCACCTGCTATGCACGTTTTGTGGAATGATGGATGAGAGGCAGTGCTGAGAGGAGATATAGTTTAGGAATGAAGAAATACGAAAAATTATAGAGCTAACCATTCAATGTTTCTCTAAGGAGGAGTAACCGTCAAAGGGTGTCGTCCTGGAGCAGGGCCAAATCACGGCGTGACCGCGGCGTGACCGCCGCAGGGTGTCATCCTGGAGGAGTAACTACCGCAGGGTGTCGTCCTGGAGCAGGGCCAAATCACGGCGTGACCGCAGCGTGACCGCGGCGTGACCACGGCGTGACCGCGGCGTAACCGCCGCAGGGTGTCATCCTAGAGGAGTAACCGCCGCAGGGTGTCGTCTTGGAGCAGGGCCAAATCACGGAGTGACCGCGGCGTGACCACGGCGTGACTGTGTGGTTGGCCCTCCCCCCTACCGGACACCCCTCCCCCTGCCGGACTCCCCTCCCCATGCCGGACAGCCCTCCCCCATTCCAGATAGCCCTCCCCTACTAGACAGCCCTCCCTCCTGCCGGACAGCCCCTCCCCCTACTAGACAGCCCCTCCACCCTGCTGGACACCCCTCCCCCCTACCGGACAACCCCTCCCCCTGCTGAACACCCCCTCCCCCCTGCTGGAAACCCCTCCCCCCTGCCGGACACCCCTCCCCCTGCCGGATAGCCCGCCCCCCTGCCTGACAGCCCGCCCCCCAGCCGGACTGCCCACTCCCCCTGCTGGACAACCCCGCCCCCTGCCTGGACACCCCTCCCCTCTGCCTGGACAACCGTCCCCCCTACTGGACAACCCTCCCCCCTTCTGGACATCCCTCCCCCCTACTGGACAACCCTCCCCCCTGCTGGACAGCCCTCCCCCCTACTGGACAGCCCCGCCCCCCTGCTGGACAGCCCGACCCCCCTACCGGACACCCCTCCCCCCTACCGGACACCCCCCCTGCCGGACACCCCTCCCCCCTGCCGGACACCCCTTCCCCTTGCTGGAGAGCCCTCCCCCTGCTGGACAGCCCCTCCCCCTTCCTGGACACCCCTCCCCCTGCTGGACAGCCCCTCCCCCCTACTGGACAGCCCTCCCCCACTGCCTGGACACCCCTCCCCCCTACACCCCTCCACCCTTCCCCCCTCCACCCAGCCCCATATCATACTTCAATACATCCTGAAGATATTATCAAAAACACATCAAGACATAAAATGACTATTTTCAACAAATATAACAAAAGACCAAAATATATGTTCCAAGAACCACAAATCAAAGACCCCTCTCAACATACATGATGTAGTATGGTAAAGAGAAATAAATGAACTTACCAAAATGTTACCATCATACAAAATGGTGCCTTAAGAGTACTTTGGGTGCATAATTCTTTTTCACCCTAAGCCTATATTTTACAGACAATAAATAAAAAAAAGATCAAAATAAACCAGAAGTAATTATGTATAGAATAAATAATTGATAAGAAATATATTTGTGTTTATGTGCCTGAATACAAACATGTATCCTGAAAAAATAGTAGATGCAAGAACCACAAATCAAAGCATACTTGAGAGGAAAATGTTTAGTTTTGAAAAGTTATACTATTAGAAATTAGAGCTTCTAAAATTTCACAACCAGTTGCACCCTATCTTCATCAAACTGTAAAAGGTTTATGGAAGAAATAAGGTGATACAATCATATCGAGCACAACAATTGAGTACCGTATAATTCAGCTCATAAAAATGATTTTAGAATTGGAACCATAAAACTATGATTAAATTTTTATTTTATGTTTGTAAAACTACATGGGAACAAAATAATATGTTAATATCACTCTAATGAAAACCAATAACCGAGAAGTGATGTTCACAGAGATGCCCATACCATGAATGGATGTTCCCCCTTGCTAGTAGGTTGCATGCCAACGTGCCGGCATTTGAACCAACACCACCCACCTCGTCTTATGGTAGAAATAATTAATTAGATATATGCATGAATTTGTAACAATAAAGAATGTTTTTATCTAATTACAAACAAAGCATATAACTAATATATTAAAAAACAAAAGAAATGAAGAACATAGAGTTCAAACAATCACACAAAATTCATGAATGATACCCCAAAAATTGAATTACAATTAGATTTTTTGAGTTTAAAAAGTTTCTCATCAGGTGTATTAATAACCTTCTCATCTACCTCTAGTAAATCATGAAGTTCACTTTAATCTACACAACATACACAGGGAGAAGAGAAATAATAATCATACACAAAAAAATCACAATAATATAAAAGAAAAGCTTGTTCAATTAAATAAAAAACTTCATTAATTTGGTCATCATTCTCTTTTTAAAGAAAAAACGGTGATCCTAGGAGTGTTTCTAAGTTAGAAGTGAATTATTCAACCTCCTCCAACCTCTTAACAAAACAAAAATCCTCAAATTTTATAATTTTTCAAAGTAAAGGAAAGGGTATCTTTAATTTGTTCATCATCTTATGATTTCACAAGAATTTTGAAAGGATTATAAGGAATATCCCACTACTAAAAGACCACCTTGGAGAGGTGGGTTACATTCCTTCCATTTGTCCTTCGACATATTCATAGACCTAGTCCCCATTGGTAGAGAAAAATATGAGTAATCCCTTTTATCTTTCTAGTTGAACCTCCCTATCTTACTCTTCTCATACATGGATACATTTAATCCTGAACCTCATCCTCTAAATCACCTAAAAAGTGGAAAGAACATTCATCACATGACCAATTTTTAGGGACCTTCTCCTCTCCAATGGTTCAGACCAGGTATTGTTCAAAATTATGGACTAGTTCATCATATGACAAAAGATCAAAATGGTTATCCATCACAATACCTCCCACTTCTGTAGAACTCTTCATGAATGTGTCCTCACTCCCTTAAACCTATTCGGATACATTGCCACTTGTTGAAAATGAGAAAACGGAGGGATTCTTGGGACCACCCTCATCCATATTCTTCAGTTCCATAACCATGTAATGCTCACTGACACCATGGAGAGGAGGGCGTGGCACGAAGGGCGTGGCGAGGAGGGCGTGATAAGGTGGAGGCGTCGGCGAGGAGGCGTCGAGGAGGAGGGCGCGGCGAGGAGGCGTCGGGGAGGAGGGTGCGGTGAGGAGGAGGGCGCAACGAGGAGGGCGCGAATAGGAGGGATATAAACATAAATTAGATAAATAATCTAGAAAATGACTTAACATTATATGTATTGATTCAAAAGATATTAAGTAATCAACAATATTGACTTTTTTTACTCAACCACCAATATCTAAAGTATTGTTTTCCCTTCCAATGAAAAATCTATTAACCAATACTATAATAGGGTTCAAGGACCTATCTTTTATGGATGGATACTACAGGTATAATCAGACATGGATGGCCCCCAAGGATGTAGAGTCTCCAATAATTATGGTTCAATAGGGGAATTTGTAATTTTAATTGATTCTCATGGGATAGAATAAGGCATAATCCACTTATCAACTGTCCATGCACCACATCTTCAAGCCAATTATCATGAAATTTGTGGAATGCTACTAGGATTATTTGGTGGAAAAATCCTACCATATTTGGACCATCTCAAGGATCTTGAGAAATTGTTTATCTTCTTATATTTCATACAATTTAAGATAAACTCCCTAAAGTTCACATTCAGGGTTACCTCTATTAGGTTTCTCCACTTTACTACAAGATATATGGTCATCGAGATTGACCTAGAGATGATCAAGTCCATCAATCAGATTCCTCCCCCATGGAATGTCTAAGAGTTGTGGGGCCTCCAAGGTCTATTCACCTATATAAACAGATTTAATGTGAATCTAGTTGGATAGTGTAAGATCCTCTAGTGTCCAATGAATAGAGTACCTATTAAAAAATTGGATGAGGAGTTCCATATCGATTATTGATAACATTAAGAATTATCTTTTACAACTTTCAGTTTTGATTTCTTCCATTTTATGAAAGACGTTGTTCATTTATGGAACATCCTTGGAATGACCCCTTATAACCCATCTAACCCTAAAAAACAAAGAGGAAATAGAAAATTTTTTATAATATCATAGTCGGATGCTACTCGATATATAGAATAGATACTCTCCTATAGATAAGATTTTCCTCGCAATAGTTTTTATAGTGTAGAAGTTGTGATATTATATATAGAATCATGAGACATAATTGGTGACACAAGTAAAAATCCTAATGTATATCTTCTATTACCCTATTTTTATTGGATGAATGTTGTTTTGGGAGGTGATCCTATAGTATTTCAACATTAGGTTCATCCCATATATGGTTGTCAAATTCTAGGCAATAGAAGACTTCATGGACACACATCCATCCCTGAAGAACTACCCCTGATTGTTGATTTCCCAAATGAGGCTACCCTCCTAGTGGATCATGTCATAGAGTATTAGAAAACATATTTTGATATATATTTTCAAAGATCGACTGAAATAATGCTTATTAATTCCAATCTTAATTGAGTAGGCCATGTGGTTGTCTTTATCAAACCAACACAAGACGTCCAACCATACTTTTTCCTATTTTTATAAGGTTTCACTGATGATGAGGAAAATTATTAGGCTCTAATTACAAGTCATAAGTTATCAAATGATATTTAATTCCCCCAAATAGATATGAAGGAAGAATCCATGTTAGCCCTCAAATATATTAATGGTGACCGCATTGTTATGATGAAAGATCTCATGTCCCTACTGGATCATACCCAACAACTAATGGTACAATTCCCTTCTATGATGGAGGGGAATAAAATTCCCATGTTATATAATGGTTGATATTATCACTTGAAATGTTTATCCACATTCTTATATGATCCTGAAAATGATGATTTGATCATCCATGTGGCCTATCCAAGGGTCATTGTCCCCATTCCATTTGAGATGATGATAACAAGAACCTAAACCAACTTTCCTTTAGTGATTATATTCTATGACCCTAAAGTCACCCCATAGTAGAGGAAATAAACTATTAGATCCCTCCCTATATCGAGTATCCCTAGCATGGTACTCTCCATCGCGACTGAGCTGAGCATAAGTGAATCCACCGGTAAGCCTTGCCGTTTATACTCCAGAGTATGAATAAATTAATGCCACCCTCAAAAGATCTGGGTTTAATGAAATTATCGTATATTACAACCAAATATATGGGATGCCTCAGGTTATTTTGGAGGTCAATTTTGGATCCAAATTCACCCATCAGGTGGTACTGAAGCACTCTCAACAGATACTATTATTGGGATACATTTAGCCCTCCATGCTCCATAACTACACCATTTTTTCTCAGAGTTTTCATGGGTGTTAGAGACATTCAATTATTTTCCATAAACCATTATAGATCCTCCGAACCACCATGTAATATTTTCCTTTTGCACTATGGGGACTCATATCATAGGGCCATACCCACTAGAAAAATATATCCTGTTATAGTTTACTCTAACGGAAATAGTATTCTTCTCCAAGTTGGAAGAAGTAGTTATCATAAATGATATTAAATCTATATTTGTGATCATGTTTCTGATCTACCACACCGTATATCAATTTGTATTTCTTCATTCCATTCTCAAATAATAAGGCACTAACTTTTAGGATTAGGATTTAATGAAATTTTACACGAAGTAAAAAATCTGTTCCAACGTTACTACTTACTAGAATTCATAGGAAAATGTGTATATTGAAGAATTAAATAAGAAACAATCTATTATCCTATAGAAAACACTGGGTTATAAAAAATAAGAGTTGGCCTGATAATCTATTGAATTTCCTCTATACCTATTGGATGATGACTCTTAATTCCACCCCAATGACCTCATATCCCTAGTATGTGAAACCAAGTAAGGAATTCCCATCGAGGATTAGATGCCATAGATCTAAATAGATTTATACAACAAAAATAGTCTAGATAGAATGAAAGAAGATCACTTGGATGATTTGGAATCCCTCATAGAGAACAACTTCCAAGCATTTCCCAATCTAGAGAGAGACCAAAACTAGATGAAAATATAATTCAAAAATATGGTTTCCGCTGCTCCATATAATACGGTGACATGGTACTGGATCTCAGAACAAGGATTATACCCAAATAAATAAACCGAAGTTGGTGCCCATGTGGGAATGAACTTACCTCATTCATAAGGTCTATTCCAATGGGGTATACTCTTTGATCACCATATATAGAGATTGTATCACACCTCCCACCAATGTGATGTTTCTGAAGTATTACTTCACATGAGGATACCCATGGTCAAATAAAGAAAAACTAAAAATATTTTCAGGGTTCCAAGAATTATGAATATAAAATATTAACAAATTTTCCAAGATTTATGACCCTAAACTACCAGAAACCCCATGGTCGATCTAGTATGACCTTAAAATATTCATAAATGGTCAAAGCAACAAGACCTTAATAATATCCTTAATCTAAAATCTTTGAACATAAACAAAGAGTCATATTCCATGAATTATGAAAATAACTATTTTCTACCAATATTGATTGTGTTTAATGACTTTAAACTATAGATATTGACATCCTAGGCACTCAAAATTAAATAATGATCTTACTCGATATAAAATTAAGATGACTCATATGATAACTATGGGATGATATGAAAGGTCATAAATTTTTTATAACCATGGTGCCTCATAATATATGTATGATATTGTCTAAAAAATCACCCCACATGGAATCAATATGAATCATATGATATGAGACTAACTAAACCATTATCCATATAACACGATGCTAAACTCTAGCATTACCCAAGTCATAAAATTGGGATTCCCTCACGAGAGAGGATTTCCCCCAATTTTGGAATTGAAATCCTACTATTACATAATTTTGAACCATGTGTGGATTGACTACCATTTTCATGGGATATGTTGTAATTCCTATAACTCTCATTTATAGGTCTAGATAAATATATTTCAACCCTACATCCCCTTATTCCCATTTACACACACAACATTATGACGTTAACTTGTGTGTAGTCCATCTCAAGGGGTGAACATGGTATATAAGACTATTTGGGTCCATTTACAGTAGGTTTTACCACTTCTGTGACACATATATTACTGTGAAACCATATTACACATATTCCAGGAATCATGAATTTAAAATATCATCTACATTCATCTCGGTCTGATCATTATAACATTATACGATATGGAATTTTTTTCTGAGGTATTTGTGTAGTGCGTGGGATGTCCTGCCCTCAATTAAAATCAAATTCAACCTCATTCATGAATTGAATTTTTTTTCAAAATATACCTGTTTTAGTAGCCTATGAATCATGAATGTAAATTGTTTTCTGTCATCCAAGAGGTATGACATTAAACATTGATCAACCGCCTTCAGGATCACTTCATTTGTTGTAGGACATCCTGTTATCTGTTCACATGGGTTTTAAGCATTTTTCACTGCATTATCATCCTTAAAGATCCTCTGTATACTAAAATCATCAAGAATATAAACTATTTTCATTTTCACAAAGCTCCATGAACTCAAACAAGAAGACTAGATCAAGGCATTGTGAACCTAAACTATATGCATGCACCCATCTTCACATGGTTTTCACCATCTCTGGTGTTGCATAAATCTAACAGCTCTACCATACAAAACTATATAAGGATTGATTCCTATCCTTATCGGATGTGCAATGATGGATAGACCATCTATCTCTAGGAAGAACCATAGATTAATTGTAAAATCATATGTTACATATGGTTATATCACCATGATATTCTCATATTTTCCTCCTTTTTGGGAATAAGCCCCATTAATTTCGCTTGAACAACTAGAAATCTATTATTCAATCAAAAATAGATATATATGGTAGAAAATAATTGGAAGATGAAGGCATATCCTACACTAATGTTCCTAGTTCTTGATGTTAATCTACAGTATTACCCTATACGAAACCACGATGCCTCATTCGATATTTAAGGGATGGAAATCATACCAAAATCCATGGAACACAATTCTCAAATGTTGGCATACCTTATATAATTCCAGGATGCCTCATATTTGAAAATGGTATGAATTAGTATCCTTATTCATGAGGATAGACCCGAGCAACAGAAATATCATATATAAAAGAGTGGAAATATTTTTGAGAAGGATCTAATTACTATTGATATGGATTTTGAAAAAACTATTGTTAAAGATAAAGACACAAGAAATGATAAAAATGGAATGATAAAGATACCGGCAATGAGGTCGTCCGGAGGAGGCCGTCGGGAGGGGGAGAGTTCGTCAGAGGAGGAGATTCGGTCGGGAGTAGGGGAGTTGGGGTCGTCCGGAGGAGGGGAGTCTGTCGGGAGGAGGGGAGTCTGTTGGGGGAGGAGGGGTGTCCGTCGGGGGAGGAGGGGAGTTCGTTGGGGTCGTCCGGAGGAGGGGAGTCTGTCGGGGGAGGCGTGGTCGTCCGGGGAGGAGAGGTCGTCGGGAGGAGGGGAGTGCATCAGGGGAGGTTGGGAGTCTGTCAGTGTCGGGGGAGGTGTTGTCGACCGGGGAGGGGGGAGGCGCGGTCGTCCGGGGAGGGGAGTGTGTCAGGTGAGGGTGCGGCGAGGAGGGCGTGGCGAGGAGGGCGCGGCGAGGAGGGCGCGGCGCAGAGGAGGCGTCAGCGTGGAGGCGTCGGGGAGGGGGAGGGCATAGTGAGGAGGAGGAATCGCGAGGGGGAGGAGAAGGAGCCCGATGGAATTGGGAAAAAAACGGGACTTCTAGATATAGCCACAGATGAAATAATTAACAGTGGAAGTATAAAAGATATAGCCACGGACCTATAAAACTGTGCATATAGGTTCGTGGCTTTAACTTAAATTTGTAGTTGTTTATGTACATCATCCCAATATATATTCATGATCGTGTTGGGGTTGTGTCCTATCGACTAGCACTTCCACCTACCATGGCTAAAGTACATGATATCATTCATTTATCTATATTAGGGAACTACATACATGGAACATCACATGTACTCTCATAAGAGGTAGTAGAGATAGAATATGATCTTTATAATGAGGAGAAACCAGTGATGTTAATAGATCGTAGAGAAATATTTCTACGAAATAAGACAACACCCTTCATCAAGGTGTTGTGGGGAAACAACAAGTTTGAGGAAGTGTCCTAGGAATCATAGGAAATGATGAAGCAGAGTTACCCACATTTGTTTTAGAGTTGGAAAAAGAAATTTCAAGGGAGAAATTTCTTAAGGTGGGGATATTATAATGACCCAAACATTAATTAATGGAAATTCTTCTTGATCTAATTAAATAACCTATTATGGTTATATATAATGTTAAATTCATTGTTATTATGTTTCTAGATTTTAAAATACCATTATGAATTATGACAGTATCTAATATAGATGTTGAACACTGATCAAATTATTAATATAAATATAGGGCTTTAACAAATCCAATTTACTCAGAAAAATGACATGATGACCTCATCTAGTAGGCATTCCCAGTACGAAGCCCATTTTTTCAGAGCTCAAAAAAGAGGTGGTGTCATTGGGCTTTTCTCTTGACTATGCATAAGCTCATCTTGAACATGTTATGCTTGAGCGGAACCGAATACGAGATAAGTGGATGTTAATAGATATTACCACATGGGAAATTTTATCAGAGCCACCCCCAGAGTATGTCCCCATCACATACCTTACCAATCTGTCTTATTCGGGATTAATAATGGGTTTTGTAAAAAACCCTTGCACTATTATTTTGTACATTATTTTTTTATAAATAATGTGAATTCATTTTATTATTTTTAATATGTTAATAGATATTAATGAAAAAAATAGTATTTTTAGTAAATATTATACTATGAAATTTATTTTTATTAATTATTTTATTTTTTAGTTAAATAATATTTTAATAAAATATTATTACTATTTACAATTTTATTTTTATTAAATATAAATTATTGTATAATTTTATGAGTGCTATTGTAATTTTTATTAAGGTTTGGAAGTTGTTTCTTTCAAAACCCATGTATTTTTGAAAAATGTCAGATTTTATTTTAAAAAAATTCATATATTTTGAAATTTATTAAGGTCTAATGAATATTATTTTTTGGAATCATGAAATTGATGTTATCCAATGGTGAATTTTTCATTATTTTCGGAGACAATCGAATATTTGTGTTAAAATTATATACCGTTTAAATACATATTGTGTTTTATCACATCACAATTACCCAATAGTGATGTAATAAAATATTATAAACATTATGTTCAGCTAATATATATTTTAGCATAAATTTAATGTGATTTTAGATATGTTTGATTTATTTTACAAACCTTTAGTGGACCCACCAAAACTTATAGAACAATTTGTCATTTTAAATTGTCTTCCATGAGAGTATGACTCACCACCACATAAGCAACCATATGATTTTATAATTATAGGCCATTGGACATAAAAAATAATTTTTCCCAGTACCATTTGGAAAAACATGTGGGGAAAACCCATGGGATGGTATATGTTATTGATTTGTTTAATGTGTGGTGACCCAAACATAAATAATAAATAATTCCCTCTCCTTTCCTATAAAAACCTACCCAAGATCCCAAATCCTCTTCACTAAAATACTTTTTAGTTCTTAATATTTATTCCCACTTCTCACTAGAATCCTCCAAGGTTACACAAACACTAAAGAAGCATCTCTCAAGCCTATCCCATGCTTTTGAGATTGCACATCCAACTAAGGGATTTTTTCCTTTATAATTTTTTTCCAATTTCATTTAAGTTGTTAAAACCGTTTATTTTAAATTAAAAATGTTTGGGTATGATTTCTCACCTCCCCCATACTTCCATAATTATATTTTAGTGATGCGAGACCCCTTTCTCTCTCATTAAATGCCTTCCACGTACACCGGTTACAATGCCGAAAATTCATAAGGAATTTCTCTCTTCTCATTCACATTATAGTAATTCTGTTGTATCCAGAATCTAAATTCCATTAAAATTATGGGGACATGTATCAATATGACCCCCTTATATTACATTTCATGTAAATATTATGATACATCCCTTTATCTCTAATCAACCTCTTTTATGAATTCTTTTGTCACATTGTTATGTTGCCAAATTTGCAGCACAATTTTCCAAGCCAATGTCATAGTATAGTGAATACCCTACCCATTTATATATCAAGTGTATTCACCTTTATGAACATTTAAAAAAATTAAATAGGTTCATGTATTAATTCCATACTCCTTTATTGTGGAATAAATGATGATGATTAATGAATCCAAGTTTTATCATCCATGTGGCACACTTATGCATGAAATAAAATGATTAAGAATGGTGTGCCCTGATAGCAATCCAATGCATTGGGTAAAGTATAATATCATGACACTTAATGTGAAATGAGTGTTGACTCATAAAAATTCATGTAAAATAAGGGCTCACTCATGCCTCATTTGTAACGAGGGTTTACTCATGCTCCATGTGCAATGAGTATTGGCTCATGCTAATTCAGTGTTAAGTATTTTTGCCACATTTCCAGGATATGATTATCATGCTTTATCATACCTTTATTTTTATGTTTACCTTATACTCCATTGATATTATTATTGACTAACATATTTTTTATTCCTCATGTTATTCCATGTGTATTCATTTACTGTGATTTATAGCTTAGCCTTTTCACATACATATCCTCAGGTTATCCCATGCAATGCTAAGTATGAGTGAATGTAGTTGTAATGTAAAGGATGTTTTCAATCAAGATGTTTTGTGTTTTATGTTATAATCTTTTATATAATCTTCCTATGACCCAAAGACACTATAACTCTTGATCATCCATGTTGACTCAAGTGAATAGTTTATGTAATAAATATGTTTTATGTTTAAATGAGCCGGGTAGTTATAAGGATAACCTTATAATGGGAATAATTTAGCCAATAATGTCAACTTTGGGTGCACCTAATATTTTTGTAAAAATTAAATATGGATTTATGTTATTATATATTGATTATCAAGAGCTTAACTATATCTTGATCAACAAAAAGTATATGTTATCCCATTTTAATAAACAATTTGATCAACTATACAAACTCAATAGTTTTCCAAGATTGATCTTCATTCTCAATATAAACAATTAATTGAAAAAATGGAGAATATAAAAAATCAACATTCCAATTAAATTAATAGTCATTATCAATATATAGTAATTACGTTCGATCGTACTAATTAACCTATTAACTTCATGGATTTAATGAATATTCATTAAAGATGACCTTGATTATTTTATGGTAATCTATAATGAAGGTATTATATAAGATTCAAAGCCAAATTAAGAGCATGAAGATAACGTGATAATAACAATAAATACCCTAAGGAATGAGTATCAGTATAATAACTATACATATTGTTAGTTTATTTATCTAATGGCTTTATTTTTGGGTAATATAATCTCATGAGATGGTATATTGATAGATCCATAAAAGATGGATGGTATTTAATGTGGGTCAAAATTAACCATTATTGCTGATATATGTAGTTTTACTGATTTAGCTATATATTATCAATGGTTTAGGGGAAATTTCTCTTGACTATCTCATCTAAGGAGAAGATTAGTTAGCATGCTTGTGAATATATTACCATGTATTAGAGAAGGGTTATTAATCTATATCAAGGAATCCAATAATGAATTGGTATGTGTTCTTATGAAGCAGTAAATGGTTTAACTTATGCAAAATGAAAATTAATAGTTCATGACAAAAATTACCCAACTCTATATTTGGAGTACGTTTCGTTGATTTTTGTACGAAATATATAATGTAATTATCATTATAGAAAAAATTGTGATATATATAACAATCATAAAAGTCTATAATATATATTCACATTAGAGAAGTAGTCTATATCCCAGAGAATATGTATATAGATTATTGAATAATATGAATCATCAATACATTACTGTTTTGGGAATGAAAACTTGGTGGGGGGTGATTTGAGTACAACAGATCATGTTATCCCATCAATGATAATTATTAAAAAAGATCATATATTATGGGATTTCAATAGAATAAATCTTGAAATCCTAAAGGAAGGGGATAAAAGTTATCTTTCACAATTAAATTTTCTACCATCTGTCCATGTTGTCATTAAATAAGTTAAAGAGGATGATGTAGAGCTTTAAAAAAGGTTAGATATATTCATTTGGTTAACATTGACCATGATAGAATGATAAGGTTCTTGATCTATGTAGGTGTGATATCTATAAAATATTTTAAGAAGTAGTTATTAGGGTAAGCACATAGTTCATCATTCTCTATTCCTCTTGGATGTAAAAAGATCTATATATATATGAAATAGTTTTTCTAGTTTGATGTCATTGATAGAGATATCACAAAGTTTGTGTCATATTTATTGGTATGTCAATAATTTAAGGATGAAATAAATAGTATCAGGTGATTTACATCCATTACTCATACCAAACTAAAAATTGGAAAAGATCACCCTAAAATATTTTCATTGAAATCCCCAAAAGCCTAAAGGAAATACTATTATAAGGGTTATAGTCAATCACCATAAAATGTAGTAACACTTCATCAATATTATAGAATATTTATCTGAAGATAAAATTTATAGGATATACAATAATGATGTGTTAAGGGTTTATAGAGTACAATATTCTAATATATTTGATAGTGACAAAAATATTACCATAATGTTCTAGAAAAGACTTCAAGAAACTCTTGTTATGGATTTTATATTCAAAATTGTGTATCATACTAAAATATATGGTTAGTATACGAGATAAATTAAAACCCTATAGTATATTTTAAGATATTTTTCTTTATATTTTAATGGTTATTTTGATCAATACCATCCTGTGGTTGAGTTTTCGTACAGCAATAGCTTTCAATCAAGCATTTTTTGGCTATTTATGAATCCAAATTTGGAAATAAGTGCAGAACACCAATGTACTGGAATGAAATTTGGGAAGGAATAATATTAGGTCCTGATATTTCTATGAAATTTCTAACAATGTTAGATTCATTAAATAATACATAAGGTATGAACAAAGTCAATAAAAATAGTATACTAATAAAAACTCGTGTGATCTGGAATTTGACATTGGTAACATGGATCTTCTAAGAATATATGAATGGAATAATGTAATGAGATTTAGAAATAATAGAATGATATTTCCTAGTTAAATCTATAACTTTGAAATTATTTATATTATCGAGACCAAAGCTTATCATTTGGTGTTCCCCCAAATTCCCTCTAACGTTCCTAAAGAGTTCCATGTATTTATTTAATGAATGTGCATACCTTATCATCCACATGTACTATATTCATAATTTATACCTCAAGAGAACGATCATTCTTATGAGGAACAACCAGTAGGGAATATGGATAACACAAAGAATGTTCTACTAAAAAATATCACTCACCTGGTCAAACATTTGTCGCAAAACCACCAGTTTTAAGATGTTGTGGGGGAACTGGAGGATATGATGAGGAATAATTATTCTTATATCACCATAAAATTTTAAACTATGAAACGTTTATTAAATATCCTATTAAGAACACAACATTGATCGAAAATAACCCAGGAAATATATTTCATTAAATTTATTCTCTTCAATAGCTCACAGAATACTCAACCTCGAGACTAAATAATCCATAATGTTGTATATCATTATAAACATGACACTATATTAGTGGGTATGAATAGTAATAAAACTACATTGGAAATGATTTTTATTTATTAATTATAAATAAAATAATAATAATTTAATTAAAAAGTAAATGTTTTCATAAAAACTGTATTTTTTAAAAATATGGTTTAGTCAAACTTTTCACACACAATTCAAAATTATTTTTTACCATATTTTCAATTAAAATATGTAAATTGAAAATTATTCTTTTAAATATCAATATAAAAATTATCATATGGTGAATGTTTATGTCGTTTTTGAAATTTTTGTAATTTTGAATTTTTTTTAAAATTACTGCTTTTTATTGAAAACTCCCTTTTCAATTAAATAATTAAAAAGGTAAAATTACATTTAATAATATTTTTAATTTAAAATTATTTCAATCATATATCTATTAATCCAATTAATCTCATAATTACTTATTTAATATTTAATTTTGATATAAATACTTTGTATACATTTGAACATTTTCTCTTTGGCTAACCTCTTTCAGATCGAGTTAGTACGGTTAATTTTAAATTAATATTTTCATATTAATTTAATTTATTTTGGAAAAATGGATTAAATATTTGGAAAGAAAATATTTTCTAAAAATTTCATCTTATTGTTTCTCTATAATGAATAGTGGAATGGTAGAAATTAATTAACACGGTAAAGGAAAAAATGGTTTTATCATGGGCTAAAACAAAAATCATGCGGTTTAAAATGGACTTAAGGTTTTCTAAAATGTTATTTATGAATATATTTAGACCTTATAAAGACTAAGTATCTATTATAGTCCTTTTGGATCTGTTTTTTCTTGTAAAAAATTTTGTTATGCCTTTTTCGTTCAAAAACTTATATGTGTGCCACTCACCTCACATATAAAAAGGCAACGTCTCCTATCTTCTTCACTCATTCAAAACCTCTTTTTATAAAAATTATGGATATAATTCACATCACAAAAACAATAATCTGATCTAAGAATACTTTTTTCCTCTTATAACTATTCTATAAATACATTATGTATAATCCAAAATTGGTGTTCTGAGAAGAGGTAAAATTCATTACTATGTATATTTGTTTTTCTTTTATTCCACCTATTTAAAATATTCTTAACATATGATTATATAATAAAAAAAGTATCTATAATATACAGATATATTATTATGTAATGGTAATTACATATATAAATCATTTGTGACCTAAAATGGGAAATTATAATCTCACTCATTTGTATGGTGGACTACCGCCTTGCGAACCGATGTGACATATTTTCCATCAAAACCACTCATAATATGGTATGATGATGGATCTAAAGTGTATATATTATATTTATAACAAAATTTTACATCTTTAATAATTATATAATAAATTTTTTTTTGCAGTCCATTCATTAGGGGATATCAATGTCTACGGTGGACTACAGCCTCATGAAGCGATGTGGTTCATTTATCATTAATGTTTTAAATGTTAGGTAATAAGGATTATGTTTCTAAATATATATGATTAATTTGTAATAATTCTTTAATTAATTAAATATTAATCCTTATAAAAAGATAATTTATCATTTTCTTTATTACCATTTCGCTCACTGAATGATGATAATGTCATTTGTGTTTGTGTAGACTATTACATTTATGAAGCGATGTGACTATATTTTTATTAGCACACCACATGTATGGAATAAATATGTATTTATAAAGAAATAATATAGTATTATTTCTATTGTTATCATTCTAGAAATAAAAAATAATTATTTTTCCATTTCTATAATGATTATTGAAAAATAGAAAATCCACTGATGTGTACATATTTCATACAATCTCCATGATCATATTGTACTCCATTTTTCAAAACCATCATTCATGATGGGAATTAAAATTATAATTTAAATTAAAAATTATAATTTTTCATGATTATTATTTTTTAGAAGATGCAACACAATAATATGCAAATGATTCCGAGCTTCCATTAAAAAACGCGCTTGACAAAATAATGCAATTAATACCCAACATGATGAAAATAATGAAATATTATATTCAAATTGGTGGCATGATGTTATAAAAGGAAAATGCATGATATTATAAATATTAATATTGTATTATTTAATTTTATAACATTATTAAAACTACTTTACATGAGTTTAAACCACGTTCAACAAAAATATTGTTTCATCTAAGGGATATTATCTCAATTTCCATTCATGGAGGCATATTGTAAAGTTAGGCACATAATTTATTTTATATGGTTTTTATACTAAAACTTTTAAATTTAATATCATGATTAATTATTTAATGGTAATTAACTTCTAAGTTTTAATAATTTCATCCAAGGGGGTTTTATATGAATGTTACCATGTTGTATAAATTTTCAAAAATCAATTTTATTCCATTAGGTGATAATAATTTGTTTTTACACTTTGATTTTAATATATTATGTGGATAATGAATTTTTATTATGTTATCATTTTTATAAATATTATAATTTTATTTACGTTTAATACACATAATATATTCATTTATTAATTCTCACATACATTTATCTGATCATTATAATTGTTTATTTCACTCTCTCATTTTAACCAGGACTGTTTACATGTGAGTTTCTATTGAAGTAAATTAATTTAAAATTTTCAAATAAATGTATTAATTTTATTATCCTTTATTTATTCTTGAATTTTTTATGTAATATTATCATTTTTAAATCTTAGGGACTTAAAATGACTGCAAAATTGTTTTTTTATAACATCGGGTGGCATTTCTCTCTTCAGACAATAATCAGTTTTCTTCCAAATGAATATTTTCTAAAAATGTTTCATTTTTTTTAAATTTCACAAAAAATTTTCATAAAAATATTTTTTAGCCTTTTTGAAATTTTTGAGAAATATAATGTAATATTCATGTAGTTTTCCAAAAAATTACAATTTCGATTTTAAAAAAGAGTGAAAGGAATAATTATTTTACATGCATGGAATGTATGTAATTTCCTAACATCACAAACAATAAATTGTTTAAAATTTTCATTATATATTTCAATGGATACATTCGATGAAAATTATTTTTAAAAATAACTTGTGAAATTTTAGTTTTAAATGGGAATTTTCAAAATAAAAAGGATATTTTCCTAAAAAATGATATTAGTGGCCTATTATGTTAATTATATTCATCAATGAATAAAATTATTTAATTTACCTATACTCCAATGGGGATATATTTTATTTAAACTATATTTATTCTCACTCTATAAATTTTATGATGACTATGCCCAATGATATTATTAATATTTCCTTCCTTGATTTATTTTTATACTCATATAGTTTCCCTTTAATTATTCACATTCTTTTAATTAGTGGGAATTAAATTTCCCCAAAATATTCATATTATTTATCATCGATATACTTATTGTTTAAAGTGTATCACATTTATACATTTGACATTTTACATTGCATGTTATTTAATATATTTGGGAAATATTGATCATCTATATTCATTATTTAATACATATATTTAATGGTAAGGAATATTGTTCGTGAATTATTTCAATTATATGATATAAGTGGAATGCATTATATAAATATATATTTGTGGTACCTTATTATCGGTATCCCCATGATGAATTGTTATTATCATGATGCAAATAATTATACGAGCACTAAATAAGTTTCAACTCATTATTTCAAACCATCTTTGAAAGGTATTGAAGGTATATTTACCATGTTCAAGAAGAAATGACATACAATAATTAGTAATTTCCTTCATTGATAATGAAATTATTATAATCTAGGATCATTTCACCATGATAATATCTCTTGATGTATGTCATTCTCCGTTCATTGATTAAGTGGAACGTTTTTTGAGTTAATTAACTTTCTATGTTGATTTTTCCTTAACCTGTAATGATATTCATGATATTGATTAAAAGAAATTTATTTTCATTAATTTAATATTCTATATTTATTATATTAGCCTTGTTATTTAAATAGAATAGGTGTTAAATTATTTACCTTTTATGTTGTGTATTGTTATTAATTCATGATTTCTTCTACTATAATTAAGCATCAAAAAATATTTGAGCTCGCATTTATTTTTTCCTTCCTCGAGAATAAATGAACTATACTACGATAAGAAGTGAAATTATATAATAGAGGGAATAATTTTATTGTAATTTTTTTGTTATTTTTTAATTAAAAAATATTATTTGAATCGTGTTTGTATCATTTTGACCACAAAAATATATTATTATGTCCTTAGAGATGTGATTCCTTGTATCTTATTCCAATATAATAAAGCAGACACCATCTCTCGTATACTAGGGTTAGGGTCATAGTAGTTGGTATCAAAGGAATTTTACTATACATCTTCGGGAATAGATTTTTCAAAACATAGATTCGAGATTATATCAATACAATTTAATTTTATGATAAGTATAGAAGACATTCTTAATTATTGGTGAGGAATTGATTATGTGGCTCTTAGAAGATGTACATACATGTATAGATACTATAATTGGATTTGGTTCTGGAAAACTTGTACATAGAGAAATTATTCTAGAAGATCATATTTGGCTAGACCTGATCATTTCTTGGTGCACGAAAATGGTCACTGTTGCTCACCTGGTATGAAACTCCTAATGGATATTCTTAGGATAATTCTTATTTTCATTACAAACCATTATTGAGGATTTAAATTGATGATGATAATTGATTATCTAGGATGAACCTTCACTATCCTAGATTGAAAATAATATGTTATGATTTAATCATATTATAATTTATTATACTGTTTTTGGACTATGATTGTTTTTTCTCACACTATAATTTTTGGTTTTAGTCAATGGTTAGAACTCAAAGGAATTTTGTAAACATTGAACATGAAGGATACTGTGGTGAATTTATGTAACCAAAAATGATGATAATAGGATTGAACGATATCATAATTAATCTTAAAAATTTATTCTAAAATATGATTAACAACCAATACCATAACCAACTATCAGATTCACTAATGAAGAGAATGATCAAGTTTTCTAATCACTTTTTTGGTGGAGACCATGGAGGAAATAACACTCGAATTCCATCATGTAAAAAATGTGGAATGAGACACACACATTATTTTCTCAATGTAATGGGAAAGTTAATTTTGTTTGGAAAATAATTTCGTAAAGAAAAAAATTCCACGGATAAATGAAGAGTATGATGTAAGTAAATAAATGTCATAATACAGATCCTGTTATAGTTCATTGTCTTTGATTTAGGTAACATTGGAATTATCAAACTCAATTCCCTTTTATAAAGGCAAAATCATTAACCAATGAAGGAACTAATTTGAAATAAAAGGGTTGAATTATTTAATTGGAGTCAAGATTTTTAATATAGAATTATTTTTTCCTATTGTATTTTGGTTATAATAATCATGGAACAATTAAGTTTTCTATTACATTTTAGAATCATAGATGTCTTTGTTCATTAAATGGTTAAGTATACCATCATGATTTTTTGAGTATAAGGTTGATCACTAATAAAAATAATTAAACACAATTTTTGAAAACATATTTGGGATGGATATAAAATGAAAAATTATATATTTGAAAAACATTGATGGAAATAAATATCATTGGATTCATATAAGTTTCAATGAAATCAACTACAAAAAGAATAATTCCATTAAATTTTTTGGAATAATTATAATTTTAGTGGTAAAATATGGGATATATCTTATCATTTAGGTTGAGTAATTTATATTCTAAAACACTTTGGAAATATTTTAGTAATTTTATTAATATATTTATGGAAAAAGAATAACATGTTTCATCTAACAAAGGCCATGTGGATTGAATTCACATATGGAGCATGATAATGATTTATAACCTACAATTTGGCTACATGATATTCAAGTTAATATGTCATTTTTTAATAAACAAATATTTGGAAAATAAATATTAATGGTTAACCAATGGTGTTAGTATTGAGGTTTAGATATTAATGTCTTATATTGTAAAACTTTTGCTAAACATATTTTATTTGGATAATATTTAGAGACATATAGAAATACTTTTCACACATTTATAGATCTAAAAATACATTAAAAGTAAAAAAAATATTTCTTGGAGGATAAATAATTCATTTATGATATTCATTTCATGGATTAAGTGACGAATTTTATATTCATTGAAGAAAAACCAATGGATGAAATTAATATTTTAAAATAGGAATATATTTCTGAATGCATATTTCACTATATTCCTGGATAGTCAAATAATCACTCAACCATTGGAGAAGGTTCTAGAATCAAAAATAAAATTTTATTACCTTCATATATAATGAATAAAATGGTATTTTAACTCATCATATATTAATGAATTTAACTTCCTTATCATTTAATAGATCGTTCAATTTCTTGTGATCCATAAGCACTATCATTCTCTATAATTATCTTAGATTTTATTCAATGTCCATGTCATCACTTGAAACCAGTGTTATAATACTTACAAACCTAGTTATTTGTTTTTATATATGACCTTTTTAGCTCATATTTTGTCTTATTACAATTATTTTTTACTGACCCATTTTTAAATGTGGGTATTCAATAAAGAAATTTTCAAACATTAATCCCTTCATTTATAAGGGAAATATCAAATTGATAGGATAAAATTTATTTTAGGTCTTGATAATGTAAATAGTAAAATTATAAATGAATAAAATAATATTTCATAGAATTATTAACATGAAACACCAAACTTAAACAACCAAAGAAGTATATTTCTTTAAATTTAATCACTACAAAGCTTATAGAACACACAACAATGAGTCACAATGTTCTATAATATATTACACCATTATAAAATTCTCATTAAACTGGAATAATTGAATATTAGTTACTAATTTATGAAAATTAGTGTAATATATTTGTTGGAAAAAATATTTGTTTAAATTAAAACTAAATGTTTTCAGATAAAAAATATTTTTTTCTAAAAGACAGTTTCTTCACCCTTGGTGTACATAACATGAAATTAATTTTTTAAACTATTATTATTTCATTAATAAAATTGAAATTTTCATTATAAATTATAATATAAAACTATTCTTATGGTGATATTTTGATATTTTTTAGAAAATATTTATTTTTCGATGAATAGTAAAAAATATTTCTTTTTATTTAAAATTTTTGTTATGATTAAATAATTGAAAATGATAAATCAAATTATAAATTTTTTTAAAGTATAATTAATTCAAATATTTTTCTATTAATCCAATAAAATTAAATTTGATGACTTTAATGCTGAATTTTTAATGAAAAACATTGTAAACTTTTGAACATGTTCTTTTCGAAAACTCATATTCCCGTCAAGTCTATGGGAAGTATATGAAATTAAATTTCTCATATTATATGTATATATTTTGTAAAAATTTATTACATATATTTAATCAAATTAATTTATATTTTAAAATAATATTATCTTTATTTGTCACCGTAAATATTAGTGAAATCAATAAAAATAAATTATCTTGGTTATGGTAAAAATTGGTATACATGGGGGTCATACTAAAAATATAATGGTCTAAATTTCCTAATACATTAAATAAAATATATTTTATTACCATATTATGAACTTATATTATATAATTTTTATGAATAAAACATTTTTTACTCTTTCAGATAGTGTCAAATGTGGGTACACCTTTTTCTTTTCAAAAATTACACGGGTTCCACTCAACTCACTTATAAATGAAACCTTCTCCTATCAGTTATTCACATAATAAACATCATTTGGATCATAATATACCTACCCATGTAACATCTAAACCTCAATTACCATCATCTTAAAATTCTTTTTATGGACAAATATATAATCTATACATACATTAGATATAATTCTAAAGAGTTTGTATGAGAAGAGGTAAAATTCCTAATTATGTGTGTTTGTTTTATTTATGCTTCCACATAATTCAAATACTATTAATTTATAATTATATAATAGAAAATGTATCTAAAATATAAATATTATTAATTATTTCTTTTTAATTATTTATATCTAACTCATTTTCCCTAAAATATTGAATGATAATGTCGCTTGTGCGTGTGGCGGACTACCTCCTCACGAGCAGATGTGACATGTTTTCCATCAACACATTTCATGATTTTTTATGATTAATGATATAAAGTGTATATATTATTTTTATAACATAATTATACCATTATGTTAAATATATATCTTTCAAAAATTTCATTCCTTATGTTATATTATTACATTTATCGAGTGTATGGTGAACTGCAACCTCATGAAGTAATGTGATTCGTTTTTCACTAATGCTTTTCATGGATGTTAAAAAGGATAAGGTTTTGGAAAATATGTTATATAAATGACATAGTTAAGATATTAATGAAATATTTATCATTATTAAATGTTAATTTGTCAAATTATTTCTTACCATTCAACTCATTGATAGATGAGAATGTCATTCATGTACATGTGGATTATCGCCTTCACGAAGCAATGTGAACATATTTTCACCACCACACCACATGAGTGGTATAAAAAATTATATTTAAGAAATTAATTTTGTACTTATGATATTATTATCAATATTTTAGTATGAAATATTTGTTACCATTTTTCTATGACGATCATTGAAAAATTGAAACGTTACTAATGCATATGTATTGCCCACAGTATTCAGAATCGTAACGTACTTTAATTTTAATAACCATATTTTTTGATTAGTAGTAAATGATTAATTGATGTAAAAATATTATATTTATTAAATTATTATTATTATATAGATTAACTAACTATATAATAAGTTCATTATCTGAAACATTCATTACAAAACATGAATGAGATATTACGGTAGTTAACACGAGAAACATTGAAAATAATGAAATAATATTTGAAATGAATGGAAAGACTTCTTAAAAAGATAAATATAATATTATAAATATTAAGATGGTTTTTTTATATGTTAATAATTTTTTTAAAAGAAAATATAACTGAACATAATTAATGATTAACATATATTATTTGTGAGGTAATGGCCTTCATCTCAATTTTACATCATTGAGACACAATTAAATGTTATACACATAATTTATTTTATAGGGTTTATATACAACCCCTTAAACATTTAATATCATTATTAGTAACTAATTTACTATATTTTATTTTTAAATTTTAATTATTTCTCCCATGGATATTTGAAATTAATGTTACCAAGTGATAATGAATTTTATAACGTAATTTCCTTTCATTGGGTTATATTACTTCTTCATTTTCCTTTGATATTATACGATTATGTGTATAATGAAATTTTATTATATTATGTTGTATTTACCAATTTTATATGTGTATTTAGATTTGATAAAAATATTATATTCATTTTTTTTCTCTTTTAAACCCATATCATCTTTATTGGGGTTCATTTCACAATCTCATTTTAATCGAGATATTTTATACTTGAGTTTCCATTAAAGGAAATTATTTGATAATATTATAATAATCCCCATAAATTTTATTCTTAATTTCATATATATTCATTATTAATGTGATAGTATCATTTCCCCATTATATGGTGATTAAAATTATAGAGAAAACGATTTTAGTAAAATCAGACATCATATATCTCTTTAGTGTAAAATATTCTTTTCTCCAAAAGGATTTTTATGAAAAAGTTTTAAATTTTTAAATTTTTTTGAAATAATTTATTATATTAATTTATACCCATTTTTTAATATTTAAAAATAAAAAATTAATGAATATTCATGTCATTTTCAAAAAACTGAACATTTGTATTTTACTGAAAGTGTGAAAGGAATATTTGTTTCAGCATGTACGAAATGTAATGATCTTATTACAATCAAGACCACTAAATGTTTTAATGACATCATTATATATATAAATGTTTATTTTCAAGGAAATTTATTGTAAAATTTATTTTTGATGTTTTAGTTTTAAATGATTGTTTTCAAATTGAAAATAATATTTTACCGGAAGAATGTTTTAAAATATCATTTTGTAGTAGATCTTTTCATTAATGATAAAAACCATTTATTTTACATGTACTACACTATGTAAATGTTTTATTGAAACAATCATTATTATTCCTTATGAAGGTTTATGATGAATTTGACTAATAACAGTATTTACATTCACTAACATTATTCATTTTTATATTCCTTAAATTTACCTTGATTTATTCAACTTCATGGGATCATTAGACATTAAATTTCCAAAAAATATCTAGATAACTTATCCTGGATAAGATTTTTTATAAAACAAATCTCATTACTATATATTGTTTTGTAATCGTGAACTTATTTGACTGACATGGGAATTATTTATAATTTGTATTATTTCTTCAATTAAGATATTTAATATTAAGTAATATTTCTCATTAATTAAATTTATTATTCAATATATGAGGATTACATTGGACATGATGATATGGGTGGGGCTTGGTTATAGATTATAACACAATTCATCTTTAGTCTCAAAGGGAAAATAAGCAATCTATCCTTAAACATGTTTCTACATGGAGTTTTAAATTTTAGTCTTGATTTAAGATATATTATGTCCATATGAACAATAAATCCAATAATTAAGTATTTCCTTCATCGAAAATTCATTTATTATTATCTAAGATATTTTCATAGTGGAAATATAGCTAGATTTATTTTATTCAATATTTTATTTATTAAATATAATTTTTTTCACTTGTTTGATTTACAATATTGATAATTCCATATATAGTTATGATAGAAATGGAATTTATTAAATGAAATGTGTTTTTGGTTATTTACCTTTCCATGTTGATTATCATAGACATGTTATTTAAATGGAATTTATGTTCAGTTATTTACCATATCAATATAATTATGCTTACGAATTCATGATATAATTTATTTAAATTAAACCAAAATGATCATTTCATCTCCCCCTTAAATTTTCCCTTCATTATGAACTCATGAAGTGTGTTATGATTTATATGAAAGGATATTCTAGATGTAATAATGTTAATTAGGGTTTTTTTATTTTTGTGTTAATATTGAAGATGGGAATCATGTATATATCTAGATCCCTAAACCTACTAATATATTTTATACTTTTGTATGTGATAAATTTTATATTATTCCAATGTAATAATGAAGACATCAGCTCAAGGATTCTATTGAATGGGTTATTATAATCCTTGTCTATTCGTTTCAGTGTGGCAGAATTTTGAGGG
The DNA here is from genome assembly GCA_963277665.1 of Viscum album. Classification (NCBI taxonomy): domain Eukaryota; kingdom Viridiplantae; phylum Streptophyta; class Magnoliopsida; order Santalales; family Viscaceae; genus Viscum; species Viscum album. The sequence goes on from OY728120.1 coordinate 2,112,534,209, forward strand.
ATAATTCATTTTAAGAGGGTTAAACATTAAATCCTATATATTTTATGATTTTATTTCATAAAATAAATATTTTCGATAGTTTAAGATACACACAACACCAATTTTATCTTCCATTACAAGAGACACTGAGTTTTCACAACAAATTATATATTATTGATATTATTATTTTAATGACATTTTTTTAACCAGGGCATTATAAAAAGTGATAAAAATTGAAATAAATAATATATAAATACTAATTGTATTTATTTTTTATAATGAAAATACATTTATAAAAAGTTACTCAATTTTTTTTATTCTTTATGTTTTTCAATAATAAATTTTTTGTAATAAAATCATTTTTCAGAAAAATAATAAAATTAGTTTTTTAAACATTAAGAAAATTAATTTTAAAATATTAAATACATTTTTTAAATTAGTATGTAAAAATTATCATTAGGTGAATTTTTATCTTTTAACTAAAATGATAAATTTTTTAAATGAATAGATAAAAATACCAGTTTTTATTAAAATATATTTATTTAGGTCAAGACTTTTAAGGTTTCTTTATAAAAAAATTGGATTTAAAAGTAAAATTAGTTCAGTTATATATTAGTTATTCAACATTATTTCATTATAATAATTTTCATAGGGATTTTCATTATAAAGAATTTTAAAACTTTTAACATTTTCTCTTGGGAAAACAATTTTCACGTCACGTAAGAGGAATCCATTTTATATTATATTTTGGAAATTATTTGAATCAAATTTAAAAAGACATTAATATTTGGAACATTAATTATTTACAATATGATAAACTTGAAACTTCTTTTTTATGATAACTAATAATAAAAACAGTGTTAGTTATTTTTTGGGGTTAATGAGAAAATAGGTTTATTGGGGGCTAATCTAAAAATATAAGGGTTATAAATGACACAAGCTTGTAAGAAACCCATTTAAAAGACATATTTAGACAATATAATTTCTAATTCTAAAAAATGTTTCATTTTTTATTGTATTGTTATGTAAATAACAATTTTATACCTTTTTCTATTAAAAAATTAAATGTGTGCCACACACCCCTCATATAAAAGTCCACCCCTTCTCTTTTCCTATTCACACTTGCATAAATTTTTTTAAAAGTACATAAAAAATATCCTATAATTCTATAATCCTATCTTATATAAATTTTTATTTTTTAAATCCATCCTATTAAGCTATTTGGCGCAAACCTATGGATTTTACAAGAAAAAACAGTACCAATCATCAACAAGCATGTTTATTTTATTTCATCCGCAAAATCCTTAAATTATTATAAAAAATTATTATTTATTAATATTATTTTATTAAATATACTATTATATTTATTTAGGGGATTATCCTTCTACCATCTCTACATACAATAAATAGGATATGGAATCATCAATCATGTGTACGGAGGTATACCGCCTCATGAACCGATGTTATTTTTTTTGCATCACCACTACACCAAGACAGATATAATGACAGATTAATTGTTTATATACGAATTATGTGATATTATTATTATTATTTAATTATTATATCACATAAAATGTCTTTCATTCCATTCCATGTGAATACGATTACATCACTCAAGTGTACGACATGCTACATCCTCACGAAGCGATGTGATTCATTCATAATTTTCATGGAAGGTAATAATGATTTTTTAATGACTGTATTTGATATATATGAAATAATTTTTTTTGTAATGTTATTATATTAATTAAATTTATTTATTTGTATCCTTTTATAAAATGGTAGATGAATCGATGCATACATCCAGCATACAATCTCTATGAATGATGTATTTAATTTTATATTTCTAAGTATTATAGATTAGTATCAATACATACATAAATATATATATATATATAATATTTAAACCTTGTTTATTTTTTTAGAGATCAGGGAACCATGTTCAAAATAATTGGATAGTAAACACAAATCAAAACATAAATGACAAATAATGTTTTCATTGCTCCAAATTTGACATAAATATAGGAATTGATAATAAAAAATTTATAAAATTCCATAATTAATTAATTTTATAATGGTTATATACAATTAGTATTCATAAATAGATTTTTAATAAACATATATTTATTATAATGTATGTTTGAGTGTGTATTAAGGAATTAAATGATTTATGTTGGGGATTTTTTGTCTCAAATTTCCATCTTTGAGACTTATGTTATGTTATAAACCTATCATATTTTTTAAGTTTATATACATCACTCTTTACATATAAATCCCTGAATATATTATTTTGAAATATATTATAGGTTTTATTTATTATAAATATTTTATGGGACTTATGATTTAATTTTACCAATGTGGTAAGGGTTTTATTGTATAGTTTCATCATTTATCGAGATTTCCCATGATTATAATACCATTGACGAAATTTTATAATATATATCGTGAGGTACTCATGTATTTTATTATCCTATTATTATTTATTGAGAATAAATATTTTCCATTCATTTTAATATCTTTATATAAATGATTTTAAAATATTTTTTTAAGGGAATCGTCATTATTTCCCTCTTCAGTGAAGAACCCTTTTTCATCCAAAATCCTGGATTGAATTTTTTTTATCATTATCCAAATAATTTAATAAATAAATTTATGTCCATGTTTAAATGGTTACCAAAATATTTTAAAGTATTATTTAGGAAAAATTACAAAAAAAGGCGTGTGGGGATACTACTATAAATTTGAATGAAATCATTATTTTAATGGCTATTGTATGAATGAAAATTTACTAAGGTCATAAAAATTATATATATTTTTATATTAATTTTTAAATAATTAAAATTTATTTTGAAATAATTTGTTTTAAAATAATTTTTGAATATTTAATTTTAATGTTTGAAAATTTCTTTATTGAATACCTACATTTAAAATTGGGTCAGTAAAAAATAATTGTAATAAGATAAAATATGAACTAAAAAGGAAATATATAATAACACATAACTAGGTTTGTAAGTATTAGAACACTGGTTTCAAGTGATGACATGGACATTGAATAAAATCTAAAATAATTATAGAGAATGATAGTGCTTATTGATCACAAGAAATTGAACGATCTATTAAATGATAAGGATGTTAAATCCATTAATATATGATGAGTTAAAATACCATATTATTCAATATATATGAAGGTAATACAATTTTATTTTTGATTCTAGAACCTTATCCAATGGTTGAGTAATTATTTGACTATCCAGGAATATAGTGAAATTTGCTTTCAAAAATATATTCCTATTTTAAAATATTAATTTCATCCATTGGTTTTTCTTCAATCAATATAAAATTCGTCACTTAATCCAAGAAATGAATATCATAAATGAATTATTTATCCTCCAAGAAATATTTTTTTACTTTTAATGTATTTTTAAATCTATAAAAGTGTGAAAAGTATTTCTATATGTCTATAAATATTATCCAAAGAAAACATGTTTAGCAGAAGTTTTACAATATAATACATTAATCTCTAAACCTCAATACTAACATCATTGGTTAACCATTAATATTTATTTTCCAAATATTTGTTTATTAAAAACGACATATTAACTTGAATATCATATAGTCAAATGGTAGGTTATAAATCATTATCATCCACCGTATGTGAATTCAATCCACAGGGCCTTTGTTAGATGAAACATGTTATTATTTTTCTATAACTATATTAATAAAATTCCTATAATATTTCCAAAGTGTAATAGAATATAAATTACTCAACCGAAATGATAAGATATATCCCATATTTTACCACTACAATTATAATTATTCCAAAAAATGTAAAGGAATTATTCTTTTTTAGTTGTTTTAATTGAAACTTATATGAATCCAATGATATTTATTTCCATCAATGTTTTCCAAAAATATAATATTTCATTTTATATCCATCCCAAATATGTTTTAAAAAATGGTTTTTAATTATTTTTATTAGTGGTCATCCTTATACTCAAAAAATCATGATGGTATACTTAACCATTTAATCAAAAAAGACACTTATGATTCTAAAATGTAATAGAAACCTTAATTGTTCCACGATGCTTATAACCAAAATACAATAGAAAAAAATAATTCTATATTAAAAATATTGACTCCAAATAAACAATTCAACCATTTTATTTCAAATTAGTTCCTTAATTGGTTAATGATTTTGCCTTTATAAAAGCGAATTGAGTTTGATAATTCCAGTGTTACCTAAATCAAAGACAATGAACTATAAAGGGATCTGTATTATGACATTTATGTCCTTACATCATACTCTTCATTTATCTATGGAATTTTTTTCTTTATGACCTTATTTTCCAAACAAAATTAACATTCCCATTACATTGAGAAAAGATTATGTGTGTATCATTCCACATTTTTTACATGATGGAATTCGAGTGTTATTTCCTCCATGGTCTCCACCAAACAAGTGATTAGAAAACATGATCATTCTCTTCATTAGTGAATCTGATAGTTGGTTATGGTATTGGTTGTTAATCATATTTTAGAATAACTTATTAAGATTAATTATGATATCTTTCAATCCTATTATCATCATTTTTGGTTACTTAAATTCACCACATTATCCTTCATGTTCAATGTTAACAAAATTCCTTTGAGTTCTAACCATTGACTAAAACCAAAAATTATAGTGTGAGAAAAAACAATCATAGTCCAAAAATAGAATAATAAGTTATAATATGATTAAATCATAACATATTATTTTCAATCTAGGATAGTGAAGTTTCATCCTAGATATTCAATTATCATCATAAATTTAAATCCTCTATAATGGTTTGTAATGAAAATAAGAATTATCCTAAGAATATCCATTAAGAGTTTCAAACCAGGTGAGCAAAAGTGACCATTTTCGTGCACCAAGAAATGATCAGATCTATCCAAATATGACCTTCTAGAATAATTACCCTTTGTACAATTTTTCCATAACCAAATCCACTTACAGTATCTATACATGTAAGTACTTATTCTAAGAGCCACATAATCAATTCCTAACCAAAAATTAAGAATGTCTTCTATAATTATCATAAAATTAAATTGTATTGTTATAATCTCGAATCTATGTTTCGAAAAATCCAGTCCTGAAGATGTATACTAAAATTACATTGATACCATCTATTATGACCCTAACCCTAGTATACGAGAGATGGTGTCTGCTTTATTATATTGGCATAATATACAAGGAATCACATCTCTAAGGACATAATAATATATTTTTGTGGTGAACATGATACAAACATGATTCCAATAATATTTTTGAATAAAAAAATAAAAAAATTACAATAAAATGATTCCCCCTATAATATAATTTCTCTTCATATCGTATTATAGTTCATTTATTCTCGAGGAAGGAAAAAATAAAGGCGAGATCAAATATTCCTTGAGGCTTAATTATAGTAGAAGAAATCATGAATTAATAAGAATACACAACATAAAAGGTAAATAATTTAACACCTATTCTATTTAAATAACATGGCTAATATAATAAATATTGAATATTAAATTAATGAAAATAAATTTCTTTTAATCAATATCATGAATATCATTACAGGTTAAGTAATAATCAACATAGAAAGTTAATTAACTCGAAAAACATTCCACTTAATCAATGAACTGATAATGACATACATCAAGAGATATTATCATGGTTAAAAGATCCTGGATTATAATAATTTAATTCTCAATGAAGGAAATTACTAATTATTGTATGTCATTTCTTCATGAACATGGTACATATACCTTCAATACCTTTCAAAGATGGTTTGAAATTATGAGTTGAAACTTATTTAGTGCTCGTATAATTATTTGCATCATGATAATAACAATTCATCATGGGGATATCGATAATAAGGTACCAAAAATATATATTTATATAATGCATTCCACTTATATCATATAATTAAAATAATTCACGAACAAAAGTCCTTACCATTAAATATACATATTAAATAATGAATATAGATGATCAATATTTCCCAAATATATTAAATATCATGCAGTGTAAAACGTCAAATGTATAAATGTGATAAAGTTTAAACAAGAAGTATATCCACGATAAATAATATGAATATTTTTGGGAAATTTAATTCCCAATGATAAAAAGAATGTGAATAATTAAAGGGAAACTAGATGAGTATAAAAATAAATCAAGGAAGGAAATGTTAATAATATCACTAGGCTTAATTATCTTAAAATTTATATAGTGAGAATAAATAGAGTTTAAATAAAATATATCCCCATTGGAGTATAGGTAAATTAAATATTTTTATTCATTGAGGAGTATAATTAACATATTAGGCCTTTAATAACATTTTTTAGGAAAATATACTTTTTATTTTGAAAATTACCATTTAAAACTTAAATTTCACAAGTTATTTTTAAAAATAATTTTCATAGAATGTATCCATTGAAATATATAATGAAAAGTTTAAACAATTTATTGTTTGTGATGTTAGGAAATTATATACATTCCATGCATGAAAAATAATTATTCCTTTCACTCTTTTTTTAAAATCGAAATTGTAATTTGTTGGAAAACTACATGAATATTACATTATATTTCTCAAAAATTTCAAAAAGGCTAAAAATTATTTTTATGATATTTGTTTGAGAAATTTAAAAAAAATTAATCTTTTTTTAGAAAATATTCATTTGGAATAAAAATGATTATCGTCTGAAGAGATAAATGCCACCCGATTTTATAAAAAAACAATTTAGCAGTCATTTTAATTCCCTAAGATTTAAAAATAATAATATTACATAAAAAATTCAGGAATAAATAAAGGATAATAAAATTAATACATTTATTTGACAATTTTAAATATATTTACTTCAATATAAACTCACATGTAAACAGTCCCGGTTAAAATGAGAGAGTGAAATAAACCTTTATAATGATCAGAAAAATGTATGTGATAATTAATAAATTAATAAATTATGTGTATTAAATGTAAATAAACTTATAATATTTATAAAAATGATAATATAATAAAAATTCATTATCCGCATAATATTTTAATATCAAAGGGTAAAAAGGAATTATTATCACCTAATGGAATAAAATTGATATTTGAAAATTTATACAACATGGTAACAATCATATAAAACCCCCTTGGATGAAATTATTAAAACTGAAAAGTAAATTACCATTAACTAATTAATCATGATATTAAATTTAAAAGTTTTATTATAAAAACCATATAATATAAATTATGTGCCTAACTTTACAATATGCCTCCATGAATGGAAATCGAGATAATATCCCTTAGATCAAACAATATTTTTGTTGAACGTGGTTTAAACTCATGTAAAGTAGTTTTAATAATGTTATAAAATAAAATAAATCAATATTAATATTTATAGTATCATAAATTTTCCTTTTATAACATCATGCCTCCTATTTGAATATAATATTTCATTATTTTCATCATGTTGGGTATTAATTGCATTATGTTCTCAAGCGTGTTTTTCAATGAATGCTCTGAATCATTTGCATATTACAGTGTTGAATCATCTAAAAAATAATAATCATGAAAAATTATAATTTTTAATTTAAATTATAATTTTAATTCCAATCATGAATGATGGTTTTGAAAAATGGAGTACATTATGATCATGGAAATAGTATGAATTATATACACATCAGTAGCTTTTCTATTTTTCAATAATCATTATAGAAATGACATAATAATTATTTTTTATTTCTAGAATGATAACAATAGAAATAATACTATATTATATCTTTATAAATACATATATATTCCACCCATGTGGTGTGCTGATAAAAATATAGTCACATCGCTTCATAAATGCAGTAGTCTACACAAACACGAATGACATTATCATCATTCAGTGAGTGAAATGGTAATAAGGAAAATGATATATTATCTTTTTATAAGGATTAATATTTAATTAATAACAAAATTATTACAAATTAATCACATATATTTAGAAACAAAATCCTTATTACCTTACATTTACAACATTAATGACAAATGTACCACATCGCTTCGTGAGGTTGTAGTCCACCGTAGACACGAGCGACATTATGATATCCCCTAATGAATGGACTGTAATAAAATTATTATATAATTCATAAAGATGTAAAATTTTGTTATAAATATAATATATACACTTTAGATCCATCATCAAACCATATTATGACAGGTTTTGATGGAAAATCTGTCACATCGGTTCGCAAGGCGATAGTCCACCATAAAAATGAGTGACATTATAATTTCCCATTTGAGGTCATAAATGATTTATATATATAATTACCATTACATAATAATATATCTGTATATTATAGATACTTTTTTTATTATATAATCATATGTTAAGAATATTTTAAATATGTGGAAAAAAAGAAAAACAAATATACATAGTAAAGAATTTTACCTCTTCTCGGACCACCAATATTGGATTATACATAATGTATTTATAAAATAGTTTTAAGAGAAAAAAAGTACTCTTAGCTCATGTTATTGTTTTTGTGATGTGAATTTTATCCATAATTTTTAGAAAAAGGTTTTTGAATGTGTGAAGAAGATAGGAGACGATGGCTTTTTATATGTGAGGTGACTGGCACACATATAATTTTTTTGAACGAAAAAGGCATAACAACACTTTTTACAATAAAAAACAGATCCAAAAAGATTATAATAGATACTTAGTCTGTATGAGGTCTAAATATTTTCATAAAAAACATTTTAGAAAACCTTAAGTCCATTTTAACCCGCATGATTTTTGTTTTACCCCATGATAAACCCATTTTTTCCATTACCGTGTTAATTAGTTTCTACCATTCCACTATTCATTATAGAGAAACAATAAGATGAAATTTTTAGAAAATATTTTGTTTCCAAATATGTAATCCATTTTTCCAAAATAAATTAAATTAATATGAAAATATTAATTTAAAATTAACCATACTAACTCGATGTGAAAGAGGATAGCCAAAGAGAAAATGTACAAATGTATACAAAGTATTTATATCGAAATTAAATATTAAATAAGTAATTATGAGATTAATTGGATTAGTTGATATATTATTGAAATAATTTTAAATTAAAAATATTATTAAATGTAATTTTACCTTTTTAATTATTTAATTGAAAAGGGAGTTTTCAATAAAAAGCAGTAATTTTAAAAATAATTCAAAAATAGAAAAATTTCAAAAAATACACAAAAATTCACCATATGATAATTTTTAAATTGATATTTAAAAGAATAATTTTCAATTTACTTATTTTTATTTCAAAATATAGTAAAAATTAATTATGAATTCTGTGTGAAAAGTTTGACTAATCCATATTTTAAAAAAATACAGTTTTTATGAAAAAATTTATTTTTTAAATAAATGATTATTGTTTTAATTATAATTAATAAATAAAAATAATTTCCAATGTACTTTTATTACTATTCATACCAACTAATATACTGTCCTGTTTATAATGATATACAACATTATGGTTTATTTAGTCTCGAGGTTGAGTATTCTGTGAGCTATTGAAGACAATAAATTTAAATAAATATATTTCTTGGGTTATTTTGGATCAATGTTGTGTGCTTAATAGGATATTGAATAAACATTTCTTAGTTTATAATTTTATGGTGATATAAGAATAATTATGCCTCATCATATCCTCCAGTTCCCCCACAACTTCTTCAAACTAGTGGTTTTGCAACAAATGTTTTACCAGGTGAGTGATCTTTTTTAGTAGAACATTCTTTGTGTTATCCATATTCTCTACTGGTTGTTCCTCATAAGAATGATCGTTCTCTTGAGGTTTAAATTATGAATATAGTACATGTGGATGATAAGGTATGCACATTCATTAAAGAAATACATGGAACACTTTAGGAACGTTAGAGGGAATTTGGGGAAACACCAAATGATAAGATTTGTCCTCGATAATATAAATAATTTCAATGGTATAGATATACCTAGGAAATATCTTTCTATTATTTCCAAATCTCATTACATTATTCCATTCATATATTATTAGAAGATCCATTTTTCCAATGTCAAATTCCAGATCACACTATTTTTTATTAGTATACTATTTTTATTGACTTTGTTCATACCTTAGGTATTATTTAGTGAATCTAACATTGTTAGAAATTTCATAGAAATATCAGGTCCTAATATTATTCCTTCCCAAATTTCATTCCAGTACATGGGTGTTCTGCACTTATTTCCAAATTTGGATTCATAAATAACCAAAACATGCTTGATTAAAAGCTATTGTTGTATGAAAACACAACCATAGGATGGTATTGATCACAATAACCTTTAAAATATAAAAAAAATATCTTAAAATATACTATAGGGTTTTAATTTATCTCTTAGACAAACCATATATTTTAGTATGATAAACAATTTTGAATATAAAATCTATAACAAGAGTTTCTTGAAGACTTTTCTAGAACATTATGGTAATACTTTTGCCACTATCAAATATATTAGAATATTGTACTCTGTGAACCCTTAACACATCATTATTGTATATCCTATAAATTTTATCTTCAGATTAATATTCTATAATATTGATGAAGTGTTACTACATTGTATGGTGGTTGACAATAACCCATATAATAGTATTTCCTTTAGGCTTTTGGGGATTTCAATGAAAATATTTTAGGGTGATCTTTTCCAATTTTTATTTTTGTATGAGTAATGGATGTAAATCACCTGATACCATTTATTTCATCCTTAAATTATTGACATACCAATAACTATGACACAAACTTTGTGATATCTCTATCAATGACATCAAACTAGAAAAACTATTTCATATATATATACATCTTGTAACATCCAAGAGGAATAGAGAATGATAAACTATGTGCTTACCTTAATAACTACGTCTTAATATAGTTTATATATAGCACACCTACATAGATCACGAACCATATCATTCTATCATGGTCAAGGTTAACCAAATGAATATATATAACCTTTTTTAAAGCTCTAAATCATCCTCTTTCACTTCTTTAATGACAACATTGATAGATGGTAGAAAATTTCATTAAGAAAGATAACATTTATCCCCTTCCTTTAGGATTTCAAGATTTATTCTATTGAAATTCCATAATATATGATCTTTTTTAATTATTATCATTGATGGGATAACATGATCTGTTGGACTCAAATCACCACCCACAATGTTTTAATTCCCAAAACAGTAATGTATTGATGATTCATATTATTCAATATTCTATATACATCTTCTCTGGGATATAGTCTACTTCTATAATGTGAATATATAATATAGACTTTTATGATTGTTATATATATCACAATTTTATCTATAATGATAATTACTTTATATATTTAGTACAAAAATCAATGAAACATACTCCAAATATAGAGTTGGGTAATTTTGATCATTAAATTTTCATTTTCATTTTGCATAAGCTACAACCATTACTACTTCATAAGAACACATCTCAATTCATTATTGGATACCTTGCTATAGATTAATAACCCTTCTCTAATACATGGTAATATATTCACAAGCATGCTAACTAATATTCTCCTTAGATGAGATAGTCAAGAGAAATTTCCCCTAAACCATTGATAATATATATCTAAATTAGTAAAACTGCATATATATGCAACAGTGGTTAATTTTGACCCACATTAAATACCATCCATCTTTTATGTATCTATCAATATACCATCTCTTGAGATTATATTACCCAAAAATAAAACCATTAGATATATAAACTTACAATATGTATAGTTATTATACTGATACTCATTACTTAGGGACTTTATTGTTATTATAAAGTTATCTTCATGCTCTTAATTTCGATTTTAATATTATATAATAGATTCATTATAAATTACCATAAAATAATCAAGGTCATCTTTAAGGAATATTCACTAAATCCATGAAGATAATAGGTTAATTAGTACGATCGAATGTAATTACAATATATTGATAATGACTATTAATTTAATTGAAATGGAGTTTTTTTATATTCTCCATTTTTTCAATTAATTGTTTATATTGAGAATGAAGATCAATCTTGGAAAACTATTGAGTTTGTGTAGTTGATCAAATTGTTCATTAAAATGGGATAATTGATACTTGTTGTTGATCAAGATATAGTTAAGCTCTTGATAATCAATACATAATAACATCAATCCATATTTAATTTTTACAAAAAGATTAGGTGCACCCAAAGGTGACATTATTGGCTAAATGATTCCCATTACAAGGATATCCTTATAACTACCAGTCTCATTTAAACATAAACATTATTTATTACATAAACTATTCACTTGATTAAACATGTATGATCAAGAGTTCTAGGGTCTTTGGGTCTTAGGATGATTACATAAAAGATTATAACATAAAACCCACAACATCTTTATTGAAAACATCCTTTACAATACAACTACATTCACTCGTACTTAGCATTGCATGGGATAACCAGAGGATATGAATATTAAAAGGCTAAGCTATAAATCCCAGTAAAGGAATACAAATGTAATAACATGAGGAATAAAAAATATGTTAGTCAATAATAATATCAAGGGAGTATAAGGGAAACATAAAAATAAAGGCATGCTAAAGCATTATAATCATATCATGGAAATGTGGGAACAATACTTAACATTGAATTAGCATGAGCCAATACTCATTGCACATGGAGCATGAGTAAACCCTCGTTACAAATGATGCATGAGTGAACCCTCATTTTACATGAATTTTTATGAGTCAACACTCATTTCACATTAAGTTTCATGATATTATACTTTACCCAATGCATTTGATTGCTATCAGGGCACACCATTCTTAATCATTTTATTTCATGCATAAGTGTGCCACATGGATGATAAAACATAGATTCATTAATCATCATCATTTATTCCACAATAAAGGAGTATGGAATTAATACATGATCCTATTTAATTATTTTTAAATTTTCATTAAGGTGAATACACTTGATAGAGAAATGGGCATGGTATTCACTATACTATGACATTGGCTTGGAAAATTGTGCGGCAAATTTGGCAACATAACGATGTGACAAAAGAATTCATAAAAGTGGTTCATTAGCATGAAAGGAATGTATCATAATATTTACATGAAATGGAATGTAAGGGGATCATATAGATACATGTCCCCATAATTTTAATGGAATTTAGATTCCTGATACAACAGAATTACTATAATGTGAATGGGAAGAGAGAAATTCATTATGAATTTTTGGCATTGTAACAGGTGTACGTGGGATGCATTTAATGAGGGTGAAAGGGGTCTCTCATCACTAAAACATAATTATGGAAGTATGGGGGAGGTGATAAATCATACCCAAAATTTTTTAATTTAAAATAAAAGGTTTTAACAACTTAAATGAAATTGGAAAAAAATTAGAAAAGAAAAAATCCCTTGGTTGGATGTGCAATCCCAAAAGCATGGGATAGGCTTGAGAGATGCTTCTTCAGTGTTTTTGGCACCTTGGAGGATTCTAGTGATACGGGGGAATAAATTTGAAGAACTAAACAGTATTTTAGTGAAGAGGATGTGGGATCTTTGGTAGGTTTTTATAGGAAAGGAGAGGGAATTCTTTATTATTTACGTTTGGGTCACCACACATTAAACTAATCAATAACATATACCATCCCATGGGTTTTCCCCACATTTTTTTCCAAATGGTACTGGAAAAAATTATATTATATGTCCAATGGCCTAAAATTATAAAATCATATGGTTGCTTATGTGGTGGTGAGTCACACTCCCATGGAAAACAATTTAAAATGACAAATTGTTCTATAAGATTTGGAGGGTCCACTAATGGTTTCTAAAATAAATCAAACATATCTAAAATCACATTAAATTTATGCTAAAATATAAATTGGTTGAACATAAGGTTTATAATATTTTATTACATCAATATTGGGTAATTGTGAAGTTATAAAACACAATATGTATTTAAACGGTATATAATTTTTACACAAATATTTGACTGTCTCAGAAAATAATGAAAAACTCACCAATGGATAACATCAATTTCATGATTCCAAAAAATATTATTCACTAGACCTTAATAAATTTCAAAATATATGAATTTTTTTAAAATAAAATCTGACATTTTTCAAAAATACATTGGTTCTGAAAGAAACAACTTCCAAACCTTAATAAAAATTACAATAGAATTCATAAAATTATACAATAATTTATATTTAATAAAAATAAAATTGTAAATAATAATAATATTTTATTAAAATATTATTTAACTAAAAAATAAAATAATTAATAAAAATAAATTTCATAGTGAAATTTTAACTAAAATACTATTTTTTCATTTATATCTATTAAAAAATTAACAATAATAAAATGAATGCACATTATTTATACAAAAAAAATGTACATAATCATAATGCAAGGGTGTTTTTACAAAACCCATTATTAATCCCGAATAAGACAGATTGTTAAGGTGTGTGATGGTGACATACTCTGGGGGTGGATCTGATAACATTTCTCAACTGGTAATATCTATTAACATCCACTAATCCCGTAGTCGGTTCTGCTCAAGCATAACATGTTCAAGATGAGATTAGGCATAGTCAAGAGCGAAGCCCAATGACACCACCTCATTTTCGAGCTCTGAAAAATGGGCTTCGTACTGGGAATGTCTACTAGATGAGGCCATCATGTCATTTTTCTGAGTAAATTGGATTTGTTAAAGCCCTATATTTATACTAATCATTTGATCAGTGTTCAACATCAATATTAGATACGGTCATAATTCATAATGGTATTTTAAAATCTAGAAACATAATAACAATGAACACAACATTATATATAACCATAATAGGACATTTAATTAGATCAAGAATAATTTACATTAATTAATTTTAGGGTTGTTATAATCTACCCACCTTAAGAAATTTCTCCCTTGAAATTTCTTTTTCCAACTCTAAAACAAATATGGGTAACATTGCTTCATCATTTCCTCTGATTCCCATGACACTTCTTCAAACATGTTGTTTCCCCCTAACACCTTGATGAAGGGTGTTGTCTTATTTTATAGAAATATTTCTCTATGATCTATTAACATCATTGGTTTCTCCTCATTATAAAGATCATCTTCTATCTCTACTACCCCTGATGAGAGTACATGTTAAGTTCCATGTAAGTAGTTCCCTAATATAGATAAATGAATGATATCATGTACTTTGGCCATGGTAGGTGGATGTGATAGTCGATAGGACACAACCCCAACATGATCATGAATATATATTGGGATGATGTACCTACACTACTGAAAATATGAGATATAGCCACAGACCTATAGCCACAGTTTTATAGGTCCATGGATATATCTTTTATACTGCCATGGTTAATTATTTCATCTGTGGCTATATCCAGCAGTCCCGTTTTTTTCCCAAACCCATCGGGATCCTTCTCCCCCCCTCGTGATTCCTCCTCTTCACCACGCCCTCCCCCTCCCCGACGCCTCCACACCGATGCCTCCTCCACACCGCACCCTCCTCGCCGCACCCTCCTCGCCGCTCCCTCCTCGCCGCGCCCTCCCCCGATGCACTCCCCTCCCCGGACGATCGCGCCTCCCCCCTCCCCGGTTGACAGCCCCTCCCCTGACGCCGACGGACTCCCCTCCTCCCCTGACGCACTCCCCTCCTCCTGACGACCTCTCCTCCCCGAACGACTGTGCCACCCCCGATGGACTCCCCTCCTCTGGACGACCCCGATTAACTCCCCTACTCCCCCGACGGACTCACCGCCTCCTGACGGACTCCCCTCCTCCAGACGACCGCAACTCCCCTGCTACCGATGAAATCTTCTCCTCCGACGAACTCTCCTCCTCCCAACAGCCTCCTCCGGATGACCTCATTTACAGTATCATTATCATTCCATTTTTTATCATTTCTAGTATCTTTATATTTAACAATTGTTTTTTCAAAATCCATATCAGTAGTAATTAGATCCTTCTCAAGAATATTTCCACTCTTTTATGTAAGATATTTCTGCTGCTCGGGTCGATCCTCATGAATAAGGATACTAAATCATACCATTTTTGAATCTGAGGCATCCAGAAATTATATAAGGTATTTTAACATTTTAGAATTGTGTTCCATGGATTTTGGTTTGATTTCTATCCCTTAAATATCGTATTAGGCATCGTGGTTTTGTATAGGGTAATAATGTAGATTAACATCAAGAACTAGGAACATTAGTGTAGGATATTCCTTCATCTTCCAATTATTTTATACCATATATATCTATTTTTGGGGGAATACTAGATTTCTAGTTGTTCAAGAGAAATTAATGGGGCTTATTCCCAAAAAGGAGGAAAATATGAGAATATCATGGTGATATAACCATATGTAACATATGATTTTATAATTAATCTATGGTTGTTCCTAGAGATAGATTGCCTATGCATCATTGCACATCCGATAAGGATAGGAATCAAGCCTTATATAGTTTTGTATGGTAGAGTTGTTAGATTTATGAAACACCAGAGATGGTGAAAACCATGTGAATAATGGGTGCATTCATATAGTTTAGGTTCACAATTCCTTGATCTAGTCTTCTTGTTTGTGTTCATGGAGCTTAGTGAAAATGAAAATAGTTTATATTCTTGATTATTTGAGTATACAGAGGATCTTTAAGGACGATAATGCAGAGAAAAATGCTTAAAACCCATGTGAACAGATACCAGGATGTCCTATAACAAATGACGTGATCCTGAAGACGGTTGATCAATGTTTAATGACATACCTCTTGGATGAAAGAAAACAATTTACATTCAGGATTCATGGGCTACTGAAATAGGTATATTTTGGAAAAAATTAAATTCATGAATGAGGTTGAATTTGATTTCAATTGAGGGCAGGACATCCCACGCACCACACAAATACCTCAGAAAAAAATTCCATATCGTATAATGTTATAATGATCAAACCGAGATGAATGTAGATGATATTTTAAATTCATGATGCTTGGAATATGTGTAATTTGGTTTCACAGTAATATATGTGACACAGAAGTGGAAAAACCTACTGTAAATGGACCAAAATAGTCTTATATACCATGTTCACACCTTGGGATGGATTACACACAAGTTAAAGTCATAATGTTGTGTGTTTAAATGGGACTAAGGGGATGTAGGGTTGAAATATATTTATCTAGACCTATAAACGAGAGGTATAAGAATTACAACGTATCCCATGAAAATGGTAGTCAATCCACACATGGTTCAAAATTATGTAATAGTAGGATTTCAATTCCAAAATTGGGGGAAATCCTCTCTCGTGAGGGAATACCAAATTTATGACATGGGTAATGCTAGAGTTTAGCATCGTGTTATATGGATGATGGTTTAGTTCGTCTCATATCATATGATTCATATTGATTCCAAGTGGGGTGATTTTTTAGACAATATCATACATATATTATGAGGCACCCGGGTTATAAAAATTGTAAGACCTTTCATATCATCCCATAGTTATCATATGAGTCATCTTAATTTTAAATCTAGTAAGATCATTATTTAATTATGTGTGCCTAGGATGTCAATTTCTATAGTTTAAAGTCATTAAACGCAAACAATATTGGCAGAAAATAGTTATTTTCATAATTCATGGAATATGACTCCTTGTTTATGTTCAATGATTTTAGATTAAGGATATTTTTAAGGTCTTGTTGCATTGACTAGTTATGAATATTTTAAGGTCATACTAGCTCAACCATGGGGTTTCTGGTAGTTTAGGGTCATAAATCTTGGATCATTTGTGAATATTTTATATTCATAATTCTTGGAACCCTGAAAATATTTTTAGGATTTATTTCTTGGACCATGGGTATCCTCATGTGAAGTACTACTTCAGAAACATCACATTGGTGGGAGGTGTGATACGATCTCTATATATGGTGATCAGAGAGTATACCCCGTTGGAATAGACCTTATGAATGAGGTAAGGTCATTCCCACTTGGGCACCAACTTCGGTTTATTTATTTGGGTATCATCCTTCTTCTGAGATCCAGTACCATGTCACAGTATTGTATGGAGAAGAGGAAACAATATTTTTGAATTATATTTTCTTCTAGTTTTGGTTTCTCTCTAGATTGGTAAATTCTTGGAATTTGTTCTCTATGAGGGATTCCAAATAATCCAAGTGATCTTCTGTCATTCATTCTAGACTATTGTTGTTGTATAAATCTATTTAGATCAATGGCATCTAATCATCGATGGGAATGACCTACTTGGTTTCGCATACTAGGGATATGAGGTCACTGGGGTGGAATTAAGAGTCATCATCCAATAGGTATAGAGGAAATTCAAGAGATTATCAGGCCAACTCTTATTTTTCATAATCCAGTGTTTTCTATAGGATAATAGATTTTTTCTTATTTAATTCTTCAATCTAGACATTTTCCTATGAATTCTAGTGAGTAGTAAAATTGGACCAGATTTTGTACTTCGTGTAAAATTTCATTAAATCCTAATCCTAGAATTTAGTGCCTTATTATTTGAGAATGTAATGAAGAAATCCAAATTGATATATGGTGTGGTAGATCAAAAACATGATCACAAACATAGATTTAACATCATTGACGATAACTACTTCTTCCCACTTCGAGAAGAATAACATTTCGGTTAGAATAAACTATAACATGATATATTTTGCTAGTGGGTGTGGACCTTTGATATGAGACCCCATAGTGAAAAAGGAAAATATTACATGGTGGTGTGGAGGATCTATAATGGTTGATGGAAAATAATTTAAGGTCTCTAACACCCATGAAAACTCTGAGAAAAAATGGTGTAGTTATGGAGCATGGAGGGCTAAATGTATCCCAATAATAGTATTTGTTGAGAGGGCTTCAGTCCCACATGATGGGTAAATTTGGACCCAAAATTGACCTCCAAAATAACCTGAGGTATCCCATATATTTGGTTGTAATATACGATAATTTCATTAATCCCAGATCTTTTGAGGGTGGCATTAATTTATTCATACTCTGGAGTGTAAACGACAAGGCTTACCGGTGGATTCACTTATGCTTAGCTCATTCACGATGGATAGTACCATGCTATGGATAATCGATATAGGGAGGGATCTAATAGTTTATTTCCTCTACTATGGGGTGACTTTAGGGTCATAAAATATAATCACTAAATGAATGTTGGTTTAGGTTCTTGTTATCATCATCTCAAATGGAATGGGGACAATGACCCTTGGATAGGCCACATGGATGATCAAATCATCATTTTCAGGATCATATAAGATTGTGGCTAAACTATTCAAGTGTTCAGCTCAACCATTCATTAACATGGGAATTTTATTCACCTCCATCATAGAAGGAAATTGTACCATTAGTTGGTGGGTATGATACAGTAGGGATATGAGCTCTTTCATCATAACAATGCGGTCACCATTAATATATTTGAGGGCTAACATAGATTATCCCTTTATATCCATTTGGGGGAAATAAATATCATCTGATAACTTATGACCAGTAATGAGAGCCTAATAATTTGCCTCATCATCTGTGAATCCTTATAAAAATCGGAAAAAGTATGATTGGACATCTTGTGTTGGTGTGATAAAGACAACCACCTGGCCTACTCAATTTTGATTTGAATTATTAAGCATTATTTCAGTCGATCTTTGAAAATCACCATCAAAATATGTTTTCTAATACTCTTTGACATGATCCACTAAGAGGGTAGCCACATTTGGGAAATCAACATTTAGGGGTAGTTCTTCAGGGGTGGATGTGTGTCCATGAAGTCTTCTATTTCCTAGAATTTGACAACCATATATGAGATGAACCTAATGTTGAAATACTAGAGGATCAACTCCCAAAACAACATTCATCCAATAAAAATAGGGTAATTGAAGATATACTTTAGGATTTTTACTTGTGTCACCAATTGTGTCTCATGATTCTATATATAATATCACAACTTCTATACTGTAAAAACTATTGCGAGGAAACTCTTATCTATAGGGGAGTATATATTGTATATATCGAGGAGAATCTGACTATGATATTATAAACAATTTTCTATTAACTCATTGTTTTTTTGGGTTAGATGGGTTACAAGGGATCATTCCAAGGAAGTCCCATAAATGAACAATGTCTTTCCTAAAATGGAAGAAATCAAAACTGACAGTTGTAAAAGATAATGCTTAATGTTATCAATAATCGATATGGAACTCCTCATACAATTTTTTAATAGGTACTTTATTCTTTGGACACTAGAGGATCTTACACTATCCAACTAGATTCACATTAAATCAGTTTATATAGGTGAATAGACCTTGGAGGCCCCACAACTCTTAGAGATTCCATGGGGGAGGAATCTGATTGATGGACTTGATCATCTCTGGGTCAATCTCAATGACCATATAACATTTAGTAAAGTGGAGAAACCTAATTGAGGTAACCCTGAATGTGAACTTCATGGAGTTTATCTTAAAGTGTATGAAATATAGGAAGATAAACAATTTCTCAAGATCCTTGAGATGGTCCAAATATGGTAGGATTTTTCCACCAAATAATCCTACTAGCATTCCACAAATTTCATGATAATTGGATTGAAGATGTGGTGTATGGAAATTTGATAAGTGGATTATGCCTTATTCTATCCCATGAGAATCAATTAAAAGTAGAAATTCCCCTATGGAACCATAATTATGGGAGACTCTACATCCTTGGGGGCCATCCATGTCTGATTATACCTAGAGTATCCATCCATAAAAGATAGGTCCTGGAACCCAGTTATAGCATTGATTAATAGATTTTTCATTGGAAGGGAAAAAATACTTTAGATAATGGTGGTTGAGTTATAAAAAGTCAATATTGATGATTACTTGATATCTTTTGAAACAATACATATAATGTTAAGTCATTTTCTAGATTATTTATCTAATGTATGTTTATCTCCCTCCTCGCCGCACCCTCCTCTCCACGCCCTCCACGTTGCGCCCTCCTCCCCAACGCCTCCTCGCCGACGCCTCCTTCGCGTCGTGCCCTCCTCGCCGCTCCCTCCGTGCCACACCCTCCACTGCATGGTGTCAGTGAGCATTACTCGGTTATGGAACTGAAGAATATGGATGAGGGTGGTCCCAAGAATCCCTCTATTTTCTCATTTTCAACAAGCGGCAATGTATCAAAATAGGTTTAAGGGGGTGAGGCCACATTCATGAAGAGTTCTACAGAAGTGGGTGGTATTGTGATGGATAAACATTTTGATCTTTTTTCATATGATGAACTAGTCCAGAATTTTGAACAATACCTGGTCAGAACTGTTGGAGAGGAGCAGGTCCCTGAAAATTGGTCATGTGATGAATGTTCTTTCCACTTTTTTGGTGATTTAGAGGATGAGGTTCAAGATTAAATGTATCCATGTATGAGAAGAGTAATATATGGAGGGTCAACTAGAATGATAAAAGGGATTACTCATATTTTTCTCTACCAATGGGGACTAGGTCAATGAATATGTTAACAGAAAAATAGAAGGAATGTAACCCACCTCTCCAAGGTGGTCTTTTAGTATTGGGATATTCCAGATAATCCTTTCAAAATTCTTGTGAAATCATAAGATGATGAACAAATTAAAGATACCCTTTCCTTTACTTTGAAAAATTATAAAATTTAGGATTCTTGTTTTGATAAGAGGTTTGTGGAGGTTGAATAAATAACTTTTAACTTAGAAACACTGTTAGGATCACCGTTTTTTCTTTAAAAATAGCAAGATGACCAAATTAATGAAGTTTTTTATTTAATTGAACAAGATTTTCTTTTATATTATTGTGATTTTTTTGTGTATTATTTTGATTTCTCTTCTCCCTATGTATGTTGTGTAGATTCAAGTGAAATTCATGATTTACTAGAGGTACATGAGAAGGTTATTAATACACCTGATGAGAAACTATTGAAACTAAAAATATCTAATTGTAATTCAATGTTTGGGATATCATTCATGCATTTTTTGTGATTGTTTGAACTCTATGTTCTTAATTTATTTTGTTTTTAATATATTAGTTATATGATTTGTTTGTAATTAGATAAAAAAATTCATTATTGTTACAAATTGATGCATATATCTAATTAATCATTTCTACCATAGGACGAGGTGGTTGGTGTTGGTTCAAATGCGGGCACGTTGGCATGAAAACGACAAGGAAGGGGGAACATCCATTCTTGGTAATGGGCATCTATGTTAACTTCACTTCTCAGTTATTGGTTTTGATTAGAGTGATATTAACATATTATTTTTTTCCCATGTAGTTTTACAAACATAAAATAAAAATATAATCATAGTTTTATGGTTCCAATTCTAAAATCTTTTTTATGAGCTTAATTCTACGGTACTCAATTGTTGTGCTCAATATGATTGTATCACCTTGTTTCTTCCATAAGCCTCTTACAATTTGATGAAGATAGGGTGCAACTGGTGATGAAATTTATGAAGCACTAATTTCTAATAGTTGAACTTTTCAAAACAAAAAAATTTCCTCTCAAGTAAGCTTTGATTTATGGTTATTGCATCTACTATTTTTGCAGGATACATCTTTGTATTCAGGCACATAAACACAAATATATTTATAATCAATTATTTATTCTCTACATAATTACTTCTGATTTATTTTGATCTTTTTTTATTTATTTCTTGTAGGTAAAATATAGGCTTAGGTTGAAAAAGAAATAAGCACCCAAAGTAATCTTAAGGAGCCATTTTGTATGATGGGAACTATTTGGTAAGTTCATTTATTTATTTTTACCATACTACATCATGTATGTTGAGAGGGGTCTTTGATTTGTGGTTCTTGCATCATATATTTTGGTCTTTTGTTATATTTGTTGAAAATAGTAATTTTATGTCTTGAAGTGTTTTTAATAATATCTTCGGGATTTATTGAAGTATGATAGGGGGATGGGTGGAGGGGGGAAGGGTGGAGGGGTGTAGGGGGAGGGGTGTCCAGGCAGGGGGGGAGGGCTGTCCAGTAGGGGAGGGGATGTCCAGCAGGCGGGGAGGGGTGTCCAGGCAGGGGGAGGGGCTGTCCAGCAGGGGGGAGGGGTGTCCAGCAGGGGGGAGGGGTGTCCGGTAGGGGGGAGGGGTGTCCGGCAGGGGGGAGGGGTGTCCGGCAGGGGGGATGGTTGTCCAGCAGGGGGCGGGGCTGTCCAGCAGGGGGAGGGTTGTCCCGCAGGGGGAGGGCTGTCCAGCAGGGGGGAGCAGGGGGGAGGGGATGTCCAGCAGGGGGAGGGTTGTCCAGCAGGGGGAGGGATGTCCAGCAGGGGGGAGGGCTATCCAGCAGGGGGAGGGGTGTCCAGCAGGAGGGGAGGGGTGTCCAGGCAGGGGGCAGGGCTATCCAGCAGGGGGGGCGGGCTGTCCGGCAGGGGGGCGGGCTGTCAGGCAGGGGGGCGGGCTATCCTGCAGGGGGAGGGGTGTCCGGCTGGGGGGAGGGGTGTCCAGCAGGGGGGAGGGGGTGTCTGGAAGGGGGAGGGGATGTCCGGAAGGAGGAGGGGTTTCCATATGGGGGGAGGGGCTGCCCAGAAGGGGGAGGGGGTGTCCAGCAGGGGGGAGGGTTATCCAACAGGGCAGGGCTGTCTGGCAGGGGGAGGGTTGTCTGGTAGGGGGAGGGGTGTCCGACAGGGGGGGAGTTGTGTCCGGTAGGGGGGAGGGCCAACCACACAATCACGCCACGGTCACGCCGCGGTCATGTCGCGGTCACGCCGCGGTCACACCACGGTCACGCCGTGATTTGGCCCTGCTCCAAGACGAAACCCTGCGGCTGTTACTCCTCCGGGACGACACCCTGTGGTGGTCACGCCGCGGCCATGCCGCAGTCACGGCACGGTCACGCCGCCGTCAGGCTGCGGTCACGCCGTGATTTGGCCCTACTCTAGAACGACAACATGCGGTGGTTACTCTTCCAGGATGACACCCTGTAGTGGTCACGTCGCGGTCACGCCGCTATCACGCCGCGGTCACGCCGTGATTTGGCCCTGCTCCAGGACGACACCCTGCGGCGGTTACTACTCCTTAGAGAAACATTGAATGGTTAGCTCTATAATTTTTCGTATTTCCTCATTCCTAAACTATATCTCTACTAAGTGCTGCCTCTCATCCATCTTTCCACAAAACGTGCATAGCAGGTGGTACAAAGGCTCAATTCAACTGAAAACATTGGTTTGGAATTGTTTGGAATATTTTATTGTACATGTATCACATAATATTTGTTCGGTAATTCTTCTTTTTCCTCATCCTCTTCACATGTTGTCCGAACCAGATCATCCTCATCCTATGCTCATGTCGTCTGAACTGGATCAGCGTGTTGTGATGGAAATTCAATGTCTTCTTTTGGATGTTTTAGATGAAATTACTTACATAATTCCCATGTTATGTAACCTGTGATTTTCCTGATCCCATGGGGTATTCCTCTAGGTATTCCTACACATTTATAGATCTACAAAACTCACCGAATTAGGTATATCAGGGGTCATCCAATCCTCTAGTAATCACATATTAGCATTCATTTCTTTAAATCTTCTGAGAAAACATCCTCTCATGCCATCCATATCATTTTATTTGAATCTAAGTGGAAGATGTTGCCCCGCGGATGTCGCTGGACCGGGCCAACACGTTGTGGTCACGCCGCAGTCACATCACGGTCACGCCGCGGTCATACTGCGGTCACGCCGCGGTCACGCCGGGGTCTTTCCGCGGTCACACCGCGGTCACGCCGGGGTCTTTCCGCGGTCACGCCGCGGTCACGCCGCGGTCACACCGTGATTTGGCCCTGCTCTAGGACGACACCCTGTGGCGGTTACTCCTCCAGGACGACACCCTGCGGCGGTCACGCCGCGGTCACGTCGCGGTCACGCCGTGATTTGGACCTGCCCCAGAACGACACCCTGCGGCGGTTACTCCTCCAGGACGACACCCTGCGGCAGTCACGCCGTGGTCACGCCGCGGTCACGCCATGGTCACGCCGTGATTTGGCCCTACTCTAGGACGACACCATGCGGCGGTTACTCCCCCTTAGAGAAACATTGAATGGTCAGCTCTGTAATTTTTCGTATTTCCTCATTCCCAAACTATATCTCCTCTCAGCGCTACCTCTCATCCTTCATTCCACAAAACATGCATAGCAGGTGGTACAAAGGCTCCATTCAACTGAAAACATTGGTTTGGAATTGTCTGGCATATTTTATTGTACATGTATCACATAATATTTTTTCGTTAATTCTTCTTTTTCCTCATCCTCTTCACATGAAGCAGAGTTACCCACATTTGTTTTAGAGTTGTAAAAAGAAATTTCAAGGGAGAAATTTCTTAAGGTGGGAAGATTATAACGACCCAAACATTATTTAATGGAAATTCTTCTTTATCTAATTAAATATCCTATTATGGTTATATATAATGTTAAATTCATTGTTATTATGTTTCTAGATTTTAAAATACCATTATGAATTATGACCGTATCTAATATAGATGTTGAACACTGATCAAATGATTAGTATAAATATAGGGCATTAACAAATCCAATTTACTCAGAAAAATGACATGATGGCCTTATCTAGTAGACATTCCCAGTACAAAGCCAATTTTTAAGAGCTTGAAAAGGAGGCGGTGTCATTGGGCTTTGCTCTTGACTATGCCTAAGCTCATATTGAACATGTTATGCTTGAGCGGAACCGACTACGGGATAAGTGGATGTTAATAGATATTACGACCTGAGAAATGTTATCAGAGCCTCCCCCAAAGTATGTCACCATCACACACCTTACTAATTTGTCTTATTCGGGATTAATAATGGGTTTTGTAAAAAAACCTTGCACTATGATTATGTACCTTATTTTTTTATAAATAATGTGCATTCATTTTATTATTGTTAATTTGTTAATAGATATTAATGAAAAAATAGTATTTTTATTTAATATTCTACTATGAAATTTATTTTGATTAATTATTTTATTTTTTAGTTAAATAATATTTTAATAAAATATTATTATTATTTACAATTTTATTTTTATTAAATATAAATTATTGTATTATTTTATGAATGCTATTGTAATTTTTATTAAGGTTTGGAAGTTGTTTCTTTTAAAACCCATGTATTTTTGAAAAATTTCAGATTTTATTTAAAAACAATTCATATATTTTTTAATTTATTAAGGTATAATGAATATTATTTTTTGGAATCACGAAATTGATGTTATCCAATGGTAAATTTTTCATTATTTTCTGAGACAGTTGAATATTTTTGTAAAAATTATATACCATTTAAATACATATTGTGTAATATCACATCACAATTACCCAATAGTGATGTAATAAAATATTATAATCATTATGTTCAGCCAATATATATTTTAGCATAAATTTAATGTGATTTTAGATATGTTTGATTTATTTTAAAAACCTTTAGTGGACCCTCCAAAACTTATAGACCAATTTGTCATTTTAAATTGTTTTCCATGAGAGTGTGACTCACCACCACATAAGCAACCATATGATTTTATAATTTTAGGCCATTGGCCATATAAAATAATTTTTTCCAGTACCATTTTGAAAAAACTATGGGGAAAACCCATGGGATGGTATATGTTATTGATTAGTTTAATGTGTGGTGACCCAAACGTAAATAATAAAGAATTCCCTCTCCTTTCCTATAAAAACCTACCCAAGATCCCACATCCTCTTCAATAAAATACTTTTTAGTTCTTCAAATTTGTTCCCACTTCTCACTAGAATCCTCCAAGGTGCCACAAACACTGAAGAAGCATCTCTAAATCCTATCCCATGCTTTTGGGATTGCACATCCAACTAAGGGATGTTTTCCTTTCTATTTTTTTTTCCAATGTCATTTAAGTTGTTAAAACCTTTTATTTTAAATTAAAAATGTTTGGGTATGATTTCTCACCTCCCCCATACTTCCATAATTATGTTTTTGAGATGAGAGAACCCTTTCTCCCTCATTAAATTCCTCCCACATACACCCGTTACAATGCCGAAAATTCATAACGAATTTCTCTCTTCTCATTCACAGTATAGTAATTTTGTTGTATCAGGAATCTAAATTCCATTAAAATTATGGGGAAATGTTTCTATATGACCCCCTTACATTCCATTTCATGTATATATTATGATACATCCCTTTCTCTCTAATCAACCTCTTTTAGGAATTCTTTTGTCACATAGTTATGTTGCCAAATTTGCAGCCCAATTTCCAAGCCAATGTCATAGTATAGTGAATACCCTACCCATTTCTCTATCAAGTGTATTCACCTTTATGAACATTTAAAAAAATATAAATATGGTCATGTATTAATTCCATACTACTTTATTGTGGAATAAATGATGATGATTAATGAATCCATGTTTTATCATCCATGTGGCACACTTATGTATGAAATAAAATGATTAAGAATGGTGCGCCCTGATAGCAATCCAATGCATTGGGTAAAGTATAATATCATGAAACATAATGTGAAATGAGTGTTGACTCATAAAAATTCATGTAAAATTAGGGCTCACTCATGCCTCATTTGTAACGAGGGTTTACTCATGCTCCATGTGCAATGAGTATTGGCTCATGCTAATTCAATGTTAAGTATTTTTGCCACATTTCCATGATATTATTATCATGCTTTATCATGCCTTTATTTTTATGTTTCCCTTATACTCCATTGATATTATTATTGACTATCATATTTTGTATTCCTCATGTTATTCCATGTATATTACTTTACTGGGATTTATAGCTTAGCCTTTTCATATGCATATCCTCAGGTTATCCCATGCAATGCTAAGTACGAGTTAATGTAGTTGTAATGTAAAGGATGTTTTCAATAAAGATGTTGTGTGTTTTATGTTATAATCTTTTATATAATCTTACTAAGACCCAAATACACGAGAACATTAGATCATCCATGTTGACTAAAGTGAATAGATTATGTAATAAATAATGTTTATGTTTATATGAGCCTGGTAGTTATAAGGATAACCTTGTAATGGGAATCATTTAGCCAATAATTTTACCTTTTGGTGCACCTAATCTTTTTAAAAAAAATTAAATATGGATTGATGTTATTATGTATTGATTATAAAGAGCTTAACTATATCTTTATCAATAACAAGTATCTGTTATCCCATTTTAATGAACAATTTGATCAACTACACAAACTCAATAGTTTACCAAGATTGATCTTCATTCTCAATATAAACAATTAATGGAAAAAATGGAGAATATAAAAAAACACTATTCCAATTAAATTAATTGTCATTATCAATATATAGTAATTACATTCGATCGTAATAATTAACCTATTATCTTCATGGATTTAGTGAATATTCATTAAATATGACCTTGATTATTTTATGGTAATCTATAATGAAGGTATTATATAATATTCAAAGCCAAATTAAGAGCATTAAGATAACTTGATAATAACAATAAAGACCCTAAGGAATGAGTATCAGTATAATAACTATACATATTGTTAGTTTATATATCTAATGGTTTTATTTTTGGGTAATATAATCTCAAGAGATGGTATATTGATAGATACATAAAAGATGGATGGTATTTAATGTGGGTCAAAATTAACCACTGTTGCTTATATATGCAGTTTTACTATTTAATGTGGGTCAAAATTAACCGATGTTGATGATATATGTAGTTTTACTGATTTAGCTATATATTATAAATGGATTAGGGGAAATTTATCTTGACTATCTCATCTAAGGATAAGATTAGTTAGAATGCTTGTGAATATATTACCATGTATTAGAGAAGGGTTATTAATCTATAGCAAGGTATCCAATAATGAATTGGGATGTGTTCTTATGAAGTAGTAAATGGTTTTAGCTTATGCAAAATGAAAATTAAATGTTCATGATCAAAATTACCCAACTCTATATTTGGAGTATGTTTCGTTGATTTTTGTACTAAATATATAAAGTAATTATAATTATAGATAAAATTGTGATATATATAACAATCAAAAAAGTCTATATTATATATTTACATTAGAGAAGTAGATTATATCCCAGAGAAGATTTATATAGATTATTGAATAATATGAATCATCAATACATTACTATTTTGGGAATGAAAACATGGTGGGTGGTGATTTGAGTCCAACAGATCATGTTATCCCATTAATGATAATAATTAAAAAGGATCATATATTATGGGATTTCAATAGAATAAATCTTTAAATCCTAAAGGAAGGGGATAAATGTTATCTTTCTCAATTAAGTTTTCTACCATCTATCCATGTTGTCATTAAAGAAGTGAAGGAGGATGATGTACAGCTTTAAAAAAGGTTAGATATATTCATTTGGATAACCTTGACCATGATAAAATGATAAGGTTATTGATCTATGTAGGTGTTTTATCTATAAAATATTTTAAGATGTAGTTATTAGGGTAAGCACATAGTTCATCATTCTCTATTCCTCTTGGATGTAACAAGATGTATATATATATATGAAATAGTTTTTCAAGTTTGTTGCCATTGATAGATATATCACAAAGTTTGTGTCATAGTTATTGGTATGTCAATAATTTATGGATGAAATAAAAAGTATCAGGTGACTTACATCCATTACTCATACCAAAATAAAAATCGTAAAAGATCACCCTAAAATATTTTCATTGAAATCCCCAAAAGCCTAAAGGAAATAATATTATACGGGTTATATTCGATCACCATACAATGTAGTAACACTTCATCAATATTATAGAATATTTATCTGAAGATAAAATTTATAAGATATACAATAATGATTTGGTAAGGGTTCATACAATACAATATTCTAATATATTGGATAGTGACAATAGTATTACCATAATGTTCTAGAAAAGTCTTCAAGAAACTCTTGTTATAGATTTTATATTCAAAATTGTGTATCATACTAAAATATATGGTTAGCCTAAGAGATAAATTAAAACCCTATAGTATATTTTTAATATATTTTTGATTATATTTTAAAGGTTACTGTGATCAATACCATCCTTTGGTTGAGTTTTCATACAACAATAGCTTTCAATCAAGCATGTTTTGGCTATTTATGAATCAAAATTTGGAAATAATTACAGAACACCCATGTACTGGAATGAAATATGGGAAGGAATAATATTAGGACCTGATATTTCTATTAAATTTCTATCCATGTTAGATTCATTAAATAATACCTAAGGTATGAACAAAGTCAATAAAAAAAGTATACTAATAAAAACTAGTGTGATCTGGAATTTGACATTGGTAACATGGATCTTCTAAGAATATATGAATGGAATAAAGTAATGATATTTGGAAATAATAGAAAGTTATTTCCTAGGTATATCTATACCTTTGAAATTATTTATATTATCGAGACCAAATCTGATCATTTGGTGTTTCCCCAAATTCCCTCTAACGTTCCTAAAGTGTTCCATGTATTTCTTTAATGAATGTGCATACCTTATCATCCACATGTACTATATTCATAATTTATACCTCAAGAGAATGATCATTCTTATGAGGAACAACCAGTAGAGAATATGGATTACATAAAGAATTTTCTATTAAAAATGATCACTCACCTGGTCAAACATTTGTTGCAAAACAACCAGTTTGAAGGAGTTGTGGGGGAACTGGAGGATATGATGTGGCATAATTATTCTTATATCACCATAACATTATAAAATAATAAAAGTTTATTCAATATCCTATTAAGCACACAACATTGATCCAAAATAACCATGGAAATATATTTCTTTAAATTTATTCTCTTCAATAGCTCACAGAATACTCAACCTCGAGACTAAATAAACCATAATGTTGTATATCATTATAAAAAAGACACTATATTAGTGGGTATGAATATTAATAAAAGTACATTGGAAATGATTTTTATTTATTAATTATAATTAAAGTAATAATCATTTAATTAAAAAATAAATGTTTTCATAAAAACTGTATTTTTTAAAAATATGGTATAGTCAAACTTTTCACACACAATTAAAAATTAATTATTACCATATTTTGAAATAAAAATATGTAAATTGAAATTATTCTTTTAAATATCAATATAAAAATTATCATATGGTGAATATTTGTGTATTTTTTTAAATTTTTCTATTTTTGAAATACTTTTAAAATTACTACTTTTTATTGAAAACTCCCTTTTCAATTAAATAATTAAAAAGGTAAAATTACATTTAATAATATTTTTAATTTAAAATTATTTCAATCATATATCTATTAATCCAATTAATCTCATAATTACTTGTTTAATATTTAATTTCGATATAAATACTTTGTATGCATTTGAACATTTTCTCTATGGCTAACCTCTTTCACATCGAGTTAGTACGGTTAATTTTAAATTAATATTTTCATATTAATTTAATTTATTTTGGAAAAATGGATTACATATTAGGAAAGAAAATATTTTCTAAAAATTTCATCTTATTTTTTCTCTATAAAGAATAATGGCATGGTATAAATTAATTAACACGGTAAAGGAAAAAATGGGTTTATCATGGGGTAAAACATAAATCATGCGGGTTAAAATGGACTTAAGGTTTTCTAAAATGATTTTTTATAAAAATATTTAGACCTTATAAAGACTAAGTATCTATTATAATCCTTTTGGATCTGTTTTTTCTTGTAAAAAATGTTGTTATGCCTTTTTCGTTTAAAAAATTATATGTGTTCCACTCACCTCACATATAAAAAGCCATCGTCTCCTATCTTCTTCACACATTCAAAACCTTTTTTTTATAAAAATTATGGATAAAATTCACATCCCAAAAACCATAATCTGATCTAAGAATACTTTTTTTCTCTTAAAACTATCATATAAATACATTATGTATAATCCAAAATTGGTGGTCCGAGAAGAGTTACAATTCTTTACTATGTATATTTGTTTTTCTTTTTTTCCACCTATTTAAAATATTCTTAACCTATGATTATATAATAAAAAAAGTATCTATAATATATAGATGTATTATTATGTAATGGTAATTACATATATAAATCATTTATGACCTCAAATGGGAAATTATAATGTCACTCATTTGTATGGTGGACTACCGCCTTGCGAACCGATGTGACAGATTTTCCATCAAAACCTCTCATAATATGGTATGATGATGGATATAAAGTGTATATATTATATTTATAACAAAATTTTACATCTTTATGAATTATATAATAAAATTTTATTTACAGTCCATTCATTAGGGGATATCATAATGTCGCTCGTGTCTACGACGGACTACAGCCTCACGAAGCGATGTGGTTCATTTGTCATTAATGTTGTAAATGTAGGGTAATAAGGATTATGTTTCTAAATATATGTGATTAATTTGTAATGATTTTGTTATTAATTAAATATTAATCCTTATTAAAAGATAATATATCATTTTCCTTATTACCATTTCACTCCCGGAATGATGATAATGCCATTCGTCTTTCCGTAGACTACTGCATTTATGAAGCGATGTGACTATATTTTTATCAGAACACCACATGGATGGAATATATATGTATTTATAAAGAAATAATATTGTATTATTTATATTGTTATCATTCTGTAAATAAAAAATAATTATTATGTCATTTATATAATGATTATTGAAAAATAGAAAAGCTACTAATGTGTACATATTTCATACTATCTCCATGACCATTTTTCAAAACCATCATTCATGATTGGAATTAAAATTAAAATTTAAATTAAAAATTAGAATTTTTCATGATTATTATTTTTTAGATGATGTAACACTATAATATGAAAATGATTCAGAGATTTCATTAAAAAACACGCTTGAGAAAATAATGCAATTAATACCCAACATGATGAAAATAATGAAATATTATATTCAAATAGGCGACATGATGTTATAAAAGGAAAATATATGATATTATAAATATTAATATTGTATTATTTAATTTTATAAAATTATTAAAACTACTTTACATGAGTTGAAACCACGTTCAACAAAAATATAGTTTGATCTAAGGGATATTATCTCAATTTCCATTCATGGAGGCATATTGTAAAGTTAAGCACATAATTTATTTTATATGGTTTTTATGCTACAAATTTTAAATTTAATATTATGATTAATTAGTTAATGGTAATTTAATTTTCAGTTTTAATAATTTCATCCTAGGGGGTTTTATATGAATGTTACCATGTTGTATAAATTTTCAAATATCAATTTTATTCCAGTAGGTGATAATAATTCGTTTTTACCATTTGATATTAAAATATTATGCAGATACTGAATTTTTATTATATTATCATTTTTATAAATATTATAAGTTTATTTACATTTAATACACATAATGTATTCATTTATTAATTCTCACATACATTTTTCTGATCATTATAAAGGTTTATTTCACTCTCTCATTTTAACCGGGACTGTTTACATGTGAGTTTCTATTGAATTAAATTAATTAAAAATTGTCAAATAATTGTAATAATTTTATTATCCTTAATTTATTCCTGAATATTTTATGTAATATTATCATTTTTAAATCTTAGGAAATTAAAATGACTGCAAAATTGTTTTTTTATAAAATCGGGTGGAATTTCTCTCTTCAGACGATAATCATTTTTCTTCCAAATGAATATTTTCTAAAAATGTTTCATTTTTTTTAAAATTTCAAAAAAAAAATTCTGAAAAATAATTTTTAGCCTTTTTGAAATTTTTGAGAAATATAATTTAATATTCATGTAGTTTTCCAACAAATTACAATTTTGATTTTAAAAAATGAGTGAAAGGAATAATTATTTTACATACATGGAATGTATGTAATTTCCTAACATCACAAACAATAAATTGTTTCAAATTTTCATTATATATTTCAATTGTTACATTCAATGAAAATTATTTTTATAAA
Source organism: Viscum album (assembly GCA_963277665.1). Lineage (NCBI taxonomy): Eukaryota > Viridiplantae > Streptophyta > Magnoliopsida > Santalales > Viscaceae > Viscum > Viscum album. Next base: position 2,112,568,151 of record OY728120.1, read on the forward strand.
TAACTTGTGAAATTTTAGTTTTAAATGGTAATTTTCAAAATAAAAAGGATATTTTCTTAAAAAATGATATTAAAGGCCTATTATGTTAATTATATTCATCAATGACTAAAATTATTTAATTTAACTATACTCCAATGGGGATATATTTTATTTAAACTCTATTTATTCTCACTCTATAAATTTTATTATAATTATGCCCAATGATATTATTAACATTTACTTCCTTGATTTATTATTATACTCATCTAGTTTCCCTTTAATTATTCACATTCTTTTTATCAGTGGGAATTAAATTTCCCCAAAATATTCATATTATTTATCATGGATATACTTCTTGTTTAAACTGTATCACATTTATACATTTGACGTTTTACATTGCATGTTTTTTATTATATTTGGGAAATATTGATCATCTATATTCATTAATTAATACAGATATTTAATGGTAAGGAATATTGTTCGTGAATTATTTCAATTATATGATATAAGTGGAATGCATTATATAAATATGTATTTGTGGTACCTTATTATCGATATCCCCATGATGAATTGTTATTATCATGATGCATATAATTATACGAGCACTAAATAAGTTTCAACTCATAATTTCAAACCATCTTTGAAAGATATTGAAGGTATATGTACCATGTTCATGAAGAAATGACATACAATAATTAGTAATTTCCATCATTGAGAATTAAATTATTATAATCCATGATCTTTTCACCATGATAATATCTCTTAATGTATGTCATTCTCAGTTCATTGATTAAGTGGAATGTTTTTTGAGTTAATTAACTTTCTATGTTGATTATTCCTTAACTTGTAATGATATTCATGATATTGATTAAATGAAATTTATTTTCATTAATTTAATATTCTATATTTATTATATTAGCCGTGTTATTTAAATAGAATAGGTGTTAAATTATTTACCTTTTATGTTGTGTATTCTTGTTAATTCATGATTTCTTCTACTATAATTATGCCTCACGGAATATTTGATCTCACCTTTATTTTTTCCTTCCTCGGAAATAAATGAACTATACTAAGATAAGAAGTGAAATTATATTATAGAGGGAATCATTTTATTTCAATTGTTTTTGTTATTTTTTAATTCAAAAATATTATTGGAATCATGTTTGTATCATGTTGACCAGAAAAATATATTATTATGTCCTTAGAGATGTGATTCCTTGTATCTTATGCCAATATAATAGAGCAGTCACCATCTCCCGTATACTAGGGTTGGGTCATAATAGTTGGTATCAAAAGAATTTTAGTATACATCTTCGGGAATGGATTTTTCAAAACATAGATTCGAGATTATAACAATACAATTTAATTTTTTGATAAGTATAGAAGACATTATTAATTTTTGGTGAGGAATTGATTATGTGTCTCTTAGAAGATGTACATACATTTATAGATACTATAAGTGGATTTGGTTCTGGAAAACTTGTACGTAGGGAAATTATTCTAGAAGGTCATATTTGGCTAGACCTGATCATTTCTTGGTGCACAAAAATTGTCAATGTTGCTCACCTGGTTTGAAACTCCTAATGGATATTCTTAAGATAATTCTTATATTCATTACAAACCATTATAGTGTATTTAAATTGATGATGATAATTGATTATCTTGGATGAACCCTCACTATCCTAGATTGAAAATTATATGTTATGATTTAATCATATTTTAATTTATTATACTGTTTTTGGACTATGATTGTTTTTTCTCACACTATAAATTTTGGTTTTAGTCAATGGTTTGAACTCAAATGAATTTTGTTAACATTGAACATGAAGGATAATGTGGTGAATTTAAGTAACCAAAAATGATGATAATAGGATTGAAAGATATCATAATTAATATTAATAAGTTATTCTAAAATATGATTAAAAACCAATACCATAACAAACTATCAGATTCACTAATGAAGAGATTGATCAAGTTTTCTAATCACTTGTTTGGTGGAGACCATGGAAGAAATAACACTCGAATTCCATCATGTAAAAAATGTGGAATGAGACACAAATAATATTTTCTCAATGTAATGGGAATGTTAATTTTGTTTGGAAAACAAGGTCATAAAGAAAAATATTCGATGGATAAATGAAGAGTATGATGTAAGGAAATAAATGTCATAATACGGATCCCTTTATAGTTCATTGTCTTTGATTTAGGTAACACTGGAATTATCAAACTCAATTCCCTTTTATAAAGGAAAAATCATTAACCAATAAAGGAACTAATTTGAAATAAAATCATTGAATTATTTATTTGGAGTCATGATTTTTAATATAGAATTATTTTTTCCTATTGTATTTTGGTTATAAGAATCATGGAACAATTAAGGTTTCTATTACATTTTAGAATCATAAGTGTCTTTTTTGATTAAATGGTTAAGTATACCATCATGATTTATTGAGTATAAAGTTAATCACTAATAAAAATAATTAAACACCATTTATGAAAACATATTTGGGATGGATATAAAATGAAAAATTATATTTTTGGAAAACATTGACGGAAATAAATATCATTGGATTCATATAAGTTTCAATGAAAACAACTACAAAAAGAATAATTCCATTACATTTTTTGGAATAATTATAATTGTAGTGGTAAAATATGGGATATATCTTATCATTTCGGTTGAGTAATTTATATTCTATTACACTTTGGAAGTATTATAGGAATTTTATTAATATAGATATGGAAAAAGAATAACATGTTTCATCTAAAAAGGGCCATGTGGATTGAATTCACATATGGTGGATGATAATGATTTATAACCTACCATTTGACTACATGATATTCATGTGAATATGTCATTTTTTAATAAACAAATATTTGGAAAATAAATATTAATGGTTATCCAATGGTGTTAGTATTGAGGTTTAGAGATTAATGTCATATATTGTAAAAATTATGCTAAACATATTTTCATTGGATAATATTTAGAGACATATATAAATAATTTTCACACTTTTATAGATCTAACAATACATTAAAAGTAAAAAAATATTTCTTGGAGGATAAATAATTCATTTATGATATTCATTTATTGGATTATGTGACGAATTTTATATTGATTGAAAAAAAAACCAGTGGATGAAATTAATATTTTAAAATAGGAATATATATCTGAATGCATATTTCACTATATTCTGGGATATTCAAATAATTACTCAACCATTGGAGAAGGTTATATAATCAAAAATAAAATTTTATTACCTTCATATATAATGAATAAAATGGTATTTTAACTCATCATATATTAATGGATTTAACTTCCTTATCATTTAATAGATCGTTCAATTTCTTGTGATCAATAAGCACTATCATTCTCTATAATTATTTTAGATTTTATTCAATGACCATGTCATCACTTGAAACCAGTGTTCTAATACTTACAAACCTAGTTATGTGTTATTATATATGACCTTTTTAGTTCATATTTTGTCTTATTTCAATTATTTTTTACTGACCCATTTTTAAATGTCGGTATTCAAAAAAGAAATTTTCAAACATTAATCCCTTCATTTATATGGGAAATATCAAATTGATAGGATACAATTTATTTTAGTTCTTGATAATGTAAATAATAAAATTATAAATGAATAAAATAATATTTCATAGCATTATCAACATGAAACACCCAACTTAAACAACCAAAGAAGTATATTTCTTTAAATTTAATCACTACAAAGCTTATCGAACACACAACACTAAGTCAAAATGTTATATAATATATTATACCATTATAAAATTATCATTAAACTGGAATAATTTAATATTAGTTACTAATTTATGAAAAATAGTGTAATATATTTGTTGGAAAAAATAATTGTTTAAATTAAAAGGAAATGTTTTCAGATAAAAAATATTTTTTCTGAAAGACAGTTTCTTCACCCTTGGTGTACATAACATAAAATTAATTTTTTAAACTATTATAATTTCTAAAAAAAAATTGAAATTTTCATTATAAATTACAATATAAAACTATTCTTACGGTGATATTTTGATATTTTTTAGAAACGATTTATTTTTCCATGAATGGTAAAAAAATATTTCTTTTTATTTAAAATTATTGTTATGTTTAAATAATTGAAAATGATAAATCAAATTTTAAATTGTTTTTAATGTATAATTAGTTCAAATATTTATCTATTAATCCAATAAAATTAAATTTAATGACTTTAATACTGAATTTTTATTGAAAAACATTGTAAACTTTTGAACATGTTCTTTTTGAAAACAGACATTCCCGTCAAGTCTATGGGAAGTATTTGAAATTAACATTCTCATATTATATGTATATATTTTGTAAAAATGTATTCCATATATTTAATCAAATTAATTTATATTTTAAAATAATATCATCTTTATTTGTGACCGTAAATATTAGTGAAATCAATAAAAATAAATTATCTTGGTCATGGTAAAAATTTGTATACATTGGGGTCATACTAAAAATAGAATGGTCTAAATTCCATAATACATTAAATAAAATATATTTTATTACCATATTATGAACATATATTATATAATTATTTTTAATAAATAATTTTTTACTCTTTTGGATAGTGTCAAATGTGGGTACACCTTTTTCTTTTCAAAAATTACATGTGTGCCACTCAACTCACTTATAAATGCAAGCTTCTCTTATCGGTTATTCACATAATAAACATCATTTGGATCATAATATACCTACCCAAGTAACATCTAAACCTTAATTACCATAATCTTAAAATTCTTTTTATGGATAAATATATAATCTAGACATACATTAGATATAATTCTAAATAGTTTGTATGAGAAGAGTTAAAATTCCTAATTATGTGTGTTTGTTTTATTTATGCTTCCACATAATTCAAATACTATTAATTTATACTTATATAATAGAAAATGTATCTAAAATATAAATATTATTAATTATTTCTTGTTAATTATTTATATCTAACTCATTTTCCCTAAAATTTTGAATGACAATGTCGCTTGTATGTGTGGCGGACTACCACCTCACGAGCAGATGTGACATGTTTTCCATCAACACTTGTCATGATTTTTTATGATTAATGATATAAAGTGTATATATTACTTTTATAACATAATTATACCAATTTATTCAATATATATCTTTCTAAAATTCCATTCCTTATGTTATATTATTATGTTGCTCGAGTGTATGGTGAACTGCAACCTCATGAAGTAATGCGATTCATTTTTCACTAATGCTTTTCATTTATGTTAAAAAGGATAAGGTTTTGGAATATATTTTATATAAATGACATAATTAAGATATTAATGAAATATGTATCATTATTAAATTTTAATATGACAAATTATTTCTTACCATTCTACTCATTGATAGATGAGAATGTCATTCATGTACATGTGGATTATCGCCTTCACGAAGCAATGTGAACATATTTTCACCACCACACCACATGAGTGGTATAAAAAATTATATTTAAGTAATTAATTTTTTACTTATGATATTATTATCAATATTTTAGTATTAAATATTTGTTACCATTTTTCTATGACGATCATTGAAAAATTTAAATGTTACTAATGCATATGTATTGCCCACAGTATTCAGAATCGTAACGTACTTCAATTCTAAAAACCATATTTTTTGATTAGTATTAAATGACTAATTGATGTAAAAATTTTATATTTATTAAATTATTATTATTATATAGATTTTATAACTATATAATAAGTTAATGATCTGAAACATTAATTACAAATCATGAATGAGATAGTACGGTAGTTAACACGAGAAACATTGAAAATAATGAAACAATATTTGAAATGAATGGAAATACTTCTTAAAAGGATAAATATAATATTATAAATATTAAGATGGTTTTTTTATATGTTAATAATGTTTTTAAAAGAAATTATAACTGAGAATAATTAATGATTAACATATATTATTTGTGAGGTAAGGGCCTTTATCTCAATTTTCCATCATTGAGACACAATTAAATGTTATACACATAATTTATTTTATATGGTTTATATACAACCCCTTAGACATTTAATATCATTATTAGTAACTAATTCACTGTATTTTATTTTTAAATTTTAATTATTTCACCCATGGGTATTTGAAATTAATGTTACCAAGTGATAAGGAATTTTATAACTTAATTTCCTTTCATTGGGTTATATTACTTCTTCATTTTCCTTTGATATTATAAGATTATGTGTATAATGACATTTTATTATATTATGTTGTATTTACAAATTTTATATGTGTATTTAGATTTTATACAAATATTATATTCATTTATTATTTCTCTTTTAAACCCATATCATCTTTATTGGGGTTCATTTCACAATCTCATTTTAATCGAGGTAGTTTATACTTGAGTTTCCATTAAAGGAAATTATTTTATAATTTTATAATAATCCCCATAAATTTTATTCTTAATTTCATATATAGTCATTATTAATGTGATAGTATCATTTCCCCATTATATGGTGGTTAAATTTATAGAGAAAACAATTTTAGTAAAATCAGACATCACATATCTCTTTAGTGGAAAATATTCTTTTCTCCAAAAGGATTTTTATGAAAAAGTTTTAAATTTTTAAAAAAATTTGAAATAATTTATTATATTAATTTATACACATTTTTTAATATTTAAAAATAATAAATTAATGAATATTCATGTCATTTTCCAAAAAATGACCATTTGTATTTTACTGAAAGTGTGAAATGAATATTTTTTTAGCAGGTAAGAAATGTATTAATATTCCTACAATCATGACCAAAAAATGTTTTAATGATATAATTATATATATAAATGTTTATTTTCAAGGAAAATTATTGTAAAATTTATTTGTGATGTTTTAGTTTTAAATGATTATTTTCAAAATGAAAATCATATTTTCTGGAAGAATGTTTTTAAATATCATTTTGTAGTAGTCCTTTTCATTAATGATAAAAACCATTTATTTTACTTGTACTACACTATGTAAATGTTTTATTGAAACAATCATTATAATTCCTTATGAAGTTTTATGATGAATTTGACTAATAATAGTATTTACATTCACTAACTTTCTTCATTTTTATATTCCTTAAATTTACCTTGATTTATTCAACTTCATGTGATCATTAGACATTAAATTTCCAAAAAATATCTAAATAACTTATTCTGGATTAGATTTTTTATAAAACAAATCTCATTTCTATATATTGTTTTTTAATCATGAATTTATTTGACTGACATGGGAATTATTGATAATTTGTATTATTTCTTCAACTAGGATATTTAATATTAAGTAATATTTCTCATTAATTAAATTGATTATTCAATATATGGGGATTTCATTGGACATGATGATATGGGTGGGGCTTGGTTATAGATTGAAACTCAATTCATCTTTACTCTGAAAGGAAAAATAAGCAATCTATCATTAAACATGTTTCTACATGGAGTTTTAAATTGTAGTCATGATGTAAGAGGTATCATGTCGCTAAGAACAATACATCCAATAATTAAGTATTTCTTTTATCTAAAATTCATTTATTATTATCTATGATATTTTCATAGTGGAAATATAGATAGATTTATTTGATTCTATATTTTATTTATTAAATAAAATTTTTTTCACTTATTTGATTTACAATATTGATAATTACATATCTAGTTATGATAGACATGATATTTATTAAATGAAATGTGTTTTTAGTTATTTACCTTTCCATGTTGATTATCATAGACATGTTATTTAAATGGAATTTATGTTCAGTTATTTACCATATCAATATAATTATGCTTACAGATTCATGATATATTTTATTTAAATTTATCCAAAATGATTATTTCAGATCCCCCTTAAATTATCCCTTCAGTAAGATTCTATGAAGTGTGTTATGATTTATATGAAAGGATATTCTAGATGTCATAATGTTATTCGTGGTTTTTTTATTTTTGTGTTAATATTGAAGATGGGAATCATGTATATATCTAGTTCCCTAAACCTACTAATATATTTTATACTTTTGTATGTGATAAATTGTATATTATTACAATGTAATAATGAAGACATGAGCTCAAGGATTCTATTGAATGGGTTATTATAATCCTTGTCTATTCGTTTCAGTGTGGCAGAATTTTGGGGGATAATTCATTTTTAAGAGGGTTAGACATTAAATCCTATATATTTTAATATTTTATTTCATAAAATAAATACTTTGGATAGTTTAAGATACACAAAACACCAATTTTATCTTCAATTACAAGAGAAACTATGTTTTCAAAACAAATTATATATTATTGATATTATTATTTTAATGACATTTTTTAACCAGGACATTATACAATGTGATAAAAATAGTAATAAATAATATATAAATACTAATTGTATTTTTTTATATAAATAAAATAATTTTCTCAAAATTTACTGAATTTATTTTATTCTTTATGTTTTTCAATAATACAATTTTTGTAAAAAAAAATCATTTTTGAGAAAAATAATAAAATTAGTTTTTGAAACATTAAGAAAATTAATTTTAAAATATTAAAAACATTTTTTCAAATTAGTATGTAAAAATTATATTAAGGTGAATTTTTTGTTTTTAACTAAAATGATAAAGTTTTTAAATGAATAGATAAAAATACCAGTTTTTATTAAAATATATTTATTTAGGTCATGAATTTTAAGGTTTCTTTTTAAAAAAATTGGATTTAAAATAAAAATTAGTTCAGTTATATATTATTTAATCAAAATTATTTTATTATAATCATTTTCATATAGATTTTCATTATAAATCATTTTAAAACATTTGACATTTTCTCCTGGGAAAACAATTTTCATGTCACGTAAGAGGAATCAATTTTATATTAAATTTTGGAAATTATTTGAATCAAATTTAAAAAGACATTAATATTTGGAACAATAATTATTTACATTATGAGATACTTAAAACTACTTTTTTTTATGATAACTAATAATAAAAACAGTTTTAGTTATTTATTGGGGTCAATGAGAAAATAGGTTTATTGGGGGATAATGTAAAAATATAAGGGTTATAAATGACACAAGCTTGTAAGAAACCCATTTAAAAGAAATATTTAGACAATATAATTTCTAATTCTAAAAAATGTTTCATTTTTTATTGTATTGTTATGTAAATAACAATTTTATACCTTTTTCTGTGAAAAAATAAAATGTGTGCCACACACCTCTCATATAAAAGGCCACCCCTTCTATTTTCCTATTCACACTTGCATAATTTTTTTTAAAAGTACATAAAAAATATCCTATAATTCTATAATCCTATCTTATAGACATTTTTATTTTTTAAATGCATCCTAGTAAGCTATTTGGCGCAAACCTATGGGTTTTACAAGAAAAAAAGGTACCAATCATCAACGAGCATGTTTATTTTATTTCATCCACCACATCCTTAAATTATTATAAAAAATTATTATTTTTTAATATTATTTTATTAAATATACTATTATATTTATTTAGGGGGTTATCCTTCTACCATCTCTACATACATGAAATCAGATATGAAATCATCAATCATGTGTATGGAGGTATACCAACTCATGAACCGATGTTATTCATTTTGCGTCACCACCACACCAAGACAGATATAATGACAGATTAATTGTTTATATAATAATTATGTGATATTATTATAATTATTTAATTATTATATCACATATAACTTCATTCATTCCATTCCATGTGAATACGATTACTTCACTCAAGTCTACGACAATCTACAACCTCACGAAGCGATGTGATTCATTCATAGTTTTCATGGAAGGTAATAATGATTTTTTAATGATAGTATTTGATATATATGAAATAATTTTTTTCCTAATGTTATTATATTAATTAAATTTATTTATTTGTATCCTTTTATAAAATGTTAGATGAATAGATGCATACATCCAGCATACAATCTCTATGAATGATGTATTTAATTTTATATTTCTAAGTATTATAGATTAGTATCAATACATACATATATATATATATATTATTTAAACCATGTTTATTTTTTTAGATATCAGGGAACCATGTTCAAAATAATTGGATATTAAACACCAATCAAATCATAAATGATAAATAAAGTTGTCATTGCTCATAATTTGACATAAATATAGGAATTGATATTAAAAAAGTTATAAAAGGCCATAATTAATTAATATATGGTAGGTTATATATAATTAGTAATCATAAATAGATTTATAATAAACATATATTTATTATAATGTATGTTTGAGTGTGTATTAAGGAATTAAATGATTTATGTTAGTGATTTTTTGTCTCAAATTTCCATCTTTGAGACTTATGTTATGTTATGAACCTATCATATTTTATAGGTTTATATACATCGCTCTTTACATATAAATCCCTGAATTTATTTTTTATAAATATATTATAGGTTTTATTTATTATAAATATTTTATGGGACTTATGATTTGATTTTACCAATGTGGAATGGGTTTTATTGTATAGTTTCATCATTTATCGAAATTTCCCATGATTATAATCCAATTGACAAACTTTTATAATATATATCGTGAGGTACTCATGTATTTTATTATCCTATTATTATTTATTGAGAATAAATATTTTCCATTCATTTTAATATCTTTATATAAATGATTTTTAAATATTTTTTTAAGGGAATTGTCATTACTTCCCTCTTCGGTCAAGAACCCTTTTTCTTCCAAAATCCTGGATTGAAAAGAAAATTATCATTATCTAAATAATTTAATAAATAAATTTATGTCCATGTTTAAATGATTACCAAAATATTTTAAAGTATTATTTAGGACAAATTCCAAAAAATGTCGTGTGGGGATACTACTATAAATTTGAATGAAATCATTATTTCAATGGCTATTGTACGAATGCAAATTTACTAAGGTCATAAAAATTATATATATTTTTATATTAATTTTTAAATAATTAAAAGTTATTTTAAAATAATTTTTTTTGATATTTTTTTTGAATATTTAATTTTAATGAATGTTATTTTCAACGAAATGATATTTTCATCAATAAAAATTCCAAATGATTTTTCATTTAAAATAATCGTCTGGTTAATATGAAATAATTTGGTGTTACTTATGATTTAATGGGAATATGAGATAAGGAACATGATTTTATTATTTCTCTAAGTGGTTTATTTTTATAAAGAAAATGTTTTCATGGAACCCTTTTATCGTCCACATTTTATACCACGGAAAAATTATTATGAAACATAGTTCATTTATTCTGGGTTATGCTTTTATGAAATGATGAAATGATAATGAAAAATATTTATTTTCCACAAGTTATGTTATGAATAATTGTTTAGGATTCCTATTTAATTTCATGGGTTCTTATGTAATAAATTTTTAAAATCTTGTGGCCCTCATATTTATTATTTGAATTATGTGATGTGTGGGACCAATATCTCCCTCAAATTCATTAGGAAATAATTGATATCTCATTAGATAAACATAAAAAGAATGGGGAGTTAACATAGTTCAATAAGGTACTCTATTCACCATGATAGTCTAAGGATTAAACCTTGACTACTAAAATAGTTTGGGAGTGGAACCCAATCAACTTTGATAGTCTTTTCAATGATCAATCAACTAGTAAGGAAATAATTTTATATGCTTGTTTGTATACTACAAATATATGCCAATATTATGCCCTTATGGTTTATATTTGATGATTCCATTATGATTCATATATTATTAACATACAATATTTATTCCATGACTCAATTTTATTATCTATTAAAAAATTATGGTTCTAAAGTTTTATTCTTTTGTTCTCATACACATATGCTCATAATATGTTTATATCTCCCATATTTACACTATATGATCATATGAGATCATCGTTTCTTATGTGTCCTTTACCCGTATTATGTTTAAAATAATTATGTTTGATATTTATAATAAGTATTCTTGTTTTGAAGTATATTAATGGATATGACATAGCTCACTTATGGACCAGTTTTTTAAGTGTCAAGGTTTCCAAACACATTATACCCGTATGTTAATTACATATTTGTTTTTATAATGTAATAAATATTCATATAAAAAGATGAAATATATATGTAAGAGACGTTTGAGACCATAAACCCCCTGGTAATTGTATTACTAATGAGATTATAACTTTGGTTGGCCCCACCATTTAGAAGATAGACATCCAAAATGACCTTCTCATGCTCAATCATTGAAATATTTAAAATAATTATTTGATCAGATTAATCCCTTTATCAGTAATCAATGGAATTAAATTCAAATAATAGGATAGGGAAAATTGACAGGTAAAATATTTAATAGCAATTTTATCCTTTATTGGTGTTCTTGTGGGATCTGAATTATTAATACTCATATTCATAACATGAGAGAGTTGAGTAAGAATTCTCATTGGATTTTTATCTTTTGTTCCCATACCATTAAGATAAACACTACATTTTTTGTCATGTACACTATTAGCATGATGAGTACTACCTCCATGAATTAGTAAAACCTACAGAAGATATCAAGAGTTTTGAAAAATTAACAAGAAATTAATTCATCCTTAAAAGTAATTATTATTTTGAAATATGCAGTTCTCCTATAATTATATTATTCCAAACAATATCATTATAGATTTAACCCTGGTTATATTAATTTTGGATATCTTACACTTCTCGACATAATCCCTAAATGTAACTGTGAAATAATTCTTTCATTAATGTTCATTAAGAGAAAATTATCAACCAAAAATATTCCCATATGAGTGTCAAAAAAGTGTGTAGTCATGCCTCTTTTTGTGCGCCATGTGATTATTGTATTAATACTCAACACAAAATTTTGGTTTATTACCCATAGGAGAAATTTATACGTAGTCTAAAATGAATTATAGTATCATGGAAGGGAATTAATTCTATGGGAAACCATCTACTCCAAACTATTCCAATCTTTTAGGGAAAAATCATATATTTAGACTCATTTATAGGGTTTTAAAAAGGCTCTCTGAAAAAATATCAAAACAATAATAAAATCATATCCAATGGAAACTATGGTGAATCAATCTAAAAATAAATAAATAATACAAGGATATAATGGTTTAATTAATACATATATCAAAAATTTACAAAACATAAGGACCAAAATATTTAGAATCATAGAGAATAAAAACATATAAACTCTTCTTTTACATGCTGAAAACATTTCTCTATAAGTTAACCTCATCTTAACCATTTCTTGAGATATAATCATCTTCAAATACATTGGAAGAGAAAATATAACTGGTTCTCTCAAACAATCAAAAAAGGGATAAAATAATATTTTCTATAATATTTATATCATAAACATATGGGAATGTTTGAATAATGAAAACAATATGATTTAAAATAACATAAATCAATAATATTAACCATAAGCATGAATGGTTAGATTCTCATCTCAAATGATAACACTTATACAATGGAATGAGAAAAAACATGATGTTTATAATATGTTCCATGGAACATATGAAATAAATATGAATATTGATAGACATATTATTCCTTATATTGAGGAACCTATATACACACCAACCAATTCACTAATAAAATTATGTATATAGTTGACTACCATCACACTAACCCTTGTGAACCTAGATCATTTCTACCCTCATTACATAAAATTTCATTCTTTTGAAATAAAATCCATTACAAAATTAATTGGAGTGAGATATCTGTGTCACCGGTCTCATAATCATAAAATATGTTCCACTTATAAAATAATCACCCCGTTATAAAATAACCCATAGAAATAAAAATGGGTTCCATGAAATTATAAAATGTTATCTAAAAAATCGAAACAAATCAAAATAAGATCATAAATAAAATTTTCATACAAATTATATAAATTATAATATAATATTTAAGTTTAATAATGATGCATAACTTCATTAGATGTAAATATGTTAGAGATAAAGATGAAATTTGGTGAAAAATTTTAAGACTTACTTACATAGAACCCCTTTATTTTAAACTAAAATGTGGTTTAAAATCACATTCAAAATAGTTTTCAAAATGGTTAAATAATAATTTTACAATTTAAATATTCTTTTATGAATAATTTTCTCGTATAAGGAAATGCGGGTTATAAGAACATTTTTGTTCATGAGATTAAATGACTTTAATATACGAAAATATTCTATTATTGAAATCACATTTTTTATGAACTAAAAAAACATACATATAAAAGTTGTAATTATAAATACGAGGGTTATATGAGCGGAAAAACTATATATTTCAAAAAATAATAATGAAAACATTTGATGGAAGGTCGAATACTTAGATTGAATGAAATAATTTATTAAAAAAATATGAAAATTATTCTGTTCAATCCCTAAATTTATAAATTAAATCATTATGGGAGAATTAATGTATATAAAATATAATTCACCATAATATTTACATCGATTATAAAGTAATATCAACATTGGGATTATTATTATTATCACATAATGATATGTTTCAATAAATAAAAATATATCTCAAGGAAATGTTATTGAGTTATCAAAATTGTTACCTTATGTTTTTTATTACATTCCCTTTGTATATCCACTTATGTAATGAACCTATTTCAAATAATTACTTAATTCATGGTTTTATTCAAATATATTATCCTTTATAAAAATTATTTATCATTTTTCATTATAAATATATTAGTTGGTTATAATTATTCTAACCAACGAATGTTTGAATGTATTTTTTTTTATCTCAATAAAATATGAATGAAATAGATTTGAATAATATTAACTCATTCCAATTTAATCATTACAAAATTATTGAAAATATAATAATTATCCATTCTAGTTATTACTTATGTATTATTTTCATTAAATGAAAGACTTGAAAAACATTTTTGAAAATGGGAAACATGATAAACCAGTTTTCATATTAATAATAATTGAATGGTGCTAAATTAATAAATATTTAATATATTATTTACACCATTATATAATTTATAATTCATATTAAATAAATATTATTACATTATATCATCATTATATGACATACCATAATTTTTTCATAGACATTATAACATCATTCACATAGGCGATAAACCCATCCCAAATAGTAAAATATTATAATGTTTCAATTAGTAAGAGATTGTATGAAGATAATGATACTATGAAATATTAAGAACTATAAAAATATTGTAATTATCAATTTTTATTAAATTGATTCTTATAGCCATACATGATTGGTTGATATGGAAACAAATTCATTTTTGGGGAAGTGGTAGCCTATATATGCACATGATTATAAATACTACTCCACAACAAATGGATGGAAAATTTGAATATGATAAAAGTTTATAAAAATATAACAATTTTACCATTTAACATAATAATTAATACAACTAATAATTACTATTATGCATATAGGACTTAATAGATAATGGACTAAATAACTTCGTGGAGGCGTTAGTCCGCAAGAATTCACGATCACTGTTATTTTTTTATTGTTGATTGAAAAGACTCACATGTTATATAAAATGAATAAAATAAAATTTCCATTTACTAATGATAATTATTTCATTTTATTAATAAAATTATATAATATCAATAATTATAAGAGTAAAATAATGACCCGGCTAAATAAATAATCATATTGGATGCTCGATTATTCTCTTGTAAATAAAGGTGTTAGAAAAACTAAAGGTGACCAGAATCTTATAAATGTTGAAGAGCATAATAGGGGGATAAAATGTTTATGTTTTTGGTGGAAAATTCACGTTATATAGTGTAACATGATTCTTTGGAATTGATCCCCTTTTATAAGAGAAGTAAATGGTTGTTTTGAAATTATCGAATGAATTTTAATATTTTATTTCAATGTTATTTGGTTATAGGCTTCAAAAAGATGAAAATGAAGAAAGTGTGTAATTTTTAATCAATCCACACCTCAAGCATACATTATAAAACATACATCTGAAATATTTTTATCCATTTCCCCTTATTAATGATATTTTAACATTTTATAATTTTTCAAGGATAACTTATTTTTCTCCATGGTAAATAAAATTTAAGTAAAAAAACTAAAATTGAACTTATTACAAAATTTCAACCATTTTATTTTAAATTAATAAATTATTATCGTATAAAATTTCTAAGTGCAAAAACCATATTATAAAATATATCAAAATAATCCTATAAAAAAAAGTAATTTAAAAATCTTAATTTTTAGAATAAATTTTCTATATATGGAAATGATATCATGGTTACAAATTTTAATGAACTAAATTGAATTTTTATAGAAAACTAAAATCTATGAGACATTATAAATTATAAAAACAATTATTTTACATTAATAATTATTTATTCAAAGAGTGGACTGAATGTAGTTTTCTTATTACAGTATAATTTTTCATTATTTTTAAATATGATTGTCATATGTTTACGTGATTAATAATTATATTAAAATATATAAGGATATTTTATATTTTAATAAATTATTTCCTAAAATGCTTTGAAATCATTTAGATCATTCTTAAATATGAATAAAAACATTTTTTTCCATAAAAACCAGGTTTTTTTACAAATAATAATCCTTTTTAAAAAAGGAAAAAAATTTAATACAATTTAAATTTGGGAATTATTAATTAAAAATACATGATTATTTTACCTGTAACACCCCATTATTTCATAGTACATTATTTCTTCAATGTAATTCAATAACCTTCATTACCAACAACACCGAGTTTTAGCACACCATTAAAAACCAAACTAGTCGTTCAAAAACAGATATCAATAGTATTAACTAAATGTTTAACATTATATAATCCTAACAATTTTAGAATCTATTTTACATGTTTCTTACACATAATGTATGAACAAATACATTTGTTCAGATAAAAGAAGTATTTTTCAAATAATGTAATTTTACAGCCTTTTAATGGAGAATCCTTTTTAAATCCAATATTTGAATTTTTTATATACTCAATATTACAAAATAAACTTCTTCTTCAGATTCGGGACATATGATTTTAGTTTCAATAAATTTTTGGTATATTTTTGAAAACATTAAAATTTTGATGAATAGTGAGAAACACAGAGTTATAGATTAAAACCTAATTTTTTTAAATTAATTATTTATTTTATTTAAATATATTTTAGGTAAAAAAATATACATATTACATATATGAGTTCAGTTTAATTCATTGGAGTTATTTTATACGAATTTTAGATATATAAAAATTTTATCGAACTTTTCACCGTCTTTTACCCATATCCTAGGAGAATTTGCAAACTCATATAAAACTTAATTTTACTACATCTGTTAGTGGAATTTTGAAAATCCGAGAGACACAGTTAATATCAAGGAGTGAAATGTAGTTCAATAAGATGAAAATAATTTTTCGTCAATACTAACTTTTTACTTTTATTTACCACGGTTAAAAGTAAATAGGGTAATTAAAGAAAAAAATAATGTCATTATTACCCTAAGACATGTATTAATTATATTGTATAAGTTTTATTCTACGAAAAAATACTTTAGAGTAAAATATGATCCTCTTTGGTCCACCTGAAATAGATTATGAAATTTTTTATTATTTAATTAAAATAAGAGTTAAAAGTGTTAAATTAAATGTTTAATAACTAAAACATTTTTAATATAGTGTAACACATAAGATAAATTCGACTATAAATATTAATTAGAAATATAAAAATATTTAATACATAATGGTATTTTATTTATAATTTTTAGACATTATATAATTAAATTTATTAATGATACAATGATGATGTAATAATTACCTTATCAATGAAATAATCAAATAAATAGAATTATAAATATTAAAATAAATAAAATTTCAAAGTTTTTATGACATCCACGAATATTATAGGTGAATAGTACATGTTTGGGATGATTCAATGTATCTTTTTCTAAGTAATCAAGTTGTTATTACTATCACAAAAACGATATATGAAATAGTGACCAAATTGACATAAATTAATAT
The DNA here is from genome assembly GCA_963277665.1 of Viscum album. Taxonomy (NCBI): domain Eukaryota; kingdom Viridiplantae; phylum Streptophyta; class Magnoliopsida; order Santalales; family Viscaceae; genus Viscum; species Viscum album. The sequence continues at coordinate 2,112,586,156 of OY728120.1, forward strand.
TTAAAACAAATACTATATTATTGGTTGATATAATATTCCTAAAAATTTATGGTTCGGAAGAAGAGATTAAATAATATTATATATGTCATTAGTGATACAATTGAGGTTCTCTTGGAATTATAGAGTATTTGTATTAACCATATAGAGTAATAATACAAGAAGACACAGTAAAAGATAAACTATTTAACTAAGAGTTAAATCTAAATGATAAGTTTAAAATGGTAACCTAAACATGTCTAAAATATATTGGATGAGAATATTTCTACCCATAACCACCTAAGACTCTAAATAAATTCATTTGGTTCCATTAAAAACCAAACATAAATTTATTATAAAATAATACATTAAGTTTTTCCTAAAGAGCCCATCCTCCCCCTTATAAAAGAACATCACTTCTAACCAATTATTCATACCATAAATGCCTTTTGGTTCGGCCAAAACCTTCCCAAATATCCTCCAAACTTCTCTCACTTCAACCTAGAGGACGTATTTTGATCATAAATCCAAGCTAAGGAGACCTTTTGATCAAATCAAAAGGAAGAACCCAAAGAAGAGTTAATGATTTCACCACCCTCTTTCAAGTTTCTTTCATCTGCCACATCATTATTAGTTGTTGTTTCGATTCTAAAATAATAACTCCAGTATTTTCTAGATACTATGATGTTATTATAATTATGGTACAACCAAATTCATTATTCTATCCACCCTTTGAATGTCATGTCACTATATGTGCGTAAGTATGGCTTACCGTCTCCACATCGTGGTGTAATTGTTATTCAATACAGTATTATTTGGATGGGAATAATAATGATTTGTATTTGATGTAAATAATAAATATAACTTGATAAGGATTCTGTATATATGATATAAAATCCAATTATATATTATCTTAATATCAAAAGAATGATATTTTTGCTCGTGCGTACGTACGGATTACCGTCTCCACGATCTGATGAGATTCATTTCCATGTTCACCATTAATCGACGATTATAGAAATATATATTACTAATAAGTATGTAATATATGAAATAATTATTCTACTAGAGATATTTTATTTATACATATAAGTATTTATGTACTTACTTATAACTTATTCACTTACATCTGTTCAATACTGTATGAAAATGGGAACATCATTTATGCATACGTATGGACTACCGTCTCCATAAATGATGTTTTCCATTTAATATATATGTCTATTATACATATTTATATTCAAAATATATATGATATATAGATAATGTTTTATATTATGGAAGTATTTGAATCATGATTTAATTGATACAATCATGAGTGACAAGTTAAAACACATACGATAAAGAAAGTGATTATTACCCAAAATATTAATATAACATGGAAATTATTATTAAATGGGTATTATAAAGTCATAATTGAAAATTTTATGATATTATAAATATTAATATGGTTCTGTTATAATTTAATAACATACTATAGTCTTAATACAAGAGGATAAATGTATCCTTGACTAAAGGAAAGTGCATGGTAATGGGTTTTCATCTCACTCTTATTCCCATGAGATTCATGACATATTGCCACTATTATCTTTTGTGTGGTGTATGTACTGCCAATAATTGTATTTATTATGTAATAAACATTTCTTTATGTGTATGTACATATTAATTTTTTGTTAACTCTTTCACGGGGTGTATGTTTTGTATGTTAGAAAATTGGTAAGGGTTAATTTCACAATATCATTATTATCTGAGGTTGTTTTTACATAAGTATCTACTGGAAAATATTTATTATCCATGTCCATGTTTCATAAAAGTATTTTTCAAGGGATTATTTTTAAGGGAGTTTTTACTAAAACATCATTTTAAATTTTTTAAATTTGTATTCTTCTATGTTATTATCATTAATGTCCATGATTTCAAAATTGTTTTTAAGTATTTATTTTTATAGACATGAATATTTTAAAAATGTTAATTCCTTTAAAATGTTTCAAAGTGGTACGGGACACTTTGATTCAATAATGTCTCTTAATGTATTCCTTTATAAATTGTGTAACTTTTAAATGTTTTCATGAAAAAGGGATATTTCTCACAAAGAGTTTTAAAAAACATTTTCATCTATGTTAGCATACATTGATGAATTTGAGCTTTTTTGAAGTTGATTTATTATAATAGAAAACATCAATATTGTATTGAAGGTTTTGTGATATTTATGACTGTGGATGTGTTATTTTTATACCATTCATGGTTTATGCGTAACGTATTGACATTTCGTATGACTGTTTTAATATAAATATTTATGTTATGCTAAAAACTTTTCATATGAGGGATGCATTGAACTTAGTATGTGATTGGTGGAGACCTCTATATCTCCTTATTGCATTGGTAGGTCTCATGAGACAAACTAGTGTGTTGGCATGAGGCCTTGAAAAAATCTTATTTGTAATCTTGGAATGAGGCCTTGGCTACATGGTTACGATAGTCTGGCATTATTCATTCCATCATTTTGAAAGTGGTTAGAGATATTTCATGTGATTATCCGACTAGAAGAATATCCAAGTGAATAATTAATTGAAATTGCATTTTTTTATTTTATTTTTTCCATATTATGTTGATGTTCAAGTTTTGAAGGATTTTATTTTAGTTATACATTGCCTTAAATTTTTATGCTTATTTATGAATGTTTCTACTGTATTTTTATCCTTACTAAGTATCTGAGCCCACCTCTTTCTATGTTTTATTTGTTCCCATGATTTCAAGAAGTTTATTGTGATTGATATGCAGGGTTATGCCAAGGGTATAATGGCATTCATAAAGGATTATTTATGTTGTTTTTTATATTATATAGTGTAATGTAACATTCTTGTATGTAATCTATTTTCTAAGAATTCTCAACAGATCGGTCCTATGGGACTTGATTCCTTGTTATCATGCCAATATATGAAAATATTGCACTGACTCTGGGTAATTGGGTCGGGTCATTACAGTTTGTATCAGAGGAAGTTTACCAATAACCTTGGAAACTAGATTTTGATAAATTCTGATTAGAACACATTACAGTAATATATAGTTTAATGATTAGTATATAATAACATCTTATAATTTTGGTAATGTAAAGATTTTGTGAGTTTTCCAAGAAAATACATCCATGTCTTGATACGAGCAGGTAGAGGTGGCTCTGGAACAGATGTACCTCGGGTTAAAACCGAAAAACACCGCTTTGAGCTAGACTCAAATGGGAACTAGTGCACGACAATGGGCCTTGTTGCACTATTGGATACGACACTCCTAGGGTATATGCATATGATAATTATCATTTTCATTACAAACCGCTATGAAGGGTTTATGAGGATATACCTCCTTAAAGAAATAATTTTTGTGATTTTGGATTATATCCATAATATTTTAAATTTATGTTAGGTATTTTAAATGTTTGGAATTATGAATTTTGATTCATAAACTGACCTAGTGTATGCCATTGTATAGAAATGGCACCCAGTAGAAGGAATGTGAACTCTAGTAAAACGTATGACCCAAAGAGTAAGAAGGATCATATATTTCATGGAATTAAGCCAACATTTAGAAAAGAAACAATCTCCCACGTATTCTCATTATATGAATAAATATTATCATGTATTAATAAGACCACTAAATAATTATCTGAATCGGTGGGCTTTGAAGGGATGCCAGATAAGAAAATGACGGTAGAAAGAATGATGGACAATGGGAATAAGGGAAATAAGGATTTTACAATATGTGATATATGTGGAATGAATGACCTTGGTAAATTCATGTTGGGAATGTGTATTTTTTATAAGTGTGGAGAAAAAGGACACCCAGTACGTGATTGCAAGGGTAAGAAAATGTTTTCAAATGTAAAATGCTTAATCTGTAAGGCATTGCGACACTACACTAATCAATGTCCCGATCATTAGAGTATACATAAAATGATGCTATTAGATAATAATCAAGTTACGATAATACCACAGATGAGGAGGAATGATTAGAACTCTTATGTTTTTATTTGAGAATTATGTCATTTGTGTTTTTTATCAACAATGTACTGGTTATAATAATTATAGAGTTTATAAGTATTGTACTGTAGTAATATTTCATTAAGGACAAGAGATTGTGTGGAACCAATAAAAGTGACTCAATAGCAGGTTAAATTTTTGGAAAATATATGGATAAGAGAAAGATAAACTATAATATGGTTCTGATACCGAGGTTGCGATTTTGGAATTATACTTGATTGGTTTTGATAAATTATATTTTATATTCTTGACTACCTTTAATATTATTAATGATTTGTATATTCCATCATTGTTGGAGTTTACAACATTCTTGGATAGAAGGAGTATATCCAGTATTCTATAAGTAATAAGTGATCATGAATGTAATCAATAAGGTTTTATTGTAATTCCGGATGTTACCATGTTTTAAATGAATACACGATGAAGGTGTTCACATGTTATTACATGGAAAAATTGATCATCTCTGTGTTTACCATCCTTATAAATTTTGGATAGTGAGTTTGGATAAAATTATATTGGATAAGTTTAAATTTTTCAATGGATTATGGAAACAATTTTTGAGTTATTTTTTGGATTTTCATAAAAAGGACAACCCAAAGGTCAGGTGACAACCAGTCACGTCTGGCAACGCCGCGAGACATGAACCCGTAACCGAAGGGAGGAAAGGGTGTATAACCTATCACTGACCCATGTGATATCATGTATTGAATAATTTAGTTCCATTAGGGTCTGATATGTGAAATATAAATTCATTATTTTTGGAACCCTGGGCGATTATGATAAATAGAATATATATATATATTTTTTGAAATCTTATAGAATGAAAGATGAGTTTGTGGTAGGATGAAACTCTACTTGTCAAGTATATATATATACATATACACACACACATATATATATATACATATTTCCTTATTATTTTATGGATAAATCAATTATTAAACTTTATTGAAGGGATCTTAAAACCAAAAATATGTTATCTTAATACCTTATATTTTGTTGAACCGATGGTATTTTAAATCATCATAGATTGGTGTCTTTGAGGCCCACAATTATAAAATTGTTTGTGATTGATGACCTCAATCACTCCCTATAAATATTTATGTTTTTCCTCTAATTATGTATCTCTAATTGCCAACAATGTTCATCTATTCGAGATCACAATTTGGTAGTGACTTTTTCATTCCCATTTTCATCTAATTAAGACTAAATTTTATTAACCCAATTTCTGATGTGGGTTTTCCCACAAATGTATTTTCAGTTTTCAACTTTTTTATTTTAGATGAACAATTTCAAATTGCGAGGACACAATTTATTTATGGAGGGAAGAACTTAACACCCCAATATTTCATAGTAAATTATTTTTTCATAGTAATTCAATAACTTGGACTACACGCAACAATGTGTTTTAGTGCACTATGACTAACCAAAATAGTCGTTAAAAATAAGTTATCCATAGTATTAAATAATTTTTTATGTTCATATAATTCTTATGATTTTATAATCCATATTACGAGTTTCTTAGACATAATGTAAGAAAAATTACATTTTTTCAGATAAAAGATGTATTTTTTAAATAATGATGTTTTACCTCTTTTTAACGGAGAATCCTTTTTAAATTAAATATTTGAAACTTTTATATATTAAATTTTATAAAATAAAGTTCTTTTTTAGAATCGTGACATATGAATTTAGTTTCAATAATTTGTTTGGTATTTTTCTGAAAACATTCAATTTTTGATGAATAGGGAAAAACACTGAGTTATAGATTAAAACCGAATTTTTAATTAAATAATTATTTATTTTATTTAAATATATTTTATGTCAGAATAGATACATAATACTTATATAAGTTCAATGTAATTCATTGGATTCATTTTATATCTATTTTAGATATATAAAAATTTTATTGAACTTTTCACCGTCTTTTACCCATCTCCTAGGAGAATGTGTGAATTCATATAAAACATAATTTTACCACTTTTTAGAGTGAAATTTCAAAAATCCAAGAGACACATATAATATCAAGGACTAAAATGTGGTTCAATAAGAAGAAAAAAATTTTCGGTGAATAGTAACCTTTTACTTTTTTTTATCACGGTTAAAAGTAAATAGGGTAATTAAGGGTAAAAACAGTGTCATTATTACCCTAACACATGTCTAAATTATATTGGATAAGTGTAATTCGACCATAATCAACTTTAGAGTAAAATATTAACCTCTTTGGTCCACTTCAATTAGATTAGGACATTTATTATTATTTAATTTAAAGAAGAGTTAAAAGTGTTAAATGTAATGTTTAATAAATAAATTTTATTTACTATAGTGATACATATAAGATAAATTTGACTATAAATATTAATTATAAATATAAAAAAATTTCCATCAAGATGGTATTTTATTTATTATTTTTAGATATAAAATATTAAAATTTATTAACGATACAATGATGATGCAGTAATTACCTTATCAATGAAAGAATCAAATAAATGGTATTATAAATATTAATATAAATAAAATTTCAGAGTTTTTATGACATACAAGAATTTTATAGGTGAATAGGACATGTTATAGATGATTCAATGTACTTTGTTCGAAGTAATGATGTTTATTTGACTTTCAAAAAAACAAAATACCAAATAGTGTCAAAATTGACATAAATTAATATTTAGAACAAATACATTTTTATTGGTTGATATAATATTTGTAAATATGGAAGGTTCAACAAAAAATAATAAAAAAATTATATATGTCATTAATGATCTAATTGAGGTTCTCTGAGATGTTTAGTGTATGTTTATTAACCATATAGAGTTATAATACAAGAAGACACGGTAAAAGTTAAACTATTTAACTAAGAGTTAAATCTAAATGATAAGGTTAAAATGGTCACCTAAACTTGTCTAAAATCTATTTGTTGTGACAATTTCGTCCCAAAACCACCTAAGGCTTTAAATAAATTCATTTACAGGCATTATAAACAGAAAATAAATTTATTATAAAATAATACTTTAATTTTTTTCTAAAGAGCACGTCCACCCACTAATAAAAGGGTAGCACTTCTAACCAATTATTCATTGCTTAAAAGCCTTTTGGTTCAGCTATCCCCTACCCAAATATCCTCCCAAATTCCCTAAAACAAAATTAGTGGCCTTAGTTTGATCATAAAGGCAACCTTAGGAGCCCATTTGATCAAATCAAAAAGATGAACCCGAAGAAGAGGTAATGATTTCACCACCCACTTTCATGTTCCTTTCTTCAACCACTTCGTTTTTCATTGTTGTTTCCATTATAAAATAATAAATCTAGTAACTAATATATAATTTGATTTTATTATAATTATTTTACAACCAAATTCAATATTCTATCCACCCTTTCAATGACATGTCACCATACGTGCATATGTACGACTTTCCGTCTCCACGTCGTGGTTTAATTGTTATTCAATACATTATTATTTGGATGGGTATAATAATGATGTGTATTTGATGTAAATAATAAATATAACATGATAATGATTATTTATATATGATATAACATCCAATTATATATAACTTTAATATCAAAAGAATGATTTTTTCGCTCGTGCATACATATGGATTACCGTCTCCACGACTCGATGAGATTCATTTCCAAGTTCACCAATCATCGATGATTATAAAAATATATATTAATAATAATAATGTAATATATGAAATAATAATTATACTGGAGATATATTTATTTATTTATATAATTATTTTTGTACTTACATATAGCTTATTCACTTACTTCTGTTCAATACTGTATGAAAATGGAAAAAACGTTTATGCGTACATACAAAATACCATCTCCATAAATGATGTTATCAATTTCATATATATGTCTATTATACATATTTATATTCTAAATATATATGATATATAGATCATGATTTATATTATGGAATATTTAAATCATGATCTAAGCCATACAATCAATAGTAACAAGTTAAAACACGTACGATAAAGAAAGTGATTATTACCCGAAATATTAATATAACATGGAAATTATTATTAAATGGGTAGTATAAAGTCATAAATGAATATTTTATGATATTATAAATATTAATATGGTTTTTGTATAATTTAATAACATACTATTTTCTTCATACTGGAGGTTAAATATATCATCGACTAAATGAAAGTTCAAGGTAAGGGGTTTTCATCTCACTCCTTATTCCTGTGAGATCAATGACATATTGCCACTATTACCTTTTGTGTTGTGTATATATTTCCCATAGTTGTATAATATGTGTAATACACTTTAATTTATGTGTATTTAAATATTAATTTTATGATACCTCTTTCAAGGGGTGTATGTTTTGTAAGTTACCAAATTGGTAAGGGTTAACTTCACAATCTCTTTATTATCTGAGGTTGTTTTTACAAAAGAATCTACTGGTAAATATTTAAGATCCATGACTATATTTAATAAAAGTGTTTTCAAAGAGATTATTTTTAAGTGAATATTTACTGAAATATCATTTTAAATGTTTTATATATTTATTCTTCTAAATCATTCTCATTAATGTCCATGTTTTCAAAATGGGGTTTAAAGATTTATTTATATGGACATGAATATTTTAAAAATGTTAATTCCTTTCAAAAGATTCAAATTGGTATGGGACACATTGAATCAAAAATGTCTTTAAATTTCTTCCTTTCTAAATTGTGTAACATTTAAATGTTTTCATGGAAAATGGATATTTTTCTCAAAGAGTTTTACAAAAATAATTCATCTATGTCAACATACTTTGATGGATTTAAGCTTATTTGAATTTGATGTATTATGATACAAAACATCCATATTGTATTGAAGGTTTTGTGATATGTTTGAATATGTATGTGTTATTTTTATACCATTCATGTTTTATTGGTAAAGTATTGACATTTTGTATGCTAGTTTTAATACGAATGTTAATGTTATGTTTAAACGTTTTCATATGAGGGATGCATTTGACTTTGTAAGTGATGGGTGGAGCCCTCTATAGCTCCTCGATGCATTGGTAGGTCTCATGAGACAAAGTATTGTCTTGGCACGAGGCCTTGACATAATCTTATTTGTAGTCATGGCAAGAGGCCTTGGCTACGTGGTTATGATAGTCTTTCATTATGCATTCCATCATTATGAAAGTGGTTAGTGATATTGCATGTGATTATTAAACTAGTAGAATATCCATCTGAATAAGAAAATTAAATTACTTCATTTTTTTCCATATTATTTAGACGTTAAATTTTAGAAGTCTTTTGATTTAGTTATACATTTTATTAAATGTTTATGCTTATTTATGAATGTTTCCGCTGCATTTTTATCCTTACTGAGCATCGAAGCTCACCCCTTTCTATGTTTTATTTTTTCCCAGGATTCCAAGAAGTGTATTGTGATTGATATGCAGGGCTAAACCAAGGGAATAATGGAAATCATAATGGATTATTTATGTTGTTTTTTATGTTATAATGTATAATGAAACATTCTTTTATATAATCTATTTTCCAATACTGCTAAATGGATCGGTCCTTCGGCACTTGATTCCTTGATATCATGAAAATGTATTAAAAAAATGCACTGAATCTGGGTAAATGGGGTCCGGGCGTTACATTACCAAATTAAAATTCATAAATTTTAAAAAATTTCGTTTAAAAGAAATTATAAAATATATGAAAAATTACTTTTAAAAGAATCATTTTTCAAAAATAACATATATTAATTGTTTAACTTATAAAGGTATTAGTTGAAATTGTTTTACCATAATAGAGTTTGTTATAAATTTATTAACAAATAACTTCTAAAATATTTCAATTATTCTACATTGGGTGTTTCATGTAATGAAATCAATCGAAAATAACAGTTTTTTTAAAATGAAAATAATTTTTGGTGTTTAGATTTATTGATCTACTTTTTTAGGGAGGAAGATAAAATTTCTTTTTGGTGAGATTCTTTTTTTATGAATCAATGATATGGTATAAATATAACTCATCTTTTTTAAAATAGTGTAGGTAGATCACCTATGTAATATGGTGATCACATTCTTGTATAATATGAAAAAAGATTTTAATAGATAATCCATGGATAACCCAATATTATTGATAAAAATACTATTATTTAATAATTCATGACATTTACATCCCAATAATAGCTTTTATTTGGTTTCCAAAATTTTGGGAAAACCATCTAAAAAATATTTAAAATTTTTATTTAAGAATCCTTATTGCATATAGTTATATGGAAGGGTATAAAAATATTCAATTACAACCTAAGAGGTTATCGTGGTAAAAAAATGTTATAATGTTACTAATGAATGTTTATTTTTTGAAATAGATTTTTTAAAACCAAAATTCCCCAGTTAAGTGAGTCTGCATTGTTCTACTAGGTACAAGAAATTGTATCATAGAATTTGTTACGCCTAGTTAGTCTTTTTGGATTATCACAATTTTTAACAAAAAAATTTAACAATGATTATATTTAAAGAAATATCCTAATTTTTTTATTATGTAAAATAAAGTAGAATTTTGAAATGTAAGAGACATAAATGGAAAAAGTGGATTACATCCTTATTGAATTAGACCTCGAAGTTTCAGAAAATTACATAGAAATAGAAAGGAAAATTAGGAAAATATTTTTATAAATAATTCAATGAATGATGAATATTCTCTAATGGAAGAGTATTTTCTTAGTGGTTAATATTATGATAAATATGAAAATTATGTGTAAAAAAATGATGAAATTAAAACATATGATGAAGAAGATTGTGATGATTAATTTAGTGAATTTTTTTCCTCAATTTAGAGGTTACTTTAAAAAATAACTGTGAATAATTTTTTTCACAAATTTACTCAAATATATAAGGAATAATTGATGAAATATCACTTCTGGAAATACATAATAATTCAATGGATGAATCATTTTTCAAAAAGCATTGTAGATAAAACAATATCAAAATTCTTTGGAAATAGAAGGAAGAATCTGTATTTCTTTTTATGGGAATATTTTATTTATTTTATAAAGACATTCAATGATTTTCTTTTAAGAAATAATTGATTTTATATTTTGTTAAATATGTTTTACAAAAATTAGATAATCATCATTTAGTCTCCAGGGATGTCAAGAAAACCCATCCATGAGTAAAAAAATTATATTAAGGAGTTGGATGGTTTTCCAAATGAGGATAAACACACAGTGCTAATATTTAGATGTTCAAAACTGATTGTGATGGTATACTATGATTATTAGAAGATAAAGTCTACACCCTCAACCTGAAGTTCCATGGTATATAATCTTGGTTACTAAATCTATAAACTACAAGTACTAGTAGTTCCCATTATCATAGAAAAAATTTATATTAGTATTTTTGACATTTAAAATAATTCTAAATTTAGATAATATTAAAAATTGTGGTAATTTGATATTGATTTAATCATGAGAAATATCCATATCAAGATCATATAAAATGGTATCCCACTAGTCTAGTTTATATGTTTTCAATTAATATATATTCTAAAAAGTAAAAGAAAAATACTACACTATATAAAAATATAGAATATAAAAATTTATGTTACATATACTAATATATCAAGTAGGTATGTGGGGATTTTTTTTAAAAATACCCCCAAAAGTTGCCTAGAAATTCAATGTTCTAACACAAAATCTATAAGTGTGTAAATCTATTCAAACTATATGCATAATAAAAAATATACTTATTGAATTATGTTTTTACTGTTATAGGTTCATGAATATCATTATTAATTACTAGGAAAACGTGTTAGTTTGTAAAAGTTTTATACCCTGATGAAAGGGGTGTGAATATAAAATATATTAATAACCTGCTTGAAGGAAACTTACTTCACATAAGTAAATGTATTTATCAATTTGTAGTTGATTTAAATATGAAGATAATGATTGTCTGTATTGAAAACTTACTTGTCACCGTTATGAAGGGTCTTCGAAATTACAAGTCTAAATAACTCTCATGTTGATGGAGGGAAAACGTCATAACCACAAGTTAATAATCTGAAAAAAATAATTAATTATACCATGTGTTAATAATCAGTGAATAAGGATGATTATTCAAAACCTATAATAATGTCGATAAAGGGATTTGACTAGGATATTTAAATAATAAAAAATTTGTATATCGGTTATGTAAAAACATTCCACATTAAATTCCATTGGATGATGTCCCATGAATGTCAAAGTAAATAAAATTAAGCTTAAATGAATTAAAAAATCATTACAAAAAATAGATTAAAAGATTATATTGGTGGTGTATATCTCTAATGAAGCGTGTTGAAATTTTCCTAATAATTGTAGCACATAGTTGATTAAATAAGGGTGTGGATGGTGCCAAAAAACCAGACATAAGGTTTCCAATTGTGTGACAATTATTCATGGACAAATGTAGAATAATATAAAAGAACCAATGACTAGATCTATCAATAAGGGTGATTTCAAAAGTAAGACAACTCATAGAAATAATTATGGTAAGGTTAAGATACAGTGGTTGACAATATATTCATCCCGAATAGAAGTGTCTATGAAAATGGATCATGTTGAGAAATATTTTTGTTCCATACAAGATCAACAAGATAAGGATAATTCTAGATAATGAAAAGACAGATGTAATGATGAAATCCATTCTACCCTAATCAGATCGGACATAGTAAATCAAGGTATACGATAAAATAAAGGGTTCCAAAAGTGTTTCAGCTGCCAAGATGAAGTTTTATGTGTTGAGAAATGAATTAAACATTCTTGTAATCTAGTTGAGAAGTTAAATAATATACACTTTATTCCATATATATTTGTGTTTGTGTTTTAATTTTATAAATTCACTGTTAATAATCATGGAGAGAAACACTTTAGTTTGATCTATTAAAAAATTTAATAGTACTATATTTTTACTATATTCTAAATAATCTAAAAATACATACCACCCCTTTAAACATTTAAGGATGAATATTAGAATTCACAGTCATATCTTTTTTCTAGTTCGTGTTGAATATTATCATTAATATGGAGTGATTGTCTTACCAAATAGATATTAAATAACCATTCATAAGAAAAATTTTGATATGAGAGTTTTTGTAAGTGTATGTTCTTGAAAATGCATGATAAATTATTATTTTCATCCCATATAAATGAAAATTTGGTTTTAATATCACATAATTATTTATATATCGATGTATTTTTTCACATTTTTTTATTTGGTTTTCTACAATGGGTTATCTATAATAGTCAATGATTTTATGTGTTAATGGTAAATTGGTGAGAAAGGTGTGATGCCACCATTCTCTAATTATATAAATGAATAATTTGGAAGAGGAACCAAATCTGAAGTATTCAAATTTCTTAAAATTAAAATAGGTAGAGTGAAGTTTGATGGAACATCCCATTATTGTAAGAATGGGAGAAGAAATTTTTCATGCCATTGAATTTAATATCTATTATGGAGGTAAATATATTAACTTGTTACAAATTTTCTAATAAATAAAATCTAAATGGGGATATTTAATTGGCCTTCAATTTTATTAGGCATGATTTTTATTGGTTGAAAATATAAAGTTATTCTATATGTCCTATTTGAGGATGAAGTAGTAATTGGGTACCTATAAAATGGTTGTTTTTCTTCTGATTTCAATGGAATAATAACATTGATACATCCAATAATAACCTATATAGACAACTACTATGTTGTAACCTATAAATGTCATGATTATGGGGTTGGTCTTAAATGCAAAGACAAGTACTATGTGACTGAGAAGTATTGTATACAATTGATTGAAATTTTTTCAATAATATATGTAATATTTATATATATATATATTTATTTAAACTAAATTTTAAATATTGTTTAAGATATAGATACCAAAAATGTAATCACTGACAAATTGATTTGGACATACAGAAGATGTTGTAGAATTAAAACTTTAAAATTATATCAATTTGGATGTTTTAGCTATTATTTTATATTCACTTGATTAAGATTTTTAGAATAACTAGGGTTGATTGAAGAAGAAATGTTTTAATTTGAATATGTACGGAAATATTGGCACTGATCTGGGAGAATTAAGATGCTATATTTCATATGACTTGAGATCCATTTCATATGACTTATAATTAATTTTGTATGATATACATTGATTTCATAGGAATTTAAGAATTTCATGTGACTTTGAAGAATATTTTATGTATATTATATTTTCCCATGACATAAGGAAATTATTAATATCTTTATATATTTTTTTATGAATTCTAAATTTTGTAATACTTCTAGAATTAATGAAATTATAAGATATCTAGTGGATGATGTACGTGATTTTTTATGATTTATATGAATAAATAAATTATATTGGAATAGGTAATAGATGTTCTTCATATATTAAAATTATATAAAAAATATAATTTAATTTAATATATTGGAGAACATATTTCTAGGAAGATAAATGTAAGAATAACTAGAGGTATTTTTTATAAGATTGAAAATGAGATTCCATATTCATTCTAATTCTGATAAAAAAAATTTCTAATGCTTATGTTGTTCATTCATTTCACAAAAAATGCTGAATCTTATTGAATCCATGATCCCAACCTTGTATTATAGATGATATAATGAGGAATATATTAATGTGGATATCTACATTTTGATGGATGTTATTAAAGTAAATCTCAATGTTCATGAATAATATAAATGATGTAACATTGAATCGTGACCCATTCATTAGATCTCCAAGAAGAGTTCTGCTAAAAAGAAGAAGTAGTAGGTTATGTTATTTTGAGGGGGTACTAATTCAACGGGATTATGTTCAAATCTTCATTGATTCAATTAGAGTTTAAATAATATGAATTTATACCTACTATGATGTGGCTGCAATATTTCATAAAGCTTTGATAAATATTTAACAGTGAAAATATTTAGAGATGCGATTGAAAAATATGAAGTCGAGTCCTATTAAATAATAAATAATTATTTGATTTAGATAATTTTAAAAATATAATGAAGTGAGATAAATCATAATATTCCCATGTGAGTAGTTAAATTTTGTGATCATAAGGATATTTAATGATTTGGAAAGGGATTGTGGATGTGGTAGCTTTATTAGTGTTTCTTGTAATGTTCCAAATATATGAATTTAATAAATATTAAAAATACAATAATGAAAATTAAAATACACCTATTAAGAAATATATAATATATATAATTCATTTATATGAGAATTTAAAATAACAAAAATGATTTTTTATGTCATTGGAAGTTAACAGAGTTAGCAGAGAGAAGGAAGAAGAACTCATGAATAAATAACTGGAAGAAAAAGTGTTTAATATACAACCAGTTAAATATTGAAGAATGATGATGTTCTAAATGAGTGTTGAATATAATAAGTCCATTTGATAAAAAGGAGACGGAGGAGTAGGTGTTTACTTTTACAATTGATTATATATATATATATGAGGAAGTCGAAATAAGTATAATAAATTCCTTAAACTATGTGATGCATCCAGAATACATCATTATATTCTATGAGAAGGGTCATATTATAAATTTATTTGTTCATTAACCATACTTACTACGAAGGTATAGTATTGCTAACATGTGGGGTCGATCCCACAGAGAGCGGGGAATGTATTCTTAATGTAACTGTAATGTATAAATAAATAAATTTGATTATAAAAATAAAAGATAGGGGAACCATATCCTAGGGGTGATTTTTTCTAAATAAATCATTTCAACATCACTTGTAAAACAAATATATCAAATAGATGTACAATCAAATTATTTTATTAAAATAATAAATGGTATTTATAGATAATACTACCATAGAATATTGATTTTTCTTTTTAGATGATCCAAATTAGCTAAAGCTCATTTTATTCAGATTTATAAAATAAGTAGATTAATTCCCTTAAATGGAATGAATAAATCATCTCAATCTTGTTATTTTTCGTTAATTTTTTAAGGAATATGGTTAATTGATACAAGAAGAATAAAATATACATCTAGAAATAACATGATATTAATCAATAAAACCATCTTACGAGTGAAATTAAATCGAAAAATGATGGTTCACACCCCTTTAACTGCTTTCTTTATCCCCAGTGAGTTTGAGATATTGATATTTGGGTAATCAATAATGCTGATTAAACCCAAATCCAGGAGATAGATATTGAAAAGGAAAATTAATAAATAAATGACTGATAATATTATTAAAATAGAGAATAATATTTAATGTTACATAAAGGAATGTAAAGAAAAATAAAATCCTATCTACGAATAGAGGAGGTTTAAAACCCTAGTGTAGCAATCTGGTGGAGACACCTCATCATTGGAAAAGAATGAACATTCTTGTAATATCTCAAACAACTCTAGTGTATTCTTCTGCTATAATTCAGTGGATAAGGTGATTCAGGAGGTCGTGTTGACTTATCCCCAACACTTTACCAAATTTCGATTTCTTTGAACAGTCCCATCTGTGAACGGATCCAATGTTATATCATTGTGAACAGTTCATCGGTGACCTTCTATGAATAGTGGCATCAGTAACCTTATATGAATAGTTTCATCAGTGACCTTCTATGAACAGTTTCATCGGTAACCTTATGTGAACACCGAATCGGTAGCCCTAGGTGAATGGTGTAATCAGTAACTTTCCGTGAAGAGTGCAATGGTGAGGTTCCATTGGTGAGGTTCCAACAACGACCTCCATCCATTGCCAATTTTTTTTTATTAACAGTGTTTCTAGAATGGCGAGGTTCCAATTTTGACCTCGTTCCTTTTCTAAATTTTAAGTTCATGAATATTTTTTCCAGAAAGATGATGTTCCAGTGGAGACATCTTTCATTAGCCAAATTTTGTGTTTATGAATAGTGTTTCTAGAATAGTGAGGTTCCAATGGTGACCTCTTTCCTTTTCCATGTATTGAGTTATTGAACAGTGTTTCTTGATTGGTGAGGTTATAATGGTTACACCTTTCATTTTGCAAAATTTTGTGTTCATGAATAGTGTTTCATGAATGGTGAGGTTCCAGTAGTGACCTCTTTATTTTGAAAAATTTTGAGATCAAGAATAATGTTCCTAGAACGGTGAGGTTCGATTGGTGATATCTTTGCCAAATTTTGGGTTCATGAACAATGTTTCCAGAATGGTGAGGTTCCAACAGTGTCATATTTCCATTACCATATTTTGAGTTCATGAAAATTGTTTCTAGAATGGCGAGGTTCCAACGGTGAGGTTCATGAATAGTGTTTTTTGTTTTCCAAATTTTGAGTTCCTAAACAGTGTTTACAGCTTCCTACAGTACGCCACATTAATATTTAATTTGAAGTATAATTCATTTAAATCCTTTTTAATGACTCTATGGATATTTAAAAGTGGTATAACTCCTATATTAATTTCTCCAAAGGCTCAGGATGTTAATACTTGGTCAAACCGCACGGTTTAATCGATATACTTTTAATGGAAAACCAGGTGTATCGTAAATCACTACTCTATTAAATCATCAAAAGGGACGAGTTATGGTCCTACCTAGTTTGTCCCCCATGTGATCAGGTGTGAGAGGATCGAACATCCAATTCTTTCCTATAGGAGTTGTGTAATCAATCTTTTCTCCAAGGATTTCTTCCTATCTATTTTCGTGCAACTTAGAAATATTGATTATACGTAAATATAAGGTATGATCTATGTTCATTATTTTTGGTTTATCTCCTTATTTCTATATTCATTTTTTATTGAATTTTATCCCATGCTCCTAATGGGATTTTCAAGGATTTTGGCTGATGTGGTGGTGTCTCTGCATCCTCGGGTTGATATAGTTGTTAGTGGGATGAAGATCGTAACCCGTCGTGTGGCTCATTCTAGTATAAAGAACAACAAGAAATGTTTGAGGTAGGGGATTCATTGCTTCTATTTTCTGTTACGTGCAACTGTAGAGGTAGCATGTTTTGTCCAAAGGGTTCATAATGAAGTTGGAATAATGATTATTGAAATCGGATAAATAAATTGAGAACCATCGTATGTTATTACCTCTTGTTTCCCTAGATAGTGTGATATCTATGCTTGATTTCTTATTTTAATCATTTTAAATGGAAATTGGTAAATAATGTAATGATATAATTAAATGATAATGGTTTGCCTTAAAAAAGGAGGCATGTAAATTAATCGGGTCCCTCTTTTTGTAATTTGATGTTAATCAAATTAGTGAATTCATCATGTTTAATTATTTTTGATAGATAACTTATTAGGTTTCCCAAATTTGGAACCAATGAACAATAAATTGTTTTATCTAAGATGGATTAAATAACTGGTTTTTTGATCAATGATAATTCATTGTAGGGTTTTGATTTAACCACATGCAGGTTTAAGGACCAAGAACCCAATTGATACGATGTTTGCTTTTCCTGCTACTTGTGTGGTGATGTGAGCCTGGATAGATGTTGTGATATGTGGGGGTAGGGAGACCTATTGTTTGTGGCAACAGATGAAATCTATAGTCGCGAGATGCATCAATTAATTCATATGGTTGTTGGAGAGGACACTAGGGATGATGGAACAGGTCGGATGTGTATGTTTGGATGCTTGTTGTTTCATCGATTGGTTGTTTGATTTACCTTCCCCAGTACTCAAGGAAGCTGGTCTTGCATACCCTTATTCCGAAAGGGGTGAAGATGTGTAGGGTATGTCATGTGCTTTTCATTCCAAGCTTCCCAATGGAGAATGGGTCGATTCACTTTCTATAGGTAGTGAAGACTCTACGGTTAGTTATCTACTCACTATATTGAGACCACTTGTGTTTAGTAAAATATAATGTTTCTCAAGAATTCCTTCAAATATGGGAAATTAATGTTTTAAATAAATAATTGATTAAATGATGTTAACCCAAGGGGTTGGATCTAGCTAGAATGAAATGTTGAGGTTACAATTTTAAAGGGATTGTGGAATTTGGGAGTGATGCTAATAAAATATAATGTGGAAATTGATAATGGATAATTAATGATTAGATATTTAATTAACGAAAATTGGAACTGAAAAAAAGGGAATTTAGTAATACAATAAGGCTCTTTATATGTTTATGTGCTTATAGGATACCTAGTCTTAGAAGTGGTAGGTGAGAGTTTGAGAGACCTTGGCTGTAGTTGAGTCTAAGACGAGGGTATGCCCATAGTTTTTTTGTGAGATATAGTATATTATTTACATTTTTGTTTCTATATGATACTCCACCCCATCAGATAAGGTAACTAACACCCCGGGGATTCTGAGCCCTGGGGGTGTTTTCCCCAACATTCTAGCGGGAGGATGGATAGTTGACCACACCCTTTCTCCCACTCTCTTCTCTTGGTAGTTACATATTCTGGTTGCCACATTGGTTCTCTTTCCCTATATATGTGTTTAGATGGATGCAATGGCTTATGATTAATCACACACATATATTCAGGATATAGTATCCTATGCACTCATATTGGTGTAATGTGTATAGGCAATGATGGAATGAGTATCCTTACTCGGTGTATGGGCTATAATGTCTTCATCTATAATACCCGACGTATGATACATGTTATACGAGCTATGGTGGCTCACGGAAAAAACCTCATTATGTAATTATGAGGACGTGGAGGTATTGTTTCACAAGGTGCATGTTATGGTGTGTCGTCCAGGTGTCTACGGGCTAGAATTTTTTGATAGAGATTCTTAGGATGTGTGATGTTGGGGAAAAGTAGCTATCCAGTGGGGAAGTAGAAGTAGGGTACCATTGATATTATTTTTTATATTATATACTATTATGTGAATTACATTGTGAGAGTGGCCTTGGTGAGGCTAGTAACTTATTATACCTGTTTAGGTGACAAGTTATTTTCACTTTTGGTTCATTGTGATTTAGCATGATTTCTTTACTTTTGGATTAGATGCATTAGGGAGGATCCTACTGAGTATACTATTTACTCACCCTATGTTTGTACAAACTGATTTTTAGGTCACATAGAGAAGGATGGAGATCAGGATAGTTTCTACTAGATTGGGGTTGCAGGAGCAGTTTAGGCTTGAGGTTTCTGTTGTTTTTTATATTCTTTGGGTAAATTGTAGTTTTCCCCTTTCAATTGTAGTATCATTTCATTACATTTCATATGTGAACTTTGTTTTTCTTTTATATTTCAATCTATGATGGAATTGGTTGGTGACTATCTTATCTCCCTCTTTTTCATGTGTTCTCTTGGAGTGAAATGCCTCCAATCTGTGTGTTTACTATACCCTCGATGTTGGTCGCCAACCTAGGGCTAGCTGTAGGCGGGACTCAGGGGGTCATTATCTCCCCTCACATTGCCGGACCAGGAGGGGTACACTTTGTGGGATTGGGGTCATGACAGAGTGGTATTAGAGGTCTGTTTAAGATATAGTATATAGTATGGTGTTAAGAACAATTAATGTTTCATGGGTTGGTCGGGAAAATGTTTCAGCCATGTTTAAAAAGTGATGTAAAAATGGGTGACTGACTAAGAAATGGTCATTTATGGACACTTATGATCTGATGTACATATCATTACGTTGACATGGGAGACTAAACAAGATGAAACTAGATGTAGGGTAGGGAATTTGGAAATAATCATGAATCATTCTTATTTGTACATATGTATTAATTTGTAGACCATGGGATAAGTTAAGGTAAAATGAATAAAATAAAAAAACTAATTAATTAATTCCTAGTCTTCCACACTACAGGTTTAGGAGCTCTAACTATTTTTTATTTTAAAGGTATGGATCCAGGTCTACGTCCTCATGGGGATCACATAGAAGATGCCTAGCAGGCTGTGCTGGCAGATCGCTTTATAGTAGAGGATGACAATGATGACACATAGAGGAAGAAATTCCAATAGTTTCAACACCAGAGTCTACAGAAGTAGGGCAGATCCTATTCAGATGTAGTCATTGAAGACTTGTTAGGGGAGGCCGAGATAGGCTTCAGTTCGATCCATGGTTAGAAGGTTAATTGGGTGTCTATGGATGTGATGAAACTACATGGATCAATGAGGCCACGGTGGTTATTATTCCTCGGGGATCATGAGAAGTCAAGAATTTCATGGGAGGTGTTCTGAGACAAATTTAGAGTCAAGTTTCTTTCTTCGACCTTAAATTATTCCAGGCGTAAAGAGCTTCATACCCTTCGATAGGGGAGGTCCAGAGTGCGAGATTTTTGAATCTGTTTTGTGAACCGTTTATGATATTCTTTAGACATATTTCTAGATGAGGAGGATAGGCTGAGGCATTTCTAGTAGGATTTTCATCCAGAGATCCAATGCCTAGTCACCCTATTTATGCTGAAGACCTTTCTGGAGGTTTTGTCAAGGGCAGAGGTCAGCAAGAGGAATTTGGAAAGAACTAGATCCTCATGATAGGGGAGTCATCATGGTTCCTCATAAAGACGAGATGTGGTATGGGGTTCTTGGTTTTTAGGGAAGAAGAGTTTTCGTTTGGCGAGGGTAGGAGCTATCCCTCAACATCTCGTTTCTTTGGGGGAGAAACTCTCAGGACAATTCCAAGGGATCATTAACTTTTTTTCTTATGGTGTTCGAGGTCATCAGCAGTGAGAGTGTCTGAACGTTCAGAGTGTTAATCAAGCACAAGGTGTAAAACTCCAGGTTCCTCTTTTGAGGAAGTTCCAGTAGAGGTTGCAGCAGTCGTTTGCACTGGATTCAGATCTTCTGGGGGTAGATGATGCTAGAAGAGGACATCCCATATATTCTCCCTATCCTCAGATAGGAGAGAGTGACTGAGGTTTTCACCTTCATCATGGTTAGATAGGTCATGGAGGAGGTTGTGGTCACCTTCATGCCTTATCATTACTTGCGCTTGGTGAGACAGATGTCGTTCGAGGTACCCTTTTCATATTTTCTACCATGCTGTATGCCTAGTTGGATTAAAGGGAAACACTCTCCTTCTTATCACCTACCCTTTACCATGCATTTCCACTTGAGGTGGAGAGGCTACTAGTTCCCTTGGTGTTGACTACGCCAGTTAGAGGTCAAGCAGACTTGTTTGATGTATGTAGAGACTGTGAGCTAGTGTTGTGGAAACATCTCTCTTGTAGGTGATTTACTATGTTTACGAGTACAACCATATGATTTCATCCTCGACATGGATTAGTTGTATTTATTCTAGGCTATCGTGGATTACTTCAAGAAGAATGTCGTTTTCATTGATGCGGATGGAGTGCATGTTTTTTTGTTAGAACGTGACATCCTTGTATGGGTCAGAGGTGCATTCCGTCTTTATCATAAATGATTGCTGAGATAATTTATAGTTCTTCAGAGGTTCAGCTTCGGGCGTTTCCTAGGGTCATAGAATAGTACCATGATGTCTTTCCAGATGATTTTGTAGCATTACCCCCTCAATGAGAGACTGAGATTGGGATCGGGCTATAACCAGAAGCATCTCCTATATCTATGTCTCTAAATTGGATGTACTATTATGAGTTAATAGAGCAACATATACAACTTTATTGTCTATTATAGTGCAATTTTCATCGGTCGAGTCATTCACCATTGCATGCACCTGTTTTGTTCGTCCGGAAGGCTTAGTGCAGTTTGTAGTTTTGTGTCGATTATCATCACTTGAAAAAAGTGAAAATAATGAATCGATATCCTCGTCCACGTATTGATGATATATTTGATCAAATTAAGGGTTAATTTTGGTTCTCATTGATCAAATTTCAGACATGATATCATCAGATGCCTGTGAAGGATGAGGATATCGAGAAGACTCCTTTCCCTTGTCACCATGGGAAATATGAGTTCATTATAATGTAATTAGGCAGGAAAATTTATCTAGTTGTGCTTATTGGATTAAAGAATGTTGTGTTCCATGAATTCCTAGAAACGTTCATTTTAGTTTTCATCGATGTAATCCTTGTGTGCTCCGTGTCCAATGAAGAGTATGCAGAGCATCTATACACCATTTTGGTAGTTCATCATCATCATAAGCTTTTTGGGATGTTGACAAAGTGTGAATTATGAGCTAGAGAAGCCCTTTTTTGGGGAATATAGTGTCCAAGGAGGGAGTTTCTATGGATCCTTAAAAGATAGAAGCATTTGTTTCATGGGAGTACCCCAATATAGTGTTAGAGGTGCGAAGTTTCCTTAGTCTCACAGGCTACTACGAGAGGTTCATAGATGATTTCTCACGAGTTTCAACTCCTCTAAGAACCCTAAATAGGAAGGATTTGTCATTCATATAGACTGATAATTGTTAGTAATCTTTCATGTATCTAAAGGAGACATTAGTAAGTTCTCCAGTTCATTGTCTTCTAGCTGAGAGAGTTCAGTTTGATGTTTTATGTGACACTTTGCATCTGGTATTGGGATGTATTCTGATGTAACAAATAAGAGATAATTCATATGGCTATCTGTAGTTGCATCCTCATGAACATAACAATACCACCCATGATCATGAGTAGTAAGTAGTGGTGTTTTCTCATAATTTGTGGAGACATTACCATATTTTTGAGCCATTTGTGGTTTTCAATGATCATAAAAGCCTGAGGTGTGTTTTCTTCTAGCATGACTAGAACTTATGACATTGTTGGTGGATCGATTTCATTCATGAATATAACATAAAAATAATGAGTACACCAGGTAAGGGGAATGATGTAGGTGATTCACTATGTTGGAAGTCATCTAGTGATGTAGTGCATGAATTTGGTGACTCTTGGAGAGTTTTGGATGAACTGTCAGCATTACATCTTTAGTTGGGGGATGTTGGGGGGAAAAGTTTTTTTTAGAAGACGGTGCAATCATCCCTAGTGTAGATGGTTGAAGAGTCCCAATTTGGGGATCTAGATGTGGAGGTATGGAGACCCCGAGTTGTTTGTGGGGATTCCCCTGATTGTCAGTCTGAGGATGAACAACAACGAGTTTATATCATTTAAGGATTTTTGTTCCATTGAATATGTATGAGATGGTTATCAGAGAGTTCCGTAGATCTCATTTAGTGGTGCATCCTAGCCTAAAAATGATGTATTGTTCCTTGAGGAGCATGATCTGGTGGCCTGGGCTTATGTGTGTGGTTGCCGAGTTTTTGCCTCGATGTTTTGGTCTACTAGAAGGTGAAGGCTGAACTGCATGTTCCTGGAGCTCTACTCTAGCTGTTAGATGTTCCTCAATAGAATTTTGAGGTCATCTCAATATACTTTTTAACTGGTGTAACTTGAGCCCAGGGAGTACATGATGTTATTTTGGTGGTAGTGGATATTTTAAAAAAATCAACTCAATTCATTGAAATCAAGGAGTTAGGCATAGTGGATGTTTTGTCGAGGCGATATCTGGAGGAGGTAGTGATACTTCATGGGGTCCAAAGGACGATCATTTCTAAACAAGATCATTGTTCTACCTCTATGGTGTGGAGAGGTCTCCATCAATATTTTGGTTCGCATTTATGCCTTAGCACTACTTTTCATCCACAAACAGACGATTAGACAGAGCGAACCATCCAGAAACTTGAAGGCATTTTATTATCTTTTGTCCTAGATTTTTTAGGTTCATGGATGAGGCACATACCAGTGGTGGAGATTGTTTAAAATAATAATTTTCACTCCACTATCGGTATGGTGACATTGAAAGACTTTTATGGAACAATTTTCTATTCTATGTTCTGCTGGAAGAGGGTCTGAGAGTCCGCAATTCTGGGACCGGTACTAGTGCACAATACAATAGAGAAGGTTCAGGTGATTCGTGAGAGGATGATGACATCACAAGATCATCAGAAATCATATGATGATAAAAGGAGTAAACCCTTAGTGTTTGATGTAGGGGATCACATGTTTCTGAAGGGGTCTCTATGTCATTGGCATCGATGGTTTGGTCATGGGAGTTAGCTTTATCCCATGTTTATTGGGTCTTTCAAGGTTTTTACTCATGTTGGATTAGTGGAATATCGAGTTGCACTCCCCCAGGTAATGAGTCAGATACATGATGTTTTCCATGTGTCATTGCTCCATCGTTATCTTCTTGATGAAAATAACTTCATCGATTGTGGATTGATCGATGTTGATGGTGATGTGACTTTTGAGGTGTGACCGGTGGTGGTCTAAGACCATATATAGAAGGTTTTTCATGAGAATTCTAGCCCCTTGATTCGTGTCTCATGGTGACACAGTGGCATGGAAGTGAGTACCATGGAACGTGAGTCACAAATCTGTGCTGAGTACCTATAGTAGTTTTATTTTTAACTCCGTTCATGTATAGAATTAGATTTCTGTATATAGACAATTCTTGTTTATAATATGGATTTATTTTGTTTCTTCTTGAGGCTTGATCTCTTTTTAGTGTTATCTGGATGGGCGGTTGTTCAGACCCCATTTTGTTTTCATGTTAGGTGGGTTTTGAATTCCCATGGACGAGAATGTTTTGAGAGGTATCTGATCTAATGGCCAGGAGCACTCTGGTCCATTTCTTTTCAAAAATTAGATGTATGAGGTGTTTCGGGAGGTTAAGGTTACTTATCCCTAACAAAATTTGAAATTTCCATTTCATTGAACAGTTCCAATGGTATACCATGATTAATAGATCATCGGTCACCTTCTATGAATAGTGACATTGGTGACCTTATGTAAACAGTGTCATCAGTGACCATCTATGAATAGTGTCCGCAGTAACCTTATGTGAACAGTGCAACGGTGCCCTTATGTGAACAGTGACATCGGTGACCTTATGTGAACAGTTTCAATAGTGACCTTTTTTGAACAGTGTCATTAGTAACATTATGCGAACAGTGCAACAGTAACCTTATGTGAAAAGTGCAATGGTTACCATATATGAACAGTGAATCAGTAGCCCTATGTGAACAGTGTTATCATTAAATTTCTATGAACAATGCAACATTGACGTTCCAACCATGAATTTATTCCTTTTCCAAATTTTCAGTTCATGAATAGTGTTTCTAGAATGGTGTGGTTCCTATGATGACCTCTTTGCCAAATATTGATTTCATGAATAGATATCCAGAATGGTGAGGTTCCAACGGTGACTTCTTTCTTTTTCCAAATTTTGAGTTCATGAGTAGTGCTTCTAGAACAGTGATGTTCCAACGATAGCCTCATTATTTTCCAAATTATGAGTTCAGGAATAGTGTTTACAAAATAGTGAGGATACAATGGTGTGGTTCGTGAACTTTGTTTCTATAATGGTGAGGTTTTATTGGTTAGGATCATGAACAGTGTTTTCCTCTTCCATGTTTTGAGTTCCTGAACAATGTTTCTAGCTTCCTACAGTTTCTCCACTTTAACATTTTCCTGGAATTAAAATGCATTTGATGCCACATTTTAATGACTCTATGGATGATTCAAAGTGTCTTAACTCTAATATTAATTTCTTCTAAGGCTCGAGTTTTTTTTCATGGTCATGCCACATGATTTAATGAAATCCACTAAAAATGGAAAACCCAGTTTATCTTGAACCACTGCTCTTTTAAATATTCTAAAGGGATGAGATATATTCCTCCCTAGTTCTTCCTCCTTATTCTCTGGTGTGAGATTCTCAACCTTCCCATTCCTTCCCATAGGTGTTGTGCAATAAAACTATCCTCCTATGATTTCTTCCGCACTATTTTGATGCCACAAAGCAATATCGATAAGTCTTTGATATAAGGTATTATCTTACTTCATTATTTGGTGTTTATCTCCTTCTTTCGCCTTTCCTTTTTATGGAATTTTACTCCCATGATTTTGATGAGATTTTCTTGGGTGTTTGCCGATGTTGCAGGGTCCCTATATCCTCAGGTGGATACATTTGACACAGGGGGGAGATCATAACCCATTTTGTGGCTCGTTCTCATATATAGAATGTCAAGAAGTGTTTGAGGTGGGGTATTCATTGCTTCCCTTTTCTGTTACGTGCAACTATAGAGTTAGCATGTTTTATTCCACTAGATCATAATTAAAATGGAATAATAATTTTTTGAACTAGATAAATACATTGATATTGATCATAACTTATTTCCTCTTATTTCATGAAATTTTGATATTTATGCTTTCTTGATTAGATTATTTTTCTTAATTGAAATTGGTAAAGAAGGTAAACCAGAATTAATAGATAATTCTTTGGCTAAATAAAAAGAGGAATGTAAATGAATACGGTTCTAATTATTGTAATTTAATGTTAATAAAATTAGTGTAGTCAACTTTTTTAATTATTTGTGATATTTTACTGATTAGGTTTCCTGAATTTGGAACCTATGAATAATAAATCGTTTAATCAAAGATGGATAAAAGAACTAGTTGTATGATAAAAGAGAATTCATTTTAGGGTTCAGAGTTACCCTTTTTCTTGTTTAAGGTCCAAGAGACAAACTGATAAGATGTCTATTTTTCATGTTTCATGTCTTGTGATGTGATATTGGATGGATGTTGTGATATGTGGGTTATGGATGACTATTTTTTGGGGTAGTAGATGATGCCTAGAGTGGTGAGATGAATCGATTTATGTAATTATGTGTCAGATAGGACACCATGGATGATAGAATGGGTTGGATTTGAATGTTTTGATGCTTGTTGTTTCATTGACTATTAGTTTTCATTACATTCCAAACTCCTCGAGGAAGATGGTCTTTGTTACCCTTCTTCTGAAAGCGGCGATGATGCGCAGGGTATGCCAAATGATTTCGATGTATATCTTATTAAGTGAGGATGGCTCTATTCTATTTCTATAGGTGGAAAAGACTCTACGGGTACTTATCTACTAACCGTGTGAGCCCCCTTGTGTTTAGTAGCCAAGAATTGTTTTTATATAATGCCTTAGAATATGGTAAAGGAATTATATAAATATATAATTGAATAAATTATGTTAACCCATGGGGTTGGATATCGCTGGAACAAAATAATAAGGCTACTATTTTGAAGGGATAGTGGACTTTGCGTGTGATTCTAATGAAATATTATGTTGAAATTGTTAAAGGTTAACTATTGTTTAAATAATTAATTAACGTAAAGTGGTGAAGAGAAAAATGGAATGAACTAATGTAATAAAGCTCTTTAAATGGTTGTGTGCTCATAGGATACCCCATCATAGAAGTGGAAGCAGGGATATCGATAGATTTTAGCTGCAATTGAGTATAAGACATTGTTATGCCCATAGTGTGGTTGTGAGATATAGAATATTCTATACTATTTGTGTTTCTATATGCTAATCCACCCCATCAGTATGGGAAACTGACACCCCAGGGATTTTGTTCCCTAGGGGGATGGTGTTTTCCCCATGAATCCGGTGGGAGGATGGATGGATGACTACCCCCTTTGGCCCCCTCTCTTCTCTTGATAGTTACTTGTTTAGTAGGAACAATGGTTAGTTTTCATCATATATGTGTGTAGAGGGGTATAATTGCTAGTGTTTATTCACACACATATATTCATGATATAGAATCCTATGGACTATTATAGGTGTAACGGGTATAGGCTATGATGTCTTGAGGATCATTACTCGGTGTATGGGCTGTAATGGCCTGAGGGATAATAATTGATTTATGATAAATGATATACGAGCTGTGGTGGCATCCCGAGAACTACCTGGTAACTTTATTTTGTGGATGTTGTGGTTTTGTTGAATGAGGTGCATGTTGTGGTGCTTCTCCTATGTGTCTATAGGAAAGAATTTTTTGAGAGTGATGATTCAGACGAGCGATGTTGGGGAAAAGCGGCAAACCAATGTGGAAGTAGAAGAGGGGTACCCCTGATATTCCTTATTACATTATATAATATTGTAAGCATTACATTGTGAGAGTTTCCATGGTGAGGATGGGAACATGGTATACCTTTTTAGGCGATGAGTTAGTTTCATTTTTTGTTAACTATTCTTTATAATTCTTTCTTTACTGTTGCATGAGAGGCTTGGGGGAGGATCCTAAAGAGTATACTGTTAAACTCACCCTATGTTTATATAAAATTATTTTAGGTCACTTGGATTAGTTTTTAGATCAAGATGGTTTCTACATGTTTTGGGTTGTAGGAGTTGTTCGGGCTTGTGGTTTCTTCTGTTTTTACTTTATTTGGGTTACTTTCAGTTTTCCCCTTTCAGTTGTAGTAGGAGTGCATGACATTGAATATATGCAGATCGGTTTTCTTTTATATTTCAGTATGATATGGAAGTTTTTTGTTTCTATCCTATCACTCTATTTCACGTGTGTTCTCTTAGATGGTAATGCCTCTCATTTGTGTGATTACTATACCCTTGGAGTTAGTCCATAAACTGGGGCCTACTTGAGGCATGACTCATGGGTCATTATCTCCCTTCTTACATTGCCTTCCCTAGTGGGGTGCACTTTGTTGGTCGGGGGTCATGACATATCTCCAATTTTTTTCCCATATTTATACGTTTTAATGTAATTAATGGTCTTTTATTGGTAAAATATTTTATTTTAAAAAAAAATATGGGTCAAAAGATATTATTTTGTTGGAAGATATGTATAAATCCAGATTTTTCAATTGTGTTAGACATTTAATTTTTTTAAAGATTTCAATATGTATAAATCTTAACCACTTGTGTAAAATTCATAAAATGTGGATTTATGGATCATCTTCACATGTGTCACTATGTTACACATATGTGTCACACCCTAACACATGCCATCTTCACTTCAAAATGATTTCCTCCACGTCAAAACCAATAGTTCTTCCAAGACATGCATAAATTCATGACGTTTAATGATTACCCCACATGGAAAGCCATATTTGAGCACTTGGAGATTCTTTTTTCCATGGTTCTTATGTTTTGTGACATTGTAACCTCACTTCTACTCATTGGATTCATCCATCGTCCGTGGATGATTGATCATTTTCTATCACCTTGGTTCGATGTGCCTTTTTGTTCCATAATTTCATCATTTTCCATTATATAATAAGAATTACTATCATGTATAACAATTCATAAAACATAATAATTTTGGAGGTATATCATATTAAATCAATTAATATCCTATATAAACACATATATAAACACATAATATATATATATATAAGATATATCAAATTCCTCGACACTCAAATCATTTCTCATACAAGTGAAAAACATCAACATCAAAACACCAGGGATCTATACATAAACAGTTTAATTTTCAAATTATTATGCCCATACAAAGAATACATAATATAATATCTTGAAAACACCATGAATACCCCACAATGAATCCAAAAATCATGCCTTTTCAATAATTTTAATTTCATGCCATTCAACCCATTTCATAAATAGTTTTAAAGAATTCATCAATACCCATTAAATTTATGATTTACAACACCATTTATTTTTCCTCTCATCAATAAAGGTGAAAATTTAATTATATTTATGCATGTCCCTCTAGTACATGATTCTAATAATAGGCATTAATTGAATCTAATTTCACCAACCTGTATAGAAAAATATTATAATTAATTACGAGGCATTTACAATCATGATCAAATGACTATGTGGATATGATTAGTTAGTAACTGATGTTTGAAAATAATTGAGGATAAAAAATGAGGCTAAATTTAATGTATAATACATGATATTCATAAGACAAGACCAATGAAATTATCGTAAAAAATTGTTATTTCATCTCAACACCACCTAGAAAACAGACTATTGGCTAACATTTGATGTAATGAAAATGAAATTTTCCCATAACAATTTTTATTCTTCTTGTCTTTTATTCCATTTTTTAATGTTATACCTAGTAAAAGTCTCAATTCCACTAACTAACCAAATAAAATTATTAGACCGTAGGTTTGGAAGTGGTGATTTTTGACCTAACAGAGAAGAATACCAATGTTTTTGTTTTTATTTTGATGTTAATTATTGGAATGACCCTAAAATCCACCACCTAACCACATATGATAAAAAATAATTTTTCTATTAATTATGATTTTTGATTTTCCCAAGTCACAACACATATTTTTTTTAAAAAAATCCATAAGAAGGGAAAATAAATAATTACAACTAATATAAATATAAAACTTCCAAAAAACCAATGGATACACCATGGAGTATCCTCTCAAGAATAGTATCACATATCTACCATTATAATATCTCCCCCAAACTAATTCAATTGAATATAATGAATTGTAGAAATGGATACACCTTGGAGTCTCTTTTCACCTCCACTACCGAACAAAAAATATGTAGTGATCCTCTTACAATGACACTATTGAAATAGTTCTCTAGTTCTCGTGTGATTTTCTTTAATGATTCCTTTTTTCATGACAACAAAAAATGAGAGAGGTTCAATATGTGAATTGGTCATGTATTCAACACATTATTTTATTCATAATTCTTGATTTTAATGAATCAAAATTAGAATACATTGTGAATGCATATTCCATTTTTAGAATTAATAAAATTCAGATCAGTTAAATAATGTGTGAAACCACAAAAAGAGTTATTAAAATAAAAATATAAAATAATTCTAAGTCCTTGAAATAAATTTTAAATTTTGTGTTTCCTACCATTATCTCCACTTTATGGTATGTATGTAGGATTTGTTTCATTTTTAGCTAATTTGATCATGAGATTGAGATAACCATATTATATTTGACCACTTATGTCTTAGGTGGGATTCATGTTTAATATTTATCTTCGTTATCTATTCATTCATCTTGACTATTAATGGGTCGTAGTTTGACGATATTTATAAAGAAAATTATAGTAAATCCAAATCTAACTAGACTTTTGAGTTAATCTACTCCACAACATCATCTACATTATTTTAATTAGACTAAGATTATAGAATGAAATACTAAATTTTAGCCTATGTTATCCGAACATATTATTGAAATTTAAATTGAGAGTCTCATTAATCATTAGTATCATTAATACTAGTGAGATTGATATTTTTTATGTTATTATCATTTTCCTTAGGTTTTTATTGTTCATTCTTATATTTACTGGATCGTACCTCTTCAACCTTCTAATAATCATCATTTCCTTGTATTTATTCATTGATTCTATGTATTATACTGATTCAATGTCCTTCTCTTCTTCCTCTTCAACCAACCTATCAAAACCGTCAATCAGAATTCATTCTTCTTCTTCTCATTGGAAGAAATTGTATTCTATTTGTTCTTCATTGTCTTCTTGTATTCTTATAAAGGATGCATCATTTTATGATTCTTCTACTAAATATTGATGATCATAATTTTTATCATCATCATAATTAACTATGTATTTTCCTATGTTTTCCACCTCTAATTTTTTTTCATTTTCTCTATCCACAGTATTGACATCCTTTACCTCTAGTCTTCTTCATATTTAAACCAACCTATACATGTAGTATATTTTAATGATATGTTTCATAATAGGGAATTTCAATTTCAAATAACCTAGATAATGTGAGTCTAAAATTCCCCCTCTCACTATGTTGGGAATCATGATCATCAATCTAATTATACAACATTGGGATATACATTGTGAGAAATGTGTCTAGTCTTTCATCTGAAATATTCTCCTAGGGATTTTGGAAGGAATAGTGTTCTTGAAAATTTTAGTCCTGATGTTCCTTTACATCAACATATAATACCTCCCCTACATTATTACATTCTGTTGAGCAATGTATTGTTTTCAAACAATTCAAAATAATGTTTTTTAAAGGGGGAGATTATTTCAAATAATACTCTGTCTCTTTATGATGATTTTGATGCTCACAAATACCCTTAATTATTTACTAATTATTTCGTTGAGTATTTTTCAGGAATTTATTTTATTTATTTATTTCATACAACGAGATTTCATACTTCATTTATTCCAAGATCAATTTTAGCGTGTTCTGGAATCACTGTAGCGCAAGATCAATTTTAGCGTGTTCTGGAATCACTGTAGCGCGAGATCAATTTTAGCGCGTACTGGAATCACTGTTCATACCCTACGTTGATGAACGTAACGTATGGATGAAAAGTTTACTTTTTATGTTAAAAGAAACGTATGGTTAAGGAACCTTACGTTATTTTGAAACGTATGGTTAATGAATCTTACGTTGTTGAAAAGTATGGAAGAAGAACATTACGTTTGGAAGGAACCTTACGTTTTCGTTGTTGGACAAGTATGGAAGAGAAACCGTACGTTAGTTTTCAGTGTTGAGTTTGTTTCTCAAAAGTATGGATCATCAACCTTACTTTTATAATCAACCGTACGTTCTTTGGAGAGTTGAAGCGAGACAAAGTATGGATGATCAACCCTATGTTTGAATGCTGAAGAGAAAGTATGTACGTTCTGAACCTTACGTTTGTGAACCTTACGTTTGTGAACCCTACGTTTGGAGCCACGTCATCAACCCTACGTTTGGCGTGGGGATATTTTTGACAGACGATATTTCCTTTTGCATTGGTCAAACAAGCAGATTATTAGGCGGATTTCGAGCCGATTCTTACGTATGACTTTGACTGAATCAAAGACGATTTTCAACGGATTACTGATTGATTTAAACGGAGCTTTTTATGCCGATTCTTCAGGGGAGTTACAACGGCTCTGTTATTTCATTTAATATCGCGAATCTAAAGGATATTTTCATGGATCTATTTATGGGAAGATTTTCTCAGATTTGAACATATATGTTCTATCTTGGAAACTTCGGATATATATATATACACAGGAAAGTGTGTGAAATATATAGATTGATCTTTTAACGAGCAAGAAACAGAGACTGAGAAAAGGCGTTCTTTTCTGGTGATCGAGAAGAAGTGTAAAACCATTATTGCCGAAGGAAGATCTTGACAACAGATTCACGTGTTCTACATCGACTATCTGTTGTGAATCTATTGCTGCTGAAGTTGTGAAGTTTCTGGTAATATCTATTGCAACTGGATCGACTCAGAACTGTTTTGATTACAAATCTTTATTTTCTGAAGACAACGATCTATCTACTGTCAATTGCATTCTGTTGCAATTGTGAAGAACAACTGGAGAAGTGTTTTCTTTATCGAAACCCTTTTTTATTTTTGAGTGATCAGCTTCTCGTTATAAGATGTTTGGGTTCGTGTTTGAACCAGGAAGGCTGTGTTTGCCTGAATCTTGTAAAAGTGTCAACTGCCTGTACTCAGTTGTGAACGGGTCTGTGGAAACGAGGACCAGATAGTGAAAATCGCCAAGCTCGTGGATTTGAGTGTTGGTGGAGTGGACTAGGGGCCTTCTGTTCCCCGAACCACTATACATCCGTGTGTTCATGCTTTTACTTTTTCCGCTGCATATTTAATCGTGCAAAAGCATAGTGGGCAGAATTTGTCTAAATTGAGGAGATTGTAATAATTTTGAAAAGACACAATTCACCCCCCTCTTGTGTGTAATCCGTAGATTCAGATCCAACAATTGGTATCAAAGGAGGAGCTTCTTATTTTTAAAAGTCTTATCAAGCTAGAAGTATTTAAAGATTATACATAGTGTATCATGGCTGATATTAGAGAGGGAATGTCAATGGTCAGAGCACCCTACTTTAATGGAGATAATTATGGCTGCTGGAAATCACGTATGATTATTTATCTGAAAAATCTTGGTTACAAAGTCTATTCAAAGATTCTGACTCCCTATGAAATTCCTGAAAATCCCGATACATGGAGTGCTGCTACAGAGGCTGAGTATGACATAAATTCAAAAGCTATGAATGCAATCATCTGTGGTCTAGGACCAGATGAATTTAACAGAGTATCCCAATGCCCGACTGCATATGAAATGTGGCAAACAATAGCTGTTGCTTATGAAGGAACAGATAATGTAAGACAGATGAGATATGCAACTGCTAAGTTAAAATTCGATACTTTCAGAATGATTGAAGGAGAGAGCATCACTCAGATGAATGGAAGATTGACAGAAATTTTCAATAATATAACAGCTCTAGGAGAACCAATGAAGCAGGCTGATCAAGCGTTGAAGGTACTGAGAGTACTTCCTACTCGATGGAATGGAATCTCTGCAGCAATCAGACAATCAACTTTTGTTAAAGATCTAACTATGAGAGAACTGATTGGTACATTGATGATGTACGAAGCTGAAATTCAAGATGAGGTAAATGAGCATAAAGTCTACATAAAAAGGGAAAATACTGATTTGAAAGTGACTTCTCAACAAAAGGATAGAAAGATGAAGAACAGAGAAGTAAGTGCTAAATCAGAAAGCTCTGATTCTTCAAATTCGGATGAAGAACTGGCTCAGCTAGCCAGAAAATTCAGAAAGTTCTACAGTAAGAAGAAAGACTTCAAGAAATCCTTCAAAAAGGATAGCACGGAAGTGAGATGTTATGAATGCAAAAATATGGGACATATCAGACCGGATTGCCCAAAATTGAAAGATGCAAAGAAGAAGAAATTCTTCAAAAGAGATGATTATGAACAGAAAGACAAGAAAGCTATGAAAGCTACTTGGAATGTTTCTGAAGACTCAAGTAATTCTTCTGAATCAAGCTCAGAGAAGGAAGAAGCCAATTTAAAAGCAAATATGTGTTTCATGGCTGAAACTGATGAGGTACACTCATATTACTCCTCTGACTCAAATAATGAATCAAACTCTGAAACAAGCTTCTCAAATAAAAAACTTGCAGCTTACTGCAATATGCTTGAAGAAAGGTATGACTCATTATTTAAAAAATATAAATCTATAAAGAACTTGCACAAAGCTATTTCAAATGAGAGAAATACTTTGCTAAAACAACATAAGGAATTAATTGACAAATACAACTCTGCTGACTCAAATAAAATTAATTTTGAATCAAAAATAAAAACTCTACAGGATGAAGTATAATCTTATAAAAAGGCTGCATTAGTTTTTACAAAAGGATAAAACACCTTAAATGAGATACTTGGAAAAACTGTAATTAAAAAGGAAAGGTTTGGAATTGGAAGTAAAGGAGAAAAACCTAAGTTATACAAAAATTATTTTGTTCCTAGCACTAAACAGGTTATTTGTAACTTCTGTGGAACAAAAGGTCATATAGCTAAAAACTGTTTTCTAAGACAACCTCAAATATGTGGAATTAAGAAAGCTTATATTTCCAACGATCTATATGATTCAATCAATTTTAAGGAAACAAAGCAAATCTGGATACCCAGATCACTGCTTGCTAACACTCCTGGACCCAACAAAATATGGGTACCAAAGCAATTTGTTTGAATGTCTTTGCTGGTAGTAGGTCACCAAAGAAAGAAAGAAATATGGTATATGGACAGTGGCTGCTCAAGACACATGAGTGGAACTTCAGCTAATTTCTCTTCTCTTACTCGAAAGGAAGGAGGACTTGTCACCTTTGGTGACAATGCCAAAGGAAAGATTATTGGTATTGGAACAGTTGGAGATCCAGAGACAGTCTCAATCAACAAAGTACTTTATGTACAAGGGTTAAAACACAATCTGATAAGTATCTCTCAACTCTGTGATGATGGATACACTGTTGATTTTACTAACAATAGTTGTACTGTTTCTAAAGATAAACTGTTTAAGTTTAGAGCACCCAGAACTGATAATGCTTATACTTTGGATTTGTATTCCTTGTGTAAACAACAAGTAAACTGCTTAACTGCTAATATAAGTGAATCCTGGATCTGGCATAGAAGACTTGGTCATTGCAATATATATGCTTTACATAAATTATCTAAGAAACATCTAGTTTCTGATTTTCCTAGTCTCAAATTTGAAAATGACAGATTCTGTGATGCATGTCAGCTTGGCAAGCAACACAAATCATCATTCAAATCTGTTAATAAAGTTGCTACAACTAAACCTCTAGAACTTATCCATATGGATTTGTTTGGACCTTCAAGAGTAGCAAGTTTAGCTGGTAAATTATATGTTTATGTATTAGTTGATGATTATTCTAGATTTACTTGGATTTTCTTTTTGAAATTTAAAAGTGAAGCTTTTAGTTTATTTGAAGGTTTTTGTAAATCTATTCAAAATGAAAAATGTTTTAATATAATCTCATTGAGAAGTGATCATGGTGGAGAATTTGAGAACCAGGAATTTAATTCCTTTTGCTCAAACATGGGTATTAAACACACCTTCTCTGCTCCAAGAACACCTCAACAGAATGGGATTGTAGAAAGAAGAAATAGAACTATTCAAGAAATGGCTAGAACTATGTTAAATGAATATAGCCTACCTATATATTTCTGGGCAGAAGCTGTTAATACATCTTGTTATATAATGAATAGAATTTTAATAAGACCTATTTTGAAAAAGACACCCTATGAACTATGGAATAACAGAAAACCTAAAGTAAATTACTTTAAAGTTTTTGGATGCAAGGTTTACATCTTGAATACCAAAGATAATCTTGGTAAATTTGATCCAAAATCTGATAAAGGTATTTTCTTAGGATATTCTGCAACCTCCAAAGCTTATAGAGTCTATAATAAAAAGTCAGGGATTGTTGAAGAATCAGTTCATGTGAAATTTGATGAATCTGATCCTTTTGAGAAAAGGATAGAACAAATAGATGAACCTGATTCTAATGAAAACACGAGACTTGAGAATTTAAAGAATGATTTTGAAAATGATATAAAAGAAATTCAGTCCAGTTCAGAAGAACATGACACTGAAGAACCTTTGAATGTATTTCCTAGACAGTCTAGAACCTTAAAGAATCACCCTTTAGAATCTGTGATAGGTGACTTAGAGACTGGTATTCAAACTAGAAGAAACTTTGGAAACATAGTTGAATTCTCTGCTTTCCTATCCCAACAAGAACCCAAGACCATAGAAGAAGCCTTAGATGATGAGAGCTGGGTAATAGCAATGCAGGATGAATTGAACCAGTTCAAGAGAAATAAGGTTTGGAAATTATTCGAAAGACCACATGATTATCCAGTAATAGGAACTAAATGGGTCTTTAGGAATAAACAGTATGATCAAGGGATAATAACTAGAAATAAAGCAAGATTAGTAGCTAAAGGATATAATCAAGAAGAAGGAATAGATTATGATGAGACCTTTGCACCTGTAGCCAGGTTAGAAGCCATTAGAATCCTTTTAGCCTATGCATCTTATATGAATTTTAAATTATTTCAGATGGATGTTAAATTTGCCTTTTTAAATGGTTATTTAATGGAGGAAGTTTATGTTGAGCAACCTCCTGGTTTTGAAAATTCTCAAAAACCAGATTCTATTTTCAAACTTACTAAAGCTCTTTATGGCATTAAACAAGCACCTAGAGCTTGGTATGAAAGACTAAGTTCTTTTCTTTTGAAAAATGATTTTACTGTTGGACTAGCAGATCCAACACTCTTTAAGAAAACTGTGAAAAATAATGTTTTGTTGGTTCAAATTTATGTTGATGATGTAATTTTTGGATCAACCAATAAAATTCTTTGTCATGAATTTTCAGAATTAATGCAAAAAGAATTTGAAATGAGTATGATGGGAGAATTAAATTTCTTTTTGGGTCTTCAAATATTTCAAAAAGATTTTGGAAATGTTTTAAATCAATGCAAATACATTACTGATTTACTTAAGAAATTTGGACTTGAAAACAGCAAGACATTTACAACTCCTATGTGTACTAATATAAAACTTGATTTGGATGAAACTGGAAAATCAGTGGACAACAAGTTATATAGAGGTATGATTGGTAGTTTGTTATATCTTACTGCTAGTAGACCAGATATAATGTATTCAGTATGTCTTTGTGCTCGATTTCAATCAAATCCCAAAGAATCCCACTTAACTGTTGTTAAAAGAATTTTTAGATATTTAAAAGGTACTATTTATCAATCTCTGCTTTATCCAAAAACCTCTGATTTTAATTTAATTTCATATTCAGATGCTGACTTTGGAAGCTGTAGATTAGATAGGAAGAGTACTTCAGGAACATGTCACTTTTTAGGAAAGTCTTTAGTATCATGGTCTAGTAAGAAACAACACTCAATTTCCCTGTCAACAGCCGAGGCAGAATATTTGTCTGCAGGTAGTTGTTGTGCACAGGTGTTGTGGATGAAAAACACTCTTATGGACTTTGGATTAAATTTCAATAATACACCTATTTTATGTGATAATACTAGTGCAATTAATATTTCAAAAAATCCTATTAGTCATTCTAGAACTAAGCACATTGATATAAGACATCACTTTTTAAGAGATCATGTGTTTAAAAAGGATATATTTTTAGAATTTTTAAATACAGAAAATCAATTAGCAGATATTTTTACTAAACCACTTCCCACGGCAAGGTTTGAATTTATTAAGGGGGAGTTAGGTTTATTTAATTTTAAATAGTTTTTTTAATCTTATTCTGTTTTCGAATTCTGCTTAATTTCTGCTTCCCGCTATAAGTAATTTTATTTTGTTTTAAATAAAAGTAATGATTAGTGATTACATGGGAATCAAGGCTGTCAGAACCGTTTCACCTTCTAAACTGTTTCACCTTTTTCGGAAACCCTTTCGAAAACCTAAAACCGCACATCTGCTCCAAAACCCTTTTCTGAATCTTCAAACCCTAAACTTTCGAACCTTCAGAAATCGTTGTTGAAATGGCAAAGACTAAGCGTCCAGATGAAGCTGAGAGCAGTGCTGCAAAGAAACCTAAAGTAGTTGGTCGGAAAATACTACAAGGTAAAGTCATAGATTTAGAATGGCTGTTTGAAACTAATTTACTGTTGAAGCAAGCGTTGTCGTTTCAAAGCCTTGAGCAAGCTTTTAATAGTGCAAATTCTGAGTTTCTATATGAGGCAGAAATGAGACATTTCTTTAGAACTGTTCAGTTTAGCCTTGGAGATACGGAGGATAGTTTATTGGCTCAAATAGAGGATAAGGACTTTTCCATATCATCTGTAGAGATAAGTCAAATTCTTAACTGCCCTCATGAAGGAGTTTTTCATTTCGATTTACGGAATATTGGAGATTTTGTACATAAGTCTGATGACATTATGTCTTTTCTGTTTGGAACCAGAGTCAGAAAGAAAATGTTTATTAAAGATTTGGAGCCCGATCAGAAAATCTTGGTAAAATTTGTTCAGACTGGTTTAGCACCAAGGATGGCTGAGATGGAGAAAATCCTATACCCTGACATGTACATAATGTATCTTCTGATGTGTGATATTAAGTTTAATTTTCCTCGGTTTATGATAAGATACCTGAGACACTGCTGTCAGAGTGAAGCAAGAATGACCTTTTTCCCTTATGGAAGGTTCATTTCATTGTTTTTGCATAAAAGAGGAATGATCAGATTGGTAGATGCTGGGGTGAAATGTCACCATAGTAATGTTTTTAATGCTGGAACTTTAAGGAAAGTAGGATACTTCTGGAGCACAATTAAACGAAAACTCTTACCTGTTGGAGCTGAGGAAGACTCGGAGAGTGCTCAGGCTCAACCGGCTAAGTCCAAGGAGGGACAAGCAGAATCAAGAGTTAGTACAGTGGCAAGGAGAATTCGCTTTGAGATGGAGGAAGTTGAGGAAGAGAGAAGTCAAGAAGGACTTCAATCTAGAAGGAAGAGGTCAATTGATGAAGAAATTATCTCTCCTGCCTTGAAATCCTCTGAACCGGTAATTTCTTATTCATTTGTGAGAGAAGCTGTTGTGGAGCAGACTGCACCGATAGAGGAACCAGTAGCTCAACCGGAAATCCAAAAAGAACCTCAATCTGCTGTTGTGGCTGTTGAAAAAGTAATTCCACAAGAACAACTTATGGAGGCAATGCCTGGTGAAGAAGTGTCCCGAACTCAAGATTTACAAGAAAATATTGTTCTTGACCATTCAGTAGAAATCAGAGAGACTACTGTTCGTGATGAACATACTTCTGAAGCTAATACAGAGGTACTTCAGGAAGATTTTTCAGTGGAAGAGTTTCAAGCTTCAAAAGCTAGTTCAGTGGATCAACCCTGTCAGGACAAGGACAAAGAACAGTCAGATGCAGATTCTTTACCACTTGCCCTGCCTCATCAACCTTTTTCTGGACATGAGAATAGAGCACAGGATGCCCCTGATTCGAGAAAAGAAGAAGTTGTTGAGTTGTACTAGCGTATCTCTCAATTAGAATCTGAGAATGTTAGTCTCAGAAATTCTTTGAACGTAGAGCAGTTGAAGTTTCAAAAGCTGAAAGAATCTACTGTTTCAAGACAGGAAGTAGATTTGTTTAAGACTGATATGCTGCATGCTGTTGATCAGTTAAAATCGGAGATGGTAAAGAAAGATGATTTGTATGAGATGAAGATTTACATGGAGAATAAATTTGAGTCTGTTGCAAACAATGCTGTGAGTGGATCAAGCACTTCACCTGATTTGATTCGGAGATTTCAAGCAATTACTGCAGCAATGAGCAATATGAGTGACAGATTACACGATCTTCAGTGTAATAGTTCCCCTTTGTCAGTTTTTCTAGATAATCAGAAATTTTTAGTGGATCAGTTGACATCTGGAGAGCAACCGATTAGGATTCTTTTGAATCAGTTATCAGAGAAACTGGCTCTTTTTGTTGAAAAAGAAGAAAGAATGCATGAGTTTTTCAGAGTTAATTTGATTGAAGATATTTATATGACTCAAGAGTACAAAGATCTTATCATCAAGTTAGGATATGGGATGATGAAGAGGCTCAGAGAACAGTTTACAGAGATCAAGACCGCGATTCAAAGGAGATAGACACCTTTTTTTTCTTCCCTGTCTTATCTATGAACCTTGATTCCTCTGTATATCACAATCGTTTATATATAACAGCTTGTGAATGAAAATTCTTTTCTTTTTTTGGTTTGTTGTTTATTGATTTATGATTAAGTTAGCCAGTATAACAAATTCAATTATTCATACACAGTTAATTATAGCATTTACTTATAGTTCAGTGCAATATTGAATGTGTTCAAATCCGTAATTTTTCATTCTTTTTGATATCACAAAAAGGGGGAGAATTTGGATAAACAAAACATTTAAATTCATTTGTTTCCTATGAAGAAATTTGGATAGCTGAAAATTTATTTTTATGGGGGAGAAATTTTATTATAGTTAAATATTGTTTTAATCCTTTCAGAATTCTAAAATTTTATAAAACTAATTTTTTCAATAAAGATTGCAATTAAATTAGTTCTATTATTTTATGGGTTTTGTGATCATCAAAAAGGGGGAGATTGTTGAGCAATGTATTGTTTTCAAACAATTCAAAATAATGTTTTTTAAAGGGGGAGATTATTTCAAATAATACTCTGTCTCTTTATGATGATTTTGATGCTCACAAATACCCTTAATTATTTACTAATTATTTCGTTGAGTATTTTGCAGGAATTTATTTTATTTATTTATTTCATACAACGAGATTTCATACTTCATTTATTCCAAGATCAATTTTAGCGTGTTCTGGAATCACTGTAGCGCAAGATCAATTTTAGCGTGTTCTGGAATCACTGTAGCGCGAGATCAATTTTAGCGCGTACTGGAATCACTGTTCATACCCTACGTTGATGAATGTAACGTATGGATGAAAAGATTACTTTTTATGTTAAAAGAAACGTATGGTTAAGGAACCTTACGTTATTTTGAAACGTATGGTTAATGAATCTTACGTTGTTGAAAAGTATGGAAGAAGAACATTACGTTTGGAAGGAACCTTACGTTTTCGTTGTTGGACAAGTATGGAAGAGAAACCGTACGTTAGTTTTCAGTGTTGAGTTTGTTTCTCAAAAGTATGGACCATCAACCTTACTTTTATAATCAACCGTACGTTCTTTGGAGAGTTGAAACGAGACAAAGTATGGATGATCAACCCTACGTTTGAATGCTGAAGAGAAAGTATGTACGTTCTGAACCTTACGTTTGTGAACCTTACGTTTGTGAACCCTACGTTTGGCGTCAGGATATTTTTGACAGACGATATTTCCTTTTGCATTGGTCAAACAAGCGGATTATTAGGCGGATTTCGAGCCGATTCTTAAGTACGACTTTGACTGAATCAAAGACGATTTTCAACGGATTACTGATTGATTGAAACGGAGATTTTTATGCCGATTCTTCAGGGGAGTTACAACGGCTCTGTTATTTCATTTAATATCGCGAATCTAAAGGAGATTTTCATGGATCTATTTATGGGAAGATTTTCTCAGATTTGAACATATATGTTCTATCTTGGAAACTTCGGATATATATATATATACACAGGAAAGTGTGTGAAATATATAGATTGATCTTTTAACGAGCAAGAAACAGAGACTGAGAAAAGGCGTTCTTTTCTGGTGATCGAGAAGAAGTGTAAAACCTTTATTGCCGAAGGAAGATCTTGATAACAGATTCACGTGTTCTACATCGACTATCTGTTGTGAATCTATTGCTACTGAAGTTGTGAAGTTTCTGGTAATATCTATTGCAACTTGATCGACTCAGAACTGTTTTGATTACAGATCTTTATTTTCTGAAGACAACGATCTATCTACTGTCAATTGCATTCTGTTGCAATTGTGAAGAACAACTGGAGAAGTGTTTTCTTTATCGAAACCCTTTTTTATTTTTGAGTGATCACCTTCTCGTTCTAAGCTGTGTGGGTTCGTGTTTGAACCAGGAAGGCTGTGTTTGCCTGAATCTTGTAAAGGTGTCAACTGCCTGTACTCAGTTGTGAACGGGTCTGTGGAAACGAGGACCAGATAGTGAAAATCGCCAAGCTCGTGGATTTGAGCGTTGGTGGAGTGGACTAGGGGCCTTCTGTTCCCCGAACCACTATACATCCGTGTGTTCATGCTTTTACTTTTTCCGCTGCATATTTAATCGTGCAAAAGCATAGTGGGCAGAATTTGTCTAAATTGAGGAGATTGTAATAATTTTGAAAAGACACAATTCACCCCCCTCTTGTGTGTAATCTGTAGATTCAGATCCAACACATTCATCATATTAAATAAACCTAAATCTTAATTAAAAACTATTTCTATGCTACTAATAAGTGAATTAAAATTTTAAAAGATTGTAGCATGGTAATTAGTCATTTTTTCATACTATCTATGTAGTTTCTACTGAGAATCCCTCATTTATTTTCAATAGTAGAATGTATTGAATGTGTAATTCAGTTAGACGGTCATCAGAGTTAAACTTTGCCCAAGATACTTCGTGGTAGTTTTGAATATTTGGGTCTCTTCCACAAGGTTTATGATAGGTTTATATCCATTTTAAAGGTAGGAATTCACAATAAATGAAAGGATTTATATCATCCAACATTGTTTCATAATGTGTCCACCATTCATAATTCCATGCAACACATGTGGTCAAATTCTATTGATTTGGATTGAATTCTAGTGGTAGGGAATATTATTGATTTAACTAATATCTAATATTTCACACAACCAAAAACTACCACAATGGTAAAATAAAAATAAATAAAAAATAATTTAAAAAACAGTGACATAAAATAAAATCATTA
This sequence comes from Viscum album, assembly GCA_963277665.1. NCBI lineage: Eukaryota > Viridiplantae > Streptophyta > Magnoliopsida > Santalales > Viscaceae > Viscum > Viscum album. Next base: position 2,112,630,477 of record OY728120.1, read on the forward strand.
ATCATAAATGGGATAATATATTTTTTTTACCTATGACACCTATCTCTATTGGGATAAAAAAACTACCATACTCTTTAGAAATGGTTCTAAAAGATGATACATCAAGAATGATTTATTAAATCCTCTAGCCATGATGGAATTTTAAATTCATTTATTATCAAACTGTACATTCATCAAATAGTACTATAGAAAATGTTAGGGGACTATCCCACAGAGATTGGGGACCACATTGATTAAACCACTTTATTAATGGTCAGGTCGCTCCAATTTCTAATTTATTTAATTAAACTAATGATAAAATTTATATAAATGAATCCGATTAGAAAACAGTAGATAGGGGAACTAGTATCCACTACACTAGTACCCTCAGTAGGGTCGCTACAAGACCTCAAGAGCACCTCCACATAAGATAGTGTTTTTCGACTATCAGCGAGGGTTTAATGCGTAATGTGGGGAAAAAATATCATTATTACTAGAGTAATGCACATTAGATAATAATTTAAATAACAAAAATAAAAGAGAACTCTCTTTTACATGCATAATTAAAAAAATTCCCAAAACTAGGTACAACCATACGTAATAGTTAACATGGTATGCCCTACCACAGTGCCTTGTGAACAAAGGAAAAAAAGAAAGATAAAAAATGGAATCCCCAAAATGGTATGGGCTCCAGGTCTGGAACCTCACCCATATATGTCCCATGTCCAAATCAACTTATTAACAGAGGGCCCTTGCCCTTTTTCTGACCAACAAGAATGATACATTCTTGGGAACCCAATGGCGGCCTGAGTATGGTGTGAGTATAACTCAGTAGGCCACCAACAACAATGTCTATAAAATATCAATCATGGTATATAGGGCATGAAAATTATAAATAAATAAAATTTGAGATAAACAGTTCAATCTGACATTATAAACTATGGTCCTTTTAGTTATACTACCATTGAATATGGGTTCACCTATTAGGATTTTCATGTTTTAATCTACCAATTTCATGTGTTCAACGGATTATTCATATTCAATTTTTTAAACATGTCAGAAAAAACATGTCTTATCTCAATAGGCATCATAACACACAATTCTCCATATCCTCACATCGATGCCTTAGTCCATGTGGAATTCAAGAGTTATGGGATTAGAACTTTTTCCCCTTCCCTGACCTGTTCATTTAGGTGCAGATCTAGAGCCTCGGTCCAACTCAACCTATGGGTTTAGAACCCCATGTCAATACCCCATTCAACCAATCCATGTGCACATTTTTTTTATCATTCATCCTAAATTAACCATATAACCACATACATAGCCAATACCATTTACAACATCAAAAAATATCAACAAATGGGAATTTAACATTTATACACAATACAATAATATATTTATAATTCATATTACTTTACCCTTTTAATATCATTCCCATTTCCCATGCATATCTCACTATGAATTTTCAAGTATAAAGATAGTCCCCTTGCACATTTATCATTAATACCTTTAACCCTTTTGCATGTCAAAGAAAAAACCTCTTAGGAAATTACCCAAACTAAGTGTATTACTAAACAAAAATTACAAATCCTTCAATAATATTAACATATTCATCTTGGGCTCTATGTTTTCACTCAATGTCCTAACACTTTGTTAAACTCTTTGTCCCTGGAATATCAGTACACCCCTCAGGTATCCATAATATGGTCGGGTATTCCTCCTTGAATCACATGGGGTTAAATATGGGATAAATTAACTATTTGAACACCCACTATGTCACATCATGTCAAATGCACCAAAAAAACTTCAAAAGAGGTCATGAATAAAAACCCTACAAGAACATAACTATTGAAAAACCATGGGATATAATATATAGCCCACCTACCTTGAATATGTTGGAAAACACAATCTTAGTTGAGGCCATAGATATTTATTTAATAAACTCTTGAACATTTACCCAAAATATCATAGAAAAAGAGGGTTTTGAGAACATTGTATTGAAATGGGGAAGAAATACAAACCGCTAATAATAAAAAGAAACAAGCATGTGATTTACCATACTCGGATCATCAATCCGCAATTAAAGTCACTCCAAATGGCCCTATGATGAAGAATATTAGTCCTTGGATTCTTTTTGAGCATCTGGGGGGTCACAAAGTCTATAGGAGGAATAAGGGAGGAATATCTTGATTTCCACTTCATTCCCCCGTAATGGATTCTTTTAATTTTTTAGAAGTTTCTAGACTGCACGGTTTACCCACACAATATTCCGAACTGTGCACAAACCATATGGTGGATACATCATGCATGACCTCTCTCTCACACATAGTTTTCTAGACCATGAAGAAACTATGTGTATTTCCACTTCTATCACGGTCTCCCCTCACACAGTTTTCCAAATTGTGCGCAAACGGTGTAGACTACCCAAAACTCCCCCTTTTTCCTTTTGATCCTATACCGAACCACTAAAACAACCCTATACCTTCATAAAGACATTGTAAAACATTCAATTTATCATAAAAGGATAATAAAAAAGACACATAAACAGGAACATACCTTACGAAGAAATCTAGGGTCTTCGAACATCCCCATATTATAATGGCTCGTCATCGAGCTGATCTTTCAAAGTATTATTGAGTTTCTAATTCAAAGAGATCAGGACAGTAAGCCCACATATCAGACTTCTACTACCAATTTTCTCCCTCAAAATTTTGATTTTCCATATAACATGAACCAAGGTCTTGACACTATTCCACAATACACTCTCACTATTATCCACAATACGAACTAGGTTCTCCTCAATGAATGCATCTGCCTCAAGCTCAACATCCTCGACATTTACCACATGAGATGGATTGGGGTGATACTGTCAGTGTTTTGATACATGAAAAACTTCATGCATCCCACTCTACCTCTATGAAAGATCCAATAAGTGAGACACTGATCCTATCATATCCATAATCTCAAATGGCCCCACATACATAGGTACCATCTCGCCCTACTTCTCACTTCGATGGTGACCAAACCTTGGCGCCGACTAATGAAACACACTACCACCTAGCATGAACTCAAGTGGTCTACGAATTAGACATGCATATGACTTCTTCCTGCTCTGAGTGGTTACCATATGATTTTGAATCAAATGAACCTTCTATGACATCTTGTGAACAGGACCATGTCCTAACATCTCAGACTCTCAGTACTATAACAAACACAACAGAGATCTACATAGTCTACCATACAGTGCCTCAAAATGTTCCATCTGAACTATATCCTGAAAACTACTATTATATGGATACTAAAAAATTGACAAGTTCCCTTCCCACAAACCACAGAAATCTAGAACACATGCTCTATACATGTCTTCTAAAACCTCAGTTGTATTCTCTAACATCTCATGAGTCTATGGGTTGTAATCCATAATCAAAAACACCTTGGTACCAAGTGCCTTCCGTAGTTCATTATAGAATCTCATGGTGAAATGAAAATAACAGTTTCAAACTATTTATCTTGTCATGCCATGCAATCAAACTATTTATCAAACATACAACTCCCCCAATTGGTCGACTAGGTTGGTCTCTAGAATTGGCACTAAATGGGCCACTTTGGTCAGCCGATCTACCACCACCAAAATTACATCATTCATCCTAGGTTTCCTTGGAATACCCACTATGATTTCCATCAGGACAACATTGTACTTACACTCTTGAATAGGAAATGGCAGCAACACCCAACCTAGGCGCCGATGTTCGACTATCATCTGCTGATAGGTAAGGCATCAAGCCACAAAACATGATAATTCTGTCATCATTATCTTCCACAAAAATAAACTACGATTGACATGGTTCATATTTTTAAATCTCAGATGCATTTCCAACTCGGATGCATTGAACTCTTTCATCAACTCCTATCTTACACCTTTTGGAACCTCAACACAGCCATGAACATAAGAAACTCCATCAACACCCAATGTCCAACTAGAATGTTACTGCCCACCTTTAATACATTCCTTTATAGCCAAACATTATGGATCCACCAACTGTCACTCTTTAACTAGTCTCATAAGTGTATATTAAATCTCTATGGATGAATGGATCATCTTCTCATTCACATATTATACCACCAAATGCATCTCTTAAACAAGGCCATCATCTCCCACTCAGAACTGTATCCCTAAACATCCTAATTCTAAGTCTTCTAATTCCGAGAATTGGTGACACTATTACATTTCCTCAGCGAGTACACCACTTCAAAATCAAAATACTAAATGTACTAAACCCATTATCTCTATCTACGAATTGAATCTGATAGGGAGAAGATATATATGATACTTTTATGGTCGGTAAACATCATAAAGGGATCTACCTACAAGTAATGCCCCAATAATATTACGAAATGAACCACATCAGCTAGCTATAGGTCATGATTGGTATAATTCCATTAATGTGGCCTAAATTGTCTCAACTCATAAGCTTCATCCTGATCATCCAGCATCAACACTACCTCGATTCCCACACCAGACACATTGCTAAACAAGGTGTACCTTTTACCTGGTTCAGTTAAGGTAAAAATCAATTTTCTCAACAACCGTTGATTCAGCTCCTGAAAATAATTCTCACAGGCCTATGAATAGTCAAATATAATTCCCTTATTGGTTAGGCCTATGAGTGGTGATCCCAAATAAGAGAAATCTAAAATAAACTTTCAATAATTACCAGAAAATTATATAAAACTCTGAATATTAGCAGCCTTCATGGGCTAATACCAATACAACTTAGACATCCCCTTTTATGGACACACTGACACACCTTACTCAGAAATGATGTGTAAAAAAAAGTAAACCTCATCAATCCAAAACTGACATTTTGATAACTTGGTGTAAAGCCTATAATCCCTTTTAGTACTATAAACTATGTCAAGAGGTTTGGCATGATCAAAATGAGTTTTGTATTACTCCAAGATGTCATCAACGAAGAAAACTACAAACTGATCTTGATACATGTGTAATATCTGGTTCATCAATGACTTATAAACCTCCTATGAATTTTTTAATCCAAACATAGTTACCAAAAATTCATACATCTTGTACCTAGTTTGGAATGATTTATATGGTATGTCAAAAGGTATCACCCACAACTGATGGTATCATGATCTCAAATCGATCTAGGAAAAAACTAAGGAACCTATGATCTGATGAAACATGTCATAGATTCTAGGATGTGGGTATTAGTTATTAACGTTCATCTTGTTTAGCTTCCTATTATCGAAAAATAACCATAGTGATCTATTAGCCTTCTTAGAAAACAACTCAAGAGATTCCCAAGGTGGTGTACTTGGAAATATAAACCCCTTACGCTACAATTCATGTTACATCACCTTCAATTCTTAGAGCTCTTCTAGTTCCATTATATATGGTGGAATGGAAAGTGGCTATGCTCTAGGAAACTAATCGATCATAAACTCAACATCTCTTTTGGGAGGTAAACATAATAAGTCCTTAGGAATCACATCCCGAAACTAGTCCATAACAAAAGGGATGATTTTTTGTCCCTTACACACATCATCTAACATAAGTCATGCCACCTGGGAAAAGAGTTCTAATATCAATTGGCATAGTATCCATGCACATCCCGCTTGAGTATCTCACTCACCACGAAAGACATAAGTTCTCCCATCATGGGATGTGAATGTTTTCCACTATTGGTGACATTCTATATGAGCTTGATATAACGCCATACAATCCATCCTCAAGACTAGGTCATACCCTTGCATTTCAAGGACAAACAGATCCCATAAAAATGAAACCCCGCAACCTCCAGAGAACAACCCTTTCATTACCTGATGTCCTCAACTCACACCCTTAATAGAGTATCAAGAGACATTACCCCACATGTGGTATCTATAGTCATTCCAAACAAAACTAAAAACTGAGAAAAATAATGGAATTTGTATCACCAGTATCAAATAATGAACTTGAATGCATTGAATCTATAAGAAATGTACCTATACTAGTAGAAGTTATCGACTCACTGCATTTAGGTGTAGCTTGAAATACAAGGAGATGACCTTCCCCTTTACCATTTGCTCCAGCTTGAGTACCATACACCACACTGCACTGTTGGTAATGGTTATCCCTCCATGGGTTTCCACGTCCATCTCCCCTCCTAGTATGGCATGTGGAGATCCAATGACCTACCAGATACAAGGTAACCAACCCCCTTCCTACACTAGGCATCTTCCTCTAACCACTTTCATTCACTGAATGTCGTTGGATCCTGTAGAACATATGCATGTGGCCGAACCTGCAATGGGATCATCACTCAACCGGTGGGTGGGGACACTGGGAAGGATTGTGCCCCGGCCTGCCAGACAGATAACAGAAGACATGGTCGCCCCACAGAGAAGATTTCTGCCAATTTGGACTCCTTTTTTCCCTTCTACCCTACTGAATGTATCCAATGTGGTGCTTCCTAGTATTATAAGCTTTACCACATTCTCGCCTGGTAGGAATGAAAAATCACTACATAAAGCTCCCTTCAGGTTCCCCTACCATATAAGGGTGTGATCCACCAATTCATAAAACCATTCAATCAAAATATATTAACCTAATATATGATATCATGTCTCATCCCATCCTATAATAATTTCACCACAGATACCTCATCTCTTGTCAACATCAGAATGAAGCATCTCATGTAGGTGAAATGACTAGTGTAGTACATCACCGACACTTTCCCCTGAGTCACCCTCATAAAATCATTATCTTTAGACTACCTCATGGTTTCTTTGTATAAGTGCTCAAGGAACATCTCTGAAAATCATTCTACATCATTCCTTTGGACTGGTCTATCTGAACAATATTGTCCCACCAATGTTTTACTTGACACCTCATCATATAGACCGCTAACATGACTCGTATCTCGGGTGGTGTCTCTAATGGTCAAGAATATTTTGGATAGACACTATCTACAACTCTGATGCTTCTAGCTCAACCTCTCTAGTATATGTCAGAGGGTGCTACCGCTAAAACACAATGGTCAGCGCAAACATACTCGGTGCTACCCGTCATTGGTGTCGATCCGATATATGCATAAAACGAATGAAGTTATCATGGAACGAGTATGCTATATTTTACTGTATTACCATATCCTCCTACTCCACTATAGGAGGTGTGTTCTCAGCAACATACCCATGTCTCCCAACTGTCACATGTGTTCGAGGTGTAATTTCCCTACAATACAAAACCTGAACTTTAGAACACAACCATAACACATTTATAATGGATGAAATGACACATAGGAAGACTCATCACTTGTCCCAACATAACCAGTTCGCATACACTACCCTAAGGAGCCCACTCACAACTAGATCACAACTATCGGTAAAATCCCTAAGGCCATGGTAGACAAGATGTATAATTCATTGGTTACAAGCCTTATCCATTACAACCATCAAAACCCATTCCCATATCCAAATTTACTCGAAAAAAAATTATTCTAGTTTTACATATATATCAAACACTATTTTCTAATAACAATTTGAGAATTTGACTTCACTTTTTACCCATTCATACCGTCTCATTAGGCACAATTTTTTTCCATTACATTTATTAAAACATCTGCATCATATCCTTTATATCCCGCACACCCATCCCGTGTGTGTGCCTATAAGGATACATGTCATGTTTCTACTTAGATACATTGAATGATGCATGAATTTACAACATCGTGCATATCCAGCCATGAGATAAATATCATAAACCCATCAAATCATATAAAGAGTGCATCACCCAATGGTTAATTATCATCAAATATAACAACACACAATAATAAAAATAATCCCCTCCTCGGGTTACTTGGGGTTTTACCATGAACATGGGTTATCTATTCCCAAGCACGAGCTCATTACCAAGACCGAACACCTTCTAAACCTTCTATCTACCATAACTAAATAATAATAAGGATATAATAACCCCTATTATAACACATTGTAACAACCCCGACTCGGGAGCCACTAAACTGGGACCCCGTGTAGTGTCGATACCGGACCTCAAGCACACCACCCCGTACACCCAAGGCTAACGACTGTTGGTAACGATTTAATGGGCCATGTAGGGAGACTATAAAATTATTACCAGAGTAATCCACGACATATAAAAATACAATTAATGGTAACAAATAATAATAATAATCAACATGAATAATTAACTAAATCCCATAATTTTGTACAACCATATGTGACAGTAAATATGGTATGATATTCTCCAATGCCAAGTGAAAAAAAACTTAAAAATGAAAGATAAGTATAAGAATACCCAAAATTTTATAGACTCTATGTCTGGAACCTCCCCCATACATGTCACATGTCAATCTATAGTCCATAAAATAGGGACCCTTCCTTTTCCCTAACATGGAAGCATGAAATATGCACGGGTACCCAACGACATCCGTAGTAGGGTGTGAGTATAACTTTGGAGGCCACCACCAATGGTGTCTAAAAAATATCTAGAAATACTGAAAGGGCATTAAAATGATAAATAATGAATAGAAGATAAAAAAAATTCAATGTTAAATTCTAAACAATGTTCCTTATTTTTATACTAACATTGAATCTGGGTCCACCACATAGGAATTTGATGATTTAATCTACCCTTTTAATTTGTTCAATATATTATTCATATTCAAAATTCTCAACATGTGGGAATTTAACAATTCCTATCATACTAGACATCATAACACACAATTCGCCACATCCTCCCCACGAAGCCTCAGTCCGGCTGGAATGCAATAGTTAGGGGAATAAAACATTGTCCCCATCCCTATCCTAGGCAATTAGGGTTGGAGATATAATCTCTATCCATCTAAACCAATAGGAAGAGAACCTCATGTCAATACCCCACTCAACCAATCCATGTGCACAATCTTGTTTATCATTAACCCCAATTAACCATATCACCACATAAATAGAAAAAACCATTTTAAACATCACAACAATATCAATAAATGGGAACATACCATTTCACCCCAATCCATTAACAAATTATTCATTTATTTTACTTAACCATTTTATCTGAATTCCCATTTTTCATGCCAATCTAACTATGAATATTCAAGTATATATCTAGTCCCCAATAATTTTTCTATCAATCCATTTAACCCATCTTCATTCCATTGAAACACACACCTAGGACATTACACAACCATAATGTATTACTAAAAACCAATTACACATCATTCTAGCATATTAAAATATTCATCATGAGATATAGGTTTTCTCACATAATCCATACACTTACTAATCTAACATCTATGTTTCTGGATTATCAGTCCACCCCTCAGGTGGCCATATTTGTCTGTTTCATTTTCCTTGCATCCCATGGGGAACAAGAGGTATTAAATTAATCATTTAGACACCCAATACATCACAACATGTCAATGGAACCCAGATATCTTCAAAATAGTGCAAGAATTAATACCCTAAATGAAAAAATCTATACCAAAACCAAGGGATATAACTTATAGATCCCCTAACTTTAATCCTTTGGAGATCACACTCTCAACTGAGGCCTTATATATTGATTCAATAAACTATTGAACCTATTATCTAAATATCTCCAAAAATGTGGGGTTTGAGAGCATCATATTTAGATGGGGAATAAATACAAACCCTAAACCAAAAAGTGAAACAAAAATGGGATTAGCCTTACCCAGATCATCAATCTGCAACTAACGGCCCACCAAACGACCATAATATAAAGAATATTGGTCCATGGTAGCTATTAGAACTTTTAGGGGAATAACTTGGGATAGAGGAGGAAGAAGGGGGAATATCTCAATTTCCCCTTAATTCTCCTGTAATGGAAATTTTGTAATTTTTAAAAGTTTATACGCAGCATGGTTTACCCTCACAGTTTACCAAACCATGAAAAAATTTTGTAGTGGCTACTTCCTTCAAACCTTCTCTCTCACATGGTCTTCCTGACCCTCCGAAAACAATGTGGATTGCCACTACCCGCACGATCTACCCTCACACGGTTCTCTGAACTATGCGCAAACTGGGGGGACTACCTATAACACCCCCTTCCCCTTCATAATGTCCCAAAACCCCTTGAACACCCCCAAGACATCATTAGCACTTTGGAAGACATTTAATTATCCAAAATAGGGGACATAAACTGAAACATAAACAAGAACATACCATATGGAGATATCGAGTATCTTACACATTGTTAGATAAATCAAAATAGCTAAATTGTATTATGTTAAGATTTCCAAAGAAGATTAATAATTTCATTCCATTGTCATGAATAAATCACCTCAAACATGTTCTTGTCCATTACTTATCGATGGATTACGGTAAATGGTTCAATGATGGATAAAATAGAAACAAAATATCACAATTATACTATTCAAAAAAACTATATTACATGTGAATGTAAATCAAATTAGGATGGGATGAATCCCTTTTAATTGATTCTAATCTACCGTATGGGTTTTAGCCAACCATCACTGGGTGATTTCCAATGATGATTAACCCAAAAATCAAATATAGAGGATAAGAATGAAAGGGAATTAATAAAATAAATAAACCAGAATCAAAAAAAATGTATTCTATGTTACATAGAGAAAAAAACATATCTATGATGAACGGAAGGTCAGAATCCTACAGTAGTCTCCTAGTGGACATTCCTCAAGAATGAAATGGAATTCCCATTATCATAAACGAAACCAATATTTATTAAACTTGTTGTCATTTATGGGATTCCATGGGTCACTAATATTCTTTATATGGATTCTGGGTTTAAAATATGTTATTTACATTGAAATATATTTAAAAATGTCCATTTTCCACTCTATTGGACATTTAGATGACATGAAAAAGTTTACAGACATGTAATTCTCCCACCAAATTTCTCAAATTTGGGTCCTGTTTATTTCTGTTTTATCATCACATGTTTCATTGAATGACACATGTTCTAGGTTGTGACATAGGTTATCTTCACTATAAGTTGATTTAATGTAGTTCAAAACATACATTATTTCACAATGGGAAATGATTAAATAACATTTAAAGTCAACTTCCAATGTTGAGAGATCCATTTTAACATGGTTTTTCAGTTTAGTGCCTCTAGAACCTCCCTTGTTCTTTTTTCCTTCAACCATAGACCTTATATTCTTTGTCAGTATCCATCATCTTCAAGTGAATTGACATTTTGTTTCTCAATTTTTAGGGTTTCCATCGTTTTCTACAAATTTTAGTATAACATATAAATAATAAAAAAATATAAGTGTGGTTTATCATATAAATCAATATATATAAAATAGTAACTCATATAAAAACAAATAAAAATATGTGTGTAATATAGAGATATATCCATGTTTTAGTTTATTGTAATAATGTTGAATACCTCAGATAACAATTTTAAGCCTTATGTAAGATGATTTATGTTGAGTTTTTAGCATGAAAATTAAAAATAACTATAATTTTTATTGTTTCAGTTGACAAGTTTCATGTGAATTTCATTAAAATAATATCATAAATGAAGTCACTCTGAAGTGAGGAAGTATACCATAATTTTTTGGTTTGGTGGCTTCCAAATACATCATTGTTTATCAACATTTAAATAAAGGAATAAGGATATTATTTCTGGTAGGTTTGATAACTGTGTAAATGTTGTGGGATGTTGTATAATGATCCCTCTCCTTCAGTAAAACAGTAGTTCCAGTTTTCTTGTGCAATATATTGATGAGTTTATAATGTAATATTGAAATATAGTTTACAAGATAATCCATATTCGACCCACTAAAATTTATGAAAATATTATTATTCAATAATATATGACTCAAACATTCGATGAACAGTAAGGAGTGGGTTTTCCATATTAGGGTAGAACCTTTGAAAACATTTTTGTTATCAATACATTCATAATTATCATTGAATATATATGCATAAAAGGGTAATAAAAAAGAGATCCATTTACATCATAACAGACTATAGAGGTTAAAACCCAAAGGGGGTTTTATATTCCTAATGAATAATTATTTTTTTAAAATGAATTTTTCCACACCTAATTCACCAACCTCATATGTGTCATTCATTGATCTCAAAGGTATATTAATCTTTGGATATGATTTTTTCACCTATTTGATAGAAATAAATATACGTTAATTTAAATGTGATATAATTAGAAAAACGTAATACATATAAAGTCATCAGAGATAATAAATTTAATGATAATGAATATTAAGTTATCAGGGTTTGTCACCCATGTGATTAAAATTATGTGAATGAGTTATAAGATCATTGAACTAATATTTTTAAAAGGATTTATATAATATTAATTTTGATAATATATTATATTCATCCAAAAATGATCATTTTTTTTGAATAAATATAACTTATAACTCTCAATATAGATGAATAATATCTATGAGAATAGAGTACCTGATAATACTATGTGATGAAGAACCTTCTGTTTATCAAAAGATGAATAATCCTATGATATTTTTGTGAAGATGATCTAGTTTGTTGAATATTATTGATGGAGGAGGTGGGAAATTCAGTATAGATACTTGATATTATGATAACTGATATTGTGTAATCAATATATAGGGAAGAAATAAGATGTAGAAGAGGATTTTAGGGATCCATAAATGCTTAAAAATTATCTGATTATCACTAATAAATTGGATCCTTTAAAACTGATATGAGAGGATATAATAATCTAATTTTGAGAAGTATTTATGATTTTGGATGTTTACAGAGACCTTATATTATTGTAGATGATCTATAGTCAATTAAAGGTCCTGTTAAAGAATAATATTTCCATACATTAATGCAATGGCATATTCGATCTTAAAGAAAATATATTTTCTTAGGTTGGAATGGAGTTATTATGATACTATTCATGAAAATGAAGATTATTTGAAGTTGTATAAATCTAGTGGGATGTTGAGATGTACACTGGGATTTTTGGTATGTGTGTGGTGTGATATAGGGTTTATATAATTCAAATTATATCCACTTTAGTAGAGAATATAGGATCATGGTGAATAATAATTTACACTAAGGAGTAGGCTTCCTACAATAGGCTTGATCATTATAAAAAAACCATATTCTAATATTTACATGAATTACTATATTGAAAATTGTGGGTACCCAAATATCATATACATAAATATTATAACATTTTAGTAGAATATTCAATACATATCATTATAATCCTTGTTAGAGACAATGAGTTTTTGTGTCTTTGGGAACAATGATACATAAAAAACATATTAAAAAATCTACATAATATCTAACTAATTTCTTCGCATCTAGTACTCCAATTTTATATAACATATGTAAAACCATTCTTCATATCTTAGAGAATAAAAAAAATAATAAAGGGTGATCTCAGATGACGTATTTGGATAATAATTGGAGATATTAGTCAATGGACATTTATAATAATAACATCAGTATAAGGGTATAATAATATAATCATATAATAAGAAAATAACAACCAACACATTATATATCATAATAATATGGCCTGGAATAACAAATTTATATGTCATACGATTGGGGAATTAATAAAAATAAATCATGATGTATGAATTCAGATCATAGGAATATCAACATTTGATAAGATTATAGTACCATACTAGGAATAGAAACCACAACATATATAATGGTTATATACTAAGACCATCATATCTTATTAGATCCAAAATAACCACATGTTTCCGATATAATACCGAAATGGGCATCAACACGTGTATCCTATGGCATAGTGTCTTAGGAATCATTATTTTATTCTCATATCTTATTCGATCATGAATCCCTACAATATTCCCATAGTTGGTCGAGAACATTAAAATGATCCACATAATTATCTCATCACATATAAGGATTTTTCCAAATTAATAAATGGATATAACAGATCCAATCAATAGATATTCATATTATATTTATATATAATCCATAATAAAATAAATCATTAATCATATCATCATGTCTTAAGCCCCATAAAATAAATAGGTTTCATAAATATCTCAATATCATAATCACTGACCTTCCATAGAATGAATAAGGATTGTATCATTGGATAATTTCCCACGTAAAACATTAGAAACATAATACAATGTAATCATATATGATTTTTTAAAAGGATCATATAAATGTTTCATGTGGAAAATACCCTCAAAAGATCATTGAGACATTTAATTTAAAACATGAAAAAATATCCATTTACATTGATAAAATTTAAACTAATAATTATGAAAAGTAAATGTACATTAATTTTATTTAAAAATATCCAAATAGAAATTTAATTTAATTTACAAATAAAATAATTGCCATGATAGTTGGAAAATTCATGTATTGAAAATATTCTAAATGAAGACATTCCATTCACACTTTTGTAAAAAGTTAAAAAAAATTATTGGTAAAATTTTAGAATGATTTATTATTAAAAAAATTTAATTAAATACCAAGATATTAAAAAGGAAATTATAAATAATATAAATTATAGGTAAAAACATTGAAAATGAATTTTTAATAGCATGGACATGAACGAAAATGTGTTTAGACTAAAAAGGAATTGCAGTTATATATATTATTATAAAAAACATAACAATAACTTTAAGTACTAAAGAAAGTAAAATGGTACTAATACATAAAATTTCTTGGAATGACCAAAGTATGAAATATATTTTTGGTCTAAAATAAACCATCCATATAATATTCCTCAATTTAAATTTATCAAAGAATATACCCAAAAATGAGATTTTAATGTAAAAACATACTGATTTTGTAATCTTGAAATAAAAACCTCATGAAAGATAAAATGTAACATTTAATTTGAAATTATAATAATTTTCAATAGAATAATACTAAAATAAATTCATGTGTATTATATACACCACAAAAAAATTATTATGGAATATGTTTCACAGAAATAAATGTTTTATGAGATACCCTTAAATCATGTTTGAATTACTTTATAAGAACTCTATACTATTATATAATTAGTTTAAATATGTTATAAATCTATAAAATAAAAACATAAATACTTATAATATCATTTATCATCTAATTATAACATTTTGACACCCAATTATTTATATTTTAAAAAAATCTCTATTTTTGGGTGTAAATATTTTTTGTATTCATGTAAGTTTAGGTTAGGAAGATCTATACATGTATTTGGATCATGGTTAGATAATGTCAGTAATTTTAAACATGTTTTTATTATAATATTTCATCATTATATTCACATTATTAACTATTCATATGATGCATTGATGAAAAATGAATTATGAAACTTCATGGAAGTGGTAGTCCATAAGTACAAACAAGTGATGCTTCCATTTTTTAATGGATGGAATAAAAGTATGGTAAATAGTAATTCATCGTTTAATAACTTTAATAATATCGTAAAAAACATATATATATATATATATATATTAAATCATTATAAGTATCCAAGACAGGTGATTAGGGAAAATGAATCATATCGCTTCGTGGATGTGGTAATCTTCATGTATTCATGGGTGATACATTCATTTTGTATTTGATGGAAAAAGGAGATGAATATTTTAGTTAAATTAGAATAATAACATATCATTATATGACACATATTTATGATTTTATATTAGAATGGATATGATATAATTGGAGGAGGAAGAATATGTAAAATTAAAACTCTTGGTTATGAAAATTATATTAGTTGGATTTACACTTAAGGACCTTAGGGATTGTATTTTATTAATAAAAACACCACTAAAATGTATCAAATGATTAAAATAATATTTTTTAGTATATTTTTTTGATTCAAGTGGAAATAGATGTGGGATTATGAGAGGATAGGTGGGGTCCTTCTATAAGTGAGGAGATGACCACCATTGAAATTTCATAAATTATTATAATAATAATTATATTTATGTGGATCCAAATTAATATAAATAGAAACAAATATGAATATAAGTCAAAATAAACATATAAAATAATAATTATACATTTTTAGGTCATTTTCACCCTTATGTCAGAGATTTTACCCTCTGTTAACCTTTTAGTCAAATATTGTGATATCAATATTTTTTATTCTTTAGGGGTGAAGAGTGATGTTATGAAAGTAATATTTGAAAATAAGTGGAACATGGTTGATACTAAATACCATATATCATTCACATTTCAAAATGAATTATTTTTTAAATATTAATACATTTAATAAAATATTATTTAATATAAATAACAATTAAAATAATTTCTTGGACAATTTACATTGTTTACATTCAAAAAAATATAGTAAATTAATTCAAATATAAACTTTTGAAACATCCATAATACATTATATTTAATAAAAAATCATTGAATTCAATGATGTGTCCAAAAATATAATAATTTGTTTGTTTTTAAACTCAATTTCATGATTTTTATATTACTTGAATAAGAATTGTTTCAACATTGAATAAGAATATAATGTAATTATTCCATTACTTAAAATTAAAAATAAATTAACATGACAAGAATCATCAATTTTTAAAATAATTATTTCAAACCAAACATAATATATTTTTATCCCCATGAAAATATATTAGAGATATTAAATAAATGAGAGTATCATTATATATTTATTATTTTCTTAAAATAATATTATGCTCATTATACAACAAAAATGGAAGAGATTTTCCATATATTACAATATTGTATGATTATGTTCAGTCTAAAATCATTCTATATACACAATTCATGTGTTATATATATATATTTAAAGCTTTATAACCTCATTTTAAACATTAATTACCCTATTTAACATTAATAGGGTCACAATCATTTACAAAAGTAACTATTCATAATGACCAAAAATGAACATCCCATATTTAATATTTTTTTTGAAATTTTTATTAAAAATATTAAAT
This sequence comes from Viscum album, assembly GCA_963277665.1. NCBI lineage: Eukaryota > Viridiplantae > Streptophyta > Magnoliopsida > Santalales > Viscaceae > Viscum > Viscum album. Next base: position 2,112,647,363 of record OY728120.1, read on the forward strand.
AAATTATATAAAATTCAATCTCTATGTGTTTACAAAATTACCTTTAATATAAACATATAAAATTCAATGAAATACAGTTTTCCAGGAAAATGATTTTTAGGTCTAAAAACGAATCTATAACAAAACTAAAAATAATGTGTATTAAAATGGAATTAATTTGATTATTTTGATTCAGAATGAATTACTAATATTTTAAATTTAAATAATAGCAATTGGAATTTATAAATACATTAATAGAAATTATATTTCTCTAGAAAATTAGTATTTTTTACTTTTCACATAAAATTTTACATTTTCGGAAAATTCCAAAAAGATCCCCTATAGATAATTTTTATTTGAATACTTCAAAAACAATTATCCATATAATTAATTATAATTTATAAAACTTTTATGAATTTTTTATAATATTTACTCACAAAATGATATAACCCTTTTTTGATGAAAAAGTTTTTAGGAAGCATAAGATGAATTCTCTAAAAATCAAGTTCATATTTCCAAAGAATTAATCAATTAATTATTATTTAGTGGAACCAATTTAAATATATTTTATGATGTTTTTACTAATATCTGTTACATCAAACTCAATGTCTAGATTTTAATCTCTACTTATAAATAATGTGATATATTTAGTATATAATGATTTTCAGAATGATTAGTGCTTTTTGTTAATAAATATATAGATATTATTATTCATCTAAACAAAATTTTGGAGGTGTTACACTTGTGTTATTTATTGGTAGGAAGAACAAAAAAATATCCATATGTACTAACTAAGAGTTTAGGTTAAAAAAGATATGAGATAAATTGTTACAATAATCATTATAATTATGTAAAAATAAGTTTATTAATTTTCCCCTCCCCCCCCCTCTCAGTATACCTTCTCCCATTACAGAAATTATTTTCCTTGATTTTATCGAGATTTTTCATTCCAAATTTTTTCAGCTAAATTATATGAATTCCAAATATGACGAAATTTTAGAAGTGCCTCAAATGGAAAGTTTAGTTTCCCAACTGTATAGTAAATAAATGGAAGTTTATAATATGTCATTAAAAAAGGATAAAAATTATGTAATGAATATAAATAAAATATCCAATTTAAAATATGACCATCCATTAGATGAAATGTAATTAAATTTGTAATTTCTAATTAAGATATCTTAATTATGATCCTTATGATAATTTTTTTTCAAGATGTGTTAGGAATGATGGAGTTAAATATGTTGAAGTCAAAAACAGTGAGGTTATATATTATTAGAAGAAATTTAATTTTTAGGTTTCCATATTTATATTTTTATTCATTCAAAAAATAGTATGATAAAAAACTTTTCAAGTGGATAGTTATGTAGCTATGAAAAAAACTATAACAATATAGTTGCATAAATATCATTTTATTAATATGGAAGTGAAACAGACTGAGAAATACATAAGATCAGATAAGATAATTTTTCAATGTTGGATGAAAATTTTTTATCAATAATTTAAAAAAATGTTATCTCTATAAAAATTATTGAGTAAAAGATCCTTGAATTCAAAGAATCATATAAAGATTCAAGTATTTCAATAGTTCATAATTATATTTTAAATATAAAAGAGTGAGGGTGATTCTAAATACTATAAAGGAAATAAGTAGGTTGAATTACGATGATAATAGTAATAAGAATAATTATTAAGATAAAAGAATCGATTTATTTGATTTTGAATAGACTACTCTCATAATAACATCTCTTGAGTTGCAAGTTAAACTAAAATTTTGGAATCAATATAAGTAAAAAATTCCAAATAAAAAATTAGATGTGTTTTTGTTAATATTTTTTATAATAGTTTATAATCCTAACAGAAAATCTCTTGTATAAACTATAGCTTGATATCAAATATAGAACCAAATATCTCAATCTCATGGATAATGATTACTAAATGTCCTTATAAATATGTTTGTGCTAATGTAATTTGACTGAATGTTCTAGTTAAAATATAAATCTAGAAATAGTAGTGATGATAAAAATTCCAATCAATATAACACCTCATAAAATGTGTATATTTTACTATCCAATAAAGTAATATACCGAAATTGTTCTCAATAGAATTGTATATCTATCCAAAATAAACTAGGTGTATAAGTTATAAAATCATTACTCTAACACCATGATATATTTATATATATTGTTCCATTAAATAAATATAGTATTGAGTATATTATACAACATAAAACACTAAAATAAAATAAATTGTTATACTATTTATTAATATAAAATGTTAAAATTTCTAACAGAAATTACTATATTATTATAATACCATATAAAACATCATTAGGAAAAATATATAGGTAATAAAACCAAATTAAATCAAAAGAAAATGATAAAAAAATATGCATCCTCATATTTTTCTATAAATAATATAATCATGCTTCCAACTATGGAAATAAGGATAATAATTAAAAATATAATAAATATATTATAATTGAATTAAACGAATAGAATGAATAGTTTTAGTGATGTTAAAAAGGGTATAGATAAGAATTAAATCATTCCATTAAATAAATAATTCTATTTCTAATATAATCGTTTGGTATAATTTAATTGTAAAAAAAATAAATATAAATTTGATCATTTTAAATATCCAATAGGTAAGTGGTGTAATTCAAAATAACATAATAATAAATAATGAAACAAAAAGAAAATATTTCATTAAAATATTTTGTTATAAAAATATTTTTATATAGTACACATTATTATTATTATTATTAAAATAGAAATTTTATGTTATTATAAAATTTAAATAATCATTTTAATACCAATGGATTTATAAAATTCAATGGTTACAACAGAAATTATTGATTTTAATGGAATGTGATTAACATAATTCTATGATAAAATGAGATAACATTCAATGAAATATTTTTTATTGTTGTGTAATTTTTTTAATAAATTAAATTGTTAAATTATAACAGTTTATTTTAATAAAAAATAATTTTATAAAAAAATATATTATCAATTTCATAATTATTAATTTATATTAAATGAGATTAATAACACTTTATGATTAAACACTAATTTTTTTATAAAAAAATAAAATATATATATATCTTATTTTTTCAATTTAAATATAGATTTCTCGTATTTATAAAATCAATTATATTAAATGGTGATAAATTTTATAATCATCACATTTAAATTTGGTAAGAGGATGTATTAAATTTTTTTTTTCATAAAAATAAGTTATCAGGGTGAATAAAACTGGACATTAGTCAACAGTAAAATATAGTATATATTTAAAATGATGTATAAATCATATAAAACGATATATAAAACTGTATAATGGAGGTAATATAGAGCCTCCTTGGGTTTTTACACAATTTTTACCACAATAAATTTAAATATGGTATTCGTCGACCATTATGTAAAAGGAAAATATGAAAATTCAACTCAAACAAACCTATAAAAGGACTTCTCTACCAACCCTCACAAACTAATCTAACCATTTAGTTCTCTCATTAATAACTACCTAATATTACCCTCCCAAGGCTTTCATATACCTTTGGAATCATCAGGATCAAATAAATAATCATACATCCTTTATTTCAAAGGATCATTCTGTAGAGACCCGAAACATGACATACATGGACATTACATTACTTTTGCGGAATACTTAGTGCATAACAAAAACACACACACAAGGATCATAATAGTTTAGTGTCTTTGGAAACTCGGAATATAATCTTCTAATCATGGTGAAAGATCTTTAACATCTCCCATAAAGATCTTCCTTTTCTTTATACCTAAAACCTTTCCTTATATCCTGGGGAAAAGAAAACATGAAAGGGTGAGCTCAAATGCTCAGTAAGGGTAAACAAAATAAATATCAATCACATCATATACATAAGCACATATCTTTTGGAAATCATAACCTATAAAAGAGATCATAATTTCATAACATGGGATAAATCATGGCAGTGAAATGTAATCACAATAATCATAACATAAAACATGAAACTTTTTGGAATACACACATAATCATAGAGAATCATTTCTTGTTAGTCAAGACTCATTGCCAAGACTATCTTAGTGGACAAAGTCCCTTTCTGAACCGAGTCACCCTCGTTTCAGTCCTGTTTCACTGAACCGGTATAACCTACTGTTCCAGCAATGTCTATCTCATGAGATATAAAATCTTTACCCAATTCATTGGAGGGAGATATAGGTCCCACCCATCTCATAATGATACCATTCTTATGTTTTCCACAAAATCATAAACCATACATCATAGCATAACCAATGTAATAAAAATGGGAATCTTAAACATCATGACATCATAAAACATTTCATATAAGATAAAGGAATTCATAAAAAATAATTCATAAACACTGTCCAATTAATGTAATAATAGGGATAGAAACAAAACCCTTTATTATCTGAGATGGAAAATAATTTTGATAAAACACTTGAACTTTATTCTTGAGGAAAATATCCTTTCTACTTCAAAAACACTTTTCCATTCTTAACATTTCATAAAATTTTAAACTAAAAGAAGTTGATTAAAAATAAACTTGAAAACTTTAAAAGTAAGATTCTTGGAAATAATTTTTTAATAATCCATTCATTCCGCATAAGTTAAAAAATATTCTTCTTGTACTTTTGTCGGAAAAGTCAAAAAGTACCTCGTACGAAAAACAACAAAAGATTCCTTTCATATCTTTTACTAAAAACTCGTTGAAGAGTAAAATTGTATTTAAACAATTTTAGGTGGATGGAAATAATATTACATATTGAGGAAACATTTATGTGGATGATAAAATACACCCCAGTAAATACCAAAGTATAAACAATCTCGGATAAAAATGAGATTTTGATATTTCCCTTACCTTAGGTCCGATTTGATTCGTATGTGTCTGAACCTCCAGTATAATGATTTAAATAATGTCATTTACTTATTACACAATCATATTCATTGTTATGATATCATATATGGTTCACATAGGACTTTACATTACCCGTTCTTTTTTAAATTCCATATTAAAGAGCGTTTTGGGTAAAATTGTTTCATTTGTCATCCGTGTTTTGACTTGTAATTATTCATATGATTACTTAGATCATGATTACATAATTCCAGAATATAAAACATGATTTATTCATATATATATTCAGAATATAAATATATATAATAAATCAGTAAATGGGATGAAATACACCGTTCATGGAGACGGTAGTCCGTACGTACGCATGAACGCTGTTTTCCATTCCTTATTGTCTTGAATGGAAGTAAGTAGATGACATAAATATATATATACATAAATACAGTAGATTTAACATGTCATATATTTCATTATTATTCATTATATATACTTTATAATCATTCTAGAATGGTTAACATGGATAATGAATCTCATCACGTCGTGGAGACGGTAGTTCGTACGTACACACGAGCGATGATATCATTCCCATGGTTGTGGAATTGTGTTGAAGTGTATGTATACTATTTCAGTATCAATATAACTTTATAATAATCATATATAGTCATTATTTACACCATTATACCCATCCAAGTAAGGTGGTGGTGGAAAATAGATTAAACCACGTCGTGGAGACGGTATTCCATACGTACGCATGCGCGGTGATTTCCTTTTTCCGTAGGATGGATAGAAGGTTAATTAGAGTTTTTTAATATTTATAAAAACATATCAGTATATAAGAAATACTTATGTTATTACTTTATCATGAAACAACTAAAGAAGAAGAAGTTAAAGAAGAAAGAAATTGAAAAAGATCGGTAACAGATATTACCTCTTTTTGACGCGCCTTCACTTAACCTCCACATAAAGAATTAAGGATGGTATTTGAAGAATACCAGGACCTCTAGGATGATACTAGGGAAGTGGAGAAGAGATTTTTTCAGTGGTTGGTCGAGCTTGAAGGCTCAATGTTTTGTGAGGAAGAGAGGGAGGAGGTGCCCTTTTATAAGGGAGGAGAGGGGCACCTTTGGAATAACTAAAAATATTATTTTATTATAAAGTCAAGTTCGGTTTTAAATAGCTCCAAATTTATTTATTTCGAGGATAAGGTGGGGATGGCTCGAAATCCTCTCATACAATAGAATTTAGACAAGTTTAGGTTCCTATTTTAACCTTATCATTTAGATTTAACATTATGTTAAATAATTTTTCTTTTACTGTGTCTTCTTGTGTTCTTACACTATAAGGTTAATAAACTTACTATAAGAAGACAAACGAACCCCAAATAGTTTATTATTAATATATATAACATTATTTATGTCATTTGGCCGAACCTTAGATTTTTAAGAATAAAATAACAATTAATAATATAATATTTTTTTTAAAAACTATTTTATGTCAATTTTGACACTATTTAGTAATTTAATTTTGTGAAAATCATAACAGAATGATAAGTTATAAAAAAGTTAATTAAATCAATAATAACATGTAATATTAACCTATAAAATTATTGGAATTAATAAAAAGTCTCAAATTATATTTATTTGGGTATTTATAACATCAATTATGTCAATATTTCATTAATAAGATAATTACTGCATCATAGTTGTGTCATAAATAAATTAAATTATTTAATATCTAAAAATTACAAATAAAATACCATTATGTAGGAAATCTTTTTATATTTCTAATGAATATTTATAGTCTAATTTATCTTATGTATAACCCCATATTAAAAATGTTTTAGTAAATAAACGTTGATTTTGACTCTTTTAACTCTTCTTTGAATTAAATAATAATAAATGTCCTAATCTAATCCATGTGGGCCTAAAATGTCATATTGTATTCCTAATCTTGTTTTTGGTCGAATTACACTTATCCAATAGAGTTATGACATGTGTTAGGGTAATAATAATATCATTTTTACCCTTAATTACCCTATTTTCTTTTAACCGTGGTAAAAAAAGTAAAAAGTTACTATTCACCAAATATTATTTTCATCTCATTGAACCACATTTTACTTACTGACATCAACCGTGTCTCTCGGATTTTTGAAATTACACTCACAGAAGCGGTAAAATTATGTTTTATGAAAAATTCAGTTTTTTTAACTACCACTTAGTTGTTTCACTATTCATCAAAAATTGAAAGTTTTCAGAAAAATACCAAAAATTAGGCCTATGATATATTTGATATTATGAACTCAAAAATGATTTCTATTTTACCAAATTCAAAACATATCAGTTGCATTAATTAATTTAAAAATTAATTCCTGTTGTCAAAACAAAAAGCGTGTTTTTAAGAGATAATAACTATCAAAAGATTTACACTTGTTTATAACTGGTTTAAATGTAAAATTACATCCAATGACCAACATTGTATTAAATTGTAAAAATATATTCTAAATATACTTTAAAACCACTCAAATTAATAATTTATCACTATTAATTATTTCGATTGAAAAAGTTGTTTTTAATTAAAATTTAGTAATTTTCACTATTCATCAAAATATGAAAGTTATCCGAAAATCACCAAAATATCACCCTAAGATAATTTTGATATTCCGAATCCAAAAATGAAGTCCATTTTGAAAAATATAATTTAAAAAATTTCAAAAAGTGGTTATTACTATTCATAACGGCTAGTTTTAATAATATTTTAATAGCATATCGTTGTTTAGTGAAACTCGGTATTGCGTACTACACACGGTATCAAGGAAGTTCGTGATTGCGTGTAATGAAAGGAAAGTCAAGGATGCGTGTTGTGAAGCTCCTTTTGGTGTAGTGTACAACACAAGACATTAATGAAATTAAAAAGAATATTTTTCATAAAATCTCGGGGTGTTACACATTCATCGAGAAATAGTGAATTCATCAAGTAAGTTGCTATGCTAATCTCTAATATTATCTATTAATTTATCAGAAGCCTAATTTATAAATTATATTATCCACTATAATTATTTTATATTAAATTCCTTATGATTCTAATAAAATTAAACAAATATTTTATTAATCTAAACTCTTACTCATTCACTAATGTAATATGTTTTTTCTGGTGTTAGATTTACCACCAACATTAACAAAGTTTTATCAAAACCATTATTTTCCCCATGAATAAGTATAAATTAATAATTAATTCTAATATATTATATTAATTATTAATAATATTTTTAAATGATAAAACAAAAATAAACATGTAACTCATGGTTATTGGTAAATTACCTAAAACATGTTCGATGTTGATTCTAATCTTGTGATCCATAACAATACCTATTATCAAATTAACATGGTATTAAATAAATCATTATGATATAATGAATCCAATTCCTTGACTAATCAATGAATGAATTTACTGATATTAAATAACAAGGATCTACACCATTAATATGTTACTAGTATGAAATAATCAATATTTCAAACATGTGATTTTGAAAATAAAATATAACTAACTAATATATATATAATGAAATTTTATAATTTTGGTTTAAAAAATGTAATATATATGAATAATGTTATTAAATAAAATTTTAGTATGATTGTGTTTTTTAAGGGAAGGATAATGTTATTATTTCGATGTTGGGATCTAAATTAATAGTTTTTTCACTAATCTAATTTTTAAATGGAAATTTTTTATACATGAACTTTCGTAGGGGTAAATCATTTGATATATCACTATACAGTCCCATATATATTATTAACCACCATTTATACATGATTTTAACATAAATTTTTACCATTTATCCTTCATTAATATCATAATTTAATTAAAATAATACATGTTTGGGGAGTTGACTATATCTCTTCTTGTGAGTTGTGATTTCTTCCATCCATATCAATATTTTTCAAAATTATCTTTTTGATTTATTTTTCTATTTTTTAATGTCTAATTAAGGTTATTTTCTATTATCTACAATTTTTTTTAAAAAATTTCTACTGCCATATTTGTTGATGTTTTATTTGTTAATAATAATATTTTTTGTTAATGAGTTGGTCAATGTAATAGTCAAATGTATATAAATATAAAGTTATTATAACTAATGGTTGAATAATAATACAAATTAATAGTTTTTAATAAAATCCATACATTGATGGTTAATGGAACTACTACCATAAATAATGGAAAAGGAAATGATATATGGAAAACAATATTTACATCAGATTATTATTCAAGCTGGTTTCTATAGAAACCTGAAATGTGATGATGGAATGTTTCTATTACTATATAATATAATTTTTTGGCGGTTTAGATGATATATAGACGAGGATATTTAAGAAATATATTTGAATAATTTCATGAGACTAAACCTTTAAGGAAATCATTATATATTTATATAAATCGAATCCTACTAGAATTAGTGATTAAAACAATCATTGAATATGTTTGATGAAGGAAACAAATGTGGCTTCAAATAGAATATTTTGAGCTATATAAAATAATCGAACAAGATATTTCAATAACTACATATGTTCTCATATAAGACATATACTATAATTGTATATTAACTTTATCATAATAAATCATGTTTTTGTTTGAAATTAGTGTTTCTCGAACATGATAATAACTCAAGACATTTCAATATATGTGTAAGAATTTTATGAGAAGATACATAATATTTAGTAAAGGCCATAAGAGTTTGTAATATGGAATATAAATTTATCACATAATAATATAACAAAGGATTTCATAATATAGGGAAACTTCATAATATATAGGGGTCACATATTATAGGTTTTTGTAACTTGCATTTTGTAAGATATACAAATGTGAGATAAAAAACAACATAAAATATCCTAACAATTTAATATATACACTCCACTTATAAGAAAATTTTATTTTAACATGATACCATGACATTTTATGATATAGTTTATTTATATGATAATGATACATCATAAGAATGTGATACATTGTATGATGAAAATTTCTAATCAGATTTAGAACATGCAAGATATTTCCATTGCATAAGATAGAAAACATGTATGATATTAATAACAAGTAAGAAATTAAAAACATTATTTTAATAATTAATAAATCTTATTAAAGGAACAATCTATTTTATATGTAATAATTTGGAAATCGTAGAATATTGATTTTTCTATAGACTAATAAATAATGTTCCAAAATAGAAAAATAAAAACAGGAATTAGAATATAATGACTCTTATGATTTTCTATGATGTTATAATAATTGTAATGGTAGGTTGACCCATGATTTATTGTTTATATAATAAATATTGAAGGATATGATATTAATTTTTTATTTATATATTATTTTCTTATGTGGATATTTCTAAATCAGTATTAGTGATAAAATTATGTATTAAATATGATGATACTGATATTGTTCATCATGGTCTTAAATATCCCAATTATATATGTAGTTCTTGCGTGTAATGAGAAGAATAAAAATTTGATGAGATAAAATATGAGTCTTACAAATTCAAGCTTGTATCTATGTATATTTACTAGAATCTCTAATACTGAGAAATACTTATTCCACACTACATATTTTTGATTCTAGAGTTTTATACATCCATATCGATAGTTTTTTTTGATTGTTGTGGGAATGTGAGAAATAAAAGAAGAGTATAAAAGACTTATTAAATAATTATCTATAATATTTATTTCACCTATGATAAATAAGAAATTAAAATAAAAAAGAAAATTTATTAATTTTATTGGAGACAACCATTGAGTTAAAAATAATCTCGATGATAATAGGATAAACCCATATATTGGAGGTCGAGAAAAAGTGGTAGAAATAGTGAAATGAGATTGTGGAAGAAAAATATTTGATGGAGATTTTATATATCAACCTACACATATAATATATGAATATTCATCACATTACAATAGTATATTCCTGAGTACCATCATGGTTTAGTGTCTTTGGAAACATTGAACAAAATCTTTTAACTTGTTAAAATATCATAAATATTTCTCATAAAGATATTCCCCTTTTTAATTACATGTAAAACCTTTCTTCATAACAAAGGTATTGGATAAATATTAAATGGATGGTCTTGAATTCTCAGTAAGGGTAAATAAAAGAAATACATATGTATATAATGAAAATAAGGTTACAAAAACATGAGAATAATATTTGAATAGCATACCCTATATATCAATGAATAAAAAATGATACATGTAATAGATATTGGAAATTCATGATACTTGTATCATTATATAATCAAGATCATGAAACATGTGCCCATAATATATGTATAAGACATAAAATTTGTGGCAGACAAATAAACATGAAATATCATTCACTATAAGTCAATGCTCATTTACAAAAACCTATTAAGGGTCATCATGACGACTTCAACTGTTGGTCAGCTCACACCATTGTCCCCATGCTTACTCATTTCCTTATAATGGATCATGTTTCTCTATCTTCCCATAGGGTATAAGTTTTCCCCTTCTTCCCATAGTAGATTATGTTTCCCCATATTCTTATATGGGATCAAATTTTCCAATCATCCATAGGTTATCAAGCCAATAAACATGATTCACTCCATTATATCATGAGATATATATCTTTACCCAATGCATTGGAGAGAGATATAGGACCCTCCCTTCTCATAATTAAATCATACATTAATATGAAAATAATTAATAAACATTTGTATTATAACTCATCAAATAATATCATAACATATAAAAAAATATAGGTTCTGTAATCATTTAATCCATGATTAACGTAAAAAAATAAATGGGTTTAACTAGTATATAACTATTGAAAGGGAAATAGGATTTTATAAAATCATTTCATCAAAACAAAAACCATTAAGATAATGAATATGAGTGCAACATTTATATAATTTCCCCTTAAGAGATGAATAACACCAATGGATGTAATATCAGAAGGAAAATAACTTTGGAATAACATTAAAAAATAATGGGGGAAAATATATTTTGTTCTTTGAAAAAATCCTTTTAAATCATAAAATATTTTCGAAAACCATTTTCATGGAAAATATATTTCAAAACATATAAATGAATTTTGAAAACAAAAAAAAATTATAAAACATATCCACAAAAAATAGATTAACCTGTAATCTTAAAATACATTTTTTAAAACAATTTTTAAATCAAATTTAAAATCATGTTTCTTAAATTCGTGGCATGTTTCTCAAAAAAGTAAAACTGAGACAGGACTGCTTTACAAGTTTGGTAACTTATGAACATAAACCACATTAAAGAGGGAAAATAATATGTAGTTTTAATTAATAATATATTTTGGAATAATAATAATATAATATATAAATAATATAAAAAAAAATTTGGCGAATAAGGCATAAATCTCACATAAATACAAGTCGGACTAGAAATATACTTACCTTATGTCTTGACTCTAGTCGTGCGCTCTCAAACCACCTATATAATAAGTATAAATTTTATATAAATATAATACTGAATCATATCCTTATATTTAATACCATATATGGCTCTATATTAACCACTTATTAACACTTACATGTTAATATAACATTATAGGTAATATCCACTTTTTTCACATGATCAATAATTTGTGGAATTTTTTGTCAGCATAATTATATAATGATTTAAATAATGTAAAATTTTATATAAATATAATTTGTAATCAGTAAAAAATATTTATAATAATCTCTGAAATATAAAAATATTAAATGGAAAACACAATCCGTGGAGATGGTAGGTCGTACGTACACATAAAAAAGTATTCTATTCATTATCGTATAGAACAAAATAAAGTAAATTATATACATATATATGTATATATATTATTATAATAATTTTAGTAGAAATATTTTTTCATATAAATAATAAACTATTATTGAACCCATATTTAATAAGTTCCATGTACTGTTTGGACAAATCACATAACATTGTGGAGGTGGTAGTCCACACTTCCACAAATAAAATTATCATTTTTACACAAAATGGAAAGAATGAATGTATGTGTAATAAAATAATTACATAATAATAAATAAATCAAAAAATATATTTAAATTATATAAAATATAGTTTATATAATAATTCACTACCATGAGATGTTGTAAAGGAAGAAAAAGTCAACATCGTTTCATGAGGCGATAGTTCTCCATACATAAGACCAATAAGTTCATTACCAATTGATAGATGTGTGTGTAAGTGTACGTATAACCCTAATAATAACAACCTATAAGTATATTTATGATAATTTTGTTATTATATATTCATTGAATAATAATATTTGAGGGGATTCCTAATGGGAATAAAATAAATGACCTTGATGATGGATGTTACTTATTCATTGCATAACAACTTTTGGATTGCACAAATGGGATTTCTTGGATGGGTTTTTTCCCAATGAGATGATTTTAGGTTGACTTTAGGGATTTGGGGAGGCTTTTATATGAATATTTTTAGGATAAAATGTCTTATTTGTGTGAATTAGTTGTAGGGGTGAGTTCCTTTTATTCTAGAGAAGGAGTGGCCTTAATGTTAATTTTTCAAAAGGGAATTCCACCCACGATTTTTCACTTGAAACATTTTCTCAATTATTATCCAAAAAACTAAATGGTATAATTTTTTTTAAATATGAACATATAGATTATTTTTCATGTTTTTATCGTTCATTTTCACCCTTGAGTTTTTGTCTTAGTCCTTTGATAAACTGATTTTTATGTTAATCAATGTAAAAAAATTCAATCACCTTCACTAATATTATTTCTCAAAAACTAAGTTTAAAATATTATAAATTATAAATTATTCTGACTAAAAATATGGAATATATATTTTCAAATAAATATCAGATAATTAGTATAAATTAGTTTAATATTAATCATGTATATATGCCATGATAATGGGTTTTTAAGCGAAAGGGTCATATTGTTTGAAATTTTCTTATATCCAATTTCATTAATTTAATTGGTTCCAATTAACTAAACTGGATACTTTACAAAAAATTGATCTAATTAAACATCAAAAAGAAACTAAAATATAATTTAACTATATGAATCAATTATAGGAAAAGGAAGTTTTCAATTATAATTCATTATTTTTCAACATTTATAAAAAAATGAAACTTCTCAGAAAAATGCCACAAATTAACCCAAAGTAAATTTTGTTATTATGGTTCCAAAAATAAATTTTATTCAACCAAATAAAACTTATAAATGTCTAAAAAATCATATCTAAAATGGGTTCTCTATGAAAATGTATAAAATCTCATTTTAGAAAATAATGTCTTTTTATTAATAAAATTGGATTTATTTCCTTCTTATATCCACAAAATACGTTGGATGAGTATAAAAAATATTTATAGAATATATAAAATATGAATTTTAAAATATATTCTTATAAAAAATGCTTCGATTAATTTATGGAAATAAAATTGTGGTTATAGATAAAAAATAGTGTTCATAGAAATGTAATTTCGTTATTTTCAAAGAGTTCTTAGGTTCACTTGTAATAATTTAAACAGAAGGATAATTTTTATATACATGTGTAAATCATATTTTCATATTTTATTTTCTCATATTCATAACATCCATTCCCACAACTAAGTGGAATCTATAATAGTATTTTAATAATAATATTAATAGTATCTTATAGTTTAGAACAATGTGACCTTTCTTGTTAGAAAAGATATCAAGGGGAATCATAATTAATTGCAATAAAATATAAATCATAGTTTTCATATAGATTAATAATATCTATGTTTTTCATGTAGCCAAATATTGAATTGGGTTTTCATATTATGAAATCCGCATTTATTGATTTTATATAAAGTACAATATTCAGTATTGCATGAAATGAAAAATATCAAAATAAATAATTTTTTCGAAACAAATGATTCAAAAAATCTAAGAGTGTTACATTCTAACCCCTATAAAATGAATTTCATTTTTGAAATTCATCTGGGTATTCACAGGTCTAAAACTCGATTGTTCTTATCTATGAAACCCAAATCATAAAAATGAATGCTAAAACATAATTTAAAAATGGAAATACGGAAAGTTGTTGGTTACACAAGGTAACACATAACTAGGTTTCAACATAGGATAACTTAGGTGGGAATTGAAAACATGGACAATGAAGAGAAATATAACTATTTAGATATGCTGGATAGTGATACAAAACATTGGTAGGATAAAGTTAATAATCCAAAATCCTCAAACCTATAATGATCTATGTGGACATTTGATTTATTGTAAATGAAGGTACTAGGAAAATATTTTTTTATTCAATATAATTTTTCATAATGTTGATGAGTTTTCAGAAGAAGATATAATAACATTATTTCATGAAATCCTCACACTTTGTTTTGTCTTAATAAATTTAAACACCATATCTTATTCCATGAAATGAAATTGAATTTTCCCTTTATAAAGCATTATCAGATCATGAAATCCATAAACAGAGAGATAGGTCCTTCCATATAACTTTAATAAAAAGAACCAAAAAATGGATAGCACATGTTATCCATTATTCATAAATTCTCAATGGTGAGATATAACTTCAACCACTAAAACCATATGAAAAGTGTAGTATAAACCCTTCCATAAATATTCAGTCATATATCCATTATAAATTATTCAAATTCCAATACAATAGAAATAACTTAACTAAATCATCTTATCAATGATCCCTAATATAAAAAAAAGTTTCACCTTGTTGTCTCATACCAAACATGGGAATACCTCCATCATGTATTATCATGAAGCATTGTAATAACCAAAATTGCAATAAATCCTTCTTGAAAACAAAATGTTTCCTTATTCCAAATTTTATTGGATCTAATACCTATGTAAAAAAATTTGTAGACTATATCAATGATACCATAAATCAATTTTTAAGATATCCATTATGAGTTATAAGGTAATTAGTACTATCCAATTGTATTATTCTATAAATAAATTTTTATCCAAAAAAATTATCGAAACATTAGGAACATATTGAAGGTTAAATCTCCCTTAGTCCAATGATTACCATTAACATATAATTTCCATTTAATCATTTTTATAATCCACCAAAACCATTCAATATATTCATCTAAATCCTTTGTGAAATACAAAAACTGGAAAATCCTTATATAATTCACAATTCATAATTCTTGAATCCAAATACAAAAAAAACATCAATTATTCTACATCATACATAATACATTAACAAACCTACCTCATCCTGTAACACAATACCAATTTCCTTTCACATTTTGTATTTAGTGTCATCATTAGAGAAAATATAAGCATTACTCATACCACCATTATTATTATCTTTATGAGGTTTCCACTTGGGACACAGATTTGAATAATGACTATTAAATCAACACATAATGAATTTTAGCCAATATGATTTCATATGGAGGCCAATAATATAATCAATTATGTTAATTGATCCCATATTTTTTCCATTGTCGTTTATTACTTTGAGTCCTCCTTTCCCAAAGTCATATCACAATTTTTCATATAAGAGGTTCACCTAGGTGATTAATTCCACATTATTTTCACAAAGGAAGCTGAATATTATTTCACCCATGGTATCCAATAGAAAAATTCTCAGTGGACCCATTCCTTCTCTTCTTTATTGATTACAAGAGTTTGTTAAGGTACACATTCCTAATCATGTTCCTTGAATACTAATTAGGCTTGATCATAATATTCTTCACTCTATTGATCATCCCATTTGACTACACATAGCCAAATTTTCTATCACATTAAATATTAATCCAAATTTTATGGTTTTATATATTTACTAAAATAAAAATTCATAGTACGATAATCACTTATCCTATAAAAAACCACATAATCATTAAAAATTACATATATGATATCTACATCACGAAATATAATTCTTTAATCTATAAAAACATAGATTAATACAATGTCAGTCATATTAATACTATATTTATACACATCGTAATGGTTTATAAATATTTTTGAATAACCAATGAATATCCCCTGGGAGTTTTAAATAAGTCGTGAAACAAGGCTCGTTGACACGCACCAGTTTCCGATCGAGTCTAGCTACAAAAAATGTTTTCATAGTTGTTACCCCTATGTAAATTTGTTCCATCTCCAAATAAACTTATATTATCTAAACATTGATTTATTTTTAGAAATATACATAGTCTATCCTTTACATAATTCTAAGACAATTTCCACAACATTAACTTTTCCCTAGACTCATCTTTAGACTTTTCGATAGATATATCCATAGAAATATCCCTAGTGATCTAAATAATGTTTTTTTGCATCCTAGTTTCAAAATCATGAATAAATGTTTTATTTTTTATGCTATATATTGATTCATTGTATTAACATAGATATATATTACATCATTTTTTTTGGAATATTTATCACATTACACAAGTACATTCTTATGGAACATAATGGTTTTGTGTCTTCAGAAAAATAAAAAGAAATATATTCTAACATCGTAAAAGATAATCAATCATTCTATTAAATTTTTTATCCTTTATTAATTTTACTTAAATCCTTTATTCATTAACTTGGAAATGGAAACATATGAAATCAGTGAATTCGAATACCTAGTAAGGGTAAGAAAGTGAAATACATTAGCATATCATGAATATAAGGAATCGAGGAAAATAATAGAAGACAATATTTGAATACCATACACATCATTTCAATGATTTTAAAAACAACACATGGAATAATGGTTGTCATTTCATGAGACATGAATCATAATATTATCAAGATTATGAACTATGTGATCATATTATATGCATACGACATAGAATTTTTGGAAAACAAATAAATATTTAGTATCATTATCTATAATTCAAGGTTCATTTCCAAAAAAAATATCATTGATCATTATGTGGACTATAACTATTGGTAATGAAACACCATAATCTCCATTCATTATCCTTTATTTATAAGGGATCTGGTTTCCCCATATCATAATAGTTGATCTGGTTTCTCTATCTTCCCATAGTGGATCAGGATTCCCCATATTCACCATGTGGATTAGTTTTCCCCATCATCTATAGTGGATTTATCCCATAAAAATGATTTCAGTCGTTATCTCATTAGATATAAATCTTTACCAAATTAATTAGAGGGATATATAATTCACAACTATCTCATAATTAAATCATACAAACATGTTCCAAAAATTCATAAACAATCATATCATAACCCATGAAATGATGTGGCTTTAATAAACATGTAATCGTATCTTAACCAATGGAAAAATATATTTTTCATAATCATTTCATAAAATCATCACTTGTAAAATGAGTTGGGTTTCATTATCATATAACCTTGAAAGAGAAACAAGATTCATAAAAATCATGCCATCAAAACCTAAACCATTAACAATACTAATAAGTATGAAACATTGAATAATTTACCCATAAATATATCAGTGCCAGTAATGGATGTTATCATATATGGAAAATAATTTGGGAAGATCCGTTAAAAAATTTCCATGAGGAAAATATCACTTCATCTATGAAAAATGTTTTTTAAAACATAAAGCATTTTCGAAAACCATTTTCTTTTAAGATAGACTTGAAAACATAAAAAAGAATTTTTGAGTCCATTTTAAATTTTCATAATCATTTTTCCATGAAAACATTCATCAAATATATTATTTAAAAATTTTGAAATCATTTCATAAATCATAGTTTTTTAAAAATTTTGGCATGTGTACCAATGAAATAAAATTGATACAAAACTATATTACCGATTTGTTAAGTTTGGAAACATAATCCCAATGAAAGAGATATAATTAAATAGATATTTAAATAAAAATATATTTAAGGATAAAAATAATATAATATATTCATTGGTAGTATATCCACCACAGAAAATAAATGAGCTGCGAACAAGGCATAAATCTCACATAAATAAAAGTGGGACTTGAAATCCACATAATTTTTGTTTTGACTCTAATCATAATTATTCCAAACTCTGATATATTAAATATATGTTTAATATAAATTTTCCAAAAAACCATATTATTATATATAATACCATATGTGTCTTTATATTACCCACTAATGAACACTTCTATGTTAAGGTTAGTTTTAATGTAATATTGGATCTATTTTCGCACTTCTTTTAATTTGTTATATTTTTTCCTCATACTTATGTCATGATTTAATGAACATAAAACATGGTATAAATATACCATGTATTAATTACATTTTAATTTATAATAATTATTTAAATTTATAAATTTTAAAAGGAATACATTATTCATGGAGATGGTAGTCCATACATACGCATGTACATTATTTATATTTAATTATCATATTGAAATTACAAAAATTAAATATATTTATATTTATATATATATATATTAATAATCATAGTATTATTATTATTATTTCATCATATATAATACATTTTTATGGAAGCCACCCTTAATACATGCCATGTAGAGTTTGAATTATTCACATCACCTAGAGGAGGTGGTTGTCCACACTTCCCGATACAAAATTATCTTAATTTCACAAAATGGAAAAAATTAAGGGTTGTGTTATATAATAATTATATATGAATAAATACATCATAAATATAATATATATCATATAAAAACATAATTTATATCATAATTACCATCCATGAGATGATGTAAAGTGAAATTAATAACATCATTGCTTGAGGTGATAGTTCGTCGTCCATAAGAATGGTATGTTTTTTACCCATTAGATGGATGTGAGTAATAGTTTTGGTATATACAATATAATAAAAAAACTATATATATTTATGATAATAAGGTTATTATATAATCATGGTGAAGTGCATTGTGTTGCATTTGTTGTCAATGAGGCATGAAGTTGTCTTGGAATGAATGGATGTCAAGGAGTCAAGATGTGAATGTCAAAGGTTGTGATGGTGATGGTGATGAAGGAGAATGGCCATGGTACCAAAATGCATGTCACTTAGGAGATTCACTAAGTGACTTAGGAGATGATGGTTTGAAACATTCTCTAAAAATCTGACGATTGTTGAGCTGTTCTTTAAGTTCCAAGAACTTGTATCAACTGGATACAATGTCACAACATGATTAGAAGACCATGCATTGTAGTGACAATGCATGAGGAGTTGAAGAAGCAAGATGATCCATTCACTACTTCTAAGTGGATGAAGTGGTTTAATGAAGTCCATGTACTAACTCTTAGTGCATGTGAATTTGAAGTTGATCCAATTGATCTCTAATTAGATCAATGAAGCACATTGAAGAATTTAAGTGATTTAGGAGCTCAGTTGAAGATGAAGACCCTTCGTGAATTCCATTACAAAGTGATGAATAAATGTTGAAGAAGAATGGAGGAATTCTAATGAAGAAGAAATAATTGATCAAGTAGCTTCGGTTGATGAAGAACCTTAGGAATTCCCTCCTAAGTTGTGAAATGTTGAAAAAGTTATTAAGAACATGAGGAGGAGATGTAATTCCTAAGAAGAAGAAGAATTATGAAGAATGAAGTGGCTTGGGATTTGGCATGTTTTATATGGAGAAGGACTTTGTTTTTACAAAGTCTAGGTTCTGTCCTTTGCCAAAAAATTGGCCATCTCAAGCCAGCCCACGGGTTCAACCCCACGGCTCTTATGGGCACTAGGCACCACGCCCATGGGGGATCCCATGGTGCAAGCTCGAGAGGCAAGGGGGGGCCGTGTATAAGCCCCCGAGGACACGCGGTGATGAAACCCGCGCACCCGGAGTGCATGGTGGGCGCTAGGAGCGCGCCCGCAGGGAGCAAGAGCGCAGAGCGCGCCCGCAGGGAGAACTCGGTGCGGGGCGGCACCGAGAGGGGAGAAGATTCAATTGCCGAGTTGAGGCAGCGGCTGGGTAATAAACCGCAGCAAAAACGCTGGCCGATTCGATGTGGGACTGGATTTTTATCCCGGGATCTAATCCTGGCCGCATGTTTGATCTCGCGCGAGATCTCCACCGTACGATCCATCTCCGCGGCGATGTTATTATCTGAGCCGTCCGCGGTCATTTAAATGGAGATCCGACGGCTCCCAGCATCGTCTTCTTCCTCGAGCTCAGCCGAAGGCCACCCGAAGCCACCCCCGAGCAGCCGCTGAACCAGAGGCATCCCGACGACATATCTCGAGCTCCCGGCCACCATTTTCGAATCCGAAGCCTCCATTGAGCTCGTCTGGCCATAACGAACAGGATCATGCCTAAAAATGACCATGCATGCAGTGTATGGAGAATTTCGAATGAGGCCGAGGCAAACGGAGTTGCCGAGGCATCGAGGTATTTGTGTTTTGCATGGGATAGCCAAACCGAGGCCGTGCATGCGTTCGAAATCGCATGCACGAGGAAGAGAAAAATTAAATGAAATCCCGCGGTGAAACAGAGAGTAAAAGCAAGATTCGTAAAGATTTTTAAAGAACCGAAATCTTCGGTGATTCAAGATTTATTGCACGCGGATAATCTGAGGCATCTCTGCCTATAAAAGGAGAGGCCGAGACCTCTGAGCAGCTTGCTGATGCGCTGAAGTTTTGAAAGACCCGTGAGAAGCCTTTGAGCCTCGCGAAGTGTTTGAAGCCCCGCGCAAAGAACTTGCGCGGCTATTGTTCTCGGTGCCATCTGAGGCCCGAAGGAGTCCCTTTTGCGCATCCCTTGCGCGAAAGAAGTGAAGGGGAGATCACCTGCGCGCTAATCCTTGCGCGGCAGGAAGAACCGGGGTCGCACCAAGCCTTGCGCGCCCACGGTTGAAGCCCCGCGGTGTTGCAGCTTGCACACCCGAACGCTTGCACGACCAAGTGCACCCTTGCACTTGCGCGCCCACGGCTGAGGTCCTTTGTGCCTTGTGCTTGCGCGACAGAAGCAGTGAAGGAAGACCGAGCCCCTTGCATCCTTCGGTGTGTGCTAAGTGCAAAGAATATCCGAGGCACCTTGTGTGCAAAGGAGGGAAAGGCCGTAGCCATTGGTGGTTGTGAAAAGAAGTGGAGAAGGCCGTAGCCCTTGTTGGGTGTGCTCACTTGAAGATTAAAAGAAAAAGAACAAAGTGTGTGTGCAAAGGAAGTGAAAGGCCGTAGCCTTATGTGAGCATCAAGTGAAGACCTAGCATATTGGGTGTATGCTAAGTGAAGAACAAGAAACACCCTACGGCCACTTATGTGTGTGCCATGTGCTAAGAAGGCCACACTTTGTGTGTGATGTGAAGAAGGACGAGAGTAAGTGTGTGCAAGTGAAGAAGGCCAAGACTTGTGTTTGCTAATTGATCAAAGGAAGTGTGTGTGTGCAAACAAAACAAGAAGGCCACTACACCCTACAGGCAGTGGGTGTGCAAAGAGAGGAAGGCCAAGGCTTAGTGCCTTTGTGTGCAAATTGAACATGTGAAGGCCGTATCCCTTGTGTGTGCACACTATTGAAGAACAACTAAAAAGAACACTAAAGTGTGTGTGTGCAACAAGAAGAGGAAGGTCACTACAAATGTGTGCTAAGTGAAGAATTTGTGTGTGCAAACTAAAGAAGTGGCCGAACCTAGGTGTGCACTAAAAGTGAACACACTTAGAAGAAGTTGAAAGGAGGACATCCACACTAAAGTAGAACACACTCTAAGTGTGTAAACAAATTGGATAAAGTGTGTGAAGTTCGGAGAAGGTGTGTGCTATAATTGATTACACCCTTTGTGGGTCTACTGCACCAAGAAGAAGAAAAGGAGATTGCATGCATGCATGCATGCACGTGCACACGTGAACAGTGCTAAATCAGTGGTGTGCAACAGAGACTGGACCAGACCAAAGATAAAGATATTATTTGTCTGAGCATTCAGTAATTGGAGAGAAGCCGGGGCATCCTTTGAAGAAGGTGATAAAGCCCGAGCTAGATGAGAAGACCTGTTCACCACAAGTGATCAGAAGAAGAGCAAGGCCAGCAGTCTTTATCCCAGACTGCTGAGGATACTTGAAGAATAACTTAAAGTGAAGAAGAGCTACTCGTGTGACTCGAGGAGCCAAGAGAAGACCCTGTGGGACTCAGGGAGAAGAAGTCTTCAGTGGGATTCTGGAGCAGGCCAGTGGGACTCTGGTAACACTGTGGGACGCAGTATAAAGACCCTCCTGTGGGACTCAGGAGAGATACAGTGGGACTCTGTATCGACCATTGTAATTTTAACAGGTTATAATGGAGAATCCATGCTTGGAGAAGCATGGCAAGGATGTAGGCCTTTGGTGCCGAACCTTGTAAATCCTTGTGTCCTGTGCCTTTTCATTACTGCAGTATCCGGGAAAGGTTGAGAGATACAAGAAGAGTGGATCGAGGCTTTAACCAGCCATAGAGGTTTAATTGATTAAGAATCAATTAGTAAAAAGTTTTAAAGGATCACTGATTCACCCCCTCCCCCTCTCAGTGATTCACACTGATCTGGGCACTTCAATTGGTATCAGAGGGAGGTTACCTCTAAAAGATCCAAGGGAGTCTATATGGAGTGCAGATTTGAGGAAATGAAAGAACAGCCTCAAATGGAGATATCTGCCAAGACTCTGAAAAACAGAATGAAGAAACAGGCAAAGAAGATGAAGAAGAAGGCTGGTGTAATCAGAGAAACTCCTTCTATGGAAAGAAATGTGAAAGTCACATCAGATGACAATTCCTTTTATCATTCTTCTGATGAAGCCTGCTCTAGCTGTGATGAAGATGGAAGAAACAATGATCTTCTAAATGCAATCAAATATCTTCAGAAGAGAGTCCCCAAGGAAATTGCAATGTGTATAGCTACAGGCCTCCTTGATCTTCAAGAAGAAAATTTACAGCTAGAAGATGAAGCCAATTCTCTGGAAGTCCAATTGGCAAAAAGGGTTGGAATAACCAACACTCTCAGAAAGCTGGTGAAGGCTAAAGATGAAACAGTTTCTCTTTGCAATGAAAGATATGAAGACACTACTGAAGAATTGCAAAGAAGCCTTTCTGAGAAAGAATTCTTTATGATATTAGTCAAAGATGTTTTCCAT
This sequence comes from Viscum album, assembly GCA_963277665.1. NCBI lineage: Eukaryota > Viridiplantae > Streptophyta > Magnoliopsida > Santalales > Viscaceae > Viscum > Viscum album. The sequence continues at coordinate 2,112,671,224 of OY728120.1, forward strand.
GCACTGGAAAAGAGGCACAAAGTGTCAATGAATGTCAGAGATGCTCAACTCGAAGACAAAGTCAAATTGGTGAAGGAGCTTGACAATTCATTGCAAGAAATGAAGAAGGTGCATGAAGACCAGATGAAGCAGCTGAAAGAAGATTGGGAAGGAAAGCTAAGAATTGTTGAGGATGAGAAGAACTCCCTTAACATGAAGTGTTTAGAACTGGAGGTGATATTGAAAAATCTGCAATCACCCAAAGCTAAATCCTCCCAGTCAGCTGAAAGAAGAAATGTTGCTACTCAAGTGAGCTTTGAAAAGGATGATTCTAAAAGAAAGACATCCTATAATAAAAGGGCAACAACTTCTAGAAAGAAGGTACCATCCATACCATCTTGTACTGATTCTTCTAATTGTGTTTCTACAAAAAGTGCAGGATGGAAGAATAATTCCAAACAAATATGGATGAAGACAGTAAAGAAGAAGATCTCTCCTGAAACAGCACAACAGGTAAAGAAAAGTACCCTACAATCAGAAGGACTGAAGAGGTCAAGATTTGTGGGTCAATGTTGGTGTTGTAATAAGTATGGGCACTGTGCAAAGGATTGTTGGTACAATCCACTGAATGCCAAAGCACAGAGGAAGCCCATGCCAAGGGGGAGCAAGCCAGAGGAAAAGAAGCAACATCCACAGGTCCAGAGACATCTGTTCACTGCAAATAGATTTGGATTACTTGACAACATCTGGGATGGTTGCAAAAGTGGTCAAAGAGTTGATACATATCAATCTCCGAATGTATCCGAAGCTGGAATGAAGAGAAGATCACTGAACCTGGCTAAGAAAGATTCCTTGGGAAGCAAGCAGAAGAAAGTGGAAGATGCTCCCAAGAAGATGTTGAAAAAGGAAGAGAAGTCCTTGGATTCTAAATCCAAGAAGGGTGAGTCATCTAGAAGGACCACCAAGAAGAAGTGCTTCTACTGTGGAAGGAATGGTCATACCATGGATCTTTGTAAAGAAGCCATGAAATTCAATAGAAGCCAACTGGACTCAAACAGACAATCAATCCAGAAGAAGCAGAAGGGATTGGTTGAAAATAAGTTTCCCAAGAGAGGTAGCTTAACAGTATCAAAAGAACCATGTGGAATATCCAGAACTGAGGCCACACTTCCAAGTGACTTACTAGTCATATGGCCAAATCAGTTGCAACTTGCCAAAGATCTACAAAGAGCTGAAGATGAAGTTCTGGCAACTGCTAAAGCAAAAGGGAAGAAGAATATTTCACATGAAGATGTATTGAGAACCACACCAGCACAGACATCAATGAAGATCAAATGTGCAAGTGTGAAGACTGGTGAAAATGGGACATCTCGGTTGAGAGAATCTTCTCAACCTTGTTGTTCACATTGATGAACCAAGGAGGTTCCATCTTATTCCCTTATACTATTGGTATTTACATGTGCTAACATTGCAGGGAATTGAAGATGATGATCATTCTCAGCTGGAGGATGGGTTGGACAGAATGGAGTGCACCCCTTGAGGGGGAGCCAATCTGAAGAAGATGGTATTCTAAGATTTAATATCATCTTGAGAAAAGTGAAGGTATTCCAATCATACTTTCATCCCTTGTTTCTTAATTGAGGCTATCTTGTCAATTAAGGGGGAGTATGGATTGAAGACAAATGGATGAAAGGGGGAGCTTTATCTTAGCACTGAACTTTCTAATGAGTTTTGTGAAGTATGTGCAGGATTTAGCAATTCACTGTTATATCTGAAAAATTTCAAGCCCCTAAGCATGATTTCACATGTGTAGAGAATTATGGACAGCTTTGAATTCCTTGGTTGTATCACTCTTGTTTTCTACACCGGGTTAGCCCAAGTAGACTTAGAGCTGATGTACTAAAGGTTCTTTGCTAAAGAGAACATGTGACATCATCCCTCTCTCAGTGTTTTACAAGAAAATACTTTTATAAGGGAGGAAGACATATTTTGAAAGCAAACCACCCCACACCTTTGCATTTGATTGCCAATAAGGGGGAGAAATATTGGCACACATATTGACCCATTCATATGTGCTGAAGGAGTGTATTGACAACAAATACAAAGGGGGAGATTGAAGTGCATTGTGTTGCATTTGTTGTCAATGAGGCATGAAGTTGTCTTGGAATGAATGGATGTCAAGGAGTCAAGATGTGAATGTCAAAGGTTGTGATGGTGATGGTGATGAAGGAGAATGGCCATGGTACCAAAATGCATGTCACTTAGGAGATTCACTAAGTGACTTAGGAGATGATGGTTTGAAACATTCTCTAAAAATCTGACGATTGTTGAGCTGTTCTTTAAGTTCCAAGAACTTGTATCAACTGGATACAATGTCACAACATGATTAGAAGACCATGCATTGTAGTGACAATGCATGAGGAGTTGAAGAAGCAAGATGATCCATTCACTACTTCTAAGTGGATGAAGTGGTTTAATGAAGTCCATGTACTAACTCTTAGTGCATGTGAATTTGAAGTTGATCCAATTGATCTCTAATTAGATCAATGAAGCACATTGAAGAATTTAAGTGATTTAGGAGCTCAGTTGAAGATGAAGACCCTTCGTGAATTCCATTACAAAGTGATGAATAAATGTTGAAGAAGAATGGAGGAATTCTAATGAAGAAGAAATAATTGATCAAGTAGCTTCGGTTGATGAAGAACCTTAGGAATTCCCTCCTAAGTTGTGAAATGTTGAAAAAGTTATTAAGAACATGAGGAGGAGATGTAATTCCTAAGAAGAAGAAGAATTATGAAGAATGAAGTGGCTTGGGATTTGGCATGTTGTATATGGAGAAGGACTTTGTTTTTACAAAGTCTAGGTTCTGTCCTTTGCCAAAAAATTGGCCATCTCAAGCCAGCCCACGGGTTCAACCCCACGGCTCTTATGGGCACTAGGCACCACGCCCATGGGGGATCCCATGGTGCAAGCTCGAGAGGCAAGGGGGGGCCGTGTATAAGCCCCCGAGGACACGCGGTGATGAAACCCGCGCACCCGGAGTGCATGGTGGGCGCTAGGAGCGCGCCCGCAGGGAGCAAGAGCGCAGAGCGCGCCCGCAGGGAGAACTCGGTGCGGGGCGGCACCGAGAGGGGAGAAGATTCAATTGCCGAGTTGAGGCAGCGGCTGGGTAATAAACCGCAGCAAAAACGCTGGCCGATTCGATGTGGGACGGGATTTTTATCCCGGGATCTAATCCTGGCCGCATGTTTGATCTCGCGCGAGATCTCCACCGTACGATCCATCTCCGCGGCGATGTTATTATCTGAGCCGTCCGCGGTCATTTAAATGGAGATCCGACGGCTCCCAGCATCGTCTGCTTCCTCGAGCTCAGCCGAAGGCCACCCGAAGCCACCCCCGAGCAGCCGCTGAACCAGAGGCATCCCGACGACATATCTCGAGCTCCCGGCCACCATTTTCGAATCCGAAGCCTCCATTGAGCTCGTCTGGCCATAACGAACAGGATCATGCCTAAAAATGACCATGCATGCAGTGTATGGAGAATTTCGAATGAGGCCGAGGCAAACGGAGTTGCCGAGGCATCGGGGTATTTGTGTTTTGCATGGGATAGCCAAACCGAGGCCGTGCATGCGTTCGAAATCGCATGCACGAGGAAGAGAAAAATTAAATGAAATCCCGCGGTGAAACAGAGAGTAAAAGCAAGATTCGTAAAGATTTTTAAAGAACCGAAATCTTCGGTGATTCAAGATTTATTGCACGCGGATAATCTGAGGCATCTCTGCCTATAAAAGGAGAGGCCGAGACCTCTGAGCAGCTTGCTGATGCGCTGAAGTTTTGAAAGACCCGTGAGAAGCCTTTGAGCCTCGCGAAGTGTTTGAAGCCCCGCGCAAAGAACTTGCGCGGCTATTGTTCTCGGTGCCATCTGAGGCCCGAAGGAGTCCCTTTTGCGCATCCCTTGCGCGAAAGAAGTGAAGGGGAGATCACCTGCGCGCTAATCCTTGCGCCGCAGGAAGAACCGGGGTCGCACCAAGCCTTGCGCGCCCACGGTTGAAGCCCCGCGGTGTTGCAGCTTGCACACCCGAACGCTTGCACGGCCAAGTGCACCCTTTCACTTGCGCGCCCACGGCTGAGGTCCTTTGTGCCTTGTGCTTGCGCGACAGAAGCAGTGAAGGAAGACCGAGCCCCTTGCATCCTTCGGTGTGTGCTAAGTGCAAAGAATATCCGAGGCACCTTGTGTGCAAAGGAGGGAAAGGCCGTAGCCATTGGTGGTTGTGAAAAGAAGTGGAGAAGGCCGTAGCCCTTGTTGGGTGTGCTCACTTGAAGATTAAAAGAAAAAGAACAAAGTGTGTGTGCAAAGGAAGTGAAAGGCCGTAGCCTTATGTGAGCATCAAGTGAAGACCTAGCATATTGGGTGTATGCTAAGTGAAGAACAAGAAACACCCTACGGCCACTTATGTGTGTGCCATGTGCTAAGAAGGCCACACTTTGTGTGTGATGTGAAGAAGGACGAGAGTAAGTGTGTGCAAGTGAAGAAGGCCAAGACTTGTGTTTGCTAATTGATCACAGGAAGTGTGTGTGTGCAAACAAAACAAGAAGGCCACTACACCCTACGGGCAGTGGGTGTGCAAAGAGAGGAAGGCCAAGGCTTAGTGCCTTTGTGTGCAAATTGAACAAGTGAAGGCCGTATCCCTTGTGTGTGCACACTATTGAAGAACAACTAAAAAGAACACTAAAGTGTGTGTGTGCAACAAGAAGAGGAAGGTCACTACAAGTGTGTGCTAAGTGAAGAATTTGTGTGTGCAAACTAAAGAAGTGGCCGAACCTAGGTGTGCACTAAAAGTGAACACACTTAGAAGAAGTTGAAAGGAGGACATCCACACTAAAGTAGAACACACTCTAAGTGTGTAAACAAATTGGATAAAGTGTGTGAAGTTCGGAGAAGGTGTGTGCTATAATTGATTACACCCTTTGTGGGTCTACTGCACCAAGAAGAAGAAAAGGAGAGTGCATGCATGCATGCATGCACGTGCACACATGAACAGTGCTAAATCAGTGGTGTGCAACAGAGACTGGACCAGACCAAAGATAAAGATATTATTTGTCTGAGCATTCAGTAATTGGAGAGAAGTCGGGGCATCCTTTGAAGAAGGTGATAAAGCCCGAGCTAGATGAGAAGACCTGTTCACCACAAGTGATCAGAAGAAGAGCAAGGCCAGCAGTCTTTATCCCAGACTGCTGAGGATACTTGAAGAAGAACTTAAAGTGAAGAAGAGCTACTCGTGTGACTCGAGGAGCCAAGAGAAGACCCTGTGGGACTCAGGGAGAAGAAGTATTCAGTGGGATTCTGGAGCAGGCCAGTGGGACTCTGGTAACACTGTGGGACGCAGTATAAAGACCCTCCTGTGGGACTCAGGAGAGATACAGTGGGACTCTGTATCGACCATTGTAATTTTAACAGGTTATAATGGAGAATCCATGCTTGGAGAAGCATGGCAAGGATGTAGGCCTTTGGTGCCGAACCTTGTAAATCCTTGTGTCCTGTGCCTTTTCATTACTGCAGTATCCGGGAAAGGTTGAGAGATACAAGAAGAGTGGATCGAGGCTTTAACCAGCCATAGAGGTTTAATTGATTAAGAATCAATTAGTAAAAAGTTTTAAAGGATCACTGATTCACCCCCTCCCCCTCTCAGTGATTCACACTGATCTGGGCACTTCACATGGAATAAGTATATTTGATAAGGGTGGATAATGAAAATAAAACAAAAGAACTTGAGGAAGGTTTGCACTAAAGGGATTCCTTGGATGAATTTATTCGCAATGGGGGGATTCTAGGATGTTGTTATATAATTTTTTAGGATATTTATATTTATTTATTCTGATAATAATTGATTGAGATGTTTAAATAATAGTGAGGGATGGGTGCCTTTTTATAGTCGAAGAGTGGCATTCTTATAAATTTTTAAAAAAGTAACTCCCTCCAGGTTTTCCTCCAATATTTGGATCTAATAATGGTTAGAAAATAGATAATATTTAGTATATAATTTATGTTTGAACCTAAAATTTATTTTAGAAACGTTTATAGGGTATTTTGGTATTTAAGATTGTAGCTTCCTCTTTGGATAATCAATTATTATCTTAATCAATGTAATTAATTTTAATTGATTTAACTAATATTTTCAGAAAAAAACTAAATTGAAATTATTATAAATAATAAATTAATGATTTAAAACATGGAATTCATTTGGGAAAATTGAAATCACAGAATTTATACAAATTAATTCAAAATTATTCTTTCATATGTTCCATTAAAACGGGTTTTTAAGAGAACGAGACCAATAGATTGAAATATTTTTATATCCAATATCAATGTGAAATAGGTTAAAATAAAATAAATTGGATTAAGTTATGTAATATTTTTCTAATCAAACCATAAAATGGAAATACAATATAATTTCATTAAATAAATAAATTTTATGGAAGAGATGTTTTGAATTTAAATTCTGTGTTTTTCGTTATTCAACAAAAAATGAAAACTCTAACAAAAATACTAAAAATTCATTCAAAGTATATTTTTATATTCTTATTCCAAAAATAAATTTATTTTTTTAATCTAAATATATTAAAATAATCAAGAATAATATTTAAAATGTGTTAGTTATTAAAATTTGGTAAAATCACTATTTAGAAAAAATTATTTCTTTTTATTAATACAATTGGATTTATTCCTATCTTATTCCTATAAAATATATGTTATCAGTATAAAAAATATTTAATGAATTTATAACATAATTTTTTTTGAAAAATTAATTCATAAGTAAAATTTTTAGATTATTGATATAAAATAATGTTTGTACAATGAAAAATAGTTTCCATATAAAATTAATTTTTTATATTCATATATTTATTATGTTAAATTATATAATTTTTTAACCCAAGGATAAATTTTATATAAAAGTGGAAATAATATTTTCAAAATTTATTTAATCATATTCATAACGTCCATCCCAATGACTATATAGAAGCTATAATAATATTTTAATATCAATATTAATAATTTCTTGTAGTTTGGTAGAACATGACCCTGCGTGTAACAAATGATATTGTTGGGACATTGAAATGTGTGTAATAAATTCCAAACATATTGATTCATGAACTAAAAGCTAATCTAAGTGTTTTTTGTAGTGATTGATTGAATAGGTGTTTTGTTTAACAAAATCCACACATAGTGACTTCATATAACAAAACCTATATTCAATGTTTCATGAAATGAAAAATATAAACTTATTAAATTAAATCAAAAATAATAATTCACAAAATCTAAAGGTGTTACATTTTCTTAATTCAAATATAGACAAAAAAATTGATTTATTATGTATAAAAGATTAAAATAGAGTGAGGGTGGTTTAATTTTAATTTCTATTGTTTTTGATGCTAAGAGTAAACTTATAGAGTACTCATTGAAAAAATATTAGGAACAATATACCATGTTAAAAGAAAACAATACCTATGTATCAAATAAAAATATGATTATGATGAATTAATCCCTAAATATGTGTTTATATTGAGTGTTCCATAGCTGAAAGAAGAGAAATAATAAGTAGTTTTTGAAAGCAATTTCAATGATACATAGTATTATAGGGGTTTTAAAAATTGAATAAGAAGAAAAAATATGATTTCATAAAGTAAGACTTGTATATAGTTCTATTGATCACCTACTAGTTATTGAATAGCTTTTTTGAGTTGTGAAATCCTAGTTTAAATCATTTAAATATTATTTGGATGTAAATATGAGATACCAGAGAATAAATTAAATGACCGTATTATAGTATTAAAATCCATACAAATACTCTTATCAGAAGATCATATGATTTTTTATGGATTCAATGAATTCCATTGAATATTTAATATCTACATAAACTGGTTGTTAGAGTTTTATAACTAGTATGAGAGAGATTAAAGAACAATTTAGATATATGTAACACCCCAGGTAAATAAAGAATATGACATTTTTATATTTATCCATATTTTTGAATAAAATGTTAATATTAATTTAAAGGGAACGCTATGCTTGATGGCTTTCCCAATACGCAACAACGAGTTCCTTTGAAATCTTATGTTGCTCTATAATAATAAAATAATATTATTTTAAATGATAGTTAATTCCTAGCCATTGTAATGGCGGGAATGAACAGAACTAACTACAAAATGATTATATATTTTTTTCAAATATTTTTACTCTTTACAATAAATGATAGAGGATTAAAAATGTGAATGAATCCAATTTTAAGCGTAGACAGTCTAATATTCTTTAAAAGGTCGATTAACCGTCTTTTGATGGAAAACCTCTTCTAAATCCACTTTTTGACAATTTTATGTGTTATATATGACAAAATAAAATTCTTATTTATAATTGGGTCATAAAAATATACTTTGAGTAAATTTTTGGTATTTTTCCGAAAAAGTTCAATTTTTAATGAATAGTGAAAAATGTTGTATTTTAATTAAAAACCTCTTTTTTATATAATTTATTTATATGATTAGATTATCTTTTTAATTGGTTTTAATGTTTAAATAGAATATATATTTTACCATTTAATCCAATGGTGGTCATTGTAATTAATATCACTTTATGATTGACATAAACGAGTGTCAATCTTTTGAATGATATTGTTTCATAAAAACACACTATTTGTTTTAACAACGGGATTTAATTATAAAATTAATTAATGAAACTTCTATGTTATGAATTTGGTAAAATAGACATCATTTTTGAATTCGTAATATCAAATATAGCTTAGGGTGAATTTGTGGTATTTTTCTGAAAAACATCAATTTTTTATGAATAGTGAAACCACAAAGTGGTGGTTACAAAATTTGATTTTTCGTTTAAATGGAACTTTACCACTTCTGTGATTTTAATTTAAAAAATGCAATTTAAATGATTTTAATTGTCAAGTAAAATGTGGTTCAATGGGATGAAAATAATGTTTTTATGAAAAGTAACTTTTATGTTTTAATAATCGTGATTAAAGGTATTTAGTGTGATTTAAGGTAAAAATGATATTATAATAATATAAAAATATATTGACACTTGTCATACCCATATTGGATGAGTTATGGCCGACCAAGACATCCTATGGGTCGATTTTTGGTACCCCATGGAGCCACTTGGGTTTGATAATGACATTTATGCCTTTTATTTAAAGTTAAAATAAAAATGTCACAAACATGATTTGTTTTTCTAAAACAATTTTTATATGTGGTTATACAATTCAGAATTTTGACTATAAATAGTCTTTGAAAATTTAAATATATTTCCTACATCATAGTAATTTTTTTATAATTTTTAGACATTAATTAAATTAAATTCCTTATGACATCATGATGATGCAGCGATGACCTCATTATTTGACGATTTAAATAAAATGGAAAGATAATGCAAAATATAGGACCTACACAATTCAAAAACCTATTGTATGGGTGGATTTAGAACCCTTATCACCTTATCCTCAAAACAAATCAATTTGGGACCATTAAAATCAGAAAACCATTTGAAAATAAAGTAACATTTTATATTATTCCAAGAGTGCCCCTCCTCTCCTCTTATAAAAGGCCCCCACCTCTACCACCTTACCCACACATCTCAAACCTTTGGATCAGCCAAGATCTAATAATTTTGTCTCTCAACATACCTATCCTCATCCTAGAAGCCTTGACATAGTCAGGAAGCTCTTCAAGAAACACTTTTGGTTCAAACCAAAGGAAGTTACCCGATTTTAAGGTAATGTCTTCATTTGTGACCTTTTGTTTTATTTTTCTACTTCAACCCCCATAAACTCTTTTTATTAATTTCCTTTGTAACAACTCCAGTATCTTCAATATACTATTATGTTGTTATAATAAGAATTCGAGCTACACTTACACACACCTTCATCTAATGGTTAAAGAACATATTGTTTCTATGGATGGAGAATTTCTGCCTCACGAAATGATGATTGTTCAACACTCATATAACACCTTCAAAGGTGGACATTAAAATGTCACTATATTTTTATATGATATATAATATCTTTATGTTTTACTTAAGCTTCTGTATTTTTCATTTTTGGCATACCATTATGGCTTCCATTATGGATATATGTGATATCTTCATTTTAGGAAGTGCGGACTACCGCCCCCTCAAAGTGATTTGATTCGTTAAAGCCATATGTGGGATGTATAAAGGATGGATTTAAAGTTATGATATATTATGTTATACTGGAATTATAATATACCTTTATATCATTATTTTTTTTCTTTCCATTAAAGTATGAGATAGAAATGAATGTAGCGTTCATGCGTACGTACGGCTTACCGTCTCCATGAACGGTGCATTTCATTTCGTATCCTCAAATGTAATGTAATATTATAAGTACATATAATGGATATATATGATGTATGATAAATCTAAAGGATGAATATAATTCTGGAATTAAAAATATACATATCTCTCATTTAGTTTTAATTCCATTAATATGACATAGAAATGAAATTAGCGTTCATGCGTACGTACGGCTTACCGTCTCCATGAATGGTGCATTTCATTTCTTACCTCTAAATGATTATGTAATAATATAAATACAAGTATATTCTTGATATATATGATATATATGATAACCAAATAATTAATATCATTCTCTATATAATGAAACATTGACCACACGAACAACATGTAATTGTATGAAGTCCACTTTTGACTTAAGAACCAAATATCGACAAAAGAAACATTATTAACTCAATTGATTACATAATGTTTATAACATGTAAATAATTGATATAAAAGGAATAAATAACTTGAAAAAATTTTCTTAAGAAATTATAAATTAACTAAAGTTTATTATTCAGGACCTTAATGAATAATCGATTCAAGTCGGACCCGAGGTAAGGGATCATACTCCTCTCTTTCTTTTTAAGTACACTCTTTTATGTAGCTCCTTTTAAAGTTCATATTTCTTATTATTGGTATGTTATTTTATATTACTCTTACTGAAATCATTATGTTCATATGATTAGAGACCCTATTCTCTCTCATCAATCCATTTTGGATGTTTTGGGTGGCGCCGTTAGGCTGACGAATTTTCGTAAGAGATCCAACCTCTCTCTTTGTTTTTAAGTACTCTCCTTTATGTCACTTCTTTTAAGATCCTCTTTGTTATGTTGGGGTATGATCTTTTATATTCATCATTATATAAAATTTATGTTATTATGATGAGATACTGTATTTGATCTCATCAATCCATTTTTGGAAGATTTATGTGGCGTCGTTAGGCTGCAGAGTTTTCGTAAGGGATTGTTCCTCCCACTTTTATTCTCGTGACATTTATGCCTTGTTTTCCACTATTTCCTTTGAGTGGTGTATATACTGCCCATTATTATACACTATTTGTATTATAATTTCATTTATGGGTATTTAAAGCTTCATTGTATGACCCTTCTTCCATGGGGTGTATGTTTTGAAAGTTACCCAACATGGTAAGGGGACCTTTCACCCTCCTCTTTTTAAAAGACTTCTTTTGTTAAGTCTTTTAATTTACTTATTATTATGTTGGGATATGTTCTTATATATCCTCATTGATGTAAAGTTTATGTCCAATCGATGATATACCATTCACTCTCTCATCGACTAATTTTCTGAATTTTGAAGTGATGCCGTTAGGCTGTCGAATTTTTAGAAGGGAACATCTTAACCCAATTTCGATTTCATTGGGTTCAAATAGTACTTCATGAACATGTAATCCTATGAATATGTGTTATTGACCTTATATTGTTTCAAACATAATATCCACTTATATTGGGTTTATTTTTTATTTCACAAACATAATTATGTGATAGATTTATCCTTATTTTATGGATACCCTCTTTATAATTGATTTCATCTCAATTTACATTTACATTGAGTCTTCACTGTTGTAATGCACCAATTCACTCTTATTTGGTGTGTATATTGTCCTTTGACATATTATATCATGAATCCCTTTATTCTCATGATATTATAAAGCTCGGATTAAATGTTATTCCGCGATTATTAGTATTCAAGAGTCTCTCATTTTGTTAAAAACTCTTTAAAAAAATATCGTTTTAAATGTTTTAAAGATTCATTATTATAAATCGTTATCTTTAATTTCCATGTTTTCAAAATGGTTTTCAGTATTTATTTATATGGAAATTAGTGTATTAAAATTATAATTCCATTAAAAGCTTCAAAGTGGTATGGGACACTTTGATTCAAAAATCTCTTTTAAATGGTTTTTGAAAGTAGGATGATTAATTTAATATCTTGGAATTACTTATTGTGATCGAAATGTAGAAATGATTTATTTCCATTATATTTGTTTACTGTATTATGATTTTATAATGGTACTTGGACATTATGACGGGTGGTGCAGTGAATACCAGGATGGGTGGTTACGTTATAACCTCTAATGCATTGGATATGGAAGTCGGCCGTATGACTATTCCATTAAGTATGTATCGAAGTTTGCTGAATGGCTATTCCATTAAGTGATATGTGTGGAATTCGACCTTATGGTTATTCCACTTAAGTTTGTTTATGTTCCCAGTTACATTTATATGTTATGTGATCTTTATATGGGTTTAATGGTAATCTTTTGGTTATAGAAGGGTAAGTAATGAACTTTTATTCAGTGAAGAGTTTTTTTACTACTTCAAAAAGGTGAAAAGTAATACTTTGATAAAGTATACATGGTTTACTTGTTGTTTTGAAAAACTAACAGTTTTCATTCTTTGTGTATCCCTTACTGATCTTTTTATGCTCATCCCAAGTTTTTGAAATGATTTTCACAGGACTTAACGTGGAATAGGGGCAAGGATGGGATCATGGGAAAGTCATGCAACCTAAAACATGGAACTGGACATATTTATTTTTAAGAGTTTTTATTTTATGGAAACTTAGTAAAAGTTTATACTTTGTAATCTTTTGATATATAATAGTTATGTCCTAATTCTCTAAAACTCTAAACCTGAAAAGATCCTCAATGTGAATTATTAATTTAATTCAATATTAAGTAAGGTTTAAGGCCGGGGCCTTATAGTTGGTATCAAAGGCCGGTTTAGATAACTTTAGAGGTTAGGATATTCTTTAAGCATAAGTGGCATTACCATAATGGTTAGTATTTCAGAAAGAGTCCTAGTTTTTTGATATAGTGAATAAGTAAGTATATCTTAGTGTCTATCTTCCTCATTAGTACACGATGGTTATGTTGATATACTCACACTGACCTTTTTGGTTTTAGTAAATGGCTGGATCTAGAAGGCACCAAAGTGACAATGGGTTTGAAGGAAACTGTAGTGGTTCTCTGATTAAGAGACTGGATGAAATGGGGGATTCAATGAGGAATCTCATGGTTGTTCTAAACCAACTATCAAGGAGTCATGATCAACCACTTCAACCATGGTGAGTTCTCTAATTCGTCATGTACGAAATGACCAATCGATGTGGAAGTTCAGGTAATAATTATTAAGGTAACCATTAGGGTCTATATGATCCTTACTTTTTAGGTAATTATGGGTTACTATATGTAATAATGGAAAGTGAAAGTCAGGAGATAAAATTGAGGTTAAATTACATTATGGTTATTTTTGAAGATTTTATCTCGTTATTATGGAATGTTTTATGAATTATGTAGTTTTGGAAAAAGGACATCACGCAGACCGTGTGACAACCCGTCGCGTCAGACAAAGCTGCGGGAATCGAACCCACAACCAAAGTGCAACTGGTATTTATCTCCTACCACTGGACTATGTGAAGTCCCTGGTTAGAATGACTTATTATTTTTAGTTAGGTGACTTTATGAATTAATAGTAAGATAATTTTGGGTTTTTATGAAAATGATTATCTTATCATAGAGGATATCTGATTAGGTTAATTACATTTCAATGCGAGAATTTAGGAGAAACTGATGTTTTTTTGGAGATAAATGTTACGACATAACTTGGAAGACTATGTGACTAAATCCTTCAAATATTTGGGATTCAATCTTAGTTTGGTTTACTTTGAAGAATTTTATGGACAAATTTTTTATCGAATGGTCCTCGTTGAACTTTGGGTTTTGTTGGGGAAAATTTTGGAGATTAAGAATAGATTTTCTTTTTATATAGGGTTATCATTTTCTGGATTATCTGATCATGTACTAACCATTCAGGTTTTGGTTTTGTTTAGAGTCTAAAGACATGGGATGTATATAGTTCTCTTTTGTGGATTAGGTGATTCTCTAGAAATTTATTATAGTACTCTTAATGCAAACAAGTCTTCCTAAATACTCGTATTTTGGAGAAAATATGAGTTTGATTAAGGAATCTAGTAAAAGTTGAAAGTCTACACGACAAGTAAGTATGTTTCATTATGATTTAGTTAAGCTAAAAAATAAATTCCTCAATGAAAAGTAACTTAAAAAAAATTGTTGTTTGTTATCTTTTCCTACTAGGGAATCAAATACCGTTTAACCCATCACAAGATTGTTATTTTCTTATGGTTAACTTTCTCCTAGACATGTTTACTATCACTCTCCATCAAGAACATGAACCTTTGTTTTTTCTTCCATATACATATTTTCCTACTTAGAATCTTAGTATGGGTTAACTCGGGTGACCTCTGTACTTCTCTCCCTTTATTTTAAAGTGATTGTTTTACCGACTCTTGTTCCGATGTGGGACATTCAAGGATGTTTCCGAGACCAATTTTAAAATTGCGAGGATGCAATTCCCAAAAGAGGGGAAGGATGTAACACCCCAGGTAAATAAAGAATATTATATTTTTATATTTATCCATATTTTTCAATAAAATGATAATATTAATTTAAAGGGAACGCTATGCTTGATGGATTACCCAATACGCAACAACGAGTTCCTTTGAAATCTTACGTTGCTCTATAATAATAAAATAATATTATTTTAAATAGTAGTTAAAGCCTAGCCGTTGTAATGGCAGTAATGAACAGAAATAACTAAAAAATTATTATATATGTTAGTAAAATATTTTTACTCATTACAATAAATTATAGATGATTAAAAATGCAAATAAATCAAATTTTAAGTGTAGACAGTCTAATAATCT
The DNA here is from genome assembly GCA_963277665.1 of Viscum album. Taxonomy (NCBI): domain Eukaryota; kingdom Viridiplantae; phylum Streptophyta; class Magnoliopsida; order Santalales; family Viscaceae; genus Viscum; species Viscum album. The sequence goes on from OY728120.1 coordinate 2,112,686,315, forward strand.
TTAAAAGGTCGATTAACCTCCTTTTGAGGGAGAACCTCTTTTAAATCAACTTTTTGACAATTTTATGTGTTATATTTGAAAAAATAAAATTATTCTTTATAATCGGGACATCAAAATTTACTTTCTGTAAATTTTTGGTATTTTTCCGAAAAAGTTCAATTTTTAATGAATAATGACAAATGTTGTATTATAATTCAAAACCCCTTTTTCATATAATTTATTTATATGATTAGATTATCTTTTTAATTGGTTTTAAAGTTTAAATATAATATATTTTTACCATTTAATCCAATGGTGGTCATTGTAATTAATATCAATTTAAGATTGGACATAAACGAGTGTCAATCTTTTGAAAGATATTATTCCATCAAAACACGCTATTTGTTTTAACAGCGGGATTTAATTATAAAATTAATTAATTCAACTTCTATGTTATGAATTTGGTAAAATAGACACCATTTTTGAATTCGGAATATCAAATATAGCTTAGGGTGAATTTGTGGTATTTTTCTGAAAAACATCAATTTTTGATGAATAGTGAAACCACAAAATGGTGGTTACAAAATTTGATTTTTTGTTTAAATGGAACATTACAACTTCTGTAATTTGAATTTAAAAAATCAAATTTAAATTATTATAATTTTTAATTAATATTTGGTTCAATGGGATGAAAATAATTTTTTTTATGAAAAGTAACTTTTAAGTTTTATTAATCGCGATTAAAGGTAATTAGTGTGATTTAAGGTAAAAATGATATTATAATAAATTAAAATATATTGAAACTTGTCCCAACCCTATTGGATGAGTTATAGACTACCAAGAAAACCCATGGGTCAATTTTTGGTACCCCATTGAGCCACTTGGGTTTGATAATGACATTTATGCCTTTTATTTAAAGATAAAATAAAAATGTCACAAACATGATTTGTTTTACTAAAACAATTATTAAATGTGGTTATGAAATTCATAATTTTGACTATAAATAGTAATTGGAAAGATAAAAATATTTCCTACATCATATTATTTGTTTTATAATTTTTATACATTAAATAAATTAAATCCTTTATGATATCATGATGATGCTGCGATGACCTCATTATTTAACGATTTAAATAAAATGAAAAGATAATGCAAAATCTAGGACCTAAACATGTAAAAAACCTATTGGATGGGTGTATTTCGAACCCTTATAACCTTATACTCGAAATATATCAATGTGGGACCATTAAAATCCTAAAACCATTTGAATATAAAGTAACATTTTATACTTTTCCAAGAGTGCCCCTCCTCTCCTCTTATAAAAGGCCCCCACCACTACCACCTTACCCACACCTATCAAACCTTTGGTTCGGCCACTATCTGATAATTTTGTCTCTCCACATCCCTCTTCTCATCCTAGAATCCTTAAAATAGGCATAAATATCTTCAAGAAACCCTTATGGTTCAAACCAAAGGGAGTAACCCGAATTTAAGGTAATGTCTTCACTTGTGTCCTTTTGTTTTATTTTGCTTCTTCAACCCCCCTAAGCTCTTTTTATTAATTTCTTTTGTAACAACTCCAGTATATTAAATATAATAGGATGTTTTTATAATAATTATTCGATCTACACTTACACACACCTTCATCTAATGGTTAAAGAACATACTGTTTCTGTGGATGGCGAATTTCTGCCTCACGAAACGATGATTGTTCAACACTCATATAACACCTTCAACGGTGGCCATTAAGATTTCACTATGTTTATATATGATATATAATATTTTTATGTTTTACTTAAGCTTCTTTATTTTTCATTTTTGGCATACCTTTATGGCATCCATTATGGGTATACACGATATCATTATTTTAGGAAGTGTGGACTACCTCCCCCTCAATGGGATTTGATTCGTTAATGCCATACGTGGAATGTATAAAGGATTGATTTAAAGTTATTATATATTATGTTATACTGGAATTATAATATACCATTATATCATTATTGTTTTCTATCCATTAAAGTATGAGATAGAAATGAAAGTAGCAATCATGCGTACGTACGGCTTACCGTCTCCATGAACATTGCATTTCATTTATTATCCTCAAATGTAATGTACTATTATAAGTACATATAATGGATATATATGATGTATGATACATCTAAATAATGAATATAATTCTGGAATTAAAAATATACATATCTATCATTTAGTTTGAATTCCATTATTATGACATAGAAATGAAAGTAGCATTCATGCGTACGTACGGCTTACCGTCTCTATGAACAGTGCATTTCATTTCTTACCTCTAAATGATTATGTAATAATATAAATAAAATTATATTCTGGATATATATGATATATATGATAACCCAATAATTAATATCATTCTGGATATAATGAACCTTTGACTACACGAACAACATGTAATTGTAAGAAGTCCACTTTTGACTTAAGAACCAAATATCGACAAAACAAACATTATTAACATAAATGATTACATAATGTTTATAAAATGTCAATAATTGATATAAAACGAATAATTAACTTGAAAAAGGTTCTTAATCAAGTATAAATTAACTCAAGTTTATTATTCAGGACGTTAAAGAACGATCGAGTCAAGTTGGACCCGAGGTAAGGGATCCTTCTCCTCTCTTTCTTTTTAAGTACACTCTTTTATGTCGCTCCTTTTAAAGATCATATTTCTTGTTATTGGGATGTTATTTTATATTAATCTTACTGAAATTTTTATGTTCATATTATGAGAGTCCTTATTCTCTCTCATCAATCCATTTTGGAAGTTTTGGGTGGCGCCGTTAGGCTGCCGAATTTTCGTAAGAGATCCAACCTCTCTCTTTCTTTTTAAGTACTCTCCATTATGTCACTTCTTTTAAGCTCCTATTTGTTATGGTGGGGGATGTTATTTTATATTACTATTTCTATAAAATTTATGTTAATATTATGAGATACCCTATTTGATCTCATAAATCCATTTTTGGAAGATTTATGTGGCGCCGTTAGGCTGCCGAGTTTTCGTAAGTGATTTTTCATCCCAGTTTTATTCTCGTGACATTTATGATACGTTTGCCACTATTTCCTTTGAATGGTGTATGTACTGCCCATTATTATACACTTTGTGTAATAAAATATCATTTATGGGTATTTAAATCTTCATTGTATGACCCTTCTTCCATGGGGTGTACGTTTCAAAAGTTACCCAACTCGGTAAGGGGACCTTTCACCCTCCTTTTTTTAAAAGACTTCTTTTGTTAAGTCTTTTAATTTACATATTATTATGTTGGGATATGTTCTTATATATAATTATTGATTTAAAGTTTATGTCCAAGTGATTATATACCATTCACTCCCTCATCGACTAATTTTCTGATTTTTGAAGTGATGCCGTTAGGCTGTCGAATTTTTACAAGGGAACAACTTAACCCAATTTCGATTTCTATGGGTTCAACTTGTACTTCTTGAACATGTAATCCTATGAATATGTGTTATTGAACATAGATTGTTTCACATTTAATATCCACTTATATTGGGTGTATTTTTTATTTCTCACACATAATTATGTGATAGATTTATCCTTAGTTTAAGGATACCCTCTTTATAATGGATTTCATATCAATTTACATTTCCATTGAGACTTCACTATTGTTATGCACCAATTCACTCTTATTTGGTGTGTATACTATCCTTTGACATATTATATCATGAATCCATTTATTCGCATGATATTGTAATGCTCGGATTAAATGTTATTCCATGATTATTTGTATTCCAGAGTCTCTCATTTTTTTAAAAAATCATTAAAAAAATATCGTTTTAAATGGTTTAAAGATTCATTATTATATATGATTATCTTTAAGGTCCATGTTTTCAAAATGGTTTTCATTATTTATTTATATGGACATTAATGTTTTAAAATTATAATTCCATTAAAATCTTCAAAGTGGTATGGGACACTTTGATTCAAAAATCTCTTTTAAATGTTTTTTGAAAGTAGGTTGATTAATTCAATAACTTGGAATTACTTATTGTGATTGAAATGTGGAAATGTTTTCTTTCCATTATATTTCATTAATGTATTATGATTTTATAATGCTACTTGGACATTATGACGGGTGGTGTCGTGAATACCTGAATGGGTTGTTACGTTATAACCACTAATGCATTGGGTATGGAAGTTGGCCGTATGGCTATTCCATTAAGTATGTATGGAAGTTGGTCGAATGGCTATTCCATTAAGTGATATGTGTGGAAGTAGTCCTTATGGTTATTCCACTTAAGTATGTTTGTGTCCCAAGTTAACTTTATATGTTATGTGATCTTTATATGGGTTTTATGGTAATCTTTTGGTTAGAGAAGGGTATGTAATGAACTTTTATTCAGTGAAGATTTTTTTTACTACTTCGAAAAGGTGAAAAGTATTACATTGATAAAGTATAAATGGTTTACTTGTTGTTTTGAAAAACTAACAGTTTTCATTCTTTGTGTATCCATTACTGAGCTTTTTATGCTCATCCAAATTTTTTGAAATGTTTTTCATAGGACTTAACGTGGAATAGGGTCAAGGATGGGATCAAGGGAAAATCATGCGACCTAAAACATGGAACTGGGCATGTTTATTTTTAAGAGTTTTTATTTTATGGAAATTTTGTAAAAGTTTCTACTTTGTAATCTTTTGAGATGTAATATTTATGTCCTAATTCTCTAAAACTCTAAACCTAAAAATATCCTCAATGTGAATTATTCATTTAATTCAATATTAAGTAAGGTTTAAGGCTGGGGCCTTATAATATAGATTATATTCACATGTTTAATATTGTAATTTATCACATTTTTTTATGGGGAGAGTGTTTTGGATGATACCTACCCAAAACCACTTGTATTGATAATAATTTTATATTATAATACCCTTGAATAAATGATGACTCATCACAATATGTAGTACATTTCCCATATTGGGGGAAAAACTTCTGAAAACATTTATCTCATACATTAATAATTTCCTATGTTTCATGTGGTTTATGTGATCTGGTAGACCTAAACATATCCATTTACAACCAAATAGGTGGTATATGTTAAAATAATAATGGGGTACATTGATTATAAATTTAATTTTGTATTTACTATATTAATTGGAAAAACCTTATTAACCTAATCCCATATTAATTGTCTCCACTTGGACTGTAAATTAGTATCAGAGAAAACTATGTTCTCTTTGTTGGAATTTATATCAGACCTATGTTTATTTTTACTTGATTATAAGAATTATTTATTTCGAATAGAAGAGTCTAAGGAGGATAATTCTAATTTCATGATAGTGAGAGATTATTAGGACTTTTTGACAAAGACAATGAAAATAGGAATAAAAGAGAGTCCATGATGTTGAGGATAAACCTGATGATGAAATAGGCTCCATCTTAACCTGAATGAATTCAAAATTTTAAATGTACTAATAAATATATTGATTAATGACCCCTGAAAATTCATATTTAAATTTTGGTGATTTTAAATATTTCATGCATTATAAATCACTGACTATTTTTTAATTTTATATAAATTAGTATCTAGAAAATGTCCTCATATATGTTCTTACATATATTAATTCAATCATCATGGGATTATAAAATGAAAAATCATAGTTTCAATTAAATTTTAATGTTTTGTAAGCAACATTGTCTTATAACATGATTAAGTGTAACACTATCAAAACGATAGCTCAATGTAATGAGTAATATATTAAACATGACCATGTATGATTTTCTATAATAAATGAAGAATTGAAAATAATTTTATCTGAAAAATATGTTGAAAAATATATAATTACTGATGTAGTCAATGCATTTGATAAATTACACAATGTCTCTATGGATGTAAAAATTTCTAAAATAAATGTTTAAAACTATTTAATAATGTATCATTAAAAATTTATTCTTGAGAATCAATAAAAAACAAATATAACAAATTATGAATCCAAAAAATGATTGTGAAGAATGTGTGAAATAAAATGACGACCATAATTCATGCTTAATCTAAAATTTATATAATTGGATGTGGAATTGAAAAATAATGAAAACAGCCAAAATATATATTCATAACCAAATAAGAAAATATGGGTTTAAAAATAAAAATTTTATATTATTCAATATTATATATTGACTCTTATTGGTGATAAGAATTGATTAGATTAATTTAATGGTCAACCCACAGAAATATCAGAGAAAAATGAAACTCATAACCCATTTGAATCTATATTTAATAAATATTTTAACTGGTTCTCTAGATTTCAAATCAATACCTATACACATATTGATGGATAAAAATTATGATAAATTAACCACATAATTAACAGAACATGTGGGCTTTTCCATGAAAATCACCCCCCAAATGAGCCCAAATTTATGGGGTTTTTTCAGAAATAGAAATAAATAAAATTTCGACATAGTACATCAACTAGAAAAATATTGCAAATTTTTGGGAATTTTTTATTCTATAAATTTTTTGAATAAAAGGTAATATTTTTTTATTATAATATTTCTACATGTTGAATAGCTAAAATTCCTATAGTCAGAGAGAGAAGTGTTGAAGAAAAGAAGAAACCTTCATGTATTGATACATATACAATTCTGGCTAATACCTTCCATAAAATAAGGGTGAGGTATACATTTTACTCTATCAATTCTGTTCTGGTATATATTACGATTAGTTATCAAGGGGGAATGACACTATAACAAATGAAGGGGGAAAATATTTCTTTCACATACAAAATATTTATGAGTTGGTTTACATTGAGTATAAGTTCATATATTTTAATGTTTTTTTTTGAAATATCCCATGATAAATTAAATTAGAGTTGGTATCACATTGTGGTTTTCTTATGGATACCATTGTTGTCAAAATTGATAACACTTTTTATATAAACAGAATTAGCCCATGTAACATAGTATTGGTCAATTATTATAACATTACTAGGATATCATGTAATATGAGCCTTATCTCTAGGAATTGACAGAGTCTCCCAATAAATGGTGAGATCATGGAATAAATAATATTAAACGGTGATGATATGGTTTTTAAAATGATGGGAATACATTCCCTAATAACATTTTATATTAAGAATGAGGAGAATAAAATTTTCATCTTGTACAATAGCTAAAATACGTGGGAGAATGGGTTCCCTCCTTTTCAATTATTTTAAAATTTTATGGAGAAGAATTACAATAACATTATAAGTGTTTTTGAATGAATTTGGAATTGAACAAAAAGTTCAATGTGGGTATTTAAGTTCTCTATACGATTTTGTTGTATTTTTTATCTATAATCATTGTTGTAAATAAACTAATCTTTGTATTATGAATTGCAAATTCAATGTGTGGTGATGTTGGGTGATGGAAGAAGAATCCACCCAATAAATAAATATTGAAGGCTACTGATATATTGATGGCTATAGAAGCTAATTCCAAAATAAAAGGGTTTGTAAATGCTACTATTAAAGTAGAATTTACATCAGATGATTAATTTAGATGAATTATATGTAAAATGGATGGTGATAAAGGATTGTTTCAAGTATTACATATTAATTTTATATGGTTTTGATGTATTATAGATAAAAATTTTAAATATCTATGTAAATATAATTTTATGATTCCTGAACATTTGAATTAGCCATCAAATATTTATTTGGATTGAATTATAAAAGAATCTACGGTGAAAATAATTTATAAAGAAGTTTATTGATGGTTTTTGTTCAGTATTTATATAAAATGAAATAGCCTATGTTCAATACTCATACATGAGTATTGAACATATTAAAATATACTATCATAAACTGCTAAAATGGTTCGTAATTATTCTAATAATTCCTTATAATATTGAAGGTTTTTTGTTGGTGATTTTATATTGTTTAAGACGGATATATATAATTTGAAGAAAACCCTAAATTCAATTTATTTTTTTTAATTCATAGATCATGGTCATAAAAAATACTATGTCTTAAATATTTTATAAGGATTTATAATTTTATATGGTTTCATATGTGCCTTCTTAATTATTCTACTGAAGTTGCTTATGACATTCTTTATAAGATCTCATACTCAATTAATAAATCGATGTTTATGAAATTTTATAATGGTGTATGATTTTCAATCTATTTTTATAACTTCTATGAGGGTTTGTGTAAGAATTTTTGGAGGGGTGTATGACTTTTTGTGCTAACTTAATTCATTGGCACATTATAATATTCCTACTAAGGTTTTAAAATGTGTTGTCTTCATCAAATTTCAGTGTCTCATTATATATTATTTCATAATATTAATTTCATTATATATATATATATAATATTCAGAAGAGAATCATATATCTTGACTATATATGATGTTCAATTCTCTCATAAGATAGACTGGTTTATTAATATACTGAGATTTCATACGAAACTAATACATTTTAAAATAATAAGACTTCATAATACTGTTGTGCTCCATAATATTTTGATTTCTCATAAAATGTAGAAAATGTAAGATACTTCTAAATAATAAGATATAGAATGCCTATGATACTCAAAAGACATAATAAATCTGGAACATTATTATAATTATCTCGATGTATTTTTTAATGGAGAATTTGATATCAGTGTAAAAACTTAGGATTATCAGAATTATGAGATTTCTATAGAATGAAAATCATTTTTCTACAATTGAATATTTTGATTACTAATTTAAATTAGATGATTTCAATGTTTTTCTTTCAAGTTTTAATCATTATTATTATTTGTGGAGACATGATTCAAGCATGAAAAAATGATATTTAATGAGATAAAGGGAAATGAGATCGTTGATCTACTTAACTATGATTTTCGAAAAATAATAATTGAAAATCATCATTAGTGATCAAAATAAATACTAAATATGATGATTTTGATACAATTATTCCTGGTTTTATATATCACAATGTTTGATTGGATTTATGTGGATAATGTTAAGAATAATACATTATTAAGATGAAATCTGAGTCACATAGATACAAGATTGATCTTAAGAAGATTTCATGGAATCTCTCATATAGAGAACGATTTATTCAATATTTTATATTTTTATTGTAATTTATTTATACAATGATTGAGAAATCGTGTTCGTGGATTTATAAAGGAAGATATAAAATTTTATAATGCTTTTTAATTATACAGATATAAATATCCTGAATATTCATTTTTGTCTAAGTTAAATGATAAATTAAAATTAAAAGGGATCTCCTTTAATTTTAAAGGATAAAACCATTTAGAAAATAAACATTATTGAGATCATAGTAAAACACATCTACAATAGCTTGAAAAAATTTTACACATTAATAAAAATATATTATGGAATAGAAATATATGAAGGATATTTTATATATTTAAATATTTAAATAATTTGGAGTTCTATTTTAAAAAAATAATGATATATATATATATAGTGGTGTAAGTGTAACTGGGAGTATGTTATGTGTAGTGAGAAACCCAGTAGAGATATCAATGAAGAAGAGGAATAATAATGAACTCGATAAGCATATGACGAATAAGATCTTCTCGTTTCAATGAATAGGATGATAAAAAAAGAATACAACCATCCATCTGAGTTCATATCATGTGAGATACATCTAAAAAAAGAGGAATAAGATACCAGTTCTAGAACAATTTCCTATAATAAATATATTTTAGTGGTTATAGAATGTGATGAACAAGAAAAAGTATGATTTGAATAAGGATAAATTCTATGCTCATTTATTGACCATCTACTAGTCATCTATGTCCATTAGTTTTATTATGAGAAAGCCGAGTGTATAGAGATTAAATAATATTTTGAAGGATTGACATGTAAATAGAGACAATGTTTCATTATGAGTTTAGAATATTTAATGGAATTTGAAGACTCTACGGGTAAGAATATCTATTTTTGTTTTTTGTTTAGTGACATCCTAAAAAAATTAAATATCTACTTTAATAAATAGTGATTGTTTTAAAACTAATTGATAAAACTATAAAAACAATAAGGATGAAATTTCCATTCACATTTCTAGTATTATATGTTCTCATCTATGTCAAATTGTGAGAGGGTATAGTATGGTCCCTTTTAAAATAAAATTTTCTTGATGAAAATATTATACAGTAATAATTTTGACTTTGTGAAATACAATCACATTTGGGAGTAGGTTTCCTACATCAAGAAATATCCTTCTAAAAACGTTTGTGTCACACTTTACTACAACCGTAAATTTCATGTACTGTATGTGATTTGGTAGAGATAAATATATCCCTTTGAATCCTGATAGGATGAGAAGGTTCAAATTCAAAATGGGGTACAGATATTATAATTTAATTTATAATTTCTATTAATGAATATTAAACACATAATTTACCCCCTCCCCTACCCCTTAGGTGTCTTCACTATCCACTACCACTCGCAAATTTGAATGGTATTTTTTTATCACTTTCCACATGAGGCATTTTTTATTAACATTGACTCTAATTTCAATAATTTTAAACGATTTCTATTTTAAATTCATTCTACATGAAAACATTTTTCGATCATTATATCTATTATTATTTATGATGTTTACATTAAATAAAATTAATTTATTTCAAAAATTAATCCCTATTCAAGTTGTTTTATAAAATATTATATATAAAAAATATTATAATTTTTTTTTGGTTATTTCATTTTTCTTCCTAGATAATGTTTTTAATGTTCTTATAAAGTTCTCTCTCTATCTATCTCAATATATTTTATTTCTTCTTATGAACTATTTTGGATGAATAATTATTAATACCATCGAATGTTTTATTATAGATATATTTTGTTTGGGTTTTATGGAAATAATTATTGAAAACTAATTTTCTTCTCACAGGTTAATTAAGATACGATGAAATTAAAATTATTTATGTATTCTTAGTAAATACATATGTATGGATTATTGTTATGTGATGGGTGTGTATTTTATATTCCACTGTGGTATTGGGTAATGATTTATATCTCATTAGATCAACATTGTACTTGGGTGGTAATCCCAAGTCTGAAAGGTTATGGGGTATTGGTGGTTGACATATATACAGGATGTTATGAGGTGCGGGTGATCATCCCGAGTCCACTATATTGTGGTTAGGTGGTTATCCAATTATATTATTATATTAATTTTTTAGTGGTTATAAGTGATATATGTAATTCTTTTTATGTTTGTGTTTATGACATATTCTAATGTTGTATGATGTAATAGTTTTATGATCTAATGGATAATGATTATTGACTCATGTTCCCATACCCTTTTGAATCATGTTTTATGTTATTACAAAGTCCAATTTAGTTGATAATATGAGATGATACATCATTTTTTAAAATTGATTCAATTATATTTTTCAATAAAAATTGATTATGTTATCATTCCCGTATTCCAATATTATGATAATGTATGATATTTCATTGATATTTTATATGTTTATCCCATACTAAGAATTTATGCCCACCATCTCTTATATTTAAATCCCCATGTTGTTAAGAATAAGAGTATGAATGATATTTTTTAAGGGTATCATATGATATGAATATTTATGGCACATGTTGAAGAGTAATTGTAATATATTGTGATAATGTATATAGTATCCGAATACATTGATCCTATAAGTTCTAGGATGTATTTTATTGAAAAAATAATGTATAATCATGCTAAATTATATAATACATATGTATGGTGTCATCGGTTCACATCTGTTCTAATAAAAGTGGGGGTTAGATTTTTTTTTGTATTATGTTCTGAAGAACTAGATGATTGATACTAAAAAACATATTATGGTCCAATATTGATGAACAAAAATGTAATATGCTGAAATTAAAGTGTCATAATTTAGGAAATATTTACATGGAATAAATTTCCATATGATTTTGTACTCTAATTATTGTTATATAATAATCATGATAACCATTTTGGTTCTTATAAGTGATAGGTGATATAATAAAAAATTTATGTTTTGATAGGTTTGATAAATAATCAAAAAATATATATTTCAGCCTAGTTCATGAAATTTATTTATATATTTTAATGCATCAAAATTATTTATTTATATTTCTAATTATTATATATGTAATTATTTATGAAAACTTCGGGTGGTGCGATATTTGTATAAAATCTATTTAACTCCTCTCTGGTAAAACATTTATGGGAATCTTCCACCTGTATGTTTTATGGTTATAAATTTTGTAGAATTTTATGTGATTTTGGGAGTTACTTTTCTATTTATACATAGATCCTATATTGATTTCTAAGACTTGTATACCAATTTTTATATTCAAAATCAACTAATGATCATATATCAATGCAAGTTTGACCATGAACACTATATCGAAATTAATTCCATTATATGGGCCTTAATACTCTATAATGATTTGTATTTAGCTATAATAGTTAATGATAAATTCAATATTGAAGGTAAGTAAATTTATAATGAATAATTTTATTTTTTTATGAAGAGTTGCATGATTTTATACAAAATCACATTATTGAGTTTTTTATCGAAATTATACATAGTTTTATGACTATATCAAATGCTTGTTATAAAATAGCCTTGATTAAATTAGAATATTTTTTATGAAAACCCAAAAGAATATGGATATGTATTTTATACAGCCATGTGATAAACTTAAAGATTCATCAGTTATATTTTCAAAAAAATTATATAGTTAAATGAATCAATATTTTTACTATCTTGAACATAGAAATATTGTTGTGAAGAATTAGTATACTAAACCCCTTACTGATGAATTCGTTTGACTATGTGATGATTAATAATTCTCAATGTTTTACCTACTATCTATATATCATCAATTAAGGGTGAAAATAGAGGATGTACCCAAGACAATCATTCATACAATATATGAGCAATCTGAATTCATTGTGATCAAATTCATATACTGAAATTCCCATATTATATTCATGGATTTGATTAATAGTGTTTTTATATATTTAATCAAACATTTTATTATATAATTTATATATGAAAATATAATATATTCCAAGAGAAATAAATATCATATGGTTACTGTGGTGGAGACCTTGAAAAATGAGAATATGTATCCCAAATATAGGAAGTGTGAATATTGGATTGTCAATCATAGGGCAGGTTATCATAGGTGATGGTATATCAATATATACATCAAGGAAAAACAATATTAAATAATTTAACAAACCGACCGTAGTAAAAATTATCTATATTATTCTTTTATTTTTTAGAAGCTTTCAATACTTTATGATAAACTTATCATGACTTCCTAGTCCACTTAACAAGTTTACCTATAATGCATTCAAGTTAACCTAAGTAAATGAATGTGAAAAATAATTAATGTGCTCATGATAAGGTAATTAATTTCAAATAAAATCAAATTATCATATATTTGTTAATGTTTTATGATATATAGTAATGCATCAAATATGGGATTGGGATTTTCATTCATGTATAATGACATCGTGGTAGATTATGTCTCATATCAACTAAATATTGATATGCATTATTTCTAGGTATCTGCCGTAATATCATCATTAAATATTCAAATGAAATATATATATAGTGAAAGGAATAAAATATATAATGATCAAAAACAATAAAATTATTCATTACCACCGAAGGAATTGAAGATGTCCTAAAATTTACGGCGGGAGTTGATCATGGATTATATGTCCCAATATATTACAAGACTAGTAATGTGAAAAGGTGGTTGATGTTTTAACCTAGATAGATCATGCAACATTATCCATGATAAATATTTTAGGAGTCCTAATATCCATTTATTTTCAAAGTATATAAATTGAAAACATATGTTAGGGTGTGGAATCCTATTTTTCCAAATTATTTCTCAACCATTCGTCCATGTAAATAACAATGAGTTAGTAAAGGCCCGCATCATTATGAGTTGAAATTTTAGTAGGGGATTTTAATTTTATACACTGATGTGGGGTTCATTTTGAGATCTGGTATTCAGATAAGTAATAAAAGAGTAATTATATCCCCATGTAATGATTTGGGATATGTTTTGAATTTGATTTCATGACTTGGGATATCTTGGTGGTTTTTTAGGCCATGCCATGTTTTAGAGTTTTGTAAGCGCAATACACATACATATTATTGGAGGTGTATTTAGGGAATCCATTTTATTAGACTAGGAAACATACATTGATTATATAGTTCCCGATGTTTGGAAAATGCCTATGAAATAGAAGGTACTTTGTAAAACACATAATCAATAACCCTAATGTGTGTGACCCCTACATGGAAAACATTATACATCAAATCCTGAGTGATGACCCTATGTGTCCACCCTTACTAGGCCACTCATTCATGGATGAAACCATATATAGGTCTCCCTTATTTTGGTAAACCACTAAATGGGGAACCTCTATGTGGATCACCCATACATATGGTAAACCCAACATGAGTGACTGCTTACATAAGTAAAACCTTATATGGGGGAACCCCCTTTTAACATCCCCAAATTATAAAGGGTTAAATGGATAAATGATATGACTCATGTAAACGAAGTGCACCTTCCATTTCGGGAGCCTCCCTGATTAGAACTCCATAGTTATGAATGCTTGGCTTGGAGTAGTGATAAGATGGCTGACCATCTGAGATGTTTCCCAGTGTGTGTTTGAGTGAGGAAAAAAACACTGAAAAGGACATGTGTTGTCTTGTGGGGACAATAATTAGTCAGGTAACCCATTCAATAATTTGGGTGGGACCCAGGGTGGGGACTATGTGTTTGTGGGGAAATTTTCAGGCAAATGGGGGGAAACTAGGGTACCTGGCGGGTTGAGACCCGACGACCATGTCAAAGTGGGGTGTCTATTCTGTCAGTAGGACACAATTGTCACATTTCGTATCAGAGGTGGCACCATGCCTTAAGTGTTGTTCACTTCCTGGGATGAGATGTAGGTCCTTCAAAAAGGATGTTGTTCTCTAAAGGAGGGGTTATTGTAACACCCCTAAATGATAAAGGGTTAAATAGATAAATAATATGACATAGAGCAATAAGGTGCACCATTTATTTCGGGAGCCTACAAGATTAGAACTCCCCAGTTAAGCATGATGGGAATTGAGTAGTGATTAGGATTGGTGACCTTCTGGGATGTTTTCCACGTTGTGTGTGAGTGAGGACAAAACACACTGGAAAGACATAAGTGTTGTGCACTTCCTAGGATGAGATGTAGGGCCCATAACGAGGATGTTATACTCTAAAGGAGGGGTGATTGTAACACACCCGAATGATAAAGTGAATAATGTAAAATTAATATGACTCATTTCAACAAGGTGTATCATCCTTTTCGGGAGCCTTCCTGATAATATCTCCATAGTTAAGCATGCTTGGCCTGGAGTAGTGATCAGGATAGGTAACCTTCTCAAAAGTTTCCCAGGGAGCATGTGAGTGAGGAAAAAACACATTGGAAAGGACATGTGTTGACCTATGGGGACAATAATTAGTTAGATTACCTTTTTGGGCATGTGGGTGAGCCCTAGGGTGGGGAACACATGTCTGCAGGGCAACTGGGATCCCTGGAGGGTCAGGACCCGATGGCCATGATAAGGCGGGGTGTTTGGGCTATCAACAGGACCTAGTTATCACACAGCTACCTAGGTAAACCCTTATATAGATGATGTGAATAGATATAATAGTTTTAAAAATATATTAAATTCATATTTATGCATCTATTTAAAGGGTATTTATGGTTTCCCATGCTTTTTATAGCCTTGAAATTGTCCATAGTGGGACTCTTTCCACCTCATTATAACTCCACAGTTAAGCATGCATGGCATGGAGTAGTGATCATGATCAGTGACCTTCTATGATGCATCACAGGGTGTGTGTAAGTGAGGACAGAACACACTCAAAAGGACATGTGTGGGCCTGTGGGGACAATCATTAGTCAGATTACCAATTCAGGCCAGTGGGTGGGGCCCAGGGTGTAGACCATGCAATACAAGAAAACCTTCGTGAAACGCGTTTCGGTCCACCATTTCGCGGCTGTTTTAAAAACTTCCGCGAACAAACCGCCGCTAAATGGCAAAAAAAATATTATTATTTTTATTTTTTATTTTATTCGAGGATTAGAGGTGGTTTTTCAAAAAACCGCCGTGAAATGAAATGAAAAAATAAAAAACACGATAAACCCCAAAATCACTAAAACGACCATAACTTTTGATCTGGCCGCCCATTGAAGCGCCACAACTAGTCAAATAGAAGCTCATAAAGAGATCTAGAGGCATATATAATCAAATCCATGAGACGGTCTAAGGTGTTCAATATATTAGAGTTATAATAAAGCTGAAAAAAGTTCTCCAACTTCAAACAACCATAACTTTCGCTTCGGGTGTCCGTTTGGGCTCTACTACATATCAAATCGAAGCCAGTGATGAGAGATACACACCAATTCAACAGAGCATGCTTCTGTCGTGTTTTTCGACCCCAGAAACCCCACTGAAGGTCTCCAAAGCACCATTTCCGTCAACGGTGTCCCGTCGAACTTGTCTTCATACAGACCTAACTTTCGATCCGCGTGTCAGTTCGGCCTCCTCCACCTGCCAGATCATAGCTCGTTCCATGATCTTCAGTTTTACTTGTCGCAGCACCCACATGCACTCTTAGATCATATGTTATGGGCTTTTAGTGGGTATCAGGTTTGTTATGTTTTTCAATGCATCGTTTCTAGCACCTGTTCCCCGTCAACTTTTTTTTAAATGATCATAACTTCTGATCCGCCTGTCCATTCGGACTCTTTCACCTTTTAGGTCGAAGATCGTTTCCGGATCGTTGATTTGACAGGTCGCAGATCTAAAATAGATTCTCGGATCATAAGTTATCTCTATTAATGTGAGTCCAATGTTTTTGTCTCTTTGTGACTGTTTTCACGAGTTTTAACGGTAGCTCCATTTATTACTGTTTATTTATGTTTCCATTACTTGTTATCTTTATCAATGGTTTTTATAGGTTATTATGATGATTTTGTTGAATTATTAAAGAGTTTTCCAGAGTTGTCATGAGTTTTCATGCGTTCTCATTCTTTCTAATACCTAATTCGTCATATGTTTCTCCATCGTTTTTCATGTGTTTTCATGGTTTTTCATCCCTTATCACGTCTTTTCATACTATTTCATGTGTTTCCTTTATTATTATTTATTATTTATAATTATTAATTAATTATGTTTATTTATTATTTAATATTTAATATTTATTTTTATTTATTAGTTATTATTTATTAGTTATTAGTTATTATTTATTATTTATTATTTATTATTTATATTTATTTATTATTTATATTTATTTATTATTTATATTTATTTATTATTTATATTTATTATTTATATTTACTTATTATTTATTATTTATATTTAGTTATTATTTATTATTTATATTTATTTATTATTTATTATTTATTATTTATATTTATTATTTATTATTTATATTTATTTTTTACTTTTTATATTTTATATTTTATTTATTATTTATATTTATTTTTTAGTTATTAGTTATTATTAATTATTAATTATTTATTATTAATTATTTATTATTTATAATTATTTATTATTTATTATTTATATTTATATTTATTTATTATTTATTATTTATTTATTATTTATTATTTATATTTATTTATTATTTATTATTTATTATTAAATATTTATTATTTATATTTATTTATTATTTAATATTTAATATTTAATATTTATCTTTATTTATTTATTATTTATTATATATTATTTAATATTTATTATTCAATATTGATTATAGATTAATGATTATTTATTTTTTATTTTTTATTATTTAATATTTATGTATATATATTATATATTATTTATATTTATTTATTATTTACTATTTATATTTATTTATTATTTATTATATATTATATATTATTTATTATTTATTATATATTATTTATTATTTATTATTTATTATTTATTATTCTTTATTTATTATTTATCTCTATTAATTATTTATTATTTATTATTTATTATTTATATTTATTTATTATTTATATTTATATTTATTTATTATTTATTATTTCTATTTATTTATTATTTATATTTATATTTATTTATTAGTTATTAGTTATTATTTATTTTTTAATTTTTAATTTTTATTTTTAATTTTTTATTTTTTATATTTATTTATTATTTATATTAATTTATTATTTATTATTTATTATTTATTATTTATTATTTATTATTTATTATTTATTATTTATTATTTATTATTTATTATTTATTATTTATTATTTATTATTCATTATTGATTATTGATTATTGATTATTGATTATTTATTAATTATTATTTATTAATTATTAATTATTAATTATTATTTATATCAATTATTTATATCTATAATTTATTATTTATTATTTATTATTTATTATTTATATCTATTATGTATTTATTATTGATTATTTATTATTGTTTATTTATTTTTTAATATTTAATATTTAATATTTATTATTTATTATTTATTATTTATTATTTATTATTTATTATTTATTATTTAATATTTAATATTTAGTATTTAATATTTAATATTTAATATTTACATTTATTAATTATTTATGTTTATTTATTATTTTCTATTTATTATTGATTATTGATTATTGATTATTGATTATTGATTATTTATCTTTATTTATTATTTATTATTTATTGTTTATTGTTTATTATTTATTATTTATTATTTAGATTTATTTATTATTTATATTTATTTATTATTTATTATTTATATTTATTTATTATTTATTATTTATATTTATTTATTATTTATTATTTATTATTTATTATTCCTTATTCGTTATTTATTATTTATTATTTATTATTTATTATTATCGAGTTTATATATATATTTTATGTATTATTTGTTTTTTCAATTAATATATATAAGTATATTAAATTCTGTTTATTAACCACATGGCGATCTTGCTGGAGTGGTAATGTCTTTGGAAAATATGTAAGAGGTTAGGGGTTCAAATCTCCTCAAACGCGGAATTTCTTTATATTGTATGGGCATGCATGTGCATGTGCATGTGCATGTGCATGGGATGTGCATGCATGGATAAATAAAGTAAATAAAATAATACAAAATAAATAAATAAATAAAATAAATATGAAATAAAAAAAATAAATAATAAATACGAAATTAAATAAATAAAATAAATAAATAAAATAAATAATTAAAATAAATAATTAAAATAAAATAAATACAAAATAAAATAAATAAAATAAATAAATACGAAAAATAAATAAATATATAAATAAATACGAAAAATAAATAAATAAAATAAATAAATAAAGTAAATAAAATAAATAAATAAATAAATAAATAAATAAATAAATAAAAATACGTATAAAAAATGCATAAATAAATAAATGAATAAATATGAAAAATAAATAAATAAAATAAATAAAAAATAAATATATAAATAAATACGAAAAATAAATATATAAATAAATAAATAAATATATAAATAAATAAATAAATATATAAATAAATAAATAAAATACAAAATTAAAAAATTAAAAAAATAAAAAAAAATAAAAAAAATAAAAAAATAAAGAAACCGCTGCTAAATCATTTACCGCCACTAAAATCTGCCGTGAAATGTTATGTGACGGTTTTGAAAACCGTCGCGAATAGTTTCCCGACGCACGATTTCGCGGCGGTTTCGGTAAACCACCGCCAATCGATTTAACGGCGGTTTACCCCGCCACGAAACGAAAAAAACCATCGCTAAATGTTGTTTTTGCCGTAGTGATGTGTCTGCGGGGCAACTGGGATACCTGGTGGCTCGGGACCCGATGGCCATGTTAAGGTTGGGTGTTTGTGTTGTTAGCAAGACCATGTTGTCACACCAATACCAAGGTAAACCCTTATATAGATGATGTGAATAGATCTACTAGTTTTACAATGATATTAAATTCATATTGTTTCATATATATAAAGTTGATTTATGGTTTCCCATGCCTTTTATAGAATTGAAATTGTCCATAGTGGGACTCTTTCCCCCTCAATAATTTAAGGGTAGTATGTACCATAGTTCTTGTTGAAGTGTATTTTTGTTTGATCTTGATGAAATATTTAGGTAAATATAACCCTCTACATCAATGTTTCCTTTAGTTTATTTCAATCTTTCTTAGAACTATTTTTTGACTATCAAATTTTGGATTTCCTTACAATTTCCCCCGAGTATAGTAAAATCACTTCAAATGCAAGGATATTTTTATTATCTTTAATAAAGATATCATAAGATGATGATTTCAATTGGTTTTGGTTGGATGAAAATATAAAAGTCACAAAAATTATTTTAGTTAAGTAATTTTATTTTCCCTTGGAATTATTGAGATTTTTTATTTGTTTTCATCAAGAAGTTTTTTTAGAATTATATTGAAGTGTATTTTATATGATGTATTGAAGGTTATTACATCTCTAAAATGATTTGGAGGTGTTTGAGCATAATTAATATGGTCATTTTATTTTAAATAATTATGTCTGGTTAATTCTAAATTTCTATAAGTATAAAGACCAATATAAGAATTAATTCTTATAATAATCATATATGTATCAAAATAATCATCCATATAGAGTAAACATGAATGGTTGTAATCATTTTGAGACCAATAAGATGATTCACTGAGAACATAGGATTCATCCCATTAGCATTATTATGCATGTTCCATTTTCTTTTTTCTATGAGAATTAATCTGATAGGGAGAGTAAGGATGACAAATATATGTAATCATCATCCCATAAGAATCAAAACATAATAATTTTGAGCAAAAAGTGTAACAATTTAATAATGTTAATGCACAATGATAAATTCATCCTATTAAAGATTCTAATAATTTCTAGAATTAGTTTAAAATTTATATTTTATGTGAGGATTCCATATTGAATGATTATTTCATAAATTTCATTGTCTATGTGAAAGAATGTGATTCTAGATAGAAATTAATATTGTTTAATTGATTTTTAATGAAAACTAAATGAGATCTATCCGGAAAAAACACATGAATATTTTGAATTAAATATTTTAAATTATTCTTTGTTATTATTGCTACTTGTTTTCAAAAAAAATTATACATGGTCATTGGTATTGCTAAAAAAGGATGAGTATATAATATAATATTCTGAATAATTATTCACATTAATTGTGATGATAACAAATTAATAAATATAGAAAATTTATTTATAAATTATTGAAAGATAGTTATTTCAACAACGTTTTTGGAATTTTATTTTTATTTTTTTATTAAAGGGATCTTTCTACTAATGATAAAGGAGATCATTTCACTCATGTATTCACATATGAATAAAAAATAATCTTAATTAGTGTGAGTGATATATTAATCCACTGATTTTGTTATAATATCATTTTAATGTTAAGTCAAAAGTCTTCTTTTGACTTCTATATCATGTTTTGGAAATCACAAATGTATTCTATCATATGTTTGTAAATTACAATTGTCTTTAATCATGTTTATCGTATCGTACGATGTTGATCGTACCGACCAAATCGTATCGTACTGACTCTGTCAAACGTATCGTACTGACTCTGTCAATCGTATCGTATTGACTCTGTCAATCGTATCGTACTGACTCTGTCAATCGTATCGTACTGACTCTGCTATTCAGATGATCACTATTTGTTTTGGTACTTTTTCAAAAACTCTCTCTGCATATGAATCGTACTCATGTTTTACATTTCTATATATCTCTTGTCCTAACAAAACGATGTCGTTGAGTTAGTTACAAACTAATCAAAATGATGTCGTGCTTTCTGTTTCAATATGACCGTTGGAGGCAATATGACCGTTGGAACCCGAGGCCTATAAATAGGAGGTCATTTGAAGCTGAGAGAACAACGATGAACGAAGAGAACGAATGAAGAGACTCTGTGAACTACGAATATTCTAGAGAGAGACACTGTGACTTCTCTCATCAGCTTTGTGCGTCCGATCATCGTATCGAGGGCTTTCAAGTAATTGAAAGACAGATGTGCCGATTACCTGCAAAATCGAGGGCTGCCGGGGATAGGCAGACAGACGTGCCGATCATCGTATCGAGGGTTGCCGGGGATAGGCAGACAGACGTGCCGATCATCGTATCGAGGGCTACCGGGGATAGGCAGACAGACGTGTCGATCATCGTATCGAGGGCTCACCAAGGTGTTGGTGAGACAGACCTTTTATCCTAGGTGAAAGGATAACCCTTCTCTTTGGGTTAAAAGAATTGTAATACTTTTACATTTCCGATGTTACTTGTATTAGAAAGGGATTTGAATTGTTTCCTTTCTTCTTTACATATCAATTGTAATTGTTTCAATTACAATCATTCTATTACATATTGTATTGATTGGTTCTATACGCTTTAAGGTAGAATCATTCATATTTGTATTACTCTGATTATTGTGTTCATCTTGAATACAATTGTTTTACTTTACATTAGTATTACAATACATCATACCTTTTATATTCAATACAATTGTGGGTGTTTATATTTGTATTAGTTTAAGATCATTTAAACTAATCTCTTTGTTGCAAAAACTCAAAGGTTTTTAAACCTACAATTCACCTCTCTCTTGTATTATTCCATCTAATAGACATATATATCTACTATTCGATTCAATAATTGTTATCAAAGGAGGTTTCCACTGATTTGTATTACTAGCTTTATTTCTTATTACTATCTTGAATACTTACTACACTAACGTGTGGAGTGGAAAAGTTGTTTTTGTTATATTAGATGGCAGGAATGAATATCGGATCAATAGATAATCTGAATCCTTCTAGACCACCAATCTTTGATGGGAATGATTATGAGTATTGGAGAGATCGTATGAAGACTTTCGTCATCAATACTGGTGTAGACAATTTTATTATGCTTACAGGGGGTTACAAAATTCCTGTCAAAGAAGTTAGCACTTTCACCAACCAAGAGAAGCAAGAATATCAACTGAATTACAAGGTACGCAATACTTTATTATGCTCTATGACCAGGAATATATATAGTTAGATATCTTCATGTGAAGCAGCCAACTGTATTTGGAAGAAATTTGAAGTCACTCATTTTGGTACATCCAAGGTTATAGAAACAAGGAGAGCAATGCTTCGAGCAGAGTATCATGGATTTTTTTTCCTTATGGAGAGCCAGTATGTAAAGTGCAACAAAGGTTTATGACAATCGTCAACAGATTACAATCTATGGGAGAAAAAGGACTTGATGATGAAGCTCTTGTTGATAAGATTATAGATATTATGCCAAATGAATGGGAGTCGAAAAGGACAGCTATTGATGAAAATAGAAAAGTTTCCAAGATTACTCTTGATGAACTCTTTGGAACTCTTCTACAGCATGAGACAAGAATGAAGAGAGATGCTAATAAGAAGAAGAGTGGGAATGGAAGTGTAGCCTTTTCATCTAAAGCTAAAACACCTGAAAGGGTTACAAGGTCTAAATCCAAGAAAGTTGTTGTATCTGATTCAAGTGATTGTAATCTTTCAGACAATGAGTTAGCCAATCTTGCTCGGAGGATGAACAAGATTGTGGGAAAGAACGATTTTCAATATAGATTCAAAAAGAAAGACATGAAAGATAGGAAAGATTCAGAGGTAACTTGTTATGAATGCAAGAAAGCAGGACATATAAGGCCTGATTGTCCTTTACTGAAGAGGAAAGATAGAAAAGAGAAACACTCTGAAAGAAACAAGAAAAGGTTTTATAAGACAAAGAAAGTCTTGAAAGCAAATGATACGTGGAGTGCAAGTGGTAGTGATTCCTCAGATGATTCTTCAAAATATGAGACATCAGGACAAAGAAATATTGGACTTCTAGCCAGACTACCAATTGAAGATCATTGTCTCATGGCTAAGGTACATAATGCTGAAGCTGTTGCAAATGTCTCTTTAAATGCAAATTAAGTTGATAATAGATATTATGAATCTTCAAATGATGAACCCTCATCATCAGAAGATGATACATTACCTTCTTTTGAAGAAGATTCTAGATTTTCTAAGTTACTTGAAAATGAAAATTCTAAACTCAAAAAGAGATTTGAAAAATCAAATTCTAGAATTTCTATTTTGACTAAAGAAGTATCAGATCTTTCTAAAGATCTTGATGGGAAAACTTCTGATTTTGAAATTATTTTGAAAACCCTTGAGAAAGTCAAATCTGATAAGGATAAACTTTCTAAGGATCTTGAAACTGAAATTTCAAAGAAAAACATTTTAGAGTCTAACTCTAGTTCTAATTCAAATGTTTTAGAAAACAAGAATTTGGTTTTAAAACTAAAGTCAGAGATTTTATCCTTGAAAAAGTGTTTGTCAAACTTTACTCATGGAAAAGAAAACTTTGATAGGATGTATTCTCAAATTAGACCGTTGAGAAATCGTTCTGGTCTTGGTTATACTTATTCCAAACCTGTTTTTAGTAATAACTATTTTGTTCCTCAAAAAACCATTTTCTGTTCCAAGTGTCAATGTGGTGGACATTGGAGAAGAGATTGTTCTCTTAATAAAACTCAATCCTTAGGATTTCATAAAGCTCATTTTGCAAAACAAATGCGGATTCCTAAAATTCTTTTATCTAACCCTTCTGGATCCAAGCAAGTTTGGATTCCAAAAATCTAATTGTTTCTCTTTCAGGAAAACGAGAAGTGTTTCAATAAGAACATTTGGTACATGGATAGTGGTTATTCTCGACATATGACTGGAAACAAAGATTTCTTTGAAAAGGTTATCAAAACAAAAGGTGGAAAAGTTACCTTCGGAGATAATGCTCAAGGAAAGATTGTTGGTATAGGTAATATCGTTTTTCTTGGAAAAGTTCTTATTTCAAATGTTTTGTTTGATAAAGGTCTTAGGCACAATCTCATCAGCATAAGTCAATTATGTGATGAAGGTTACCTTGTGAATTTTAGAAATGATAAGTGTCTAGTTCACAATTCCAAGGATGAATTCATTCTATCTTCCCATAGGCAAGAGAATGTTTACACTATTAACTTAGAAGACCTTAGGAACCAAAACTTACCTTGTTTAAGTGTAATAGAAGACCAATCGTGGCTATGGCATAGGAGACTAGGACACTGTAATTTGAGAAACCTAAGAAAACTCTCAAAGAAAGGACTTGTAAAAGGGCTACCGGATCTTAGATATGATTCTTCAAAAGTCTGTGATCCTTGTCAATTTGGCAAGCAACATAAAACTAGCTTTAAACCAATTAATGAAATTTCAACTTATAATGCATTACAGCTTGTGCATATGGATCTGTTTGGTCCTTCACAATCCGGAAGCATTGGAGGCAAATACTATGTATTTGTTTTAGTTGATGACTTTACTAGATTTACATGGGTCTACTTTCTCACAAAGAAATCTGAAGCCTTTTCCTATTTCAAAACTTTTAGAGCCCAGGTTAAAAATGAGAAAAACCTACCATTGATAACTATTCATAGTGATCATGGTGGTGAATTTCAAAACTCAGATTTTGAAACTTTTTGTAGTAAGAAAGGTATTACTCACAATTTCTCAGCTCCAAGAACTCCTCAGCAAAATGGGCTGAAGCTGTTAGTACTGCCTGTTATACTATAAATCGTGTTTTAACTAGACCATTTCTTAATAAAACTCCTTATGAGTTATGGACTGGCCGAAAACCTAAAGTTTCACACTTCAATGTTTTTGGATGAAAAGTATTCATTCTGAATACACAATACAATCTTCACAAATTTGCACCAAAATCTGATGAAGGAATCTTTGTAGGCTATTCTACAACTTCTAAGGCTTATAGAGTTTTCTATAAAAACACTCGTACTGTTGAAGAAAGAGTACATGTAAAATTCGATGAAACTAACCCTTTTGTTTTCAACCAACCCAATCCTACATCCTCAGATGTGTTTTCAAAAAATGTTTATCAACCTTTATTAGAAGACCATTCTGATAAGGAAAATGTTCAAGAAAGTATTCCTGAAACATTTACCACAGAAGATTTTCTACCATATGTTGATGAACATGTTTTACAAAACCCAAATCAATTGTTTCTTAGGAATCATCCCAGTGATAACATCATTGGTGATATAAATCAACCTGTAAGGACCAGAAATTCCTTAAGAAATGAAATAGAACATCTTTCTTTTCTTTCCCAATTTGAACCTAAAAGTCCAAGTGAGGCCTTAGGTGATGATGATTGGATCAAAGCAATGCAGGATGAACTAAATGAATTTGAAAGGAATCAAGTCTGGACTTTAGTTGAAAGACCTAAAGAAACAACTGTGATTGGTGTAAAATGGGTTTTCAGAAACAAGTGTGATGAAAATGGAATCATTGTAAGAAATAAAGCAAGACTTGTTGCTAAAGGCTATAATCAACAAGAGGGAATAGACTATGAAGAAACATATGCTCCTGTAGCTAGACTTGAATCTATTAATATTCTATTAGCCTTCGCAGCTTATTTCAATTTCAAACTATTTCAAATGGATGTCAAATGTGCTTTTCTAAATGGTTTTGATCAAGAAAAAGTTTTTGTCGAACAACCTCCTGGTTTTCAAGACCCAAAACATCCTGATCATGTTTTTAAACTTACCAAGGCTCTATATGGTCTTAAACAAGCCCCTAGAGCATGGTATGATAGACTCACATGATTTCTTTTACAAAACAATTATACAAAAGGTACAGCAGATCCAACTCTTTTTATCAAAATGGAAAACAAAAATGTTTTGATTGTCCAAATCTATGTTGATGACATCATATTTGGATCAACTCAGAAATCTTTAACCGATTCTTTTGCAAACTTAATGAAATCTGAGTTTGAAATGAGTATGATGGGTGAGTTAACATTCTTTCTAGGTTTTCAAATTTCTCAAAAACCAGAAGGTACTTATATAACTCAACATAAGTATATTAAAGACTTACTCAAAAAGTATGGATTTGACAAAACTAAAAGTATTAGCACCCCAATTGGTACCTCAAATACTCTTTATCTTGATGAAACTGGGAAACCAGTAGATCAAACAATTTTTAGAGGTATGATAGGGATTTTTCTATACTTGACAGCTAGTCGACCCGACTTGATGTTTTCTGTGTGCTTATGTGCAAGATATCAATCTAATCCAAAATAGTCTCACTTAAAAGCCGTAAAGAGAATCTTTCGGTATTTAAAAGACACTATGGATTTAGGTCTTTTCTACTCTTCTGGAAATGATTTTGTTTTAAAAAGCTTTTCAGATGCTGACTTTGGTGGTTGTAGAATGGATAGAAAAAGTACATCTGGAACATGTCATTTCTTAGGAGACTCTTTGGTTTCTTGGTCCTGCAAAAAACAACACTCGGTAGCACTCTCCACTGCTGAAGCTGAATATGTAGCAGCTGGAAGTTGCTGTGCTCAAGTATTGTGGATGCAGCACACACTCACTGACTATGGTTTGAGTTTTTCTAAAACTCAAATTCTTTGTGATAATACAAGTGCCATAGCTCTTAGTAAAAACCCAGCACATCACTGTCGTGCAAAACACATAGATGTTAGGCTTCACTTTCTTAGGGATCACACACAGAAAGGAGATATTATTTTACAATTCATCGGAATGCAAGAACAACTTGCTGACATTTTTACAAAACCTTTACCTTCTGATAGATTTGAATTTATAAAACAGAAGCTAGGAATGATTACATTAAAATAATCATTCATATCTACTTCCTGTTTTACATCTCTCCTAATAGTAAAAAAAACTCCTCGTAGAAAGGGAGAGGACATTTCTTTCTGTCTTTATGTTTATTTTATCTTATGTTCTTTAACTATTTACTCTTTGGATTTTTGTTTTCTGTTTATCGTATTGACAATTTTTGTTTTCTATTTATCGTATTGACAATTTTTGTTTTCTGTTTATCGTATTGACATTTTTTGTTTTCTGTTTATCGTATTGACAATTTTTGTTTTCTGTTTATCGTATTGACAATTTTTGTTTTCTGTTTATCGTATTGAAAATTTTAGTTTTTCTGTTTATCGTATTAGTTTTCTGTTTATCGTATTGAGAATTTTAGTTTTCTATTTATCGTATTGACAGTTTTATAGTATCATTTACTATCGACCGATGATGGTATTGAATTTCTTTTCCATCGTACCAATCAATCTTGGTATTGTATCGACCGATGATGGTATTGAATTTCTTTTCCATCGTACCAATCAATCTTGGTATTGTATCGACCGATGATGGTATTGAATTTCTTTTCCATCGTATTATTCAATATTTTTGTATCGACTGATGATAGTATTGAAATTCTTTTCCATCTTATCATTCAATTATGTTTGAATCGACCGATGATAGTATTGAAATTCTTTTCCATCGTATCATTCAATTTTTTTTGTATCGACTGATGATGGTATTGAGATTTTTTTCCATCATACTGTCAGCTCATAGGTAACAAAATAATTTTCCATCGTATTGTACGATCATAGTAATGACTTTGTTTTTCATCGGAATCATATTTTTTTCTCCTTACGATTGTTTTTTTATACTTACCAAAACCAACAATCACCTTATGTTCTCCGACAGGTATCTTTTTCATTTTTTTTAAAAAAATTTTCTTCCTTTGTTTTAATCCTAACCATTGATCTGGTTTTATCTAATCTTGACCGTAGAATATCAACAGTCACCCTTTTTCGACTGTAGAAGATCAACGGTCATCTCTTTATCGCCTATAAATACCCCCCTCCCCTCCCCAAACCCACATTGCTTTTTCAGGAATTGAGGAGAAGCTCTGCTCCACCGGCTATAAACAATCGTACGATCTTCTCATCAGCAGAACCTTTATGTCTCAATCCTCTGCTAATACTCCAGCCGAAATGTCTTCAAAGACTTTTACAGAGAAAGACTTTAACAGAGAAAGGTTAGTATCCCGAGACTTTTTCGATACGTACGATTCTACAATCAGGAGGATCATTTTGTTTCAAGGATGGGAACATCTCTGTGTGGAAAAGCCTGATATTCAAGATCCAGTTCTTTTTTATGAAGTTTGTCAGTTTTACAAAACTGTTTCTTTCGACAAAGATATGACTATAAACTTCGCTGTGTACGATAGAAAATTATCTATGTCTGTGAAACAAGCCGCACATTTCCTGAATGTTTCTATAGAAGGAGATTCTTTTTGTCCATCTCACAAACTACCAGAAGAAGTTGGTACGTTCAATAGAGAAAATGCTGAAAAGTCTTTGTTTCTTATTAATGAGGAAAAGAGGAAAGTGTCTCATCTTTCACCGGACAATCGTTTTGTCACCTTATGGATGCAAGGTTTTCTTATTCCAAGGAAAGGGGATAGAGAAACTCTTAAGGTTTCTGATATTTTCATGCTCGACTATCTTGTAAACATGAGAAATGTGAATCTCATGGGGTATATTTTTGAAACCATCAAGAATGTCAAGACAGGAGGGATTACGTCACAGATGATAATGTATCCAGCCATTCTTACGAAGTTCATTTTTGAAAGTATGAAGTTTTGTAACATTCCTTTGAAAAGAAAACCCATGGATTTGAGGCCATCATGGATTAATAAGAGTACGATGAAAAAGCTGAATGTTTGTTTTGATTCAAATTCAAAACTTTTTGTCAGAGATGTAGAAGCTGAATTGGCTCAGAATTAATCGGCACCTATGCCAGCCAAGGACATTCAATCCACCGGTGTTACTCAAAAGTATGATCTGCAAACCAGTTCAAAGCCAAAGAAGAAGCCAAGATACAGTAAGGAGGTTGTAGCAAAATGGAGAAAGGACAATGAACAAAGAAAAGAAGGTGATCCGAAGTTCGGTCTTGACCCTGCTGAGGCTTTTGCAGAACGAGTAAGGGTAGAAGAAACCCTTCAGGCTGAAAAGAAAAAGAAGGTTCTTTTGAAAAGGAAGGCCCAGGACTTTGATGTCTCCAAAGTCTTGAAAGCAGTTGAAGATGCTAGTGCTCAAATAACTGAAGAATTGCACCAAGAGCCCATCGTACAGAGTCTTTCTGAGAAAGAAAAAGGAAAACAAGTGATAGAAGAAGTGGAAGAAGAAGCAGACTTTCTTTTAGAATTTCTTCAAAGTTCAATGAAAACTAGAGAGGAATCGGTTCAAAAGCTGAGTGAAGGTGTTCAACAAACTCCTCATGCCGATCAAGCACAATCTCCAGACAGAATGTCATCTCAAGAAAAGCAAGGTGCTCAATCTTCTCATTCTGATAAAGTAATTGTCATTAGTGACAAAGTGGAAGAAAAAAGAAAGCAGAAAGAAAAAGCGAAAGGGGAACAACCAGTTGTTGATTCAAGCAGATCGTATGAACTAGCATCGTACGATGAAGATACTGATTCAGAGCATACAATCTCTCTCAAGAAGAGTGATTACATTGTTCATGTTTTGAGAAGGATGGAGAAAACCATTCCTTATTTCCCGAGGCTGGAAGGGAAGATTGATTTTATTACTAAAAATCAAAGGAAGAAGTTTGGCTCTGTAAAATAATTGAGGAAGAAAGTTTTATCTGTAGAAGCCGATTTGAAAGTTCTTTCAGAAAGCTCGGTTGCTCATAAGAAGGCTTGCAATAAGATGACCATGTGGTCCTACAATACAGAGAGCTCAATCAATGATCATGAAATAGCTATTGAAGATATAAGGAGGTTATCAAATGAGCTAGAAATTGCTTTCAACAAGCTTGATAGAGAAACGGTTGAAAGGATGAACCTTTTGTCTTCTCAAAGAGCCGATGTTCCTTCAGTGAAAGATTTTCAAGAGAGGATGAATGTTTTCCAATCTGAATTCTCGAAGGTTTCATCTTTCAAAGATGAAATGGTTTTACTGAAGAATCAAAACTCTGTGTTGTCCAAGGATAACAAGACTCTGCAAAACAGAATTGATACCCTTGAAGAGGTTATCAGAGTCCAGGAGGAGACTATCAGAAATCAAGATCAGATTTCTCCGGATCAACAAGAGCTTCTCAAAACTCAGGGTGAATCAATTTCTGAAGACAAGAAGGAGATCAAGAAGATGAAATCTGTGCTTCATGAGCTTATAAAGAAGGAGAAGGAAAGAGAAAACAAATGATTGTTGTATTTGTTTCTTTTGGAACTTGTCTTTGTTTTGTAATAACTCTTATGATCCTTTTCTTTTATTTTTTGTCTTGTATTGCTAACTCTTTCAGTCAATTCAAGATTACTCTCTTTTTGTAAATCACAAAGGGGGAGAATGTTTACAAAGGGAAGAATGTTTTATAAAGGGGGAGAATGCTTTACAATGCTCTTAAGGAAAATCTACGAATACAATCCTTAGGAAAGTCCATACCTAAGGGGGAGTTAGTTGTATTCAATTTCTTATTCAGAAGAGTTTTCAAAAACTCAGGGGGAGATAAGTATTTCTTGTCACATTTATTTTGTGGGTTGTGCTTTCCAAAAAGGGGGAGATTGTTAAGTCAAAAGTCTTCTTTTGACTTCTATATCATGTTTTGGAAATCACAAATGTATTCTATCATATGTTTGTAAATTACAATTGTCTTTTATCATGTTTATCTTATCGTACGATGTTGATTGTACCGACCAAATTGTATCATACTGACTCTGTCAAACTTATCGTACTGACTCTGTCAATCGTATCGTATTGACTCTGTCAATCGTATCGTACTGACTCTGTCAATCGTATCGTACTGACTCTGCTATTCAGATGATCACTATTTGTTTTGGTACTTTGTCAAAAATTCTCTCTGCATATGAATCGTACTCATGTTTTACATTTCTATATATCTCTTGTCCTAACAAAACGATGTCGTTGAGTTAGTTACAAACTAATCAAAACGATGTCGTGCTTTCTGTTTCAATATGACCGTTGGAGGCAATATGACCGTTGGAACCCGAGGCCTATAAATAGGAGGTCATTTGAAGCTGAGAGAACAACGATGAACGAAGAGAACGAATGAAGAGACTCTGTGAACTACGAAGATTCTAGAGAGAGACACTGTGGCTTCTCTCATCAGCTTTGTGCATCCAATCATCGTATCAAGGGATTTCAAGTAATTGAAAGACAGAGGTGCCGATTACTTGCAAAATCGAGGGCTGCCGGGGATAGGCAGACAGACGTGCCGATCATCGTATCGAGGGCTGCCGGGGATAGGCAGACAGGCGTGCCGATCATCGTATCGAGGGCTGCCGAGGATAGGCAGACAGACGTGCCGATCATCGTATCGAGGGCTCACCAAGGTGTTGGTGAGACATACCTTTTATCCTAGGTGAAAGGATAACCCTTCTCTTTGGGTTAAAAGAATTGTAATACTTTTACATTTCCGCTGTTACTTGTATTAGAAAGGGATTTGTATTGTTTCCTTTCTTCTTTACATATTCAACTGTAATTGTTTCAATTATAATCATTCTATTACATATTGTATTGATTGGTTCTATACGCTTTAAGGTAGAATCATTCATATTTGTATTACTCTGATTATTGTGTTCATCTTGAATACAATTGTTTTACTTTACATTAGTATTACAATACATCATACCTTTTATATTCAATACAATTGTGGGTGTTTATATTTGTATTAGTTTAAGATCATTTAAACTAATCTCTTTGTTGCAAAAACTCAAAGGTTTTTAAACCTACAATTCACCCCCCTCTTGTATTGTTCCATCTAATAGACATATATATCTACTATTCGATTCAATAATTATGAGTGTAAAAATTCTTTATAAATGATCTATTATTTGATTATAATACATAAAGTGGTAAAACAACGTATAATCATTTCTAGAGTATAGAATGAATCATTGAAAATCATTCGGTTCCGATCATAATGACTTTACAGTGTTAATGGGATTATGCATATCCATATAGACAAAAAGTTGATACAATCTCTAATCTTGTTTTACAACTACTTGGATTTTAAATCCCTACTTATTATAGTTACAATAAAATCTATGATTCAACAAAAATGTTGATAACAATTAGGAATAAACTTTTAAATAATTATAGAACCTTGTATGAAGACCATTTTCTATATTTTTTCATATTCATTCATACAGTTGTTGAAGAGATTATAAATATTTAACACACACATTAATCATTCGTAGAATATTAATTAACAAGAAATAATACATATAAACAATGGAAACTAGTAATGATTCAACCCCCCAGTAGTACCCTAACTAATATGGGATCAATAAGATGTATCAGAGAAAACCATGTTTTTGTGATATTATTTTCATCAGATTTTGACAATATTTTTTCAAAATTATATATGTTACTTATTTTTGGGAATTAATTTTGATGGATGGGAGATTTGATTTTTAACTTATCATCTCCTACATGGTTTTGAAGTGGGTGATGTTTTCATTATGGCCAATCTACCCATTTTATCATATGGTGTTTTGATAGTTATTATCAATAGGAACCCATAAATTGATGGTAATGAAAAAAATTCCATTTCATCATCCTTTTTTGAATAATTATACACCATATTTATTTGTATAAAAATATTTAATGTGTTGTTGGATAAATTAAATAATCTGTATTCAGAAAACATCACGACCAATGAAAAAAATGACAATCTAGAGGGAAATTATGAAATATATAACAATAAGTGATGCCAGAAATATTTATGACTATTTCAAATGGGATAATTACATATTCAATATAATCAAAGTATTTAGTAAACATATGAAAGATTCAATTTTTTAAAAATTAATTAGACACTTTCGAGATAGATTTGACTTAATAATCTAAACATTGGAAGAAATACATAATATTCTTATTGATAATTTTCATGATATCCATTAAATTATGACATGATAAAAATACCAGTGTTTATGAGATGGTACAAGGAGGATATATGTAATTCATATAAGTAATATCAACATAAAAGAATATAAATCCTCAATAGCATTACATACAGATAATCAGAGTGATAAAATACACAAGAAACGCATCAATCTCATATTAAAAATCATTGTAAAGTTAATGGTAATTATAAAGGGAAACATCCAATTAAATGTTTTGAATATGGAGGAATCAGAATATTTTATACAGATTATTCATCAAATAAAAAAGCAGAGAATCTAGTATGGGGAAGATGAAGTGAAATTACAATGAAATATAAGATGTATATATAGTAATTGCTATAAATAAATAGATGAATGTTGAAAGAATAAATCAATGAAAAAGAAAAAAAGAATGATAAGTAAAAGGAAGGGGAAATTTAAAAGCAATTAAAAAATTAGAGGAATAATGTTCTGAAATAGACAGTAGATTAATAGAATATATAGATAATAAAATAGGGGTCCCAAAAAGTGGATTAAAAATAAAATAATTTGAATCCTATGTGGTTTACATACTGTTAAAAAACAATAAATTTATCTTTTTAGAAATTATCCAATTAAATGGGTAAAAATATATTAATTTTAATATTCATATGTTAAATAATATAGAAACCCTTTTTTTAAACAAAAAGAATTAATATATTGAGGAAACAAAACATATCAAAGTAAAAGTCTCAATGTGAGATAGAATTATCGATGTATCTTTAAAGATGTTTCTTTTCTCAAGTTGAAAAGCATAAAAATGTAGAAAAACATTTCTTATGTATAAAAATACCTTTGGGGAAATAAATACTAAATACCATAAGGTAAAATAAGTTACGGCTGAATTAAATGAGTGTATAGAGAAATCTAGTTCATCATTTTAGCTAAAATCATCACCTACTATACATGTAATTGAAAAACATGTTTTAACACTTCATGATAGTACTGTATACTAAAATGGAAAACCTCAGTTGAGAAATGTTTTAGAATGAATAATTATATATTATAGAGAGTTTGTAATGGTTAAAATAATTAGTTTCTCTCATAAACCAAAACAAATAAATACTATTTCTATGAAAAAACATCTATATTTGTTCGAGAAAACTCATAAATTTCGTTAAAGATCTAGTTATATAGTTTATTTTTTGTTGTGTGGTGACAATGTGAAAAAATACATTTTACGTTGGTATACTAAGTCTATCATAGGAAACAAAATGGTAAAAATAATGGGGAATCTATTCTAATAGTAGTACTAATAGATTTTTATTTAAACACACTGTATAGAAGAGAACAATAGGTGTACATAATCTTAATAGGTATGATGGGATTGCATGGATTATTGGATGATGAATATATTAAATCCACTTTATATAATAGTGAATTACCATCATTATATGTAAAAGACTAGAGATTTTAAAATAAAAGAAGACTTTATATAGGAGAATGATTGAAAAAATTGATTTTGAATGTTTCTCGTAAACATTAAAAATGAGTTAGCCATGGATCATTGATAGTGGATGCCCATCCCTATATTAATGGAGGTAAACATATTCTAAAAAATATAAAATAAAATGATGGTGGTGTATTCAAAATTATAAATTGGACATATGTGATTATCAAGGGATTGGGATTAGTTGAAACTGAACAAAAAAAACATACATCCAAAGATATAAAATTTTATGATAGGCTAAAATATAATTTATTTTATTATATGTAATCCTTTTCATAAAAGATATGGGAATATATTTATGGAAAATTATCATCTCATCAAAATGAATAAATATGATAATGTAATCCCAGTAAGATAATGAACTAATGGAAATATATTTTAGATTGGATAGCCTAGAAATTATTACTTCCTTAGTGGAAGAGAAAAAAATAATATTTGACATAAAATACATGGACAGATACTAAAAATGATTCAATGATAAATATTTAAACAAAATATTAGCTGGATTTCTGTCAATTTATAATAGATTGATATTTGGTTTATGCAACCTGTCAAAAGGGGTTATAATTAAAGGAAATGAGAAAAGATTATAGATATAATCAATAAGTCAACCAGAATTAATTCCATCAAATACTTATTCACCCATGCCACAAAAAATTACAAGAGGTGAATTTTGTTTAATTGTTAGTGCTGAAACATTCATGAATAAAATTCCAAATATTTTATATAATTAAATTTATTATAGACGTAGAAAAAACATACATTTTTTAATGCGGTTAACAAAATGTTAATTGTTATTTCTGTTGATAATATATTTGTTGAACAATGATCGAATTACTAGTATATATATATGGTTCTAACAAAGCCTTTTGGCATAAAAATAGGATGTGATGGCCTCAAATAGTAGGATTGATCCCTTTAAAGCCCATATATAAGTTATTTTGGGGGAGATAGCCTTTCTAGGATTTTCCCTAGACAAATCACAAGACGAGATCCAACAACATAAGCGTGAGTGAAACCATTTATAGGAGATGTTCAAGCTAATCGATATCACGACCCAAAAAATGTTCACTGAATAGCCCCAAGAAAACCTAACCATTGGATACCACACTCTTCGGGAATACAATAGTTTAATAAAGGGATTTGTAAAAAGATCTAATAATTATGATTATGTGCATTATTCTTTTATAGAATAACGAATATTCATTTATTTTATTATTATTATTTTTAAATGTTTTTTTTGAAGAATAAATAGAATGTTTAGTTAAAATATATATTCAATTAAGAAATATATTTTGATGAATTAATAGATTATTGAGTTAAATTATATATTAAAAACATATTTTTACATAATTAAATTTTATTAAATATAATTGATCGTATAAATATAATGCATACAATGGTTTATTTATTAATTTTAAAAAAATATTTTTTTCAAAACCCATGAATTTTGAATAACATTCGGTTTTTATTTTTATAGGGAAAATTCAAATTTTTAGAAAATTATTTAGTATAAATGAATATTATTTTTGGAATCATGATATAGAAATGATTCAATAGT
This sequence comes from Viscum album, assembly GCA_963277665.1. NCBI lineage: Eukaryota > Viridiplantae > Streptophyta > Magnoliopsida > Santalales > Viscaceae > Viscum > Viscum album. The sequence continues at coordinate 2,112,723,150 of OY728120.1, forward strand.
GAATCATTCATAATTTTATGAGACAATCGAATTTTTGGGTACAAATTAAATACCATATAAATATATAATGTATTTTATAACATCATAATTACCCAATATTTATTTAATAAAATAATTTAAACAGGATATTCGACCAATATTTTTTTATCTTTAAAATAATTTGATTTTATATTTGATTTATTAATTTTAAAGTTACTTAGTGGACCATCCAAGACATATAAAATATTTTAACGTTTTAAAATGAATTTTTTTTAGAGTGTAACTTTCCTCCACACTGGAAATCCAAATATATTTATATGTTCTGTCATTGGTCTTATAAAATAATTTCTCCCACTCTCATCTGTCAAAAACCACGGGAAAAAACCATGGGATGGTTTGTGGTTTCACATTTTTTATTATATAAATTCCAAAACCTATGTTTGGGAAATATAAAAAATTTCTCATCCATTTTCCTATATCAACCCACCCATTCTCCTTCTTATCTTCACTCGAAACCCTTTTATCCCATACATAATCTTTCATCATATCTGTAGATTCCTCCCAATGTTCCCCAAGTTCTCAAGAATCCCCTCCTCAATCTCTTGAAGTCTCACGCTCAAGTAAGGTATCCTCACTTTCCATTCATCCTTTTTTATGTCCATGTTTCATTATATTTATATTCCATTTTATTTTCATTTCTAAATGTGGGGGTATGATTTTTCATCTCCCCCATAATTCCCTCCTTAGTATTGACAGATGACATACCCATTTCTCTCTCATTAATGTCTCCCATGTACACTCATTACCATGCCGAAATTCTATAAGGGGCTTCTCTCTACCCATTTTTATTCATGAAATTATATTATATTGAGAATATAAATTCCATTACATATGTTAGGATATTATGTTCCATAAACCCATTACTATACATTTCATGTATAAATGATTTGAGCCCCCTTTCCCTCTTATCATCATATTTTACAATTTCAATTTGATGTTGTTATGTTGATGAAGTTACAATAAAATTTCCCATGCCAAAATCATCATGTTAGTGAATGCCATACCGATTTTACTATCAAGGGTATTCTCCATTATGAACATGTATTTGTTGATTGAGGAATTAAATTTATTTATTCCACTTCTCTTATTTGTGGAATAAATTATGATGTTTAAGTAATCCATTATTATGATCTCTGTGGCAGTCTTATGAACGAAATGAAATGTTTATGAAGAATAAACCTTAAGAGAGCACTAATGTAGTGGGTAAAGACTAGTATAATGATATGCCTTGTTAAATGAGTTCTTAATAATAAAAATTCATGTGCAACGAGGGTTTACTCCTGAAAATTCATGTGTAATTAGGGTTTCCTCATGCTCAATGTGCAATGATCCTTTTCTCATGCTAATATCATTTTTAATGTTGTATCCACATTTCCATGTTATGATAATCATGTTATATCATTCATTTATGTTCATGTTTCTCTTATGACCCTTTGATATGCCTATTTTTGGACATGTTTTGTATTCATTATCTTATTAATTGTTTACTCCCTTACTGGGATTTATAGCTCACCCTTTTCTTATGTGTGTCCTCATGTTATCCAATGATATGCAAAGTACGATGAAATGTTGTCATCATGTAAAAGAATATTTCAATAATGTTATTGAATTTTTTGTTTTATGTTATTATGTAATGTTTCTATTTTCCTAATAAACTAGGCCAACATATAATTAGAGTTTTCTTAAGATAATTTTTATGTAATAAATCTTGTGTACATGTGTAATTAATAGTAGGGTTGTTATAGTTTATATCATAGGATAGGTTTAGTTATTTTTCTTATTAGGATTAGAAAACCCTAGTGAAAGACTTATGGATAAGAATATTTATAAAAAATAATCCCTAAATTTTGATGAGGATAAATTATGTGGTTTATCATGAAAATACATCCCTGTCTGGATAAGATCATGTAGAGGTGGATCTGGCATAGATGTTTGCAGTGGTAAACTCAAAAACACTACTTTAAGCTAGACTGGAATGAGAACAAGCGCACAACAATGGGTCTTGATGCACTATTTCTTCGACACTCCATGGTATATTCTTTGGTAAATTCATATGATTAGTAAAAACCACTATTAATTTATTAAAAAAAATTCCCTATGAATATATTTTGTGATGTAGATTAAGGATAATAGTCATTGAGGCATATAAATTCAAAAGATGAGGAAATAAATGTAATAAATATGTTATCCTTTGTTTCCTTTGGATTCACTTTTATGTGTCACCCCTAAAATTCCATTTATTTTGTCCAATGGACAGTAATATGAGGACTCAGGTAAACAACGAATGTGATGATCAATGTGATCATGATTCTACAGATTTTCCAAATATGATGGGTGCAGGAATCACAAACATTGTCATGATACTCTCTAATCTAACTCATGTTTTTAATTGAAATAGGGGTCACGAAGAACGTCCTCCCCCAATAAGAAAGTGAAATCCCCAATCAAGAACTTCATGAGGAAATGGCCTCCTACATTCAATGGATCATTTGATCCCTGAATCTCGGAACAATTGATCAAATCCACTAAGAAGATCTTCCTCATACTTCATTGTTCCGAACATGAGATGGTTCCTATGGATATTTATTGTATGGAGGGTGATGTTAATCAATGGTATGAATTGATAAAAAATAAGAAGACCATGGATGCTATTATGGCATTAAAATGGAAGGATTTCTCATAAATGTTATTCTATAAACATTTTCTCCATACCCTCCTACATAAGATGGGAAGGTACCTCATTTCCTTAATGCAAAAATATGGTTAATCCATTAGAGATTATGAGGAAAACGTCTCTAGTTTTGCATGATAGGCCTCTGGCATTGACATTACACCCAAATGCTAGGTTGAAGACTTAATTGGTGGGGTAAATCACATCCAACAGAATTCCCTAGAAATCTATGACATAAATAGCTATGAAAAAATTGTTTGATGTTCCCTCAATGTCAAAATGGAGATTGGAAAATCTCAGGGGATCATTGGGATAACAATCAGAAATTGGACATTAATTTCGGCATTCCAATGGATAATTTGAACGGTGCTATGAACATCCACCACCTCAATTTCCAAAGTTGTGTAATAAAGAACCCTGGATATTTCCTGAAAGGGGTTAGGAAATTCATAAGGTGTGGAATAGAAGGGAAATTGGACCTTAATTGTAAACAATAAAAAGCTTCTACAATAATAGTGTATAGGAACACTCCGTTCAACCCTCAACGCATTGATCATTTCATAAACAACAAATACCCAGGGCATTTTTCAAACTGGTTCCCTATGACATCAAATTTTAGAGGTTACCAACAACATACAATGTAGAAATGGAGGTCATTTTACACCATTATCATGGACGAAAATCATGAAAATGAAGTGGTAATGGGTACGCTATATATTCATTCATGAATAGAAACATACAATTTTATTCCACTTCTACGAATTATTTTACATCATGAATGTTTAGTAGAACAATCCAAACACCACAAAAAATCATGGATGTGGAGATGTTGGTGAGAAGAGAAAATCAGGACATTATTTCATCCCTTGAATATAACTCCTCCCATTTCATAATGTTAGTATTGAACATCCATGAAAACCTCATCATACTCCCTCTAGTGGAAATTGATTTAATTATTGGCAGTTAGCGGCCATCCATATATAGATCCATCATAATATTCTTGTGTGATGGAAATCACTCTCAATATGAAGAATCCACCCCTGATTCTATATAAATTGAAGGAGGAGGATCAAATTTATTTAACACCATCATCTCAAAAATGGATATTACTTAACTATGACCACACATAACATTCTCATATGATTGAGTCTAAGGAAGAAAACATCATTTAAGACATGCCTATTGTGAGGGAATTCATGGAAGGGTTTCCTGAGGAATTTCCTAGTCTTCCTCCTTGAAAAGATGTTTAATTCATGATTGATCTTATACAAGGGGCCTTTTCAATTTCCAATAATCAGTATAGAGTGGACGTTGTGAAGCTTGAGGAGATAAATAATCAACTACAGTAGAATCAGGATATAGGGTTTATATACCCATGTGCATCAGTTTGGGATGCACTTATCCTCTTCATCAAGAAGAATGATGAGTCAATACGCCTTTTCATTGATTATCATGACCTCAAAACCGCACAATAAATAAAAATTATCCTCTTCCATGAATTTAATACTTTTTCGATCATCTACAAGAAGCAAAATTCTTCTCTATGGTGGATATATGGTATAGATATTACCAAGTAAGATTGAAAAAAGATGATATCCCAAGACTACATCTCATACAAGGTATGGGCACTATGAATTCATAGTAATGCCTTTTGTACTCACTAATTCTCTATAAATATTTATGTACATGATCAATAGTGTATTTATAGGTTACCTTGGTTAATTTGATTTATTATTTATAGAAGATATTCTAATATACTCCAAAAATAAGAAGGAGCATGAGGATCATCTAAGCACTGTACTAGAGAAATTTATAAAGGATAAGCTCCATGAAATGTAACACAAGTGGGAATACTGGTTGATGTAAGGCACATTCATGGGACATATCCTCACATGAAATGAGATATATATGAATACCTCTAAGACAAATGCAATTGATGGATGGTTGGGGCCAACATCTAGGAATGATATCCACATCTTCCTTGGGTTAGCTGGAAATTATCGCCAATTTGTGTGAAATTTTTCACATTTTTCAATAGTTCTAACATAGATAACCATTAAAGGAGTAAAGTTTTCAGGGATTGATTAATATTAAGATATCATTAAGGTGTTTTGTAGGAGGAATATCACGATTCTCTTCCTCACACAACCCATATGTGGATTACTTTTCGTGGTATTTAGTAATGCTTCGAAAATGGGCATGGGATGTGTGTTGTTGAAAAAACATTGGCATTCCCTATAAATCAATGTAATTGAAATTTCATGATCAAAATTATCCAACACATGATTTGGAGATGGAGGAAATAATAATTCCATTGAAAATATGGTCACATTACCTCTTTGGGGAGAAGTTTGAAATATATACGGATCACAAAAGATCAAGCATATATTCACATAGAAGGATTTGGACATGCTCTAACAAAGGTGGTTAGAGATGATCAATACTATGATGGATTAATCCATTACCACCATAGGAAAGTGAATATGTTGGTGGAATCTCAATGTATAAAGGACCCTGTGATTCCATCACTTGTGAGAATTAATAAGGATCAAATATTCCTATATTTGATCCAGATGGATATTAGAATCACAAATAACGGAACACCATTATTCCTTTCACAAATAATTTCTCTATAGTCTCTTTTGGAATGATAAATGTATTCAGAAAAGGATAATGCAGGAATTTAGAGGAAATTGGAAACTATCAGAAAATGGAAATTCTCACTTTTCAATGTAAATGTAGAATGAATTTTGAGATTTGGGTCAAGACTACATGATCCATCAATTCCTGAGTTAAATAAAGATCTTTTTGATGATGAAAATAATTAGAATTTATCCACTATCCTAGGAAACTCAAACATGTATCAAGATATATAAGAGCATTATTGGTTGGATAACATGAATAAAGAGATCCCTATGTATACATAAAAGTGTTTGGTATCTCCACAAGTGAAGTCTGAGAGGTAGAAATCTATGTGTATGAATAAACCAGTTCCCATACAAACATAGAAATAGGAAAACATCACCATATACATTGTCAACAGACATCCAAATAAATCCAATTGGTGCAATGCTATCTAGGTTCTTTTTTATAATCATAGAAATACTGCACAATTCATTTTAATTCAGGAGGATTTCTCCATTGATCAAAAATAACATATATACATCAGAGAAGTGGTAAGACTGCATAGAGAACCAATATCGATTGTATCCAATCGAGATCCATGATTCAATTTTATGTTCGGGAATAGACTCCCACATGCTCTAAATACTTATTTGAACCTAATTATAGATTATCATCCTCAATCTAATTTCCAATCTGGGCAGATTATCCAAACACTTGACGACATGTTGTGATCTTGCTCAATGAACATCAAATGAGGATGGGCTCAACATCTTCCTCTGTCGAAGTTATCTTAAAATAATTTTTCCACTCAACCATACAAATGGCTCCTTTTGAAGCCCTTTATGGGAAGAGGTGCAGAACATCATCATGTAGGGATGAAGTTGGGGAGAAAAAACTATTAGTTCTAGAAATGGTCGAAGAAATGGGGGAGAAGGTTAAGACTACCCAACATCACATTAATGTTTCTAAAATTTGAAAAAAGTGCTATGATGATAGTCATCGACGAGACCTAGATGATAATTTTTAAGACATGGTAGTCCTCTAAATATAACTGTGGATGAGAGTTATGATATTTTGGAATAATGTAATGCAAAGTCCAAGTTACATCGTCCTTTTGTAGATTCTTTATCGCTTTAGAGTAGTGGACTATTGACTAGCACTCCCACAAACCTATCTCATGTACATGACGTATTCCATGTATAACTCATGAAGAAGTATATACCTGAACCATCACATGTAATCAATCAAATGGTGGTACCATTAGAGAATTACCTCCCCTATAAAGAGAAGCCGGTGAAGATCATAGATCAAAGTGAAAAAGATCTATGAAATAAGACAATGCCCCTCATAAATTTGTTTTTGAGAAACCAAAAGTTTGAAGAAGCCACTTTGGAACGAGAGGAAGTGATGATGCAGAGTTACCCATATCAGTTTTAGTATGGTAAAATTAAATTTTCAGGGTGAAATTTTGGAAAGGGGGAATGTTGTAACAACCCAAACGATCATGAATAAAATTAAAAGTCTATTATTTAATTAAATGTCTTATATATATATATATATCAAAAAATTGAATTTTTTTATTGGGTTTAAATAAAAATTATATATCATTACCATCAATAATATAGAAATTGAATAGTCATCAAATGACATGTATATATATATATGATTTTAACAAATCCATTAAATAATGAAAAAGGATGTGATGGTCGAGACCAGAAGGATAATTCTCTTAGAAGACCATTTATTAGATCATTCGATGGAGATAACATTTATTGGATTTTTCCTAGGCCAAGAACAAGATGAGATCCAACAACTTAAGCATGAAGGATACCGTTTACGTGTGATGTTCAAGCTACCTGAGATCGCGACCCAGTCCATGTTCACCAAATGGCCCCAAAAATCCCCACCATCACATTCTATACTGATAAGGAATATTCTATTGTAATAAAGGGATATGTTATAATAATATATAAGTATTATTATGTGAATTATATTTGTATAGAATATTAAATATACATTCATTTTGTTATTGTAATTTTATAAATGATTTTTAAAGGACGAATAAAATTTTTAGTTAATTTTTAAATTAAATTAAGAAATATATTTTGATGAATTAAGGTATTTTTTAATTAAATAATATTTAAATAAAATATTATTATTATATTTATTTTTATTAAATATAAATGATTTTATAATATTAATGAATAAAATTGTAATTTTTATTTTGGTTTGAAAACTATTTTTTTTCAAAACCCATGAATTTTCAATAAATTTAATTTTTTATTTTAAATGTGAATAATAACATAATTATGAAATTATTTATTTAAAATTAATATTATTTTTTGGATCCTGACTTTTAAATTATACAATGGTGAATTTTAAATAATTTTATGAGGCAATCAATTTTTTATGTTAAAATTAAATATTCTATAATATATAATGAGATTTATGACATAAAAATGACACAATAGTTATGTAATAAAATACTATAAAAGGGGTATTCAGAGAATATGTTTTTTAATTTTAAAATTATATGATTTTATATAGTTTTTGATTAATTTTCTAATGCCTTAGTGGACACTGGAAGACTTATGAAATATTTTATAATATTAAAATTATTACCTTGAGAGTGTAACTCAACTCTACATAAGAAAACCTAATTTTTTAATACATTAATACATTGGACATATAATCTAATTTTAACCCTTCATTTTTTCAAAAACCATTGTAGAAAATCATACTATTGTTTCTGGTGTCGAATATTTAATTATTTAGATTCCAAAATCTATGCTTGTGGAATATTATAGAATTACATTCTATTTTCCTATATAATACCACTCAAGCTACAACATATCATCACTAAAAACCCTTGTATCACGTCACTACTCTTACCTAATATTTTTTTAATCCTCTCAAGTTGGAAAAAGATCTCATGAAGACCCTCCTCAAGCTCATGAAGTCAGACACCCATGTAAGGGATCCTCACTTTTATTCCTTCCTTATTTATGTCCATGATTTTTTATGTTGTTACGACATTTTATTTTCAATTATAATTGTTATGGTATGATCTCTAACCTCCCATATAATTACCTCCATGTGTTTAATTTATAATAGATCTATTTTTATTTCATTAATCCTTCCCATGTGCACAAGTTACCGTGCTGAAATTCTGTAAGGTATTTCCCTCTCCTCATTTACATTGAAGAAATTATTTTATATTATGCATCTATATTAGATTACATTTTTGGGATATTCTGTAAAATGACCCCCTTACTATAAATTTCATGTATAAATTATGAGATACCCCTTTCTCTCAAATGAACCCATTTTACAATTTATTTTTTACGTCATTAGGTTGATGAAGTTACACCAAAATTTCCCATACCAAAATTACCATATAAGCGAATACCATACCCATTTATCTATCAAAGGTATTCACCTTTTTGAAATTTTAAATGTTTATTTAAGACATGAATTTATATATTCTACATCTCTAATTCATGGAAAAAATTATGATATTTAAATATTCCATGTTGAAGGATCTATGTGGCACACATATACATGAAATGAAATGATTGAGAAGGGTGTGCCCGGATAGCACATCAATGCATTGGGTAAATAATAGTGTCATGATACGTCATGTTAAATGAGAATTTAATCATGATAATAAGTGTAAAATGACGGTTTACTCATTCTAATTCATGAAGAGTAAGGGTTTACTCATCCTCCATTTGCAATGAGCCTTGGCTCCTATTAAAATGATGTCAAATGGTGTCGCCACATTTCAATGTTATGATAAACATGATATATCATTCCTTAATGTTCATCTTTATCTTATTATCCATTGATATTCCTTTTTCATAAGATGTATTGTATTCTTCATGTCATTCTTGTTTACTCTCGTTCTGGGATTTATACCTCACCCTTTACTAATGTGTCTCCACATGTTATATCATGCAATGCTAAGTAGAAAAGGAATCATCTGCTCATGTAAAAGATGTTTTGAAAAAAGATATTGTATTTTATGTCATAAGATGTCATGTATTGTATATAATTTTCCAAAACACTAGACCTCTCGATCCTCAGAGTTCTTTAAGAGTACGTTCATGTAATAAATAATGATTATGTGTGAAATAAATACCAGAGTTGTTATATTTATCATATTCATTTCTTATTACAAAAAACCTACAAGAGTGATATTTTAATGTATAATTCATTGTAGTGGATTTGTTCAATATTTACAGTATATGAGTTGAAAGAGATTCTGACATTCATGTCATCAAATTTAGAAGTGATAATGGGAAGGATTAAATGATAAATAATTTTTAATAACATTATGGAATATATGGGATTAGATGTAAATATATCTCTCCTTACAAATCATAATATAGTGGGGGGTTTTGATAAAATTAATTGGAGATTTTTGAAATGTGGGGAATAATATTTTATGAATTATAAATATCAATGTTTCTTTGGAGAGGATTGGTTTTTACTATTATTCACATTAAAATATGTTTCTTTTTTAAAATATATTCAATTGTAAACTTAAGTGAAATGTTTTATAAATGTAATCCTAATTTTAATTATTTATGGGCATTTATATACCTTTTATTCATCAAAACTAAAGACATAATTATACTAAAAAATTATGAAATAACTAATGATGGTATATTTCATGGGTACCTATATAACTAGAAAAAAAATATATACTCGAATAAAATCCATCATAAGGTGGTTGACTGTAAGATACATAGAATATCATTATTGAATAATCTACACTTACGAAGAACATAATGATGACATGATATGTGTAACACACAACAGAACCAACAAAAAGAAAAATTTGATGTTTGAAAAATATTAATTAATCATATATACTTTTTAATCAAATATTTGAATAAATACATTAAAAATTATAAGTTTGATGAGGCTATGGATGTTGTGTAAAATTATATTGAAAATAATTGAATAGGGAACCTTCTTCCAAAATCAGATAGTATGAATTTTATTGGAACAAATTGGGTATTTATAAAATGTTATATGTCCATGGTTATGTTATAAAGAATAATGCAAGACTGGTGTGTAGATGTTTATCTCAAGTTGAAGGGTTATATTTTGAGTTTTTTAAAAAATTCATGTTTAGTGGAAATTAGGATGTTCTTCATTGAGGCATCATACATGTAGTACAAAATATATCAAATTTATGTCACACATGTATTATTAAATGGTGATATTTAAGAAGATGTATGTTTTTATAATTCTATTGTTTTTTGGTTTAATAATTATATAAAAAGAATGAAAAATAAAGAAAACCCCAATATTGATTAAAATAGGACACAAGGTGCCTGTTGTCAAGGATGGATAGATTAATAAAAGTGTTAATCATCATTAAAGGAAATGTATACAGAAGCCTTTATAAAAAAAATTATATTAGGTACACTTATAATCGTATTATATGTTGATGATGTCATATTTTTATATAATGAGAGTGTTATTCATGAAATTTAGAATCCAATTATGGAAATAAATATTAATAGTGTATTCTTGTTGATTTTGGAATACATTCAATATTTACAAGTATTTAATGCCAAACAATTAATTTTTTTATCAAATGAAATGTATTCTAAAGTATAGTATAATAAGATTAAAATGGAGGACTCTAAACCTATATTTACACTCATACATGTGGGCTAGTGTTGAGAAAGATGTTGAAGGTATGATTTTTGATAAAAGATAATTATGAAATTTGATTGGTAACTTGTCGTACCTCACAAATTCTAGAATGTAAATTTTCTATGTTGTAAAATTCAGTGAAATATATTAGTTTGGACAAATGGAATCCTATTTTATAGTAGTTTATAGAGTTCATACATTTTTTATGGAAATTTTTACTTTAGGGTTATTTTATGAGAATGTAAAAAACAAAATGTTATCAGTATTTATATGTTAATATTTGAATCTATTGAAGTTTCAATTAAGGTTGAAATTTTATCATAGATATAGATGTGTGGGTGGGAATAGTAATAAAAACAACTCAGTCAATCTATGTACTATATAAGTCAAATATCATTATTATACAAGTAATTTAACTCAAATGATTTGGTTAAATAAGTGTCCAGATGATTTGAGGGTGATGTTGTGACAACCACTCAAAATATTATGTGATAATAAAAGGGTTATATACTTTTATAAAATTCTAATAAAACACTCGTGGTCAAATAATATTGGTATGATATTATATTTTTTAAAAGAGAAGGAAAAAATGAAACATAAAACTAGAATTTAATCCCAATTGAGACCACGTGAAAAATATATGCACTAAATCTATCCTTAAGGATATATTTGGGACATTGAGGCTAAAAATTAATGTTCATCCCGTCCCATGTAATTAAAAAAACTTGGTGAAGATCACCAACTAGGCCTTAATTATTTTTTTTAATATGGAATAATTATGATAAAAAAATATTTTAGTGTATTCTCATAGGGGGATAAGTGGATTTAAATTTTACAAATTTTTTACTGTAATTAGTTAATATGAAAATGGGGAGTTATGTGGAGTTATTATTTCATGGATAAAAGGGGATATATCATTATCACTTGGACAACAATTTTTTATCATAGATAGAATAAATTATTTCAAAAAAATTACACTAAGCATTGTTGGGGAGTCAAGATGTTATTCATATGAAATGTATGCAATTTTGTTTTTCTTATGTGAGAGGATTGGTTTCATTATTTGTTTTATATCGTATTTAAAAGATGTTAACTACAAATAAAAAAGGTAGAATAAATTTCCATTTTAATTGATGAGGGTGTTATATTTTTTTGAACCATGTGTTTTGAAGTAGAGAATTTTTATGAAGTAATTTTTAGATTTTAAAATACATGGGGAGAAGGATCTATAATTATTAGAAGGTATTTGGAGATTTTTAAACTATATTAGTAATTTATAATAATTATGTAAGGATGAATTTTCATTCTAATAAGGATAAAGACCTTTATAACCATGAATTTCCGTAATAATAATTTTTATTGTTCAAGTATTATCTAGAAACTATAAAATTAATGGTCATAAGCATGTTAAGACTATAAGAAATATTCAATGAGCCCATAAATATCATTATTTAAGCGTCATTAAATAAAAATAATATTACATGTATGCATGTATGAGTAAAATGGTGTGAGTTATGATGATATATTTGTGCAAGAATAATCCCTATGAGTGAGTGTTTTGGGTGGTCCTCAAATAATGTTTATCCTTGAGAATAAATTAATCTTTATGAAAAATTATAATAATTTCTATATTTCATTTAAAATATATAATTTATTTTAATATGATTTTTGACCAATCATTTGTTAAATATCACATTCTTGACGAATATATATTATTAAATAAAAAATCAAGAAGTTTTTAATGATTTTTTAGTGTAAATTAAATGATAGGTGTCCCAAACCGAACTCATAAATATTTTTAATTCAAATATTCAAAATTACTCATCACGATTGTTAATTCTAATTTCCAGGATGAATTTTATCACGATATTTATTGGATCAAAGAGAGAGGTAGATTCATAAATATATTATGGATACGTTATTTTTATTAATTGTGAAAAATTAAATTAATAAATGTATAATTATTTTAGTGACCAATGTTGAATAAATATTCCTTGATGTTTTTGTGTAATAATTTTGTGTTTCAATTTTTAGGGAAAATTATATTGGGGGTAATGAGATCATTTCATGAATGCACACTACCATGTATAAGGAGATGATCCTAAATAATTTTTATAAGAATATTGATCTATTTTTGTTATTATAATATCCTTATGGTATTTTAATATTTTCTAAAATACGATATATTCATTGATGCTAAGACATCTAGTTGTTAAGTGATTATCTGATTCATTCTAAGGAAAAATAAAGAATTGTAAAAGAACTGGTGGATCTAATCTTTATAATGTTTTTTATTCAAATTGGGTTAGTATATGATATCTCCAAATATAGATAAGGGGTTGATACCCACTCAAATATTGTGCACAAATTTCTATTCATTTTTATTAACATCAAATTATAGTGATAATAAAATACATGACTCAACAATATCATGATCACAGTAAGGATTGTGATCTCACATTGAGTTTTAACCTAATATAATACTCTTTTGTGTGTAATTACTTCCATATTACTATATATGGGTGACGAATATATTTTAAAGTGTGAATAATGACATTATGGTGTCACATGGGTTTAATTCGAATGAAATAAATTGTAAAAATAAAAACATGTACTATCTATTCACCCCCCCCCCCTATGTAGTAACCTTACTTATATGGTCTCTAATGTTTACAGTGTTTTGGGAGTAATTTTTGGATTTAATGAATGAATAAATTTTATATTTTATTTGATATTGATTTGGAAGGGTACATGGGTTTGTGTGAACCCATTTTCTTAAGGATTTATATTACTGAAGATTTTTGTTTACTAATCTCTTAATTATTCCATATATATTAAAAGAAGAATTAATTTCTGAATTATTTTTATGTTAAAAATATTAATTAAATAAAGAAAAATTATGATTAACTGAGTCGGTTTTTGATGTGTTGGGTCCATTTATTTTATAGGTGATATTCGGTTGTCTATGGACATGCTTAGGAGAGGGTGTTAGAGAGTAAGTTCTAGGGGATGGATATATGAATTATTTAGGTAGTACCATGAGAATAAACCCATGGTATATAAGTATTATTTTTATTCATGTGATATGTTGTATCTCTTCTATTGGTGACTTTTTTAATTAATTTAATTATTTCTTAAAAAAATCATATGTATAGGCCAATGTGTCATGGGACACGATGGACACTTGAGAACCTGTTTGATTCCCTAGTCATTGATGGTTGAGGTATTTTTTAAAAAATGACATTACATGACATACATGGACATTAAAGGATATAAATTAAATGAACAAAAACATATTTAGTGACCCTAGTATAGGTTCCCTTAGACACCTCCTTATAAAGGAGAATATAGGACGTAGATGAATGGAATGTGTATGGACTAGATGAACCATGGTACACATGATATCAATCAAGCTAGATGAATAGAAAGTGGGGAATGTGTTCCTCCCCCACTAGAAGGTGATTACCTAGGTGGATATTCTGTATATAAATATATGATAGTTTGGATGATTTTAGTAGACCCAGATGTCACTAAAATTGAGTTTGGTTTTTATCTCTCTCTTCATGTGATATCATATAGTTTTATTCTATAAGGAATGTGATGACATGGTATGATTATGATAATATTGGTGGATGATATGCCTCTAATGTGATGTTCTTGACCTAATAAATGTATTTCTGTTAAGAGAAGTATGTGATGTGATATGGACTAGGGGAAACTTGTTGGTACCCCAGTAAAATACTGAATCTAGAGAGGGATTGTTTCCGAAGGCATATTGTATAGATTTAATTTGCCACCATAGAACCTGAATCAGTGGTTTGAGAATGCTGTGGATATAGTGATATTGATAGGTCATGCACATTTTAGGTTTTCCTTGGTTATATGATATGGGTTAGGGTGGATTCCAATTGTTTTTTTTGATAATATATCAGGTAGATAGTATCCCCCAAATATGAAATATAGAATGCAAGGGAGATTACCTAGGAATCAATATTATTATTTATAACTAATTCCTAGGATGATAAAATGGATTTAGTGTTTATCCCAATATGTAATTCCTAGGATGGTTTCTAGGAATATATTTTCGATTGTATATATAAATTCCATCATATCACCTAGGATTAGATGATTAAAAAAATGGTATTCCTTGTATACAATATCGAATTTTATGTTTACACTTACTACACAATGGATCCATTTAATACTTGGATCCATATTTTATTATTGGGGACGGTGGATTCCTAGTATGATTAGAATCCATGTTTTTTACATCAGATTATTATGGATTCCTAAGTTATCCCCTTGGATCAGGTTGTTGATCTTCTAAATTCAGAGATTCCAAAGATAGGTCCTAGGACCTAGATTTTATGGTTGATAAAATTTACGCATTGGGTACACCCTTGGTTAAATATATTACCAATATATAATTCCTAGAATATTACCTTTTATTTTGTGTGTTTTACCTAATGATTTATATGGATGCCTAGTATACTTCTTAGGATTCAATGTTTACACCATATACAAGATGGAAAACCACAGTTTCTACCTAATATTTAGTTATTATGCTTATTTTCGATTCATAGTATGTTCCCTATGAACCAAAAAAATTTCTGAATTTTTGTATCATTATATACCACATACTAAATGAAACCTGGATCTAAATGAAGATGTTATATTCCATAACAAGTGTCACCTTATTACACAAATATAAATAGTGTTTATTTTTTAATTCCTTCATATTCTATTTATTTATTCAACTGATCATATCGCATGTGTATAAATTTCTTTTCATGTTATGTTTGGGACTCTATCAGTGATTCCCTAAAGAGTTATACTCATACCATGTTTGGGATTCAATGGAACTTGGGTACCCGAGTTTAATTCCTTCATAGAATCTTCAGGAAGGGAAAATACCAAGAATTGCATTATTGATAAGGATATATTAGATGAATATAGAGATTTGGATGTGATGAGACTCAAATATGTTAGTAATGTTAATGTTTATTTTTGTTTTCCTATTATTTACCTTTTTTATGTGATAATTTTAGTGGGTGTTGACTTGATTTATGTCAGTATAACTATATTTTTGTGTTAATATATGCTTCTGTATTTCAATAGTTAGAGCATTATTTTTTATTCTTTTGCAAACTATGGATTTATAATATTTATTATGTTAGTTATTTGTCATTTTTTCAATAGTATAATATGAAGTTATAGTCTCCCAATGGTAACTCACTACAGACATGATTTAATTCAATGGTATTTGGCATATTGAGATGCAAGATTTAGTTCATGTAGAACACACTAGTGGAAACACCAATCGAGTTGTTTTGGTATGTGGGGAATTATAAAGTAATTTTAGAGTTTTGTTTCCCATTTCATATTATTTTGGATACGTTAGATAAGATATATATGAAAGAATTTTATCATTTTATGGACCTTAAACTGGTTCTTCATGAAAATATTTTCTAAAGGAAGATATATTTTCTAAATTATATGACTGTAATAATTGGTTTTCACAATTACAGTTGTTCGATTACACCTAATGGGATGCACCTGTGATTTTGGATTTATGATTTATTGGTTATTGGATATTGTATCATGGGAATGTGGCATGTGTACATGAATTATTTATTGAACATATGATAACATGAAATGAAAATGTTATGTGTTATTGATATCACTAAGGATAAGGTAATCTTTTTTTCTTTTCAAAAACATATATATTTGTTAGTATATATATTGTTGGTGGAATTATTATAAATAGAAAAATGGTGTATTTTTTAGATAATGGCCATTAGGATCTTGGGTAGGGATTATCCGTGATGATTATAGTGTCATCCCTCTATGTAATGGATGTATATTAACACTTAGTAGGTCATTATTAAAATTAAATTACATGATGACAAACCCCTTGAAGGTAATTATGATTTTTGTTTTATAAAGTAAATGGGTTTTGGTTATTTGATGTGCCAACAAAAATCTATATACTTTTTAATGTGTAGGTTTTAGTGGAATCCTACCCCTATAATCCATGTTTCTATGGTATACTCAACACTTATTATCATAGGGTGATGTACATATATACAAATGGATGAGATTGTGATCATTAATAGATTATTCAATTGTAAAGATGCTCAGAGAGGATCAGTTCCCTTGTGCGATAATGACTTAGAATGTGATACCTAATATATATATATATATATATATGTATATATATATATACGATAACCCTATAGTGGTTGTTTTTTCATGTGATATTCCAAGTGTTATTTTGAAATGGGGTAAGGATATTTCCCTAGGAGCTATGATCTATTTGATATAAAATTTTTGGGCAGGTAGGGACATCTTAGATCATTGTGATGTTTATTAGGATATTTGTGAATTCAGTTCTATGAATGATTAATTGGGTATAAATCCAACCCTGTTGAGATGAGTTATTATATAAAATGGTAACCTAAGGGAGAGGTTCTCCTACATTTATTAGAGATCTCAAAAATGTGAATCATGGGTAGATTGTTTTTTGTATGAGATTGGTTCATAAGAGATGTTATCTTATATGTTATATTGTCATGGTTATTCCATAAGATTCCCGATGAAATGAAATTGATATTCTTTGTAATGTTGGACCTCTTTCTATGGGTATAATTTATTGGATTCCAAACCATATTTATTATTTATAACACCTAAAAATTGGTAAACCACTATATCGAATACCCCTTTTGTATATGATGTGGATAATATTTCTAATTTGAAAAAAAAATTAAATAAATATTAAGACATATGTTTAATGGTTAATTATTGAATATCGTGTAAAATAAAACATTGAAATTATCCCTTGTGGGGATCACACACCCCAACTCAATTCATACAGATTATCTCCATTGATTCTCGTTAGAATCTATTTTTTTATGATTGTGAGGAAATCATTAGTTAAATATAACAGTCATTCTATAATTTTCAACATTTTCATTCCCTATTTATCTGTGATATGTTTTGTGACTATTAATTTTTATGTGGAGTCAATTCCACAGAAGCATAGTGGAATCATCTTGATACCAATTGGATTTTTCATGGCATGGTTAATGATATGTTGATAGTATAATTACACTAGGTTTTCTCTAGATTAAAGGATGAATTTCACTACCATAATTTTATTTAATGTCTATGATACTTCTTTGGAATTTTTTACGGAATTTTCTTTTTCAGAAACCATGATTTTTGATTTTTGAGAATTCATTTTAAGTGGTTTTGATATAGTGGTAGGTAGGTTGATAATCAATCATAATTATTTTATTATTTTTATTTTTAGTAGAATTGAGATTTTATTATAAAATACACAAAAAGGATTATTATGCATGCCCATAAGGATGGATACCTATGTAAGAATGAATAAATATAAGCATCGTCTCATTTGTGAAGAAATTATTTGGACAGCCCAAACATGAATGGATATAATATTGTTATGATTTTAAGGTTTATTTTATAAGTTCATAATCATCTTCACAAAAGCATCGTTCGGTAATCATAACATTATATGTGTGTATCTATATCATTAAAGAGTGAGTAAGTATGAAATATCCATGTATGAATTATCCAATAATTATCCTCTGATAATTATGACGACCCAAAGGGATAAGATTATTCCACCTGATACTCAGGTGGAGATGATGAGATAGATGAAAAAAAAACAAAAACAAGGATCTAATTTTTAAAATCCCTAATAAAAGAAAATGAAAACATTTGTTAAAAATAATAAAAACATTTTTTAAATGTGTAATAATTTGATACTATTATATATATTTTTAAAAAAATATTAATATGGAATATTACGATTATGAATATAGATAAAATATTTTTTAAGAAAAATAAGATAAAACTTGTTAAAATATATAAGAAAATGTTGATGTTATAATGAATATGACAATGAAAAATAAAAAAAGAATGAAAATTAAATATAAATCAGATAGATCTCTCCTAATATGCGAATAATAGGAATAGTGTAAAATAAGTTACATTTACATTATAGATGATGTTTAAAATAAAAATAGATAGCACAATATTTGCAGAATAGGCAGAATAAGTTGAATCCTATATGGATTACATGGTGAGGAAAAAACATGAATTATATCATCAATGAAATTATCAACAAAAAGGAGGATAATATCTTAAGAGTTATTTCAGAAATTTGAAGAATGTTGGAAATTATTTTCACAATAATGATAATAAATATATTAAGGAAATAAAAATCTCAACGTAAAAGTTGATGTCTCCAATGAAATTAAAACAGAATCAGAGAATAAATTTTCCACTAAATAAGATTATGCTCTCTGCACCATCATTCACTGTCCAAATATTCCTGAAACCCCTTTCCATGGCATCATTCGATGCCCGGGTGCCAAGGAATTTTGGAATAAATGGGGTTTGGCTTCGGATGCTTCACTAGACATTGCCTCTGACCTCCCTGATCTTCTGATGCGCTGGTGTTCCTCTCTTTCATCGGCTAATACAAGCTCTCGTTGCAACATGGCCTGGTCATTTGGGTTCGGCGTAATGATTAGGTTTTCCACCATGTTCTTCAGCCTCCCGAGTTCTGGAATGAATGAACCACATCATGGATTGAGGGCTAGAAGGAAATAAAATGACATTTTTTTCTAGGCGTTAGCCCCACCTGTCCCCCTCTTTGGACCCCCTCAAAGGAAGTGATTCTTAATCTTAACATGGACGCTTCTCTCCCCAAGTATGGGTTTGTTGCTCTTGGACTCCTGGATCGAAATCATCTGGGGAAGATCATTGCAGCAAAATATGAACCACATCATGCCTTATGGGAACCTGCAGTTACTGAGGTCTATTCCATTCTTGCAAGGATGATGCTCGTTGTGGAACGTGGATGGGATGATATCATCATCGAGTTTGACTGCCTTTCTATTATCAATGTTTATGACCACAATGAAGACGGACTTCAGGCCTTTGGCTTTATCGTCAGGAGAATCCACTCACTATGCCAAAGCTTCTCTTTCTTCACCTTCTCCTTTATAGAAAACGGAAGGAAAAAATGTGGCCCATCATCTGGCGACCTCAAGCCCCTTCGATGTCAACTAGCTATGGCTAGACAATTTCCCTTCTTCGCTCTGCTTATGTAATGCTGCTGATATTCATAATTAATATTATCCTTCCTACTTTTTAGAATAAAAATGTATTATATCTGAAATGTCCCTTGTAAATATTAATTATTAGTATTGGAGTCATTAATATGTTAAATATGAATCATCTCAATGTATTAGGAACTCTAGTGAATTATATCATGTAAAGTCTACACCTACTGTATCTACACATATTAAACCAGTTTTAACTACTTATTCATATTTCAGAAGAAAACAATAGAAATTCTAGGTTAAAAAAATATTTAGATGAATTAAAATTTATAAATTTTAGTTTATAAAAGTAGTAATAATTAGTTTCTCCTAGAAAAAAAATTACAAATTTTAATTCGTTATAAAAACAAGCATGTAGTTTGTACGGGGTATGGTCAACAATTTCTTCTAAGAACTAACTTAAGAATCTCTTATTAATGATGTGGTTAATATGAAAAAATAGTCATATATTTGTTGTTATAATATTTATCTCATTTCAAACAAAATAAAATCATAATAAAAGAGATATAGATTTAATTTCAAACAATTATTTCTTGAATGATGTAAGGTAGATATGACAAGAAAACAAGGGTAGATTTTCTAAATAGGAATGATGGTATTGAGAGGATATATGGAAGATGAGACTTTTATGGATACTATAAATAAGAGTGTATAAAAATTATTATAGGTTAGGAACAATATATTTAAGATAATAGAACTAATCATACAAGATCATTATATATATATCATTGATTCTAAAAGTTTATATTAAAGATATTAAAAGAAGAAATACATGGTTAATTGATTATGGTTGACCATCACGCATGAATTTGGATATAAATATTCTACAAATAATAATATAATATTATGGTGGTGATATATAAAATATCAATTAGTGATATTTTAAAATAAGATCTATTGGAATTAAAAATATTAAATTTAACAAATTGAAGCAAAAATATGTTTTGTTTACTTATGAACACAAATATAATTTTTCATGTTTTAGAAAACATTGTGATGAAGTCCAGTAGGTCATATTAGAAAATTATTTTCTTATAAAAATAATTAAATATCAATGAATCGTCATAAAATGATAACGAACCTAGTGTAGAATTATTTTAGATTGGTAGTAGAATAAATTTATACTACCATAGTGGATGAGAATAAAATAGTATTTCTCATGAGATACATGGATTAATTTTCCAACATAATTGATTTAAAATCTCTAAATAATGTTTTTGAGATATCCCCCTAAATATTGTCAAGATTGAGATCTATATTTTATAACCTATCAAAATGGGGATATGGTTAACGAAATACAAAAAAGAGTGGAGACACAATAAACCAGACCTGTTGAATTAATTTATTCAGATTCATGCGAACCCAGGAGCCATCAATTATTTATTAGAGAATATTATTTTTTTCTCATTAATTTATGATTATATAAGAATTAAAAGAGTTTTATTTTTGAAATGTACATGTTTAAGATTTACTGAAGTGACGTTGAAAGTGATATGGAAATTTATATCATGAAATTGATAAGATATTATGTTAAGTAGTATGTAGGAAATGCATTTACATATTATCTAAGTTTGTACGAGATTAAACAGAAATATATAACTGCTTACATACCATAGAAAAAAAGTTTGAATATAGATTGAATAGGAGAATTATAGAAATTAGGACACTTACTCATTCTAAATTGGAACGATTAATGTTCTTTTAATGAGGCATAATGTACACTATTGTTCACATTGAAAACTGATTCTTTTTAAGGACAAAATAAAAAATAACCTCATATGATTTTTTTTCTAAAATGAGTTTCATAGTGAATTATTTTTAGTTCTATGGTATACCAGGAATCATCAAAATAAAATATTTAAATCTAGGAAAATTTGATGAATGATTAGAGGATGGTCTCTTTTGTGGGTACATACCATATGGACACTACAACATATACTATAATAAAATACATATTAAGGTGTTTGAATATCATGATAAAAAAATAATTAAAAAAACCAAAAAGTCTTCTAGTTATAGTAGTTATTGAATTAATATGTTAATATATATATTATATGACTAAGAAAAATAGTTAGAAACAAGTTGAGTTTAATGTATAAAAAGTATAGAAGAATTTTTAACATAATTAGAATGTTACAGATGTTTTTTATATTTAGAAATATAGGTTTCACTGACTTGGGAATAATCTCTAGAAATAAAATATCATTTGGAAATAATAGGAACCTATATAAATCAAAATAAAGGAATGATATGAAGAACATACAATAGATCAAACTAAATGAAAAGTGAGGTTTCAAAAATGAACCACAGTCATCTATCATGTTCAACAAAAATACATGATATAATCCATTATATATGATGATTACATTAAGGCTATAGATTATGTGATAAATTGGAATTAATATAATGTTATATGGGACATTTTTTCAAAACCAAATAATAATAATGTATTTGTAAAAACATGGGTATTTAGGAACAAGATAAATGATCAAGGTACGGATATAAGGAACATGTCCATATTTTCATTAAATGGGTACTATCAACTGAATGGATTTTATTTCATGGTGGAATTTACTCAAATTTCAATGTTGGATAATATTATAATGTTCCTTGTTGTGGAATCATAAGGGCATAATAAAATCTATTATATGTATGTCAAATATGTATTCAGAAATATTAATCTTGATGAAGATGTAAATATTGATAATCCCAACATTATTCTAATAGATAACGATGTCACCAATGTGTGAAAAATAAATAATATTGTGTATAGATTAAAACTGGACCGAAGGGCCTATTAGTTAAGGATGTATAACTTCCTAAATGAGTTAAAAATTATTAATGTAAAGGAAGATAGTAACATTAATATTAGTTAAATAAATATGAGTACAATTTTTATAATTATATAAATCGATGATATAATGTTTATAAATGATCAATTGTTATCATGTTAATAATTTTTCTATCTAATGAATAACAAACCTGAAATTCATATTCATGGTGAGATGAAATACTTCAAATGTTTACATGTATTTAATGATTAAATGTATAATTTTCTATCCCAAAAACATTATTCTAAATAATTTTTGAATAATAATGATATTTAGTAATTTTAAAAAATACTTACACTCATTCAAGTGAGGCTTTTGTTGTTAAGGGATTCTGAATGTATGAGTGTTGATGAAATAGAATTCAGAAAACTTATTGACATATTTATATATTTCAAATTTCTAGACATTATATTTTCAATATGTTTATTCTATATGACATATACAAAAGTGACAGAGTGAAATAAAAAATATGGATACTGATAGTGTCCATAAATATGTCAAGTGAACTTTTTATTTTGGTTTTTTGTTTCTGAAATAGAATAAATAACAAAAATCAATCTAGATTTGAAGATGAAAAATATAGACGTGATTGGTATGATAGATGATACATATCATATGAAATTTTTCACTTAAGATATAGTGATTTTATTTTACACTATAAGAAACAAAAATTAGTCACAATTAGTGCTATAGAATCCAAAAAATTCTACTATTTTATCTTACAGTGAAATGATTTTGATCAAGGATCAATCAGATGATTTGATGATGTGTCTAAAAAACAACTAAAAATTTTATGTGATGATAAAAGTGTATAATAGATTTATAAAAAAAATTAATACTCATGGTCTAGGTGTATTGATATAATAATTTATTTTATCAAGGATCGAGTGAAAATGGATACATAAAAGTAGAATTTATTCCAAACTAAGCACAACTAGTAGATATCTTCATCCAAAATATCCCAAATGATAGATTCCAGAAATTATGGCTGAAGATGAATGTTCATCCCCTCCATAATCATTAAGAAAATTATTAATTTCCATAACTAATACATTTTTTCTCTTTGGGGGAGACATATGCGGAAAAATCATTGATTTGAGTGTATTATCAAATGGGATAATGTTATTTCAATTTAATAATTTTTTAGATGTTGTTCTTAAAGTGAAAATGGGATTTATATGGATAAGTTAGTGGATGGATTTATGGGGATATAACCTTATCTCTTGGCCAAAAATGTTTCATGTTATCATGAGATGATGTTCTATAAAAACATTATAATAAATTTTTGTGGGATGTAATGATTTTTTTCCCCTGAAAAGGCTTTGATGTTGAGTCTCTTTAATGGGAGTTTTAGATTCAAAATATTTTCAAATTCATTTTAATTGACGATAAAAACAAATATAATGGTGGAGATAAATTCTCCCTTGAAATAATTGAATGAGTTTTATTTATTTTCAACCATGAGTTTAGTAGTTTGACAATTTTATTGAACTATTTTTTAATATGAAATAAGATTGGTAGAGAAATAATTAGGATGATTTGTTTTTTTTCTTATTAAACATGGACGTATAATTTTAAGGAAGTTCCTAAGGATGATTGTTCATTACCTTAAGTATGGGGACCAATTTAAGCATGAATTCCCATAAGAATATTCTAACATTTGTATGTAATCATATATACATAATAACATGAATCATAGTAAGTATGTTAAGATCATAAGGATGATTCACCAAGCCCTTATGTATTGTTCTTTAAAAATCATCCCATAAGAATCATTATGTATATATCATTTCAAAAACATTTAAGGATCAATGGGTTGGAGGGAGTGAATTGGTCTGCTTATGAATCAACCCATAAACATGAGCTACACGGGTGACCCCATAACTATGTTTATCCATGTGAATCATTGAACCCTTATAAATATTTTGATAATTCCTAAAACTCATTTAAAACAGAAAATTTATCAAATGATGATAAAATAGTTGATTATTTGTAATTTATTATGTGATTTTTCAACGTGCATGATTTAAGATAAAAAAATGGAAATTTAAATTATAATATAATGGAAATTATGTTATTTTTATGACGACAATAACATATAAAAATTTAAAATTTAAATATTCAAAAAATTTCGTCATAATTTTTCTTCTTTTTTAATGAATTCATTGATAGAAATCATTAGTGTAACTGATAAATAAATAGTTTTGAAATAATTTTTGGAAATATATTTTTTATTCATAATGTGAAAATTAAATTAAGAGATGTATAAGAAGAACTTGTGTGACATATTATGCATTTCTATTCTTTGATGAGGTCATGGAAATTTTATTTTCATAGTTTTTTAGGAAATATCTTACTTAGGATAAAAGAGATCTTTTCTGGAATTCATGCTATCATGTATGCAGAGACGATCCTAAAGTAGTGTGAGAGGAAAATCAATCTGTTTTTATTTTCATAATATACTCTTATTTGTTGAATATTTCCTAAAATAAAATCAGGTAATTGATGCATAAAATTCTATTGGTAAAGTGATGATTTGATTCATCCTAGAGTGGAGGAAGACATTTTAAATAATGAGTGGTTTCTGTCAAAATATTGTTGAGGATTAAATAGTGGGATGATAATGATACCATCTTAAAAAATAAGTGGTTGATAAGTACTCAAATATTGTGTTCTAATTTCAAGGAATTTTTAATCACTGTTAATTATAATGATAATAAGATTTTTGAAACAACCAAAGGTTTATCATGATAATGAGTGTTCTCTGACATCGAGGTAAACCCTTGAATAACGATCACTTTTGATTTATTTTATTCATACTCATATATATAGCTAATGAATAATTTCAAAAAATTAGATATTGGAATTAATTCATGGGAGGGAATTAATTCAAAATAAAAAATTTAAAAAAACAAGAAATATTGATTCAAACCCACCCCCCTTAGTAGAATCCTAATTGATATTTTCTATATATATTTTGGTGATTATGTGAAATTAATTACAAAAATGGAATAATAAATTGGCTCATTTATGTGATAAATGTATAAATGGGTACCATGGGTGTTTATCATGATATGGCCCTATATTTTATAAATTAAATTCCCATTTTTTATGAATAAATCCTTATTTAGTGATGTAATTATAGAAAAAATACACAGTAATTTGGTTATATGGAGCATTATTAAATATAGTTAGTTGTATTTAAAAGATAATAAACATAACACTAGATAATACTATCATTTTACTGTGACAATTACGATTAGTATATATGAAAGGTTATAGAAATGTATAATTGAAACATATTAAAGAGGTGATGGACTCAATAAGTAATTTTGTATCCTATAATCCCAATTTATTAGATATTCTATGTGAGGTGGAATTAGTGGGAATTTCCATTTCCAATGATCATGAAAATATTCAATAAAAAATCTTGAGAAGAACTGTCAATGATATTAGATCACACATATCATGTTCTTGGACCAAACCATGTTCATCGAACCATCCCATGAAATAACAACCATCAAACACATTACACATAGGCTGTTTGATAGTGTAATAAGGGGTTATGTATCTAGCCCCAAGTATTATGAATTTTTATATTTTTTTTAATTAATATAAATATTATATATAACCTTATTTATTATAAAATAATAAATGATTAAATAATTAGTTAGAAAAAAATATTGATTTTGAAGTGAATAAAATCATATTATATGATTTGTAAATATATTATTTCTATTAAGCCAAAAGTTTCTGATAAATTCATGATTTTTTTAAAATATTATTTTAATAAAATATTATTATTAAATAATATTTATTTAAATATTATGTTAATATAATTTAATGATTTTCAATGTAAATTTTATAATGGTTGGGAGGTCGTTGCTTTTGTAAAAACTAATAATTTTTTGTAAATAAGTATTTTAATTTTATTACACAAATTTTAATATATGAAATAATTTTTTGAAATTAAATTAATTTTTTATATCATCATGTTGAAATTATATAATGGTAAATTTCTCATATTTTTATAAGGCAATTGAATTTTTTGGGTAAAGAATAAATAAAATATAAATTTATACTATGTATTATTAAATCATTACATCCCAAATTTGATGTAAGAAATATTATTATATAAGTCCACAAAAAAAATAAACAGTTCACTTTAAAATAATTTTCTTTTAAATATATCAGTTTAATTTAAAATAGAATTGATGTTTCCTCCCAAAGATATATTATATTTAAATGTTTTCAAATCAATTTTTTTAACATGACTCACATCCACATCACCAATGGTATTATTTTAATATTTTAGTTTCTTGGACATATATTATATTTACACCCACTAATATTTGGTAGAAATAATGGGAAACTCATGGTAATGTTTGAAGTTTTTATTATTTTATTATATATAGTACAAAACATAATTCTAAAAATAAATAAATAATTCTATAATCTATTTCTATAAATTCCAACCAAAATTTCTAATAATAATCACTAAAAAGACATTGAGTATGAATTTACACCCATATAAATATCTAAATCCCTCACAAAGTGCTTCAATGTTTTTAATAAGCTCCTCCCAATATTTTATAAGTGGCCTCTACAGGTTAGCTATTCTCTCCATAACTTCATTCATGGAAATTTCAGTGTATAATTCCATTTTGATTCCAAATGTTCATCATGTAATAGGATTATACCAATCTCTTTTACATTTCATATGATTTCCAAGTAATTATAAACCACATTTAGCTCTCATTAAATCTGTTCATGAAACATTCTTTACTAAGATTATTCAGAAAAAAGATCTTGTGGTTTTTCATGGAAAACATTTTGTGTAGTAAACACCCATCCTAAATTTCTACTAATGTGTACTCACCTAGATGTACCTACCATTCATTGATTTTGGAAGTCCATGTGTTTAACCCCCACTCCATTTTTATGGGATTAAAAATGATCAATGGAATTCTTATGTTGTATGTTCAATGTGGTATGCTAATTCTTGTACATGATATGAATGTGAATGGTGGGACCGTAGTTATAGAGCCCTCCAATGTATTGGGTAATGTTTGAATCTCATGATATACCATGTATGATGTATTATATTTATAACAACCCTTATATTTATTACACATTAATGAATGATTTATTTATATAATATTACATTTAATACAACATAAATGATCGAGATGTATACTATCTATTGGAATTATGTACATTGCATTACCAATTTAAACATGAAATATAACATCTTTATTGAAAACTTGTTTACCATGAATGAGCATAAAACTACATTACATAACATAGGGAAATACATAATAAAGGGATGAGACATAAAGTACATTATGGTAATAAAAATTAAAGAAAATTAAGATAATATTATATGTTAGACAAGGAATATCAATTGGGAAAAAAGGAAATTCAATAATAACCCACGATATAGCATGATAATCAAAACATGGAAAACATGGTAACAACATAAAACAATACATCATAAATTTATCATTACTAAATCATTAATGAATATGTTGAATAAAAATTCGCATAAAGTAAATAGCTACAACCCTATACTAGCAAGAGGTATAATGATTCAAATTATTACACAATTCATTGGAGTGCTATACAATTTCAGCTACACTAAACACTTTCATTTCATTATCATGCTTAAGTGTGCCACATTGATTACAGAAATGGATACATTCATCACCATAATTTATTCCACAATAAAGGATTTTGGAATAAATAAATTCCCCAAAAAATGTATATGTTAATAAATATGGACACCATTGATAGGAAATGGGTATGGTATTCACTACACATTTGGTTTGTCATGGATAATGGAGGTGAAAATTTGGCATCATAATGACTTCACATAAATGTTCACAAAAAGGGTTTATGTTAGAAAAATTGGTATCTCCAAATTTTCTCATGATGTGTATAGTAATAGGTGAATGTAAGGACATGTCCACACTTTTAGATTTAGAAAACTAAGACATACTATAATAAATAATCTTGAATAAAAAGGGAAAGGAAACGATGCTTATGAAATTTAGAATGGTAACAAGTGTACATGGAAGGAATTCATGAGATATAAAGGGTTATATAATCATTTATACATAATAATGGAAGTATGGGGGAGGTTCTAAATCATACCCCATTATTAGTAACTGAATAAAAATGGCATAGAAAGATAAAAGGACACCGATAAATATGATGATGGAAAGAACCCATTAATTTTTTTTCATGGTAATCGGTGTTCATAAGAGGGATTAATAAGAGATAAGTGAGTTTATCATCATTTATAAATCATAAGGGATGTGCGAGTGAGGTGATAAAACATACATTATCATTAAGAATTTAAAAATAAAAGGTAATAACGTATAATATATTATTGAATAAATGTAACGACCCAAAGTTTCATTAATGGAAAATCCATCTTGATCCAGTTAAATGTTTATTTATGAAAAATGTTTTTATAAGATGTCAACTTCATTAGTTTTACGTTATGATTTGTGACTGTTACTTTTATAGCCATTGAACAGTGATCATCTGAGTAGTATAAATATAAGGCTTTAATGAAACCATTTCTACTCAGACAAAGGAAGCGATGGCCTCATCCAGTAGAATTGCCCCTTACGAAGCCCATTTGTCGGAGCTCGGAAAAGAGGTGGCGTCTTTGGGCTTTTCCCTTGACCAAGCCCATGCTGAGATTCATCATGTCAAGCTCGAACGTGATCGTCTACAGGAAAAATGGATGTTGATAGAGATTACCACTCGAGCGATGTTATCCGAGCAACCCCAAAAGTCTGTCACCATCGCACACCTTACCCTTTGGTCTTATGCGGCTATTTTAAGGGGTTATGTAACAAATAAGTAGCACCATGTTCATGTACTTTTTTTTGTTTATAATAATGAATATAATTTCTAGTCATTTTTGATACATTGTAATTAGTTTTTAAAGTACAAATTGTGTTTTTAGTTATTATTTAATTAAGAATTATATTTTATTAAATTAAATGATTTTTAAATTAAATAATATTTTAATAAAATATTATTATTAATATTAAATTATTTTTTTATTAAGTATAAATGATCTTATAATTTTATGAATGCAATTAAAAATTTTATTAAGGTTTGAAAGCCATTTCTGTCAAAACCCGTGAATTTTTTTATAAATGTCGGTTTTTATTTTAAAAGTGAAAATTCACATATTTAGAAAATTATTTAGATAAAATAAAAATTATTTTTGGAATCAGGACGTCGAAGTTATCTAACGGTGAATTTTTCATAATTTTCTGAGACAGTCAAATTTTTGGGTAAAAATTAAATACAATTTAAATATATAATGTGTTTTATGACATCATAATGTCCCAATGGTGATGTAATAAAATACCATAATCCTTATGTTCGGCCAATATATGTTTTATCATTAAAATAATGAGGTTTTGGGTTTGTTTGACTTACTTTTCAAAGCATTAATGGAGCCCTCAAGACTTATTCAACACTTTGCCTTTTTAAATTAATTTCCACGGGAGTGTGACTCACCTCCACATAAACAACCCTAATTTTTTAATAAGTTCGGACCTTGGACTTGTAAAATATTTTTTTCCTCGTTCCTTTTCCAGAAATCATGGGAAAATACCATGGGATTGTTTGTGGTTTGGATTATTTTAATATAAGGGGTCCCAAACCTAAATAATAAAGAATTCTCTCACCTTTCCTATATAAACCCACCCAAGCTCCCACTTCCTCCTCACTAAAAGCCCTTTACGTTCGTCCAATCTCTGCCCTACTCTCTCTAGAATCCTCTCAAGGTGCCCCAAGCTCCCAAGAAGCCTCTCACAAGCCTCTCTCTAGCCTTTGGAAGCACACTTCCATGCAAGGATTTTTCTCTTCCTTTCTCATTTTTGTCAATTTTTTTTAAGTTGTATTTCCCTTTTAATTTAAATTATGAATGTTGGGGTATGGTTTTGCAACTCCCCCATACTGCCCTCTTATTGTTTTAATGATGGGAGAACCCTTTCTCTCTCATTAAAATCCTCCCATGTACACCCGTTACTATGTCGAAATTCCTAAAGGAACTTCTCTCTCTTCTTTTACATTCAAGCAATACTCTTGTATCATGAATCTAAATTCCTTTTCAATTGTTGGGAAATTTTTATATATTACCTCCTTACTTTCCATTACATGTAAATATTATGAGGAACCCTTTTCTCTCTCATCAACCTTTTTTATGAGTTCTTATGTCACGCCGTTACGCTGCCAAAATCGCACCGATTTTCTAAGCCAATGTCATTGTGTAGTGAATACCATGCCCATTTATCCATCATGGGTATTCACCTTTATGCACATTTACATATTTATTGTAAAGTTTCATGTATGAGTTCCACATTCCTTTATCATGGAATAAATGATTATGTTTTATGAATCCATGTTTTATGATCCATGTGGCACACTTATGCATGAAATGAAATGTTTAAGAAGGGTGAGCCCCTTATATCCCTCCAATGCATTGGGTAAAGTTTAGTATCATGATACGTCATGTGCAATGAGTGTTGACTCATGATAATTCAAGTGCAACGAGGGTTTACTCGTGCTTCAAGTGCAATGAGGGTTTACTCATGTTCCATGTGCAATGAGCCTTGGCTCATGCTAATTCAATGTTAAGTGTTGTTGCCACATTTCCATGTTATGATTATCATGCTTTATCATGCCTTTATGTTCATGTTTCTCTTATGCTCTATTGATATTCCTATTTCATAACATGTATTGTACTCCTCGTGTTATTAGTTGTGTACTCCCTTACTGGGCTTTATAGCTCACCCTTTTCTTATGCATGTCCTCAGGTTATCCCATGCAATGCTAAGTACGAAGGAATGTAGTGGTCATGTAAAGGAAGTTTTCAATAAAGATATTGTATTTCAATTTTAAAGTTTTTATTTAATGATCCTAAGCCCCAAATACACTAAACCTCTCGATCTTCTTTGTTGTATCAAGTGAAGTTTTATGTAATAAAGAATGTTTAAGTTGTAATAAAAAGAAGGGTTGTCATAGTTGGTATCAGAGGATAGATTTAGTTATTTTTTGGGATTATGAAACCCTAGTAATGCCTTAGATACAAGAATAATCATAATAAAAACATCCCTAATTTTTGGTAAATAATAAGTAAGTGGTTTATCAAAAAAATCCATCCCTTTCTGGATACGAGCAGGTAGAGGCGGCTCTGGCACAGATGTATCCTAAGGGTAAAACCCGAAAACACCGCTTTGAGCTAGACTCGAACGGGAACTGGTGCATGACAATGGGCCTTGCTGCACTCTTGGTTACGACACTCCCTGTGGATATGTTTTTATAAATTCACAATCTTAGTATGAACCCTTATTAAGGGAAAAATACCCCTAAGAATATATGTTAGAAGGAAGATCATGAAAAGCCTGGATTGAACCCTATAGACTAATGAGTTAAAGAGATTAAAGTTTATTTATAAGTCATCAACTTTTGTCTTTGGATTACCCTTTATGTGTTACCCCTAACTTTCTTTTATTCCATCCAATGGCCGGTAATAGGAGAACTCGGGCTAACAACCGTTGTGAAGATCAGTTTGAAGATTGTACTCATGAGATGCCCAATCCAATGGGAGCGGGAATCACGAACTTTGTCACGCTTCCCTCTCAGATAACTCAAATTTTGAATAGAAACATGGGTCAAGAGGAATGTTCAACCCCCCCTAAGAAATAACAAGTCGCTATTGAAAGCTTCATGAGACAAAGGCCTCCTACTTTTAGTGGATCATCCGATCCCACGACCGCTGAACAATGGATCAACTCCATTGAAAAGATATTCTCCATCCTCCAATGCTCTGAAAAAGAGAAGGTTCTCCTGGAGGCTTATCGTATAGAGGGTGAAGCTGATCAATGGTGGACGTTGATCAAAAATACGAAGCTTGAGGAGGATATCGAGGCTTTGGAATGGAAGGAATTCTGGAAGATGTTTTTCGATAAATATTTTACACGCACCCTCCGTCTTAAGATGGAAAGGGACTTCCTTTCCCTCAAACATAAAGATGAAGAATCTGTGGGAGCGTACGAGGCAAACTTCACAAGGCTTGCAAGATACGCTTCCGACTTTGTCGTTACCCCCGAATGCAAGGTTGACCACTTTTTTGGTGGGCTGAAACCTAGCTTGCGGAAAGCATTAACAATCCGTGACTTCGACAGCTATGAGGAAATTGTCCGATGTGCCCTCAAGGTTGAAATGGAGATCGGAAAATCACAGGGGTATCATGGGGACAAGAAGCGTAAGGTGGACTTCAATGCTGGTGGTCCGATGGATAAATCCAACGGCGCTATGAAATTCCAGCACCCCACTTGGCAAAAGTGCGGAAAGAAGCACCCTAGAAATTGCCTTAAGGGGACAAGAAAATGCTTTAAGTGTGGAAGAGAAGGGCACCTAGCTGTTAACTGTCAGCAAGAAGGACCCGAAGCTACGATAGATGAGAGGAACGCTCCGTTCGAAACTCAACGCGTTGTTCAATGCTACAAATGCGAAGAACCGGGTCATTTTTCAAATCAGTGCCCTAATCCAAGGGTTATCGGAGGCAACCAGCAACCTCCAAGACAGCAAGGAAGAACTTCTGCCATCACTTCTGCCGAAGTGAACCCCGACAACGAAGTGGTGACAGGTACGCTAGTTATTCATTCAAGAATAGCAAACGTACTTTTTGATTCAGGTTCTACGCATTCTTTTATATCTCAAAAGTTTAGTAGAACAATCCCTGCACCACCACAAATCATGGAAGTAAAGATGTTGGTGAGTATGGAAAATGGGGAAATCATTGCATCCCATGAGTATAAGTCCTCCCCTGTTATAATCTGTAGATTGAATTTCTTGGTGAACCTCGTCATACTCCCTTTGGTGGAAATTGATGCAATTCTTGGCATGGATTGGCATTCCTTATATAGAGCCAACATAAATTGTCGGGAGAGGGAAATCACACTCCATATGGACAATCGACCCCTGATTCATTACAAGTGTCAGGAGGAAGTTGAATCTCCTTTAGATCCACCATCTCAAGCATGGATATTACTGCCTTATGAGCACGCATATCTGGCTCAGATGATTGAGTCCAAGGAAGAAACCACCCTTTAAGAAATGCCTATTGTGAGGGAATTCGCTGAAGTATTTCCCGAGGAACGTCCAGGTCTTCCTCCAAGAAGAGATGTTGAGTTCTCAATTGAACATATACCTGGGGCGCTACCAATATCCATGACTCCATATAGAATGGCTGTTGTTGAGCTTGAAGAGCTGAAGAAACAACTACAGGAGAATCTGGATAAAAGGTTTATACGCCCAAGTGCATCACCATGGGGTGCACCATTCCTCTTCGTCAAAAAGAAGGATGGGTCAATGAGGTTTTGCATCGATTATCGTGAACTTAACAAAATCACGATAAAGAACAAGTATCCTCTCCCAAGAATCGATGACTTGTTTGATCAGCTGCGTGGAGCACAATATTTCTCCAAGGTGGACTTGCGGTCGGGATATTATCAAGTAAGGGTGAAGAAGGAAGATATCCCCAAGACTACTTTTCGTACAAGGTACAGGCACTATGAATTCATAGTAATGCCTTTTGGACTCACCAATGCTCCAACAATATTCATGGACTTGATTAATAGAGTCTTTAGAGATTACCTTGACAAATTTGTGGTAGACTTTATAGATGATATTCTAATATACTCCAAAACCAAGGAGGACCATGAGGAGCATTTAAGAACTGTACTGGAGACTTTGCGCAAGGAGAAGCTCTATGCCAAGTACAAAAAGTGTGAGTTCTGGTTGAAGGAAGTCTCATTCTTGGGCCATATCATCACAAGCAATGGGATATCTGTGGACCCCTCCAAAACAGATGCAATTGAGGGATGGCCGAGGCCAACATCGGTAACTGATATCCGTAGCTTCTTGGGGTTAGCTGGATATTATCGATGATTTGTGAGAAATTTATCACGATTGTCCAACCCTCTTACCAAGCTAACTCGAAAGGGATTAATGTTTTCTTGGAGTGATGAATGTGAAGAAAACATCAAGGAGTTGAAAAGGAGGCTTATCACTGCACCCGTGCTCACTTTACCCACAAGTGGGGATCTTTTTGTGGTATTCAGCGATGATTCGAAGAAGGGATTAGGATGTGTGCTGATGTAGAATGATAAAGTGGTATCCAATGCCTCAAGGCAGTTGAAATTCCATGATCGAAACTATCCAATGCATGACCTGGAGTTGGCGGCGGTGGTCTTTGCCTTGAAAATCTGGCGGCATTATCTCTATGGAGAGAAATTTGAGATATATACTGAAGACTTGAGTCTTAAATATATATTCACACAGAAAGAGATTAGTATGCGCCATAGAAGATGGATAGAGCTCATCAAGGATTATGAATGTTCAAAACATTACCACCCTGGGAAGGCGAACAAGGTGGCGGATGTCCTAAACAGAAAGGATCCAGCAATTCTATCAATGATGAGAATTGAGAAGGATCCAATCTTCTTAGACTTGATTAAGATGGATGTGGGAATCATAAAGAAGGGAACATCATCAATCCTTTCACAAATGATTGCTCAACCATCTCTTTTGGAAAAGTTAAAGGATGCTCAAAAGGATGATGCGGGAATCCAATAAAAAGTGGAAGCTATCAAAAAGGGGAAATCCTTAGATTTTAATGTTAATGAAGAAGGAATTGTGCGGTTTGGGAAAAGACTATGTGTTCCATCATGTTCAGAGCTGAAGAAGGAACTTTGGGATGATGCACATAGTTCAAATTTCTCTATTCACCCAGGGAGCACAAAGATGTATCGAGATCTCCGAGAAAACTTTTGGTGGGATAATATGAAGATGGAGATCGCTGAATATACATCAAAGTGCCTGGTGTGCCAGCAAGTGAAGGCAGAGAGGCATAAGTCTAAGTGGATGATGCAACCATTGCCCATACCAGAATGGAAATGGGAGAACATCACCATGGACTTCGTCATTGGACTTCCAAGGACATCCAAAGGCAACAATGCAATCTGGGTTGTTGTGGATCGTCTTACAAAGACTGCACACTTCATTGCTATTCGATAGGATTTCTCTTTGGATCAAATGGCCCGGATATATATCAGGGATTTTTTACGGTTGCATGGAGTACCACTATCTATTGTTTCTGATCGAGATCCAAGATTCACCTCTATGTTTTGGAAGAGTCTTCAACATGCTCTGAATTCTGAACTAAACTTCAGTACGACCTATCATCCTCAAACTGATGGCCAATCCGAGTGGACTATCCAAACACTTGAGGATATGTTGAGAGCGTGCTCAATTGACTTTAAAGGAGGATGTGATCAACATCTTCCTTTGGTTGAGTTCTCTTATAATAATAGTTTCCACTCGAGCATCCAAATGGAACCATATGAAGCCCTGTATGGGAAAAGGTGTAGAACACCGGCATGTTGGGATGAGGTCGGTGAACGTAAGCTGCTAGGACCAGAAATGGTCGAAGAAATGGTGGAGAAGGTGAAAACCATTCAGCAGCATATCATAGCAGCCCAAAGTCGACAGAAGAGTTCTGCAGATAATCGTCGACGAGACCTTGAGTTTAAAGTCGGAGACATGGTTTTTTTACGCATATCTCCGTGGAAGAAGGTCATGAGGTTTGGAAAGAAAGGGAAGTTAAGTCCAAGGTACATTGGCCCCTTCGAGATTCTTGATCGTGTTGGGGCTGTGGCCTATCGACTAGCACTTCCACCTACTATGGCCAAGGTTCATGATGTCTTTCATGTATCCCTCTTAAGGAAGTACATACCAGACCCTTCACATGTACTCTCTTCCGAGGTGGTACAATTGGAAGATGATCTTTCTTATGAGGAGCAACCAGTGAATATCTTAGATCGTAGAGAAAAGGTTCTACGAAATAAGGCAATGCCCCTCGTCAAGGTGTTGTGGAGAAACCAAAGGTTTGAAGAAGCAACATGGGAGTCGGAGGATACGATGAAGCTGAGTTACCCACTTTTGTTTTAGTGTGGGAAAAGGAAATTTACGAGGGCGAAATTTCTTAAGGGGGAATATTGTAACTACCCAAAGTTTCATTAATGGAAAATCCCTCTTGATCCAGTTAAATATTTCTTTATGATTTTTTTTTATAATATGTCAACTTCTTTAGTTTTACGTTATGATTTGTGACCGTTACTTTTATAGTCGTTGAACAGTGACCAAGTGAGTAGTATAAATATAAGGCTTTAAAGAAACCATTTCTACTCAGACAAAGGAAGTGATGGCCTCATCCAGTAGAATTTCCCCTTACGAAGCCCATTTGTTGGAGCTCGGAAAAGAGGTGGCGTCTTTGGGCATTTCCCTTGAACAAGCCCAAGCTGAGCTTCATCAAGTCTAGCACGAACGTGATCGTCTACGGGAAAAATGGATGTTGATAGAGATTACCACTCGAGCGATGTTATCCGAGCAACCCCAAGAGTCTGTCACCATCGCACACCTTACCCTTAGGTCTTATGCGGCTATTTTAAGGGGTTATGTAACAAATAAGTAGCACCATGTTCATGTACTTTTTTTTATATAATAATGAATATAATTTCTAGTCATTTTTGATACATTGTAATTAGTTTTTAAAGTACAAATGGTGTTTTTAGTTATTATTTAATTAAGAATTAAATTTTATTAAATTAAAGGATTTTTGAATTAAATAATATTTTAATAAAATATTATTATTAATATTAAATTATTTTTTTTATAATGTATAAATGATCTTATAATTTTATGAATGCAATTAAAATTTTTTATTAAGGTTTGAAAGCAATTTCTGTCAAAACCCGTGATTTTTTTTATAAATGTCGGTTTTTATTTTAAAAGTGAAAATTCACATATTTAGAAAATTATTTAGATAAAATAAAAATTATTTTTGGAATCAGGACGTCGAAATTATCTAACGGTGAATTTTTCATAATTTTCTGAGACAATCAAATTTTTGGGTAAAAATTAAATACCATTTAAATATATAATGTGTTTTATGACATCATAATGACCCAATGGTGATGTAATAAAATACCATAATCCTTATTTTCGGCCAATATATGTTTTATCATTAAATTAATGAGTTTTTGGGTTTGTTTGACTTACTTTTCAAAGCATTAATGGAGCCCTCAAGACTTATTCAACACTTTGCCTTTTTAAATTAATTTCCATGGGAGTGTGACTCACCTCCACATAAGCAACCCTAATTTTTTAATAAGTTCGGTCCTTGGACTTGTTAAATATTTTTTTCCTCTTTCCTTTTCCAGAAACCATGGGAAAATACCATGGGATGGTTTGTGGTTTAGATTATTTTAATATAAGGGGTCCCAAACCTAAATAATAAAAAATTCTCTCACCTTTCCTATATAAACCCACCCAAGGTCCCACTTCCTCCTCACTCAAAGCCCTTGAAGTTCGTCCAACCTCTGCCCTAATCTCTCTAGAATCCTCTCAAGGTGCCCCAAGCTCCCAAGAAGCCTCTCACAAGCCTCTCTCTAGCCTTTCGAAGCACACTTCCAAGTAAGGGTTTTTTCTTCCTTTCTCATTTTTGTCAATTTTCTTGAAGTTTTATTGCCCTTTTAATTTCAATTATGAATGTTGGGGTATGGATTTTCACCTCCCCCATACTTCCCTCTTATTTTTTTAATGATGGTAGAACCCTTTCTCTCTCATTAAAAGCCTCCCATGTACACCCGTTACTATGCCGAAATTCCGAAAGTAACTTCTCTCTCTTCTTTTACATTCAAGCAATACTTTTGTATCATGAATATAAATTCCTTTTCAATTGTTGGGACATGTTTATATATGACCTCCTTACTGTCCATTATATGTAAATATGATGAGGAACCCCTTTCTCTCTCATCAACCTTTTTTATGAGTTCTTATGTCATGCCGTTACGCTGCCGAAATCGCACCGATTTTCTAAGCCAATGTCATTGTGTAATGAATACCATGCTCATTTCTCCATAAAGGGTATTCACCTTTATGTACATTTACTTATTGATTGTAAAGTTTCATATATGAATTCCACATTCCTTTATCGTGGAATAAATGATTATGTTTTATGAATCCATGTTTTATGATCCATGTGGCACACTTATGCATGAAATGAAATGTTTAAGAAGGGTGCACCCTTTATAACGCTCCAATGCATTGGGTAAAGTATAGTATCATGATACTTCATGTTAAATGAGTGTTGACTCATTCTAATTCAAGTGCAACGAGGGTTTACTCGTTCTTCAAGTGCAATGAGGGTTTACTGATGCACCATGTGCAATGAGCCTTGGCTCATGCTAATTCAATGTTAAGTGTTGTTGCCACATTTCCATGTTATGATTATCATGCTTTATCATGACTTTATGTTCATGTTTCTCTTATGCTCTATTGGTATGCCTATTGCCTAACATGTATTGTACTCCTCATGTTATTCATTGTGTACTCCCTTACTGGGCTTTATAGCTCACCCTTTTCTTATGCATGTCCTCAGGTTATCCCATGCAATGCTAAGTACGAAGGAATGTAGTGGTCATGTAAAGGAAGTTTTCAATAAATATGTTGTATTTCAAGTTTAAAGTTTTTATGTAATGATCCTAAGCCCCAAATACACTAAACCTATCGATCTTCTTTGTTGTATCAAGTGAAGTTTTATGTAATAAAGCATGTTTAAGTTGTAATAAAAAGCAGGGTTGTCATAATAAAAGTGAGAAAGAGAGGATCCCATAACTTAAGAGTATGAAACAAAATGCTTTAATGAGGATTCATTAGTGCTTGTGGGAAGATTTTTAAAATTTTATATAGAGTAGGGTAGATTAATATTAGGTTCCATGTATTTTTATTGAATAAATGTGGGAGCATGTGTGGGTTTATATAGGAAAAGAGAGGTATTTCTTTAATATTTAGGTTTTGGACTACACAAAATAAAGTATTTCAAACCAAAAACCCTCATATTGATTTTTCTAAGGTATTATTACAAATTCGGGAGGATTTAATAACATTATAAGGAAATTTATGTAACATATTAAGATATTACCCATGATAATATGGAGGAGTGTTTCCATTATAACGAAAAGAATTTAAATTCATAAAATAAATTATATGTTTTTTAAGATTCATAAATACTTAATGAAATTTAAATCTAATTATTTTCATGTTAAATCATATATTAGGATTAATATACTCATTATTGTATTCATTACATAATTTTTGGGTAATATGATGTCATAAAACACACCATATATTTATATGGTATGTGATTTTTATATGAAAAATTGACTGTCTTAGAAAATTAGGAAAAATATACCATTAGACAATTTTAAAATTCTGATTCCAAAAAATAATATTCTTTTTATCTAATTTTTTAAAATTTATGAGTTTTCAATTTTAATATAAGATTCTACTATTTTATAAGAATGATAGGTTTTGTATAATAATAAATTTTAAACCCCTATAATAAGTACATTTCACTTCATAAAAATTATACAAAAATATATAATTAAAAAATGTTATTTTATAATAATATTTTATTAAAATAATATTTATTTTTATAATACACTAATTCATCAAAATAAATCTTCTAATTGAATTTCATTATTATGAAAAAATACATGTTGTGTTTAATTGAATCAAAATAAAAAATATTTATAATAAAAGAAGAAAAATTCATTATTCTATAAAATACATGTATTCATATTAATAGGTTCCTGATACATATCTATTTATCACACCAGTGTACACCCTAATAGAAAGGTGCATGATAGTGAGACGTTCATAGGGCATTTACCAAACATAATTTGGGATCTGATCATGATGAGCATCAAATTTTACCACAAACGGTTTATATCATGATTACATTGTTGAATAGCAACTTGGTATTGGTCAAGGGAAAATATAACTGATTTTATATCCCTTGGATACATCAATAAATGGGTTTCATATAGTAAAATCCCACTGGATGATTCCATCGCTTCCTTTTTCTGTGTCAATTGTATTTGTTAAATTCGTATATTTATATGAATCATGTGATAACATTTAAATGGTTATATCCAAAATTGTGATATTATTATTTTGTTTTATATCCGAATATATAAATAAGGTAGTTCTTATTTTCCCTATAACCATGTTACAAAATAATTTTTTTTATTAAAATCACAATGAAAAACTTCATTTATAATACTTCATGTCATTACAATCTTCCCCCATTGAGACATTTCACCCTCAAAATTTTTATTTCAACCCCACCTATTACATATGAGAAAAATTCATTCTCATCACATCCACCTGTTCCCCGAATACTTCTTCAAACATGGGATTTATCGACCAAAAATTTTACATGATGCATTGTCTTATTCCATTGAAATTTTTCACCACGATCGAAGATCTTCACCGACTGATCCACATAGATAAGATCATTATCCTATAGTACAACCTTTTTATTGAGTATCCTTGATGGGTCATGTATTTAATCTCTCAAGAGTGATAAAGGTAATAATTTATGATCATAACATAGGTTAGGATGGAGATTAAGTAGTTAGGCCACCATTGTGATGTGATCAGGGACCTCAAAGGGGATGATATATCTTAGACTACGCGTTCCCTATACCAAAATCTCCAAACATTATTCAATCGAGATATATGGATGAATACCATGACCCAAAAATCAAACACTAGGTCTGATCTAATATTGTTATTATATGCTTTTTTTAATCTGAACATCTATGATATGTTTTTTAATGGTCATAACATTTTCAACAATTTTTTCGAACATTTCCAAACCTCGCATTTTTCCCCAACTTCATACTATAATGAAGGTGTCATGCTCCTCTTCCAATAAAGGGATTCATAGGGAGCCATTTGGATGCTCACAAGAAGATTTTGTTGTAGGAGAACTCGGCCAGAGTAAAATGTTGATCCGATACTCCTTTGAAGTCCATTGTGCATGCTATCAATATGTCGTCAAGTGTCTTGATAGTCAATTTAGGATGCCCTTTAATTTGACGATGATAGGTCATGCTGAAGATTGACTCAGTATTAAGAGCCTTCTAGACACATGACCATAACATAGAGCTGAATTTTGGATCATGATCAGATTCAATAAATTATGAATCTCCATTTAGCTTGACCACTTCCCTGATGTATATTCGTGAAATTTGATCAAGTGATAATTCCTCTCATATCACAATGAATTGTGTAGTATTTATAAGATGATCCACCACAACCCATATAGAATTATTCCTCCAATATTTATTTGGAATATCGAGGAAGAAGTCAAAGGTGGTGTTTTTCTATTTCCATGTAGGTATGAGTAATGGTTACATAATCCCCATAGATTTTTGTCTCTCTTCTTCAGTTTTATAAAATACAAGACATCTTGATGTATATTTTGTGATTTTATTAGCTGTATTGACCCACCAATAATGTTATTTGAGAACATGATAAATTATAATGCTTCCTATGTATATCAATAAGGTTGAGCTATGTAAATAATTAAAAAATAATTCTTTATCTCCAGATTTGATGGTATACATAGTCGTAACCCAAATCTCACAGCACCTTCATCATTAACTTTGAGCTCTTAGGATTTCATTGTCCTTATAGGTTCCACTTTCATCTAAATTCCCACAAATACTCATTGATAATCATTTACCCTCTACATAAGAGATGGTTGATAAATCATTTGGGAAAGGATTGATGATGTTCCTCCATTATGATTTTCTTTTCCATACATTCAAAATACAAGTAGATGGGATCCCTATCAATTTCATTAATGATATAATTTATATATACATTATTCTTAGATCATATACCACTTTATTTTAATTCACTAAATGGTATTAAAATGAGAATTCATTGAATATGGTCACCTCTAACCATATTCATTATCACATGTTCAGATCTTTCAATTTGAATATATACTTCAGAAATTTTTCATACGTATATCATTCAATATTCTCCATAAATAAATATTGATTCCACGATTTTAAAGGGAAAATCAATATAGTCAATTTTGGATCACGTTTTGGGTAGTTTTTTCATTAAAATTAAACTTCCATGAAGCATAGGAAATGCCATTTTCATTTTGAATCAACTCACATCTTGGACCCTTCTTTGAATCATTGTTGAATACCACTAAAATATCTCAACTTGTGGGAACTATGAGAACAAATTTAGTGGTAAGAATCCTTTTCAAATCTATGATAATTTCTTAAGATTCACTATTCGAAGAAAACCTGAGTCTATTCTGAGTTTTTTTGGTGAGAGGAGTTGATAATCATGAGAAATTCTTCATGAATCAATGATGAAACCCGACTAACCCAAGGAAACTACAAATATCAATCCCTGTTGTTTTCCTTTTACATCCTTCAATTGCTTCTATTTTCGACGGTTCTATAGATATTTCATTTTTTGTGTTGATACACCCCATGAATGAGACTTCTATCAAACATAACTCACATTTTTGGTACATGGAATAATGCTTTTCCTTTCACGTCTTTAGCACATTATTAAAATACTCCTCACGCTCCTTTTATTTTTGTATTATATTAGAAAATAATCTATATATACTACCAAGAATTTTTCAATGTAATCTCTAAATACTCTATTCATCACTTACATGAAGATTTATGGAGCATTAGTGAGTCTTAAGGCATTACTATTAATTTATATTGCCCGTACATTATACGAAATGTTGTCCTGGGGATATCCTCCTTCTTCATCCTAACAATGTAATATCCTGACTGTAGATCCACCT
This sequence comes from Viscum album, assembly GCA_963277665.1. Classification (NCBI taxonomy): domain Eukaryota; kingdom Viridiplantae; phylum Streptophyta; class Magnoliopsida; order Santalales; family Viscaceae; genus Viscum; species Viscum album. The sequence continues at coordinate 2,112,766,941 of OY728120.1, forward strand.
TAGAAATGTATTATGCTCCACATATCCAATAAAATAATTACCCAATAATATATATTGGATACATGTTATTGTAATGATCTTGTTGAACTTATTATAATCAATGAAACGGTACATTGACCCATCTTTCTTCATGACAAAGAGGACCGGTTCACCATATTGTGAAGCACGACGGCATATGAAACATGTTTCCAAATTCTCATGTAGTTTTTTCTACATCCCCTCATGTTCCAAAATATCTACTTTATATAGAGTCTTGGATAAAGGTATCTGTAACAGCCCAAGATTTTATGAAAAATATTCTTTTTAATTTCACTAATGTCTTGTGTTGTACGCTACACCAAAAGGAGCTTGCACAACACGCATCCTTGACTTGCCTTGCATTACATGCAATCGCAACCTTCCTCGATAGCGTGTGTAGTACGCAATACTGAGTTTCACGAAACAACGATATGCTATTAAAATATTATTAAAACTAGCCGTTATTAATAGTAATAACCACTTTTTAAAATTTTATAAATTTTAGCTCTCAAAATGGACTTCATTTTTGGATTCGGAGTATCGAATTTAGCCTATGGTGAAATTTTGGTACTTTTCTGATAACTTTCATATTTTGATGAATAGTGAAAATTACTAAATTATAATTAAAAACAACAACTTTTTTAATCGAAATTATTAATAGTGATAAATTATTAATTTGAGTGGTTTTAAAGTATATTTAGAATATATTTTTACAATTTAATACAATGTTGGTCATTGGATGTAATTTCACATTTAAACCAGACATAATCAAGTGTCAATCTTTTGATAGATATTGTTTCTTAAAAAAAACACGCTATTTGTTTTAACAGCGGGATTTAATTATAAAATTAATTAATGCAACTTCTATGTTATGAATTTGGTAAAATAGACTTCATTTTTGAATTCGGAATATGAAATATAGCTTAGGATGAAATTTTGGCATTGTTCTGAAAAACATCAATTTTTGATGAATAGTGAAACTACTAAGTGGTAGTTAAAAAAACTGAATTTTTCATAAAACATAATTTTACCGCTTCTGTGAATGAAATTTCAAAAATCCGAGAGACATGGTTGATGTCATTAAGTAAAATGTGGTTCAATGAGATGAAAATAATTTTTGGTGAATAGTAACTTTTTACTTTTATTTACCACAGTTAAAAGTAAATAGGGTAATTAAGGGTAAAAATGATATTATTATTTCTCTAACACATGTCCTAATTCTATTGGACAAGTGTATCTCGACCAAAAACAACCTTAAGTGTAAAATATTATTATTTAGGCCCACTTGGATTAGATTAGGACATTTATTATTATTTAATTAAAAGAAGAGTTAAAAGAGTTAAAATCAAAGTTTATTTACTAAAACATTTTTAATATAGGGTTATACATAAGATAAATTCGATTGTAAATATTAATTAAAAAGATAAAACGATTTCCTACATAATGGTATTTTATTTGTAATTTTTAGACATCATATAATCTAATTTATTTATGACACAAAGATGATGCAGTAATTATCTTATTAATGAAATATTGACATAATTGGTGTTATAAACACCAAATTAAATGCCATTTGATACTTTTTATGAATTTCACTAACTTTCTAGGTTACTATGATATATTAGTGTTGATTTAATCAACTTTATTAGAACATATAATTCTGTTATGACTTTCACAAAAATCAAATATTAAATAGTGTCAAAATTGACACAAAATAGTTTTTAAATCAAATATTATATTATTAATTGTTATTTTATTCCTAAAAATCTAAGGTTAGGCCAAATGACTTAGATAAGGATATATATATTAATAATAAACAATTTGGGGTTCTTTTGGCATGTTATAGTAAGTGTATTAACCTTATAGTGAAATAAAACAAAAAGACACGGTAAAAGTTAAATTATTTAACTTAGAGTTAAATATAATTGATAAGGTTAAAATAATACCCAAAACTTGTCTAAGTCCTATTTGTTGATATTATTTCGACCCATCCACACTTTAGCATCGAAATAAGACCCTTTGGAACCATTATAAACTGATTTTGACTTTAATATAAAATAATATTTTGAGATATTCCAAAGGTGCCCCTCTCCTCCCTTATAAAAGGGCACCTCCTCCCCCTCCTCCTCACACCAATTTGAGCACTCAAGCTCCGCCAACCCCTGCCAAAATTCCTTCTCCACTTCCCTAGAATAATCCTAGAGGTCCTGGTCTTCTTCAAAGACCAATCATAGTTCCCTAAGTGGAGGATTCAAAGAGGCGTTTCAAAGAAGAGGTAATAACCATTACCGATCTTTTCTATTTCTTTCTTCTTCAACATCTTCTTCTTTAGTTGTTTCATAACAAAGTAATAAAATCAGTATTACTTACATACTGATATGTTATTATAAATATGAAACAACCCTAATTCACCTTCTATCCATCCTACGGAAAAATGAAATCACCGCGCGTGTGTACGTACGGAATACCATCTCCACGCCGTGGTGTAATCTATTTTTCCACCATCACTTTACAAAGATGGGTATAATGGTGTAATGAGTAACTATTTATGATTATTATAAAGTAATATTGATACTGAAATAATATATATATACTCCAATACAGTTCCACGATCATAGGAACGATATCATCACTCGTGTGTACGTACGGAATACCATCTCCACGATGTGATGCGACTCGTTCTACATGATCATCATTACATAGTAATTATATAAATGAATTGAATGAATAAATATGATATATGTTACACTAATACCATTCTGTATATAAGGTATCTATAACCTTAAAAGAAGAATAAGAATGTATTTGGAAAAACACGCATAAGAACAAAAGGCAATAAAGACCCGAGTAACAAGTAACAATGAAATATTACTAAAAAGAAGCTAAGAATATGACCATATATGATATCATATCAATATGTATGATTCTGGAATAAGTCAATAACATTATTTAAACCATTATACAGGAGCTTCTGACACGTACAAAGCAAATCAGACCTAAGGTAAGGGAAATATCACAATCTCATTTTTATCCGAGATTGTTTATACAATGAAATTTATTGGGGTGTATTTTATCATCCACATCCATGTTTCATCAATATGTAATATTATTTACATCCACTTACAATATTTTAAATCCAATTTTACCCTTCGGTGAGTTTTTAGTAAAGAATATGAAAGGAATCATTTGTCATTTTTTCGTATGAGGTACTTTTTTACTTTTCCGACAAAAGTACGAAGAATGTTTTTTTAACTTATACGGCATGAATGGATTTTTAAAACATTATTTCCAAGAAGCTTCCTTTACAAGTTTTCATGTTTATTATTAATCAACTTCTTTTATTTTAATGTTGTATGACATGTTATGAAAGGAAAAATGTTTTTGAACAAGAAAGGATATTTTCCTCAAGAATGGAGTTCAAGTGTTTTATCAAAATTATTTTACATATAAGATAATAAAGGGTTCTGTTTTTATCACTATTATTACATTGATTTGATCATGTTGTGATGGAATTATTTTTATGAATTCCTTTATCTTATATGAATTGATTTATGATGCAATGATGTTTCAAGAATCCCATTTTTGTTACATGTGTTATGCGATGATGTATGTTTTATGATTATGTGGCACACATAAGAAAGGATTAATTATAAGATGGGTGGGACCTATATCTCCCACCAATGCATTGGGTAAAGATTTTATATCTCATGAGATAGACATGGTTGGAACGGTAGGTTATACCGGTTCAGTGAAACAGGACTGAAACGAGGGTGACTCGATTCAGAAAGGGACTTTGTCCCCTAAGATAGTCTTGGCAATGAGTCTTGGCTAACAAAAAATGATTCTCTATGATTATGTGTGTATGCCACAAAGTTTCATGTTTTAAGTTATGATTATTGTGATTACATTTCACTGCCATGATTTATCCCATGTTATGAAATTATGATCTCTTTTGCAGGTTAAGATTTCCAAAAAGTTATGTGCTTGTGTATACGAGGAGATTTATATTTCTTTTGTTTACCCTTACTGAGCATTTGAGCTCACCCTTTTATGTTTTATTTTCCCCAGGATATAAAGAATGGTTTTAGGTAAAAAAAATTGGAAGATCTTTATGGGAGATATTGGAGATCTTTCACCACGATTAGAAGATTACGTTCCGAGTTTCCAAAGACACTAAACTATTACGATACTTGTGTGTGTATTTTTTGTTATGTACTAAGTATTCCGCAAATGTAATGTAATGTCAATGTACGTCAAGATTCGGGTCTCTACAGTTGGTATCAGAGGAAATGTTTAGTCAACCTTTGGAAACTAGGATGCGAGCACTTTAGTGAGATCCCTCGAGTTATTTCTAAGGTATTCCTAGGGATGTCCCTAAGGTTAAGTATACGTATAGGTTATATTCCTAGAATTGCGCTAACGATCTTAGAATTAAACCTAAGATGTTAGATATTGAAGGTACTTTCCCTTTATTATGTTGTTTTCCCTAGCATGATTTTTGCCTCTCACACTATTCTTTTTGGGTTTTAGACGATGGCTGGAACCCGAAGGAACCGTGTTGATCAATGCAATGGACAATGCAATGATTTCCCTCCTGAACAAACAAATGTTATGGGAGATGGAGTGCAAAATCTTATTGCTATACTTACACAAGTTATGAATCATTCTAGACTTCCAAATGAGCAGAGAAGGGAACAATATTCTATTGAGTCCTTCATGAGGCAACGTCCACCTTCTTTCAGTGGGTCTTCTGATCCACTTGTGGCTGAACAATGGATCAGTACTACTGAAAAAATATTTTCAGTTCTTCAATGTTCTGAACATGATAAAGTCATCTTATCAGTATATCGTTTGGAAGGTGAAGCTGATCAATGGTAGAATATTATCAAGAATACGAGGCCAAGAGATGAAATTGAGTCCATGGAATGGGATGAGTTCATGAACTTGTTTTTCATTAAGTACTTCCCTCGTATTCTTCGAACAAAGATGGAGAAACAGTTTCTTGAACTGAAGCAAAGGGATGATGAATATGTTGGTACTTATGAAGCAAATTTTACAAGACTTGCAAGTTATGCTTCTGGTATTATCATCCAACCTGAAAGTAAAGTTGATCGATTTTTCAGTGGCTTAAAACCAATTCTTCGAAGGGCATTAGCTATAAGAGACTTCCGTAGCTATGAAGAAATTTTGCGTTGTGCTATCAAGGTATAAATGTAAGTTGTTGTTACATATCAATCTCATGGTTTTGACAAGAAACGAAAGATGGAGTTCAAGGAGAAATCTCATAATAATGGTGAAAAGAAGATGAATGTTTCCTTATGCACAAAGTGTGGAAAGAAGCATGGTGGAGATTGTATTAAAGGGACTAGAAAATGTTTTATGTGTGGAAAAGAAGGTCATCGAGCAGCTGAGTGTCGAAGTAATGGAAAAAGGGTTTCTAATGATGTGTATAAAGAAAACACTGCAGAGAATGCACCACCAACACTTCAATGCTTCAAGTGCAAGGAAATGGGGCATTATGCTAATAAATGCCCTAATCCAAGGGTTAGTGATGATCAACATGAACAACCACTGATGGCAAAGGACAAAGGGAAGTCACATGCGATCACTATTGGCGATGTTGAATATGACAACGATGTGGTGGAATGATTAAGTGTTTATGTAATGGGATTCCAAAATAATGTTGTATCATAAAGTATTGTAATATTTATGTATTGGTCTAATGTGGTATTCAAAGTGATTGAGATATTTTTCGAAATAAGATGATATGCGCATAATGAAGAGAAAACGAGAAAACGATATGTTTAACAGTATTCATGAGCTCATGATTGATATAAGGACTAAGTGATATCAGGGCTTGAGTATATAGAATTTTGAGGATTTTGGTATGTGGAAAGTGTTAACTTTTAACTGCATTCAAGTTTTCACTAAGGTTCAATGGGTATTAAAGAGAATACATGATTAAGGACTTTGAATGTTTGGAATGTGACCAACAAAACATATCTTATGATATATGGGGTTCAACAATGGTATTAAATCTCTGGTAATCATTTTCACTATGTTATGAGAGTGGACTGCAGTATTATGGATAAGCCTAAAGATTTGAAATGGATTATGTTGGACATAAGTTAGTATTGTTTAAGGATAGAAGTTTTTTCGATATTATTGATGGGATGTTATAGTAATATAGTTATAGAAAAAGGACAACCTGCAGGACGGGCGACAGCCCATCGCGTCGGACAAGGCTGTGGGAATCGAACCCACAACCGAAGTGCGACTGGCCTTTATTGCCTACCACTGGCCTACAGGAAGTCCCTGTTTAGTAGAAACTAGTTTTATTTTATTAAGCAGTACGATATATGAAGTATAAGTCCATTTTAGGAACCATATATGATTAATCTCACTATAGAATGACTTATGTATATTTAATAACTTTTTCTAACCTTTTTGTTTGAGATAGATGGAATGACCCGTCATTCTATCACATGATCTGCTAACACTTCACGAATAACAAATTCAACTTCATTTATTTAAAAGATGAATTGAAAATTGTTAAAGGCACGAACAACAGTGAGATTGTACCAAAATAAAGTAAGTATTTATTCTAATTCAAATTCTTTAACTTTAGGGAAACGATCTTGAAAACCAAAAATGTTGTCCTAGTGCTCTTATATCTGATAAATCAGATGGTACCTTAGATCGTCACAAATCTATGGCTTTGTGATTGTTGGCTATTTCATAGCCATGTTCTCTACCACTCTCCATCAGAACATGATGGTTAGATTTTTCTTCCATATCCATAATTTCACCTATGTGGAAACCCCAGTGATTAGTTTATTTGGGTAACCGTTAAGTTTCATACTTTTGTTTTTAAATATTGTTTTTGGTATTCCTTTTTACGATGTGGGTTTCTATTAAAGAAACTTTCGAATAGTAAACCATTTATAACCCCGATGAATTTCGAGGGCGAAATTCATTTTAAGGGGGGTAGAATGTAAAAGCCCAAGATTTTATGAAAAATATTATTTTTAATTTCACTAATGTCTTGTGTTGTACGCTACACCAAAAGGACCTTGCACAACACGCATCCTTGACATGCCTTGCATTACACGCAATCGCAACCTTCCTCGATAGCGTGTGTAGTACGCAATACTGAGTTTCACGAAACAACGATATGCTTTAAAATATTATTAAAACTAGCCGTTATGAATAGTAATAACCACTTTTTAAAATTTTAGAAATTTTCGCTCTCAAAATGGACTTCATTTTTGGATTCGGAGTATCGAATTTAGCCTAAGGTGATATTTTGGTACTTTTCGGATAACTTTCATATTTTGATGAATAGTGAAAATTACTAAATTATAATTAAAAAAACAACTTTTTTAATCGAAATAATTAATAGTGATAAATTATTAATTTGAGTGGTTTTAAAGTATATTTAGAATATATTTTTACAATTTAATACAATGTTGGTCATTGGATGTAATTTCACATTTAAACCAGACATAATCAAGTGTCAATCTTTTGATAGATATTGTTTCTTAAAAAAACACGCTATTTGTTTTAACAGCGGGATTTAATTATAAAATTAATTAATGCAACTTCTATGTTATGAATTTGGTAAAATAGACTTCATTTTTGAATTCGGAATATGAAATGTAGCTTAGGATGAAATTTTGGCATTGTTCTGAAAAACATCAATTTTTTATGAATAGTGAAACTACTAAGTGGTAGTTAAAAAAACTGAATTTTTCATAAAACTTAATTTTACCGCTTCTGTGAATGGAATTTCAAAAATCCGAGAGACACGGTTGATGTCAGTAAGTAAATGTGGTTCAATGAGATGAAAATAATTTTTGATGAATAGTAACTTTTTACTTTTATTTACCACGGTTAAAAGTAAATAGGGTAATTAAGGGTAAATATGATATTATTATTACCCTAACACATGTACTAATTCTATTGGACAAGTTTATCTCGACCAAAAACAACCTTAAGTGTAAAATATTATCATTTAGGCCCACTTGGATTAGATTAGGACATTTATTATTATTTAATTCAAAGAAGAGTTAAAAGAGTTAAAATCAAAGTTTATTTACTAAAACATTTTTAATATAGGGTTATACATAAGATAAATTCGATTGTAAATATTCATTAGAAAGATAAAAATATTTCCTACATAATGGTATTTTATTTTTAATTTTTAGACATCAAATAATCTAATTTATTTATGACACAAAGATGATGCAGTAATTATCTTATTAATGAAATATTGACATAATTGGTGTTATAAACACCAAAATAAATGTCATTTGAGACTTCTTGTGAATTTCACTAATTTTATAGGTTACTATGATATATTAGTGTTGATTTAATCAACTTTATTCGAACATATAATTCTGTTATGACTTTCACAAAAATCATATATCAAATAGTGTCAAAATAAGACCCTTTGGAACCATTATAAACCGATTTTGACTTTAATATAAAATAATATTTTGAGATATTTCAAAGGTGCCCCTCTCCTCCCTTATAAAAGGGAACCTCCTCCCCCTCCTCCTCACACCAATTTGAGCACTCAAGCTCGGCCAACCCCTGCAAAAATACCTTCTCCACTTCCCTAGAATAATCCTAGAGGACCTGGTCTTCTTCAAAGACCAATCTTAGTTCCCTAAGTGGAGGATTCAAAGAGGCGTTTCAAAGAAGAGGTAATAACCATTACCGATCTTTTCAATTTCATTCTTCTTCAACATCGTCCTCTTTAGTTGTTTCATAACAAAGTAATAAAATCAGTATTACTTACATACTGATATGTTATTATAAATATGAAACAACCCTAATTCACCTTCTATCCATCCTACGGAAAAATGAAATCACCGCGCGTGCGTACGTACGGAATACCGTCTCCACGCCGTGGTGTAATATATTTTTCCACCATCACTTTACAAGGATGGGTATAATTTTGTAATGAGTAACTATTTATGATTATTATAAAGTAATATTGATAGTGAAATAATATATATATACTCCAATACAGTTCCACGATCATAGGAACGATATCATCACTCGTGCGTACGTACGGAATACCGTCTCCACGATGTGATGCGACTCGTTCTACCTGATCATCATTTCATAGTAATTATATAATTGAATTGAATGAATAAATATGATATATGTTAAACTAATACCATTCTGGATATAAGGTATCTATAACCTTAAAAGAAGAATAAGAATGTATTCGGCAAAACACGCATAAGAACAAAAGGCAATAAAGACCCGAGTAACAAGTAACAATGAAATATTACTAACAAGAAGCTAAGAATATGACCATATATGATATCATATCAATATGTATGATTCTGGAATAAGTCAATAACATTATTTAAACCATTATACAGGAGCTTCGGACATGTACAAAGCAAATCAGACCTAAGGTAAGGGAAATATCACAATCTCATTTTTATCAGAGATTGTTTATACTTTGACATTTATTGGGGTGTATTTTATCATCCACATCCATGTTTCATCAATATGTAATATTATTTCCATCCACTTACAATATTTTAAATCCAATTTTACACTTCGGTGAGTTTTTAGTAAATAATATGAAAGGAATCTTTTGTCGTTTTTTCGTACGATGTACTTTTAGCATTTTCCGACAAAAGTATGAAGAATGTTTTTTTTAACTTATACGGCATGAATGGATTTTTAAAACATTATTTCCAAGAAGCTTCCTTTACAAGTTTTCAAGTTTATTTTTAATCAAATTCTTTTATTTTAAAGTTGTATGACATGTTATGAAAGGAAAAATGTTTTTGAAGAAGAAATGATATTTTCCTCAAGAATGGAGTTCAAGTGTTGTATCAAAATTATTTTCCATATAAGATAATAAAGGGTTCTGTTTTTATCCCTATTATTACATTGATTTGATCATGTTGTGATGGAATTATTTTTATGAATTCCTTTATCTTATATGAATTGATTTATGATATCATGATGTTTCAAGAATCCCATTTTTGTTACATGTGTTATGTGATGATGTATGCTTTATGATTATGTGGAACACATAAGAAAGGATTCATTATAAGATGGGTGGGACCTATATCTCCCTCCAATGCATTGGGTAAAGATTTTATATCTCATGAGATAGACATGGCTGGAATGGTAGGTTATACCGGTTCAGTGAAACAGGACTGAAATGAGGGTGACTCGATTCAGAAAGGGACTTTGTCCACTAAGATAGTCTTGGAAATGAGTCTTGGCTAACAAGAAATGATTCTCTATGATTATGTGTGTATGCCACAATGTTTCATGTTTTAAGTTATGATTATTGTGATTACATTTCACTGCCATGATTTATCCCATGTTATGAAATTATTATCTCTTTTGCAGGTTAAGATTTCCAAAAAGTTATGTGCTTGTGTATACAATGAGATTTATATTTCTTTTGTTTACCCTTACTGAGCATTTGAGCTCACCCTTTTATGTGTTCTTTTCCCTAGGATATAAATAATGGTTTTAGGTAAAAAAAGGGGGAAGATCTTTATGGGAGATATTGGAGATCTTTCACCACGATTTGAAGATTACGTTCCGAGTTTCCAAAGACACTAAACTATTACGATCCTTGTGTGTGTATTTTTTGTTATGTACTAAGTATTCCGAAAATGTAATGTAATGTCAATGTACGTCAAGCTTCGGGTCTCTATGGTATCTATCCAGGTATATCCTTTATTGAAAACTCTACCTCTCGTCCAAGAGGATGACTATGAAATTCCTTTGGAAACACATCAGTGTATTATCTCACAATGTGAATATAGTCGAGGGTGATTATTTCGTTAGACTCAATCATTTGACCTAGATAACCTTTCTCATATAGAAATAATAACCTTTATAAGGATGATGGTGCTAAATAATAGTCATCCTTGTACGTGAATTTGTACAGAAATTGAAGGCAATTTGCGATACAGAGAGTGATTTTATTTCTTACATCAATTTATGTTGGAGCTATATAAAAAATTCAATCCCTACCCGGAATTTCTCAAATTATACCAAAGGGAGTATGAAACTGTTTTAATTGAAATTCATCCCAAAAACATTGATAGAGGTGGAGTTATATACTATAGATACAATTATTTCTTTATTTTTTGTTTTCACACACATCTCTAGCTCCAATATTTTGGGTGTTGATGAATATTTATACTCTACTTTGTGACAGGATGGAATACATAGAACAATAATTAAAAAAAATGTTAGCTATTATTGAATGAATAACTGTTATACCTATCACCACTTCTTTTTCGGAATTCACTTCGGTGTTAATGATGTTCAAATCTCACCACATATTCCTTAGTGGTTGTTGGTTGTATCTGAAAACCCAGGCTTAGTGAATTTGTTTTTAAATATTCTCAAATTTCATACAGTTTTAATAATTAAAATTATGTTGGTGGTTTTAAAGAGCATTCAATTCCTCCATCATATTGACTGGTTTCTCCTATCGACAATCACTGGCTTGGTGCCCTCCCTTCCCCGACCAAAATCATTTCATTCTCCCCCTCCAACAATTTCTGAGGTTCTTCTATATGCCCTTTTGGAAATGGGGGTGTTGAAATTTCTTATCACTATTATATCTCTCTATAAAACCACTATAATTAATCTACAATCTCCTCTTTTCAACCACATGATACCCCTATCATTACCCAATCTCCATTTCAACATTGAGGGGACATTATAAAATTTCTTCATAGCAATCAACATAAGGGATTTCCAAGGCCTTCGGATGGATTGTTTTATGCCCACTAAAGATGTGGTCAACCTTGTATATAGATGTAATGACAATGACAGAGGTGCGTCTTGAATACTTATGGTGCTATCCTCAAACCCCCTACAATTTTTTTTATGTTAATGGAAATCCCTTTCCATTTTAAGACATGGAGTGAGAGGAAAATATTTATCATGAAAACTTTTCTAGAAATCCATTTACACCATTATATTGATCTATTCAACATGATTTTTATTTTTGATCAATGTACATTATTTATAATCTTCAACTACCAAATGATAAACATACAAAATTACATTATATTTTTCGAGCATTACATAATGGAGAATATCGTATTAATGGAGTTGATCAATTGTTTGTTGATTATGGGATCACATGGTACATTGAATGTAGGAGGCCTTTGATGCATAAAGCTCCGGATTGTGGATTTTTCTCTCTTAGGAGGGATTGGAAAATCATCTAAAACAATAATTATTTTATAACCTGATTTAGCCGAGTGATTATCTTAATGATGTATGTAATCCCTACTCCCACCGGGATAGGAATATAGTTGGGGTAATCACTACATTTATCTTCACAATTATTGTTTAACAGATTCATTTTATTTCATCCCCGAATCTACAATAAAAAGAAAATTATGGATAAATATTTTCAAACTATTTAACAAAGAAAATATAATACAATGACATTAAAGGGATAAATTATAAAATACATGTATTTCTGTAACATATGAATTTCTAGGTTTCAATATATTTTATCCATGATCTATTTTAAAAAATATATTTATATGGTATTTTTTATCCCTTATTAATGTTTATTAATGATATTATTAAATACAAAAAAATATCCCCTTGTAGTGTCAAACAAGGGGAGTAGTAAGGCCCACTGTCATGTACCAAGATACCCTGAGTCTGGCTCGCGGCGCATAGTTGGAGTTATTACTCCTAGGTAAAACTATTCCAAAACCACATCCACATATAACATCTAGATATGGATTTAATTTCATGGTTAAACACTTACTATATGATCAAAAAATATTATGGACATATTCGTATAATTAGTATTATCTCTAAGGGTTTTTCTAGATTTTTCAAATCCTAATCCAAAAAATAACTAAACAATTTCTCTAATTCAAATTATGAGAACCCCTATCTTTATTACACATTAATTCATGATTTAGTTAAAACAAATCACCCAAAACGGTTCAAAAGATCAATAAATCTAGTGTCTTGGAGAATTGTATTCATTTCATTACAACATTAAAAATTAATTACAATATCTTAATTAAAAACTTCTCTAACATTATTAATCATAAAACATCATTGAATAAGCTATGGAAATACCTTAGAAAAACTTGATCCATCGAGCCTTGTAAGGGAATAATCATGGAATATAATGAAGATAATAATACTTGATATAAATTTCATTTTATGTAAGAAATAAGGAATATGAATTAAATGTCATGATACATCATAGTAATCATAACATGAAAATTGTGGAAACAACTTATAACACAACATCATAAATAGATCAAGGATAAATTATTAAGGAGCCCATGGTGGAAAATGTACAGTAAAAAAATCTGTTACACCACTATCCCATAATTATGAATCAAATTGCTAAAAATTTACCCAATTCATTGGATCACTTTATAATTTTGGGCACAATCATCACAATCATTTCATTCTAATGCTTATGTTTTCAACATTCTTAAAAAACAAGGATTCATTCAATATCATAATTTATTAAAATATGAAAGAGTGTATAATAAAAAAAATCCCACAATAATAAGCTATTAATTAATAATATTGATCACACTAGATAAGAAATGGGAATGTAATTCCCAACATATTTGGTTCGGTATGTAAAATAGTGGTGAAAATTCTACAACATAACAGTTTTACAAAAAAGTTCATAAAATGGGTTGATGAGGGAAAAATTGGTCTCTCATCATTTGGAAATGAATTTTTCAGTAATCGGGACATGTAAGTACATCTTCACACAATTAAAAATTAAAAAATAAGTCATACTGTAATAAAAATCATTAAAAAGAGGTAAAGGAAAGGATTCTAATGAAATTTCAGCATGGTAACAAGTGTACATGGGTGGGGGAGATTAATTAAAGAGAAAGGGGAATCTAAAAATTTATACATATTAATGGAAATATGGGGAAGGTGAATATAATACCCTATCATTAGTAATTGAAAATAAAATGGATTAATAATATTAATAAACATTCATATAAATGAAAAAGGAATAAACCCATAAGAAATTACAGCATGATAAAATGTTTTCTTAGGAGGGATTAATAAGACCAAAAGTTTATATCACCATTTATAAATAATAAGGTAAGTATGGGGAGGTTTTAAAATATACCCCATCATTATGAAATTAAATATAAAATGTAAAAACTTAGAATAGATTCCTGAATAAAAGTGAGAAAAAAAGGATCCCTTACCCTAAGAGTATGTCATCAAAACCTTGGAAGGGGATTCGTTAGAGAATAGTGAACATTCAGAATATTATAAATAATTATGGGTTAATTATTGTCGTGCTACAAGGATTTTTAGTCAGTATATTTGGGATATTTGGTGGGTTTATATAGGAAAAGAGAGATATTTCTTTAATATTTACTTTTTGGACTCTACAAAATAATCTATTTCAATCCAAAATTGGTCACAAAGTTTCTGACCATATTTTTTCCATATTGGAGTGGTATGAATTATTTTATTATTCAATGTTCCATAAGTATAAAATATTTCCCTTTTTTATGATGATGTGTGTCACTTTTTAATATAAATGAATTTAATATCATTAAATACATTATATGTTTTGGAGGTTTAAAAAAGGCATAATGAAATTACTAAAATATACTTAATATAACATTTTTAAAGTAAAAACATATATTCCTAATGATATACTCATTAAAGTATTTATTACATCATTTTTGGGTCGTTAGGGTGTCATAAAACACCCCAAATATTTATACGGAACTTAATTTATACCCAAAAATTTGACCATCTACGAAAATTATGAAAAATTGACCATCAGATAATGCGGAAATTATGATTCAAAAAATAATATTCAATTTATCCAAATTATTTTTTAACAATGTTCATTTTCGGTTTTGAAATAACATTCTACATTTATTTAAAAACACTAGCATTTTGACAATAATAGTTTTAAACCCCTTATAAAAAGTACTTTTCACATCATAAATATTATATGACAATTTATAATTAATAAAAAATATATAATAATACAATTTTATTAAAATACTATTTATTTCATGAATACATTAATTCATCAATATAAATCCCTTAATTAAATTATATTATAAACCTAAAATACAATTTGTGTTTCATTGAATCAAAATCAGAATCATTTATAATGAAATGAAAAAACAATTCCTTATTTCATAAAATATAAAAATTCATATTATTAGGTTCCTGATACATATATCTTTATAACAATGTTTTACAACCTAAAATAATGGTGTACGATGATGACACTTTCCTGGAGGTTCTTGACAAACATGGATTGGGTAATGATTTCGATGATATAGAACTTCTCCCATTAAAGGATTCACTCATATTTAAGTTGGGTGATATTTTCATGGGCTTGGTCAGGTTAAAATATGATTTATTTTCCCTCCTTCATCAGCTCAGGTAAATGGGCTTCATAGGGTACAATCATACAGGATGAGGCGATCACTTCCTTTAACTGTGTCAATTGGATTTTTTAAAGCCCTACAGTTATATTAATCATCTAATCACTATTTGATGTCTTTATTATCTATGGATGTATTCTTAATGGTATTATAAATCAAAAAAATACAAGTAAAAAATTTCATGTGATTTCTATAAACATATTACATAATAATAAAATTAATTAAAATCACGAAGAGAAAATTCATTTATAATTACATGAGTCATTAGATGATGTTGTACAAAAAACACTGTGTTATTTTGTCTCGGTGGTCAGAATTTACTTATGCTTATGGTTCCATTTTTTTATTATTTTAAGATTTATTTTTTCCCTTAATGTTACCATCTTATATCATGCATATATTTTTAGGTTCAAGATTCTCATTCATTTTAATTGACCGTTATATGATTCTTTACTCACACATATTACTTTCATCGTGTTATTATTTGATTATTCACTTAATGGAATTTATAACTCACCCATTTCATATGTATGTCACTATGTTATCTAGTACATTTTTATAAGAGATATTAAATTTTAATGGTAAATTAAAGAGTTTATAAATAATTTTATCCATATTTATAATTGTTGTGTTGTGTAAAAAATTACCCAAAGGCTCTAGGAGTTTTGATATTTTATGATTTTATTAGATGTATATTTAGGTAACAAATAATAAATTTTGTCGTATAAAAATATGGATTTTTATAGTGGGATTCAGATGACGATATAGTATTTTTTTTGTATTATGATTAAAAACCCATAGTTAAATTCATAGGGATAAGACTAAACAATGGAAAGAAAACCAAAATATTTATAAAATATATAGTATTTGGATTATAGGAAACAGAAACACTATCTAGATAATATTCATGGATGTGGCTTTGGAAAAGTTATTCCTAGTATTAATAACCCCCAAAAGTCTACATTGGGTATTAAATCGATTGTTATGTTGTTCATGACATTGATTCCATGTAACAGACATAGTTTTTAACGATCATGGGAAATTATTTGGTAAACTCACAAGCTCTTTATGAACCTCAAGTGGGAAATAGAAATGAATATAATATTGTATTTTAGGAAATAGACCACAGATAACATTGATTGAAACCTATAAATTCATAGGTTAAAGAGTGCATGTTTTTAATGAATAATAACTTTAATGTTCATATTTTCAATTTTATATTTTTAATAGTATTAAAATTATTATCCCTAAGTCTACTTATATCAAGTAAATGAATAGAACCAGAATCAAATATCAAAAGGTAGCATTCATATTTATATGTGAACCTCACATTTCATATATGACTATGAATCTATTTATTCATTCATATCATGAGTGTTTAGTATAACTATCCAAATACCACCTCAAAACATATAAGTAGATCTATCTATAAAAACATAAAATGAGGAAATTATTGAATAGAAAATATATTATTTCTCTATTATATATATTTTCTTGATGAATTTCCAAGAGAACATTGTGATACTCCCTTTAGTACAATTATATGTAATTTAGGGTATTGATTATATATACTTTTATATAGGAAACATAAATTTCTGAGAAAATTAATTCACCCTTTGTATCAAAAATCGCACTCTAATTCTATTAAATGTAAGGAAGATGATGAATCTATTTGGGAATAATCATCTCAATCATGGATATTATATACTTATTTGTAATAATATCAAGGTAAAATTATTAAGACTAAGGAAAATATATTCCTTGACGACATGCCCATTGTGAGGGAATACATTTTTGTGTTTCCCAACTAATATTTAATTCTTACTCCGAGATGAGAGGTTGAGTTCCCAATCAAACATATACATGGAGATTTTACAACATCCAAGACACTATAAAGAATATTCATTTTTTATCTTGAATGTTTTATGAAACATCTATAGGATAATTTAGTTAAAGGATTTAGATTCCTATGTGTTTCACCATGGTATACATTAGTAAATTTCATCACGAAGAATGATTGTTCAATTCTCATCTCCATTGATTATCATGGGATCAAGAAAATTACTATAAAGAACAAGTATACTCTACAATATATTGATGAATTGTTATATTTTCTACATGGAGACCAATAATTATCTGGTGTGGATATTCATTAAAGATATTATCCTGTAAATGTGAAATAGGAAGATATCCCCAATACCACTTTTCATATAAGGTAGAAGCAGTATGAGTTCATAGTGATTCACTTTGGACTACCTAATTGTAAAATCCTAGATCCGTTACTCTCTCTTCTGACCATGTTGGTTGTCCACATGAACATAAGAACTCCTCCTCATATTCCAATGTATTACCACCAGTCGTTTGGGTGTTATGGATATAGTGGGGTCACTATGTCCAATGGTACATAATTTCACTAATATTGTAAATAATAATATAGTAGATAAAACAGTATAAACAATTAAAATAATCAATCATTCAATAAAAGGATAAAAAATTACTAAATCGTACAATCCTAATAATAGTAGAATCATCTAATTATTGGTTATAAATATCTAAATGACATGATGAAATTCTAAAAAATAAAGAAAAAATGACTCTATAAAAAATTACCAATAGTCTAACACAAATAAATAGTCTAACATGAATGGTGTCTAATAAAATCTAGTCTGACTGTGTATTTCATGAAATAAATCAATAAAATGTTGAATAAATTAAAAAATTTAATATTCTTCCTAAAATAAACTTAGTGACCAACTAGTTCGGAGATGACGCCTTGTTCCAGTAAAAACATTCTTTAGCATTGTGATGAATATCTCTATCTATGGTGGATTCTCCAATATCATGATGGATCACACAATTTAGTGTAATATTCTTAGAATATGGGTAATGTAAAATATCTTCTCATAAACAATGTTCCCTTCCATTTGGATAACAAGAATCATAGAATTATGATTCCTTTAAATCTAAAACCTACCCACATATAGTTCATACACCGTGAATCATACCCTCATGTAGTATTTCAAACAATGAATCATAACTCCATGAAGAATGTAACCATACACCATACCCTTAGATATCACATATGGTTCCCTTCCACACCAAACACAAGAAAATGCCATGTAAAAATAAGAGCATAAATAAGTCATAAAATAATCATCCCTCATGAATCAATCATGTCAATTTCATCTCAAAACAAAATGCTAGCAATCAATTCACATGGACAAGCACCAAAGAAAATAAAAAGTTCACCACAATCCATAATGGTCAATTCATAAAAATCTTATTTATCTATCCATCAACCATTCATAAATATAGGATCCTAATTATCATTATAATTACAAACAAAAATCTATTCCATAAAAATTTTTCTCAAAAAATTCCATAACATGGAAATTCATATCCATTTTATCATGTGTGACTTTATTTAAATAATTCGCCATTATTCACATGTTACACCCATTCATAATAATAATCCCATAACCAACTCACATTGTTAATCCAAAATCCTCATTTTCCAAATTACTTGTTCATTATGAATTTAATTTTATGCTCACCCCATGGGAGGTTGCATGCCAAATATCAAGTCCAATATACCCAAAAAGATCCAATGGGATGTTTATATAAAAAGATCAACATCAAACATGATTTATTCAGTCATCTGGGTTGTGTGCTTGTAGTTATGGCATGATTTCACAGATTTCATTTACTATCTAAATAAAAAAATTCTTTTTGGGAGTTTTTCTAGACTACCTACATCCAAAGTAGAGAAGATATGGGAAAACTCTCCAAATCCATGGATGGATTTTTTTACTTCATTCTTACCTTAAAAATCTAATCCAAGAACACCATGAACCACCATACCTAGCTTCAAGTTCAACGAGTATTCTTAAATTTCACCTCTCAAACCATGCTTGTACACCAACTAGAAAATGATCACATGGAAAAGGATCCTAGAACCAATAATATTCTAACATGATATGTCTTATAGATCAGGGAAATGAGGAACATATTCAAGGAACCAAACAAACATATCCAAGGTCAATAAATTAGAAACCCCACAAATTTATAGAAATTTGGGAGGATCCATGGTTCATGGAAAGTGTTATGCCATTGAGGTGTTCTAGGAACCACCACCATGGAATAAGGTGTAATAACATAGAACATGAGTGTGTTTGGTAGAAAAACGCCATGGAATGGGGTTTTCACCATGGAATATAAGTGCATTTGTAGGAACCACCATGGTACGGGATGAGGAACTATGTCATGGAATGATGAATTTTTTAGATCAATGAGGTTGAATGTTGCATAGAACTATGCTGGGGAATGAACTACTATTCATAAGGTAAAGAACTAAAATATGGATTTACATCTGTAGTACATCTTAGATATATATAATTCTGAAATAGTGATTAAGAATAGATATTTTTTTGTGAAATATTCTAGGATATAGTCCATTTGATACACCCCTTTTAATTTCTCCCAATAAATCTAAAACACTTTCCCAATTGAAGAATGTAATATCCCATTTTATTCTATAACCCCTAAATTCTAATGGGTTGGAATAAAATTTGTAACCGTCATAGAGTTACGTTCACTAAGCATGATCTAAGATGCTATGTAACATCAACCAGATCATCCCTCTAAGGTGAAGGGATTAAAAAACACTATTTCTCACAATACCAATATTTAATTTCCTTTTTTATGTAGTATGGGTAGTCCCCATATACTACGTAGCCCCTTAGCCTATGTCATGATACCCCCTACCCATTTTAGAATTAATTCCTTAATAAAAACCTTTAATCTTCCAAAATATTCCCCATTACCACAATAATTCAAAAAAAATTCCAAACTATAAATTATGTGCAATGAAGGGAAACCAGGTTTCCATTTAAGAGATTCAATATTCTAGGTGTT
This sequence comes from Viscum album, assembly GCA_963277665.1. Classification (NCBI taxonomy): domain Eukaryota; kingdom Viridiplantae; phylum Streptophyta; class Magnoliopsida; order Santalales; family Viscaceae; genus Viscum; species Viscum album. The sequence continues at coordinate 2,112,787,322 of OY728120.1, forward strand.
ACGGTCCTTAAATCCCCCCATAACAAACCCATCTAGACTAAGACTCACAAACCAAAGTTAAAATCAAAATAATTGGTTAATATTAGTCTATCAAAACTTAATATAGGGGTTAACCTAGAAAAATATGGGATCCTACAACCCCACCACCAAATAACAGCTCAACAAGAATTTATTCCCCAAATCATCTTAGTGGGTATCGGTGAACAAGTTTTCCCACTATGTATGCATATCAGACTCCCTCTCCTATGTATTCTCTTATAGATGCTCATACATCCACAAAACTCACATAATATATACGGTATTCTCTTGGTGATTCTTCTCACTATTGTCCATGATACAGATCAAACGCTCAAGGTACATGTCAACAACAAGACTAAAGTCATCAATATCATTAGCATTAGAAGGGTTAAGGATGATATCTTTGATGTTTTAACACATGGAACACATCATTCTTAGAGCTATATCATTTTGGTTGGTGTAAATGTTATACTAATGGATTTAACCATCCCACTATCTTAAATGGTGTAACAAACCTAGGTTCAAACTCCCCATCTTCCTTCTACAGTATTGGCCCAGCCTAGGATACACCAAAATGAATACATGATGACTATCCTCTCACATAATTGGTTATCTCTATTTTTCAGGGAACGATTTGTTACCACACTATGTGCTAAAAAACATCATTCTGATTAATTAAACATATCAAACATCTTATGCATAATACTAGTTTTCATAAGCAATAATTCTTAATGATGAGAACTTTATGGAGTTCAATATAAATTATAAAAAGACTCCATTTAAATAAATTCATTGAATCTATTATTATATGAAAACTCAAAAAGTTATAAATGATTCTCCTCCGAACCATTGAATTGTATAACTCTTTCTCATAACATATCATCTGGAATTTCAATCATTTTCTTTGCCATCCATATAAGGGTGATATGATAAAATTAGTAGAACCAATAATCTAGAAGTATTTTGAATTCCCTAGAAGAACTGAGAATTGAAATTATGATCTCAATCAAATATGATACTCTATGTAATACTATGAAGCTGAATAATTTCCCACATGTAGATACAACACAGATCATAGACAGTGAAGGTCTCCCTAATATGTAAATAGTGGGATATCATCTATAGTCAGTCAATGATAACTCATATTTCATCAATCATGTAATTTTTCAAGGGTAATCATATCATGAAATACATAGTTACATGTTCCCACTTCCATTACTAAATAGTTAAATTATGTAACTACCCTACATGAAACTGATGTAAGGCATTCCCCTATGGAAAGTGAAAAATATTTCCACAATGACTGTAAAATATTTTTTCATCCCTATCAAAAAGAATCATTTATAAATAACATTATATATATTTTTTACTCTATGATTTACATCCCATTTAAAATCACAGAACTACCTCATCATCACCTTGTGTATGTCCATATGAACTCATACATGTCCATGTATACGAAGGGAATCACCACATCATAGAGACCATATTTATGGTGTCTCCCTACCATATAATATTTCCCTTGGATCTAAGATCTCTAGATATGATAACTTCACTATCATAATTTAGTAACTAATCATTGGAAAAATATATTTCAATGTCAGATCGACACATCCATGAGATTCCTGGACAACGAGATGCATGGTTAGGAGGATTTTCATCAGTCTCCAGTCATTGTATGAATCAGAAACCGCCTCTATCTATGTATTTTAGCTCATGGAATCAGCTAAAATGATTACTATTCCCAATGATTAATCAAGCTCTACGTTGAATGAAATCAAATACATGACCAACCTCATCTATCAATGGTTCATGTATCATTGATAAAATATATACTCGAGGCTCTTGTGCTCCATGTACACAAGAAACCTATCACCTAACAAAATTAAATTATTTTATTTTATGGATTGTTCTATTATGTCAAAATAAAAATCATTAGTAGTGTACTTCATTTAATTATTTCTCAGAAGTAAAAATCCATTTGAAATCATTCAGTCCTCCTACATTATAACTACTCTATTTCTGAATTCAGATGAGTCATAGTACATGTTATAAGTCTTACCCAAAAAAGGTAATATGGGTGTTGGTGATGTATTCATTCTATCCTTTAGTGGTTATCCCATACATCGTTGCTTCCAAAAATGATATATCTTATACTACATGCCAATATTAACACACTAGACCATGAAATCTCTATATTTAGAGAAACGTCTTCTGTAATTCTCATGATACCCCATTTGAAACCTTTACTAGCTATACTACCAATATAAAAAATGAGATAACATGTCCATATAAGTGAAATAAATCAGAATATATACTATATTCATATATATTTTCATAAATATGATGCTCTCTACAAGTAGCGATGATAATATCCAGACGTGGGCATGATCTTCTACAGACTCAGATTACCACAATATTTCATTGAAAACGACTACCCATACATGATCTAGGAAATTATAAAATATCAGATTCACCAATTCAATTAAAACAACCAATGTGCTCATCGGACTAAAGAACATCACCGTGAACTCATATAAACAATACCCACTCCTAAATGTAGTCAGATGAATATCTAATGGTATCATCCTCAAATGGTAGTACCCCAACATCAATTCTTTCTTTGTGAAGATACTGGAACATCTCAACTATTCGATGATATCATAAATGCATGGAACATGATAATGGTTCTCGACCATCATCAAATTTAGACTCTGATAATCCTCACATAAGCACAAAGTCCTATTAGCCTCCTTGGATATAAAATCATGGGCAAAACCCATGGAGATGTAATAGGTTTTATAAACCCCGTTACCATCTAAATATTCTAACTAAATATTCAAAACATGCATCTCTATTGGTTCCACTCTATATAGTGGAGTAATAATTCCACTCGTTCCTGAAACTAACTCGACGGTGAACTCAATCTCCAACATTGGTGTTAAATTAGAGAACACTTTAGTAAAGATATCTTGAAAATAGTCCACATATTATGATAAAGTATCCTAGTATATTTTATCATATTCTATGTGAATTCATGTTATATAATCCATGATAAAATTCAACATGTACATAATTGGTCATGTATGGCTAGCTTAAATATCCCACTTACCCTAGTAAAAATATTTACACCCTCTAGAAATAGAAAGGTAACTCTCCTCAAATAATAAATGATATGGTCCTGATATAGAAATATCAATTCCCTACCTATAATAAAATTAAAACCTATAATGTACCACTCAAATATATCCCAATAGAAATGATAGCCACTAATTTCACTAGAACTATCCTTGTAATTTTTTATATCATATGACCACACTCCTAGGGGGTTTTCAATATTCGCAACACCATCCCATATATCCATAACCAAACCGAAACCACTTCAAAATTGAGATTAACAAATTGAATTTTATGAGCCAATATAAAAAATGAATGATTTAATATATGATATAATAATTTAACCTCTAAATGTATAATTTCAAACATCCTAACTATATGGATTAGTCTACATAGCTTATAGTTTACTCACCCCTATGCCATGCTCACTAGTCTGAATCCCCTATTTTGTTCCCTTTGGATGGTATATTCCTTCTATACTGGGGTACCATATCTCGAGACTTATCCTGAATGTCTATTGGAACTATAGATACTAGTATGTTGGTGGGTAGATGTGTCTTTCTTAGACTCCGATGTTTATCCTAATCCAATTTTGTTTCTTTACAATTGATAATTCATATATATATTCTATATATGGATAAACCAATTTTAAGAACATTTCACCACTATGGGGTGAGGAAATTGTGGGATCATGTTGCACATCTAACCACTCTTAATGTAATGCAATGGACTATGGTTCATAGATGTATTCCCAAATTCGGAAAAACTATTTCCACTACATTCCTAATGATAATTATCATAATGATCTTTCTTTCCAATAGAAGAAATGCTCCCAGATCACCCTACTAAAACCCTATGGCCACCACATAAGGCCTCTTCAATGTTCTCTTCCATAATGGGAGATTAATTCATCACATATGTAATGTTTACGTGGTGGAAGAATATTACCTGGGACCATATCTCATAGTGAATTCCATTCTAAAAATTTCTCTCATTGGTGACCTCATCAACTTCAATGGAGAAAGTAAAATGTTTAGGGTATGTGAGGCATCCATGATAGTCCATCATAAACATGAACTCTGATGCTAGTGCATGAACTCATTATCCCATTGATCCCTCAACATATCTGGATATAAGTGTCTAAGGATCTTTTCATTGAATCCATTATATGATAACTCCTCCTTCTAACTTCCTCCAGAATATCCCACTAATGCTTTCCTGTCCCTCAATGCATATATGAAGAAATATTCATCTTTCAATCATTGGGTGTATCAAGGTTCTTGAAGATCGTATGGACTGACTCAATCCAAATATAATCATCTTGGGGGAATCCCTCGATATTAAACCTTGATAAATGCTATAGCTATAACACTATCATTATCTCAAACATCAATGTTATGGTGTAAGCATCTCCCATTTCCTTGGACCATATGAACCTTAATAAGCAATCATGGATCATATCAACCATCAGATTCTATTAATTTGTATGAAGTTCCAGCCCAGCTATATTATGATTTTGATGATTTACACATTCATAGTGCTCAATTAAAATATGATGAGGATGAATTTTTTCTACAGAAATTATAATATATAATAAAACATGGGATATATAATATGATAAACCCCAAATTTGAAAAAATAGATAATCATTGAGTCATCGTATATCTATATATGAATTAAAAACTAACTTGGAATAATATAATAGTTTATTTAATTTTTTTTACCAGTTCAATCAAGGTATTTCATTTCATATTACATACATGATGATATATCAATTAAATTAAATATATCCCTAGTATAAAAAATGAATCACAACTTATATCCCTATGTGCCTACCATGAAGCATGCATACTCATCTCGCATCATACCATCACATGAGTAAAATCTAAATAACAATAATATCATACTCCATGTGAATCATTGAAGGTGAAGTTTCAATAAAACTATAACAACAAAACCACATGAACAATAAACACTTCCACTGGAAACCAGATATTCCCTTGTACATTGTTTACCTACACCCATGTACAAGCTCCTTACCATGTACTGAAAAATCCTAATCTCATTTCAAATTTTACAATATTTGAAGAAAATATAACAAAACCCTATGGCTATGAAACCACTTTGTAATATCCATGACCTGATGCACCCTCAGGTGACCAAAGTAATTGGCTATGTGACCTCAGACACTCCTCCACATACTCTGAAGGCTTTCAACTATAAATGATGGAGTTAGGGATATGGTAGGGATATTATACCCTCTAGTAAAGAGATACAATAATAGTTGTAATAAAAAACTACTGAAAATAACAGAAAACTATAAGTATTTTTTCATGTAACGACATAAAAATAAATTACAATATTAAATATTAAAAATAATAATATAATCATACAATTGAATGTTGAATGTATCTAAATGACATGTCCAAATTCTAAATATTAAAGGAGAAAAAAATTGTAGAAACTCCAAAGACCTAGGTCCTAAACCCCATGTCAGTACCACCTCTTATCTCTAACTCATCTAGTAAGAAACAATCAACAACTCTGTCCCATTCCCTTTTCCCTATTTTTCTCCATGATGTATATTTGGATACTAAATGAATACCTCAATATGATGTGATTACAACACAATATATCATCACTAATGATGTCTAAAAAAATATAGTCTTTTAATATAGTGCATTTAATAAATCAATAAATAGGGGTATTAATTCGACAATTTAATAATATGTAAGAAAAAAACTCACGGATCCTCAAGTTATATGTTGACACTCATGTCCAACTAGAAGATGATTTAAAACCACAATAGATATTTTTATCCAAGGGTGGATACTATTGTATCAGGAGGAATCACACATGTTAGTGGTTGATTATTCTACCAAGTTTGAATCTCAAACATCATATCAGTAAAAAATAGTCCATTCCCTCAAGATAACAATAATTTATCTATCATGTATATATTTATTTTTCATCGTGAACATAAGAAGTTAATACCCAATGTATCTTACCCTCAAGAAGTATCACTTACCAACCACCTTACCCTCATGAAGTATGTAACAATGCAACTTTCCCTCTAGAATCACATATGGTTCCCGTCCATACCCAACCTAATAACTTTCCACAACAAAATAATATCTCAAATATGTCATGTAATAACTATCACTTAGGATTCAATCATTCTGGTGTCATCTCAAAATGAAATGAAAGTATGAAATTCACATGACCAATAACCATGAATAGAAAACAATTCATCATAATATTAAATTTTAATTTAGTACAATTATTATTTATCTAGCCATCTAGCTTTCATTAATGTGGGAACACAATTATCATTATAATTTCAACAAATTCGTTTACATTTAACATTTTATCCCAAAATACCCTAACATTCCAATTCAAATCTATTTTATTACATGTGATTAGATTTCATGATTTCACTATATTTAATATGTGATTCTAATTCATAATAAAAATCCAACAAACAAACCACATTTTTAACCAAAATCTTCACTTTCAAAACTATCAGTTCATTATGATTTCAAGGGTTGTCTCACTATGTGGGTGGCCACAAGCCCAGTATATAGTAAAATTGATCTAATATGATCCAATGGGATGAATAAGAAATTTCATTGAAAAATATTTATTTATTCAATTTTATGGGTTTCATGTGCACCATGATAAAATGATCTCAGTTATTATATATACAATTATAATTGCAATAGACTTTTAAGGATTTGTTCTAGACTACCTACCTGAAAAGCATATAAGACACCAAAAAACTCCCAATGTCTGAGGTAGTGTTTTGTTCCTTATTCTTTCCCTTCAAACTCTATTCCTGGAACACCTAATTCAATGGATCATTCATTAGGTTCTAAGAGGATGCTCGGATTTCACTACTAGAACCATGCATGCACACCAAATGGAAAATGATCTATTTCCAATGGCCCTTTGAACTGATTATAATCAGACATGTTACGTGTTTCCTAGAATATAGAGGAGTAACAAAAACAAGGGATAAAACCAGCTTACCTGAGGTTGATCATCGAGAATTGTTTTTTGTAAAATATATATGGTGTACAATGAAAGGAAATATTTGTGTCATGGAGGTGTACTTGAAATCACCACTATGGTGAAGGGTAGAACACAATGGTGTAGGAGTGTATTGGAAGAATATATATTGTCTGTATTCTTATCAACTATAGAAAAATATTGCACAAAGAGGAAACACCAATGGTATATAAGTGGCACTATGGCATGAAAACTGAATTCTACTACATAGTGAGGGATAATGCGACATAGAACCAGGTTTTGGAATGAACTTCTACCCAGTAAAGGTGATGACTATAGTGTTATGATATATGTGTATCCCTTCAGAGTTCTATATGATACTATAATGGTGAAGAGGAATGTAAATTTTCATGGGAAATCATTGGGGATTCAGTATTCATGAGAAATACCTATTAATTACTCCACATATATTCGAAATTCCTTCCCCATTTGAAGTCTATAACATTCTATTGAAGTACATTACCCCTAAAGAACAACATCCTAGAGTAGTGTTAATAACTGATATAGAGAGTGGAATTTTTGTCAAGGTTAAAGACACTAATACATAGCCAATATGATCATCCCATCATGGTGATGGAAACAAAATAACCTCCTTCATTCATAACCCATATGGCCTAGATATGACTCTACGGCATGGGTATCCCCCCAGTACATTATAGCTACTTCGACAACCGTGTGGTACCCCATATGTTTGATGTAAATCTAAAAAAATATCCTTTAAAATTGTTAAATTTTATATAAGTTCAAATACATTCTTGAAGAAAAATATTAATAGAAAACTATGAGAGAAGAAGGAATAAAGGATTCCATTTATGAAAAAAAAAATATTTAGTCTATTACAATCCTTTTTTCCATCCATAACAGACCCATATTGACTATGGTTAAATAATAAAAGTTCAAATAAAGAAAATTGGTTCAAATAGGATTATCAAATCATAAAATAGGGATTGATCTATAATGTTAATAGATCTATGACTAATTTTAGAAATCATAGATCCTGGATATTAAAATTTGAGTTGAAATTAAAATTCTTTTAGGAGCTTGTGAGAATTTTTTTTAATCATTTTTCTATTATCAGATGATCTCATATAATTCTTATGAAAACTATGTTGGTCCATGAAAAAATAATTTTCCTTAGGAAAAGAGTTTTGTGGAGTTATGAGCCATATATTTTTTGTGGAATATTTAATATTTACTTAATTAAATATTTTATAATTTGTGAGGGTTTTGATAGTGATATCATTTGAACGGAGAATCAGGTTGAGATTTTGACTATACGGTTGAGTCTAGAATAAGGGGTTTTACCTAAAAACACATCTGGTTCAATGAATTAGTATAACTATTAAATAGGTACTTAATTAATTACTAAAATCAGTTAATAAAAATAAAAACCCCCACCGATTTGAGATTTCCACACATACAAGGGGAGGGAGTCTCAATTCCATGTAATGACTACTCGAAGAGAGAGAGAGGAGTAGGGTATGATGTCCGACTTCATCCTTGGAATATATTAGTACAACATTGAGGTGAAATATCCTCCACGATCAGATTTGGACCCAAATCATTAGCGTTTACGCAACAAGGTAGGCTGGTTTTTCAGTTTTATATCCTGGTCCCCATAGAATCATATGTTCATGTATTTTTTCCACATAAATACTATTATAGAGACCATGGGGTTGATATGTTCGTATTTTTGGAAAAATAGGGGTTTTGGGAGGTTCATTAGACACTTTTATTCATAAACCATGACTACATGGTTTTTTTTTGAAGAACACACACTATTTCATCTTGTCATTTAGGGGAGAAGAGAAAAAGACAACTACCTGGCATGTAGTCCAAAATACACATCTTGTAGTGACACATGGTGTGTGGCTGAGTACATGGACATATGACCTATATGGGGGATCATGGTCATGAAGGGTACAAGACCAGACCCCTTGTGGGTGACAGATCATGTAGAAGTGCATGCACAAACAGATATACATAGATAGACCATGTGAGGTATACAGGTTAGTATTCTGTGTAGGTTACACGTCTTATACCTTGATTACATGACATATACTTGGGTTTTAAAATTCATGATCGGTTGGAGTACACTATCATCTGGGGATATGGAAATAAATACTTTGGGCTAGGTAATACATGTTCTATACTACTCATTGGTCAACCTTTAATGGGTTTTGGGTGTTTTGTCCCTCATAAATAGAATTGGACTTTTGTGTAGACCATTCTGGGAGTTCCTTAGATATATAATAATGGTTGGATCATTTTGGAATATAGTGGTGGCCTGAATGGTGTAATGGATCTTGGTGGTTTGATAGGATGATTCCCATGAGGTTTGGATTTATAATCCTATAGTTGGATGGATTGTGATCTAGGAAGATAGGGTTTGGGTTGTGAGCTTGGTGATTGTCCTGGTCTGAGTGTTTCTTGGTGATATTCTTGAGGATCCTTGTATGGATCCCAATAGGGGTAATTGAGTATATTATATGGGTATAACTTATTTTCTTGCATATCGGGACTAGTTTCACGGAGTTATAAAATTTGGAGTTTAGCTCCTATGTTTGAGGATCAAGGGGTTGGAGCCTTTTGTCTTTTTTGACATCATAGGATGACGGTTATGGTCGGCTGGTGTTGTATTATTGAGATGAATCTAAGGGACTCATCTGGAATCCTATTGTGGGTTGGATTCTGGTTATGTGATTTTTGGATTACATGGTTGGCTATTAAGAATGCCCATGATGGATGGTTTTTCTTATAGATGCATTTTTTTCATGTTATTGTTAAAGGATCGGTTGGAGCCCAATGATGGATGCTTGAGGATGTTTCTTATGATAGTAATTGGCCCGAGAGATTGGTTGTCACCATGGATTAATAGAGTATACCTCTAATTTAGTGCTAGTTTTGAGGACCCAAGGACATATTCCTTTATTTTTGTTTGGTCTTGTAGGACCTTGTATAGGGTTGATTGATTGAATGACCCATTGTATGTACTTGTGTAACACCGATATATTTTTATGAAATATTTTCTTGAAATAATTTTAATTCTTCAATAGATTTAATTTCATGAAATGATGAGTTTAAAGGGAAATCACAAGACACATGTAGTATAAGATGGCAATTTCAACATAGCCATTATGATAACAAGAATACATATATTTTACTTATGAAAATTTACAATGAATTATTTAGATATCAATTACTTATACAAAGAAATTATGTATTTTTATTATTGTATATAAAATTTTGGGAATTTTTATTTGTAAATGAAATTAATGAAATATATATGTTATATACATATTAAAATATTTTTTATATTCATCCAAATGATATTTTTGTCATAGGGTATAAATAAACCAAATTTGATGTATAAAAACATATATTTTTCAAAATGGTAATTTTAATGCCTTTTAAAGGAGAACACTTTTTAAAGATAAATTATGACAAATTAATAATTTTGATATGTAATATAATAATCTACATTGGAATTGGGAGATGAAAACTTATTTTGTATGAATTTTTTATTTTTTTGATAACATTAAAGTTTTGATTAATAATAAAAATACACTTAATTTTAATAGAAAACAATTTCATTCATAAAATTAGTTCATATTATTAAATTCTAATATATAAATGTTATAAAATCTTAATTTAATATATATTTATCATTAAATATAATTTATTTCATCATCCTTAATTTTACTATGAATTCATATGTAAAATTAATTCATTTTTTTGTAATGATTTATCATTTTAAACTCATTCTCTCTTTCCAAAAATTGGGTGAATTATACATTATTTACTGAAAATTATATTCATTGAATTTTAAAAAATGGATTTCATATTTTTAATCATTAATTTGAAATTATTTAAATAGATTAATTCCATTTTTGGGAATATGAATAATAACTTCGATAATTTTTATTAAAAAGGTGACAGGGTAATTCGAGCAATTAAGTGTAAATATAACATTGTGAAATTTCCCTAACTATGGCCTTAAAATCATGGGATACGTTATTTTAGACCAAAATTATCCCTGGGTCAAAATGGTTTCTTATGGAAAAAACATTTATGTTATTGGGACAATTAATTTATTTTATTTATTTAATAATTAAATATGTCGTTCTCAAATTTTAATAAATATATCATTTTAAAAATAATGGGTATTCAGAAGATAAATTTGATTATAAATACTCATTTGAATGATAAATTTTTTATTTATCATAAAAAAATATTTTTAATTTTATGTAAATCAATAACTATATTAAATGATTATAATTTATTGATGTTGAAGTTATTTAATTGATAACAGGACAATAAAATAATAATTATTAAAATGATAATAACATTTAAAAGACCAAAACACATGACCAAATCTTTTTTATAGAATATAGCTCAAGAATAACCACACAAGGGTCAAGTTATTGGCCATTTTGAGCCTTATATATGATATTGTGACACTTATAATATTTTATTTAATGTGTTGTTGAAGTTGTCACATTATTTTTTTAATCTACATAACAATTTTTTATATTGGATTTTAAAGAAGATATAATTGATTATAATTATTATTATTAAATTAATAGGATTTAAATTTTTCATGTTTTTTTTTATTTTTTTCAGAAAATAAGAATATTAAATAATTCCACAAAATCGTTGTAGTAGTTATTTTACAAAGGAAAATATCAAATAAATGTTATTGAATATATTATAATAAACATAATATTTTCTAATTAATATGTCCAGTGATTTTTATAGATATCCTTCACATCTTATTAATAAAATAAAATTATTTTATTGATGTTAATTTGTTATATTATTATTTTTAAAAATCAATGAAATGGATAGTGTCAAAATTGACACTATTGTGTCTTCATCAGAATATTTTATTTTTAAATTATTTGAAAGCCGTAATTTTTTTTAAAAAAATAATAGAATAATTATTAAATGTTCTAAAATGATATTAGGTGTTAATTAATTGTTTAATTTACCTTACATATATAAATACTTCATCCTTTTAATATGGAAATATTCATTACCCTAATCAAAAATTAAAATGAACAGTTAAGTTTTAATTCAAATGATATTGTTTAATTCGGTAAAATTAAATTTCATAAATTTATGTTTTTATGATATTATAATCCTATAACATATTAACTTATATATTGGGAAATTTTTATGTTCTTTTGGATATGGTTTTATTTTAATATAAATTAATATTTTTTGAGGTCCCAAAAGTGTCCCTCACCTCAATTATAAGATAGGAACCTACTCCCTTAGCTCTCCACTTCACATTATTCTTTAATGATATGCCATACCATTACCATTTCCCATTTAAACATAACTAGTTACATTATATTTGTTATTTTATTCTCCATATACAAACTCTAGTGCCCTTAAGAAGAGATTTAGAGGCGGATTGTGGAAGAAGATGTAATCTCCTCTTCCGATTCATTCAACCCTGTTTATTCATTTAATCCCAATGCATGAATTATTTCACAATAATTAAATAAATCTTTTATGACTTATATAATGATATGTTATTATTATTAATAAAAAGTTATAATACATATTCAATTCATCCTACGAAGAAACAAAACCACCACGCATGTGTATGTATTTCTTACTATCCCTACGCTATTGTGTCATCTATTTTTCACCACCACCTTTCTAGGATGGTTATAATGATGGAAATTGTAAATATTAATTATTATTTTAACATTTTATTTCTTCTTGAAATATTATACACCACCCAGTTCAATACAATTCAATAATTATGGGAATGATATTTTTGATCATCTGTACCAATGCCGGGCAATCTCCATGATGGAATGTGATTCATTCAACATGATATTCATGTTAGAATGGTTATACAAATGATAGGGACGAATAAATAAGATATATATTATACTAATATCATTCTTTAAATTATATAACTATATCCTAACAAGAGGAGCAATAACTTAATCGGAAAGACAAGTGTAAAAAAATAATAAAGCTAACACACATTGAATGAGTAATAATGTTAATAACAAAAAATGATATTATGATCATATATGATTTAATAAAAATTTCTACGATTAATAAATATTTCAATTAAATTATTTATATCATTATATAGTATGTTCAGATACATAAAAAGGAAATCAGACATAAAGTAATGGATAATTTAACAATCACTTTATCATTTGAGATTGTTTATATGTAAGTATTTTCTAGTGTATATTTATCATCAATGTCCATGTATTATAATAATTTATTCCAAAATATTCATTCTATTATTAAACAGTTTTTTACAGTACATTTCAAAAATTGGGGACTTTTTAATATATTGAATGAAGGGAATATTTTGTCGTTTTTTGATATGACGTAGTTTTTGATTTCTCCAGGAAAATTATGAGGAGAATATTGTTTTAAAACATAAACACCATTAATATATGTGGAAGTATTCATAGTTCCTTATTTCCATGAAGCATCCATTACATTATTTGATGTCTATTTTCAAATAAATTATTTTCTTTTAAAATTGCACATCATTTGGGTAGATTAAAACGTTTCTAAAAAAGAAAAGGTATTTTTTTCATGAATTAATTTCAATTTTTATTTAAAAATTATTTTCTAACTAAGAAGGAGTTTATTAAAAGGTTTTTGTTTCATGTTTTATATCCTTACTGTTTCCATGGTTTTATTATTTTTATTATAAAATTATATTTTTTTAATCCATTTTATTATGTGGATTATGTTATGGTGGAATGATATTTAAAGAAACCAATTTTATTCCTTGGGTTATGATGAATGATTTCTGTTATTGTGGAATACCATAAAATGATTTAATTATGATATTGGTGGTATCTATATCTCTCTACATGTACTGGTGTAAATATTTATATTTCACAAGATAGACATGGATGGAACGGGAAATGATCTCAGTTCTGAAGTACATGGCTCCAATGAGGTGTGATCTCAGATCATTAATGGACTTTTCTCCCAATGATAATGTTGGAAATGATCCTTGGATAAATGGAAATTATTATTTAAGAGTATGTGTATTCAAAAAACATTTATTTATTACTTTATGACTTTTTAGCATTACATTCATTGATAAATATGATATTTTTTACTCAACCCACGACATAAAATCACGATCTTTCATTTGAAGGATATGATTTTCAGATGTTATGGTATTATTTATTATTATTATAGGATGATAGATAACTCCATTTTTTACCCTTAATTAGAATTTTAAAAAATAATTTCATATGTTTCTTTTCCCTAGGTCATGAATAAGATTATTAAATTGTATATGTCAAAATGGGGTCTAGTTATGACAAAAAAACTAGGAGAAAATGAAGATGACTTATGATTTTTTTATATGTTTTGTTAGTTTCTAAATACACTATACTTATATGTTCATATCAAGGATTTGTTATATTTTTAATGAATATTCATCAATTCAAATTTAATATCAATATATGTAATGTATGGGTTGTAATACATGGAATCAGAGGAAATGTATTGTTAACCGTTGGAAACTAGGACAAGAAAAACATAGTAAGAACCTAAGGGATGTCTCAACTTATTGGTTATTATCATAGTGTTTTAGAAATGATAATCAATAACCTAGGATAAATCCTAAAAAATCATAAATTGAAATTTTATTCTTTCTTATGTTATATTCCGATTAGGGTTAGTGTTTCTCATGCTATGCTTCTTGGTTTTATTGAATGGCTAGAACACATAAGAACTGTGTTAATAAAATATTGTGATGTGAAATTCAATGATTTTATTCTTGAGAGATTCAATGTTATGGGATATGGATTGAAAATATTTTTGTTATTCTCACACAACATTCCCAAGATATGAATCATGTTGGAATTCCAAACTAACAAAAGCAGGAAAAATTTTGTTGTGCCCTTCATGAGGTAGAATCTACCTTATTTCAGTCAGTCTTCTGATCCATTAGTGGTTGAACAATGGATCACTACCATTGATAATATATTTTTGGTTCTCTAATGTTTTGAACATGATAATTTAATCTTAGCATTTTATTTTTTATATGGTGAAGTTGATCAATGGTGGAACCTTATAAATAATACGAGGAAAAAAATATGAATATGGATCCAAGGAATGTGATGAGTTTAATATCATATTTTTCAATAAGTACATTCATTTTATTCATATAATGAATATAGAGAATAAAATACTTGAACTTATGAAAAAGGAAAAAGAAGTTGTTGGTACTTGTGAATTTTTTTACAAGATATGCAATGTGTTCTTCTGAAATTATTATCATACATGAATGTAATATTGATCAATTATTTAGTGTCTAAAACCCAATTCTAATAAAATAATTAGCCATAAGGGACTTATATTTCTGAAAATAAATTGTTTGATACACCCTCAAGGCTATGATGGAGGTTGGAGTGACCAATCAGTCATAAGGGTTTGAGAAGAACATAAAAATTGAATTCAAGGGAAAATATAAGGACCACACATAAATGAAGATGAGTTTTCCCATATTCTCAATGTCTGAAAAAAACAAGGAGGAAATTTTCTTAAAGGTTCTAGAATATATTTTATGATTGGAAAAAAAAGGTAATATGGTAGTCGAATTCTGGACTGATTGGAAAACATTTATAAGGATGTGACTAAAGATAAAACTACATATAATGCCCCTCGTACACTTCAATGATAAATGTGCAAGGAAATGGGGAATTATTCTAATCAATTCCCAATCCTAGGGTTATTTATGATGATTTAAATCAGAAAAATTTAAAGGCCATGTAAAAAAGGAAAGTCACATGCAATCATTATCGTTAATGTGGAGTATGATAATGAATGGGTTAAAGGTACACATACCATCCACTCTAAAATAGAAAATGTTTTATTTGATTATGGGTCCACACACTCTTTTACTTATTAAGAATTATCAATGGGTATCGTTGTATTACCACAACAATTATATGTTGAGTTATTTGTGAGAAATCCTAATGGCACAATAGTCACAACAAAAGTTTATAACTCTTCTCTGGTTGAATGTGTTAAAGTTCTTCCTACAAGTCATATGATCATTATTATAGTGGAAATTGATGTAATTCATGGTTTGGATTGGATTTCTCCAAATGGAACTCAAATGAATTGTGAAGGGAGGGAAGTCACATATGATATTATTGATCAATCTATGATCTGCAATCGATGAAATGATGAGTATGAACTTCCTATGAAAAGTTCATCTATCTTATTGTTAATTATTCCTATAAATAATGATTATTTATCTCAAATGTTGGGGGAGAAACTCACAATATAATGTATACCCATTATATGGGTGTTTTAGGATGTCTTTCTGGAAGAATTCCTAGGTATTGCACTAAATCATGTGGTTTAGTTTTCAATAGAACATATACTCGGTGTGATGCCTATTTAAAATACATCATACAGAATGAACAAAATTTAGTTGATCTAATTGAAGAAGAAACTCCAATAGATTGATGAAATGTGATTCATACTCCCTGCTACATCACATTGGGGTGCATGTATTACTTTTGTTTAGAATAAAGATAGATCAATGAGACTCTTTATTGATTATCGATAACTTGAAAAGGTCAATATGAAGAACAAATATCATCTTCTCACATTGATGGAATATTTGACCAATTTTGTAGAGCTAAATACTTTTCCATTATTGATAATTATTTAGGATATAATAAATTAAGGGTCAAAAAGGATGATATACCCAATAAGGTGTTCTATACAAGTTATTGACGGTATGAAATTATAGTGATGCCTTTTGGTCTGATTAATTCCCCTACTTTATTCATTGATCTAATGAATATTTTATTTTAAGGCTGTATTGATCAGTATTTGGAAGTCTTTATAGACAATATTCATGTTCATTCAAAGAGTAAATAAGAACACGAAGATCACTTGAGAATTGTACTAAAACATTGAGAAAGTAGAAGATTAATGATAAAAGTAACAATTGTGAATTTTTCCTTCACAAAGATTCATATTTGGGTAACATAATCGCAAGATAGGGTATATCTAATGATCCATCCAAAATATAATATATTTAAATGTGGTCGAGACCCACAATGTTAATTTAGATCAAAATATTTCTTGGTTTGGATGGATATTAATTGTGTTTTATAAAATACCTTCGACAATTATCTAATCCACTCACCAAGTTGACATGGAAAGGAGTTATAACTAGGTGGATGGAGAATGTGAATAGTATTTAAAAGAGATAAAAAGAAGGTAAGGCAGTGCACCTGATCTCACACTAGATTATCGCGAAGAAAGATTTCTGATCTATAGTGATAAATCCATGACAGGTATGAGTTGTGTTCTCAAGAAAAATTATACTGTGTTAGCTAATGCCTCACAAAAATTGAAAATCCCTGACTGAAATTACCCAACTCATGATTTGGAGTAAGCTGCCATAATTTTTTCACTAATGATATAGAGGAATTATCTTAATGGCGAATGGTGTGATATTTATACTTATCATAAAAATATTAGTTATATATTCGCACTAAAAGAGTTGAATATACAACAAAGAAGTTTCTTAGTGTTGATTAATGATTATGACTGATCTATACATTACCAGACGTGGAAATAAAACAAGGTGGAAAATTATTTCAGTCGAAAAGACCATGATAGAATATACATGATGAGTATAAAAAATGATCCATTATTTATAGATTTTTAAAAGAAAGATCATGACATTTTAATGGAAGGGGAGAAACATTATCCTTGTGAAATTATTCTTCATCCATCTATATAAGTGAATATTTTGGAGGAACTGAAGGAATATTTAGATAAATAAAATAAGGTGCGAAATGTTCCATAATTCAACCTTTAACTTGATGGAATAATATGTTTCAAGAACCAGGTTACTATTCATACCATGCCAGAATTAACGAAGGAGCTATTGGATGAGTCTCATAGTTTATAATTCCATATTAGCCCTAGAATCAAAAATATGTATTGGAACATTAAAGAGTTCTTATGGTGGTATGGGATGATAATAGATGTTTCCAAATATGTATCTCATTCCTTGGTTTGGGAGAAAGTTAGGGATGAGAGATATGAGTCTAAGGGGATGTTTGAATAATAACCCATACAAGAATAGAAATAGGAAATCATTATTTTGGAATTTGTCATCAGACATCCCAAATCATCTAAAGGATATAATTCTATATGGGTTATTTTTTATCACCATAATATTTCATCACACTTCATTTTTATTTGATATGATTTTTGTCTTGATCATCTTACCATGATATATATAAAAACAGTTGTAAAATTTCATAGAGTACCACATTCCTTTTTATCTAATTGGGATCTGTTTTTACCTCAACATTCTTGAGAAGACATTAGTAGGCTCCAGATATAGAGTAACTATTGGTCACTACATATCATACATAGATAGATGGTTAGTCTGAGAGGAAAATTCCAACTCTAGAAGACATTTTTAGAGAAAAATATATGGATTTCAAAGGTGTTTGGGATCAACACCTGCCTTTAGAGGAATATTCATACAATAATAGATTTCACTCAAAGATTAATGTGGCTCTTTATTAAACCCTATATAGAATGCCATGTAGAACTGCATCATTCTGGGTTGATGTTGGGGAAAAAATCCATTATAACATTATTTTGATAATGATGAAAAAGAAAATTTTAGATCTATTCAACAAAAACATAAGAATAGCTCAAATTCAAAAACAAAGTTATACAGGAAATTGAAAAAGAAATCTAGATTTTGAATTGGCTGAAAAGGTGATTCTATGAAAATCACCCTGGAAGAGAGTAATGAGATTTGAAAATTATAGAATGTAGTGCCCTAGTTATATTGGTCTATTATATATTACTGATCATATTGGGAAAGAAGATTACATATTGGCACTTCCATCAAATCAATCTCAATTTCATGATGTGTTACATGTAACCCTCTTGAAAAAAATACTTAACTATTCATTTTCATGTAATAAAATAAGATAATTTACCATTATTGTAAAATAGTTATTTGGAAGAACAATTTATGGAGATTCTGTATCAGACTGAAAATGTTCAACCAACAAGACAACTTTCTGGGTTAATTTATTATGGCCAAACCACAAATTTAAGAGTGATATGTGGGAACATGAGTATGTGATGATGCAAAAGTAAGCTCATATTTTTATCAAATGAAATATTTTGAGGGAAAAATTCAGTTTAGGTGGGGTATAATGTAACACATGGATGTCATTGTGAATTGTTTTCATTAAATAATTTTAATTCTTAAATAGATTGAATTACATGAAATCATGAGTTTAAATGAATTAGAACACACCCTTAGTATATATTGACCATTTTAACCTAGATATTAGGTTAAAAGGATTAAATATAACAAACTTATGAAAAATGTTTGTGGGATTCATTGGATAGAAATTATTTATATAAATCAATAATATATTTTTATGTTTATATTAATAAACTGAGAGAATTACTTTTAGTAAATGATATTAATGATATATAAATGTTATAATCATAATAATTTTTTTTAATATAAATACAATTGTTAGTTTTGTCTTATAGTATGAATAAATCCTATTTGATGTATGAAAACATATATTTTTAAATACGATTCTTTTACCACCTTTTAAAGGTGAACAATCTTTAATGTAATATTTTGATATATTAATAATTTATATGAGACAAAATTAAACTATTATTTTTAATCGGGATACTAAAATTTACAGTGGATGAATTTTTTATATATTTCCCATAACATTCCTATTTTGAGGAATAGTTAAAATATAAAATATTTTAATTGAACAAATATTTTTTCATCATAATAAATTATATTGATAAATAAAAATATTTAATGTGTTTAATGTTTAAATGGAATATATTTTTATCAATAAATGCAGTTTATTTCATTATCATTAATTTTACATTGAATTCATATGTAAAAGCATTTCAATATTTTCCATTATTTTAACTTTGAAATTTTTTTCTCACATTCTAACAAGCAGATTGATATTAACATAGTTTATTCAACTTTTGTGGCTTGATTTATCAAACTTGTATTCCATTATTGTAATTTGTAATTGCAAATGGTGTGAATAACTTACCTTTATTTTTGGAAGTATTGAATAGTTACTTTGGTAATTTTTATTAATCTGGGAAAATGGTAAATATGGTAACTGAGTGTAAAAATAACAATATAAAATTACCCTAAATCTTGCCTTAATATCATTGGATGAATTTTTTCTACCAATATCATCTATTTTTAGAAATGGTTTCCCTTTGATGCCACATGGATTAGACATGGAAATGTAATTCTTTTTATAGATAGAGAATTTAAATATGTCTCACTTAAATTCCAATAAGTATATAATTTTTAAAATTATATTGTACTGAAGACAAATTTGATTATAAATACTCATTTGGAATCTAAAATGTTCTTATTTATCATGATAATTTATTTTCTACTCTATATGAATTAAATAATTATCTTAATGACTTACACTTTAATGATGAAAAAATTATTTAATTAATTATTAATCAATATAATAGTTATTATTAAAATGAAAATAACCCTTAAAAGACCCAAAATATAGAATAAGTCGTATTTTTCAAGTAAATATCTACCATAACCATATGATGATCTATTTAGTGACTTTTGAAAGCCTTATATAAGAGATTAAGTAACATATAAAATTTTATTTACTGTGATGTTAAATGTGTCACATTATTGTTTAAATTAATAAAACATTTTTAATATAGGATTTCACATAAGATATATTTTAATATAATTATTATTCATAAATATATAGGATTTTTATTTTTATTTTTATCTTATTTGTAATTTTCATTCAACAAATAATCATATTAAATAATTACACAACACTATTGTATATTCATTTTATTAATTGAAATATCAAACATATGTTATTAAAAAATTTTCATTTAATTTAATTTTAGATTATTAATATGTCCAAATATTTTTTTTCCTTACCTTGACTTATTAGGAATATAATTATATATTTTTTATAAGTTAACTAGTTATCATTATATTGATAAAAAAATTAATGGAATAGTTTCAAATTTGACCCTATTTTATGTGTATCAACATTATGTTTTGTTAAATTATTAAAAAGTAACAAAACATTTATTACAAAAATATAATAATTATTACATGTTATAAAATAATTTATGGAATTTATTTATTTTCTAGTTGACATTAAATAAAATAAATTCCCACTTTTAATATCAAAATATTTGTTAACCTTGATAAAAATAAAAATGAACAACTAAGTGTTGATTAAAATGATAATGTTTAAATTTATAAAAATACATGCCTACAATTTATTTTTTGATGATATTAAAAACATATATCATATAATATCTAAAATATGGACATTTTAGAGATTTTTCGGGTTTGATTTCTTTATAAATTAATATTTTTGGAGGACCCAAAAGTTCCCCTCACCTTAATTATAAAAGGGCACCTCCCTCCTCGCCTCACCACTTCACATTGAGCCTTCGAGATCTATCATCAAAAATCAATTTTCCTTATCAACATACCTATTTATAGTCTATATTTTCTTTTTATCTCCAAATTCATACTCTAGTGACCTTAAGAGTACGTTTAGAGTAGGTACATCAAATAACAGTTAATCTCCAATACTGATTATTTCAAACTTAAATATTTTTTATAATTTCTCTTAATGAGTTTATTCATTATAAATTATTAAATCCAGTATCAATTATATACTAATATGTTATTATTATTGTGAAACAACTATATTCCATCTTCTATTCATCCTATGAATAAATGAAATCACCATGTGTGCATACGTATAACTAACTGTCTCCATGCCATGTTGTAATCCATTTTTCACCACCACCTTACTTGGATGGGTATAATGATTAAAATAATTACTGTTCAAAGTTATAATAACATGATATTTATTCTAAAATATTACACGCCAACTAACTTAATTGGATTCCGCAATTGTGGAAATGATTTAATCGTTCATACGTATGTACGACCTATCATCTCCATGATTTGATGAAAATCATTATACATGATATCAAATAAAGAATGATTTTATAGATGGTTGTAATGAATAAATATAATATTTACATAACTAAAATTATTATGAAAATAATAAAACTATAACATAAAAAGAGGACCAATAACTTTTTTCGGAAAAACACACGAAAGAAATTATAGAAGTAAATGCTTGATGGATGAGTAATAAAGATTCTAACAAATGGATGATAATATTATCATTTATGATATCATAAAAATGAATATGAATCTAAAATAAAAAATGAAATTATTTAAATAATTAAAAATGAGTTTTACATACATACAAAGGAAACAAGACCTTTGGCAAGGGATAATTTCTCAATCTCATTATAAATAGAGATTATTTATACATAATTATTTATTGGCATATAATTTCCATTCATGTTTATGGTTCATATTTATGTATTCAAAAATATTCTTTCAATTATTCTACAATTTTTTAGATTCAATTTTACCAATTAATTAATTTTAATTAAATGGTATGGAAAGAATCTTTTTTCTTTTTTGATATGAGGTACTTTTTGGAATTTCTGGAAAATGTATGAGGATGGTGTTTTTTAACATATATGGAATGAATTTATTTTTACATTTTCATAACACCATATTTTTGTGCTGAATCCTTTACATGATTTCATGATTAATTTTAAAAAAATCATTTATTTTAAAATACCGTGACATTATGAATAAAGAAAACAATTTGGAAAAAGGAATGATATTTTCGTCATGAATTAATTTCTAGTGTTATATCATAATTATTCTCCAAATATGATGGAAATATCTTACTAGGTTTTGTTTCTAATTTAATGTCAATATAGTTCTTATGTTATTATTGTGTTTATGATAGAATTATATTTATGAAATCTATTTTTTTACATGGATTATATTATAGTTGAATGATGTTTAAAGAATCCAATTTTATTCCATGAGTTATGATTATTTATTTTTGTTACTGTGGAACATGTAAGAATGATATCATTATGGATTTGGTGGGACCTATATATCCCTCTAATTAATTAGGAAATGGCTTATATATCATGAGATATACATGTATTGAAAGGGAAATGATATTGGATCGGTATTAAAGGGATAGAATGAGGAGTAAACACAGTTTAATAATGAAAATTTCCTATTATTATGGTCTTGGAAATGATACATGAATAATTTGAAATGATTTTATATTCTTATGTGTATTCCAAAAACATTCATGTCTTAAGTTATGATTTTTTGGATTATATTCAATGATTTTTATGAACATTTATGATTTATCATGTGAAATTATATCACAATCATTCAAATATAAGATAAGATATAAAAATGTTTTATTCCAGTGTATTATGACTATGATATGATTGATATCTTACTTGTTTATCCATACTGAACATTTTATGTCACACATTCATATGATTCTTTCCCCTTTCCATGAGGATGTGGATTATATATGAAATGTCAAAAATGGTCTAGTTATGAAGAAATAATTGTGAGACAAGGAAGTTTTCTTATAAACCAAATATATATGTTTCCCAATTTTAAAAGAATATGCCTAATGTAACATTAATGTTAATAGAAAATCCATATGTTTTGTTTGGATATATTTTATAATGAATATTAATTAATTTAATGTAATATTAATTTATGTATTATATGGATAATTATTGATTTTTATTAATTAGTTTTTTATGGTTGCTTCCACGGGGCCCAAGGTGATGTATGATCTGATGGGGGAAGACATGTTGAAAAACAATATGGAAGTTTAGATATCCCCTATTATATTTTATTTTATGAGAATGAGGCTTATATTATTCCTAAAGGGTGGTCGGGATATGGTTGGGTTTCCACATTTCAGAACCATATTTTTTTGTAGGGGTTGAGATGGTAGAGGTATTTTGAGCGAAAATACATATGTATAGTTCTAGATATCTGATATTGATATGGTTGGAAATGAGGCTTTGGGAATAGATATAATACCACATATTAGGTTTCAGAGTGAGGATCTAGAATTACATTGTATACCTTGTTAGTTATGTTCTAGAATTATTCTCTTAGAATGGATGGTTCTACAACTACATGAATGTTGGAATGATGCTTCACATCTGTGGTTTGAGTTCTAGACCAAGGTTATAGGAATTCTATATTATACTATTGAGTATTGTGGATTTGATGTCATTGGTATTTGGTTTATTGTTGGAAAGAGGTTGTTGTCACAAGAGGTATACAATAGATATATTGTTAGAATAATTCTCTAGAAATGGGCAGTTTACATTGTGGATACAGTGAAATAATCTTTATATAGGTGATATTTTCATTCCATGTGGAATAAGATGTTAGACTGACACTGCTCCTTTGGTTGGTCCAAACTGATGCACTAGGCCCCATCGATGTGGTGTACTAATGATTATTGGATAGAAGTTATTAGAAATACCTTTATGTTTTGTGAAAACATGACTTTCCTAATGTTAATTATCGATACATATGGTTTGGATTGATGGTTTACATATTATAAATATGTTGTTGGAATTATGGTTTATGATACATGAGATATATGTCATTTTAATGTTCTAGGCTTGGTAGTACTTTTTTATAGTAACTAGGACAGATGTATCGAGGTTCCAAGTATGATATAATGTTTGGGGCATGAGTACATGTCATATTATTCTTATATTAGTATCATAAATGATAGGAATACCATAGGATTGGTTGTCAGAATTTATTTGGTTTAGTTTTAGATTCCATGGAATTAGATTCTGCATGTTAATTTTGCATGCACAATCATGGATACCTACTCTGAGACACTCCGATGTTATTGTAATAAGATATGGTTGAATTAGTTCTATCACCTAATTATCAATGAATATTTAATATGGGTTTATTTTATGTTATGTTTTGGATAGGATGAGAATACACTTATGGCCACAGTTTATAGGTACTCAATTTGAGGTGGCCTTCTGAGATTTATTCATCACCAAAAATATGTTAAATGTGTTTTATGTGAATAAATTATTTATGAATCTAGGTTATGAATAGATTCAATTTGGATAGGGAAATGGTCTAAGATAAATTGGAGGAGTGGGATTCTCATGTTGAGTTGCCTGGTCGGGCTGGAGTATCTTGAAAAGGTACTAGAGATTGGGTATGTGTTATGGACTGAAGATGGAATTAGGTATTGTTTTATTTATTTGTTAGTTATTTTTTCACAATAGGTTATCAGTAAACTATTTCACCATTTTTGTAGGTGTCACAAGTTTGTTTAGTCCTTTACTACAATGTATTTTATTATAACATGATTTAGATTCAACTAATGTATTCTTGTTTTTTCTATGATGTGTATAATGTTTGGTTATTTACATATGGTTATGCACTAGGATATGTTGTTATAGTCTCCTCACAAAATCACCTTATTCCCCCACTTCATGTCAGAAGCCTCTACAAAATTGAGAGGCATGCTTGAGGTCTTGTGTTGAACCGGATCGAGTCACTAGTTTAGAGGAATAATTAATGGTATGTAACAAAGTGGTTTCCGATGAGTTACATTCTCATTATTTTACTATTTGGGGTTTGGTAGGCAAGATATATAGAAATTTGATGGAAGTTGTGATGGATATCAGATGGGTGCATCATGAACACCTAATCCAATAGGATGTCTAGGTTACTAGAGACTGTGATTGATATTATGTATTTTTTATGTTATGGTTGTATATAATTTTATCTCTGAGTGATGCACATGTTGTTTGGATTTGACGGTATACTATAGATTTTAGTTTATTAGACCATTATTAAGAGGGTCGTGTTCGGGTTTGGACTCATGGAATGTAGATAAAAGAGGTGTCTCTTGCATCATTATGGGCATGTAGGATCCACATGTTATAGGTCTTCTCATGTGTTATTTCTTGGATTTATTTCTGATGGATGGTTTTGTGTTCCGTGGTGAGATAATTGATTATGAGGATGTTGGGGTGGTTCTTGTGTTTGGCTGGCATGGTGACCGTAGTGGGTCATTACGGTATGTGTAGGACTACAATACCTCTTGTGATTGGTTTTTCCTCATTATTAGTTTATTTCCTTTTTCCTCCGAGAAGTGGTCTGATGTGACGATTCATGGATTAGATGGATTCCCTAGTTATGGGAAGTTGATTGGTATATGATGTAATTATTGTTAGATACCCTATATTAGGGTTATTTTTTGATTTCATGTGATCCTTATATGGGTTATGTTTGTTCTCATTGAGTTGTATCATTTTGAGAGTTGGTGTATACCTATGTTGTTAGACATAGTGACTTGATGTGGTTCTTCACCAATAGAGCATTGTGAGAGACCCTATTGGCTTTATGATGCGACTCTAGTTTATATAGTAAGAGCTATTTGACACCTGATGCTGACCCATGATAGGGGTCAACTAAGTTGTGAGTTATTTTTGGTTAATTGAGGCACATATTAGTGTTTTTGGACTTTTGAAAATGGATCATGAATAGTGTATCTAGGTTTTAGGATTAGTTTTGTTTGATGCTATTTTTTTGGGGATCACATCTGTGAAATTTTTATTACCATGTAGATGGGTTTGAAAGGGTATGTTTATTTAGGTACCTAGCCCAAAAATTGGTTTTTTTGGAATGTTGTTCATTTTTTATTTGAGTTAGATTAGGGGAATAGTATGTTTATGGGTTTTCATTATTAGGTCGGTTGACTTGAATTTTGTGAGAGGTGACTCACTTGAGTCAGAGAACGTTCGTTGTTTGGGTGGTATAACATCTTGTAACAGTTGTGTGATAGTGTAATATTGGGTACATGAGCATTGGTTATGTGTTGTATCATTTCACCTATGGATCAGATGTTACGAGAGTGTACATCAATAGGGCATATGTCTAGAGTGCGGCATTGAGTTAGCAGAGAATTGTTTCATGTGTGACGAGAGACTTGTGGTCAAGGTGACCTGAGACCCTTGGAAATGAGATGTGATATTCAGTAATGGAAGAGGTTTTTGTGGTATATACCAATGTCATATTAGTATACTCTTAGTTTAAATATGATAATACCCATTATCTTGACATCATTATTTGTATGCTAAGAGGGCACTGATTTTATTCCATGCTATAGAAATGTTTCCTTAGGTTGACAAGTGTCCTCCTAGGAGTGCGTGCACATGGAGTGGTGTTTGAGAAGTTGTATGGTGGGGAGCCCACCATCTGATTTTTATGGGTGGGGACCCTATGGAATATAATATAATGAAAAATAATATGTTTTTTGTCCATTTATAAAGGGAATATGTTATATTTAATGTTTTTAATCAATTGTGTTGGAGAGATATGGCTATGTCGAGTTCCACGGTTTGGTTGTGATTGGTGAATAGGCTATAGAAGAATTTGTTCGGTCATTAAGTGATCAGTAAGAGACCTCTATGGTGGGGAAAACTATGATTACAATGACGGGTTTTAAATGAGGGTTTCATATATCAATACAGATTATTGCAGATACAAACTGCCCAAGTGGGTTTTTAAGGTGGAAGATGGTGGCTTAGCTCTTGATGGGTTCTACACCCTCTCTTCGATGTTATGAAAAGAAAATAATCTAGAATATTTGTTTAGAAAAAAATGAGTCATGTTTGATTTGATAGCCATAGTGGGTCATGATGTGCAGTTGGATGACCACAAAGTATTCTTGTGAATGAGAACATTTATGGTGGTGATGTTGTAGAGGCCCGATTTCTTTTAAATTCGATAATAAATTTGAATTTTTTTTGTGTTCTCTTGAATGGTAAAACAGTCATTTTCCCCTATTTTATTATCTCGAATATTTTTTTATAACCACTCTATTGGTCCCAAAATATAGTGTTTACAATAGAACATTAGTTTTCTAGAATTGTGATATGTGTAATTTTTACAGAATATATACTATTTAATTAATTTATTACTAAATTATTTTCCCAAGTTCGTGTGCTAGAATCTTTTGAAATGAGAATTGGATTGAGATTCTTACACTACAGATGAGTATAGAATGAATGGGTTTTCCTAGTCAAGCTATAAAATCTCTTCAAACTATATGAAAAAGTTTATGTGTAAAATGGGTTGTTAATTAATGAAATAGAATGATTAATAAAATTAAGAAAACATTTCACACCCACCTCCCATTTCTGATTTCCATGAAATTGTAAGATATCTACCTTTTTTAGAGATGTCCCAAGGTTTTTTTAGGTACTATTTTTCATATTTTAGGATATATTGTTTATGATTTTCCATGGGGGATTTGGGGTGAAATTTTTGTAATTTTGGATTGAAGACGAGCAATGCACAGTTGGCACATGATTTTCCCAAACTTTGTTCTCATTCAAGAAAACCAGTATAACCCAAACAGAAGGAATTAACATATCTAGGGCATAGTATTTAAAATAATTCCCCTTATTACTCAAAACTGTGTGACACCCCTAGGTGAGGTGAATGATTGGCTCATAGTTAGGTTAAACTATAAACCCCGTATTGGAATCCATGCATTCAGAATTTTAATCCCCCTAAAATTAGATTCAAAATTCCCGAACCCCTAGCCCATAATTCACCCTAAATCGACCTAATTTTACCCTAAACATTTCTATTCATTTTTTTGGTTTCTAAATAGATTCCAACATCTTTTGACCTCCTTTCATGATTATTCATTTCTCGGATTAAATACATACACCTCTTGAAGTAATTTTTTTTATCACATGTAGTTTCCACCATCTCTACCATCCTTATCTATTCTATTGGTGGGTTTTAACTATATTTTTAATTGATCTATATCTAGGTTTTTTGGATAGTGATTCATATGATCCCAGATCATTGACATGGATCTAGAAAACTTTCTTTTTTGGGAATTCGGTTGTTCCATTTCCATTGGTGTTTTGGGTTGGTGATAATTTATCATCAATTTTGTGTTGAGTGGTAAATATTAAATTCCCATTTCCATGAATTCCAACTCTGGGTATGTTTTTTTATATATCAATTGGTATGTTTATCAATTGAATATTTCATTGAATAAATTAATTGTATTTATTAATTGTTGAATTAATTATGTGGATATAGGTATTGTGAAATTGGATTGATTAATGAGTGAGTTAATTTTGGGTATATTAGGATAGTGAAATTGGATTTATTAATTTGTGAATAAATTAATTGGATATTGGGATTGTGTAATTTTATTAATTTATAGGTATTTTAATTAATGAAACATTGTGATTATGGAATTGAGGGTAAATTTGAATTGGTCAATTGTTCAATTAATATGAACATGAATTAATGGACTATGAGAAATAGGAGATGTTTTAATTAACCAGAAATGATTAATGGAATGATGATATTAATTAATTTAAATAATTTAATGGTGAATTATTCATATTATTCCCCGTGATTAAATTATTGATATTTTTTTTGTGATAAATTATAATGGTATATCATGATGAGAAATGTGGTAAGATGGTTAATGATGATTTACCTTGATTGATGTGATGTATGTGATATATGTAATATATGTGTTATTTATTGATATATGAGTTTGAAAAACAGACATTGGTTCCAAATATCCATATGTGAAACAGAGGTGCGGTATAGGGACTAAGGCTCCAAATACCAATATGAGATAGTGGGTGTGGGATAGGGGTTGAGTCTTAAAATACCCATGTGATACTGAGGTGTTAGATATGGACAACGATTTCAAATAACAATATCATAGTGTGAGTGTGGGATAGAGATTGAAGATCCAAATACCCATGTGATATTTGTGGCGTGGTATAGGCAAAGAGAATACAAATACCCATAGGGTTGTAGTAACGAGGTTCTACACCCCATGAGTTTTAATTGTACAATTATTAAAAGTGTTCATTATATTATTTGAATATTAAGGATAAATGATGACCATAGTATTTTGATGTGGTCTGGACTCCATCATGGGATGAAGTAGGTATTGGGGGTTCGAGTTTCCTCGGGAGCCCAAGGGTTTAAGTCGTTCATCAATGAATAATGGAAAATGTGTTAGTTGTTTACATATGCATTATACATTATTATTTATACAACTACATACATTCTCATTGACTAGATATTTTATTAGATGTCGATGGTGATGTCCTGATAAGTTTTACTCACTCCCTATTTGAGCTTCTTGGTCAATACTCAAATATACACCATGTTTACAGGTGAGGTAAAGGAAATGTACCCTATGTTGGATGGATGAGTTAGGATGTAGCATAGATGATGGATCTATTCATGGTATTGGGGCTCACATGGGAGTGTCCTTGTGTATTTTTTTTGTTTTTCATTTGTAAGTTAACACATATTTCGAATGACATATCTACTATTTATTTTTGGATATTGTGTTATTATTATTTTCATCATGTTATATTCATTTTGTTGAGTTATTCGATATATCATTTGGTTATTCATATTTAGATCCATTTTTTCAACTTTTATAGCATGTGTATTGTATCCCCAAGATTTTTATTTGACCCTTTTTTCTATTCAGAAGCCTTTGGTATATGTATAGGTTTTACTATGGCCATGTGACTGACTATATTGGGGCACCAGTGTATGGTACCTAGGTCGGGACGTTTTATAATTTTATCAGATGAGTTTTCTTTTCATTTAATTTTTATTACTATATTGGAATGGTAGACAAGATAATAGAATGAGTCATTCCCAAGTTAAAATCTCACACATGAGAATAGCTATCCAATGTATTAGTGTAAAATCCAATTACCCTTGGTGGGATGGTAGTTATTGATGTATAATGTTATGATTGGATTCTATTTCCCCCCGAGTGGTGAAATTGATTTGTAATGAAATAATTTTTATTTTATATATTATATTATTTTACTCATGGCCTAGTATGGCCTGAGAGTTATGTAATCTAGAATCATTATAGGTACTCATGAATTATTGTGACAT
Source organism: Viscum album (assembly GCA_963277665.1). Classification (NCBI taxonomy): domain Eukaryota; kingdom Viridiplantae; phylum Streptophyta; class Magnoliopsida; order Santalales; family Viscaceae; genus Viscum; species Viscum album. Next base: position 2,112,818,508 of record OY728120.1, read on the forward strand.
GCATTATTTTTGGCATGCAAAGGAATACAGTTTTTGGGAACGATATTGAAATTGAAATGTTTTTCCTTGATTGTGAAAGTGATCTATAAATAGTAGATGGAAAAAAATTGAATGTTCTAAAATGATGAATAATGTGTAAAATGGATTCCTAATGAGACTCTTGAATAACGATAATTATTATTCCCTTGTTAACTGAGACCTATATGTAAGATGGTTATGGGTAGTTGTATTGCATTAGTTTTGATCTGGTGGTGGGGTTAGGGTTATACTTTTCATGGATTTATTTGAATCCCAACTACTGTGTTAATGTTGTGAATCTTTCCGAAGACATGTGTTTGGAATTTTAGAGATATTACACCATGAATATATTAAGTGATAGAATAACAGGAATACATGGTTGGAAATATTCCTCTGATAATCGAACATGGGCCACCAATAGTGTCGAGTGAAGGAGATGTAGTGTAGTTTAGTGAGAACTCTGATCAGTTCATGCTCTTAATAGGGAGATACCAATAGTGGGTAGTGAATAGTTTTTCTATCATAATAAGTTTGGTTCAGTTGTAGCACCATCCGACATTCACTCGATATGGTGGACCTGAGTCATCTGAGTTCAATATTGATTCCATGCAGAATATACACGACCATTTGGAGACACTTACAACGAAGTGGTTCAGGTTGGATTCAGACATGTTATGAGGATCAATGAAGCATTGTTGCGATGTTCATGCTTGCATTGTGAGAGTAAATGATATGACATGAATGCCTATTACAGAAAATTTACTGGAGCACTTTTATCTAGAGACACTAATATAATAGAGAGGAGTTGAGTTCATGTTATTGATTTAGGGGAGCATGTCCATGCAGGACTATACCAATCAATTTACTAACATGTAATACTTTTTTCAAGTGCTGGATGAGGATGGGAAAGCTATGACTATAAATTTATAGGATAGCAGTTAATGTGATATTAATTACCATGTTAATATATTTCATTTGAAATGTTTTTTGAATGTTGAATATCAGGATGTCATATCTGTGGTGAACTTGAAGGAGGCTTCCGGTGGATGATGAGTTCATTTTTCTAGGAAACCATGGGATGTGTCTTCCAAGGGTAGGAATTATCATTATGAAAATATTCATCATATATTGGGAATGAAGAGAGAACTGATCAATTTATCAATTACACAGAATATTACCTATGTTATTTTCCACTAGTTTGGTAGGTTGGGCCACATTTTTTTGGAATTGTTCCAAGCCACCGGTAGAGATAAGAGAATGCAAGAATATGGGGCATCTACATAGGTTCTGCAGTAACCCATAACAAATGGGCAGTGATGGGGCATTATGAAAAAACCATATTTTGGGAAGGGGATTTTCTAAACCATTTCAGTATGGCTATTGGATTTATACTGGTTATGGTGGTAGAGGTTGTGGACAAGGTGCTTCAAGGAAAGAGTGCCCCAATCAACTATGTGGTCTAGCTCAATAGACTCAAATTGCGTCAATGTAATGAGGGGTAATATAGTTTCATGTAGTTCATCATAAACGTTTTAATACAAATGATGGAATACAGAGAGTTAGAGGTAAAAATCATGCATCTTATATGCATTCTGGATTGATATTTCATACTGGTGCCTCTATGTTTTTAAATTATCACATCTTTATTAGGGGATGAATTTAGAAGTGTAGTTTTTGGGTGGGGTGGTGATTATAGATATACCATTGCGGGTATGGTTGAGGTACATGTTTTTATGAAATGGGTGTAATCTTCCTGTTGGGGAATGTTGTTTTCTAGGGGATCCTTACATTATGGATATTTCAGGATTTGACCTAATTATGGGTATAGACTGGTTAGAATCATACAGATCCCACATAGTTTTTCCCATAAGCGAGTGATATTTAGGACTCCTAATGGTGAATATTATACTCAACATGGAATGTGGGATATATATGAGGTTTGTGCATGTACAATTCATTAGTAACTAGGGTCCTGAACAACCAGGTTTCTATTTCATTGAAGGATGATGTAGGTAAATAGTAGGGTGTCATTCCACGAATAGTTCAATGGTTTTAGGATGTTTGTTCTTGAATAATTCATAGGGATTCCTGCTGAATTAGATGTAGAATTTACAAAAGATTCAAGATTTTATGACTCATCATTAATAGTTGATGAATAGGGGGATTATCATTAAGATAATGTCAATTCGGGGTCCTCGAGTGTTGTTCTCAAATAATCATAATGGGATGTTGTGATTATGTGTTGAGTAATAAAATATGAACCTAATGATAGTGAATAACAGGTATCCTCTTTTATGTATTGATGATCTACATGACCAGTTGAAGGGAGCATCTATTTTCAAAAGAATTAACTAGAAATCATAGAATCATCTGTATATATTTTTGCATTCTGACATACCTCGTGATACATTCAAAATATGGTGTTTCATATATGATACATTATTGATGTCGTTCAGGCTAAAGAATTCACTAGATGTGCTTATGGACTGGTTCAACATATTCATCCACCCAAACCTGGATCATTTTGTGGTAGTTTTTGTGGATGAAGTCTTAGTGTACTCTAAGACACGGGATGATCATCCCCAAAAACAAGACATTGTCCAGATTACATAGAGATATCATAATCTATATTCCAATATATCTAGGTGTAAATTAGGGATTTACCATGTACACTTATTGGGTCACATCCTTTCAGAGGAAGGTGTCTTAGTGGACCTAGATAATGTGGAAGCTGTGGTTTCATGGAAGCGTACCAAGAATAATTTAAATATTCATATCATTATGGGGTTAGAAGTATATTATCAAAAGTTCATCAAGGAATATTCTAATTTGGAAGAATAAAAATCAGGATTTACAATGAAGGGTGTAATGTTTGAATGGTATTGATTATATAACAATTCCTTCTAGGAGTGGAGGAATCCTTTGAAAATGGATCAAATATTTATCCTACCTAATCTAGGTGAGTATTATATGTTGTTTTTTATTCATTTAGTATCATTATTTGATTAGTGTTAATGTAGAGATATTTAGTTATTGTGTATGGGTCTCGATAGTTGGGGCCACATGAATAGAACTACCCTACACATGACCTTGAATTAACTATTGTGTTTCATGATTTGAAGTGCTGGTGACATTATATATTGGTTAAAAACATCACTATGTATGATGATCTTATGAACTTAACGTAAATATTTTCAGAATAGTATTTTAATCTCTTATAATGGAGGTGGGTTGAGTGTATAATTTTATTTTATTTTGAGTAATAATATAAACACAATAATTGGAATGGTGGTGCTGAAAATTTAAGAAGGGAAAACTCAACCCCAAATAGTTCATGGGTCTATTGATTAGTGTAAAATGTTGACGTTACTGGTTGAAATTCACATTGTGTCTCTTGAGTGTTTGGAGTAGATCAATATATTATCAATTTTAGTGACGTCTACAATTTTGAGCCGAATTAGGGAAAGGAGATATGAGGATTTAGAATGTATGGCCTTGAGGGAAAGCATATTTAGTGGGGATTCACCTTCTAATTATATCATAGATTTGGAATAGTTCATCTATGTTAGGAATTTGGTTATTGTACCTATGATAATTATGGAAGAGCTAATGCCTGAATTTAATTCCTCAATGACGTTGGTGCATTAGGGTGTGACCAAAATGAATTTTTCCCATTGATGGATGTTTTAGTGGTAAAGCATGAAGAAGGCGATATAAAGGTTCATGAGATCATGTTGCACCTGTCAATAGAAGATTTCCACGTATCCAAATCCTAATGGTTTACTATATACCTTTCACTTTTTGTAATGGAGGTGGAATGATGTTACAATGTATTTTTTGGTGGGTCTCCTGAGGATGCTCTAATAGAATGATGTTGTTTGGGTGATTGTGGACAATGTGACAAATGTAGATCATTTATTTCAAATATGGGAGACATTACCAATGAACTATTTTTTAGAATATATATCATGTTTTACTTTTCACATCTTACAGTTCATGGCGAAGGCACTTGGTACAAAGGTTTTAATGATTACCGCTTCCCATCCACATAAGGATGGGATGTCAGAATATACTATATAGGTGCTTGGCGATATATTGTGAGAATGTGTTGTAGACTTTGGTTGGTCATCAGATAATCACCTAGAAGTTTTGACGTTTTCCAATAAAAATATTTATCAATAAACTATAAATATTGAACCACATGATTCACTTTATGGTAGGTCATTTAGATCACCTCTATGCTGGATGGATGTAGGTGAGTCAGTTTTTTTGGAGCCAAGTCCCATGTCAGAGAAATAAAAGTGGGTTCAGCTAATTCGGATGTGAATAGATATGGATCAATGTATAAATAAGTAATATGTTGGTAGATGTTGAAAATCATTAGATATTGTAGATGGATATTGTGGTTTTATTCAGGGATTTCTTAGGTTTGGTCACTATAGGATTCAGATATATGGAAAGATGGAACCCAGGTTTGTTGCACCAGTTAAGGTTATTGAGATAATATGGATGGTGGCGTACCGATTGGGTCTTCTATAAGGGTACAATGATATGAATGTTTTTTTTCATGAGTCACAACTTCATAGGTATCACAATGACCATTCTCATGTGATCTATATAGATAATGTTGAGTTTGAGTCCAATGCATCATTTGAAGATGATCTTAACCTGTGATGAATCTATGTGGCAATGTGTTATGGGGAAAGGGTGTAACAACTGTTCATGTATGGTGAATATATTGGTGTTTTCATGAGGAAACAAGTAAAAGAGAAGCTGATATGCGGGCTCAATGGCCCAATCATTTTACCTTGGATTCATAAAGCAGCTTTAGAGTACATCTCGTAGATGAGTTTGTATAAGGTGGGGAGATTATAAGATTCAAAAAATTTCTAGAAATGACCAAAGATTGTTTTCAAGTAAACATTTTCCTTATATAGATGATTTCATGTTTGTGTTTTCCCATGGATAGTGTTTGGGTGAAATTGGAGAATTTTGTAAGCATATAGGGTAGGGCACTATTGGTGCATGGTTTACCCAACCACGTGCATAGCCCAACAAAACATATGAACCCAAAAAAGAGAGGTTTTGCTTGACTTCCACTAAATTTTTCAAACCATGCCCCCTATTAGTAGTAATAATGTGACAACCCATTGTGAGGAACACATTTAGCCACAGAGTTAGAGGAAACTATGTTCCCCATACAATAAACTGCACAGATAAAATTTTAAATCCCCAAAAAATAGAATAAAGATTCCCAAACCACATGGAATATACCCTAAATAGACCCAATTAGACCCTAAATGTTTCCTCTAAATTTTAGTGATTTCTCGATGGATTCTAAGTCCTTACGAACTTCGTTATTGACGATTAAAATCCTAGATAAACTATATGTTCATGTCCTAGTATGATATTCTCATCTCGTGTGGTTTCCTCCCACTCCCTCACCTTCCTCTCATCCCATGAAGATATGATTCCCTCTATTATTGATATATATAAATCCATTTTTGGGTATCATGATTCATGTGATATTGGATCAACACTTCACGTATACATATAAATCTTCTTCATGAATTCAATCATCCAGATTCAATTGTTGTTTTTCGTTGCTGATAGTTTGTCATCAATATTGAGGTGAGAAGTATAAATTCAAATCATATAGTATTGAATTCCAATTGTGTGTATTTTTTGTGATATTTCAATTAGTATATTAAACAATTGAATATTGAATTTAGTAAATTGATTGGAATAATTAATTGTTAAATCAATTGGATTAACTAATTGGTAAATTAATTAATGGGATATTGGGATTGGGGAATTGGATATTTAATTGGGTAATTAATTAATGGGATACATGGATTGTGAAACTCAATTAATTAATTGTGGAATAAAGTAATGGGATATGGGGATTTTGTAATTGGATTAATTATTTGGAGAATAAAATAATGAAAAATTGTGATGGTCATGTTGATGGGGATTTCAAAATTTTTAATAGGTCGATTGATATGAGTATGGATTAATTGAAAATTAGAATTATAATATGTTTGAATTAAACTGAAATAGATAATGGATGATTATTTAAATAATGAAATTTTTTTAATGGTGTATTGTTCCTATTATTCTATTTGATTAAATTGATTAACCATTTTTGTTGTGATAAATTGTAATGGAATATCATGATGAAAATTTATGTAAGAGGGTTGATGTAGATTATCTTTAATTGATTTCATATATGTGATATAAGTGATATATGTGTTATTGTTTGATATGCGAGTGTGGGACATGGAATGGAGTTCCAAATAACCATATGTGATACTGAGGTATGGGATATAGAACTATTATACAAATACCCATTTGAGATAGAGAGCATGGTATAGGTTCTAAGGATCCAAATACCCATTTGATAATGTGGTGTGGGAAAAGGACACTGTTTCCAAATATCTACAAGAGATATTGAGTGTCTGAAAAGGACTAAATATCCAAATAAAAATGTGATATTATGGTGTGGGATATAGATAGAGGCTCCAAACATCCATAGGGTGTTAGACACAATGTTTATTCCCATTATTTGTCATTGGAATGCGGTTCCAATTGGCTATGATATGATTTTAATTTTTAATGATAAATGTTATACATGGTATAGTGATATAGTTCAGACATTGAAATGAGATAATGTAGGTATTGAGGGTTTCAGTGTTTGTAAGAACCTGATGGTTTATGTTGTTAATTAAATAATAATTGAAAATGTGATAACTATTTACAAATACAGAATACTTTATTCTTTATACAATTTCATACCCTGTAAATGAATGAATAATTTTTTAGACACACTCGGTGGTGGCTTAGTAATATGTACACACACCGTATTGGAGAGCCTTGATTAGTACCTAAATAGACTTCATGTTTACATGATAGGAAAAGGGAAAGGGTCCAATGATAGATGGTTGAGTTGGGATAGAGCATGGATGATGGAATCAGACATGGTGTTGGGACCCTCTCGGTACTTTCAGTGTGTCTTTTTTTTTATGTTTTTCAAATGACATGACACATATTTTTAATGACATATCTATTATTTAGTTTTAGATATTTTATTCATGATTAGTTTATCATCTAATATGGCCTAGTTGAGTTATTGGTTATTTCATTTGGCTGTTATTATTTATTTCTATTATTGTTCTACATTGATAATCAGAGTATAGTCCCCCATGATCAATATTAGATACCCACTACTAGTAGTTGGCCTCTAGCATAAATGGAGTTTTTCCTAAGGTCTTGTGACTGGCCATCTTGGTGAACTGGTGTGAGGCACCTAGGTTGGGACGTTACACAAGGAATGATGGGGAGGGAGCCTCAATAGCACATGTTGGTTGGAACAAATGGAATAGATGATGTGGATGCCTCTATAATTCATCGATGGTGTACATTAGGGATAGATCGAGGTGAAACAACTTTTGACAGTTGATTTTGACACAAATATTCAGCATTTGCGCCATGCGGTAGGATAGTATTTGTGTTTTATTCCACGATCTCCATATGTTAGTTTTTTCATGTATTTGATCCCTATTATGACTATCGAATACCCCGTGGGGTGAATATATGTTTATTTATTGGAATATATGGGTTTTGGGTCCTTAACAGGGGTCCCTAATTCATAAAACCTAACTACACTATGTCTATATTGAAAAACATGTACCATGTGTTGTTCATATTTAGGGAAGAAGAAAATAAGATTATTTTTATGAATGTAATCTGGATGACATAGCCTGTATTGACACTCGGGGTGCAGCTGAGTACATGTCTAGATGGCCTATGTAGGGGGAACACGGTCATGTAGGGAAAACAGACAAACCCCTTGTCAGTGAAATTCCATGTGTTAATACATGTCCAGAAAGGGACACATGGACCAACAATTTTATGTACATGGGTTGGTTTCCTATGTAGGGTATACATTGTGTACCATGATTATAGTTCGTGTACTTGGGTTATACATTCCATGTTTGAGTAGACTATGTGCCCATGTGGGGCTATGTAAGCATGCATTATGTGCTCAATCATGCATGTTTTATAATGCTCCTTGGTTACCCATTAAATGGTATTGGGTGTTTTGTACTGTAGAAATAAAATTACACTTGTGATTTGTCCATTCTAAGATTTTTTCACATAGACCATGATGGTGGTATCTATTGGGAATATAGAGTTATTATTAATGGTGTTTTGGAATATTTCGGTTTAGTAGGAGGATTACCTTGAGGTTTGGATTCATAATCCATCAATGGGATTCTTTGTGAGCTAGGAAAGCCAGGTGAGGGTTGTGAGCTCGATGATTGGCATGTCTTGACCATTCCACAAAAGGATAGTTTAGGTTCATTTTATGGATCATAGGAGTTAGGATTGATTATATTATATGGGGATATATTGTTTTTTCCTGTGTAATGGGACTGGTTTCTATGGGTTAGAGGATTTGAGGTTTATATACTCTGTTTGGGGATCATGGTTGTTGGAGGATGTGTGCTTGGTTGACATCATTGAATGGTGGTTATTGATAGGTTCCATTGTTGTGTTTATTTAATTCTGTGTGACTCTTGAGGATTCCCATGGGTGGATGGTTTCTGGTTAAGTGGTTATTTTATTTCATGGGTGGATGTTGAGAATGAAAATCTGGAATAGGTTTTCTTTTGGATTCCTTGTTTGCATGTTGTTGATTGACGATCGGTCAGAGGCCATTGAGATCAGCTTGATGATGTTTTTTTGTGATATTTCATGGATCCAAAGTTTAGTTGTTACTAGGGAATGGGAGGAGACTCCTCAACATGAGTTTTAGTTTAGAGGATCTAAGGAGGGAAGCCTCTATTTTAGTGAGGTCAAATAGGACCATGTATGGGTCTGATAAATAAGACAACCCTGAGTTGGTGAATTTTCATTTGTATATTGTTATGTGTGTTCCCTTGTTACCCAATGTGATTTATGAGGCAATGGGTCTTTGATATTGATGAACTAAATGATTTTTTATCCATTCCTTGTTATATATTTGTTGTTGAGATTGAGTCTTGGATTATGAACACTTAGTGATTGTGACGTGGTTGGGTATCCTTGTATATGAACCCGGTTACTGGGTAAGGGTAGTGATTATTGTGTGAGTTATAATGAAAATCCATAGGTATGGTATTGGATATTTGTTATTGAGATTTTTCGACATGAGATCATGGAAATGGATAGTATATTACATATTAGTTTTTATTCCAATGCTCTAGACATAGATAATATAATTTTTTGGTTATGTGCTAGACTGAGGCTTAGGGAATTGTTTGTATGAATGTATGATGGATGGTGGAATGATTCTCCTCATCCATGGTTTTAGTGTTAGACTGATATTCTACGAATATTATGTTATACTATTAATTATCGTGGATGTGACATCACATATATGTTGTTTGGTGCTGGACTGAGGATTCAACCACATGAGGTGTATTTTGGATATAGTGATAGACTGAGGATTTGGAAACTATCCATATAATTTATAGTTAGTTTCATATTGACTCTATATGTGATGATGGACTTCCATGTGGAATAGGATTTTGTAATAACCCTCCTTGTCCTCGATTTGGGCTAGAATGATTCTCTGGGTACCACAGATGTAAAGTGATGATGATTATTGAGTGGAATATGTGGGAATCACATTTATGTTTTTTGATGGTATTATAAGATCATTGTTCAATATTGATATTGAGGGGTTTGATTTATTGTATACATATTTTAATGATGATCTAGGAATAATATTTTATGATGCATGTGATAGATGTCAAACTGATGGTATGGGCTTGGTCGTACTTTTGTGTGGTAACTAGGATATATGTGTTGAGGTGAGGAGTATGTTTTGATTTTTTGGTCATTTTGGAATGGAATGGGATGACATATATTAGTATCTTAGAAGATATGTATATCATAAGATGTTTCCTTGGAATTTATCAGGTTTCGTTGCAGCCTCCAAGGATAATGAACACATAGGTAAATATTGGATGAACGGTCCTGTAGACATGCTCAGAAACACATCATTGTTGGATGATGCAAGTGTGGATGATCGATATATTATACCTAAAGATCAATTTAGATATTATTTTTATTTAGTTTACTTAAAGGCTGATTGTATGTATGAATCATGTATTTATGGTAGCAGATTATAGGTTAACCATTGGGGGTGGTCTATAGAGATATATTTATCACCCACTATGCAGGAACATCGGTGGACATGCAGAGCTTCTAAAATCATTTTTTTATAATGGATTCACTATGGATTGGTTAGAGGTTTAATATTACATGGTTTATTAGGATTCCCATGTGGAGTCAATGGGTCAGGCTGGAGTAGCATGATAGGGCAATGGAGACCGAGTATGTTTTATGGCCCAAAGTTAGTAGTAGGGCCTATTTTTTTATTTTTAGTTGTTTATTATTTATATTTCATGATACTAATGGATGGTCATTGTTGTATATAATTCATGGTTTTTCAAGAATTTACAGTATTTCCATTTATTACACAATATTGCAGTATCACTTTATTTATTCATTCACTATTCTCTGTTGTGTATGATGTTGGGTTGTTTAATTATGATTGTCTACTATAATATTGCGTTATAATATCCTCATAGTTCAACCTTATAATCAAGTTTCTAGTTGACAACCTCTATATTACGAGTCGGTGCACATGAGGTATTATGGTGAACTAGACCACGGTACTGATTTAGTGGAATTCTGGTTTGGATGTTACACTAATGATTTAGATAACTTCATAGACATGATGCATAATGTCGTTAGGGATTAACATGAACATTTTTTTTTGTATTTATAAATGATATATTGTCTCCACAAAGAGAAAATAGGAACATGGGGATCATTTTAAATGTAACGCCCCGACCCCAGTTACCCAAATCTGGTGTATTATTTTAATACATTGGCATGATTACAGGGAATCACAAACCGAATGACCTATCAGTTTAACAGTCTTTGAAAAAAGATTACATACATAGATGCTATATTAAACTTTATAACATATGATACAAAAAATAGTAATCCTTTGAGAATGACATTTCTCCCTTAACTTTTCCCTACATCTCAAAAATAAAACACTTCTTGGGATCCTGGGAAAATATAACATTAAAAAGAGGTGAGCCTAGATGCTCAGTAAGGGTAAATAATTTAACGGATGCTATAATCATTTAAGGAAATATGTGTAAAAAATAGACTTTTAAAACATAAACAAGAACATAATATGGAAAAAATAAATCAAAAATTACCATATAAACATTCACATGGATATTCTATTAGTTGAATAATCACACGAAATAACTAATTTCATAATGAGGTAATGCCTAACGTTGGACATCATCACCACATAGTCAAGGCCTTGTGCCAAGAGTACAAATAAAATTTTTGTAAAAGCCTTTTTCCAAAACACTAGTTTGTCTCATGAGACCTATCGATGCATCGAGGAGCTATAGCGGGCTCCACCCATCACATACTAAGTCCACTGCATTCCTCATATGAAAAAGTTGAAACATAATATATACATTCATATTAAAATATCATAATTAATGTCAATACATTAACAACAAAACATTAATGGTAAGAAATATATAACATCGAAAGTCAAACATATCATAACACATTCAATAAAATATGGAAGACTGTATTATAATAAATCAACCCCAATCAAAAATAATATCAAGTAAATGATGTTGACATAGTTAAAAATAATGAGTAAATTTTTTTGAGAGAAATATGTTTTTTGTAAAATCATTTAAAAGTCACAAATTTATAAAGTAATTTAATAGTGATTTTTGGATCAAAGTGTCCCATACCACTTTGAAAATTTTGTAAAAAACTTATCATTTCAAAACACTCATGTCCATATAAATAAATCCTTAAAATCATTTTGAAAACATGGACATTAATTAAAAATATATAGAATGATAAATCATTAAAATAATTAAAAATGTGATCTTGATAAATAGTGTGTTTCACAAATCCTTAAAATAATATATTTGAAATCATTTTTATGAATAATGGACATGGATGATAAAAATTTCCCCGTAAATACATACACAAAAAACAATCTCGGATAATACTGAAATTGAAGAATGAACCCTTAACATGCACTTCCTTTAGTCGAGGGTACGTTTAACCTCATAGATGAAGATCGTAGTATGTTATTAAATTATACCAGAACCATATTAATATTTATGATATCATACATGATTCATTAATGACTTTATACTACCCATTGAATAATAATTTCCATGTTAAATTATCTTTTTGAGTAATAATCGATTTCTTTATCGTACGTGGTTTAACTTGTTACTCTTGATTGTTCCACTTAGATAAGGATTTAAATAATTCCAGAATATAAAAAATTATTTATATATCATATGTATTAAGATTATTAATATTTATAATATACATATATAAGAAATGAAAAACACCGTTTTTGGAGATGTTAGTCCGTACGTACGAATAAACATCGTTTCCATTTTCATATCGTATTGAACAGAACGATGTGAATAAGATATATGTGAGTAAATATATATACAAAAACACATATATCTCCAGTAGAAATATTAGTTCATATATTACATAATTATTAGTAGTATATATTTTTATAATCATCGATAAATGGTGAATGTGGAAATGAATATCATCACGTCGTGGAGTCAGTAATCTGTATTTACGCACGAGCGACAATATCAATTCCGTAATGGTGTAGAATTGGATGGTATGTAAATTTTACAGAGACATTAGCATGTTATTTTAATTATCTTTATACATATTACTCAACATTATATCCATCCAAATAACATAGTGTTGAATAACAAATTACACCACAGCGTGGAGACGGTAAGTTGTACGTATGCACGCATGGTGACATTATCATTCATAAGATGGATATAATAATTAATATAGTTGTGACATATTTATAATAAAGTCACAGTATATAGAAGATACTGGAGTTATTGTTTTATATTGGAAACAACAATGAAATAGTAAGGGGAAGAATACGAGATCTTGAAAGAGGGTGGGGAAATCATTACCTCTTCTTCGAGTTCTTCCTTTTGATTTGATCAAAATAGCTCCATAGGTTAGCTTTCTGACCAAAGAAATGCCTCTAAAAAAATGGTAGGATAGTTTAGAGGATATTTGGGTTGGTCTTTTCCGATTAAAATGGCTTTGGAGGTGAGAATTTGAGAGAATGGGAAGTTCCCTTTATAAGAGGGGTTAGGGGAACCTTAGGGAAAACAGAAAATATTATTTTATAATAAATTCATTTTCAGTATCTAGTGGCTCAAAAATTAATTAATTAAAGTCTATGGTGGGGGTGGATCTAAAACAACTCAACCAATATGTTTTAAACAGATTTAGATCACCATATAAACCTTAATTTTTAGATTTAACTCTTAGTAAAATAGTTAGACATTAACCTTGTCTCTTTGTATTTTTATATTATATGGTTAATAAACATACAATAAAATTTCAATAGAACACCAATTGGTTCATAAATATCATATATATTATAATATAAGTCTTTTGGCCTATCCCTAGGCTTTTATGACTATTATATAAATTAATAATATAATATTTGTTTTAAAAAAAATTTAATGTCAATTTTGACACTATTTGGTATTAGTTTTTTTTTAAATTATAACACAATGATTACATCAAAAAATATTTATCTAACCAACCCTAACATTTCATAATAACATTTAAAAATAGTAAAATTTATAAAAAGTCTCAAATTACATTTATTTGGATATTTATAATGTCAATTATTTTAATTTTTGATTAATATGGTAATTACTACATCATCATTGTGTCATAAATGAATTTAATTATTTAATATCTAAAAATTGTAAATAAAATACCATTATGTAGGAAATCCCTTTATATTTCGAATAAATGTTAATAGTCGAATTTATCTTTTGTATAACACTATATTAAAAATGTTTTAGTTATTAAACTTGATTTTAACTTTTTTAATTCTTCTTTGAATTAAATAATAATAAATGTCCTAAAATAATCCATGTGGACCTAAAGGATTATATTTTATTGATAAGATTGTTTTTGGTCGAATTACACTTATCCAATATAATTAGGACATGTGTTAGGGTAACACTAATATCAATTTCCCCATATTTACCCTATTTACTTATAACTGTGGTAAATAAAAGAAAAAAATTACTATTCACCATATATTATTTTTTTCTTATTGAACCACATTTTTTCTACTGATAACAATTGTGCCTCTCAGATTTTTGAAAATCCACTCACAGAAGCAGTAAAAATATGTTTTATGTGAATTTGAAAATTCTTTTAGGAGGTGTAAAAAAGGACTGTGAAAAGTTCAATAAAATTTTATATATCTAATATTATTAAAAATTGACTCCAATGAATTAAATTGAAAATATATAGGTATTATGTATCTATTTTTACCTAAAATAAATTTAAATAAAATAAGTAATTATTTAAATAAAAATTTAGTTTATACAATAAGTCAGTGGTTTTACTATTCTTTTAAAATTTAACGTTTTCCTAAAAATACCAAAAATTCACCAAAAGCTAATTTTGATATTCCAAATTTAAAAATGAAGTATATTTTACCAAATTCAAAACATATAAGATTCATTTATTAATTTAAAATTAATTCGCATTTTCAAAACCAAAATGTGTATTTTTAAGAAACAAAAACTATCAAAATATTGACATTTGTTTGTGTCAAATTTCAAAGTGAAATTACTAACAATGAAAAGAATTTGATTAAATGGTAATTATATAATATATTGATACTTCCAAACCATTAAAATTTATAATTTAACACTATAAATTAGTTTTATTAAAAATGTTGTTTTCAGTTAAAATATATTATTTTTCACTATTCCCCAAAAAAATTAAAGTTGTTAGAAAAAACAAAAAAATTATTGAATCTATATTATGATGTCCCGATTCTAAAAAAAAATTTATTTTGTCAAATTGAATATATAAAAGTTTCAAATATTGGAGTTAAAAAATTTTCACCATTAAAAGGTTGAAAAAGTGCATTTTTTAAAAAAATTCTTATTTTATTTGAAAAAAAATGAATTAGTTCTCACATTATGTTTTTGAAACTCATAATATGGATTCTAATATTATAAGGATTATATATAGTTCAAAATTCAATAAATACTATTCATAACCGCTTTTGAACGGCTAGTTTGGTATGTCGTGTTGTGCTTGAACTTGATGATTCGTGTAGTGCAAGTTATTGGAATACGTTGAAAATATAACGTACTACGAATTCTTAGGGTGTTACAATCTTCCCTCCTTAAATAAATTGCGTCTTCACAATTTGAAATTGTTCTTAGAAAATAAAAGGTTGAAAATATAAAATACCTTTGTTGAGAACTCATATCGGATATTGGGTTAAAAAAATTTAGTCATAATAATAGGGAATATATATATATATACTAGACATTTAGAGTTATATACTTTAAATAATTCCTATCATAAACTCATCTTTCACTCCATAATATTTCAAAAAAATATTCTTTTTATCCTATTAATATAGTGTTCCAAAAAGAATGAATTTATAATTCACCTATTAGAACCTTTAAAAAATCTAGATTATACCATCCAGGGACTTCATATAGTCCAATTGTAGGAGATAAATCAAAATCACACTATAGTGTAGGTTCAATTCCTACATCTTTGTTCGATGCGACAGATTGTCACACGGTCTTCATGTTGTCCTTTTTATAACAATCCAAAAATAACCTTCACAATAATATCCAATTTCAAACATAACATATTCTAACCATTAGACTTATCCAAAATACTTCTATCCATACTCACAGTCCAAAATATATAAGGAAGTAAAAAACAATGAAGATCATTTTTTCCATGTAATAACATGTTAACACCTTCATCATGTATTATTTTAAATCATGGTAACACCCTGAATTACCAAAAAACCTTATTGATAGCCTTCATGTTCCAATATCCTTTATTTAATACTATATATAATTCTTATATCCAAATTTTATTAATATTACAACAATCATTAAATATGAAAACCATTAATCAGTTCCAAGATAGTTAAGAATATACAATATAATTTATCCAAATCAGCCATATCTTATTCCAAAATTACTACATTAGTATCAGGACCATATAGTCTCAAATTCCCAATGAAATAGTACTACAGTTGAATCCTTTTTTATTTCCATAATTCAAATAACCATTACATCGTTGATACAACACTCAAATGACACAATACATTAATAACAAAATAATAACTCTTAGTTATTCCACTTCATCTTCGGTAGTATCATAACATTATTCTTATCCAATAACAGCATATAGGGTAAACTCGGATGACTTGGACATTAATTCACATAGTGTCCTAACTCCATCCAGATGAAGCATTGTAAATTAGAAACATTTTTCTTACCCCTGAAATCACGTACCTGGTGTCCTTTTTGCCCACTCTTATAACAAACTCCCATTCCCTTCAATCATTTACCAAGGTGATTCTTTCCACAGTTATTACCTATGGGAAAATCCTTCATTTCCCTATTCCTTTTATCCATATCTCTCTCTTCCTTCCTTTTCTTCTCTTTATTCCCTTCAAATCTGTAGGACTCAGAGAATTATTTACTTATAATATTGACACATGATACTATTTCTTCATATTTTGAAAATACATGGGAGACTATTTCCCTTCTAAATGTTGTCTTAATACCATCAAAAATATGATCCTTCTTTCTCTTTGGATCATATGTATTTTTGGAGTTCACATTCCTTCTATTGGGCACCATTTCTATACAATGGCATACACTGGGTCAGTTTATGAATTGCAATGAATAATTCCAAACATGTAAAATACCTAACGTAAAGTGAATAGCTCATAGATATAATCCATAAAAATATTTTCATTGAGGAGGTCAATAATCATAAATCCATCATAATGATTTGTAAATAAAATGAGAATTATCCTATGAATATCCGCCAGGACTGTCGTAACAATGATTTTAGCAAGGCCTGTTGTCTTGCACCCGTTCTCGTTTGAGTCAAGCTCAAATCAGTGTTTTCGGATTTTACCCTTCGGTAAATTTTTCCCAGAGCCGTCTCTACCTATTCGTATCTAGACATGGATGTATTTTCTTGGAAAACCCAAAAAATATCTACATTACAAATATTCTAGGAAGTTCTTCTATACTAATCCTAAAATTATAACTTAGGGTAATGTTCTCTTATAAGAGTTTATCTAAATCTAGTTTCCAATGTTATTGCTAAACTTCTTCTGATACCAACTGTTACACCCCGACCCTAGTTACCCAGATCTGGTGCATTATTTTAATACATTTTCATGATTACAAGGAATCAAGTCCCGAGAGGCCAATTAGTTTATCAATCTTGGAAAATATATTACATACATGGACTTTACATTACACTTTCTAACATAAAACAAAAATAAAATAATCATTTGAGAATAACAATTCTCCCTTACCTTAACCTAGAATATAAAAAAAACATTTCTTGGGATCCTGGGAAAATAAAACCTAACAAAGGGGTGAGCTCAAATGCTCAGTAAGGGTAAATAATTTAGCAGAAGCTATAAACTATTAAGGCAAGATGTGTGATAAAAAAAACATCCTTTTTAAACATAATCATAATCATAATATGGAAAATAAAATCATACATTACCATATAAACATGCACATGGATATTCTACCAGTCGAATAATCACATATAATAATTATTTTTATAATGAGTGAATGCCTAGAACCGGAATCATTACCACATAGTCAAGACCCTGTTCCATGACTAGAAATAAAATTAATGGCAAGGCCTTGTTCCAATACACCGGTTTGTCTCATGAGACCTACTTATGCATTGAGAAGCAATATCAGTCTCCACCCATCACTTACTATGTCCAATTCATTCCTCATATGAAAAAGTTGAAACATAACATAAACATTTGTATTAAAACTATCATATGAAATGTCAATACATTAACCATAAACCATTAATGGTATAAAAATATTTCATCTATAGTCAAACATATCATAACTCATTCAATAAAATAGGGAATAATGTATTATAATAAATCAACCCCAATCAAATATAATACCTAGTAAAGGATGCTGACATAGTTGAAAATGATGAGTAAAACTTTTTGATAGAAATATCATTTTTGTAAAATCATTAAAAAGTCACACATTTATAAATGAAGTAATTTAAAATAAATTTTTGAATCAAAGATTCCCTTACCAATTTTAATCTTTTGAAATGAATTATCATTTCAAATTATTTAAGTCCATATAAATAAATCATTATAATCATTTTGAATAATTGACATTAATTAAAAAGATTTAGAATGATGATTCTTTAATACATTTAATATTCTGATCTTGAATAATATTTACTTTCACAAATCCTTAAAATATAAATTTTGAAATTTTTTTTATGAAAAATGGATATGGATGATAAAAATGTCCCAGTAAATACTTACACATAAACAATCCGAGATAATAATGTGATTGAAGAATTTACCATTACCTTCTGTTACCTGGCACTTCCTTTAGTCAAGGGTATGATTAAACTACTGAATAAAGATCATAGAATGTTATTAAATTATACCAGAACCATATTAGTTTTTATGATATCATACATGATTAATTTATGACTTGATACTGCCCATTTAATAATAATTTCCATGTTAAATTAAAATTTCGGGTAATAATCGCTTTCTTTTTCGTACGTGTTTTAACTTGTTAATCTTGATTGTATCACTTAGATAATGATTTAAATACATCCATAATATAAAACATGATTTATATATCATATATATTTAGAATATAAATATTGATAATAGGCATATATATGAAATGAAAAAAACTGTTTATAGAGACGGTAGTCCGTACATACGCATAAACACTGTTTCTGCTCTCATTTCATGTTGAACAGAACTAAGTGAATAAGATATATGTAAGTACATATATATATATCTACGGTAGAATTATTATGTCATAAATTACATAATTATTAGTAATATATATATTTATAATCGTCGATGAATGGTGAACGAGGAAATGAATCTCATCGCGTCGGGGAGATGGTAATCTGTACGTACGCACGAGCAACAATATTATTTCATTAAAGGTGTATAATTGTATGGTATATCAATTTTATAGAGATATTATCATGATATTTTAATTATTTATATACATATTACTCATCATTAAATCCATCCAAATAACATAGTGTTGAATAAAAAATTACACCACGTTGTAGAGACGGTAAGTCATACGTACGCGCACATGGTGACATTATCATTCATAAGATGGATAGAATAATGAATATAGTTGTTCCATATTTATAATATCATTACAGTATATAGAATATATTGGAGTTATTATTTTATAATGTAAACAATAAAGAAATAGTAAGTGTAATAATAAGAGAACATGAAAGAGGGTGGTGAAATCATTACCTCTTCTTCAGGTTATTCCTTTAGATTTGATCAAAAGGGATCCATAGGTAAGCATTATGTTCAAAGGAAGTACTCTATGATAAATGTAGAATAGTTGGGAGGATATTTTTTCAGGGGTTGTCCTATCCAAATGACTTTGGAGGATTGAATTTGAGAGAAGGGGATGTTCCCTTTTATAAGACGGGTGTGGGGAACCTTACGAAAAACATAAAATATTATTTTAGAATAAATTCATTATCGGTTTCTAATGGATCCAAAATGAAATATCTAAAGTATATGGTAGGAATGGGTCGAAAAAAACTAAAACATTATGTTTTATACAGGTTTAAGTCACCATAATAACCTTAACATTTAGATTGATCTCTTAGTTAAATAGTTTGACATTTACTATGTCTCTTTGTATTTTGTTATTATATAGTTAATAAACATACTATAAAATTCCAATAGAACCCAATTGGTTTGTTAATGTCATATATATTATTATATATGTCTTTTGGTAGAAACTTAGGTTTTTAGGACTATAATATCAATTAATAATATAATATTTGTTTTAAGAAGTATTTTACGTCAATTTTGACATTATTTGGTATTTCTTTTTTTTAATCATAACATCATGATTACATAAAAAACAATTAATCTAACCAACCCTAATATGTAATAATAACCTATAAAATTAGTGGAATTTATAAAAATTCTAATGTTACATTTCATTGGATATTTATAATGTCAATTATTTTAGTATTTAATTAATACGGTAATTACTGCATCATCATTGTGTCATAAATAAATTTAATTATTTAATATATAAAAATTATATATAAAATTCCGTTATTTAGGATATATTTTTACCTTTTTAATTAATATTTATAGTTTAATTTATCTTCTGTATTACAGTATATTAAAAATGATTTAGTTATTAATCTTCGATTTTAACTCTTTTAACTATTCTTTGAATTAAGTAATAATTAATGTCCTAATCTAATCCATGTGGTCCCAAAGGATCATATTTTATTCATAAGGTGGTTTTTGGTTAAATTAAACTTATCAAAAAGAATTAGGACTATTTTTTGGGTGAGTATAGTATCATTTTTACCCGTAATTACCGTATTTACTTATAACTGTAGTAAATAAAAGTAAAAAGTTAATATTCAAAAAAAATTATTTTTATCATATTGAACCAAATTTTTCTTATTGATGTCAACTGTGTCCCTCATATATTTGAAATTCCACTCACAGAAGCGTTACAAATAAGTTTTATGCAAATTTTGAAATTCTCCTATGAGGTGGAGAAAAGACTGTGAAAAGTTCAATAAAATTTTATATATCTCATATTATTTAAAAATGACTAAAAATCATTACATTGAACGTATATAGGTATTATATATCTATTTTGACCTAAAATAAATTTTAATAAAATAAATAATTATTTATATAAAATGTCAGTTTTAAATAATAACTTAGAGTTTTTCACTATTCAGTAAAAATATAATGTTTTCTGAAAAATAAAAAAAATTCACCATAAGATAATTTTGATATTCTGAATTCAAAAATTAAGTCTATTTTACCAAATTAAAATCATATAATTATAATTTTTTAATTTATAATTAATTTCCGTTGTCAAAACCAAAATGCGTATTTAAAAGAAACAAAAACTATCAAAAGATTTACACTGGTTTATGTTTAATTTCAAAGTGAAATTACTTATAATGACGAGAATTAGATTTAATGGTGAAAATATAATCTATTTATACTTAAAACAATTAAAATTTTTAATTTAACACAATAAATTATTTTGATTAAAAAATTTGTTCTCTGTTAAAATATAGTAGTTTTCACTATTCACCCAAAAATTTAAGTTATCAGAAAAAGACAAAAAGTTTATTGAAACTAAATTCATATTAACTGATTCTATAGTAGAAATTTAGTTTTTCAAATTGAATATATAAAAGTTTCAAATATTGTATTTAAAAACGGTTCAAAATTAAAAGGCGGTAAAAGTGGATTTTTTTAAAAATACTTCTCTTATCTGGAAAAAGTGAATTAGTTTTTACATTATGTATAAGAAACTCATAATATGATTTATAAAATTTTAAGGCTTATATATAGTTCAAAATACAGTTAATACTATTCATAATCACTATTGAACAGCTAGTTTGGTAATTCGTGGTGCACTTGAACTCGGTGTTGCGTGTAGTGAAAGTTATTGAATTTATTTGAAGAAATAACATACTATGAAATCATGGGGTGTTACATTAAAGTTTTAATATATACCTAGAATAGGGTAATGTTACATGTTATGTATTGTAAGTGTGAGTTTTGGATGAAGAATCTTAAATTATTATGTCTTGTTATCACAAATAAAGGGATATTTTTGGATCTTAAAAATAGTTACAATTAAAGGATGTCCTTTACTAACAAATATGAAAGTGATCTATAGTTTATATGGATTACCTAAGTACTATCATCGATTTTTTACAGAATTTACTGTATTTTCAAGCCCACTAAACAAGATGACTCATAAGGGTGTAATGATTTCCTATACTAATGATTTTAAAGAGGGAATTAATGGGTTATGATAGAGATTTATCAGTATACCAATTCTCACATTATCCAAAAGTGTGGAAGGAGTTGTGATATATAATGATGTGTCCGACAATATTATGGGTTGTGTACTCATGAAAACTAAAAATATGATAGCATATACCTCCCTCCAGTTAAATATCCATGAGACCAACAACCCAATCCATGTCCAGGAAATGGATAATGTGATTGTTGCATTAAATATTAGAGGGTATTATCTCTATAGAGAGAAGTGTGACATATACACAAATCATAACATCCTAATGTATATATTAAAACAAAAGCAGAACAATTTTCACTAATTAAGGTGGTCAAATAAAATTGAGGATTATTTTTAATTTATGATTTACCATCCTAGGAATGTTACCAATGTGATAGATTCATGGACTAAAAAACCACCATACAACCGTATCCATATTGAGGATAGAATGCAGATTAATATTCATGGACATACAAGGTGTGGAAAGTTGTATAATTAATAAAACACTATCCTCCATTTCTCAAATAACAACTCAATCATCCATTTTTTAGAAGATCAAGATGCCAAAATATATAATGAGATTCTATAGTAAAAGATAAAAAATATTCCCGGATTCAACATTTATAAAGAAGGAGTTACAAGGTTTGGAACATGGATATGTGTCCCATAAAATCTAGGGCAAGATAGGGAACGTTTGGATGATTTGAATAGCTTATAATCCTCTATTAATCTTGGGATAATTACATTGTATAGATATTTGAATAAAAACATCTGGTTGGATAACATGAAGGGAGATACTGAGGAATTTGTTTCTTGATGCACGGTATTCCAACAAGTCATGTTGGAAACAATGTATTATAAGGGTATGATGTAAATATTCCCAATAACAATATTAAAATGGTAAAAAACTAAACATGGAATTAAACATTGGACACCCCAGGACATCAAAAAGAGAAAATATTATGTAATTGGTATTTAATCACCTTACAAAGTCAAAACATTTGATTTCTATCAATTAATATTTATCTATTGACCAAAAATCAATGATATATAAAAGGGAAGTGTTAAACATCAGGGGTTAACACTCTCCATTGAATTTGATTGAGACATATGGTTTACCTCAAGGTTCTATAGAATATCCCAACAACGGTTTGATATGTTGATGAATTTTAGTACTCTTTATTAGACTTATATGGATGTTCAGTTTGAAAGTACCATGTATACTCTAGATGATATACTTAGATCATGATAAATGGATTTAAAAAAATGTTGGGATCATCTCTGACTAGGCTACACTACATAATTAATTTTTCATGGCTGTTGATCAAATTAAAATTTATATTTCCCAACATTAATTGTCCTACATATACATAGCACAATGAAGTGTTGTGTTGAACCCATAACGAAAGATAGTAGGAATAAATCCTATGGTTAAGAACCATGAAGTAGGATTACTCACAAACTCTCCTTGGGTTTGTTTTACTAAAACTATGTAGTTGGTGTTTTAATTCAAGAAAGAAAAAATAGATAATTTTTAATTTTAGGGATTAGTAAAAATATTAATCCAAAATCATGATTGTGATATAACTTTTGATTTGGATGTAATGTGGTGAAAAGTTCACCAATTGGTTTTGGTGCAACCAATTAGACCTATCTATGTTGTAACTATTCTTTGGTCCAAACATAGTCAATAACCTAGGTGTATTAATCATAGATTCAGGGATGAATGTATCAAAATATTTTGGTCATATAATTCTCAATTCCAACGTGGTTAGGGTCCTTCTATTACATCTACCATGGTCACTATTATAAAAAATAACCAGATAAACCATTTTTTATTATAAATAATATCCACTGGGATACCGAGATTCAATTTAGAGATTAATTACATTTATAACCTTGATTACCGTTGACCCTTAACCATGTGATGATTATCTATACATAATGGTATGAGAAAAATATTGGCAACAATAATCATGATTGGAATAAAAATTTAAAAAATAAAATCATTTCAATCCATTATTGAAACCATATAAAACCAATAAAATACGCATCTAAATGAAATAATAAGAATGGAAAAGTTAGTATTCGATGTTGAATATGAATTCATATTGAAATTGTGTGTTGGAAAAGAGAATTAATTTTCCATAATCATGGAATGGTATGAAATAAAAATGAAATGATTTAAATAGAAAAGGAAATAACTAATAATAGGTTTACAAGAAAATAAGAAAGAAAACAATAAGCAAGGATAAAGATCCATTTCCTCTAAGGTTATTTTTTTACATCGGTGTGAATTCAAATTTATTGAGTTGGACATTAAATGATGTATATAGGATTCATTCCTTCTACTTATTGAAGTGCCTTCTACCTCGACAGACATACAAAATGTAAATGGTTTTCACGTATTATACTTTATATCCTTAAATGTCTTGAAATATATTGGATATCCTAGATTTCAAAAACAATTTCATCAACAACATTTATGTTTTCAACTTTTCACATCATGTATGATTGTAACATTGTATAACATCATCATGTTTTATGTTTTAGACTCTCCCAGTTTTTAACTGAAATTAACATCTTTTACATGGTTCACAACATTGAAATTGGATTCATGGGATGTCCTTAAGCTCATAAGAGGTATGATCGATGAATACACACCATGAATATGTGTTTAATAACATTTAATGTTAGATTTTATTAATTTTTGTGAATCTATTACATTTATTCATGACTTCTTATTCCGATAACAAACACATAAAAACCATGTTCATTATCTAGTAAAGTATTATTAAGCCTTAATTAAATGTATCAATGTTGTATATATAAATTTTTCATATCAAAATCCCCCACACATGAAAAATATCTTTCCCTTTTGAAAAAATAACCTCTAAAAAGCTACTAGATAAAACAAATTTGAAACAAGAAGCATGCATAAATACTATGCAAATAAAACTAATTGAAATAATAAAAATAAATTCCTCTATAATCAATCATGTATATAAAATCACCCATATCTTAGAGTTATGTTATTTTTTCATAATATTTCTACTTTTAATAACAATTTTTCAATTATTTCTCAGAAGCTATATCGATTTATTAATTTATATGACAATGAATTTTCTCTAACCACTCATGTTAAAATGAAATTTGAGTTATTCTATTACGTTGAATAAATTTTCCTAATTGTAGGATTCCAATGGTTCTACATTTCTTCAATATAATGAAAAATAAAATATTAATCACAAGGGCTTCAGAAATATGGTTCAAATTACACTAATGAAGGGTGTAACAGCCTGAGATTTTATGAAAAATATTCTTTTTAATTTTATTAATGTCTTGTGTTGTACGCTACACCAAAAGGAGCTTGCACAACACACATCCTTTACTTGCCTTGCATTACACGCAATCGTGACCTTCCTCGATAGCGTGTGTAGTACGCAATACCATGTTTCACTAAAAAACGATATGCTTATAAAATATTATTATAACTAGCCGTTATGAATAGTAATAACCACCATTTAAAATTTTAGAAATTTTAGCACTCAAAATGGACTTCATTTTTTAATTCGGAGTATCGAATTTAGCCTAAGGTGAAATTTTGGTACTTTTCGGATAACTTTCATATTCTGATGAATAGTGAAAATTACTAAATTATAATTAAAAATAAATTTTTTAATCAAAATAATTAATAGTGATAAATTATTAATTTGAGTGGTTTTAAAGTTTATTTAGAATATATTTTTACAATTTAATACAATGTTGGTAATTGGATGTAATTTCACATTTAAACCAGACATAAACAAGTGTCAATATTTTGATAGATATTGTTTCTTAAAAACACGCTATTTGATTTAACAACGGGATTTAATTGTAAAATTATTCAATGCAACTTCTATGTTATGAATTTGGTAAAATAGACTTCATTTTTGAATTCGGAAATTGAAATATATCTTAGGATGAAATTTTGGAATTTTTCTGAAAACTTTCAATTTTTGATGAATAGTGAAACCACTAAGTGGTAGTTTAAAAACTAAATTTTGCATAAAACATAATTTTACCGCTTCTGTGATTGGAATTTCGAAAATCCAACAGACACGGTTGATATCAGTAAGTAAAATTTGGTTCAATTAGATAAAAAAAAAATTTTGGTGAATAGTAACTTTTTACTTTTTTTACCGCGATTAATAGTAAATAGGGGTATATATGATATTACTATTACCCTAACACATGTCCTAATTCTATTGGATAAGTGTAATTCGACAAAAAACAACCTTATGAATAAAATATGACCATTTAGGCCCAGTTGGGTTAGATTAGGACATTTATAATTAATTTATTTAAAGAAGGGTTAAAATAGTTAAAATCAAAGTTTAATAAGTAAGTCATTTTTAATATGGGGTTATACATAAGATAAATTAGACTATAAATATTCATTAGAAAGATAAAACGATTTCCTACATAATGGTGGTTTATTTATAATTTTTAGACATTATATAATTTAAGTTATTTATGACACAATTATGATACAGTAATTATCTTATTTATGAAATATTGACATAATTGATGTTATAAACACAAAAATAAATGTAATTTGAGACTTTTTATGAATTACAATAATTTTATAGGTTACTATGATATATTAGTGTTGATTTAATCAACTTTTTTCGAACATATAATTCTATTATGACTTTCACAAAAATCATATAACAAATAGTGTCAAAATTGACACAACATAGTTTTTAAATCAAATATTATATTATTAATTGTTATTTTATTCCTAAAAATCTAATGTTCGGCCAAATAACTTAGATAAGGATATATATATTAATAATAAATAATTTGGGGTTCGTTTGGAATGTTATAGTATGTTTATTAACCATATAGTGAATGAAAACAAAAAGACACGGTAAAAGTTAAATTATTTAACCTAGTGTTAAATCTAATTGATAAGGTTAAAATAATACCCTAAACTTGTCTAAATCCTATTGGATGATAGGATTTCGACCCTTCCCCAATTTATCTTCGAAATAAGACCCTTTGGAACCATTATAAGCCGAATTTGACTTTAATATAAATTAATATTTTGAGATATTCCTAAGGTGCCCCTCTCCTCCCTTATAAAAGGGCACCTCCTCCCCCTCCTCCTCACACCAATTTGAGCACTCATTCTCGGCCAAACCCTGCCATTTTCTCCTCTCCACTTCCCTAGAATAATCCTAGAGGTCCTGGTCTTCTTCAAAGACCAATCATAGTTCCCTATGTGGAGGATTCAAAGAAGCGTTCCAAAGAAGAGGTAATATCCATTACCGATCTTTTCAATTTCTTACTTCTTCAACTTCTTCTTCTTTAGTTGTTTCATGATAAAGTAATTAAATCAGTATTACTTACATACTGATATGTTATTATGAATATGAAACAACCCTAATTCACCTTCTATCCATCCTACGGAAAAATGAAATCACCGCGCGTACGTACGTACGGAATACAGTCTCCACGTCGTGGTGTAATCTATTTTCCACCATCACCTTACAAGGATGGGTATAATGGTGCAATGAGTAACTATTAATTATTATTATAATTTAATATTGATACTGAAATAATATATATATACTCCAATACAATTCCACGATCATAGGAACGATATCATCACTCGTGCGTACGTACGGAATACCGTCTCCACGATGTGAAGCGACTCGTTCTACATGATCATAATTACATAGTAATTATATAAATGAATTGAATGGATAAATATGATATATGTTACACTAATACCATTCTGGATATAAGGTATCTATAACCTTAAAATAAGAATAAGAATTTATTCGGCAAAACACGCATAAGAACAAAAGGCAATAAAGACCCGAGTAACAAGTAACAATGAAATATTACTAACAAGAAGCTAAGAATATGACCATATATGATATCATATCAATATGAATGATTCCGGAATAAGTCAATAACATTATTTAAACCATTATACAGGATCTTCGGACACGTAAAAAGCAAATCGGACCTAAGGTAAGGGAAAATATCACAATCTCATTTTTATCCGAGATTGTTTTTACTTTGGCATTTACTGGGGTGTATTTTATCATCCACATCCACGTTCCCTCAATATGTAATATTGTTTACATCCACTTACAATAGTTTAAATCTAATTTGACCCTTCGGTGAGTTTTTAGTAAAGAATATGAAAGGAATCTTTTGTTGTTTTTCGTACGAGGTACTTTTTGAATTTTCTGACTAAAGTACGAAGAATGTTTTTTTAACTTATACGGCATGAATGGATTTTTAAAACATTATTTCCAAGAAGCTTCCTTTACAAGATTCATGTTTATTTTTAATCAACTTCTTTAAGTTTAAAATTGTATGGCATGTTAAGAAAGGAAAAGTGTTTTTGAAGAAGAAAGGATATTTTCCTCAAGAATGGAGTTCAAGTGTTTTATCAAAATTATTTTCCATCTAAGATAATAAAGGGTTCTGTTTTTATCCCTATTATATCATTGATTTGATTATGTTGTGATGGAATTATTTTTATGAATTCCGTTATCTTATATGATTTGTTTTATGATGTCATGATGTTTCAAGAATCCCATTTTTGTTACATGTGTTATGCGATGATGTATGATTTATGATTATGTGGCACACATAAGAAAGGATTAATTATAAGATGGGTGGGACCTATATCTCCCTCCAATGCATTGGGTAATGATTTTATATCTCATGAGATAGACATGGCTGGAATGGTAGGTTATACCGGTTCAGTGAAACAGGACTGAAACGATGGTGACTTGGTTCAGAAAGGGACATTGTCCACTAAGATAGTCTTGGAAATGAGTCTTGACTAACAAGAAATGATTCTCTATGATTATGTGTGTATTCCACAAAGTTTCATGTTTTAAGTTATGATTATTGGGATTTCATTTCACTACTATTATTTATCCCATGTTATGAAATTATACTCTCTTTTCCAGGTTAAGATTTCCAAAAGTTATGTTCTTATGAATATGATGTGATTGATTTTTCTTTTGTTTACCCTTACTGAGAATTTGAGCTCACCCTTTTATGTTTTCTTTTCCCCAGGATATAAAGAAAGGTTTTAGGTAAAAAAAGGGAAGATCTTTATGGGAGATATTGAAGATCATTCACCACGATTAGAAGATTACGTTCAGAGTTTCAAAAGACACTAAACTATTACGATCCTTGTATGTGTGTTTTTGCTATGAACTAAGTATTCCGAAAATGTAATGTAATGTCAATGTACGTCAAGCTTCGGGTCTCTACAGTTGGTATCAGAGGAAAGGTTTAGTCAACCTTTGGAAACTAGGATGCGAAAACTTTAGTGAGATCCCTAGAGATATTTCTAAGGTATGTCTAGGGATGTACTTAAGGTTATGTATACGTATAGGTTATAGTAATAGAATTATGCTAAAGATCATAGAATTAATCCTAAGATGTTAGATATTTAAGGTACTCCCCCTTTATTATGTTGTTTTCCCTAACATGATTATTGCCTCTCACACTATTCTTTTTGGGTTTTAGAAAATGGCTGGAAACAAGATGATTCACGATAATGGAGGATATGATGGACAATGGAATGATATTATTCATGAGCAACCAAATGAAATGGGATTTGGAAGTCCAAACATCATTATTATGCTGAATCAGAAATCTCATAATATGATCAATAAAATAAAATATGGTACGTTTCCTGACTCTGCTAATAAGAGAAAGATGGAGTTTCATGATTATCATAGAGGAAAGAAAGTTCAATTTCCCCTATGTAAATCATGTGGGAAGTGGCATCAAGGAGAATGTTTCAAAGGAACTGGAAGATTCTTTGGGCGTGGAAAAGAATGACACAAAGCCAGTAAGTGCAAAGGAAAAGGTTCAGTTAACACCAGGGATGAAGATAATGGTATTGCTATGACATCAACAATGGTTAAATGTTTTAAATATAGAATGTACGGGCATTATGCAAACCAATGCCCTAAGGGAAAGTCTCATGAAGAGAATCAGTATGGTCGTATGGGTAGTATTTATGTTGATGATGATGAAGAGACTACAAATGATATGTGAGATGAAAGAATTGTTGAATCTCGGTCAATAGTTTAAGAATGTAGTGGAATGATGACATGTTGATCATGTGTAATGTTGTATAAGTAATCTCATGGCACAATGGAATAAAGAGACATCTAAGGATTGTTACACTGTTGTCCTTCCTTGAGTTTTGAAAGTGTACAAGTATCCATGAAAGGTTATTCAGATATTTTTGGAATGTAGATGATATGCGCATAATGAAGGGATAAGGAGAAAATAAAATGTTTGACAGTATTCATGAGCTCGTGATTGATATAAGGACTAAGTGATATCATGGTTTGAGTATAAAGAATTTTGAGGATTTTGGTATGTGGAAAGTGTTAACTTTTAACTGCATTCAAGTTTTCACTAAGGTTCAATGGGTATTCATTCTTCAAGAGAATACATGATTAAGGTATTCACATGTTTTTAATTTTACCAACAAGATATATCTTATGATATATGGGGGATAAATGATGGCATTCATGTGATTTTTTTGTGACATTTCAAGTAATCATTTTCTTTATACTATGAGCTTGGACCAAAGTATTTTAGATAAGCCTAAAGATTAGAATGGATTATGTTGGGCATAAGTTAGGATAAAACGTTTTTTGATATTATTGATGGGATGTTATAGTAATGTAGTTTTAGAAAAAGGACAACCTGCAGGACGGGCGATAGCCCACCGCGTCGGACTAGGATGTGGGAATCGAACCCACAACCGAAGTGCGACTGGCCTTTATCGCCTACCACTGGCCTACAGGAAGTCCCTGTTTAGTAGAAACTAGTTTTATTATATTAAGCTGTATGACATATGATGTATAAGTCCATTATAGGAACCATATATGATTAATCTCACTATAGATCGACTTATGTATATAATTTTTTGCTAACCTTTTGTTTGAGACAGATGGAATGACCCGTCACTCTATCACATGATCTGCTAACACTTCACGAATAACAAATTCAACTTCATTTATTTAAGAGATGATGTGGAAATTGTTAAAGGCACGAACAACAGTGAGATTGTACCAAAATAAAGTAAGTATTTATTCTAATTCAAATTCTTTAACTTTAGGGAAACGATCTTGAAAACCAAAAATGTTGTCCTAGTGATCTTATATCTGATGAATCAGATGGTACCTTAGATCGTCACAAATTTATGTCTTTGTGATTGCTGGCTTTTCCATAGCCATGTTCTCTACTACTCTCCATCAGAACATGATGGTTAGATTTCTCTTCTATATCCATATTTTCACCTATGTGGAAACCCAGTGATTAGTTTATTTGGGTAATAGTTACATTTCATACTTTAGTTTTTAAAGCCAAGTTTTGGTATTCTTTTTTATGATGTGGGTTTCTATTAAAGAAACTTTCGAATAGTAAACCATTTATAACCCCGAAGAATTTCGAGGGCGAAATTCATTTTAAAGGGGGGGTAGAATGTAACAGCCCGAGATTTTATGAAAAATATTCTTTTTAATTTTAATAATGTCTTGTGTTGTACGCTACACCAAAAGGATCTTTCACAACACACATCCTTGACTTGCCTTGCATTACACGCAATCGCGACCTTCCTCGATAGCGTGTGTAGTACGCAATACCAAGTTTCACTAAACAACGATATGCTATTAAAATATTATTATAACTAGCCGATATGAATAGTAATAACCTCATTTTAAAATTTTAGAAATTTTAGCTCTCAAAATGGACTTCATTTTTGAATTCGGAGTATCGAATTTAGCCTAAGGTGAAATTTTGGTACTTTTCGGATAACTTTCATATTCTGATGAATAGTGAAAATTACTAAATTATAATTAAAAATAACTTTTTTAACCAAAATAATTAATAGTGATAAATTATTAATTTGAGTGGTTTTAAAGTATATTTAGAATATATTTTTACAATTTAATACAATGTTGGTCATTGGATGTAATTTCACATTTAAACCAGACATAAACAAGTGTCAATCTTTTGATAGATATTGTTTCTTAAAAACACGCTATTTGTTTTTACAGCGGGATTTAATTATAAAATTAATTAATGAAACTTCTATGTTATGAATTTGGTAAAATAGACTTCATTTTTGAATTCGGAATATGAAATATAGCTTAGGATGAAATTTTGGCATTTTTCTGAAAACATTCAATTTTTGATGAATAGTGAAACCACTAAGTGGTAGGTTAAAATCTGAATTTTGCATAAAACTTAATTTTACCGCTTCTGTGAGTGGAATTTTGAAAATCCGACAGACACGGTTGATATCAGTAAGTAAAATTTGGTTCAATGAGATAAAAATAATTTTTTTGGTGAATAGTAACTTTTTACTTTTTTTACCGCGGTTAATAGTAAATAGGGGTAAATATGATATTACTATTACCCTAACACATGTCCTAATTCTATTGGATAAGTGTAATTCGACAAAAAACAACCTTATGAATAAAATATGACCATTTAGGCCCAGTTGGGTTAGATTAGGACATTTATAATTAATTTATTTAAAGAAGGGTTAAAATAGTTAAAATCAAAGTTTAATAAGTAAGTCATTTTTAATATGGGGTTATACATAAGATAAATTCGACTATAAATATTCATTAGAAAGATAAAACGATTTCCTACATAATGGTGGTTTATTTATAATATTTAGACATTATATAAGTTATGTTATTTATGACATAATTATGATACAGTAATTATCTTATTTATGAAATATTGACATAATTGATGTTATAAACACCAAAATAAATGTAATTTGAGAATTTTTATGAATTCCACTAATTTTATAGGTTACTATGATATATTAGTGTTGATTTAATCTACTTGTTTCGAACATATAATTCTATTATGACTTTCACAAAAATCATATATCAAATAGTGTCAAAATTGACACAAAATAGTTTTTAAATAAAATATTATATTATTAATTGTTATTTTATTCCTAAAAATCTAAGGATCGGCCAAATGACTTAGATAAGGATATATATATTAATAATAAATAATTTGGGCTTCGTTTGGCTTGTTATAGTAAGTGTATTAACCATATAAGGAAAGAAAACAAAATGACACGGTAAAAGATAAATTATTTAACTTAGAGTTAAATCTAATTGATAAAGTTAAAATAATACCCTAAACTTGTCTAAATCCTATTGGATGATAGTATTTCGACCCTTCCCCACTTTATCTTCGAAATAAGACCCTTTGGAACCATTATAAACCGATTTTGACTTTAATATAAATTAATATTTTGAGATATTCCTAAGGTGCCCCTCTCCTCCCTTATAAAAGGGCACCTCCTCCCCCCTCCTCCTCACACCATTTTGAGCACTCAATCTCGGCAAACCCCTGCAATTTTCTCCTCTCTAATTCCCTAGAATAATCCTAGAGGTCCTGGTCTTCTTCAAAGACCAATCATAGTTCCCTAAGTGGAGGATTCAAAGAAGCGTTCCAAAGAAGAGGTAATATCCATTACCGATCTTTTCAATTTCTTTCTTCTTCAACTTCTTCTTCTTTAGTTGTTTCATAATAAAGTAATAACATAAGTATTAATTACATACTGATATGTTATTATGAATATTAAACAACCCTAATTCACCTTCTATCCATCCTATGGAAAAATGAAATCACCGGGCGTACGTACGTACGAAATACCGTATCCACGTCGTGGTGTAATCTATTTTCCACCATCACTTTACAGGGATGGGTATAATGGTGTAATGAGTAACTATTTATGATTATTATAAATTAATATTGATACTGAAATAATATGTATGTACTCCAATACAATTCACGATCATAGGAACGATATAATCACTCGTGCGTACGTACGAAATACTGTCTCCACGATGTGATGCGACTCATTCTACATGATCATCATTACATTGTAATTATGATAAATGAATTGAATGAATAAATATGATATATGTTATACTAATACCATTCTGTATATAAGGTATCTATAACCTTAAAAGAAGAATAAGAATTTATTCGAAAAAACACGCATAAGAACAAAAGGCAATAAAGACCCGAGTAACAAGTAACAATGAAATATTACTCACAAGAAGCTAAGAATATGACCATATATGATATCATATCAATATGTATGATTTTTGAATAAGTCAATAACATTATTTAAACCATTATACAGTAGCTTCGGACACGTA
This sequence comes from Viscum album, assembly GCA_963277665.1. Taxonomy (NCBI): domain Eukaryota; kingdom Viridiplantae; phylum Streptophyta; class Magnoliopsida; order Santalales; family Viscaceae; genus Viscum; species Viscum album. Next base: position 2,112,852,841 of record OY728120.1, read on the forward strand.
CAAAGAAAATCGGACCTAAGGTAAGGGAAAATATCACAATCTCATTTTTATCCGAGATTGTTTTTACTTTGGCATTTATTGGGGTGTATATTTATCATCCACATCCATGTTCCCTCAATATGTAATATTGTTTCCATCCACTTACAATATTTTAAATCCAATTTTACCCTTCGGTGAGTTTTTAGTAAAGAATATGAAAGGAATCTTTTGTCGTTTTTCGTACGAGGTACTTTTTGACTTTTCTGACTAAAGTACGAAGAATGTTTTTTTTAACTTATACGGCATGAATGTATTTTTAAAACATTATTTCCAAGAATCTTCCTTTTCGAGTTTTCAAGTTTATTTTTAATCAACTTCTTTTAGTTTAAAATTGTATGACATGTTAAGAAAGGAAAAGTGTTTTTGAAGAAGAAAGGATATTTTCCTCAAGAATGGAGTTCAAGTGTTTTATCAAAATTATTTTCCATCTAAGATAATAAAGGGTTCTATTTTTATCCCTATTATTTCATTGATTTGATTATGTTGTGATGGAATTATTTTTATGAATTCCTTTATCTTATATGATTTGTTTTATGATGTCATGATGTTTCAAGAATCCCATTTTTGTAACATTTGTTATGCGATGATGTATGATTTATGATTATGTGGCACACATAAGAAAGGATTCATTATAAGATGGGTGGGACCTATATCTCCCTCCAATGCATTGGGTAAAGATTTTATATCTCATGAGATAGACATGGCTAGAATGGTAGGTTATACCAGTTCAGTGAAACAGGACTGAAACGAGGGTGACTCGGTTCAGAAAGGGACCTTGTCCACTAAGATAGTCTTGGAAATGAGTCTTGACTAACAAGAAATGATTCTCTATGATTATGTGTGTATGCCACAACGTTTCATGTTTTAAGTTATGATTATAGGCATTTCATTTCACTACTATTATTTATCCCATGTTATGAAATTATGCTCTCTTTCACAGGTTAAGATTTCCAAATGTTATGTTCATATGAATATGATGTGATTGATTTTTCTTTTGTTTACCCTTACTGAGCATTTGAGCTCACCCTTTTATGTTTTCTTTTCCCCAGGATATAAAGAAATTTTTTAGGTAAAAAAAAGGGATGATCTTTATGGGAGATATTTAAGATCTTTCACCACGATTAGAAGATTACGTTCCGAGTTTCCAAAGACACTAAACTATTACGATCCTTGTGTGTGTGTTTTTGTTATGAACTAAGTATTCCACACATGTAATGTAATGTCAATGTACGTCAAGCTTCGGGTCTCTACAAAGGGGGTAGGTAGGTAGATAGTTATAATCAATCTAAAAACATTAGGTGATCTCTATTTAATAATTATTAATAATAATGAGCAGTGCAGCAAAGAAACTATTCCTAGAAAAAAATGTATTTATAATACTAATAGGTCAATGTGGGTCTCGAAATATGTTATAGGGGAATGAAAAATGTACCTTGTTTCTATCAATTTTTCATTTTACATATTTCTTGTAAATCATTCTCAGGATAGATTTCATATCGACCACCTACATATATATGTTATTTCGTAAGAAACATTAGTATATAAATGGTGTTTTTTGACCCTCATAATACATAATCCATTTTATATATATTTCATGTATTCTCATTAAATTTAAAAGGGTATGAATATTAAATTAAAAATTTAATCATGAATCATTTCAAATGAATTTGGTGAAAATTATATTGTATGTATCCACATTATCAACATCCCATGTATGGAGAATATAAAAAATCCCACACACATGATCCAAATAAAATCATCCATGGCATAAAGAGTAGGGTTTAAAGGGATGGTAGTATTTAAATAACAATATCATAATAAGTTTATATGTGGATACAATGGTATAAAGAAGGATATATGTACAGGTGGGTCTCAGGATAACTGTATCAACAATGATTTCCATAATCATTTTAACAGTGATTTAGTTCAATCATAGTCTCCATAAGATTACAAGGAATGTTCTAAATTTTTTAATTTCCCTATGTATCTCTCGTATAATATGAATAAAAAAATATGGAAATGTATGTCAGTAATATTATCCAAAATGGTTGTATATGGAATAAATAAAAATAAATAATGGAATAGTGTTTAATAATGATTCAATCAAAAGAAATTGAATGAATCAAGAATTAGATATAAATTGCTCAAATACACAATCATAATAAAAAAGTAAATATCAATAGAAATTGATTTCTACAAGATCCAGCCAATATTTTTATTTTTATTAAATGGGTTAAGTGATTGAAATTTAATGAATTTTTTAATTAAAAATTTCTCCTAGACTAATGAAAAAAATAAAAAATACTAGTGTACAGAAAAAAAATCTCAATAAAGACTCTACCACATTTTAAATGATACGGTTGTTTCTCTATTTAGAAATATATAGTGGAGAAATATCAATAGAAACATATATAGATGGGATATGAAAATTATGATTTTAAAAAGGGAATTTGGGTCAATCTATAGTTAAATTCATGCCTTGGGGGAAATTTTTGGATAATGAAGGGATATTTTGAGATTTGAAAAAAATTGATAGAAAAAAAATACCTAAAATAGATAAACCTTTGGTACATTAGGGTTAATAAATATATAGATATATAATGGATATGTTCACGAGTAAAATAGTAGGATAAAAAATATTACATAATTTCATGAATTGAAAACTATGGCAAATTTCATGACTGATGAACAAAAAGTTCTTGAAAAGAAAAAATACCTATCAACATAATGAAAATATAGAATACCAGAAATATGGGTTTCCTCCCATATTATTAAAAAAACATTATCTATCAAGATGGATGTAATAGATATAATTTGATTCCCCACATTAGCTTAGATTTCCTCATACTTCTATATGAACTCATGGCAATGTTGTTGAGCGCATTAGAGAGACAAGTGGGGTTAACCACCTCAGAAATGTGATGACAAAAATGAATTGTGGTAGAATTTGTTGGTGTAAAAGTCATATATGGGGATCCTACATAATAAAATGTTATAGATCTTCATGATGTGACTATATTTCAGATATATGCTAATATATCCTATTTGGGTGGAAAGATGGTTCCATGTAAGACTCATTAATATCTATGGATTATACAGTAGATCTTGACCTGGATAAATTAATAACTATGTAAAAATTGAAAATAATAAAGGAATAAATGTAGTAATAATTTTGTCCCATTTATTGATATTTAAAATGATACATCACTGAATATTGAATATAAAGAGAGTAAATAAGTAGAAACCTAGAAAAAACATTCAATGGTGGAGGGTGTATTGGAATAACTAAATTGTGTATTCAATATCTCTACTATATGCATCAGTTTCCCTCCCTCAAACAGTGGGGGTTTGGATCTAACCCATCCTATATATTTCATCTATGGTGGTGGGGGATGGGGGATTATCTTTCGTAGTAGGTGTCAGGGAACTTGAACCAATATGGGTCGGTATGTATGGTTGGGAGGTGTTGATCTATATGGGGGATGAATGTTTAGTGTCTAGATCAATTATAGGCACCGACGAGGTATACATAAGGATGAGGCCCTTTACCAATCGATCCTTTTCTAATAAAAACACTTTCTTGGGGATAGTGTTTGTAATATATAGGGGTACGCTATCCTAGGAGGGAGAAGGGGTGGGAATGATGGTAGAGGTGGGGTCTATATAGGTGTGTGGGTGGGTAGATGTAGAGGATGGTGATGGGGTGAGGGTGGGTATGTAGGATGTTATGGTAAGGGAATTTGGAGGTGGTAGAAAATATAATTATTGTTCTCTAAAATTTACTAGATAATAGACATGATGTTGTATGTTTAATGTGGGGTAGGTGACGTTGTTGTAGGTGGTGAATCTATGGTGCTAAGTGACTGTATAGCTGGATTATTAGAGAACTATGGGGAATAAGATAAGTATATGATGATGCTGGTTGAATAGGTGTAGGTTCCTCATGAGCAAGGGCTAAGACTGAGTGATTTGGGTCCCCATGTGCATCATCCATGTACTCGATGGGCCACTGGTAACTCCCATATATCTTAATCAAAAGTCCTATCTTGTGGATCATGAGGTGTTAAATGGACTCCATCATCCAAATAGATGATAGACACTAAGAGTCATTCAAGATGATGAGATGGCAGGTGAGATGTGTAATAAAGATACCTCCCATAAGTGTACGGTGATCCAACCACATATGGGAATTATAATACTATGTGAACTGGATGACCATATTTAAATTAGTGTCACACTTTGATAAGGTTTCCATAATTACCATAATCGTAATTATAATCTCATTCTCATATCCTATCATGATACATACATAATCTAGATCCAAGTGTAGAATCCATAGATTAGGACCCCGCAACCTGGTTCCCTTCGTCATACATGGGTCATGGAACCTCTACATATCTCAGGAGATCAATTCCTAACTCCTCACTATAACCCCCGTAATCTACTCCATTCACATGAAATCATATGAAAGGGAAGAGATGACCTCATCAATGTATATATCAATCCTGATGAGAAAATATCACATGATGAGCTCTCAAGTTCATCCTCCAAGATAGAAGGTGACATGTGCCACATCAATCTCAAACATGGCCAAGAACACTAGGAACAACTCTTGTAATGTCTTCTCACACACCTTGATGATTCTAAATAGGTTCATCCAGCCAATGATATTGAAGAAATCCTCATGAATGTGGATATTCTAGAGTAAAACCATGTATAGTGGCTTGTTGGTCCTCATAGGTTTATCCAACAGATGAACCAAAAGTAACTAATGCTTGGGGTCATAAAAATTAAGGAAGGGGTGCAGGTGTAGGTTTTTTCATGTGGTATCACCATAGGATGTTATGGATGAGAAATGTGATTCATTATATGTGAATTATGTGGTTTATTCAAACATAGGCGGTGAAGGAGAGGGATCTATGAGTTGTAGTGGCATTTCAATAGTTGAATGCTTGGGTAGTGGAGGATTGTCATAACTTGCCACACATTTGAGGATTTTTGGGTGAGACACATCTGTTTGGAAGGAACTAATAATTCTTTGTAATGGATATATTTGGTGATAAACAATAATATGAGATGACAAATAGGAAGGGTGAGGGAGGAAGGTAGTTAGGAAGATGGGAGAACATAGTCGCTGGAGTGGAACAGTATGATGGTGTTGACTATGATCCCTAAAATTAGATTTTAAATATATGTTTCTATGTTTTCACATCATTTAAATGATACAAGACATGTAAAAAATGTGATTTTTATATTTTCAACCATGGTATTTTATCATCGTGTAATTTTTACATTGGGCACTCTTTTTATGTTTTAAAGAATAAATTTTAATATTTAATATTTTAGGGAGTAAAAGCTTATAAAAACCTCCAATATTATTAAATAATACTTATTTTCAGGAAATATAATCTAGACTATTAATCATATCCTATGTTTCCTCTAATTTTCCACTTCATTTATTGTTGGGGGCAATATATGCTTTGATTCAGATGAGTTTTCCCTCATTAGATGTTAAATTTAATTTCCATATTCTTGATCACTATGTTTATCCTTATCTGGAGATAGTGTCTCTCTATCATACCCAATTTTCATATATTCAAATTTCTCCTTAGTAATAAGGATGGATTGATCGTTCGATAAATCAATACTTTTCTTAGAATATTTTACTAATTCGAAAACAGCTTGTTCATCACTAACTCTAAATATCATCCTTCCATAATATACATCAATAAATTCCTTCTAAGTAGTGATAAATTTTCTATCTATGAATATAGGAAATTCTCATTCCTCATCAATGTCTAGGAAAAGGAAATCACTAAGAAAGATAAACATACCAACTTTCACTAAAACATCCTAATGAATTACATGAGGTTACATGATGGATTAGTCTTCCAGCTGAAGTTAAAATCTTATTAGATTGAATTCATCAGGACCCAATTTTTTTAAAACACTCATAGAAAATTTATTGATACTTGTACTGAGATAAAAAATATATTCTAAAATTGAATGTCTCTATAGAACAAAGAATGTTGAAACTTCCAGGGTCTCGCATAGTTTTTAGAATATTTCACTAAAAAGTGCACTGCATTCTTCAATTAAAGATATGAATCCTAGTACTTTCAACTTTCTTTTTTTGAGAGAAACTCTTTTAGAAACTTGGAATTAAATGATATCTTAGAAAATACCTCTTCAAAGGTATTAAGTTGTTTAATTTTTCAACAATCACTAGAAAAATTATTTATTTTCCCTGGATTTTTACTTGAATTGTCCTCTATAGAAGGGTAATAGAGGGTTTGTATGGTTGACGTACCACATGGAAATTTGATTTTTTAGGATTCTCTTAAACTATATATTTTTTAGGTAGGTAAACTTCTAGATTTTTCTAATACCCATATTTTATTTCACAATAATCATAATCCTTACGGATGATTAAAGCACACATTTCATGTTATTTAGACATATTTTACTCACTGAAGATTATATACATAAATTCCATCTTTCCTACACTTCTATGAACCATATCCTAAGACACCTCTCTTGGATGAGTCACGTTTTTATCTTGAAACATACCTAGTAGTATATCTAATTAAGTTATGGAGATTTTACCCACAGGGTGATCAATGTTTGATTTTGATACCCTTTATTTTTTCATTTTAGTTTCCCTGGTGGTCATCCAATAATTTAATGTATGCACAATGGTGGTGATTATGTTCTCAATATTTGATTGTGTAGGTGGGGCTTATTATTTCTTCCTTGGTATAGATTTCTAAAACTGATGTTGCTGAGTTGGTATAAATTGATGATATATGGGGGGAATTTTTGTTTTTGAAATTGTTGTTATGGTCGATGAGATATATAATATGGTGAATACCTAGATGATTCCAATTGTTTTGGTGGTTCTTTAAAACTCTATTATTAATATTAACATTTGTTTGGTTGTTTTAGCTATTGATAGGACCTTTTCAAATAATATTTTTTTTATTGTTGTGACTATTGAAACTATTGATTTTTTTTGTATCGTAATTCACAAAACTATATCCTTACATTTGATTGTCATCCATCCCTTCTATACAATCCAAATATAGGATTATAAAAATGCACATTTCACATGATTGGACCTTCATAATAATTTAATGAGGTGGTAGTGGTGTCGAATGTTTCTAAAAACATTCACGATTTTTCATAAGGGCCTCATACTAGGCTTCTAAGAGGGTATTCTCTTATAGCAGATGTATTCCTCATTGGGACGGCTCTTAGTAACTACTAAAAATACTAACATTGTGGGATATATCTTCTAAGAGTTCTCTTCCATATTCATGCATCTTGAGAGTGATTAATCCATCAGTAGTGAGGTCTAATATATTGTGGAAATCATGTTGGTTTCCCTATTATAATGTTTTCAATTATAGTCACACATCATGTCTATGATGTGGGAACCTATAAGTTATCTCCATAAAATGATCATAGTCAACCCAAGTTGATTCTCCATCTACCTTGTTAATGTTTTGGATGTCATTCCTTGGATTCTAGGTTCATATTCGAGAGAATTATTTTTACAAATAATATATTGTTAGGTCATCCAAAGTGATGATAAACATGGGTGCTAATGTTGTGAGCAAATAAAATTATTTTTCAAGAATGTATAAATGGAATAATAAAATAATAATATCATCAGATGATACAACTTCATTTTGAATGGTATCATGGACATTTAAAAAAATTAAAATGTGTTTATGGGGATATTCTTTTTGAATTCCACTAAAATACTGTGTTCTCTAAACTATGGGGATGATTCCAAGATTAATTTAATTTTTTTGTTCGATGAGAGGGAGAACAGTTCTGGGTGTATCAGCACTGAGTAATGTAAAGTCCTTATCATTGATAGCATGATCATGTAATGCTTATCATTCCCCCTGATGTTTAGGGATAGGTAAGATCAGTTTTTGGGGTGTGGCAGTACAAGGTTGTAATGTTCATCCCTATTAAAGCATCAGCCTCCATATTTTAATCTTCGTATCAAGTGATCAAAATCATGTAGTTATTGAGAATCAATTATACTTGAATGAGTTAAAGGAACCTAACACGTGAACTATGATAATGGTGTGAGTACACATGTGTTATTCTATGTGTGAAAATTTTAAAAAATAAAAGGAAAGAAAAAGGTGTGTGAGGAAATCCAAGTATCACACAGAATTTAATTGTACCGAGGAATATAAATCCATGGCAGTGTTTCCAAAAGTTTACCAACCAATATGAAATAATTTATTACACATGGACTTTGACTAGATTAGAATTTATAACCAAACTATACTTAGGAAAAAAGGTGTATCACAGTGGAACAATGGGATTGAATACATGGGTACAACTGGTAGGGAGGAAACCTAGTAGTAAAAACCCTGAAGTATGACTCCTCGTTAACTCTCATTGATTTGGATTTTCTAATACTATGTTTCTTGGGTTTGAATTCAAAAAATATAATAGTAATAACAGTCAATTTCAGGTTTTAGTTAAAAGCTTAATCCAAAATATAGTTATGGATAGACCTATGGATTATGTTGTAGAGTGGTAGAGAAGTATAAAAATTGGTTATTGTAAGACCATTCAAATATACTTAAACTTTAACTAATCTTTTTTTTGATATACAATCAAAAACCATGGTGTAGTATAATTGGATTCTGGTAAGAAATTATCACAACCTATAAGTCCCAACAAAGTCCACTCCAACTGGGTCAATGTACTTCCATTACATCTTCCATGATCAGGTTGTGAAAAATATTGTTATTAACAATTTAATTTATCATAATTATTATCAACAAGATTTCCATATTTCAATTCATAGATTCATTAATTTTAAATCCACCCTTTCTCTTGACCCCTAACCCTATGCAAGATAGATATGCATGATAGTATTAAACCAAACCAATGAAAGAAGAATAATTGTTGACATAATAATTAAAAGACTCAAAAAAGTTAATCTACTATTGAAACAATATTAAACTAATCTAAAACATGACTTAATTAAATTACTTGAAAAGCATAAGTTGTAGTTGATATATTATGACAATTGAAATTGAAATTGAACATTCAAATGGAGAACACACAATCTTAGCTAAAGGAATGGTAAGTGTTAATAATAGAATAATTAAAATAGGAAAGGAATGAAATAAAGATAGTTTTATAAGAAAAAAAAGAAATAAATGGAGAAGTATGGAGAATTTTTGGCATTGTCTTGGGTTCTTTTTCTACATCAGGGGTGACTTTATATTTATACAGATGAATATTACACAAATTGTATATGTTTCATGTTATGGACTTATTTAGGTGGATTATTCCTCAACACATACATGATGTTTAAAAGAGTTTTATTTCATGTACATCATTTCCAAAATGGACTTAGAAGATATAATATATCTAAGATTTCATGGCTTTAATCCTTGGTGGGATTTTGGATTAAAACTTTTCATGTTGTGTAATATGTTCACAACATGAATCCTTATAAGGTTTTATTTTCGAGTCATTCATGATGTGTTACTGGGATTCAAATCATGTAATTCGTTCACATCATGATAATTATATTACTGTGATATAATTTTCCTTATAGGTATTCTTCTTGAGGAATACACATCGTGAATATGTTTTTCACGGTGTATAATGTTTGATTTTTATATTTTTTTTAAATCAACTCATTTGTGTATTGTGTTCCTATTCCATAAAATATAAACTCAAAACTTAGGGAATTATCAAATAAATCCTTTCTAATCCATCAATAAAAATATCCAATTTTAGTGTATACATTAATAGTATCAATAAAATTCCCCTATTGGTGTAACCCTATAACAACAATTTCTATTCTAAAATTCAAATGTCACCTTGTAAGGCTCTATATGGGAAAAGGTGTTGGACTATATCATTATGAGATAAATTTAGATATATGAATCTTACTGGTCCTTATCTTATTCAATATAGGTAAAATATGTTTCAAACTATTCTATATCATATGAAATCCAATAAAGTAAACAAAAAACCATACCGAAAATCATTGATGTGACCATGAGTTTTAGGCGAGAGATAAAGTGTCCCTTTGTATGTCACCATAGAATAAAGCAATGAGGATTGAAAAGATGTAAAATCTTGTCCTAAGACACATCATCCCTTTTTAGATCCTTTATCACATTGGAGTTATGGCGTATTAGCTACCACAAACGCCAAACCTATCTCAAGTACATGATGTGTTTCATTTATCCCTCTTGAGGAATTACATAAATGACCATTCACATGTACTGAATCTATTGGTTGTGCCCAGGAAAAATTATCCATCGTATGATGTTTAGTTAGTGAAGATCATTGATCAGGAGTTAATGTTCTATGAATTAAGAAAAATCACCTGGTCAAAGTACTTTTTTGGGATTACAAGTTTGAGCAAGGGACTCATGAAATGGAAGAGGAAATGAAATAGAAGAAACATCATCTATTTTAGTGTTTTAAAAGAAATTTTTGGGGATGATTTTTTATGGGCGGTAATGTAATGACCCAAACTTTTATAAATTAAATTACCTTATTGACTACATAAATTCATTGTTAATTGATGTGGTCATCGAAAACACATGTACTAATTGTGTTATTGTGGATCATTATAAAACATATTAAGTAATATATAAAATATTTTAAACAATTTTAACTATAGATAATATATTCATTATACCATGACTGTATAGATTATTATATATTACGTATTGTGGAAAATTCTAATTTACATTGATGAATGATGTGGTAGACTCAAATAGTAGGAACATACCCTATGAAGATCATTTCTAATAACATCTATGTAATATGGAATAATGAGGATTCACTATCAAAAAATCCTAATATGAGATTCGATGATGAAATATTGAGTGAACCCATTAATGGTATAATCTCAATCTTATATAGACGAAGGCCCAAACCATGTCCCTCGAACAACCCTAAGAAAGAAACAAAATCACACACCTTACACTTAGGGCGTACATTTGTGCAATAAAGTATTAAATATTTAGAAACCACTAATATGAATGATTATATTTTCTATTTAGTAATATAATTTTTATATTTATTGACCTTTAATATTAATTTATAAATGAATACGTGATGAGATTTATTGAAATAAAATTTTGATTTGAGGAAACACAAATTCTGTTTTTATTAAATATATTGTTTAAATTAAGGAACACCTTTTAATAAATTTAATAAATATTTTCATTATTTTGTTTTAAAAAACTATTATTTGAAAATATTTTTTTAATTATAAATTATAATATAATTTAATGAAGTCTAATGTAAATTCTATAATTGCAAAAATGTTTTTAATGTTATAAAATATTGTATTTTCTTGTAAGTATGTCCTTTTATTTAATGTTGTAAATACTCAAATTTGGGAAATTATTTAGGTAAAATATATATAATTTTTGAATTCATCACATCCAAATTATCCTATGGTTAATTTTCCATAATTTTCTGAGGCAGATTGATTTTTGGGTAAAATTTTAATATATTATAAACATATGATATTTATAATAACATTTTAAAAGTTCAAAAGTCAGGTTATAAATGTTATAAAAGGAATCCACACCCAAATATCGATTTAAAATTTCAAATAATTTGTTTGTGAAGTCTATAGATTAATTTTATTATCTTTTAATGAAACCTAAAAAACCAATATTACATTTTTATGGTTTTAAAATCAATTATTTATGAACATGACTCACTTCCACTTCACCAATGGTATTATTTTTATATTTTTAGTTTTTATTATTATATAATATTTAAACCCACTAAAATATTGTAGAATAAAATGTCAAAATAAATAATACGGTTTTTAATTTTCATTAAATTATCATATATAGTCCAAAACATATGTTTAGAAAATAATAAATAATTCCCCACTCATTTGATTTATATCCCCACCCAACATCCTCTCCTCTTCACTAAAAACCCATTTATCATGAATTTAATCTCTCATTCTCTCCCCCTATATCTCCCTCTCATTTTTATCCCATTACCATTATAGTATCCTCGAAATCATTTAGAATTTCATTCCCAATGTATGGAATTCTCATGTCCTACATTTCATTCAAGAATATATTTTTTATTATGCCATTTGATTTCTGATTTTTCAATTTTTTACATGTTTTTACACACCCCTTTTACATTACTTATTATGTAAATTTAATTACATTTCACCTTTCATTCTTATTAAACAATACACTGAATGATTATGTATAACTGTTATATGACCTAAGTTATTCTCTAATTTTCAATGGCAATCATTTTTTTTGTGAATAACCATACCCATTTAAAATCAAAGTTATTCAAATTAATTTACATATAATTAATTAATTTCAGAATTTTATTATATTTTATCATCAATGTGGGAAATAAATTGATGTACTTGATATGAATGTAGATGGTGGGATTACAAATATATTTCCCACCAATGTATTGGTAAAATTATTTTCTAATGAAATGTGTTGAATGGTGCAGAAGGTGTTATCCTAATCACACAATGTTATGATGTCTGGTTTGTTATCATTGAATTATGATTATGATTTCATATTTTATTCTTTTCCCACATTCCTATGTTTACATGATTTTTCCTCTCATTTCAGGATTTTAAGTTCGTGTATATGATTATCAGCCATTTTATATCACCTAAATATACCTATTATCTCAAATTTATTACTTTCATAGTGTTATACATTGATTATTCCCTTAATATGATTTATATCTCAACCATTTCTTTTCCCCCCCAAATTATCCATTGTATTTTTGGAAGTGAATTATAATTTTAAGAGCATGTTAATGAATTTTTAAATAATATTGTCCTTATTTCAAGTTAGGTTGATATATATATATTTATATCAATACACTAGGCCTTTTGATATTATTTCATTTTTAAGTGTATCATTATGCATTAAATCCTGAATCATGTTGTATTAATGTTACGAATTGTCATGAAACACCCTTTTACTAGAATATTAAATCATAAAAATATCTTTATTGAGTAATCTACTATTTATTTCCTTTCAATTAAATATCAGATTTATTAAATAATTGTTTTGGATAAATATATTTTTTAATTAATGATAATTTATGATTAATTGAGATTTTTGTTTGTTTAGTTGGGGCCTCATATTGATGGGTGGTGGTCAGTTGGTCATTGATGATATTAGGTGGGTATTTTATTTCATTAAAAGGAATAACTATTTAAATATAGTAGGGTTTCCAATGATAATACATATATATTAAATAAATTTTAGTTATATTCATATGATATATGGAACCTTCACCTTGAAATATTTTTATTAATGTAATTTAATTATTTCCTGAAAAAATACTTATGTATTGACATAAATGTCAAGGGTCTTGATAGGCCCTTAACTTGTGGCTTTATTCCCAAACCACTGATGGTTGGGGGCTTGTTTAGGAAAATTATTCCTTGAGATAAATTTATATGTGGGGTATAAATTAAATTAAATGGAATTACATAGTTCCATTTTTATAGAATCACATGGAATCCTCCATGTCGATGAGATTGTGGGACTAAGATGGTTTTTCTGATAAGGACATGGAATAATTCTGAAATACCTTATATCTCTTGGGCTAGTACAATAGAAGATGGAGTGAGTGTTCCTCCAGATTTAGCATCTGATTATGTGGGTACCTATACATGATATGGATTTATTATATTTTGGGTGATTTTACTAACCTAATATGAATTATTATGTGTTGTGAGATTTCATTCCTCTCTTACTGTGATGTCATATGGTTTTTTCTATGAGGATAGTGAGGTCAAAATATGATTAAGATAATGTTAAAGGATATTATTCTGTATATGTGGAAATCATAGTCGGAGAGATGAGTATAATTTATGGGAATTAGATTAGGGTGTTTTTCTATTGCATAACATATATAAACCTAGTGCGTACCCCATTATTACACTGACCCTAGATAGGGGTAGCGTTTGGTGGTCGATAGTGTTGATTTATGGGGTCACCTTATAACCCAAATCGATCGTGGATCCTAGTATGGTGGTAGTGAAATGAATTATTCTATCACTTGAGAGGAAAACTAGGGTTATATGAGAATTTTTATCCAGATTAATAACCCATATTTTTATTATTAACATTATATTGGGTGGATGATGTCCCCCAAATATGACATTTGGATAGCCATGGAGATTAACAGGGGTTCAGTGTTCTTGCATATCCCAAAGTTTTAGTAACTTTTCAAGGATTTGATGGCTATTCTTATATGGAATACCCATGGTGTTACCATTGATTATATATTCACATCTATCTTGATTTCATGGGATACATTGGGGATTCATTGATTACCTATATGAGATTCCAAGGATCTGATGTGTACATGTTTTAATCTATGGCTGCCTAGTATTCCTAGGATATGGATTTTATTATTGATGAGTATAGATTCCAAGTATTTCTAGATTCAATATTTTTTTTCTTGTGACTATACACTCCTAGGATACATCAATAGATCTGTTTATAGAGATTTATACAATATAAATACATAGGATTGTTAGTATGATCCATAGTTTATTCTTGGTGACATGGATGCCTAGGATACTCCCAATGATATATTGATTTCATATATATAATGCATATGATACTCTTAGATTTTTTTTTATTTTTCACCTTATTCATTATATGTTTGTTGAGGATAATTCCATTGAACTGGTTTTACGTCTACCACAAGATGTAATGCCTCAATTTTTACATAGGATTCAGTTTTTATACAAATTAATGATTACTAGGATGTTATTTAGGATTTATCATAACTCCTAATATTATAAATAATGGTTTAATACATTATCATAGATAACTATACCTACATAAATAATATATTTTCAGTCTTGGGTGTCACCATAGAACCCAATAATTAATGGTTGTTATTTATTTGTTCTTTTGTACTATATTTATTTATTCAATTGATCATGTCACATTTGCCTAGAATTTTTTAACCTGCTATCTTGTAATCACACCCTACATCAGTAGACATGGAACATGGGTTCCCAAGAAGACTTCATTGATCAAATATTTAATATCTGGAGAGGCCTAATGTTGGAGGATCAGTCATGATATGTCAAATTGAGCTAGAGATTGGTATGTAATAAGGAATATGAATTATAGTAGAACGTCTTTATATTTTAATTTTTTTATTCATAATGTATACATGATCACCCCAGTTGGAAGTCTATTGATGCATGATCGTATGAAAGTGAGTTTTTATAACTTTATACTTCCATATTCCATTGAATATATTGTTATTGTTTATTCCCATTCTTACTCTAATTGTATCTTATTCTTGATGAATTTGGTTTGGTTATTTTTCATAATTTACTCACTCTTATATTATTGAATAGTCTCAATATATTAACACCTTGTATCCTTATTATATGTTACAATCTTCAATTATATAGGATATAATGCATGATTATATGTAGAAACCATTCTTCCAAGCACCAATCGAGTGGTTCAGGGAAGAGGTAAATTGAAAAGATATATCTAAACATATTTTTCCCTAGCTTACTATTTTTTATATGATAGTTAAGTGAGATATAAACTATTCTTTTTATTTATAGACCTCATACTGGTGTGATATAAACACTTTTTTCAAACAAAATTTATAGGTTTCATGGGATAGTGAACTATTATTATGGGTTTTTACATTTATAGATGTATGATTTGACTTTATTTTATACACAAAGTAGTTTGTATTTATTATTTATATTTTTGTGGATATTTTCCCATTAGAAATAGTTATGTGTTCATGTATCATTTATCCAAGTAGGATTCATATGAATTGTGCATGCTTTTGTGTGATTAGTATCACAGGTGATAGGTTTCAACTATTTAATATGTCAACAAAAAAATAATAAGCTTTCTTATATATATTTTTTGAGTAATTATACATAGATAAACTAGAATAAATTTTCTCTAATGAATATTCATGTGGATTTAATAAAGGTATTACCCTTAATTATTACTATACAATACCTTTGTGTAAAGGACGTTTAGTGACCCTTTATATGTTTGTAAACGAATTAAATCCATTGATATTTAACCCCCTATAAGTAATTATGATACTTTTTCAAAAATTAAATGGGTTCCAATTAGTTAATGTTTAAATAAAAACATTTATGGTCATTTTTTTATATATTTTTCTCATGGAATTCTACCTAACTGAACCATGTGATTAAGGTATAAATGACGCATAACATCTTATAGAGATGTCCTTATATACAACTAAAGGAGATCATGATCATTGGTAGAGTGTGTTCATATGTAGATTCTCAATGAGTGTTAGTATCGTAGTGTGGTAATGGATTTTCAAGTGATGCATGAAATTTATATGTGTATGAGAACCCTATAGTGGGTGTTTTGGAAGGTGCGATTATTAGGGATAATTGATATTGGGGTGGAAATGTGACAAAATGTGAAATGAACTATATGAGATGTGATTTATGATCTATTTGACAGTTCTTGGTGCATTGAGATACAATTTAGGATATTATTCAGTTGGGAATTATGATGGAGTATCATGGTGCTTCCCTTTCCTTGTTGAGAAAAGTCGTGATATGATATGATAACCCAATAAAGGGGTTAGCCTATAATTATGAGTGATATTAGATATGGGGTACATGTATAGATCATTTGTGTAATGATATTGCTGAATCAGAGGTGTTATTGGGTATGTGATACATGTATGGTGATGTATTCATCTTTTTGATGAAATAAATTGAGGCATTGTGGAATTTAGGACTGGTTTTTCTATGGTGGATCGGTTGAACATCATGCCCTATTGATTTCTTGTGAAATTACCAATGAGAAATTATTCTGAGATCCTAGATATTCATACCAAGGATGGGTGGTTTGTGGGTTTCCTTTTTTGGATTGAAATGATTCTTAGGTGGTGGGAGATCATGTATTTTGCTTAGAAATTTTGGGGCTGATAGGTTTATTTGAAGATTAAATATAGTTTTCCCTTATCTAAATTGGTAGATATACTAAGATGCATTGTGATCTGGTTGATTTTTAATTTGATGTTAGACTGATGGTGTGATACTCATGTGAGTGTGGTTTGGGTTTCAAAATTGGTTAGTATAGGATCATTAAGTTATACGGTTTGGATAAGATCGAGGTGGTAGAAACTAGTTACATGCAATACCTCTTTGATTTTATATATATGAGTGGTTGTCTATGTGATGAGGTCCAATGGATTTAATGGAATTATTATTCGACGGGTTGTCTAAATCATTTAATATAATGAGATATTTCCCTCTATAGTGTCATCAGATATGGTTGGGTTGATTTGGTATGGTTGAACAAAGATTGTTCCTTGACATGGATTTTTATGAATGTGTGTTTTCTGAATTTTTTTTGGTTTTTGATGGGGAGTGGTATAAGTAAATTCATATGGTGGGAGAGTATCGTTGTTTTTTAGGGGTTATCCCTCTTTTTGAATATAATTTCGTATTGACAATCAATTATGAGTGGGGAAAACATTTATATTCATTATTTTTAGTAATATATGCCATATTGGATAAGGAGGTGTGTCTATTTTGTTGTAAGGTTCAAGGATGAGATGATAATAATCATTGGATATGTGATATAAAATTCGGATTCTAGTTTTTATATGGATTTGTCTTTTTTTAGTTCTATGGTTGAATCCATATTTCAAGTGTTGGATGTTAGAGTTCTGACTTTTGATGTGGGTTATATTCGATATTATATAAGAAAAAGATATATTTGTGAGATCATGATGACCATAATGGGTGGTAGGTTATCTAGAAAAGGAATTCCGTTGAGTTTTAGTTTTGTAACATGGTGTTGGTTTTGGATGATAACTAAATTCCTCCATAAATTATGGTAGTGTGATCGAAGATTGAGATAGAGTATTATTGGATATAGTTTAGCATTTTTTGAAAAAAACATAAATGGAATAACCATTGTTTTTTCATTAAATTGTGTGGGATGAGATGGAAACCACACTAAGTGTGTCCTTAAATGGATACGAATTCATTTTAAATTTATTTCTCTAATAATTGTCAGAATTATTGCTCGAAATATGCCATTAATAACCAAGATTTATTGTGGGGAGCAGCATGTTCTTGGAAATTAATTGATGGATGACACCATCATTCATTGATAATTATATGTGTGGGTAAGCATCATCTCAGTGATTTGTTGATGATGGAGAGTTGTAACTTTTCTTTTTGTAAATATTGTGCGTTATGTTTACAGATTCATATTGGTAAATCATTCATAATTCTGAGTTATAATGTGGAGATTCGTTCATTAATTGATGATAAATGTGTTTCGGGATTGTTCTTAAAAGAAAATTAAGGCTTATTGAGATATATATTTAGAATATGTTAGTTAGATAGCCTATGATATTGTATTTAGATATTTTTTGATGTTACTATGATAAATCATTGGTATGTGACAGGTGATTTTGATCAATAAACATGTTGGACTTTTTAAATGGTAAACCCCTCATATATTGTTGGGTGTGAGTTTATGGAATACCTTATGTGGTCCTATGAATCCTAATTCCTGGGAAATTTCCAAAATTTTATAAATTACAAAACTGGAGAAGGGGGTTTAGAATACCCCACTGTGGTCACCCTTATGTAGTTAACATAGAAATGGGTGAACCGTATGCGGACACCGATACATAGCCACCAATACATGGGTGACCCCTACATTGACACCCTTATCTTGACACCCATATGTGGCTTAACCTATTCATAAGTCACCCTTGCATTGGCTAACCCGTTTGTGAGTGAACATCTACATGCATCATCCTTACATGGGGGAAACACTATATAGGTGAAACCTAATATGGGTGAACCCTTATATAGGGGAACCGATACATTGAAGACCCATATATAGATGAATTTAAAAATATTAAAAATTTTACAAATAAATCAAATAAATGTAAAAAATGTATTTTAATAGGAATTCTAAATTAACATTCCATGTATAGTATAAAAACATCACAAATGGGTCACTCTCCCCCCATTAAAATTCAAGGAGACTATCTCCCCATATTCTTATCAAAATCATGTTTCATTTTATCTTGATGAATTCCTGAGGTTAATCTAATACACCACACCTTATTTAACATAGTTTATTTCCATATTTTTACTACTATTTTAAATAATCTGGACTAGGCCATTGTAGTTGATTCCACTGGACCATGGTGGGATTATCTCTATTTCAATAGGATTCCTCTCGGATTGGTTAATGAGATACTAAGAGGGTTATCACACTATGTTTTGTGAGGATTAAAATAATAATGACACTCTCAAGATTTTATTTAATTTTTTTCATCAATTTTTTAGTTAAATTAATGGATTATATGGATGAATATTTTTTGGATTTTATATACTGAAGATCATGATGGTTCCCAAGGGTTTTGTGCGCACCTTTGCTTAAATATTTAAACCTAAAATGTTTTCTGTTGAGTAATATCATGAATATGATCCTGAAAATAAATGAATATTTAATTCCAGAATTGTTTTAATGTAAAAATAAAAATATATTACTGTTTATTATGATAAAATGAGATATATTTTTATGATTTAGGGCCTTGTGGTTGATGGTCCGTTAGGCTTCAATCTTCATAGGTGAGTGTTTTGAGCTTAAATTAAAGGGAATAAATTTTTAAATGCAGTATGTTCTCCCATAAGAATTAATTTATGGTAAAATAATTTAATTTATATGCATATAATATATATTATGTCCAATATGTTCAATTAAAATTTAATTAAACTAAATTTTTTAAAAATGCAATGCTTATAAATGGATGTAAGAGTGATGGTCCATTGATGACCCTTAGGAACTGGCTTTATACCCCATCCACCAATGGTCATGGTTTTTTTCCTAAAATGTATGATTTGAGATTCATGGACACCAGGGGTATAAATGAAATGAAATGAATGAACATAGTGGCCCCAATATTGGGTTATCTTAAACACCTCCTTATATATGAGAGTGTGGGACTAATATGATTATCGTGAGTAGGACTTGTAGGAATAGTATGATGCATTATAGACCTTGAGATAGTTGAATAGATTCTGGGTCATTGTTCCTCCCCCACTAGAATATTATTACAAAAGGGGGTATGTCTGGTGTAGATTTACAAAATGTTGGTTGAGTTGACTGACCTAGGATGGCTCAGTATGTGGAGTGGGATTTCTTCCATCTCTTAGTTTGATGTCTTATTATTTTACATATGATTCTGGTTAGTTTGTGGCATGATTATGATAGTATTGAAAGATGTTATTACTATTCAGTTATAGAAATGGCCCAAGAGATGAGTTTGTTTTATGGGAACCCATATAGGATGTATGTTCTATGTTTTGTATTAAGAGACCCATATGGGTGATCCTATATTACACAAACACTGGATAGGGGTAGTTTCAAGAGGTGGATATTGATCATTGTGCAAGTAATGTTGGAATATGAATTGATGGTGTGACCCTGATATGGTTTCGGTGAAAGAGATAAGTTGTTCACTTGAGAATTGACCTTGGTTATATATTATGGGTTATGTAGTTTACCTAATCATTTTTATATTAATGAGATAATACATTGTGGATTTGGGTCCCAAAATATGACATTTTCAATTCATGGGATATTTCCTAAGATTTTTTCTTCATTACTATATTATATTCCTCATATGCTTCCTAGTATTAAAATGTTATTCTGTTATATAATACATATGACGCTGCACCAGATTCATTATTCATTCTTAGTTGGAATGCCTAGGATTTCATAAATAATTTAGAGTTTGGTAATAAAGGATTCCTAAGATACTCCCTGGGATTTTTGTATGAACGTGATACTGTATGGATGCCTAATATACTAATTTTATGGAATTAATCCTGATAAATATTGATTAAAATTATTCATAGGATCAATATTTTTAATACTACTGACAATGGATTCGTAGGATTTTCCTTAGGATCTATCCTTTGGGCCTACTACTATATGGATTCCTAGAATACATATTAGGATCCTAATTTTATATATGATGACATGGATTATTATAATATTCACTAACATTTAATTGATTATTATAAGGGATTTCTATGATACTCCCTATGATCTATGTATATTCATTTGATGTATTATAAAGATGTATATGATAAATGCTATGATCTGGTGTTTATGTCGGCTACTACATTGAATGTCTTGTTTTCTTCCAGGTATTTACTTGTAATACATAATTAAGATTTCAATGATGATCCCTAATATCCAAATTAATGAATATAAATATATGGAATGGTATGACACTTGCTCAAAGACATACGAAACAAGTTGAAATAGGTATATTAGATTCTAGGTGTGACCTTAGAACCCAAGTATTGATAATTGTTTTCATTTATGAATGTTCATTATATATGATTATTTTGTGAAGAATATATTCTATCTATAAAATTAATTATTGGTTATGTTTGGGGTTTATTTGGTGGTTCCATAATTATTTATACTCACAAACTACTAAAGATTCCATGGAACATAGGTACTTGATAAAAATTCATTGATAATAGGTTTTAGTAAAGAAGATACCTAGATCTGGTGGGATCATGTAGGATGGATTAGATGAAGTTATAAATTAGGATGTGATTAAGCTTGGGCAGTAAATATATTTTCCTTTTATTGTTATTTATTATCTATCTTGTATATGTGATTATCCAGATTTCATTTTAATTGAGGTCTGATGGTATGACCATAGTTAATGATTTTATACTTCCGCATTTCATTTTTTATATAATTGTTATTTATTCTTTAACATACTTTGATTGTTTATTATTTTTTCTGATATTTTAGGGTTATTTTATATTATTTATTCACTTTGATATAGGGTTATATTCCCCAATTGGTAATACCCTAATCTCTCTCTACTAGTTTGCATCCTCGAGCATATGCGGATGCATGTCTCAGGTTATATAGTGACAACAAATTCAGAAAATAGATGATATGTATGGGGTGGAGGGATATTAAAATATCATGAAACTATGAAATAGAGATATAGAATAAGTTAATGAATATTTTATAGTTCATCCTTGAAAATGTTATAACAATGAGATTCACAAACCCAATATAATTTCATAATAAACCTGATTGAAGAAGGATATATTGGATGATGAACATCACTCGTCATTATATACCCACTCTATAAACATAACAATGTAGAGAAATCTAAATAATCATTTGTGGTGGGACAATATTAAGAGGGATATTCCTGAGTATGTATCTTTATGCATGGTATTCCTGCAAGTTATGTCGCAATGATAGAAGTATAATGGGATGATGAAACCATTTCCCATACCTATTTGTATATGGGAGAACATATCCATGGATTTCATTTTATAACATCCAAAAAACATTAAAACCAAATAATTGTATTTGGCATGTAGTTTATCAACTTATTAATTCATAAATTTTCATTATTATTTTTGAAGATTTTTTAATCAATCCAATTGAAAATATATAGTTAATTGATGTGTAATGTGCTCCTAGAGTACCACCATAAATTATTAATTTTCTAGATCCATGGTTTATATCTAGATTATTGATTATTATTCAATAATAATTTGATACATTGTTGGGTTTTAGTATTACCTATCATCCTCATACTGGTGATCAATCTAAATGGACCACTCAAACACTAGAAGATATGTTTAGAACTCTTTCTATGAATTTCAATGGAGTTGAGGATCCACACATTCCATTGATATAGTTATCATATAATAATAGTTTCCATTTTATAATTCTAATGTAACTATATGAGGATCTATATAGAAATATGTGTATAATTATAACATGTTTGGATAAACATGTAGAATTTATGATTAAGAGAGTGGATAATACTCAATAAATGTTAGATAATATACAATACATTCTATGGAATATTTAAATTTCATAGAGTAAATAAAATAAATACTCTTATAATCATAAACTATATTTTGAGTTTATTTTTAGATAAAGAGAATACTTTTAAATATAACAACATAATAGGGTTTTGCGTTTAGAAAAGAAAGAAATCTTAATCCCTAGATACATTGGACCCTTAAAAATCATTAATTATACGAGTAAAAAATCTCTTCATCTTATGCTTACACTAATCCTCAACTATGTTCATGATTCCTTCCATGTATCACCATTGAGGAAGTACATACCTAACTATTCACGTGAATTAAACTCATATGTTGTACAACTTGAACATGAATTGTTTTGTAGGGAACAATCGGTGTAAATCAATGATCAATGAAATAAAGTATTACAAATCTGTACCACTCACATGATTAATGTTCATTGGAGGAATCATAAGTTCTATTATGACACATGAGAACTAGTAGTTATAATGATGTAGAAATAACCAAATTTCTTAATTAATGTATTGTATTTTCAAATGGAAAATGAATTTTATGGGGTATAATGTAACATTATAATATTTTACTATGTATATTTCATTTAAATAAATATTATGTTGAATATCATGTCACATATAAAAAAATAAACTAAAACAAACCATGATACATTTTATTAAGATAAAATAATATAATTCAACGTAAACATTAATACATTATGGGAATACTATATAAAACGTCATTAGGAAAATTCAATAATAAATAATACAGAAAAAAATTAAAATACCCCTAACATAAAATAGTTATCCTCATGAATTTCGTTTACGATCATAACCCCAATTATAATGATAAAAATACAGAAAATAATAAGAAATATAAGAGAAACGTTTATAGAGAAGTAAAATTAATAGAATAAAGGATTTTAGTATTCTATATAAAGATATGTATAAGAATAAATTTTACCATAATATATATAGTCAATAAAAAATATTCCACTGGAAAGATGTTCAATGGATATACACTTTTGGCTATATCCAATGTTTATTTTGATTAATGTAATATAATATAAAAATAAATAATAAAAGAAAAATGAAAACATTTAATTAAAATATTTTGTTATAAAAATATATTTTGATACATTTCATATTATTATTCTTATTATTATTTTTAAAATAATGATTTCTGTGTTTGTAAAAATTAATATAAACATTATAATATCAGTGCATTGAAAAAAAATGAATTTGTATAATATTAATAATTAATTTTAAGAGGATGTTATTAAAATAATTTAATAAATAAAGGGGATATTATTAAAATTATTGTTATTTAGTGTTGTCTATTTTTATATTAATCATTAAAATTGATCACTTTTAAAGGTTTATTATAATAAAATAAATTGATTTATCGACAAACATATTAACACTTATTTAATATTTTATTTAAAAATAATAATTTTAAGAATGCTAAATTCTTAAAAAGTCATTTTTCAATTAAAATAATTTTTTCTATATATGTTATATTTAAAATTAAAATCAAAATTTATTATATTTTGAAACTCATTACATGTTTTGGAAAGTGATATCGTTCATATATTGCATACATTTATTTTACTTTAGAGGAATCTCAATATCCATATTTTTTTTTGCGCTAACCCCTAGAAACTGCTCAGTTATATAATAAAAGGCTTAATTTTATTTCATCATCCATTTCCCATATGAAAATGGGGAGATAACTCATTCATGTATTTTTAATGTATTATAATTCCATTACCCATGTTCTCTAAGATATATTTTGATAATCATATTGAAAAAATACAATAAAAACCAATGAGAACATCAGTTCACCCACCATTCACTTTATTTTCAATCCACATGTGGAATATGTTTGAAAAATTACATGTTCATAGTGATATGTAGAAAAAATGATGTGCATCAACGAAACAATTAGTTTGTTAATGTATTTACCCAATCATTTGTCAATAAAATTATGTTTTGATGGAATAAATTTCTTAAAAATTGATTTAATCAGAGAAAACAAATTCACTATCAAGTTTATTTTGGATCTTTATAAAACATTTCCTACTATGTTAAAAGAATATTATACATCATAATTATTGATAATATAGATATTCTGTAGTTTCCATTAGGATTAATATAAACAAATAGTTAAGAACATTTCTCATTATCAAAGATGGAAGAATTGACAACATCAACTAGTAGGATCGTTCCCTATGAAGGGCATATAATATTGACTCTATGGGAGATGGAATCACTAGGATTTTCCCTTACCCAATCCCAAGATGATATTAAAAAACTGAAACATGAATGAAAACATTGAAAATAAAAGTTATGTATTTTCAAGGTCATGGTCTGAAACTTGTATTACAGGGCACCCAATGAATGTTCCACTGTTACATGCCATACCCTTAAAGTGTATATTGGTGTATTAATGGCTTATGTTTCTACCCTTGTAGTATTAATTTATATGTTTTTTTTATAATTAAATAATTGTAACAATCCTAAACCTAGTATCCTAGAGTAGGTGGTCACATTATTACATTGGAATAAGATACAAGGGATTTTATCCCAAAGGAATGACTATTCTAGTAGTCTTTTTAGGATAGATTAATAATAATGTATCATGTTGTATTTGAGAACCTAAATATACAATACAGTGAATGTAAACAATCTGCAACATTGAACTCATTCAATGATTCCTTTTATGTATCCTAGGGAAACAAAAAAAAATAAACATTGATCTCAAATACTAAGTATGGGGTAAGAATAATATAATATATTTTGAGTAAATAACGATTAATAAATATATAATCGCAGACTATAGGAAAAAATTGTCATTTTATCAATAACATGAGAAAAACGAATAATATGTAAGGAATAAATGATGATAAAATAATGGAATATAAATAATAACATGAACTTGATAATTTAATTTTGATATAATACGTTTTCAAATATTTACATGGACAAAAATAACTAATATTATAATGATGTTATGCATAATGTGATACATAATAAACATACCACCATTGCCTCATCCATTTAAATCATAAATAAATGGGTAATTATTTATTCAAATATCTAAAAAACACATTTTCTCATGAGACCTAGTGATTCATCATGGGGAAATAACAAGTGCTCTATATCACATACAATGTCCAATTCATTGATCATATGAAAGGGGTTAATAACAATTCAATACATAATCAATATAAACTTTCCTATTAAAAAACTAGTATATGAAATGTTAATATTTCTATTGAAAAACCAATCATAAAATTTCTTATGATATAATAAGGATCATATCCTAGAATCATATCCCTCATGAAGAATAAACGTATTATTGTTGAATGTCAATAGTAATTCCAAACATTATTGATGAAAATAGACTTTTATTTTTGAGATCCAATATTAAAAAATAAATATATTTCTAAAATATTATGAAAAATTATTTATTTTAAAATACCATAGAATATTTTAAAATAATCTTAAAATAAATGAGAACTCATGATGATAGAAATGTTTTTTTCATGCTGACTATGTTAAAATAAAGATTCATTTCACATTTTTTGTAAAAATTAAAAGGTACCATGTTTGAAAAACTATAAGAATATTCAATTTAAACAAATTATTTAAAATAACAGCATGGGTAAAAATTTAATTATTAATAATATGATAATATTATAAATTTTATTTAAAACATTTTATCGGAAATATGGATATAGAATAAAAATATACCTTATTAAGTATAAAAATTTGTTGGTTTTTCGAAAAACCCATTATTTCGGAATCTTTAATAAATAAATTATGAAAACTCAGAGGAAAATATATAATTCCCATAAATAATAGTAGGATAATAATACGGTTTTGTGTTAATATATGGAAATCAAATAATTCTCCCATGAGATACTTATATAAAAATAATCCTGAGTAATGATGAAATTTGTGAAACAACCCATTACCGCTTTGGTAAAATTTGAATATATTTCCAATAAAACAAACAAAATAAAATGTAAATTTTAATTCCATGAATATAAAAACATTATGGATATAAAATATCAATCTGAAAATATATACACATCATAAAAATAAATAGGTTTATAACCCCAAATATGTTTGAATGGAGTGGAAATTAATATAAAATCTCCTGCAAAAAAGATACCATTGAAGTGATCATTAATCAATGGATTTATAATGTGTATAAAATATAAATACACATTACTGAAGTTTAAATAAAACATAAAATAATAAAAAATCATTACAATCATAATTTTATAATATCAAATGCAATGAATAAGTAAAATAACCCAAAGAAATGAAATTTAGATATGAAACTCCATACAATATTCCCAAATCATCACAAATATTCATCATGTTACTTAATAATAAAATTTTGTTAAATACATTCCCAAATAAAAATATTTTTAATGATTAATATTCTTTTAATTTTATTTACTATGACGTTAAATTAAATTAAATAATCAATTATGTTCACGTAGGACATTTTGACGATATTCGATCCATATGACGAAAGGGACATTTCTTGGATGACAATGGTAAAAGTTGTCATTATTTCAAAATATACTTGATAATAAATATATTAAAATAATTATAATTTTTTTACAGAAATTATAATTTTAAACCCAATAGTGAAATATGGTTATCAAAAATGAATTATGTATAATCCTTTAGACTGGATGTCGATCCTACGTATGAGTAGCATTTTTATTTTTCAAAGATTATAGTGGAAATAAGAAAATTGTTATTTTAACATTATATAATTATCATTATATAATAAATATAATATTTTTCCTTAAATATAATAATATATATCATCCATGTGTTTATTTAATGAAAAACAATTCACATAGCTTCATGGATTTGGTAATACACACGTATTCATGAGCGATGTTATCATCATTAAATGAATGGAAAGAAAATAAGATATATTATATATTTATTTTCAGTAAGAAAAATATTTACATAATTTATATATATATATATATATATTAATTCCATAATCATAAATTTATGTGAGGGGAAATTATGGAAACATATTTACATCGGTTTACCCAGTGGTTATCCATCGTACAAACAAGAAAAGTTTTCTCCCATTTTACAAAAATGTAAATTGATATAGCTTCTTAAATTAACATAATAACACATCATTATATGGTAGTTATTTATGTTATTATATCATCATGGTCTAATCACAATTTAAGTATGTGAAATAATACATTAAACATAAAATGATCGATTAATAATGACACCCTTCATTAGACAGACTATTTAGGATTACAACAAAAGCTTCCCTTTGAGGTTTTTATATTAAAACAAATCATGTTGGATGTGTTAAGGGAAGTAATAAATTTATTTTAATTCAATTTTTATACCAAAATACTTTTTATGTGTAAATAAATGAGGATATGAGTTTAATTTTTAGAAGTGAAAGGAGGGGGTACTTTTTGAATTTCTCAAAATATAAAATTAAAATAAATTAATTGTAATTTTTATAAGCATAATTAATAGTAAAATAAAATTATATGATTATTTTTATTCTAAATTATAGCATCCAATTATATTTGGGTTTTTTAGTAGGTTTCATCCATAAACTATTTGTTATACCCACATTAATAATTTTTGGAAATTATCGTGATAATATTTTTTTACTCGTTAGTTTTCTTGATTATTACTATAAGAGGAATATTGATCATTAAATGGGACATATAAGAAAAATTAAAACATATAAAAAGAACCATTCTATATATTTTATTTTTATTATTTTACAATAAATTAGGAAAATATAATTTAACATAAAATAACATTAATTTTATTTTTTTACATTATTATTATAATTTTACCTTCAATACATTAGTAAAATTGTGGAATTAAAAACAAGACTGTTAAAATAATACTAATAGGATTTATTCATCTATTGAAATAGTTTTACACTATAAATCAATCAAATTATTTTACTTTTGTTTTTTTGAAGTTCATTTTTTTGTTCTATTAATTTGTTATATACAATACCAGTATTTCTTATTAATTTAATGTTACCATAATAATTCATTTAATATTATAAGTAAATTACCATCATAAAAATAATTATATCATTCTAAAAATTATAATTAATATTTATTTAAAATTTTACTTACTGACTAGGGAGTTACAAAACGGTGCCCCGAGCATGTGGTTCACATTGCCCGAAGCATGCCTCCCCATATTCCAAAGGTTACTGACTACCATTACGGTCCCATAGTTTTACATTTAGAAGAATAAAAAACCATGATCAGAGTAAACTCGTATTGAAATAAATAGATAAGATAATAAAAGAATCATAAAAACCACTGATAATAAGAAAAAAAATTAGAAAAACTTCTTGTATCATTTACAAAATCATATAATGTAAATTATCTACTAAAACGTAATAGGTTGAAATGGAATCAAGAATCAAGTATAGTACATGTATCAAAATATCAGAAAAACCAAAAAAAAAATCTCTAATAGTGTCTTTATCATTAGCTCAGCCATATTATTTATTACATAATTGCTATAAACAATCAAGCATCAGTAACAAGGTTATTTCTCCTAAACATACCTAAATACACACAATATGGCTGGGTAATATTTGTGGCCCTAATATAGAATGTGATAAACTCAACCAGACACAACCAAAGGTGTCTATATGTATCCCTCTACTGCTTCTAGAATGAGATGTTTCTAGAAATAATAATTCTAGTTTGTAATAAAAACTACAAAAGGATCGACTCTTGTCTTACTGATGATGTCCTACGGT
Source organism: Viscum album (assembly GCA_963277665.1). NCBI lineage: Eukaryota > Viridiplantae > Streptophyta > Magnoliopsida > Santalales > Viscaceae > Viscum > Viscum album. Next base: position 2,112,882,629 of record OY728120.1, read on the forward strand.
TAACTAATTTTACATTGATTAAATGAATAATATATTTATCAAAAAATACTATAACATTTTATTAAATATTTTCTATTTTTATGATTAGATTTAATATAATAATTTCATATAGTATTTGTCGCATTGATAAGGTCATAGTTGTTTCATGCAATGATGCGAACCTTGATGTCCCATCACAATATTATAAATACTGATTTGTCTGTACTATTATGTGGAATATATTATTAATAACATCTGATGAAAGTAATCATAAGTGGATAAGGATTATTCTCATCATGTTCACACATGGTAATCTTCAGGACATGATATTACGATAATAAACCTTCTAATATGAATTTCACATGTGATTGTGTCATTAGATATTCAGATCCGTGAGCATGTATAATGGTCTATAGAATTTAACAATTTTATTGATGCATTTCATTGCTCGTGCAATAAGTTTTTGAAAAAAAACAATCACTCTATATATTTTAATTAAATAGGTTATATTGGGTGCATCCCAATAGACATTCCATTAATGGGTAAGCGGAGGAATGATTTTTACATTCTACATTTATTTGATTTAATATCTCAGCTTTTCGACTTGAATATCACCATCACATAAATTTCATTGTCATTTTGTCACGACCCGTCCTCAGGGCTCGTGCCGTGACTACCCCAAGCTCACCTTCCATAGGCCAGGGGCTGGCGACTAGCACCAAGGCATAAATACCAGAAAAGGGAAGGCATTACCTTTGTCATGTAAACCAAAAACACCACAGAGCAAGCATGCAGAAGTAAACACTAAGTAAAAACTGGTACAACAGTAAGTGCGGAAAATTAAGTGGGCCAGTATACAAACCCAAACTGACAATAAAGTACAACTGGAAAGGGAAAAACTGAAACTGAAAAGTAAAGCCGCAACATCAAGCTATCCACTGGAAATCCCACCTCAAGGGTGGGTACAGATAGCCTCCACTTCTCCTCGGGTACAGCCGACCGCTCCGAGTACGTCTCGCCCATTGGTCCACCTCCAGGTATCGTCCGGCTCCGCAAGCCTCCACCATGATCAGTGCTGTCTATCGTCTGCAACCAACACAACGTCGTGCGGGAATAGCCAGTGTAGGGGAGAGAATAAGCTACTCAGTAGGGACCCCGAGACCCTCGATGTTCTCCCAACATACACAAAGGATAATCCACAAAGGAAAGATAAAATCACGAAGTAACATCCGACACAGCTTAGATATATGCCCATACATATACCTAAGTCATCAATTCTCGCTCTCCTCCAACACCCAAGCTCATGTACAACCCAGTCCACACTGGAAAGCAAAACATAAATCCACATAGGATAGCACAACACAATCCACATAAGAATGTAAAACAGGATTCAACTCATACAGGTATACTTCTTCATATGACGATATAGATGACCAGATATTTCCACTGATTCATCTAAGCCGTTAGACCCACAAAGGATCGATAGGTACTAACCCCCGCAATTACCCACAAAGGATCTGACCCACAATGGATCGATAGGTAACTAACCCCTGCAATGACCCACAATGGATCTGAACCACAACGGATCGATAGGTACTAACCCCCGCAATAACCCACATAGGATCAGACCCACACAGGATCGATAGGTAATTAACCCCCGAAAAGACCCACACAGGATCGGACACACACAGGATCTGTAGGCGCTGGCCCTCACGGTACCGCTGAGCGCTGACCCACACAGGATCAGACCCACACAGGATCGGTAGCACTGACCCACAAAGCATCACTGAGTGATGTAGTCGTCACCATCGAATCCACTTAGGATCACTACATAGTCGTCGTCATCACAGTAGCAGTCGCAGCTATCTCTAGGGTTCCCGCACACAGCAAGCTCATTTAGGAGGGTCTGCTCCACTAGCCGAGAGGCTGATACATCAACTGAAACATAGTCCAGAGTTGATGTATCCAAAAGATCTGTATCGTCAATAGGAACTCAAGGTCGTAGACAACGAGTCAATCGGACGCCCGGTCTGAGAGTTATTGGCTTTTTTGTCCTAGTGGCCTGGTTGGTTTTTAAGGAAAAACCAACCCGACCGTACTCCACCTGCGTCTAAACCTCAGACGATGTATGCCAAAAGATCAGTCTCACCTAGAGGAATTTAACCACGTCGACGGCACATCAAACGGACGTCTGAATCTCATGATATGAGCATTTCTGCTCCGAGGGCCCGGTTGGTTTCGTGTACGAACAAACCCGGGTGAACCCAAACTATTTTGAAACCTTGAGTGTGATAAACTGAAATGACCTTCTCGATCCACAGATCTCATCGCCGCTGACGGGCTGTCGTTCGGAGCCCTGTAGCTCATGTTATGATCAAAAGACCGAAACGGTCGGAAAACGGGGGGTCTCGGCCCGGACCTACTCGGCCCAACCCCCCCTGGGTCGGCCCGAACCGGGTTGACCCAACCTGGGTCTGGGTCCGACTCGACAGGCGCGGCCCGGCCCGGCCGCCGGGGTCAGTGCGGCCGGTTACGGCCGAGCGGTGCGGGGGGTCGTGCTGCCCCCGCGTGAGAACACCGCGGCCCCGCGTGGGGCCGCCCTTGGTCAGCAGACGCGGCAGGGCCGCATCCCGTGTCTCGCTGGACCAATACGGTCACGGGTCTGTCGGCCGCTGTCGTCGCGGCTTCAGCTGCGGCGGCTCCGTCCGCCGGCGCGTCGGGACACCGCTGGCGCCCCCGTGCCGCCGGTGGAGTCCGCGGGGCACTGGAGTTGCTCATGTGGTCCGATTTCATTTCTGTCTATGCTGTAGCTCATCCCAGGGCCCGTTCTTCACTGTGGAATCAATAAATCTTCATAGCGGCCCGTTTTGTCGTCGTCCACCATTCTGCACACCAAGAACAAAAGGGCGGTGGGTTCAGACTTGTTCGTTGGTACGCACCCACCGCGTTAGCGGTTTGAATCAACACCATAATTCCCATCAATTGATAAACCTTGGCCCACAATAATATTCTTTCCTTGGAGGAAAACAAGCATAGGTAAAATCATTTTCAAAACGACCCCTACCTTCGTCATCGTCGGAAACGAGTTCGTCGCGGAATTGTCCGTCGTAGAAGAAAAGGATCGTCGCGTCGTGGAAGGGCGTCGCTGTCGCGTGGTACTCGGCGTCACATAGACAAACTCTGAGGATCAAGGACATACAGATTTAATTATAACAATTAAATCAATGTGGATGTTATAATCCACAAAGAATTAAAAGGACGACAATCCCCTACCTCAAGATGCCGATCGAGGATTGTCGTAGGGATGGAACGTCGACGAATAAGCGTCGGCGTCGCGTTGCGTCGTTCTCCGGGGGTCTGGCGTTCTTCGTCGCACTTCGTCGGAGGCCATTGTTCTTCGCGTTCTTCGCATTCTTCACGTTCTTCACGTTCTTCACGAAGGAGGATGAAGCACTTAAGGTTTCTGTCAAATCCTCTCAACAAACAATCCTCAAGAAGACATGTGTTGGTATTATTTCATTACATGCCAACAAACGAGAAAGAAAGATAAGTAACAAACAAAATAATTTATAGAATTAATTGCAATAAACTTAACCGCCCAATTAATAGGGGCGTTAAGAATTTTGAAAAGGTGTAAGTTGACATTCCATTAAAAAGGGGTTTTCGCGGGTGCGTTACTTAGCAGAAAAGAAACGGTGGGGCTCGTGCGAGCCCCACCTCAAAAATATACTACCAAGAGGGTAGGATATTTTTGGGTTCCACCCTATCCACTACAACTCAGCTTAAGCAGCTTTATGTGGCTTTAAGCGGCTTTAAGTGAAATAAAATAAAGTTTTTCGCATAAATTTATTTTATTTTCATCACTTAACTCCCAAAAATTAAAAACCACAGTCGAGAAAAAGCAACTCTAGAATAGGCGTTTCTATGCAAGTACCAGTGCCGCGATTCCATCAGTGCCCTCAGAATTCGATTCCGAGTACCGGTTCAAAATTTAGAAAAACCCTCTCATTCGTTCACTGAACGTACCCGAGCCAAACATCGTAAAATGATTCCAGGCACACCGGGCCTCAGAATCAGGTTCCTTCAGAAACTGCATTCTTGCAAAATTCCAAAGAAAAATAAGAAAAAAAAATTCCATGAAATTGAAGTGTCTTTACTCATTTTGTGTGGGAATGTTTATTTCACATAGTAAATGAAATACATATCATGAAAATAATTTGGTGTCATTATAATGAAACCTTCTTCATTATATATTATGAAAAGTTGATTATATTTCCCAGTGAATGTTAATTTGTGGATTTCAATATTTTGTCATTACGTTCATTCACTTGGATTCATTAACCCATGGTCAGACAGTAATCATGGACTTTAGGTGATCCCTCCATATAGAAATGATAATGTTTCCTAGATGGTTACACAGTATGTGTTTTTGTTTATCTCAAATAAATTATATTTGTATTTATTTAATGTAATAAATATTATTCTCTAATTGAGGAATAATTTTATTCCTGTTATATTGATCATAGAAATTGAAATAATATTTTTTTTCTCATATGTGGAAAATATATATTTTTCACATATTTAATATTTAATAAATATTTTTTCATTGGTATTTTAATGATATATTTATTTACTAATAAAATATTTATTTAATAATTCAATAAATACTTAGGAGTTCAAATGGACTAATAATGCTTCTAGTTATAAAATAATTATTTACAATATGGTAAATATTAATTTATAGTTTACATAAGTTTTTGTACAAATAAGTAATATTATTATTAATGTGTGTCATGAGGCATGATAACGGATTTAAGTGTTATTTAATGGTCTAAAAACAATTATATAATATTTTAACCTAAATCCAAACTATTTCAAAATATTGTTATATCTATTTTGTATTGTATCCAAAAAATTTTAATATATTTTTTTCTCACTATGAATTATCTCTCAACTCCCCCATCACTCTCCCCCTCCATAACACGAAATTAAAGAGATATTTCTCATGAATGAATAATAAACTACCAAGAAAAAACAATGTAATACATTTTATTTTCAGTGTTAATACCCATAGATCGAATGGTGTTCATTGTAGATCATTTGAGAAAATTGGGATCACTGCTATAGAGATTATATCTTTGGATCCTCATAGTGAAACATAGCCAATATTAAAGGATATTTTTAGACAATAAATATTCCTCAATGAATAATGTTCCTATGCCGAAGGTATTTATTTTCAAATATTAAAATAAATACAATTATCAATTATATGTTTAAGATCATTACACAATGTTATAGGAAACAATTAGTAAAATAAATTTTAATATATCCCTCACCACCATGTGATTCTATTGTTTCCAGAACCATCAAGTGTTATCAAAGGGTTATTATGTTTAAATTTTTAATTGTTAATTCTTTTTGTTGATCTGTTTGCAATTGGGTTTGGAATTTCATTTATTAATATTTGTATTTAATCTAATTTGTATTAACATGAATATAAATTTACTCTTAGTCATTAAAGTGTTTTAATTATACTAAATTATTAATAATATATTAATAATAAATAACGATTCAATTTGGAAACATCCAATCTTTTCATGTAAACCGCGATTGAACAACATGTACTCGCAGTTACATTTTTAGAAGCATTGATCGCTAAAGTTCGATGAGTCGAGGGATACATAGTGAACCCCGAAGATAGGTCACATAATGTACACATCATGTTGATTGAACTATCTAGCACAAATATTTCGTATTACACTTTATGTACCAGTATACACACTATGTATTCTACATTTGTTAGCGATGTAAAACCAGTGGTCCGTATGGTCAATATGCATTGAAAAAATCACGTGAGAAGGAAATGCTAGATAATTTATGATATAAAATACATGTATTTGGTTTAATCAAATTGTGGTTCATTAATTACCACATCCAAAGAGTCTGACAAGTGACTTGGAGAAAAAAACACTCAACTCAAAGAGTTGCATGATATGTACCAAGCTTATACACACCATGTACTTTTCTATGACACGGACTGAAGACCTAGTTGAACATATCAAACCCATTAAAAGGGGAACACATAACATGTATCTGGTATCTACATTTCATTTTTTTCCTTCTTAGGTACATATGTTAGACCACATAATGTGACCCAAATACCCAACAACTAGGATGCATGATGTGTCACTAGATGTACACAATGTGTAGTCTCCCATTAATGTTATGAATTAAAAATAACACATAGATGTAAAATTGAAATATAAAAATGTTTTTGGTTTTAATGGAAGTACATATTTTTTTAGAAAATTGATAAAGGTTTTAATGGTTTTTAAATACAAAATTATTTTATTATAATAAATATGTCATTTTTGGTTCTTCCGTTAATTTTCCAAGAATTCCATAAATGATGTGTATATCCAATTATGTTCGTATGATCATTAATATGAAAGGGGATTAATTAATTCATTAAATAAATAATCCAATAATGTTTCTCTTAACACAATTAAATAAATAATTAAATGAATTTTACCCAGTTCGGTTTTTATATATTTGTTTCATGTATGACCTTTTAAGAGATTGGCCCGGACCGGTATATGTTGGCCTTTTCAATTTAATTTATTTAACATTTTTTAAATTATTTAATAATAAATTAAATTTTGGAATTTTATTCATCACCCCTACATTATTATATTGTTGTATTATGTCTTAGTAAATTTATGCTTCCATCTTTTAACCAATCTGTTGGTTCCCTTTGCCTATGTATGAGTCATAAAATATGAAATTATGGGATTATCCCAATGAGCGTGGAGGTGGTTCAATATGTCACCATTATGATTGTAAACCCGATTATACAGAGGTGGATAGGTGGAATTATTTAAATCATTATTATACCGAAAATAGGTGTTTATCCCCAATGTAAAAGGTTTATATTATGTCCTCACATGATGACAACCATTATATAAATCTCAGGAGTGGTTCATTTAATTAATTATTTATTTCTATCAAGGAATTTATTTATTTTATGGAAGAATGTTCACAATCACATAAATAATTGAATTAATGTGATAACAGAAGAACTAGATAAATGAATTATACGTTAATGTTTTTATCAAACATTATTAATTAATTAATTAGAATCCACTTAGTATTAACAAGTCATGTAAGGGATAAAAACAATATATATACAATAAATTAAAATTTCCTATGTTATATTTTTATTCATAATTTTAAATCCATTACATGATTAAAAATGAAATTCAATAGATTTATGTTTTCTAAGAAGCCTTATTTGGACACCTACTTTTATAAAGGGAGTTCTTATGAAGGTTTTGGCTTTCCAAAACAATTCTAAATCAGGATGAGTATCTCTTTCTATATGTGGTGTTATTTAGAGATATGTGTTGAAGAAATACAATTCATGAATTATGTATAGGGTAGTCCACATAAGCAATCAAATATATTTATGTTCATAGATAGAAAAGAACAACCCACCTAAATACCATTATGTAGCATGAATAACCATTTTTGGTGATAAGCGAAGGGGAATATGGATCTATTTCACTATAATGTTCAAAAAAATGGTCATTCCAAGATCAATGGGGATTTCTAGTGGAACAAGACCAAATAGTGGATGATTTAATAAAATACATTAATTTATTTTATTTCACCAAATTTGTAACCATGAAATTTACTAGTAAAATTCTATTTTAATTGTAGAATAAAATGGAAATATAATCATACACATTATCCCTATGATCAATATTGGATGATGATAACCCCTGAACTAGCTATAGCTTCCAGCTATGGTATAGACACCATCAGGTTGTGTTATGCCCTAAACTAAAACAATACATTATAGAATCATCAATTACTAATATTCCAACTAAATAGGCGAGTGATGAAGATTTCCTAGTCTGTTTGAAACATTTTAATGATTTATTTGATGACCATTTTTTATTATATTTTATCATTATAGGGAAATAATGATGTCTCACACAAATATGGAAGTAAATTTCATGCTTGAGAACCATGTAGGTCTTTATCAGGTGTGATCTAGACCATATTGGTTTGATATTTCCATGGTTGTTTTTAGATATATCAATTATTAGGTTCCTTATATTGGCCTCTAGTATTCAATATCATTGGCTACATTGAGTTATAAGAGGTTATGGGATTTAAAATCAATTAATAACTATGAAGTAGTCTCATTTTGTCATCACAACCTCATATCTTCTTTTGCTTTGTTGTTAATTTTAATATTAACACCAGTGATATATATCTTCTAGATCTTCTTACTCATCCTCTCTAAGGGGTTACCTATATGATGCATTAAAATCATTCTATCCTTATTATAAATAAATGTAAAGGGAAACCATAGATCATCAATCAAAAATCCTTTTGTGCCCTTCCATGAATAGTAAGATCCTTAGGAATGACAGGGGAAAAGATGATATCTATTTTAAAAGTGGAATGAAAGGTCATTTGAAGAAAAACTTCATGAATACAAATAAATTAGGGGAATATTCAAGTGTGTTTTAAATAGAATAAAAATTATTTGTATCCAAAAATTGGGTATTAGATAAAGTTTGTGGATCTCAAAAATGTATTCAAATACATCAACCATGAAGATTAAATATGATTCAATATGGGGTGGTAGATATATAAGTAGCAAATGTTGCTAAAATTGAGAATTTAACTATTAGGGATTATGACATCACATTTCGTATTAGAATGCTCTAGGATTGGAATGTTTTTTATACTATTACATCTATTAGATAAAATATTATTTCCAGATCGATACATTATACTTATGGAATTATATTCAAATTTGGGAATAAATGTTGCTTCATTTATACAAATATCATGATTATGATATGGAAAATTTAAATTATTTACTTTATATGTTGGATTACATGAACCATGTAATGGAAATCGATAACAATGTTACATCAAATGACTCATACCACACCCAGATTTTTAATCTCTATCAAGGTCATGTAAACAAAAATCATTTGTCTAAATTTCATCAGGTTAGATATAAATATTTATTTTACTAAAGAACTTTTTTTATGTCACACATGTTTATAAAGGAGAATAATCAAATCCTAGTTTAATATAAAATGTGAAATCGTAAATATCATCTTTAATTACATCATATAGATTTTATGGGACATTTATAATTTACGATAGTGAAGGGAACTCATTCTTTTTACTTTTTTATAAATATTATAGTTGAAATGGATATTTCTACATAATTAGGAATTTAATTTATTGTTTTGATAAATTCAAATATTAAAATAATTATTTTGGGAACCATCATTGAAAAATGATTATGATAGTCCACACAGACTATTATGGATAATATCTTAATCATGGATTCATTGATTACGTCAGAGATTTTGGGATCCTATCCAAACTCACTCCAACTTACACACCTCTGTAGAATGGTTTGCAAATGATATAGTAACATTAACATTTTGGAAACGGTGAGATCAATCACGATTAATCTGTGTATAGAATTATCCTCTGGGGAGACATATTAAAACCATATACACGTATAAAAACCCAATTACCAACTAAATCTATAAATGGTAATCCATATGAATTTTGTACTGGAATGAGAACTATGTTATTGAATTTTCATGATTGTATAATCTAAGTGTTTGTAAGGCTTCATAATGTAATAAACATTCACCTAAATGAGAAAAGTGTACCTTTATAGGATACGCCAAAGAAATTAGTTGATATAACCTGTATGGAAACTCCTACAAAAAGGGTATTGTGGAAATTAATTCCATGTTCCATGAGAGGGAGAACATATCTAAAATAGATTGTGCAACCGAGATTGATTTTGATGAAGTCTAGGATCAGGTCTCCCAAGAGTTAGTTCATGACAAACTCTAAAAGGACTTATGGTAGAAAGAAATATTCTAGAGATACATGTAATATTTAGGAGTACATGATATGTTAGATAACCGGAAAATTTTTGTTTTTTAGTCTCCCAGTATGGTGACTCATTATTTTTTGAAAATAATGATCCATTAACCTGCATGGTAGTATTAAGTGTCGTTGATGATTCCCAGTTGCATGAAGCAATGAATTCTAAAATGGATTCCAAGTACTTAGACTATATATGGATTTTTAAGACCCTCTGTTGGATGTAAATACTGTTGGTATCAAATTGCTATTCTATAAGAAAATGGACATGTACGGATATGTCAGAACCAATAAGGTTTGACCATATGCAAAAGGATTCAAAAAAAAATCAATGAACTGAATATGATATAACCATTCAACCAGTTACAATTCTGAAATCCATTATAATTATACTAGTTTTTACAATCTTTAATTATTATGAGATTTGAAATACAACTATCAAAATATCTTTACATAATGAGAAACTTCCTGAAGTTGTCTGTATGACACAATCCTATGAGTTTTTCACTCTAACGGTTGCCAACAAGGCATGAAGGTTGTAAAGATCCATTTATGGATAAAAGGAAGAATCTATTCCTTGGATTCTTTTAATGAGTCCATAATGGAATTATATTTAACAATAATAGAGTGTGAGTCATGTGTCTATGAACATTTATGTGTGAGTTAGGCTATTTTCATGATAGTATATATTGATGACACATTAAATATTGGAAATGATATATCAGTCATACAATTTGTTAAGGTGTGGTAGAATAAGTGATTCTCTATAAAGGAATTGGGAGAGTATGCATATATTATTGGAATGAAGATCCATCATGATTGATCAAAGATGTTTGATGGCCTAATTCAATGTGCTTACATTTAAATGAAATAGAAAACAATTAGTATGGTACAATCCAAGAGTTATATTTTTCCAGCTTCACACTGAATTCATAATTTTAGGAAAATGCGTCCTCAAACACATGAGGAAATAAACATAATTAAATGTATTCTTTATGTGTCAGTGATTGGGAATGTAATGAATGATAGTCTAAGTACTAGGATAGATGTATCCTACAAATTGGGTGTGGTAAGACAATATCATGCTACTCTAGTGGACCCCCATTGGATTGAATTCAATACTATCCATAAGTATTTTATGGATAATAAGGATATCTTCATAGATTATTGAGTATATGAGAAACCATTAATCAAAGGATACATAGATTCTAGTTTCCAAACTGACCATGAAGACGTGAAGTTACAAACGAGATATATATTAAATTTAAAAGAAGGTGTGGTGGGAGGGAAAATATCAATGTATGATATGGTCATATATTCTATATTAGAGTATGAGTATATTGCACCTTCTAAGAAAACTACGGAATCAGAATTGATGGATAAATTCATCCAAGATCATGGAGTGGTACCTAGACATAATGATCATATAACACTCTATTATTATATTATTTTATTAGTGTCTCTCACTATAGAGATATGGTTACATCAGTGGATAAAGAACTCAAATTAGAAGTATCACCTCTTGAAGGATTTCTATTATAGAGGTGAGGCTGATGTGAGAATTATTTCAATGGAATACAATTTTTATAACCCCTAGACTAAAGCCTAAAATCGTAAAAAAATTATTATCATGTGAGGTCTAGGGGAAATAAAGTCATAGGCAGTTGGCTATGGTCTATGCAGAAGAATTTTAGAGTGGTCATCCTCATACCAATGGATTATAATATTACTATATTTATATTTTATGTATTGAATAGAAATTCAATGTCTTAATACATATTATTAATTGTTTTTTATTTTTCAAATGCAATATTGATCAGTATTATTTGTCACAATGATAATGTCATAGAAGTTCCCCAATTTGATGGGTACCATAAAGTGCTATGCAAATATTCATAATATAGTTAACGATTGGATAACATACTACGATGGAACGCATGGTATTTAGACCATCTCTTGTGAGTACTCGTATGGGCATGAGGACTTTTCTCGGGATGTTCATACATGGAAATCTCCATGATTGGAGATTATGAGAACATACCCACAAGTCAAAATTCTATATTTCAAGGTGTCATCAGATATTCCTATATAAAATAATGTGCAATGGTACTTAAAAATTAATATTATCATTTATTCATTCATTGAATTGTGAAGATATATTTACAAAAACAATCCATCATGACATATGTTGACAGGAATTACGGTATATTTTGTTCATCAAGATATACTTTCATTAATTGATAAGTTTAGGAAGGTCTTCTTCCTTATATTATTACGGGGGGAAATATCTTTCTCCCATGATTGTAATATAGGATTCACATAAATTCAATATTCATGTTGTGTTGATTTTTTTAAGATAATCAATGGAATACATATTGATAAAATATTTTGGTGACACTATCATGCAACCAACATGACGAGGTATTGAGACAAAGATATTATATTACACAGTGACCACTCGTTATTGGTTGTTGATGTTGCGACATTAAGTTTGTATTATTAGAATCCATGACCGATTTCATGATACTAATCTTGGGATTTATGAAATCAATCTTAAGTAACAGAATAATGAATCCTACAGGGTCACACATTGCGGTTTTTGGTTAGTCTCGATTAAATTTTTTTGGAATTTAATTAAGAGAGTGAAAATTTATTTTTAAGACTGAAGAATTGTTTTACCTATGATATATTGATCAGATAAATTAAATAAATATTTATCCACCAACATGTGAATAAAAATATTATTTTTCTTTTATAGAATAGTTAATAAATTCTTATTCACTAGTATGTGAATGAAATATTTAATTATGAATAAATTCTGTATTGTTGTATTCAATTAATACTAATGATTTCGAATAGACCAAGACCAAGTATAGTGATAAAATAATTATTTATAATAGTGTAAATATTATTTTTCAATTTTCTCATCATGGAACACAAAATAATAATAATATTATTATTATATGGAAGGATTTTTATAAAATTTTATAATTTCTATTTAATGGACGAGAAAAATTAAATAAAATTTTAACAGATACCCTAACTCTATAAATTTATGGTTAAAATTTTTATTAATGTATCCAAAATTGAATATAAATAATGGTTGAAAAATAATAATTTTATCTGAATCCCCCTACAGTTTCCCACTCCTGAACTAGAAATGAGGGAGAGACTTCTTTAAGACCGTAGAAGGAGCTATCAACAACGAACAATTAAATAATTCATTTTTTTGTTATCACCCTTAGATCAAATAGTGCGTCATTATGATTGTTGATTCACATTTGGATTACCTCTAAAGGGATTATATCAATAGATCATCATAATGAAATTACAATAATATGATTGGGTATTTTCATATGATCGACATTCATCAATGAGGAATGTTTCAAAGACTACTTAATTATTTCTTCAGATAAAAAATAAATTAAATATAAACATTACATGAAAGATGATTTCTCCTATTTTTAGGATATGATTATTAAAATAAATTTTAATTTATCTTTCACTACTCTATTCATTGGGTCTACAGGGAACAAATATCATGTTCCTGAAGGACACCAGGATGACACTACCTGTTTCAGCTCGTATAAGGAAAACCTCTGAAAAATTTTATCATGGGAATACATGTAGAACATTATATCTATGTACATATATATATATAAACTATAAATGTAGCTACATTTATAAACATATATACACATAATTAACGAATTCTAGGACCAAATTAATAACTCAATCATTCATGTCAAGTCAGTAAATGTCATAAGCCCTAAGGCATTCTATTCCTAAGTATCCCAGGTTTAAGGGTCACCATTAAAGAGCATCAAAGTATAGGGACACCACGACCGTGTAGTGTAGTATAGGGGCACCATGATACAATATAAAAATATTAGGGAATCCATGCTCATATACTAGAGGTCTATGGGAAACCATTCTTATATCTCATAAAAGTAGGGATACTGTGATCAGATAACAAATAGTATGGACACTGTGCTCATACATCACCGATGTAAGGGATGCCATGCCCAAATCACATAATAATAGGAATCCCATGACCATATACCATAAGAGTAAGGGATTTTATTACCACATCCAACAATAATATGTATTATTTGATTTATATCATATGTTTAAGGGAAAAAATGATCATATATCATAAAATAGAGTTGTCATGATCTAATATCATAATTTTAAGGGATTCCATGCCGACATCTCAAAAAATTAGGGACTCTATAATTTTATATCATTATATTATTATGTATATTATTGATTTAAGAAGATCCTATAAATAGTTTATATTTTATTAACATTCTTCTTCACCATATTGATTACAGTTTTCTAATTTTTCATGTTACGAGGTTGAACCACAAACTCCTAGTTCAATTAATTATTTACCTCACATTAATAATTCTTGAAAAAACTATGTAGAAGAAGGTTTTGCCACCTAATCATTTGTAATTATATTATAAATTCCAAAGGAACATCTCAATGTGTGGAAAGAAAAGTAGAATCCTATACAAAGAAGATTAAAGGGATCATATGATATTCTAATAAAGGATTTTATGTTAAACATGTTTTATGTTTATTTTTAACAGAACACATGAAGAATGTGGTTCGTGGAATCATGAAACATACTATAATTCTACAATACATGAGATATAAATAATGCATCAACTAAATGTTTTCTTGTGGAGGAATACTCTTCATGAATCGCCTTATATTTAGTTCTATATCAGATGAAAATGGAAACATATATGAATTTATAGAGAATATGTCTTATTAGAAAACACAAAAAATAGAATCATTGATAAGAATAATGAAAACAAACTAAGGAGATGATATATTAAATGTAACAATAAAACAAGAAAATTATAGTTAAATTGAAATCCAAATAGAATAATAATCAATGAACCTAGATTAGGAGTCATGAAGATGATAGAACAAGATATGTGACATATTGTTTTCAACTAGAAAATTAAAATAGATGGAGGTTTTGTTCATTATTATATGTATATTAAAAAATTTCATTTATCCCAATATCTAAAGAGGCTCTTGCTTTTTCCGCTTGGATGGAAATTTTTTTTTGTAATGGTGCGTCTAGTTCTACATCAAGACTCCACTCATGTGATCTTGGTGAATAGTTTGACTTACAATTCCTAGCCTATGTAAATCCCATCTGTCACATGTTCCAGAAATGCTCTGTGGTCATGAATCCAAGACTACATTGTTAGGTAAAATCATGAGGGCCTCATCTTTGCACTGAACAACCCAAATGGTTTTATCAAAATGTGTATACGAGGATTCATGGTTTCAATTAATCATGTGGCCATGACATTCCCTCCAAAAAATTTGGTTTTACACTCAGTAAATTCCTCTTAATCCCAAATTTCTTCCATAGACGTAATAACGATTCTTATTTAGTAAGAAAAATTGAATTAAATTAAAATTTAAATTGCCTATACCCTTTAAAAATGTAGGGTTCTTATAGTCATTCCCATGTAAAGGAACTCATCCCTAGGTTTCCCTTCCTATGGTGTTGAGTCATTATATGAGAATAAATTGAGCCAGTACCCACAAATGTTATATGCCAACTACCATTGTTCATCATGTCAATGTTCATTCTACAATAGAAGCCACACTATATAGAAATATTTCCCATATATATTATTCATGATCCAATCAAATATGTGAATTGGATAATCCTTGAATTAATCACAAACATATATCCCATTATCATTATTATCAAAATTATGAAACATGCCCATATTGTAACGGTATAGTTGTGAAAAAAATAAGACATCGTGAATTGAAAGGTACATTAGAGGAAATATAAACTGGTATTCTTCCATCCCAACAGTCTATATGATATTAAATACACTGAAAAAATTTGGCGACAACTTCCCTTTCATCTAATTCTTCATTTTCCCATGTTTGTGTGATACCTACATGAATACATGATCCATGACCTTGAACTGTGGTGGTCATCAATGGTGGTTGGCGTAATATTTCTATATAGACAGTGTAGTAGATATCTAATTTCTAATTGAATTTACCAGCTCTGAAGACTCATACATGTGATGAGGATATAGTAGCACTTCCACTCTAATATTTAGCCTGATAAAAGTTAAACAACATGACCTACCATATAAGGAATCGAATGGAGTCATATGAATTTTCTCATTAAATATACTATTATTGGAAAACTAATTTATAGAGATACACTTCTCCTAGGATCCTATAAATCCATCAACACAATCTCAGTGCATGTCCTCTAACACTTCTGTAGTCTTTTCTGCCATACCCCCCGTCTAGTGGTAAACGTTTTTTATCCAAATTAAAAATGTACCAAAATATATAAATATATATATATATATATATTACTCCTTCTAAAACCTAGTTGTGAAAAGATAACCCCAATCTAAAATGACAATATGAGGGACCCTAGGTAAGAATAGAATATCATAGACATATACTATTCCCAGATCATCAGCTGGGAAAGTCTCCTAGACTGGTAAAAGGTGGGATGCCTTTGAAATCCGATCCATGACTACCATAACTATGTCTCTACCTTTATGATACCTTGGTTCACCAATCAAAAAATCCATTTCAATGACATTCCATTTCCATTTTGGGACAAATAACAGCTATAAAAATCCAATTGGCTATAAGTGTTCCACCTTCACCAACTACTTGGTGGAATACCTAGTGATAAAACTCACAATCAGATTTTTCATCACAAGCCACCAATATCAATGATGAAAATCAAAATACATCTTGAAGATACATTAATGCAATACCAACTCAGAAGAATGGGATTCTCAAATTATTACCTTTGACATTTCCATAGTAACCTGTATAAACTCATGTATACATAAGATTTATTCTCAATAAATCGACCAATAAAGAGGCATGTATTCACCTAAAATACATTACCATAGTACCAATCCTTCAGGGTTTGAAAATTTCAATTTGTTCTCTCAATCCTGATGTTATTAGGTAACTGCTAAGACTATAATACAAGTATTTATGTGAATATATTAAAATTATATATCCATCTTGGAAAATAGGACCATCCATTTCTATACATCATTAGAATCCATGGAATATTGTTCCAAAGTGTTTGGATCAGTGAATCATCTAACGTATTTCCTTTTCAAGGAATTTAGGCAAGTTCAAGGTCATACAATTGATGGTATTAGACCCATATTCAATATCATAGATTCCATTAAATATTCATAATGGTATATTTTAGAATCGTTTTACCAGTAAATACCACAATGAAATCACCCAAAAGATAATTCCTCCTGTAAACCAATGAATGAACGAAATCTACAAGCTCGAGGTTTCGCACAATGAAATTATGAAAATGTGGTCTCAACTAGAGAGACTCATGTGAAATGAATGAATAATCCATCATAAATATTGAACCCATATAAATCAATGATACATTATAGATATCTATATATCCACTTCCATTAACTAGTATAATATAGATTGGTATCGATGTAATCCTTCCCAGTATCTCTTTAAATGAATTATCATGTGCTTTAGACAATATTTGCATCACAACATTCCTAGTAAGACTATTTAAAGGTGCCATAAAATTGAAATTTCATGAATGATATTATTTTAATAGCTAACTATATCCAATAAACAATATTTATCAAAAATGGTCTTAGGATTCTCCTAGGAAACTATGAATCTATCTTTTCTGGGTTATTAGAAACTCCAAATTATGAAATAATATAACACATGTAGTGTACAATAGTGATCCAAAAGTTTCATTTTATGATCATAGCATTCATCTTCTACTAACATTGTGTATTCAAAACGAGATTAAGATATTTACCATGGTAGTATGGAGTGGTTGAATACACAATGATGTCATTCATGAAGACTACCAAAAATGATTCCAATAAATAGTGGAACACAAAATTAATAAAATCCATTAAAATAACTAGTGTGTTCGTTAGACCAAACATCATAAACAGAAATTTATAATCATCATACCATCTATGGAACTCTATATGAGGTATATTCAGTGTTCTAATATGTACCTGGTGATAGAATGAAATCCATTAAATCTTGGAGAAAACCCACACTCCCCAAATATGATCAATTTGGTCATATATACGAGGAAAAGGAAACAAATTCTTCACATTATGCTAACTCAACATCCAATAATCCACCGAAAGCATGTGGTTTCTGACTACATTCTTGGTGAAAAGGACCAGTGAACCCCAAAAAGAAGTATTGGACTATATGGAACACATAGCTTCTAAATTCTATAACAACCTCCTGAGATCCTTCAACATAGTATTATTCACCTAGTAATAAGGAAGGTATACTAATGTATATTTTCGAACTATCCCAATAGTAATCTGTACCTCTCTATCATAAGGTGGTATGGAGAGGTCTATGTGGGAGAATCCATAAAATATTCTAGTAAAAGATGGAAAATAGATGGATGTAACCCTTGATCATCAACCTAATGGTTTGAAATTTGGGATCTCTCTCCACCTATCCCATGATCTGCATGTCCAATATTAATTTCGTGGTCATCTCATTCACCCTTATGAAGGTAAAATCAGCCCATTATAGATGTAAATGATTCCTTATAGTGATATAAGACCACATATGCACGATTGGGGACCGACCAGTACTCCTAGAGAATAACATTAAATCCATTAATCTTGTGGATGAAGAGGTACCATCAAAAAATTGTGGAATCCTATCAGAAGGGGGAATTCAGTGAACATGCATACACTTTTTGGTCAAATTCTTAATTAAGTAACATGTGTTTTTATGCCACAAAAGTAGTCAATAACCTGATCATTGACATCCACAATAGACACATCCTTATATAAATTTAAAACTCCCATAACAAATAAAAAATTAAATATAGTAGAATCTTATAGAATAGTACCTCAAACATTGGAAAGGTCGACACCATGCTCATATGGTATAATATGAACTTAATAGATATGTTCTGATCTATAACACTGTGTGGTAACTGGACTACACTAACAGTGTATTATCTTCTTTAAATGTGTAACATAATCATAGTTCCATCAACCATGACCTCATCTTTTGAATGTATGGATAGAAGTACTCTAACTACCTTTCTATCTATGTGATCTTGATCCTACTCCTAAAGGTGGATCTGATATGGATCCTCACACACATGGGATTGATTAGAATATTCATAAAAAACATTGAATATTCCCCAGACTACCTCATTCTCAACACTCAACGAGGAAATTGAGACATTGGAACTTTTCATTCCCTAGATTACCATGTTAGTGGGAACCCATTTAATTTTTAGTGGGTGTCATATAACAACAGCTACTCTAGCATTTCATCTCAAAGTGCCATTTTCAACCACTAGTCATACCACTTCCCAATCTCGATTTTAAGCCGCTCTATCCAAGACCACCAACTTCTATTAGGTTTTACTAGGTGATGTGAGTCATTTTAACAATATTGGACATTAATTTCAACTAAAAATCATAGAGATGTTATCAAATAAGATTTCTATTCTTATCCTCAAATTGAATCGCTTTAACTAGCTCATTAGTTCTATAGATATGCTCAAAGTAGTGATGTTCTATGAAATGATCTTAATATTCCATCATCTAATTATATATCTATTTTATATTCATGAACAACCTAACAAAATCATCCCATAGGGTTTTAAGGATGAAATATTTATTGAATCTAGATAGTAAATATCTCCAATAACTTCCCATTACAATACATAATAGATCCGAATACCCCACTAACATGTCATGGATCATCATAAAATATTTTTTTAGACTATCAATTTCCAATTAGGATTTTTCCTTATGTTCTTGAAGATAGAGAATGAATCATCAATCCATAACCCTTTATCCAGCGGGCCACAATCCCTCGAAAATGTTTGTGGATGGGGATATTGAAAATATCAGATCCACTACCATAAATGTGGTAGGTCACATATCTCTGCATATATTCAAGATATGACTAATTAATAGCCCTAAATGTCAGGAATAATTACCCAAATCATGAATAATAGGAGGATTAATAGGTGGAAACAATAGAGGTGTCACTAGCGTCTTAGGGCCGACCACATCCAGAGCATATTTTAACCACCCACCTAAAACATTATTAAAAGAAATAATGGGGTAATAGCACTAAAAATTCCATATACATGCCATAGGTAGGATCAAAAAGGTTATATATCATAGATAAATGGTATGGATAGGTACAACACAATCTATGCAAATTCAAACCCAATGCATGCTCCTAAAGCGAGGTCTAGGTGATATGTATGATCAGGAAGAACATCAGAGACATTGCATATATCCCACAACCATGGTCGGGTCTGGGTCAAGCTAAGTGTTTCACTATAATGGTCCATTTATATGGAATATAAATTCTAATTTAGAAGAAGACTCCTTTAATTCGAGGTAGACACCGCCATTTAATGGTGATATTAATTACCTTTAATAATTAATAATGCATTAATTTACACCCGAATGTCCTGAAGGACATCATTTTTATTGATTTGTGATATCCCACCATTCAAGGGATGATGGGGAACCCTTGAAAGGCATGTTGGCTCTGAGATTACAAGGCCTGTAGGATTTTTAAGAGATTAAATGACCCAAAGGTCTTAGGGAATTCAATCAGACTATCTACAAGGAACTGACCCTCCATAGCATCTGCATCGGGATAGTAGCTCTCCACATTTTCATGGTTGTCTGGCTAGGCTTCCTGTGCAATAAGAGGCTGGTCTCGATGGCATAACCATACCCTCTCATTCTGAAAAATCCAATTCTCTATACTCTATTGAGCGCACCTGCTCGGAATCCTGTTCTAGGGAGGCTCCTTTTTTGTAGATTCTCTATGACACAAATGAATTTGGCCCGAAGGCCTTGAGGTGGCCCAAAGGCCATAAAGGTGTCTTGAAATACCTACTAACTTGAAGGTCTGGGTGGGCCAAAATACTTAAGGACTCTAAGCCCAAACCGGTGTCCCTAGGTGAATAGTTCCATCTGCTACAGTACCAAACATTACCTTCTACAGTACCTGCTAAATTTATGCTACAGTACCCGCACAATGTACAGTCTACTACAGTACATGTAGATTGTATGGTTTGCTACAGTACATGCTTTGTGTACAATTCTGCTACAGTACTGCTATAGTGCCTGTTACAGTACCTGCAACAGTGCCAACTACAATACCCCCGAAATATGCCTCTATATAGTTTTGAACCTGGGTCTCGTGGATGCAAATAAGAATAGCTCACCAACTAGGCTGAGGCTCATGTTCAAATAATTCATTCATATAGATAATAAACTAGTAATCTAAAATACAATTACCAATTTTTAAAGTTACGGTCATTATAAATTATAGTTAGTATTTCATTATACTACATCGAATCCTTTTAATTTGATTGAATAATATAACAAGTAATATGAGATTATTTGGACATATGAATCATCATTTCTATTCTATTGAGATTAATGAACTCTTTAAATTACAAATTAAGTTCATGTATTTCATATGAACTAACATATCAACCCATATAACCTCAGTTACAAAACTCAAATGTCTAATAATTGGTTAGACAATGCGCCATTATAATTATATATGTGATTATACATTAAGGATGATCTAGACCATTAAATAACACATTATATAATATATTTTTTTTCAAAAGAAAAATATTTTAATATTAATTATATCATTCTTGGAACGTAGAAACATTATCATTCTATCAGGTAATGTATCCAAAATGGTGTTTCATATTTCATGATATATTATTCCTCTAAGGTTCCTAAAATGATTCATCATCAATGATTCCTTTACATGCATATCCAAGGATAAAATGTAATCCAACAAAATAATTGCAACAGATTCACATATCATGTGCATCACCCAATGATGGAATAAAATAAATTGTAACAAGAATAAAAGAGAACAGCATGTCCCATATAGGGAATTCTGGTTTTCCCAGTACATTTGTTAAATACAATCATGATTAGAGATGAATAATTCTGAAATAAATATATAAGATAATATCAGATTCATAATAACAACTGAAAAAGATACATCAGATGTATGACATCCAATATTATATAAAAATTGATGTAATGTCTAGTACCTTTCAAAAGGTAGTTGGAACATGTGGCATCCAAAATCTAGTACAATTCAGGTATAAAAATATAATAAATCACCCAAAAATATCTCTAATAGCATTATGATCCATTTCGTGGTCCATTTCTTCCTCGTTCCCATGCTATAAACAATCATCCTTAACCAATACCGTATTTTCCCAAGTCCCCAATTGAATCCACATAATTAGTCTAGGTACCATCGTCCGACTTGATAGCGTGTTAGATAACCTCAGTAGAAAACCATAGATAGTGATTATTAGTAACCATTAAATTCATATAATATGATATGTGTGCATATATTATATTGTTATGTAGTAATAAATATTATAAAATAATCTACTCTAGTTTTTTATGGACACTAGGCTAACACGAACTACTTTTTCCCATCCTTCGAAAATTTATAAATTTTTTTCATCATTGTCAAAAACATATATGTGTTTGTTAATCTAACTATATATATATTCTCTATATACAAAAATAATTGTATAGCTATATATAGTCAGTCATAGAGCCATCCAATACTCGATACATAACTTAGGCATCGATGTTTTCTCACTAGAGTGTCATTATTCCTAAGGGATGCCTTCATTAATTATCTTGTGTATATGGGTCTCCATTATAGAGTTTCAAAGTAGAGGCATGGTGTTCACGTGTACCATGGTATAAAGGCACTATGAATGTATCTCAAAAAATCTGTGACTCTATGTCCACATTCCATAATATTAACGGATTCCTGGTTTGTGTCTCAAAAAATTAGGGACACCATTCACGTATATAATAATAGTAGGATTCCATTACCATAAATCACAAGTGTAAGGGGTACCAAACCAATTTCTCTTTAATGTAGGGACTATGTTCCATTATATCATATGTGTATGGGATTTCATTAGAATGTCTCAAAAAATTAGGAATGCCATTCCAGTATTTCATAATTGTAATGGAAAACAAACCCATATCACATAAAAGTGTTGAATTGATACACGTATAACATAAGTTTAAGGGACCCAATACCCATATAAAATTAAATTAGTGAAACAATGGATGTATATCATTACAAAATTATGCATTATACGTGTTTTGGAAGAGGAAATATATATTTCATAGTTCATTAACAACCCCTACTATAAATGTAAGAACTATTGGGATATTTAAGAAAATGAAGTGGTAGAAACACCAATTCCCTATTAAATTCATTACAGTCCTCTCATATAGTAATGATTCCAAAATTATGAAAAAGATGGCTTAGACACATAATAATTTATAATAACAAGAGAAATTCCATCAGATCACCTCATGGGGTTGAAAAAATGAAGGGGACTTATCCAACTAGATTAAAGGGATTCAAGGATTATTCTACCAATGATAATAAATTTATCATTTTTATGCAATTTTTAAGGAAACAACTGTGTTCGGTATCATGAAATATAATTTAATTAAGAAGATAAATGAGGTATAAATACTAAACAACCATTATTATTCGTGTGGAAGACCACTATTATAGTATTTTACTTCAGTGTAGTCCCGATTAGAAAAAATTTATAAAATATAAATTTCCATGAGAATAATGAATATGATCTCACACAAAAATTACATCATCAATAGAAAAAAAATGATCCTATAGAATGCAGATAAATATTAGAGGAATCCAATGAGGAAAACACGAGTTGATTCATAGTGCAGATAGAGAAATTATCAATGGAACTATGTGATGAGGCTTAAGGATTCTTCAATAGGAGAAATAAGAGGTTGTTGCCCACTGGATAAATAATAGAAAATGATGGATAGTTTCTCTAAATAGGTACGGGAAAAAAAATTCATTTAGACAAATATATTAAGAGGTGCATGTATTGGAAATAGGATTAGATAATACATTCACTAACCGTTAACCTTGTTCTTCTACAGTACATCCCTCGAATGGACTACATGAATGTGTTAATAGACCATGTTAATCCCAAGAGAATACCCTCTATAACATGTATGAGACATGTTGCACCACCATGTGGCCTAGATTTTCATTTTAGGGGAAACTCTTTGGCCCTCTTCTTTGAAATGATCCTCTAGGATGGTTTTCTCTATCTGTGTGGACTAGAATGCATGATTTCTACAGACCATATGACCCCCTATTCTCTCTAGTAGATGTGACATAAGGCTCTGTACAATCCCCATAAATCATCATTTCATATATATCCTTAGTA
This sequence comes from Viscum album, assembly GCA_963277665.1. Lineage (NCBI taxonomy): Eukaryota > Viridiplantae > Streptophyta > Magnoliopsida > Santalales > Viscaceae > Viscum > Viscum album. The sequence continues at coordinate 2,112,906,903 of OY728120.1, forward strand.
GGAATTCATATTAGTTCAGACCCAAGGATATAAATAGAAATATTAATGGTCCATTCCTCCCATAAAATACATGTTCATTTACACAACATTATTTTTTCGCTATATGAAATCTTATGATTTATTTAAAAGTAAAAAACCCAAATTTTTTATTTTTAGGCACCTAAAATATGATATACGTCACATTTATGGAATTGTTTCCAATAATTAATAAATCTCTATCTTATCGTTATAATTGAAATGAATACATTCATAAATTAACATTTAATATGAAGACATTGGTCCTTATTAATTATTTTTAATCTATGATAGCCTGATTTATCATTTTAATATGGTGACAATTTTTAAATTTTTTTATTATTCATTAAAAAATGTATTCTTTTTAAATAATATTAATTTATCTGATAGAAAATATTGAATCTATATTAACAAAATAAATCTATATAAGTGGACATAATCAAGTTAATAAGAATCCCTGAAAGTGTGACGAAAAATGGTTTCTTGTAGAAAACAAATACCTTTACATTTTTTATATTATTTCTATACTAAGACCACATATAATGTTGATTAATATGTAATTAATTAGATTATTTCTTAATAAATGATACTTATAATAATTTCATATAAAATTAAAAATATCATGAGTCTTTTTTAATGAAAATAAATGATTGTTCTACAAATTAGAAATTTTTCATTATCACTAAAAACATTATTTTTTGATTATTCAGAAATATCATTGAAATATAATTTTTACATGTTGATTTCATAAATAAATTTCAATTTTTACAATAAAATTTAAAACATGTTATAAATTAATAATATTATGCTCTAAATAAAAAAAAATTGATGAGAAGTATATTTTTGAAGCATGTAAATTATTTACAAAAAATTATGTACTTTTTTAGAAATATGATTTATTTGGGTAGATTTTTTTAAAAAAAATTCTATAAATAGATATTCCAATTGATACAACTAGTTTTAATGACATGTTTTTAACAGTAATGTTTAAATAATTTAATAATATATAGTATCTTTTTAAATTTGGTGTTTCATATAACATAAGCTATCTAAAAAATTAAATTTATGTAAAGAGAAATATATTAAAAATATTGAGGTGTTTCCTTCTAACAACATAAATAAATTTCACCCTTATAGTTATATTTTGATTTTAAAATGTCTATCCGTTGTGGGAAACTCCCAATGCAGGTTTGGATACTAATAATTATTTTTAATCAAATAATTTGGATGTCATTAATGTTACCTAAAGTATCATGTATTCATGTTCTGAGATAAGAAAATGATATGTGGGAAGTTAATATATATATATGGAAGAGAATAATAGCATAAAATGAATAATATGAATTGATAGGTAACATGGTCATGAGAATGATAATGACCATAAATCTATAAATCACAAAGAGGTGGAAAATCGATGATTCTATATAAATGACAGTAATTCGATAATAGTTTTGTTTGAAGATCATTTTCGTAGATTTGGTGAATTAATGGAAAATATATAATATGAAAAAAATTAATTATATTTACATAAAAATAATAATTTGATCCATTTATAAATTTCATCCATAATATCATCTTTTATTCCATGATATGAGTATTCAAGATGAATTTTTTATTCCTAAAAAAAAATTAGTCTTATAATGGTTCACGTAATCCAAAATGGATAAAAATATATTCCTCATATGTCTACAAAAAAATTATTATCACAAAAAATATAGTAATCAAATTTAATGAACTGATAATATGAAAAAATAATACACTAATCACTAAATTTCAATAAAAAATAGGATGATTAACAATTATCATTTCTTAAATAAATAAATATATATCCCAAATAACAACAATACAATCAATATCAATAATGATTTTATCCTCAACTTTTATCTCATAAACTTCATATTTCATCTCAATGAAATGAAAAAACATTCCTCATAAATAATAATTTTATTCAAACCAAAAGGTTATATATACCTCAACCTAATAAAATATTTTCTTATATATCTTTAATCACCTACAAATCATGAGAACTCAGATAAATTGTATATTTTAATATGTCCCCGAAACCAACCTAATATTTTTTAATAAATCCATTTATTAAAAAATATCCTTATAACCAAGATATTACATAATCCTATGGTAGGATATGCTCCATTTTTTGCCTTTGGTAGTGGGTTCATGCCATACAACCTTTTTTAATGAGATGGGATGTCAATTGACATATGGGTTGTGCTATTCCTAAAATAATTTTAATATAAATAATATAATTATTGATAAAATATGATGAAATTACTCAAAAATAACATTAATAATCAAATATCATCTAAATGTCAAGATAATAATATTGATAAAACATAAGTTCCTAACTTTTAACAACCAATAATTATATCATCATCAATGATAATATAAAACATAAATTATTTTAATACCATTAAAATAAAATTCATTTATTAAAAATCATTATTCCTCAAATATCAATTTCAATAAAACATATATGAAACCAAAGTGGTGTATTCCCATAACTATCTCAAAAAAACATTAATGTTGTTTAATTACCATCAAATGAAATCTCCCAAATGTAATCTCGGATAATTTGCATATGATCAACCATAAATTAACCATCCCAAGACAAATTATGTTTATCCCATACCACTATGATATTTAATTTGTTTCCATAGATTTTATTTTGATTCATCCTTTTTTTCGTAGAGAAAAAATGAATTAAACCAAGAATATCCACCAGGAGTGTAAAAAAATGATCACTATAAGGGAACACAGACCTTGTATCATAATTATGTCCAATATATAATACTCAAACTATTTTTAGGGTTATTACCACTAGTTGCATCTCTGATAAAACCACACCCACATATAGTATCCAGAAAGTAAATTATTACTAGTGGACTTCAAAAATATCTATTATTCTATAAATTTAGGACGTTTTATTTTATATAGCCTTTTCCAAAATAGTTATCAAAAGAGTTCTTTCCACTAATATCTGTTTTTATAAATCTATTTTCCAAGGTTTCTACTAAAATAATCAAATAAAAACTATAACATCCCTGATCCATTAGCCCAAATTCAGTTGTTACTTCATTATATTGTAATGAAATATTAGCGATCAAATAAAAAAGGAGTGAATAGTTTATAAGACTTTGTAAAATATACAAACCATCAAATATCACATTAAATATGAATATAATAAAAGAAACAAATTTGAAATGAAATATTTTGAATCGTTGAAATTTCTCAAATATTCCATCTTAATATCTTTGTGAAGGTTAAAAAATAAGGTCTGATATGAAATGATGAGTAAGGGTTTCATACATAGGAAGCGATCAAGACTATGTAATTCATAATCAATAATTAAATTTAGATAACATAAAACACATTCCATTTTTTCAATTACATTCCCATTATTATTAATAAAAATAGAATAAATGATGATCCAATAATTCCATATAAACAATCAAATGTACTAGAAACCTATCCATTGATATTATAACTATTCAAATAATAAAATGTAAATTGATAAATAATATCATAATTTTGGAACACATAATTGCATACCTAATAAACATAACATTAAATCTGCATCCCATGTATTTTTAAATAAATTGGTAATGCCTAAGAGAAATACCCTAAAAAAAATTTCATAATAGAAATATTCATTCATATAAGGGATTTCCCAAGTCACACAAATCACATAACAATTTTAAATTATTCATCACACTAAAAGGATGAATTAAAATTCAGTACATAGACAACATAAATATTCATATTGGAATGATATAATAAAAAAATAATGATTTTATCGATTGAAAATAATAATAAACCATTTATAGAAAAAATATGTCTTGTATTATTCTAACATAACCCTAGTATATAATTAAACGGTTATTGTGGTTTTTAATATAAATAAAATAATAAGATCAATAAAAAAACTCTCAAGGAAAATAGCTTTGAAATTTTGAAATCCACATTTACAAAACAAAAAATATCAACAATGTTAGGAAAATAATTTTCATTGAAATGAATCTTGAAAAATTATATAATAATATTTAATTCAATTAGAATTCATTATGGGAGAAATATTAAATTTATTCCTAATACGTTAAAATAATTATTCCAATGACATTATTATTAAAAAGAAAAAATATACCTTGTTGGGAAAACGAACAAGATGTTACTTTAAAACACATTTTAAAAGTTAAAAATGGGAAAACGATTAACTAAATAAATGGATAATGGTTAAAATGTATTTTAAAATGTTATAACGGAAATATGGATATGGACGAAAATGATTCTCAATCAATTACATAAAAGTCATGTTTCCTTAAGTAAACGATTTATGAATCCTGATACATAAATAAGATCAAATTTATTAAAATCATAGAATATACAAAAATAAAAATAGAAAAATAAAGTATATTTTGTATAATATAGAAATAAAAAATAATTCCCCCATCAAGAACATACACCTAAAAACCTGAGTAATAATCAGACTGTGAAATAAACCCTTTTCCAATTTATTAACTTATTATTCATCACTCCCATATAAGGAATGAAATAGAATGGGTGATTAAATTTCATGAAAATTATTATATAAAATATATAAAATATAATTTTAAATAGGTAATCCATATAGAAATTAACTGGTTCATATTACCAAAACATTCCGCAATAGAGTGAAATTGATATGACATATCATAAAAAGATCACACTATTGAAATGATAATTAACAAATGAATTGGTTAGATTTATAAAATTTTAATACTCATAAAAAGTGTTAAAATAATATTAAATATTCCATAATCATTAAACAAATAATCAAAAAATGTCAAATACAATGAAGAAGTAATATAACCCAATGAAATCAAAATAAGTTATGAAACCCCTTACCTCAGGTCAGAATAATCACATAAGTACATTACCATCAAATAGAAAAGACATATATTAATTATTTAATATATAAAGACCCTTTTTAAATTTTATTATTCCTTTTATTTATTTCCTACCATGTTACATTTAATTACATAATCACTTATGTTCACATTCGTGTATTTTTTATGATATTCGATTTATATTTTAAAATTGACTTCTATAGTTTGACTATGGTAAAATTAGTCATTTTTCTATCAGATCTTGAATAATAATCAAGAAATATTTAAAAATTATATCCATAAATTGTATATTTAATTACATAAAGGAATTATGGTAATGAAATATTAAATATGTTGCAATTATAGATATGGTAGGTCATATGTATGCATGATTTATGTTTTGATTACTCAACAATCAAGACATTAACAAAATTAGTGCTATTTTATCTCTATATAATGAAAATTTTATAATAAATGATATATTATTTTTTAAAATATATTTTTATTCCATCCAAGTGATGTGGTAATGAAATTAAATCACATCGATTCATAAAGATAGAAATCTACATGTATACATGAGTGTGGTTGTCGTTTTCAATGAATTTTAATGTAGGAAAAAATATTCTCAAATAATTTTAAATAATGATTAATGTTTAAGTAATATCATATTTATAGAATAAATATTTCATCATAAATATTCTACAGAGTCTATTATGGGAAATTTACTACATCATTTCATGAGGTGGTAGTTCGCTGTACACACAAATGATTATTTCGTTTTCCAAATGATAAAATGGGAGATGGATGTATGTAATTAGTTTAACATAATAGTATATCAATATATGGGAAATAATAATGTTATTATATCTATATGATTGAATAGGATTTGAAGTAGATAGAATAAGACTTAAAAAAACTCTTTTTTTAAGAATGATGCATCTTCTTCAGACAACCTATTTATGTTAACATCAAAATCCATCCAAGGAGAAGCCTCTATTAAAAACAAGTACTATAAGAAATATTTTGTGTACTATTTAGAGGATTTTATATGTTATTTAATAATTACACAAGATTTTTTTTTTTTTAAATTAATAGAGGAAGATCCATATTATATGTTATGGGATGCACAATTTTGGAATTTCATAAAATATTAAATTAATATATATTTTTTATTTTCATGTATCTAAAAACCGGTATATTGTGAATATATAATGAGGATAGGTATACATAATTGTATACAATAACATTTGGAGTTGTTTTTAATATATTTTTATAATTTTCCATTTGATTTAACCAACAATAACTTTTTTGATAATTACTCAGATAATGATGTTTTTACAAATTAGGGGTCTTGACAGAAACTATGAAATTAAAATTGGATCATAATTAGAGTATATATTATATTTCTAATCTAAAGCAAATATTATTTCTACTCTATTCTTCAAATTTGACTTTAAATATATCAATAAAAAAGTGGAATTAAAATTAAAAATATAAACAGATAAGTAATATGATATAATAATCTTTTAATAAATTGTATATTGTATTAACCATATCTATGAATTTTAGGTAATTATATAATAAATAAATAATAAATTAATTAAAATACTAAAATTTATAATATTATTCTGAATATAATAATATTAATTCATTACAGATGACCCTATTTTCACACATATGATATATTTAAAATTACAAAAGTAGAATTTTTTAATTTTCAATTCATAAAATACCATTACGATTAATTTTATGGAATATTTTCTGATAAACAACTATATATGGATAATAATGTAATAATGATATAAAAACATTCATCTAATAATACTGAAGATGAAAAATGGTGTTGTTATTGGTTTTTTAATATACGTTTAACTGATTTTCTATTCTACTCAGGTGATGAATTATTAATATTTTTATTAACCATTATGAAAAACTTTTAATTTGACCATATTAAAAAAAATTTAATTATTATAATTCCAAATATTTATTTTTTTATCAAATTCAAAATTAATAACATTCATAAATTTATTTTCTATATATATCCCATAAGAGGAATAAAAATGATTTTTCAAAGAAAAAAATAACTTCATATGTCTAAAAGTATTTTCATTCCAATATTACTTTTGTTACACATAGAGTACTGAAATATAAAATTATTTTCATATTTCTAATAATTATTTATTTTATTGTTAAAATTAATTATAAATTTGTTTATAAATTATTAAATTCAAAAAGGAAAGAGTTTTATGAAATTTATTTTTTGGAATGTTATATTTAAAGAATTAATTTTCAAATTATAGTATTTTAATTTCAAAAAAATAATTTAATTTATAAATTAATAATTTCCAAATAATATTAGTATTAATTATTTGATAATTTTAAGAAAATATTTATTTTATAATGAATGTTGATAAAATAAGTTTTTGTGGAAAACTCTAGTTTATTTTTATATGTTTGCATTGCCCAATTATTCTTATGATAAGTTTGGAATTTTTTTATTAATTTTGAATTGCAATAATCTATTTATTTTTTTAATGAAAATTATATATCAATATAGTGTAAAATCATTTTATATTTAAAAATGTTATTTTTCTGAAAACAATATGTTTTCATTGTGTTTTATCAGAATAATTTTAATTTAAATTATGCAACTTCTGTGATTTTAATATTTAATAACAGAATCCATATTTGAAATTATTAGATACAATTTTTTTTAATTTATTACTTTTTTTTAAAATGAATAGTGTCCATTATAATTCTTATTACCATGCTAAAAGTTAAAAAAACAATAAAGGGTAAAATAATATGACAAAGAAAATAAAATGAGAAAAACACTCTTCTAAATATTTATAGAATCATATATACCTACCATAAACCATTAAAAGGTCTAATTTATGATATATTTTTCTCACATGGAAGATATTATGGCCTTTAGAGTATATTATTTGAAGAAAAATCAAATATGTCAAAATCATCTTTTTAATAAGTGTAATGTTTTTAATATAGTTTTATCTATAAGATATGTTCAATAATTTATAGTATTCTAAAATAAAAAAAATTTATCTTCATCATGGTAATTTATTTTTAATTTTTAGGTAGTAAATAATTTCCTTTAATTCATGAACAATGTAGATTATGTAATTATTAAATTATTGGTAAATCAAATAAATGATATTAAAAATTTTAATTTGAACATAATTTGACAAAATCCATGGGATCCATGAATTATACGGTTTATCTTAATATTTGTATGATATTATAAAAACAATTTCTAATTTTTCCTATTTTGGTGATGATTTTCATGCTAATTTAATTAATAGTTTCAAAATTAAAAATAATAATATTTTATGGGGTAAAAGATTTTAAATTACATAAAAATCAAAAATAAAAAAAAATCGGTACATATTTGGTATGAAATTTCACCTCAGGGAAATTTAAATTCAGTTTAGAATAATTTATCATTGGATTAGTCTTACTATATTTTAATATTTGGAGAAATTACCAAAGTACTCGTACAATTCCTTATAAAAGGTGAAATCTTCTTCTAAATCCTACATCCTTAAATTACATTTTTGTAAGTCTATTCTCAGACCAAATCCCTTCCTAGAATTCCCCCTCCCAATTCGATAGGTATTTTCATAGAATTTCAACCTTATCTGTCTTAATGTGTTTGGGAATTGAGTATTTCTAAAGAAGAGGTATAGTTTTTAAATCAATGTCTTACTATTGGATGTTCGTCGTAATCCATAAAAATGACTACACACATTATGAAATATTAAATTTTGTATCCTTTGTATACTTATATGTTATTATTTTAATTGAATAACCTAAATTAATATTCTCTTCGATCAAATGGTATATAAAATCATTATTCTTGTGTACTGTAGACACCCATGTCGTGAACAGAAGTCATTTGTTTTCAATTATCACATCTCATGGAATGATATAATGACGAATTTATATTATATATTTTATATATAAGGCCCCGACCTTAGACCTTACTTAATATTGAATTAAATGAATAATTCACATTGAGGATATTTTCAGGTTTAGAGTTTTAGAGAATTAGGACATAACTATTACATCTCAAAAGATTACAAAGTAGAAACTTTTACTAAGTTTCCATAAAATAAAAACTCTTAAAAAGAAACATGTCCAGTTCCATGTTTTAGGTTGCATGACTTTCCCTTGATCCCATCCTTGACCCTATTCCACGTTAAGTCCTGTGAAAAACATTTCAAAAACATGGGATGATCATAAAAAGCTCAGTAAGGGATACACAAAGAATGAAAACTGTTAGTTTTTCAAAACAACAAGTAAACCATGTATACTTTATCAAAGTAATACTTTTCACCATTTCGAACTAGTAAAAAAAATCTTCACTGAATAAAAGTTCATTACATACCCTTCTGTAACCAAAATATTACAATAAAACCCTTATAAATATCACAAAACTTATAAAGGTAACTTGGGACATAAACATACTTAAGTGGAATAACCATAAGCTCGAATTCCACACATATGACTTAATGGAATAGCCATTCGGCCAACTTCCATACATACTTAATCGAATAGCCATACGGCCAACTTCCATACCCAATGCATTGGAGGTTATAACGTAACCAACTGTCCTGGTATTCATGGCACCACCCATCATAATGTCCAAGTAACATTATAAAATAATAAGAAATTAAAAAAATATAATGGAAAGAATACATTTCCACATTTCGGTCACAATAAGTAATTCCAAGATATTGAATTAATCAACCTACTTTCAAAAACCATTTAAAAGAGATTTTTGAATCAAAGTGTCCCATACCACTTTAAAGATTTTAATGGAATTATAATTTTAAAAAATTAATGTCCATATAAATAAATACTGAAAACCATTTTGAAAAAATTGACCTTAAAGATAAATATTTATAATAATGAATCTTTAAAACATTTAAAACAACATTTTTTTAAAGTGTTTTTAACAAAATGAGAGACTCTTGAATACAAATAATCGCGGAATAACATTTAATCTGAGCTTTATAATATCATGAGAATAAAGGTATTCATGATATAATATGTCAAAGGATAGTATACACACCAAATAAGAGTGAATTGGTGCATAACCACAGTGATGTCTCAATGGAAATGTAAATTGAGATGAAATCCATTATAAAGAGGGTATCCTTAAACTAAGGATAAATCTATCACATAATTATGTGTGGGAAATAAAAAATACACCCAATATAAGTGGAATTTAAGTGTGAAACAATATAAGGTCATTCACACATATTCATAGGATTACATGTTCATGAAGTACAAGTTGAACCCAAAGAAATCGAAATTTGGTTAAGATGTTCCCTTGTAAAAATTTGACAGCCTAACGGCGTCACTTCAAAATTCAGAAAATTATTCGATGAGAGAGTGAATGGTATATCATAACTTTGACATAAACTTTACATCAATAAGTATATTTAAGAACATATCCCAACATAATAAGATGTAAATTAAAAGACTTAACAAAAGAAGTCTTTTAAAAAGAGGAGGGTGAAAGGTCCCCTTACCGAGTTGGGTAACATTCGAAACGTACACCCCATGGAAGAAGGGTCATACAATGAAGATTTAAATACCCATAAATGAAATTATACTACAAAATGTGTATAATAATGGGCAGTACATACACTACTCAAAGGAAATACTGGAAAACATAGAATAAATGTCACGAGAATAAAAGTGGGATTAAAAATCACTTACGAAAACTCGGCAGCCTAACGGCGCCACATAAATCTTCCAAAAATGGATTGATGAGATCAAATAGGGTATATCATCATATTAACACAAATTATATAGAAATATGAATATAAAATAACATCCCCCAACATAACAAAGAGGAGCTTAAAAGAAGTGACATAAAGGAGAGTACATAAAAAGAAAGAGAGAGGTTGGATCTCTTACGAAAATTCGGCAGCCTAACGACGCCACCCAAAACATCCAAAATGGAATGATGAGAGAGAATAGGGTCTCTCATCATATGAACATAAAAATTTCAGTAAGACTAATATTAAATAACATCCCAATAACATGAAATATGATCTTTAAAAGGAGCGCCATAAAAGAGTGTACTTAAAAAGAAAGAGAGGAGTAAGATCCCTTACCTCGGGTCCGACTTGACTCGATCGTTCTTTAACGTCCTGAATAATAAACTTGAGTTAATTTCTACTTGATTAAGAAGCTTTTTCAATTTAATTATTCCTTTTATATCAATTATTTACATGTTATAAACATTTTGTAATCATTTAGGTTAATAATTTTTGTTTTGTCGATATTTGGTTCTTATGTCAAAAGTGGACTTCTTACAATTACATGTTGTTCGTGTGGTCAAAGGTTCATTATATACAGAATGATATTAATGATTTAGTTATAATATATATAATATATATCCAGAATATTAATGTATTTATATTATTACATAATCATTTAGAGGTATGAAATGAAATGCACCGTTCATGGAGACGGTAAGCCGTACGTACGAATGAACGCAACTTTCATTTCTATGTCATAGTAATGGAATTAAAATTAAATGAGAGATATGTATATTTTTAATTCCAGAATTATAATCATCCTTTAGATGTATCATTCACCATATATATCTATTATATGTACTTATAATAGAACATTAAATTTGAGGATAAGAAATGAAATGCAATGTTCATGGAGACGGTAAGCTGTACGTACGCATGAACACTACTTTCATTTCTATCTCAAAATTTAATGGAAAGAAATAAATAATGATATAAAGATATATTATACTTCCAGTATAAAATCATATATAATAACTTTAAATCCATCCTTTATACATCCCACATATGGCATTAACGAATCAAATCACTTTGAGGGGCGGTAGTCTGCACTTTCTAAAATGAAGATATCGCATATACCCATAATGGAAGCCATAAAGGTATACCACAAATGATAAATACAGAAGCTTAAGTAAAACATAATAATATTATATATCATATATACTCATAGTGACATCTTAATGGCCACCTTTGAAGGTGTTATATGAGTATTGAACAATCATCGTTTCGTGAGGCAGAAATTCTCCATCCACAGAAACAGTATGTTCATTAACCATTATATGAAGGTGTGTGTAAGTGTGGATAGAATAATTATTATAAAAACATCCTATTATATTTAATATACTGGATTTGTTACAAAATAAATTAATAAAAAGAGTTTAGGGGGGTTGAAGAAGCAAAATAATACAAAATGACACAAGTGAAGACATTACCTTAAAATCGGGTAACTCCATTTTGTTTGAACCAAAAGGTTTTCTTGAAGAGCTTCCTGCCTATGTTAAGGCCTCTAGGATGAGGAGAGGGATGTGGACAGACAAAATGACTAGATATTGGCCGATCCAAAGGTTTGAGAGGTGTGGGTAAGGTGGTAGAGGTGGGGGCCTTTTATAAGAGAAGAGGATGGGATCTCTAGGAAAAGTATAAAATGTTACTTTATTTTCAAATGGTTTTTGGATTTTAATGGTCCCACATTGATTTGTTTCGAGGCTAAGGTGATAATGGTTCTAAATCCAACCATACAATAGGTTTTTGACATTTGTAGGTCCTAGATTTTGCATTATATTTCCTTTTTATTTAAATCGTTAAATAATGAGGTCATCGCTGCATCATCATGATGTCATAATGAATTTAATTTATTTAATGTTTAAAAGTTATAAATAAAAATACTATTATGTATGAAATTTTTTTATCATTCCAATTACTTTTTATAGTCAAAATTATGACTTGTATAACCACATGTAAAAATTGTTTCAGTAAAACAAATCATGTTTGTGACATTTTTATTTTAACTTTAAATAAAAGGCATAAATGTCATTATCAAACCCAAGTGGCTCCATGGGGTACCAAAAATCTACCCATGGGTTGTATTGGTCGTCCATAACTCATACAATAGGGTTAGGAAAAGTTTCAATATATTTTCATTTTATTATAATATCATTTTTACCTTAAATCACACTAATTACCTTTAATCGCGATTAATAAAACATAAAAGTTACTTTTCAGAAAAAAATTATTTCAATCCCATTGAACCGAATTTTACTTAAGAATTAAAATCATTTAAATTGGATTTTTGAAATTCAAATCACAGATTTGGTAAAGTTCCATTTAAACGAAAAATCAAATTTCGTAACCACCACTTTGTGGTTTCACTATTCATCAAAAACTGATGTTTTTCAGAAAAATATCAAAAATTTACCCAAAGATATATTTGATATTCCGAATTCAAAAATGATGTCTATTTTACAAAATTAATAAAATATAAGTTTCATTAATTAATTTTATTATTAAACCCCGTTGTTAAAACAAATAGCATGTTTTTATGAAACAATATCTTTCAAAAGATTGACACTCGTTTATGTCCAATCTTAAAGTGATATTAATTACAATGACCACTATTGTATTAAATGGTAAAAATATATTCTATTTACACTTTAAAACCAATTAAAAATATAATCTAATCATATAAATAAATTAGATTAAAAAGAGGTTTTGAATTAAAATACAACATTTTTCACTATTCATTAAAAATTGAACTTTTTCAGAAAAATAACAAAAATTTAAACAAAGTAAATTTTGATGTCCCAATTATAAAGAAGAATTATATTTTGTAAAATATATCACATAAAATTGTCAAAAGTGGATTTAAAATAGGTTCTCCATCAAAAGGTGGTTAATCGACCTTTTAAAGAATATTAGGCTGCCTACGCTTAAAATTGGATTCATTTGCATTTTTAATCCTCTATCATTTATTGTAATGAGTAAAAATATTTGACAAAAATATATAATCATTTTGTAGTTAGTTCTGTTCATTCCCGCCATTACCACGGCTAGGCATTAAATACCATTTAAAATAATATTATTTTATTAATATAGAGCAACGTAAGATTTCAAAGGAACTCATTATTGCGTATTGGGTAAGCCATCAAGCATAGTGTTCCCTTTAAATTAATATTAACATCTTATTAACAAATATGGATAAATATAAAAATGTCATATTCTTTATTTACCTGGGGTGTTCAACCTTCCCCCCTTTTGGGAATTGCGTCCTCGCAATTTTAAAATTGGGCTGGGAAACATCCTTCAAAGTCCCACATCGGAACAAGAGTCGGTAAAACAATCACTTTAAAATAAAGGGAGAGAAGTACAGAGGTCACCCGAGTTAACCCATACTATGATTCCAAGTAGGAATATATGGATATGGAATAAAAAACAAAGGGTCAGGTTCTCATGGATAGTGATAGTAAACATGTCATTGAGAAAGATAACTATAATAAAATCACAAACTTGTGATGGGTTAAACGGTATTCGATTCCCTAGTAAGAAAAGTTAACAGAAAACATTTTTGTTTTAAGTTACATTTCATTGAGGAATTTATTTTTGATCTTAACTAAATCATAATGAAACATACTTACTTGTCATGTAGACTTTCAACTTTTACAAGATTCCTTAATAAAACTCATATTTTATCCAAAAGACGTGTATTAGGGAAGACTTGTTTGCATTAAGAGTACTATAATCAATTTCTAGAGAATAACCTAACCCACAAAAGAGAACTATATACTTCCCATGTCTTTAGACTCTAACCAAAACCAAAACCAAACAGGTTAGTACAAGATCCGATAATCTAGAAAAGGATAACCCTTTATAAAAAGAAAATCTATTCTTAATCTCCAAAATTTTCCCCAACAAAACCCAAAGCCCAACGAGGACCATTCGATAAAAAAATCTTCCTTAAAATTCTTCAAAGTAAACCAAACTAAGATTGAATCCCAAATATTTTAAGGATTTATTCACATAGACTTCCAAGTTAAGTCGTAAAATTTATCTCCAAAAAAACATCAGTTGCTCCTAAAGTCTCGTATTGAAAAGTAATTAACCTAATCACATATCCTCCATGATAAGTTTATCATTTTAATAAAAAACCAATATCAACTTACTCTTAATTCATAAAGTCACCTACCTAAAAATGATATGACATACTAACCAGGGAATTCACGTAGTCCAGTGGTAGAAGATAAATACTAGTTGCACTTTGGTTGTGGGTTCGATTTCCGCAGCTTTGTCCGACGCGACGGGTTGTCACACGGTCTGCGTGTTGTCTTTTTTCTAAAACTACATAATTCTTAAAACATTCCTCAATAACGAGATAAAATCTTCAAAAATAACCATAATGTAATTTAACCTCAATTTTATCTCATGACTTTCACTTTCCATTATTACATATAGTAACCCATAATTACCGAAAAAGTAAGGATCATATAGACCCTAATGGTTACCTTAATAATTATTACCTGAACTTCCACATCGATTGGTCATCTCGTACATGATGTATTAGAGAACTCACCAAGGTCGAAGTAGTTGATCATGACTCCTTAATAGTTGGTTTAGAATAACCATGAGATTCCTCATTGAATCCCCCATTTCATCCAGTCTCTTAATCAGAGAACCACCACAGATTCCTTCAAACCCATTGTCACTTTGGTGCCTGCTAGATACAACCATTTACTAAAACCAAAAAGGACACTGTGAGTATATCAACATAACCATCGTGTACTAATGAGGAAGATAGAAACTATGATATACTTACTTATTCACTATATCTAAAACTAGGAATATTTCTGAAATCCTAACCATTATGGTAATGCCACGTATACTTAAAGAATACCCAAACCTCTAAAGTTATCTAAACCATCCTTTGATACCAACTATAAGGTCTCGGCCTTAAAGCTTACTTAATATTGAATTAAATGAATAATTCACATTGAGGATCTTTTCAGGTATAATGTCTTAGAGAATTAGGACATAACTATTACATCTCAAAAGATTACAAAGTAGAAACTTTTACTAAATTTCCATAAAATAAAAACTCTTAAAAAGAAACATGTCCAGTTCCATGTTTTAGGTTGCATGACTTTCCCTTGATCCCATCCTTGACCCTATTTTACGTTAAGTCCTGTAAAAAACATTTCAAAAACTTGGGATGAGCATAAAAAGCTCAGTAAGGGATACACAAAGAATGAAAACTGTTAGTTTTTCAAAACAACAAGTAAACCATGTATACTTAATCAAAGTAATACTTTTCACTTTTTCGATGTAGTAAAAAAAACTCTTCACTGAATAAAAGATCATTACATACCCTTCTGTAACCAAAAGATTACCATAAAACCCATATAAAGATCACATAACATATAAAGGTAACTTGGGACATAAACAGACATAAGTGGAATTACCATAAGGTCAACTTCCACACATATCACTTAATGGAATTGCCATTCAGCCAACTTCCATACATACTTAATGGAATAGCCATACGGCCGACTTCCATAGCCAATGCATTGGAGGTTATAACGTAACCACCCGTCTTGGTATTCACAGCACCACCCGTCATAATGTCCAAGTACCATTATAAAATCATAATACATTAAACAAATATAATGGAAAGAAAACATTTCCACATTTCGATCACAATATGTAGTTCCATGATATTGAATTAATCAACCAACTTTCAAAAACCATTTAAAAGATATTTTTGAATCAAAGTGTCTCATACCACTTTGAAGCATTTAATGGAATTATATTTTTAAAACATTAATGTTCATATAAATAAATACTGAATTTTTTTTTGAAAACATGGACCTTAAAGATAAAGATTTATAATAATGAATCTTTAAAACATTTAAAAAGATATTTTTTTAAAGAGTTTTTAACAAAATGAGAGACTCTTGAATACAAATAATCGCGGAATAACATTTAATCAGAGCTTTATAATATCATGAGACTAAATAGATTAATGATATAATATGTCAAAGGACAGTATACACACCAAATAAGAGTGAATTGGTGCATACAAAAAGTGAAGTCTCAATGGAAATGTAAATTGAGATGAAATCCATTATAAAGAGGGTATCCTTAAACTATGGATAAATCTATCACATAATTATGTGTGAGAAATAAAAAATACACCCAATATAGGTGTGTGTAAGTGTAGCTCGAATACTTATTATAAAGGTGTGTGTAAGTGTAGCTCGAATACATATTATAAAAACATCCTAGTATATTGTAGATACTGGATTTGTAACAAAAGAAATTAATAAAAAGAGTTTATGGGGGTTGAAGAAGAAAAATAAAACAAAAGGACACAAGTGAAGACATTACCTTAAAATCGGGTAACTCCCTTTGGTTTGAACCAAAAGGGTTTCTTGAAGAGCTTCCTGCCTAAGTTAAGGCTTATATGATGAGTATACGGATGTGGGGAGACAAAATGATCAGAGCTTGGCCGATCTAAAGGTTTGAGAGGTGTGGGTAAGGTGGTAGAGGTGGGGGCCTTTTATAAGAGGAGAGGAGGGGCACTCTTGGAAAGGTATAAAATGTTACTTTATTTTCAAATGGTATTCAGATTTTAATGGTCCCAAATCGATGTGTTTCTAGGATAAGGTGATAAGGGTTCCAAGCCCACCCATCCAATAGGTTTTTGACATTTTTAGGTCCTATAATTTTCATTATCTTTCCATTTTATTTAAATCGTTAAATAATGAGGTCATCGCTGCTTCATCATGATGTCATAATGAATTTAATTTATTTAATGTCTAAAAATTATAAAACAAATTCTATGATGTATGAAATCTTTTTATCCTTCCAATGAATATTTATAGTAAAAATTATGACTTGTATTACCACATGTAAATATTGTTTTAGTAAAACAAATCAGGTTTGTGACATTTTTATTTTAACATTAAATAAAAGGCATAAGTGTCATTATCAAAGCCAAGTGGCTCCATAGGGTACCAAAAATAGACCCATGGGTTGCCTTGGTCGGACATAACTCATACAATAGGGTTAGGAGAAGTTTCAATATATTTTCATTTTATTATAATATCAGTTTTACCTTAAATCACACTAATTACATTTAATCGTGATTAATAAAACATAAAAGTTACTTTTCATAAAAAAAATTATTTTCATCACATTGAACCACATTTTACTTAAAAATTAAAATAATTTAAATTGGATTTTTGAAATTCAAATCACATAAGTGGTAAAGTTCCATTGAAACGAAAAATCAAATTTTGTAACCACCACTTTGTGGTTTCACTATTCATCAAAAATTGATGTTTTTCAGAAAAATACCAAAAATTCACCATTAGATATATTTGATATTCCGATTTCAAAAATGATGTCTATTTTACAAAATTCAAAACTTAGAAGTTTCATTAATTAATTTTATAATTAAATCCCGCTATCAAAACAAATATCGTGTTTTTATGAAATAATATCATTCAAAAGTTTGACACTCGTTTATGTCCAATCATAAAGTGATATTAATTACAATGACCACGATTGGATTAAATGGTAAAAATATATTCTATTTAAACTTTAAAACCAATTATAAAGACAATCTAATCATATAAATAAATTAGATTAAAAATATTTTTTGAATTAAAATACAACATTTTTCACTATTCATTAAAAATTTAACTTTTTCAGAAAAATACCAAAACATTACTCAAAGTAAATTTTGATGTCTTGATTATAAAGAAGAATTTTATTTTTTCAAATATAACACATAAAGTTGTCAAAAATTGGATTTAAAAGAGGTTCTCCATCAAAAGGCGGTTAATCAACCCTTTAAATAATATTAGACTGTCTACGATAAAAATTGGATTCATTCGCATTTTTAATCCTCTATCATTTATTGTAAAGAGTAAAAATATTTAACAAACATATATAATCATTTTTTAGTTAGTTCTGTTCATTCCCGCCATTACAACGGCTAGGCATTAACTACCATTTAAAATAATATTATTTTATTATTATAGAGCAACGTAAGATTTCAAAGGAACTCGTTGTTGCGTATTGGGTAATCCATAAAGCATAGAGTTCCCTTTAAATTAATATTAACTTTTTATTCACAAATATAAATAAGTATAAAAATGTCATATTCTTTATTTACCTGGGTTGTTACATTATATATGAAATATATATATCATTATGAACTATGAATATCATATATACCTTAATTTCATTAAATTTCATTGGGGATATGATTACAGCACTTGTGGGTGTGGTGGAGAATCTCCTCGTGAAGCATTGTGATTCAATTTTTACTAAATCATAATATCGAATGAAATAAATAAAATATTTTACAAATATATGTGACAAATTTTAATTTATATTCATAAAATACTTATCATTCTTAAAAGTAAATATATCATTTTTATTTTTACCTTTACACTCACTAAAAACTGATAACATCATTTGTGTATACATATGGGTTATAGCCTCCATGAATCGATGTTATTATTTTTGCATCACCAAATCACATAAATAATATATATAATTATATTTACTAAAATAATATGATATTTAATTTTTATTATTATTCTCTTAAGATGGAATAATTACCTTTATTACATAATTCAACATGATAAAATAAATTTTCACATATGATACAAGAATTAGCAAAACAACTAGGGGGAATATAAAATATTAGGTAAAATTATATAAAGAAGAATAATAATAATAATATTTTTTAATAATTTTAATAGTTATCAAAATTATATTATTTTGGTATATAGAGAATGAGAGGGTCATTTCTGACACAAGGTCTGATAGTTTCTTATAAAACCCCTCCTTTAATGATCATGTTCAATTTTTTTCAATAGTTAAAATATAATTTATTATCTTATATAGAATGAGTGGATTTTACATCTGTCATGTCACATTAATGCTTCAATTTTTCCTATATTATTTTTTATACTTATTTTCAATGAAAATAGACTCATTATTTTTTGAAATTATTATATATTTTAAAATTTATTTTTATAGTGAATGGGGACTTTAATACCTAAATGTTTTATGCAGAGAGGTTTTAAAATATTTTTTAAGGGTTTTAATATTTATTTTTTCCTTAGACACTATTTACGATGGCTTCGTCCCATTATATCTCATTAGGTGATACATTGGGAACCATTATTACCCAATATATGATAGATTAATCCTCATTATAGCATAATATATGATGAGTGGTCCCAATTATAGAACTCCATTGCATTGGGTACTCTATAGATGGAAGTAAACATTATAGTCATTCCATTTTTAAAGGAAATTGTAAAAGTTATACGGAATTGATTTCCCAAGGAAACTACATAAAATTTCTATTTTTACATATGAGTTTTAAGAAATGTAGTGATTTATAATGGTAATCATAATAACAATTATTTTAGAACAATGATTGTTCCATTTTGGAAAAAATGTATGTTTTTTATAAAAAATTTTCTTGGGTTTCCCAGGTCAATGGTTTTCAACATTTTATGTCCCTTAGTGGTATTTTTTTATTCAATTTTATTAAAATAATTTTTATAGTGTTTACGTTATTGTATAGAAAATGGAAAGGTCATGAATGTAATTATATATATTTATTATGAAAATAATTCAAATTTTATTTAAAAGAATTGTTTTTATAAAAAATTTGATATTTTGTAGAAGTATTATCTTTTAATGTTTGAGTTACTAAGTTGTAGTTTTTCCTAATTCTATAAAACTCAATCCAAATTTATCCTCCTAGTTGAATGAAATTTTATTCAAGTTAATACTCACTAGAATATGAAATGATTAATGTTGGGTCCCTATAATTTGGGTCAGATTATGATTTAGATAACATTTGGTATTAGGATATTGTTTATAGAGTATACCTTAATGATTTTGATGTTATAATTTTTTAAATGATTTTTCATTTTAATATAACCAAGTTAATTTTTCTAAAACCGTTATTTTCTGAATGGTTTCCCATAGAGGAAAAATGCAATATGTAGTGTAAATTTATCGAGTGGAAAATATATATCCAAATTAGAATCCTAATATGGACGAAATTGGAATATAATAGTTTACTATAATTATAGATCTGTTTACAATAGCTATAAATGGAACTTGCATCAATTGAATGGATAAGTTCAATAATCCAAATAGTAATATGTTTGTAGTAAAGAATTTCAGGCGACAAAATTCACCATAATTATATTTAATGTCAGACCTTGTGATTGGTGAAGGATTGATTTATTCCCTAAAAAATATATTCAATTCCATTATATTTTCCAAATGTAAAAAAAGTAACCATGACAATTTATCATTTCTATGATGAAGATTTTCTATAGCGGATTATTGTAAAGAATAAAAATAATAAAGAAGATAATGATTTTATGGAATGGTATTACTTTAAGTTTATTTTCTAAATATATATATTTAAAATAATATTTGACTCAAAATAGAGAATGATGTCGGGGAATTGGGTCATATAGATGATAATCATGTGGATACCTATTAATAAAATTTTACATGACTTGGAAAGTACATACTAGAATTATTCCTTACATTGATAGTAAATTTAATAGATTTTATATGAGTTTTATCCTAATTATTCAATGAGCATTGGATTCAAGGTATTTGAAAATCTATTAGAAAATCATTGGTTATGATGAAAAATCTGATATAGAGTTTTCTGAAATGTATGTGCGTCATGAATATAAGATTAATAAGTGATCGTGGTCTTAGGTGAAGATATCATCCATTAAATTTGGAGGTAATATAATAAAATTCATATCATGTGATATGTGTTTTAAAATAAACCTTGAATAATGTCTTGTACATATTGTTATGTGTAATAAATGTCAAAAATTTGAACACATGGCTCAATAGTGTATGGAAAATGATCCAAAAATAATAAATAAAATGAATGTGGGATGATTTAGTTGTGAGGATTTGGTCATTTTTCTAAGATGTTACCTAATTTAGACACCATAGGGGGAAACAAAAAATATTTTAAATAGAGTGTTGTGTAAATATATTCTACAAATACTACGGTCGATGTTGGGATGTTAAATGATTTTTATAGGAATGATACTTTTGTATTCGAAATATAACAATACTATAATTTATTTTGGATCGTCCCATTGTTTAATTTCAATGAAATTTTCTAGAATAATATGAATATCACATCATGAAAAAACAATAGAACATTTTGTTAAAACACCAGGTAAGAATATTAATGTGACCAATATATATTAGAAACTTCTTATTATTATAATAGTTATTGATGAAAATATTTTCCAACTACCCCTAGTTGATTTTGATAATATATTGGGTATGTTTTTTCTTTCACTTTATCATGCTAAGCAAGATTGCAGACCTAAAAATTCAGGATCAATGATTTAATACCTTTAACAGCCTACTATGAACCAAATAAATTGATTATAATTATTACTTAAAGTTACATAGCACAGATCATGGAAAAGAAGGAAACTATTTACATTGGTTATATACCAGCTCTGAATGTATATATGGATGTTTTTTCGGATATTTTACTAGTGTTATTCCCAAAGACGATATTAATTTTATTGTTGATGATGTCCAAGATGCTAAGCCTATTTCAAAACCCTTTTATAGAATGTCTATAGTAGAACTATTTGAATTGAGAAATCCCATGCATGATTTTCTAGATAAAAGTTTCATTAAACCATGGACATTATAATAGAGTGGTCTTGTTTTATATTTTAAAAAGAAATGTTGTCTAGTGAGACATTTTATTGATAATAAAGATTTTAATAGCATTAATGATAATAAAAAATAATCAATACATCAAAGAGATTATTTTTTTATTAGATATTGGGAGCAAAATAACTTTCAAAGAGTGATATTAGGTTGGGGTTCCATTAGTAGATAATGAGGAAGGGTGATGTTATGAATACATATTTTCATATTTGATATGGTCACTATGATTTTGTAGTTATGACTTTTGGGTTTTTCATTACACTATCTATATTTATGGGTCTAATGAATTGAGTTGTACATGAGTATTTTTATGTTTTTTGATATTTTATTGATGGTATTTTCTTAGAATCTAAAATACATGAGTACATATGAAGATTCATAAGGATTATTTTCAAAACCCTAAATGAAAATAATATATGTGATGAATTTTTTTGGTCTGAATTATGGTTAAAATAAATATCTTTTCTTAGTCACATTGTTTGTAATGATGGAATTAATATTGACCCTACTAAAAAATTGACGAATTAAAAAGTGTTAAAAATAAAACATAGATTTTTAGTTTTTTTCCATTTTGTCAATTGATATATACGATATGTTGAAAAAAATATGTTTTCTATAACACTAAAAACATTAACTCGGAAGTGTGTAAAAATAATTTGGACTAAAAAATAGAATTATTTAATTCAAGAACTAAAATGAATATTGGTGACTATGCTAATTTTGGTCATACCCACCTAAGATGTTAATTTTTTGATATATTGTAAATCTTATTTGAATGAACAAGGGTGCTTCCTAATTTAAAAGGATAAGGTAATTTCATATGATTCACATAATATAAAACATCATTAGTGAAATTATTTTACTCTTGATTTAGAATTTGGAAATGTTGTTTTTTTATTTCAATATTTAGGGAAATTATATATAGAGAGAATCGTGTCAAATTCATTCTGACCATAAAATTTGTATGTATATATTCACTCAGAATGAGTCTAAAAAGAGGAAGGAAAGATGTTGTGATATAATTGAGTATTATAATTTTAAAATCCATTGCCAACCTGGAATGTATTAATAGAGTGGTTGATAATTTGAGTTATAAAAATAATGCAACATTAACCAAGTTATGTTTTGAACATTCACATTTGTTAATGATTTGATGATTTTTTATAAGAAGATATATATTTTTGGTTCGGCTCTATTTTTTTAGGATTCAATGAAATGATATCATTAATATAGAAATAAGGAAGATCATAAAGAGGACTACGAGTTAAAGGAAAATGTACAATTTGTTAATAATGGTATATTTCTAGTATTTAAAGTTTCTAAACAATGTATTTTATTATTTGGAAAAATATTATGTGTGACATGTGAATTCTAGTTGAAGAGGGGTTTTTTAGAATAGTCTCAATGTTCTGCATTTTACATTTATCCTGAATGCATTATGATGTATAGATTTTTTTTGGAGTATTACAGGTGCGACAAAATGAAAAGATATATTACATATATTACCATGAATATTTTTTCTTATCAAAAGGTTAATGTTGAATGTAAATTACCGAATGTGATTGAATATCCTTTTTTAGTTATAATGTGGTAATGGGAAAATATATCTTTGGATTTTCATGTGGGACAACCAAATACTTATAGATGTTATACTCGAATTTGGGTTATTATTGATCGATTGAGAAATATCAATATTTCCTTCCCATTTCATATAATCTATACATACATTAATTTTCATGATAATATATTAAAAATATAATTAGGTTACGTGTAGTTTGAATCTCTATTAAATATGACCTTCATTCCAAGATAACTTCTTTTTTTTAAATTCCATCAAAAGACATTTGGAACTGAATTACATTTATGAATAGCCTTTAATCATCAGTTTTATGGATAGTCAGAATTTTTAATTCGGAACATTTAATACATGGTCAATTCATGTTAAATGGATTAAGTGTGATTTTATGATCAAAATAATACATTATTTTGTCTTCTTTATGATAAAAGTTTACATTTTAGTATAAATATAGATCCTTTTAAGGATTTATATTGAAGGTTGTGTCAACTCCCGCATTTTGGGATCTTGTAGGTGAAATGATGTTATTGGGACCATTATTTAATGAGGAAATCATCTAGAAGTTAAAAATAATTCCGAAACATATGGAGGGACCCTCTAAGATATCAGAAAATTAATGTAGATAAAAGGAGGAAATGACTTTCTGTAGGGTAGGTGATGATGTTTTTCATAAAATATTCCCATGGGAATTTTTTATGCATTTTTTTAAGAAGTTAAATTTATGTCCAAGGTTCATTATGATATACATAATAGTGGATAATGTTTGATCTATTTCACACCGACTATCCTTGCATCGGTGTTTGGCCCATGTAAACAATGTTTTTCTTGTTTTGATGTTTAGAATGTATGTCCCAGATTCATCTCATTTTATGATCCCTAATGTAGTTCAGTTGAAAGAGATAATTTATTTTAATGAATAACCTATTCAAGATTATTGACAATAGAGAGTAAATATTATGGAGGATGGTAATTCACATTATAACTAATTTTTGGATAAACCACATGGATGAAGAAAAAAATAAGGGAATCTGAAAATGTAATGTAGAAAAGGTATCCCCACATGTTTAATAAGTTGATAAAATTATGGGGAATAAATTTACAAATGGGGAGAGAATGTTACACCCCATTTAAAGAATGAATGTATTATTATCACATTTTCTTATTGTTCTATAAATGAATAGTTATATTCATTTTATATATGATAATTAATTCATAAAATAAACAAGGACGTAGATTTATTAAATTCATTTCATATAAAGTTATACATTAAATATTAATTTTAAAATCAAATAATTTCAATTTCAAAAAATAATTTGATTATAGAATTATTAATGACAAAATAATTTTAGAATGAATTATTGATAATTTTATGAAATTATTGACATTTAAATGAATTTTGATTCACACTATTTTTTATTGAAAACAATATTTCATATTTACATTATTACATGATAAATTTCTCTAATAGATTTTTTTTAAATTAAAATTTTTTCATTTTTATTTAAATAAATATAAATAAGGTTTTTAAATGGTTTTTATATTTTAATTTAGTATAAGAAAAATATATATCTTAAAAGGTTATTTTTCTAAAAAAATCTATTCTTCGTTAAATTTTTCATTTTTAATATTAAATTAAATAATGAAAATTTAATGTTTTGAATTTTGAATAGTGTAATCCATATTTTAAATCAGTATGTAAAAATATATTTGATCAATTTATTTTAATTGATATCAAATTAATAATAACATTTTTAATTTTTGTTATGATGTTAAAGGGTAAATCAGGTAATTCATGGAAAATAGTATGATAAGGACTATATAATGAGCCAAAAACATACAAAAATATTTTTATATGATTATATACCAACCATAAAGATAAAAGGGTCTAATTTATGTTCATTTGGGGAAAGATGGATGATATTATGACAATATAGAATTTTATATATTGAAAATTCAATATGTCACGTTCTTGTTATTAATAATTGTAATATTTAAAAAAATGTTTTTTCAAGATGATATGTCCATAAATAAAGTGTTTTTCAAAATATAAAAGTTTTTCATCATAATGGTAATTAGTTTTTATTTTTTATACAATAAATAATCAACTTAAATGGTTTCACAATGCCAATGCAGTGTTTATTAAATTATTGAAAAAATTAATTAAATGATATTCAAATAAATATAAATAGATATAATTAAAAATATAAATTAAATTTATACATTAAAATGACCATTTTTGAAATAATGAAATATTTATTTCTTTTTATTCTTTTCTTCATGATGTTTTTAATGTCAATGTAGTGAATAGTATCAAAATTGAAAAAAATTGTCATTTTATGGGATTCATATTTTATTAAATTTCTTAAAAATCATAAAAATATTAATTAACCAGAAGCTGGTTTAATATGGTATAATATTTCCTCCCTTGATAATATTTAGAAAATTTATACATATTTTAATCTGTAATTGACTAATGATATTTTAATATTTTTATAAATTCCTAGAGTTCCCATCCCCTCTATTATAAAAGGGAACCACTTATTCTCAATACCACACATTTCAAAAACCATAGGGATCAAACAATACCTACCCAAATACTATACTAAAATCACTCCCCACATTATAAAGGTGAATCATTTGGAATTATGAAAAAATTTATGGTCTTAATGTGTTTAGGAAATGTGGATTTCCAAAGAAACGGTATAGTTTTTTTTACAAGTCTTATTTTTATTTATTTTGGTCATCCTTAAAAATATCAATAAATAAGATGAAATAAACACTTTAGTATCCACAATATAATTATATATTATTATTCTAATGGTATCACCAAAATTCATCTCCTCTTCCACCAAATTTCATTGAAAATAATTGTTCGTATTTATAGTTGTCTACCCGCTCTTGAACCAATGTCATTGATTAAAACATTAAATTTTTATTTCAAAATATCATTTTTTTGAAATAAGGGAAACATTAAAAGAGAATGAATCTAGATCATTGAACCAAAAAATAAATCACAAAATCATTAAACCTAATGTTGATATTATTGGAAGAAGTCAATATATATAATTCACATTGTAATGTAGCAACCATAGTATGTGGGTCTTCAATGATGATTTATTCAAAATGATGGGCCATCTTTTCACAAGTCTAAATGTAGTACTCATAAATAGTATTCATTCCATTGAATCATCATGCCAAAATGAAATTGTTTTGTTGATCCACACCCATTATTGCTCATTAATATTAACATGGTTCAATCATTCTTAAATTTGGTTCACCTTCTCCTTTGTATCATTATATGGAAGTATCCTTTAAGAATTTCATCTTTAATTAAAGAATGATATATGGATATTTTTAATTTCTTGGTGACCCTAAACTATTGGAAGCTTCAGTTCATTCTTATTCCATATAGTCCTTACCCATTTCCTTGTGGTTAAAATCCTTGTGAATAAAGTGTTTCTCACAAATCTCATCCTGCATATTGAATTCACTTTTAGATGCCTCATTATCCCCACCCTTTTTAGTAGACCATTTCTCTGTGGAATATAGCTGGTAAGAATAGTTCAAAGGCCCATTGAATTTTTCCTCCTCAATCACCGAGTGAATTTATCGAGAGAAATTATACTACTTCATCGTTCTTACGATATCAAGTCATCTACCATGAATACTTTCAATGATATTCGCTGAAAGTGGATGGACATTTAATATAAGGTCATATTACTATGTTCACTGAACATATTGGTAAATAATTTGTTTGTTGGATAGACATCACTAGATCAACCCAGTTCATATTATAACTAATCTTCCATTTCAACTTAGGGATCACCGTCAACCATCTATCCTAATTAAAATCACTAGTAATGAGTATAGTCGAGGTCAGAAACTATTTTCTACGTAGTCTTAGCCAAGGGTGTCCTAACGGTCAAGAGGCTCCTATAGTGTAGGATATAATGAATTATATATAATATATATATGTGCGTTATTTATAAAATATATATACATGTTTGATTATTATATCACATAAACATTCTCACATTCAATTTCATGTGTGATAAAATAATGTCCCTCATGTGTGTGACGGACTACAACCTCAAGAAGTAACAAGTAATTAAATATGATAAATTGAAAAATAAACCTCAAAGAATTTTCATAAAAATGTAAATAATTACAAGGTGTTTATAATTTAGGAAGATAGATAAGGAATATTTTGATTCAGATTCAAGGTAAGGGGATTTAATTTTAAAACCCGTCTTTAAAATTTCCTCTTTAATTTCTTTACAAAAGTCCAAAATGAATTTTTTTTTTAAAATATATGGAATGATTCTAATTTCCCACCTTCATGATGAATTAATGACATTGTTTTTCCTTCACATGATATTATATTTATATTCAATAAAAATGGATTCAATATTACTTGTGTTGTTTAAAAGTTTTAAAATTGATTTTTAGAATAAAATTTATTTTGTTATTTGAAGGTCTTCTCACACATTTTGAAAAAGTTTGTTCTAGGTTTCTAAAAAATATATTGTCCTTGGAAAAAAAATTTTGTTTTTGACCAAATTTTTCACATGTAATGATAGGTTGATTCCCATTACAACTCAGGAAATGCTATTTTGAGCCTCATTTTTTCTCAATATATGATAGGTGATCCAAATTTTATATCTTCAATACATTGGGTATCCAATAAATGGATGTTTTTTGTGGTCATTCCATTTTATAAGGGTGATTATAATTTTGATACCGAAATTATTTTGTAAGGAACATACATCACATTTCTTTGTTGACATTTGTGTTTTCCTAGAAATCATTGGTTTTAAAAGTTAATAAAAATAACAATTATTTTAATACAGTTATTATTCCCTTTAAAGGTATAATGTTATGTTTTCATGAAAATTTCTTTCATGGGATTAAATTATCTAAATATTTTCTTCATTTAATGTTCTTTATTGGGATACTTGTTTTAATACTATGTTTTTAAAAAGTTTTCCACTCTATTTAAAAGAGAATAAGTACAAGGACTATGTGAATAAAAAAATTATGAATATTTTTCATTAAAATAAATCCCATTTTATTTTCAATACTTTTTTTTCATTGGAAAATATAAATAATTTTTATAATTTTCCACATGATATATATGGGTTTATTGAGTAATCGTTTTTCATAATTATCTAAAACTCTAAACTAAAAATATCTTCTGGATCAAATGAATGTGGATTCTAGTTCGAAGACACTCGAATATGTACTGTGTAAGGCGCGGTCGTTAGAATGAAATTTTTTTATTCATATTTGATTCATTATAATATTAATGACAAAAGGTGAATTATATTAATTAAAGATAAAATAAATAAAAGCGGCTTTTACCTCAAAAATATTTGATAGTTTTATAAATACCAGTATTTTCATTGTTCTATAAAAAATCATTATTTCATAAAATATAAATATATATCCCCCTAAATTAATTTTGAAATTATAATTTCAAAAATAAATTTTATTTTTTACATTGCAGTTTCTAAAATTGGTAGAATATAGTTATATTGTTTTCTCGAAAAAAGAAAGAAAAATATTTTTGATGAAAATATATATATTTTAAGGATGGAAATATATTACTGAATTTTGAGTTCTTATTTAACAATATATTATATTCATATAAAATATTTATACATAAATATAAAAAAAATTAAATTCTTATTTATACAACCAATTTTATCTATTAGGTTACTACAGTCACATTTAAATACTTTAATAGTATATTATTGTTAATTTAATTTATTTGTTTCCTGTAACCAATAGAATCTTATAAAGAAAAATTTTACAAAGATAAAAATATTTTAAAATCTCTAGTTGTTACAATAAATATTATATTTATCCCTATTCATTTTTTACGTCATATATATACGTGATTTTATAATGAGGTTGGAAAATTGAAATTTCGATATAAACAAAAAAATTGTATTTTTGAGATATAAATATATTCATCCAATTAAAAACAATTTTTTGATAAATTAACATATCATGAAATATATTTTATTTTAACAAAATATTCCTATTAAATAATAATTATTTAAATAAAAATGAAAATATAATTCAATGATGTCCAATGTAATTCTTATAAGGGTTGTAAAGTGGATATTAAATTGAAAACTTGTATTTTTTTTAAATAAAGGGTTTTCCCAAGTGTTTGTTCTTATTGCTAAAAAAATATTTAAAAAAATAACTATTATTTCATGAATCATTATTTTTATGATAATCAATAATGATGTTTCCATAATTTTCAAATATATCAAAATATTTTTTTGTTGAAATTTAATATGATACAAATATATACTATGAATTTTGACATAGTAATAGACCAAATATGATGCAATAAATACACTAATTTGTATACATGACCAAAACACCACATTTAACATAATGTTCTTTTGATGTTTTTTGATTAATATTATATACTATTAAAGAATCATCCAAAAGCTATATTATATTTTAAGATTTTTAAATAAATTATTTTGGAAGATGACTCACATTCACATAATCAATGGAATTATTTTTAGAAGTTATATTCATATCCAAATAAATTTTTAAAAACACTATTCTTTGGAAGTATCCATGGTAAAAAAATACCATGGTATGTTTTGGTACTTTGATTGTTTTATCACGTAGAGTAAAAAACCTATATTTAGATATTAATATTGAATTACACTCACTTTTTCTATAAATACCCACCTAACATCACATTCTACACCACTATAATCCTATTTAAAAATACTTTATTATCCCTATTATTATGTTGAAAAATCCCATTGGGTTCCCAAGATCCTATGAAGCTCCTCTCATGAATTTATAAGTACCTCTCAATGTAAGTGATTCCAATCCTCTTCCTTTTAATTCAATAATTTATTTTGAAAGAAGCATTTTTATTTATAATTTTTAATCATGTAATGTGTTTTTACACATCCCTTTATAGTTATTATGCTTCCCATGTAATGTGTGACCACCTTCTACTATCATTAAACCCTTACATGACCCTTTATGGATAACTATTATGCTTCTTTAATTATCCCTTCTTTTTCAATGAAAAAAATTTAATGTTGTGAATACCCATATCCATTTCAACTCAAGGATATTATCCTACATGTAACTATCATTGGATGATTTTGTACTTCCATATATATAACACCCGCTCATTAATATTGTTATTAAATTTAACTAAACTATTTATTGTGATGTATGTTCTATGTGGGACAACAATTATTTAACATAATATGAAGGGAAAAATTATTATAATAATTAATATAATGAAATAGATCATGGATAAATTATATTAAAACCTATAAATTCATAATTTAATAAATACATGTACTTCATTAGTTATCCCTTAAATCTACATATTCTCTATTTTATTTTATTAATTATTTTAAAATCCTCATCTCTATGTATACTTTAAATATTGTAAATGATTATAATGAAAATCAAATTTTGAAATATGTGCTCATTTCCCATTCATGAACATCAAATGTCATATTTTTAATACATTATTTGATATCACACCAGTTTATTAAAACTAATCAAAAACTACCAAAAACATGATTTTCAGGTTATTATTAAAAATGGTAAATTAGAATATTATTTCATCCCAGATTTAAAACTTATCCCATTAAAGTATTTGTCGAGAAAATAATCATAAAACATTGTGATACTCCCCATATATTAATTAAATATTATTCTTGGTATGGACTACATTTTCTTTTATAAATATTTGAAATATGGTTCATATAGGTATATCACCCTTTATATCATAAACTCATGCTTAGTATCTATAGAATGATAAGGAATCCAATGGATCTTCATTGGAATTATTATCTCAGTACTGGTTGATACATAATTACGAGAAAGTGTATCTAAAACAAATTATTTGTACTATACAAATTATCATCCTTAATGACATTCCCATCTTAAGAGAATACATTGATGTGTCTTGGGTAATTTTCAAGTCTTCCTCCAAGACAATAGGTTTAATTCTCAATATAACATATACCATGTTCTTTTCAAATATCCAAGACTCTATATACAATGTCCATGATTAAGAATGAAGAGATAAATAATAAACTTCATGAGATTATGTATAAAGGGTATATATTCCCATTTTCTTCACTATGTGTTGTTCCAGTCCTTTTACTCATGAAAATAGAATGGTCAACGTGCCTCTGTATTTATTATCATGAGCTCAATAGGATATTGATAAATAAAAAATATCTTATTCCATGGGTTGATGAATTATTTTACCATATATATATAGCATACTACTTATATAAAGTGGATATTTTGTTTGGATTTTGTCATGTAAATGTTAATGTGGAGGATATCCCCCAATTATGATTTTTTGAACATGGTATGATTTCTGAATGTTCATTTTGATTCTGTTTAATCTAACTAATACTCCGACTATCAACTTGGTCGTAATGATTGTAGAAATTATGGATTACCTTTGTAAAATTTTGGTAGTCATTATAAGTAATGTTATAATTTCCTCCAAAACAAAGGAGGTAAATTGTTAGTATTTTAATTCAATTTTTATAACCTTGAAAATGGAATATTTTTATAAAAGTTATTGGAAATGAGTGTTTTGGATTGAGTAGGTAACATTCCAAGGGAATGTTTTACCCATATAAGGTTTATCTATGGATCCATTGAAGATTGAGGTGATTTAATGGAAACCCAAATAAACATTTATTATTATGATATTCATATTTTTTTGAATATATGGGTGTTATTATAAACTTTTGTGTAACTTCTCATTATTGTAACGCCAAAAAAACATCATATATCAGAATGGAGTGATGTTTTTTTAAAATTGTATATGTGTATAGATAATTAAAGAGTTATATATGTGGCTAACCAATACACTATACTCACACTACCCACTATTATGAAAGGATTTTTTCAAATCTGATGCATCCAAAAAATTCATGCATTGTGTACTCCTGGGAAACGAAAATATGACCACCTATGCCTGCTAAAAATTAAATACCAATATAATAACTACCAGAATAAATTATCTAGAAATAGTAGTAGTGAGATTACCATTGATTATTTGGTGAAATTACCTATATGTTGAAAATTATAACATATATCAATTATAAATAACTCAAGTATATATTTTCCCAAAAGCATCTCAATATGTTCCAACAAAGATGTTAGACCATATCAGGGATTATGAATGTTTAATCTATTACAATCATGGGAATGTGAATAAAGTGGGATTTTCTATAATTAGAAAGGATACTATAACTATAAGAAAAAAGGTGGCTTGAAGGGGATAAAATATTCATGAACATGGTAAGGATGGAAATGGGAATCATAAATCGAACTTCATCCTTCCCTGGTTGAATTACTATTGGACCATCCATTATAAATATGATCAAGTAGTCCCAAAAATATGACAAGGAGCTAAAGAGAATGGTAGTGATTATTATGGAGGTAAAATTTTCAAATGATGTAGTTATTATTTTTGCAACTCATATATATGTCCCCTGAAAACCAAAACATAATTAGGGTATTTTGGTTTATGTCTATACCTCTTCCATCTATATTTATATAGAAATTACTCATATGATTATAGATCTGAAGAAAAAATTATTGTGTGATAACATAAACAAAGAGATTATATAATTTTTATCATTATTCTTTGTGTTCCAATAATTCTACACATAATTAATGATGTACATGGGTTTGATGAAACAATTTCCCATCCTATTATAAAAATAGAAAAAATATAACCATAGACATCATCAGAGGAATCCCCATGACATATAATGGAAATGAAAACATTTGGGTGGTTGTTGATATCCTATGAAAGGTAGAACATTTCATTTCCATTATGGAATATTTATCTCAATACCAACTCACTAAGATATATATATATATATATATAAATGGAAAGACTGTATAGAGTAACAACCTCTACTGTATTGGAATAAGAGTTTTGTTTTACGTCATTTAGCTATATGGGCCTTTAGAGAGTGTTACACATAGAGATGAGTTTTAGTTCTTCTAACCACCGTAATAATGATGTTCTGTCTGACCAAAACATTCAAACTCTAAATGAAATGTAAATACAATGTTTATTGAATTTCTATGGATGATGGGATTAGTACCTTCCCCTAGTATTGTTCTCATATAAAAATAATTTCCATTATATCATTAAAATGGAACCTTATGAGGTTATGTGTAGGAAGTGGTTTCAAACCCCTTCATGTACGGATAAATTTGGAGAGTGTAAGCTAATGTTATCATCTTATATCAAATTGAAAATATAAATGGTTAAACCATTCAATTTCATATAAAATCCAATAAAATCAATAGAAAAGTCACCATATAATAGTTAATGATATATAGAGTTTGAAGTTGGTGATAATTTTTTCCTTCAAATTTCACCATGGATAAAAGACTTGAGGTTTGTGAGGAAAAAAAATAATATTACTAGATACATCAGCCATTTTGATATCATTGACCAAATAAGAGAATCTTCTAATCAATTAGAACTCCCACCTAACATATATCAAGTACATGATGTGTTCCATATATCCCTATTGAGGAGGAAAATACCCAAAAAGTAAAATATAATGAATCCAATGCTGGTTACATTGAAAAATCAATCATTCATATGGGTAGTAGTTGGTGAAGATATTTTATCATAGAGAAAATTTTATACAAAACAAGACAGCTCACATGTTCAATGTACGGTTGTGGTAAAACATGATTGATGATGTAATATGAGAACTAGAAGAGGAAATGAAATAGAGATATGCTCATATATTTTAGTCTAGAAAATTAAATTTCTAGGGAGACATTTTTTGAAGTGGGGATGAATTAATTGATCAAAACTTTTATAAATGAAATTCCCTTTTTATTTAATAAATTTATTTTATGTGTTCTATTTTTAGAAAAACACATTCACTACCTTAGTAATTATATAATATTGAAATATATAGCTTATGAAACTAAAAAACAAATTATTAACATAATCATTGGTAATATAGACATTTTATAGTGACAGTTAAGATTAATATACATTAAGGGTTATAATAAAGTATATTTGATATAGATTTACGGTGTGGTGGTCTTGACAACTGTGGTAATACTATTTGAAGCCCATATATCATAGATTATATGGGAGATATAATCACTTGGATTTTACATTAATGAAGAATAATTAGATATTCAATTACTAAAACATGATTTAAATAAAATATGGTAAATTTATAAACTATTTGAGATCCTAACCCAACCATGTTCCTCAAACCACCCCAATAATCTACCACCTCAACACGCCTTACCCTTAGTGTTTATATTGGTTTAATAAGAGGTTCATGTATCAAAAAATGATAAATATGAATTTATATGTTTTATTTTTAATAAAATATTGATTATATTTATCCATTTTCTTTATTACTTTAAATATATACTAGATTTTATAATTTGGATAGAAAATTTAGATTATAAATAGAAGAAATTGAAATTATTTATTATTTAAATAAATATGTAGTTTAAATTAGAACCCCACTTTTTTTAAATTAAAAAACAATGAAATAAAATTTATTTTCCTAAAATAATATCATTATATATTTTATATTTAGACATAAATGATTATAATAAATAATAAACATTAATTTAACTATTATATGGGTAAAAATATGGTCATTGTTATTTAATCTAGTATTTAATAGTAAATAGTCTTTCTATTTAGAAGTGTAAATTCTCGTATTTTGTGAATTATTTCATTAAAGTAAATATTAATTTTTAAATTTGAACATTGATTATTTCAAATGGTGACTTTTTCAAAAAATTTAGAGAGAATTTAAATTTTTGGAGAAAAATAAATACAGTTTGTATTATGGAATATTAATTATCACAAATGTGATATAATTAATAAAATAAATTGGATACAAAAAAATATATTTCCCATTTTAATTAATTTATTTTAATGTAATTTTATTATTTTTACAATCCATTAAAGAATCCTCCGAACCCAATATAATATTTTATAGTTTTAAAACCAAATCATTATGAACATGAATCACTTCCACATCATTAAAAAAATTAATTTATGGAGTTTGGTACTTAATTTAATAAAAAAAAATTAAATCCATTCCTACATGGTTAAAACCATTGAATACGATTTTAATATTCTTGTTTTTTATAATTTTGAAACATAGGGACCAAAACCTAATTTTAGAAAATAACAAATATTCTCCCTCTATTTTGTTGTAAATACCCTCCCAATGTTCTGTTACTCTTAACTAAAATCCCATTGGGCATGATGTTATTCTATCTTATTCTAAATCCCTCCCAATTGTTTTTCAACATTTATAAATCTTCTCTCAAACATTTGGAATCACCCTATCATTGTCTGGTATTATTTCCCTCTGCCTTTTTTTAAAGAACTTATTCTATTCCATGCCTTTATATTTAAAATTTTAAATGCTATAATGTATTTTTATACATATCTTTCTAATCTATATGATTCCAACATACTGATTGACCACCATTAAATCTCAATAAACCATTACTCGATACATTTTTTACCCTTGTAATGTTAACCAAATTATCCCATCATTTGTAAATCCACATATTTATTTTGTGAATAGGAAAACCTATTTTCACTTAATGGTATTAAAAAATATGTAACTATACATCATTTATTTTATACATCCATGTATTCAACACCTAATCGATAATAATGGGATTAATGGTGACAAAAGACATTATTTGTTGTATAATCTATATAAAACACAATTGCATGTACACATTTGGAATATGATAGGTGCTCCAAGAATTATATAGCCCCCCAATGCAATGGGTAATCTTTTTATCCCATTAGATTCTATTTAGGGTTTATAGTTGGTATGAATAAGTTCATTATTTTATTATTTATCCGTAGATATCCTTGACTTATGTTTATAATGTAATTTTTTATATTTTTTATAGTTTACTATACTGCCTTAATTTTATTATCTAGTAGAATTATTTTATTATCATGGTTATGATTTTCTTCATTTATTTCACATTGATATTTATATTGACTTACATTTTTTACTTTTATCATGATATACATTTTTTATTCACTTAATATTCATTATATCTTACCCATTTCATAGGTATAATCCCTGGTTTTCTCATATCGTTTTAGAATATCAATCTACTTTTTAGACCATGTTATAGTGTTTTAATTAATATCATCATTTAACTTTTATAATTTGTAATCCTATGTATCTATTTAATCATGGATACTAGGCATATCAATCATTTTTAATAGTATTATGCATATCCTAATGTAATAAATCATGAAATAAATTGTTTGAAAGATTTTTGTTCTTATTGTAAAAACACTTACACCACCTCAAAAATATACTTCTTATTAATGATGGTTCCCGATCAATATAGATTCTTAACATACCCATTAAATATCATCATATACCTATAAAAGTTATACACCTATTATAATTATAAAGGAAAAATAATAATAATTTCACAAACCAAATGAACCACAAAAGTACAATGATATCAAAACAATATGTTGGAATGTAAATTTCTAGTTTACAAATTATATCAAATGCATTTCTTTCTAAATTGTTCATTGAATTCATATAAATAACATTATTAATAATGTAATTATATAAATAAATAACTTTTATGATATTCAATCTTTCATGAATAGGTTGTATTCCTCATTATTAATCTTGTAGGTGTTGTTACATCATATCATGACTAAAATGAGATTTTATTCATATAAAATTATTGGTGTGTCTGTATATGCTATACATTTTAAGAGTTACAATGTTTCAATTTGAAATCATTGAGGTGATAAAAAGAACGGAATTTATCTCTCTTAGAAAATTTAAGACAAAACAAAGTCATTACATTAATTTTACATTAGTAGTTTTTTCTAACTCCAAATATATTTTAATTCAAAATATTTCCACTATTTTTCTCAATCCATCCTTAGTCATTCAATTTTTTTCATTTAATCATTCCATTAAACTATCACAGATGATCTTATAAACATTTATCACATCAATGTTTTTTTTACCTCATAATTACTCTAATATTAATCTCAACAAAGATTTATCATTTATTCCATATATATATGTAATTACTATACATTTGGGTCTTCGAAAATGTGAGATGAATAATTTTTACCTCTAAAAAATATCAATTTTTTTAAAAATTATTTGAAGAAATAGAAAATTATATGATTCATTGAATTATATTTTAGTCTTCAATAAGTGTTTTCAATAAACAAAATCCAATAATGCCCAATGTACACTATTTTTCTTCCATATTGTGGTTGGTAACATGAAGTCTATTATTTGTAAATTTTATATGATTTATGCACCATAACACTATATATGTACTAATTTACAATTACTATAAATTTTTTTATAGAAAAAATTAAAATTTAACCCTATGAAAAATATACCATTAATCAAGAATCATGAAATTTTATTTCATCCTCCCACTATATATTCCAATCATCAATTAATAATATTAGGAAAAGAACAATATTTTTTTTGTCTGTTTTGGTCCAAAAATCATTTAACACAACAAGAATTATTTTTTCATTATACAAAATTCTAGGATATAATATTTAAATTACAAAAAATGGTATCGAACAATTTTTAACACTAATGAATTGATATAGATTCATTCTATCAATACACTTTCCAATTCTGATATTTCTAAAATTATTATTGAATGTATGAAATTATTCATCAATTTTCATTGATTGTATAAAATTATTTAATGTTCACAATTTTCCATCATACTATAATTCATATTCATGATATCTAAATATTTTTTCATCATTTTATTTTCTGAATATATTTATTGAACCATGAATTACAGGAAGGTAAAATATTTATTAATAGGGATTTTCTACATTTCATAATTGATAAATTAACATGTAATTTTTTTAACTTATACCATAATCCATGATACTTTTGACACTATGAAAGAGCTTTTTATTCATTCTTATATACAAACTAATCATTGGTAAATTTCTATATCTTATTATATAGAAATCCCATTAGGAAAATACATTTCACTATATAATGTGAATTTGGAAGATATTTATCTTCAATAAGTAATTATGTCATCAACTATATAGCCTCTATTAAACTCTTATCACCCGATGAATTTATAGATTTTAAGTTAAATAATCCTTAAATTACTGATAAAACCATATATTTTATACAAATTAAAAAAAATCAATTAATTATGACTGTATTAGAGCAAGATCATCTGTGTGATATTCATTATATCTAATAGAATGTCACAAATTAATTTTCCATTTTCAATGTAATTATCATTTTGAATGTCGTCAGCATCATTATATATGTTATTATTATTAATTAAAAAACTAAAAATCCATATTCTATAAAATGTATTAATAAAATTAAAAATTAAGTAATGTTTTATTTATCCACATTACAATATTTTAAAATCTAAGCATTTCATGAATGGGAATAAAAATAGGCCATTTTTTAGAATAATTCACTTAGGCAATTTTAAAAATGATCCAACACTTTCCCAATATTCATTAAATATTCACAATGATTTAATCTGACTATGATTGTTTATCACATATAATAAATTTTATGTATTGAATATATGTTATGGTATATTGACATTTGAATTTCATTTAATTTTTTTTTAAAATAATTTATTATTAAATTATTACTATGAATGATAAAAATAATTAAAAAATATATAAACAATTAATAAATTATATTTAAAATAATAAAAATCATTCATATATTATTTAATTAATTATTATTTGTCTATAATGTATGAAAATATATTTAATAGACAATAAAATGACATAATATATCACTAATAAAATTTATGATAAAAATGAATAAAAAATTCCTCCTAATAAAGAAAAAATACATCACAGAATAATTCAAAAAAAATAAAAAAACTATACCTTACAAATAAAGAAACATAAACAACAAAATCACAAAAAAAATTATTTCCGACATGGAACATGTAATTCAAAACAGTAAGACTAAAAGTTACATCAAACCCATAATCATATCATTAAAAACAATAAAAAATTAAAAATATAATAGTCCAAAAATTATTACAATGGAAAATTAAAATTAGTCTACTATAATTAGTGAAAATTAAAACAATTATATGAAAAAAAAATTATAAATAATAAATATCATATGGGTTAACTAATGAAAAAAGAGAGAGGTTGGAGCTAATAGAGATAGGTCAATGGAGGAGGAGGATGATGAATATAAATGGATAAAGGAGATTTCAGGTTGAAAATGATGACTAAAATTGGGTTAAGTGTTCATTTCATGATAGAATGTTGAAGTGGTTCAACTGAAATCAAGTGAAATAAAGGGTGTGGAATTTCATGTTTTTAGAGATTCTGGACATCAATAATTACAATAACTATTTATTAATAGTTTTTTTCATGTTAGTTATCCAATAGTAGACTAAAAATAAGTTTTTTACATTATTTTTTATGCAACTAATGAAAAGAACAATTTATATAGTTGGACATAAATAACTAAATTTATAAATTGATTGTTTGAAATAATTTATTACTTGTATATATTGAAATGGTAAAGGTTATAATGGTTATTTATTATTTCTAAGGTTATTTTATTCATTAGTTTCCATTTATTTAAAAAAAATTAATAATACATTAAAGTAATTAAATGGACTGATTTTAGGAAAAATGAATTTTTTTAGATTATATGGCTAACTAGAGAAGAATGTAATGGAATCCAATGAAATACATATGAAATAAAAAAAATAAACATTTAGTTCTTAATTTATGGCCTAAATGGAACCATTTTAAAAGAATTAGTAACCCAAACATTTTCCTCAAATGTTAATATGATGACATGTTTTTTTGAATATTGTGGGAGGGGTCTTTGTGTATTATATTTTCATGTAAAAAACGAATAATGGGATATCTGGAAAAAAACATATCAAAGAAGAGGAAAAATGGTTTCAAAATCGAATATTTAATAATTTTATAATGAGACATCCTTTGGATTTTTTATGTTTAAATATGAAGCTAAACAAGCTCATGAATGTAATTGCAACATAAACAACCCAAATATCCAATTATTAAACCTCTAGGATACATGAACTATTATAAATAATAAATTAAGTATCAATGGAATAAAAACCATAACATTTTGAGGGAGAAATTCTTGGTACATTAAATTACTATGAAGGTATATGAGGGCACAAATGATTTCACAGATGGAACATTGATCCTAAACTCAATGTTAGATAATAAATTATTCGATTTTGAATCTATTTAATCATTTACTTAATATATTATTTTTTAAAATATAATATCATCCAATAATGAATTAATGAGAAAAATTATTAGAAACAACTAGTGGAAATATTATTGCAATAAAAATATATTTGGAAGAATATATTATACAACATGAAGGTTTTCTATATGAAATCTTAGTTATTATGATTATGGTTATCGTTGAAATAATTCTTGGTCAATATTAGCTCTCCAATTATGATAAATGAATTTATTATAAGGAAAATGAGGTTATAATTTTGAATTCCTTTATATGATATCAATATTTTTTAGGAGAATGTTAATTAACTAGTTATTATCTGGAACCACCACATATGGGTCATCTACAAAATCTATATTATAAAAAGAAGATAAAATTCAATAAATTTAATATAAGTATATCCTAATAATATATGATTTATTTATTAGTCATAATTATAGTGATGTATTTTCTGATGACTTATATATAAAGCTACCTTATTGTGAAGATTAATTCTTTATTTATCTCATCCCAAGATTCAAATCCCAAATCCAAGACACCCTATAAATATTATCTAAAAAAATTGATTGATTTAAATAATAAAAAAAATTATTTTTAAGATAATGTATTCCTGAAACCTAGTGTCTCACTATGGGAGAACATTTATTATTTGTAAAAAAATAATGAAATGATTTGAAATATTCTTAAATATTTACCTTCATTATATTTATCATAAATTTATATTTCAAATATATGAAATACTATAAAATTATTTTCATATGCAGATTTTGCATTATGAGTTTACAATAATTCCTATGTGATTAATGCACCTTCTGGGTTAATGGATCTGATGAATATATCATACAATATTATTCTTGATTAAATTTTTAGAATATTTATTAATTAAAACATGAAATATTATAAATGTAATTAATTTAATTATAAAAATTTATGTATTATTCTTGAGAATCCAATAATGAAGGAGGTACTTTGGAAATGAAGTTTTAAAAAAATTTAACTTTAAAAAGATTAATTTTGTAATAGTATTTCACCATGGATTGATTACCAATATACTATTAATGGATTATGTTTGTAAAATAAATGGAACATACATAAAAATATAACTCAGATACATTGTTTCCATGATATAGATGATACTATAATTTATTTATAGAAATTGTTATAGGTTTTATAACCA
Organism: Viscum album; assembly: GCA_963277665.1. Lineage (NCBI taxonomy): Eukaryota > Viridiplantae > Streptophyta > Magnoliopsida > Santalales > Viscaceae > Viscum > Viscum album. The sequence continues at coordinate 2,112,949,508 of OY728120.1, forward strand.
GTTAAACAAGTTTAATTGTAATGGGGTAAAATTCATATGGTCAATAGAATGTGAACAAATTACTGGGAGACAAAAACATTATAACAGTAAAAAGAATATTATTATCCTTTACCATTGGGAAAGAAGTATTTTTAATATATAGTGAATCATTATTGATAGGGATAATTTGTTTCCATATAAAAATTTATAGTGTTTGTCTTCTACATCAGAGAAGTTAAAGTACCATGAATAAAATTAACCAACACATGCTATTGGGTTAGAGGATATAATTGTAATAATTAATATATAAAAATTATATCTTTATGAAGAAATATCTTATATACATATATAAGTATCATAACATCTAAAAGTATATATTCACTAATAAATAGATCAATAAGATATAAATGATTATGTACTACTCTTCTAACCTAAAAAATTGAACAGGGTGCTAGATCCAATAATTTATATGGATCGTGGATTTATATACATGATAAAGAATGAAAAGGATATAATACTCATATAATTAGTAAATTTGGAAATTAAAATGATTATAGAATGGGAATCATCATTCCTTTTCTTGTAATTTCCTAACCACATATTATAAATAAGATCAACAGTTCTAAAAAATATGACACTTTATTTCAATGAAATGTTAATTCCATTGAATTTGTTAGATTGATACACTTAAATTATAAGTATATAGTGTTAAAATATTGAAAGAGACTATTGGTACCATTGATTCTAGTGTGGAATAGGTAGTTACTGGAATAAGAACATAGAACAATTATTTTATACATTTCGGCAGCACAAATATGTATATGGACATAAAACAATTTTCTAGTAGGATAATACATTTTAAGTGGAATAATATTTAGAATATATAGAGAACCATGGTATAATAATAAAAGAACACTATGAGGAAACTTCCAAAGGGTTTCATAAAAACTATCACTATACCAATATGGAAATGGGACAACATACCAATGGATTTTATTAACTAATCATCCTAATAAATTTAATAGGAATTATGCAATATAGTTTTTTGTGGATCTACTTGCAATGTATCCATATATCCAAAAAAATAAAGGAATATTTACCACTTCATTATATAATATCCCCATATAGAAATGATTTTTTCTGTCCCCATATTGAGCCTCTATGAATCATAGTACATCATGAACCAGGTTTCATTTTAAAATGATAGAGGAGTATTCTAAAAGGTCTACATACTGATATTAATCAATGAACTATATATCACACTCAAACTAATGAGTACTCTAAAAGAAAATTGAAAATATTAGAGTGTTTTTTGAGGTTATTCTCACAAAAATTTCAATTATCAATGGACCATTAGATATATTTGTGAAATTTTCATACAATAATATCATTATTTTGTTCTTTAAAATGTAATTGCACAAATTTTTATTTGAGAAAAGGTGTTGTACTCTAACATACATGTGTAATGTCGAGGAAAGAATGTTAGTTGGTCAAGAACTCATTTATGATAAAACAAAAAAAAAGCTTTTTCAATAAATAATAATCACTTAATTGATCAATAAAAATAGAAAATCAATGGTGATAATTATTGGAAATACTAATAACATCTAGTTGGATATCATATATTCTTGAAGGTATATCCATGAAAAGGATTTATATGGTTTGTTATTAAAAGTTTTATAATTCCAATGTTTATTGGATCTTTGGATATTTTTGAATGAATTATATTTCTTTATTATCATTTTTCTATTCCATAAAACTACAAAGTATCATATTTAAGGAATTATATAAATAGACTAATTCATGTACTCACTGCTTAGGAAATTAATCCTAAGCTATGGTTTTCATTAAATTAATGGAAAATCATGATTCATGAGACTACGTGAAATTTTTTATAGAATTGAAAAAATTGATTTCGGAATTTAATTTAGGGTAAACAGAAGTTGGAGGAAGAAACGTGGGAGTCAGAGGAATAAGTTATAAATAGTTTCATAAAAAATAATGTGTTTATGTATTTCCCTAATTGTTTAGTCGAAAATTTTTATTTGGGGATGAAATACCAAATATAATACTATATATAATTAATTAAAACATATTTAATCTTATTTAATTATTTTGGTACAATACAACTACTACATTTCATTCACTAGGAGTTCTTTCACAAATAATTTAGGAAATTGAATATAAAGTATAAATACACTCTATAAAATTGAATATGTTATTATTATAAATAAAAAATATGCAAATATAAACCCTTATGTTAAAATTATATATAACTTCAATCCGTTATAACTATCACTCGGGGGAATAATATTATAAAAGAATAAACTATTAGATACAAAATTGGTGTTTTAGAAACTGAATTATAAAAAACAATGATAGAAGTTGGACAAATGAATAATGATTGAAATATGAGGAATTTATAATATGTTTTAAATTAAATGATATTTGAAATACAACTATTGGAATAGTAATCCCCTGGTTGAAATAGTAACCTAACCATTGGAATTGTAACCTCTTTATTAGAATACAAAAAATGAAAATTATGAAAAATTATTAATTAATCCTAAAAATAATTATTACTGTAAATTAAATAATAAAATATAAATTCCAAAAGGCAATTAAGTATTTAGGAAATAAAGGAAATATATTATTAATAAAAGTATAAATTTTTTGAATATCATATTGTATAGTATTGAATAAACAATAATTTTTATAATATAATTAAAAATAAAAGTAAAATATTAAAAAATTTATTTCGTACATATGGATATCCTTTTTTGAATTATCATATATGAATTTCATAAGGGTTATGGTTTTGTAATTTTCAAAAAAAATGTTACATACAATGGTGAATTGTGAAATATGGTAAAATATGAAATTTTTCATTATAAGTTAAATTCATTATTGATTACATCTTAGATGATGATAGAAACCATTATCATGGAATAAAATGAATAAATTACTATAATAATTCATAAAGATTAACAATATTAATATTATTGAGAAACAATAACAAATTAATCAAAATTCAATTCTAAAACACTACACTCTTCCATTTATAACAATCACCATCACCACCAAAATTATCCTTACACCTTAATCTTATTAGATTTTCAAATATATAATATAATCTCCCCCCGGACTCTATTATCCATTTTAGGGGTTCAGGTCTTCACAAAAGACCATTATTTGAATCCCATGTTTCAAATCAATGGAATATTAATTAGGAAGTGGGGGATTATCCCAACACAAAAGTTTTTGGTTTTCTTCTTTTTATACCCCCATAAAATATATTATACCAATTAATATATAAATAAAAATTTATTATACATATACTAATGTGTTATTATATTAATGAAATTTCAATTATCCTACTCTATATCAGTTATTATAAAATCAAAACATCCCCCTTATTATGGTTATTTCATTTCCTTCATGAAATATGTACTTCATTTCTCATCACCACCTACATTAATATATTTTATATATAATTAGTTTATAATTAAGATATAAATTACTATACTATATAATGAATAATATTATTAATGATAAAATAAATATCGAATTAACAATATTACTAATCGACTTCCACGATCGATATAATAAACTATATGGATTTTGTTTTTAATAAATAATATCTTATGTACTGGATGTCTATAAAAATTCATTATATGTGTGTAGTAGTTAAATTATATTATTATTGATTTTTTTAATGGGTAAATATTAAATTTTTATAAAACAAATTATTTTCATCTATGATAATTATATAATAAAATGAACATTCCATTGTTTGATAACATTTATACTCATTAAACCATGATTATGTTGGAAATATTTTGGATATTTATAACTATCTGAACTTCTACAAAGAAATTAACTCTAAATAAATTCACATCTAGATATTTTTTATCCATTTGACCAAGACCAAAGACCATTAACCTTACACTAAATCTATATTAGAACTATGGACTCAGAAAACCCAAATGATCGAAGACGAAAAAATAACCAAATTAATGAATTAGAAATGATAATAAATGGGTAATAAAAAAAAATTAATAATGTTTTGAATTATAAATTAACAAAATTTATTCCAATATAAAGAATTTTGGAGGAGCATGCAAATTATAATGGTTTTGAGGTAAGTTCTCTTAATCCTTTTACTTTTTAAATTTCAATCATTTTTTTATAATATAATTTAAATTATTAATCATATCTAATGTTGTTTATAATAGCATGTAAATATCATCCTTATTATTTTATTATAAATGTCATGTAACATCCTATTATTATATATCATGTAATTCCCTTATTTTTATACATTTTTCATTTTATTTGGGGTGTTTATTAAGACTCCTAAGGATGGACAGAATTTGCTTGGTGGAAATGATCTAATATTCAGGGATTTCTGTATATATGAATTAATGGTGTTTGGGTATAAATGCGTAATTTATTAAAAGTTTTGTCTCAAGTTTGATGAATACCCATGAATGTTTTATGTTTATCTACAAAAAATTATACTTTTTGATGTATACAGGTAATTTACATGTCCTGTAATGGAATTACATGATGTGTATTTTTCACCAAAATCATGTAATGAGTTGAATAAATAGTGATAATGGTTAGATAAGTTGATAAATGATTAAATAAAGTTTACATTATAATGATTATTTTTTTCAAAAGTCTATGGGGTTTTATCATACTTATGATTCTTGTATTACACAACTTGTAATGGGGTTACACGTTTTGTAATCATCAAACATTGATATTTTAGGGCTCAATGTAGCTAATTTATGTTTTAATTCATTTACAACTTATTTTATATTTATCTACGAGCACTCCTAAGTGATTTAAAAGATCTATACTATAACTGAATAACCTCATCCAGTGATTGATCAATTTTGTGGTTGGGTTACGTCTATCTAAGTGAGTAATACATTATGATTCGTTTTTACATTGATCTTGGTACCACCATTTCATTATGTTATTGTCTACTTTGATAAAATATGGTTATTATTAGTTTTTATTATTGATCTATTGTATGATATTCATATAGGGTCTATTCCATTGATTTTTGTGTCGTGGAGAGTGTGTGTTCATTAATTTTATTCATGATCTACCCTTTCCTCAATCTAATTTTTTTTTCTTGAATCACTTATAAGAGATGAGGGGATTGATTCTTAGGCCACAATTATAATTGTTGTTATCTTTTATATTGTATCCCATTTTAGGAATTTGTGAATTGAGTTTTTAGGAAGGTGGATTTGTCCCAAGACTTTGTTTGTGAAATTCATTTTTCTAGATTAGATAAATTATTTTATAAATGAAATAACATTATTGATTTATTTGATTTTCATTTTTAGAAATTGTTCTCTGATAAAATTTGGTTTCCCTATATTTTAGGAAAATGAAAATGGAGTTTCAAATAATTATAAAATTATTTTATGAAATAGTTTTTCAAGTATTCCATTGATTAAAATTGATTGAAAAAATAGTTTGTAAATTAGTTAACATGGGAAACCTTGGGTAAATAAGTGTAAGGATTAGTAATAGAAATCATTGAATGTTGAGGGATTATTCAAGGAGTGTTCTTCTCATGAAATATAATGTTTTTCTAAGGTAAGTTTAATCCTATTATGAGGTTTACTGTCTAGGGTGATTTCCTACTACCATGATTCAATGCATATGTCTAGGAGATTGATACTCATGTAACTATATATATTAGGAATGTGTTTCCTAGAAATAATTACCGAGTATGTTCCATGAAGTGATGTTACCTATTAATTGTCTTAGATGACATGTTTCATGATTTTTTATTAGATTTTTTATAATCATGGGATAGCCATATGGGATTGGTGGATTTTTCATAATAAAAAAATTATCAATTGTCAATCAGAATGGATCAGTTTTAGAATTTTTTATGTTAACCCATGATGATCAAATTACTATTTTGAAGAGGTGTGATTATATATTTTTTCTGAAATTGAGATAGGTTTTGGATATGTCATTAAGGATTTGGGACATATGCCATCCTCAAGTTATAAATCATAGTTGACAGAAATATTATGTGGATTAGAGGAGTCATCCTTCTGTGTTTTCCATAGGTGATTAGGTTTTCTTGAAAAATTACCCTTTTGGGTCACTATAAGATTGAGAATAAGCTAATTTTAGCTCTGATATATCTTGGAACATCTTTTAACACTAATAGGATTGGTCATGATTCTTATTAGTGGGCATAGTTTGTTCAGTTGACATGCATTCATGACCAGATCCATTTATCATAGCTCCAGAAATTCCATTCTAATCCATCTCACATACATAGTTCGGAGGTGATTGAGGTAGTCCTATAATTTTGTACCATTAAATAGCTGGTATAGATCATTGAATCTCAATTGAATTTATTATGAATGAATTGTATTCCATTGGTAAAATTGTAATGGTAGCATGAATCTTATTTTCATGAGACATTAGAGCATGAGTCCTTGATGAGGTAGAATTTTCCTCACCCATTTACCCTATATAATTCTTATACATAACTTCAAGGGGAAATAAATTATTATGATGGGGTGTTTGTAACATATTTTTATTGACTTTTCAGTAATTCCCTTATATATATTTATTTTCCTATTTATTTGTGTTCTTCATAGGACTCCTGAGGATTGAGTGAATTTTCATGAGAAAATGTCCAAAATTTCAGAGATCTGTATCGATTTAAATTAATGGATTCTGGGTATAAATGTGTAATGTATTAATGTGGTTCTCCTAATATTTATAGAACTAATGAGGAATATTGATTGTTTTTATTTAAAACTAGTGTTTTTAATGTATATTGAAAATTTACACGCCGTGTAATTGGAGTTCACATCATGTATTTTTCTCCAGTTTTTGGCCTTGTGTTGAATACACATCATGAATGGTTAAACATCATGAATGCTTATAAATTATTTAAATTTGCTACATAATGATGAATGTTTAATGATTTATTTTTTTTAAAGGGAACTGTTTTTCAGCACACTTCAGTTTCATTGATTAAATGACATGTATATGGGTTACACACAATGTAATATTCTCAATATGGTATATTAGGGAACTGTGATGATTATTGTTCTTTTCATTCACCCATAGACTCTTTTCTATTAATCATAGATCTCTCCCATAAAATTATTTGGACCAGTGCTCTATCCAGATAACATTGTTCAATGATTTAACATTGTTTCAATTGGGTTTACCCATCATGGTGAATAAAGTTTTATTCATCTTCATTATCATTTATCATAGGAGTTTTTTTACATTACGTTATCGTATTTTTTGATATGTTCTGGAAATTATCTGTTTTTTGTCTTGATATATTTTGTGATATTACTCTAGGGACATTCCATTGTTGGATGTAGTGTGGAAAGTGTGCATCCATTAAGGTTTTTCATGACATAAACTTTAAATATGTGTTTCTTTCATGAATCAATAATAATGGATTTTATTATTGATTCTAAGCCTTTTATATCAACATTATTTTATACCTTATTTGTGGATCCCATTTCAAGCATGTTATAACTGAGTTTTGAGGTATGTGGATCCAAATTATTCCAATGTTGGTGGACTACATATCTCTGGTTTTGATTAAATATTTTATAAATCAAATGTAATGATTCACATATATGATTTGTGTGTGTAGAGATTGGTTTTTGATAATAAAAATTAAACAATATTTGTTTAAGGTAAATCCTTTATCAAATCATTTTGAAAATGTTTTTTGAAATGGTTTATAAATCATGGTTTTAATGAAAATTTATTGATGAAATAATTTGTATTGTATGCAGCCTGGGATGCCTTTTGTACATACATGTATGGTGTTGTTATAGAATTCATCCACTATAAAGGTTTTCATTCATACAGTGTTCCTCTGTCAATGTGGCCTATTGTTCTTGGGACATGTTAAACCTATTAAGTGGATGACTTTATAGGGTGTTATTATACTTGATAGATTTGATGAATATGTCTAGGGGATTTATGTGTGGGGGATTTTCTATTTTAGGATTGTGTTTCCTAAATATCACAACCTCGTATGATCCCTAAAATTATGTAACATTTTAATTATCATTCACTATTTTAGAAATAATTCCATTTATTTGATAAAATAATTCATATATTATTTTTTGGGATTTGATATATCTATATGTATATATTTATATGAAAATATCTGAAACAAATTTATCATCATTATTTATAAATTTTTTTAAAATGGAATTTAAATTATTTTTTTATGCCTTTGATAAAAAAAATTAAACACCATATCATTCCATTTTTTATTTAATATTGATTGTGCTAAGATAATATAATAGAGACTCATTATAGAACACTTATATGGGGTCCTACAAAGAGTACTATCTCACACCCTATGAACCCCATTAGCGATGCATAGACCTTATTATGTCTGTTCATGTAAGTAATGGAATGTCATTGTACAGAGGTTGTGATGTTTTCTATCATTTGGGTTTGGGTATCTGGTGGGAAGATGTGTAATGTTTTAAATAAAATCATATTGGAGTTATTGGTGTCATTTTTTGGTTGTATTTCCCTTTGTAGTTAGACATTTCTCTAAGAGATTATATTTCTACCATTTCATTTGTTCATATTCTATTTTTCTGTATCTTTTATGAAATATATATTCTTTTTTAAATCTAATTTTTCAATCTATATATGTATTTATGTAAGGTTTTCTTCTTCTAGTATAATGAAATTGTTCCCTATGTTTTTTATTGATGAGTTCTTTCTAGATGCTAGCCTAGGGGTTTTATGAATCCCCTCTGAGTATGTGGAAAATTTGTTTTAGGTACAAGTATTGAGATGGTATCTGGGATGGTTTCATCACATGAGAGACACCAAATCCGCCATATTACATCCTTTGACAATCCTATATTTATAATGATGTAATGGTGTTTCTTCCATGTCATATTTCATTTCAGGAATTATATTGTGACCAATAGCTCGTTATGGTAAATGTTGAGTTTCTGTTTTGAAGATTGATCTCCACTAAATGAGTAGTTTTTAAAAAAGTTAAATACATAGTTATGAATGAGGAAGATATGTTTTTATAATTATTTTCTTTTTAAAATACAAAATACATGTTCAAAATCATATAAAATAAATATTATCATTTTAGGTAATGGATATTTCAATTTTCGATGTTTTTATGAGAAAATATATTGAATTTATGGTACTATAGATGAAAAACCCCATAATTAAATGACCTTAAAATAAAATTAAGGTTGTGTGAGAATAAATCATAACATCAGGAGGTTAAATTCATTATGTGTATGGATAAAATATTATGGAATAATAGTAAATCATGGTGAAACAAATGTCTTCATTCCATGAATGGTGTTTAAATTTGATGACGATCTAATTATGTTAACATGACATGTATCTCATTCCATAGTAACAATTAATGATTCATTGTGTTTTCATTATTTTGTAGAAGAATAATTATTTACATAAATAAAAATAAAAGACTCATCATAACATGCCTTGATGATGAGTTTGTTTAGAATATGCTAAAGGATATCATTACCTAATGTATCAACATGTTTTCACCAGTTTTTTATGACATTAAATTCACAACATGTAATATTAATAATCAAAATAGAATATTTATTACATTATTTAGAATGATATCATAATATAAGTTAGCAAACATTGGAGTATATCTCTATCTATTTAAGATTAAAATTTATATTTTCATGTTATATTTAAATGTCTACAAAAAAATTTCTCACCTCTCAAATAAGAATTTTAGGTGTTCATGTCACAATGGATGTAACCATTACACAATACAGGCGATGGGATTTCCCTGAGGTTGAAGACAATTTTCTCTATTATTCAATAATGATTTGTGTCACACTGTGAATAAAGGAAAATAAATAATTTGGGTAATGATTTTGTGGACCTCTTTGTGATAGAATATCTGTTGGAACAAGTATTTTTTATTTCACTGTCATATATATGGGTAAAATTAATGTATGGATTAATAAGAATGATGGAAACTAAGAGGGAATGTTTGATTCTAAAAGTCTATCAAAAAAATATGTCATATTTTAGGTGTTGAATAAGTGGATGTGAGTCAGTTAAATAGATATTGTATTTATGACATAAAGATGAGAATAAACAATACAAAAAGGAATCAAAAATGAAAATGAGGAAGTATAAGAAAAATATGTCATACCATAACACAAATATGATGGATTTCTATGCTAGTTGAAGAACATTTCATTATGGAAATTCAAAATTTTATATCTTGGTTTCTGTGGGATGAGATGAAAAATCATAGAATAAATATTTAAATATATTGTTAAAGGATAATCACTAGTAATTTGAAATCCGTATGATGATTGTTGTATAATGTGTCCTGCTAGGTTTTATTATATAATTCCAACGATGTGGATAATCAGTTTTTTTAGTGAATCTTATAAACAAATTTCTATAATATGTGTTTTTATTTTTTGAATGTGTGAAATTAATCAATTCATTCACATTAATATGTGTTCAACATTATTTTTTGATAAAAATTTAAAATGAAATTTATTTCATTGATTCAACCCCAGTGAATTATCTCTGATCTAGTGGTCCTCAATTTAAATTTGAGGATGGGTTCCCTCAATGAAAATCCATTTTTTAATGTTCTCTACTAAAGGTGTTCCTATATATTTGATTTTTTTAGTTGTAAATTTATATTATGATGATGGAAAACATTGATTTAGTGTAAAATAATGTGAATCCAATTTCGATGGTAAAAAATTGTAAAAATAGAAATATTATATGACTTAATATATTATGTTAATCAGTTTGGATGTATTCATGGTTTTAATTGATTTTTTTCTTCTCATACTGGTGGTCCTTCTATGAAATAAGAGGATAGAAATAATTTTTTGATTCATGTTAATGATTTTAATTCCATATTATCATGTATTTTGAAAACAAATATTAAAGTTAATGAGAAAAAAATAAATAGGGATATTGGTATAAATTTAAAAACATTTACAAATTAATAAATATATCCAAATTAGTGATTATGAAAATGTATATTCGTTCTTGAATTAATTCAATTAATTTGAGACCTCTATTAGTTGTTTTCATGAGAATATCAAAGAATATGATATTTTTTAACAAGATACAAGGTATATTTTGTGGTATATTTAATCTAGAATTAACATAACTCTGAGATCATAATCTATTTAAACATCCCTAAGAACACTTTCATAAAATTAGGATTTCCTATAAGAATAGGATACATAGATATTTTAAGAATAATATGAGGTATGATAAAGAAATATCCATTATGTTATTTAAGTATGATATGTGAACAAAGCAGTTGATGTAGACAAATAATAATTTAAAAAAATTAAATATTTGGAAATCATATTTGTTAAATTCATGTCATTTACATCAATAAGTCTGATAATAATAAAAGAAATATATTGGGGAATGTTTCTACGGATGTTCTTCAATTATGGACTAGTCCTATATTTTTCATAAAACAATCAACTATTAAATGTAGTTATATAATGTGAAGATAATAATTAGAATCCATGGAATTCCAAAAAGAGAATCCTTAAAGTTAAAACAAGTAGTATTTTTCATAAAGAACAATGTTATTAATTTTATAAAATCTAAAAATGAAATTTTTCTGTTTTATGGGTAATGATGATGGTGTAAATTACGTTGGAGTGGATGTTGATACTTCCAATTTATATTCTGAAATAATTTATAATGGACATGTAAATTAAGAAGCTACCAGTGGTGAGAGATATAATTATTGATTCTATGAGGAAACTCTAATATAGTATATGAGAATTTGATAAATCATGATATTATTTTCAATGACTTAAAGGATAGATAAGGGAAACGCGATTATAAACAAAATTAAAAAATAATATAGATACGATATTCCCTTCTATGATACAAATATGTTTATTATAATGAATGAAATTGATAGATTTATTTTTTTCTAATTGATTAATAGAAGAAGTATTCTAATAAAAAAGAGAAGGATAAAGAAAACGTGAAAACACATGATGTTGTTTAATAAAAATAATTTGAATCTGAGAAGGAATTGAGCAAGAACAAATCTATCTATCCGAATTAAAATAAAATAATTAGGTAAATCTTGATTAAAATGATTATTGAAAAGTATGATGGAAAAAATGATGTGGATAAAGATTAATTTTCGAAAAAAATAATAAAACTCATAGAAATATAGAAAATATAAGGAAAATTATTCAAATGAAATAACAATTATTAATAGAGATTCAAAATTAATAAGAAATAATATAATAAATAAGAATAATATTTTTTGAGTATAATTTTTTAAAGAAATGATCCAATATTGTTTGAAAAAAGCATGAAAAACAATAGGTTTCTACTTCTTGATAAAAAAACATTATTGAGTAAATATTAGTTCTATTTCATTTGATGGAATCATGGAGGATTAGATCATATTGGATGGATATTTTGGGTCAATTATCTAGGTTCCTAGGAAGTTATATGGTATATGAGGAATAGTTTTTTGTGTAATTAAAGTAGTAAAAGAAGAACAGTTTTCAAATATTCTAAATTTTTTGTACTGAATGTTGAAAAAATGTTTCAATAAATGGAAGGCATTTTTAGATGATTTCAACAAAATTAATTACATCAATGATTATTGTATCACAAATATACCTGCCCAATTATGTTTTATTTTTTCAACTCAAAATATATAGATGATTAGAGTGAATGGATTATAGAATATGTTGGTTGTTGAAGTGGAACTCAAATAATCTCAAAACGAATGGCCATGGATCTTTGAATGTGGATGTTATATGTATATAATATAGTATTGTAATCAACATAAATATTTTTTAAAGTGTATTGTAGGATTATTGACCCTTAGTACTGATTAGTTATTCAAAATAAAAGGATATATTTAAATTAGACTTGGAGAACACATACTGGAATCAAAGTATGATATAATTATTAATGGGTTGAAATAAATCTTATTAAGTTAGTATATGAAATATGATGATATAAGTGGTGTGGTTTTTCAAAAAGCATAATGTTTATTAGGTATACAAAAAGATATTTGTTAATGATGTAAGTATTGTAAACATAGGGAATCTTTTTTTAGGTTTGTGATGTTTAAAATTATTTTCTACATGATAATGATTGAATAAAACTTATGGTGGCTTCAAAGGATTTGTAATATTGAAAATATATATTTCAGTGACCATTCCTAGGGGATAAATATCCATTATGTACTATTTTTTTAGAGGCATAAAAACTGAATATTCTCTATATTCCAAAAGATTTAATATTATTAGTTCAATAAAAAAGAATTTTGAAATTAAAATATATTATACATTAGAGCTTATTCATTCGTATGTATGAGGTCCTTATTGGAATTAATAAATCTATGGATATAAGTATAATCTTTATCTAATTTATGAATTCACTCATACATAACTATGTTCACGAATGAAAAATTATAGGTCTTAAAGATATTAAAAAGATTATATGATGTATAAAAATGTATTATGGTATCAGGTTAAAGAATTTATGGAATGAAAATGGTATTTAATATATATGTTTAATTTTTAATGTATATCATAAAAAGTGAAATATCCATTATAAACTTACGACTCCACATAAAAAACATGTTTATTTTCCTTATAAATTTAAGAACATGAGATTATAGGAAATTTCCATCAATATATTAGTGGACCATGGTACATTTCAATTTTTATGGAGGTCATCAATTAGTAAAGAGGATTAGATGAATATATATTTTTAATTACATACTAATTATGAAAGTATTTCATTATATATGTCTTATAAGAATAAACTGATGTTAAAATAATTTGTGGTTTTTAGATTCGAATGTCTTATAGGGGTAATAGGTGAAGACTTTGCGCTGTTTGGTATAAGGGTATTTGATGGTATTTTATTTAGTTATCCTATTAATAAAAGTGGATATAATTGCCACATAAAAAACATGAAATATTTTGGACTTTCAGGACGTTATGGTACTGAAAACAAAAATATTTATTTTATACGTATTGAATAATGTTCCAAAATTGAATTTTATGAAGAAAAATTGTCTTATAACCTAAAAATATTTAATAAAAAATACGATGTTCTAAATGATATGGGAATTCAAAAGCTTTTTGGGTTAATGGAGACGAGCCCTCCATTTTTAGTTATGAGTATTAGTCTTTTCAAATCATTAAAGGGTGAGAATTAAAGTGGAGTTACAAAATATTTTTACAGATCATGAAAATATTATTAAAACATGACGATCATTAAGGGAAACGTCCCAGAACATGTTATTTTCTTATGTCAATCATATAGATGTCGAAGAGTTTTGTAAGAATTGTTAGTGGATAGGAAATTTTAATAATTATTTGGATCAAATTGAGAATAATAATAATTGGGAGTTTAAAACAATGATATAAAATAATAATATTATCATATCAATGTGGTAAATCCATAACAAGATGAATAATAAAGAATAGGTGATGTGAATTGAGGAAAGAATTATGTATAAAAGATATTAATATGATTAAGTAATTAATTTTTAGGAATCTATAACTCCCTAAACCCAGTTACCATGAGTCGGTACATTATTAAATAACATTGGCATGGTACAAGGAATCATGTCCAAATATTCTAATCAGATTAGAATCCTTGGATTTACTAGATACATATATAAGTTTTACATTACGTCATGAAATATAAAAAACAACATTGTGTCCTGTTTTAACACTCTTATATTCCTTTTCCTATTCCTGTAGGTTAATTGTAATATACTTTTTCGCATCCTAGGGAAAATAAATCAGAGAAAGTGGAGAGCTCAGATGCTCGGAAATCATAACAATATAGTGTAAACTATCATAAATATTCATTATTATTTAAAGAAAATGTATAAGACTAAAACACAATCCTTTGAAACATAAAATTCAGCATAATATGGTAATGATAAATCAAATAATTCCATTTAATTATTCACATGGATATTCTACTAGTTTAATAATCTCATAAAATATCAATAGCCAATTTCATACTGCTGTAATGCATAATATCAGACATCATAACCACATAGTCAAGGCCTCGTTCCAAGACATCAAATATGATTTTTTCAAGGCATTGTACCAAAAAACTATTTTGTCTCAAGAGTCTACATATACATCAATGAGCTATAGTGGGATCCACCCATCATTTACTATGTCCAATGCATTCCTCATATGAAAAAGATGATGTATAACATAATCATTCATATTAAATGTAGAATAAAAAATATAATACATTAACAATAAACCATCAATGGTATAAAAAATAAGACATTAATACTCAGACATATCACAAAAACCATCAATATAATGTTGATGATTGTATCATAATAAATTAACTACAAAAAAGTGTTAAATCCTTTAAAGGATGTGGACTTAGATGAAATCAAAACTATTTGACCGAAATATATCTTTCTATTTTTAAATCATTTAAAAGTCACATAATTATTAAAGAAAAAATTTAATTTGAAAATATTCTTATAATCTCGTAAGGGAAGCTTCTAAGGGTTCATAATGGTGGAAAATAGACGCACTCTCCATATAAGTAAAAAACCTTCATTCCTTCATTCGTTGAAATGGTCACAATGTACCTTGTATGGAAAATTATGGAAAAATTATTTTCAAAAATATTTATAAAAAGATAGAAAACATTATAAATGGAAGTAACCCACAATATAGGAAATATGAAAATTGTTTTGAAATATGGTTTTAAGAAACACCGATGTGGATGATAAATAGGTATCAAGTAGATACTCATGTACAAAGAACCTCTATTAAGTTATAGAATGTATAATTAACCCATACATTGTAATTTCCAATGATGGAGGATGATTTATCCTCTATTATAATAGTTATATCATTGTTAATAAATTATACATGAACTAGATACATAAATATGATATCATATATGATCTTCTAATATGACATTGTTAATAATATTTTAGTAGTATTAATTTTTCGGGTGTTAACTAAGTCATTTTCCTTTTTATGTTTTCATACATATTTCATGTTTGTTATGGGAACTATGAATATTGATTCATATCTAGAATTATATTATGTTATTAAAAAATATTTTTATATCATCAAATGATAATTATTCCGGAATGGTTACGATGGTGAATGAATCATATCGTGTTCGTGGTGACGGTAATCCGTACGTACGCAAGAGAGAAAATATCAATCTATTGGTGATTAAATCATATGTAACTAAATGGTATATCATATATATATAGAATAATTAACATTTTATATTTATTATTTAAATCAATTATACTCATTATTATAACAATCCATATAGTGTAGTGTTGAATAACAAACTACACCACGATGTGGAGACGGTAAGACGTACGTATGCACATATGGTGAATTTTTAATTAATTGGAAAAAATGAATATTTAATATGGTTGCAACATATTTATAATAACATCACATTATGTAAAATGAATTTCAGTTGTTTTTTTCATAGGGAAACAACAACGAAAGAGGAAGTGGAAGAATAAAGGTACTTTGAATGAGGTGATGAAATTATTACCTCTTATTTAGGTTTATCCTTTTAATTTGATAAAAAGTGCTCTTAGGTTGGCTTCTGAATGAATTAAGGACTCTATGTTGATGTTAGGGTAGTTTGGAGGATATTTAAGAATGGGTTTTCCTAGCCAAATGTCTTTGGGGGAGAGATTTTGAGAGTAGGGGATGTACCCTATTATAAAGTAGGTGAGGGTCACTTTAGTAAATGCTTGAAATATAATTTCATTATACAATCATATTAGGTTAATAATGCTTCCAAAAGCATTTATTTTGAGGATAAGGAAAGTTTGGGTTGAAAACATCTAAACCAATTTGTTTTAGACAAGTTTTGGTCAATATATTAACCTTTTAGTTTGGACTAAACTCATAGTTAAATACCTTTTCTTTTACCATGTACTCTTGTATTGTTATAATGAATTGTTAATAAACATACTATAAAAATAGAATAGAACCCCAAGAAGTTCAATATTGACATATCAAACCTTATCTAATTCCATTGGACACTAATTATTTTTTTAGGAATATAATATCAATTAATAATATTGTATTTGTTTTAAAAAGTCATTTATTTCATTTTTGCCACTATTTGGTATTTTATTTTTGTGAAATTCATAATAACATTATCATTTCAAAAAAAATTATTTAATCAATAATTTCATGTCAATTTAACCTAGAAAATTAGTGTAATATAGTGAAACTCTCAATTTACAATTATATTAATATTTATAATATCCATTATTTTAATCGTTCAATAATAATTTAATTACTACATCACTATTGTGTCATAAATACATTTAATTTTTAGTGTATAGAAATTATAAATAAAATACCATTATTTTGGAAACCATATTATATTTCAAATAAATATTTATAGTTAGATTTATCTTATTTATAAACCTATATTAAAAAAAGTTTATTTATTAAACATTGAAATTAACACTTTTATCTATTCTTTAAGTAAAATAATAATAAATGTTCTAATCTAATCCATGTGGAACAAAAGGACCGTATTTTATTTATATGGTTAATTTCGGTCGAAATACATTTATAAAATAGAATAAGGAGTTGTGTTAGTGTAATTATAATATCATTTTTATCTTTAATTACCCTATTTACTTTTAACAGTGGTAAATAAAATTCAAAGTTACTATTCACCAAAAAATATATTTTTATATGATTGAACCACAGTTTTCATACTAATGTCAACTGTGTCTGTCGGATTTTTGAAATTCAATTCATAGAAGCGGTAAAAATATGTTTTCTGCAAATTTTTTAACGTGCCTAGAAGGTGGGTAAAAGACATTTAAAAAACAATAATATTTTATAAATCTAATTTAATTATAAAATTAATCAAATGAATTACCATGAAATTATATATACATTAAGTATCTATTTTAATTTAAATAAATATAATTAAAATAAAAATAATTAAATAAAAATTAGGTTTTAAACATTAACGCAGTGTTTTTAACTATTCATCAAAAATAGAATGTTTTCTGAAAAATACCAAAAATTTACCCAATGCTAATTTTTATTTTCTAAATCCAAAAATGAAGTCCATTTTGAAAAATAGTCTAAAATTTCAAAAAGTGGGTATTACTATTCATAACGACTGGTTTGATATGTCATGGTGTACTAGAACTCGATGTTGTGTACATCACAAGCTATAATATTATTCAAAAGCAAACGTATAGTGGAATCATGGGGAGTTACATTCTCCCCTCCATAAAATCATTTCTCCTTCAATATTTCTATAATACTACTGTTTAAAATAATTTGGGTGGTTATTCATCATTTGTTCCTTAGGTTCCCGCATTGCCTCCTCCATTTTATAGTTTCTCCATAGAACTTTTAACAAACAAGTCATTCTATTTCTCAATACTTGTTCTTTGGTATCAAGAATCATGAAGGGATCATCACAATAAGTCAGCTCAGGTTCCAGATCTATTTTTTCATAGATGAGTACATGAATTGGGTCAGGAATGTAATTTATCAACAATAGTACGTCGAACACATCATGAACATTGGAGAGACATGGTGGTATTGCAAAATGGTAAGATAAAACTCCAATTTGTTCTAGAATGTTGAAATTTCTGATGTACCTGGGACATAATTTACCATTTTAACAGAATCTTACAACACCCTTCTATGGAGATACCATCAAGAAAACATGGTATCCTACTTGAAATTCCTAATTCTTCATTTAGTTATAGGAATAACTCGTTTTCCTACATTGGGCTTCTTTGATGTGGGTTTGTATATTATTCACATTCAAAATTGTTTCCTCAACAAGTTCATGGACGACATGTTTTCATTCACAAACATCTTCTTAACAAGTTAGTGTGTGACTTCTCTTTCTATATAATGCTTTATATGGTGCTATCTGAATACTTCAATAGAAGCTATTATTATATTAAAAATTCTACCAGAGGTAAATATTGAGACCACATACCTTGAATGTCAAGTGAGAAAGATCTAAACATGCCTTCTATGGATTGAATAGTCTATTCTGATTGTCCATTGGTTATAGGGTGGTAGGTAGTTCTCAAATGGAGTTCAGTATCCAGAGCATTCTGAAGTGTTTTCCAGAATCATGGTGAAAAACATGGATCATGATCAGAAACAATCGATTGGGGTAATCCATGAATTCATAAATCGTCATTAATATGATGTCTTGATAAAAGTTCAAGTGGTAAATATTCTATGATAGAATTAAAATGCACTGACTTGCTAACAATATCAATAATGACCCATATTTCATCATTTTTATTGGAGTCTTTGGAATCCCCATTTAATGTCCATCATAATATCTATGACTCCCCAAGACACATTTCTCATGTTATTATAATATTTTTGTTTAATTGGGTTTAATTGTCATTCTATACGAACAACACATTCAATAGAACACAATACATCATATTTTCAATGAACACTGAAATGGTTACATTGCTCCAACATACCAAAAATACTATTAGAATCACTATCAAAGCCACGTGGAGGCCACCTAATGCAAAAAAAGACCTGGTAAGTAGAGAAGACATTATGGGTCACTTATAACGAAAAATATCATGGCCAGAACCATAATAGTTGTACTATGCATCATTGGGATGATACGCACCATCTTCACCCAATTGTATTGAATTTCGGACACCTTGTTTTATGGTTTTATAAGGCATCAAATCTACAATTTCCCCTTGGGTGGCCATTGATTTCTAATGGCTATAATTATAGTCGTTGGTATTTTTGGTGGATTAATTAATAATATTTATGTAAAATTTAGTTTTCCAAAATATTTATGTTATGATTTAAAATTATAATAAAACCTCTTTCTATGAACATTAAGAGGAAAATGGTTTAATATTCTGTTCTACACTTAGTGTGATTTTAAAATGAGGTGAGTATTTCAAACATCTTTCATATATTTCAAATTCCTGGTAAATGATTTCATTCTTAAGGTTTAAATATGTTTTTAATTTAACTATTTCTTTGATTTTATAATACTATTATAATGTTTTTTCATATATATGTATTAAATTTTAAGTTATAACTTTGTTTTTTTAAAACATTAGTGTTTATAAAACTAAGGGAATTTTTTGTTTAAAAAAACCTATATATTTCTAATGAAACTTTGTATTACATTTAACAAAAAATAAATCCAAAAAAGGCCATCACTCTAGCTTGGATGAAGGGGGAATCACATGGTAGGAGGCCAAGCCTAGCCCCCAACCTTAGCATAGGCCGACTAGTGGGTATTTGTTCACTCACATGAATAATGCACAATGGGATTAGAGCATTCCACCATGAGGGGGTGACACAGTGGTGAGGGTGGGTATTGGAGCACACCCGCATATTTCGGTATGGGTGGTACCGAGAGTGGGGAGTGATTATTCTAATACTATGATCTGAGTCTCAGGCTTATAAAGAAGTCACATGAGCTCCTCCCATTTTGATGTGGGACAATGAAAATATTCCAGGATTGAATCTAGACTATTGGTTCATGTCGTGTGTGATCTAGGCCATTTATTTTGATTCGGCATTCGATCCTCAACAGTTTTGTGTATCCTATGCCTTTTTTGAAAGTCTTCATATCAGGGTGAGGTCTAATCACAGAAATCTGAGTAATTTTAAATCACTTTGTCGAATCTGATCTGTCCTACCTAATACAGATCTAATCGTATTCATCCATCTATTTTTAAATTAATACATCGTCTGTGGTCATGCAATCTATTTTCCCTTTAATCCCATCCATTCATTCAGTTCTTGATTTTTCTCCCACAGTGTCTTCTTCTTCTCCCATATGTGTTGAACCAGCGGGTCTTCCCACTTCCTCCTATCTTTTCCACATTTGTGACACCTCCCATCACAATCTGAGACCTCCCATTCCATCCATTTTCCCAGAAATACTTCTACGGATCATTTAATAAACCGATTAGTCTTTGGTTTTTTTAAAACCAGCATTAAAATATTTGTTATGTTTCATGCATAATATAGTTTATAAACAATCTGTTTCACCCCAAGAATAACTCTGTTCATCCTCCACTCAAGATTCTAGCAAGCCTTCTTCAAAGAATTCATCAGCCTCTCCTCCTTCTCAAACCAGGTGTGGGTATATGTTGTCTCGTTTTGTTGCATTGAGGATATATACATATAAATATATACTCCTATAAATGTATATATAACCTAACAATTTAGATAAAATTATATGTTATGCCCAATTCTAGGACTCCTAGAATTCAGGTTTAAGCTTTATTATTAATTTTTTGGTTTATATTACCCGTGAATAACTTATTTATGTACCTTTTATATGTATGGTTATTTGTATATATGTATATACCGTTAATAGTGTGACCTACCCATTTCCATCTAATCGAGA
This sequence comes from Viscum album, assembly GCA_963277665.1. NCBI lineage: Eukaryota > Viridiplantae > Streptophyta > Magnoliopsida > Santalales > Viscaceae > Viscum > Viscum album. The sequence goes on from OY728120.1 coordinate 2,112,970,982, forward strand.
GACAGTTACCCATCGTTATGATCATAACCCGTTAACATGGAAGGGTGTGTGTTATTCTTGGTTTAATATTTGTATAAGTATATATAATTATATATAAGAAAAATAGTATATATGGTTATATAATAAATGTATAAATGTATTTCCTAAAAAATGTTTTATAATTAATGGCCCAATATACATTTTATACACCATTGATTAACTAATATTCCTAATGGGTTAAAATCATGAAAGTGTCATTAAAGGATGGTTTAAGATTCCTTTATATAAACATACACAACCATATATAATTATATGGTTTAATTAACACACTTATTGGACATGTTTGAAGACTTTCTACATTTAACATCAATTATTAATTTATGTTTTTGATAAATTTGTCAGTTTCAATAATTATTGGTGTAAGACCTTTATGTATACTCAGTTATACATTTACGTTATATATGTTAACATCAGAATATATATATATGAGTTAGTTTATTAAATAATCATTTTAAATATCTCATTATGAGTTAATATTTATGGACTCCTGTTAATTAATGTTTCTAACATATTTTTATGTCATATGGGTGTTATTAGATTTTTTTAAACCCATTAATACATATTGTATTTTTTGTTTTAGGATTATATGTGTATACAAATAAAAATTGATTAAAAATTTTATTTTTAATTTTACAAGGATTTATATGAAGGTAAAAACTTTTTGTTTTCAAATTATGAGTGGGTTTAATATACAAATCCGTATATACATCATTGTGCATAATCATATTTTCACCACACCAAACCCTAGTTTTGGATACTCCAAAAATTATAATTTGGATGCGTTTAGTATCTATGGAGAATTCATGAGTATAATATTTGGGTTTTACTGCTCTTATATTCAATTGTATGAATCAATTATTTTCATATATATTAAATGGTATTAGTTATGTTAGAATTTCAAGATTTCAATTTTTAACAATATGTATATCCTTGTGATGTTTTATTCAAAAGAATATCATTAATAAATGTTTGAGCATCTGTGAGATAAATACCCCACATGATGTATTTAGATTATATTTTTAATTAATTATGCATCCAAATCCTGATGAAATTTATAATATATATTTGATTTATAATGTTTAGAATGTAATCCAATCATTCTATATGAAAATGCATGTATTTATTTAGTGCATTAGTTGGCATCACATGTTCCATAATCTTCTTAATATACATGTCATTTAAGGATATATCCATGGAGTGGATAGTTTTTAAATTAACTCTTATATGCCAAATTCACTAAAAATATATAAATACTAAATAATGGAATTAAATTGTTACAACCTTTTATTGATTTAGAATTAAATTATTCAAATTTCAATGGATCAAATTGAATAATATGAAATGAGAAAATAATATTCAAAGTGGTATGGGACATTTTGAATATACGACCATATTTAGCATATGAGGAATGTAATAGACTCGGTATAATGGGTTGGGGACCAGTTAATTAAACAACCTAGGTGCATCGATAGTTCCCATGAGAAAATCAAGTCATGGCACAAGGCCATTGACATTTCATGTATTTACATGAGGTCTTGATAGGGTCTAATATTATATGTTCACTCGTTATGTTTAGGATAATTAATTAACCAAGTGGATATTCAACTAGGAAAATATCCATGGTTAAAAGCCTGTAATTTTGAGTAGAAGAAGATGTAAATTCCTATAGTATGAAATTTATCAAACACTCATTGATTTTATTAGCCAGTTATGGCTTATAGTTAGTAGGTAATGAATTTGATGTTATTATTATTATGTGCAACTCAGATCATGTAGTATTCTATTTTATAAATTTTGTACATGCATATTCTAAAGTCTAACTTAATAAATTTGGAATGTATTTTACATATGATCATTCATATAGTTTAATCTTTTCTCATCGTAATTCTATTAGTATGCTTTGAATTGTGATCTTTTAATTCATAGACAATTTTTATGATATGATACATGTGTTACAACATTTCTTAAGAATTTTTTTATGGAAAATATTAAAGGAATGTTTTGAAAATTTTATAAATGGTATATTATGTTTTTTTTAAACCACATATTAGGAATTCATATACAAACCATACATTTTTAAATAAAATCTTTCAGGTATCACTTATCAGCAGAAGAAGCATGTTAGAAGTAGATGGTTTCCTAGAACCTGCACCAAATTGATCCTCTGTATAGGACATGATTTGTAAAATATCAAGGCCTAGTTTTTTTAATACTAATATTTCATGTTCTATGGAACTGTATCTCGCTATTCAAGAGTCAGCCTGTTATAGATGGTATGAGAGGATTTGGTGTAGATATCTCTAGAAAACAATAACTAGACATAGAAAAATCTAGTTAAACAATACTAAATGTGAATTTTTGTTAATTTTTGGATGGAAAACGAAAATACCATACCTTTTTCACTTCTTATTTAGGTCCTAGAAACCATTGTCTCCATATCCATCCACAAAAACTTTGTAAACTATGCACACATTCATATGACATGCAAACACCTCTACAACTTGTCAATGTCTCCCCGTGTAATTAAACTCCTACGATGAGCAGGTTTGGACTACCTCTTTTTGATGAAAACCCAATTTATATCTTACTCATGTCATAGAATATAATTTGAATTACTTTTTAGATGTTTCACTGCATCAGAAGACATCTAGTCCCTCTTGGATTTCCATGAAACTGCAGCAGTAGGTGACCTTCATGCCACATTTTTGTTCCAAATCTAGTCTTATGGCCATTATGGTCATGTAATGGACTTTGAAGTCCTTGAAATTGATGGATTTTGTTCTATGTATTGACAGAATGAACATAATGACGTATCCTAGCTTTACACCCCACATGTCAAAACTCTGGAGACACCATAAGTGTACCCATGAAATTAAACTAGACTACTCGGGTTGCACTTGGTTCAGGAAGACCAAGAGTCTTGAAATTATTTAGGGGATTCATGTAACAAATAACTAGGGAAACAATTATTCCAGGGTGTTGGGAACCTGTAGTTTTATGAAAATACAATTTTTTGTTTCTTCTTTTTTTCTAACCTTTTATTGTTTGTGATTTTGGAAGAGTTTCACTGATTAGAATATCATGAAAAAATATTTATTTTCAGATGGATCAAATACCCATATCTTATCTCTTCACATTGAGGTACTATAGGCCATTATAGTCAGAACCTATATAGAAAAATGCCTTCACTTTGTGAACCTGTGAAATACATGCAAACATTTTTACCATGTATTTAAAAGTCTAGATATTCTCCACTCATGTCATGGAAATTCCTATGTCTACCACCACATAGCCACTACTCAGCTCGCTGAGTATAGATGAAGTGGGAAGTAACATGAAGGTATGTTCCTATGCTTCACTCTATCACGAAACATCACATCCAGGTTAAGGTTTCAAGAGGCTTCATTGGAGGGGAAAACTCACACACCAAACATGCACCAAATCATGATCTTCAGTTTGTATAGCCACGTCTATGCCACTAAAATTCTTAGAAAAAGTTACAGTCCGATGAGTTCATAGATTGTTTGTCCACTCAAACATCTCTGATCTCTATTCCATTTGAGCCTCCCTATGGATTAATGAGTGTACAATGCATGAGTTTAACCCTTACTATCAGAGTTTTGTTTGGACCAAGGAAGCCAAATAAATAAACAAAAATTTGGGTATTCCGAAGACCACACCCGAGGATCCTACACAAGGGAGGATGTGCTGAAGAACTTCAGGGTGATTATTTTTAGCATGGTTATATGAAATGAATTTTGAGGACACAATTTTGGTTGGGGGGATAATGTGATGCCCAAAAATTCATTTAACAGTTAATAATAATATTACGGTTTAATTATGTTTAATTATCATGTTATCTGATCAACACATACAAAAGAACACAATACTTACTTTTTTAGATGATCACTGAAATTGTTACATTGCTCTTACTAACCAAAAAAACTATTAAACGCCCTATCAAAGACACTGGGATGCCTCCTAAGGCAATAACAAAACTTAGTATTTAGGGAAGATCCCTTGGGTTAGTTAGAACGAAAAACATCATAGCTAGAACCACGACAGTTGTACTAAGCATTATTGGGATGATAAGCACCATATTTTCCAAATTGTCTTGGATTTGGGACAACCTATTGTATGGATTTATTAAGAAACTCATGACCATTTCCCCTTCGTAGACCGTTGAGTTCCAAAGGCAATAATTATATCCATTGGCCTTTTTGGTGGACTAATTAAAAAAACTAGGTATAATTGTTTTCCATAATATGTATGTTATCAATTGAAATTATAATAAAACATATTCTTATGAACATTAAAAGGACAGTGGATTAATATTTGGTGCTACACATAGTGTGATTTTAATATTAGGTGATGATTTAAAACATATTTTAGGAATACATGGTGGTGTGGGCATGTGTGTGTGCACTTAAAGGACACACAAGGGTATTAGAGCGTGATAGAGTGCAGGGTGGCCCGACAGCGTGGTTGGGTGTAGGAGTGTGGCTTGGAAAACTCGGTATGGGGTGATACAGGGAGGAGGAGGGAGTATTATGAGACTATGCCTAGAGTCTCGATCTTATAAACAAGCCGTGGGGGCACCCTTCGTTTCGATGTGGGAAAATATTGGCTATTATCAAGTCCAGAATGTAGGATTGCATCGCGTGATATCTGGGCTGTCTATTTTGATCCGGAATTTGATCCTTAACAGTAATGGGTATCCTCCATGTTTTTTGTACATCCTCAGATTGGGGAGAGATTTAATCACAACCTACCAAGTAATTTTAAATTAGCACATCGAATCTGAGCCATCCGATATATCACATATCTAATCATGACCGTCCAGCCCTTTTTAAATCACTGCATCACCTGTGGCCACCCGATCTACTTCCCCTTTAATACCATCCATTCATTCTTTTCCAAATTTTTCTCTCATTTTGTCTTCTTCTTCTCCATCATGGGATGAACTAGAGGGTCTTCCCACTAGCTCTTTTTCATTTTCCATGTCTGTGACACCTCCCATCACCATATGAGACATCCCTTGACCACATTTTTTCTACAAATACGTCTCCCAGTCATTTAGTAAATGGAATAAGACTCAGTTTTTCCATCATTAGCATTAAAATATTCGATATGTTTCATGAAAAATATAGTTTATAAACAATTTGATTCACCCCAAAAACCCCTCTGTTCTTCCTCCTCTCTTGCTTCCACCAAGCCTCATTTGACGAATTCTCAAGCCTCTCCTCCTCAAATAATGTAAGGGAAAAAAGTTTCTTGTTTCATTGCATTGAAGGTATAGACATGGGTATGCATACTCTTGTAAATGTATATATAACCATATTTTTTAGATAAAATTATCTCTTTTTACCAATTATATGTCTCTGGGATTTCGGGTTTAATTAGTATTATGAACAATAGGGTTTATATTACCCATGAAAAAATTATTTGTTTACCTTGTATATATATGGTTATTTGAATGTATGAATATATGGTTAAGAATCTGACTTACCCATTTCCTTCTAATGGCGAGTCCTTTAACCTACATGATGATCTTAACCCATTAACATGAGAGAGTGAGTTTGATGTCGAGGTTCTATATGTGTATAATTATATATAATTATATATAGTAAAAATTGTAAATACAATTTTATAAGAAATGTATAAAATTATTTCATAAACAATCTTTTAAAATTTTTGGCATGATATGAATTTTTTAAACATTTGATTATCTAATATTCATGATGGGTTAAAAGCATTCATGTGTCATTGAACAATGGTTTGGGATTCAAAATATATACACATGAATGGTCATATATAATTATATGGATTATTTAACTCACCTATTGGACCAGTTTTAAGACAACCAACATTGAACATCAATGATTAAATTATGTTTTTGATAAATAGGTAAGTGTCAATTAATTTTAGTTTAAGACCCCTATGTATACTTTTGAATAAATTTATCTTATATATGTTTACATAAGCATATATATATATAAGTTTTTTTAATATATGAACCTTTTAAATTTCACATTATAAGTTAATATTTAGGGACTCTTGTTAATGGATTTGTCCAATAAATTTAAGTCATATGGGTCTTGTTATATTTTTGGTTTAAACCCTTTAACACATAATGTATTATAGGTTTTTGGAATAAATATGTATACATATAAACATTGATCCACAATTTTATTTATAATTTACCAAGTATTTTATGAAGGAGTAAAACATGTTAATATTGAATTATGAGTGGTTTTTTATACATCTCTTTATATACACCCTTGTGTATAAATAGATTTTCACAGCACTAAAACCTATTTTTGGATACACTATATATTATAATTTGGATGCATTAAGTATCTATGGAGAGAAAATGAGTATAATATTTGTGGTTTTCTACTCTTTCTATTCATATTTATGAATCACTTATTTTCATATATTAAATGGTATTATTTATGGTTTAATTTCATGATTTTCATTTTTAACATTATGTATACCCTTGTAACGAGTTATAAAAATCATATTAGTATTAAATTTTTGAGCATCTGTGAGATTAATACCCCTCATGATGTATATGTCTTGTCTTCTAATTAATTATGAATCCAAACCATGATGAAATTCCAATATATATTTGATTAATAAGTTTTTGGAATGTTCGGTTATAATTTTATGTGACAAGTCTTGTATTGCTTTTGTGCATTAGTTTTTATCACATATACCATAATCTACTTAACATAATTTCAATATAATGAGATATCCATGTAGTTGATAGTTTTTAAATTAACCCTAATATTCCAGATTCAAAAAATATATTTAAATTATAAGGAAGAGAATTAAATTCATATGATATTTTATGGATTAAGTATTAAATTATTCAAAGTGGTATTGGACATGTAGAGTACTAAAAAATGATAAATTGTATATTCAAAGTGGTATGAGATATTTAGAATATACGACCCTATTTGGAATATGAGTAATGTAATATACTCGATATAAAGGGATAGGTTCTGGTTAATGAAATCCCTTTGGTGCATCAATTGTTCTCATGAGACAATCAGGTCATGGAATGCGGCCATTAACATTACAGGTCTTGACACGATTTCTTGACATTGTCTTCAATTATACATTCCCTCATTATGTTTGTGATAATTAATTTACCAAGTTGATATTCTACTAGGAAAATATACATTACTAAAAGCATGTACATATGAGTATGAGAAGAAGTAAATTTTTATGGAATGAAATTTATTAATCAATCAGAGATTTTATTATCTAGTTAAGACTTACAGTTAATAGTGAATGAAATTTAAGTTACAATTAGTATATGTAACACTGATCATGTATTATTCTCTTTTATAAATTTTGTACATCCATATACACATGCCTTACCTACTAAAGTCGGAATGTCTTCTACTTATGTGAAAGTTTATAATTGATTCTTGTTTCCTTTTAATTTTGTTATTATTATTTGAATTTTTCTCTTTTAATTCATAAACAATTACACTGTTATGATACATGTGTTACAACATTTCCAAATAAATGATTTATGTAAAAAATTAATGGAATGTTTTCAAAAGGTTATAACTGGTATATTACATTATTATAAAACCCCTTACTAGGAAATCTTATGATCATGATTTGTTTTTAAATAAAATATTTTATTTATCATTTTTCAATTGAAGAAGCATGTCATAAGTAGCTGGTTTCCCAGATCCTAAACCAAATTGATCCTCTATATGGGACATGATGTGTAAAATATCTATTCATGGTTTGTGTAAAACATACACATCATGTTCTAAGGCAGCAGGTCCATGTATTCTGGGGTCAGTCTGTAACAATATCATCCCATTTCCACTCAGGTATGGGAAGAGGTTACGTGACTCCTCAAAGATGTTGTCTTCCAGCCTTAACCTCTGGAAAATCCCTGCATCTTGACACATAATCCGCTATCTCCCACTTCATGTTGTGCCAAAAAAATTGTTCCTTAAAATCTCGATACATCATAGTGCTAGCAGAGAGTATAGAGAAATATGAGCAATGCACATCATCCAAAAATTCCCTGTTTAGATCAGGTATGTCAAGAACACAGATTCACTTCCCAAATTTCAAAATTACATCTTCATATATGATGTAGATCAATCTCCCATTGTTCACAACATTAATTTTATTGTGAACCTATTCATCATCAGTCTGAGAACTTTTTATCCTTTCTAGTGAAAATGGTTTGGAATCCATTGGAAAATTTATTGATGCTTCACCTTCAATGATTATTCCCATATCCCTTTTTACTATATCCATGCACATAGGATCCATTTCAACTCTCATCTTGTTCCAAACTCTATGATAATTTATGCTCCAAGACTCTTTCACCTTATTTTCCTTCTCCTGTTGGTAGTGTATAGTTCATAAATAATCTGTGAGTAGTTGAATCCATCATCTTTTACTCATGTTGAGTTCTTTATATGTGAAAATATACATCAAACGCTTTTGATTGGTATATATGTCACATTTTTCACCATAAAGATAGTGTGTCCAAATCATCAAAAGAGAGATTATAGATACTAACTCGATATCATGAGTAGGATAGTTTTGTTCATGAATTTTTAGTTGTCATGATGCATAATAAATAACTCTATTATTCTTCATAATGACACAACCAAGTCCTTTATTAACAGAATCAATATAAATAACAAATCAATCATTCTACAATGGTAGATTCAAGATAAGATAATTTACTAATCATCTCATCACATTTTTAAAACATTCATCGCCCTCTTTTGTCCCAAAAAATTTAACCCTTTTACGTTTGATCATGGTTAATGGGTTATCATGTCAGGAAAAATCTTGTATGAAACAATGACAATAACATAATAAAACAATAAAACAGTGTACCGTAGTTATACTAGGCAGTGGTGTCCATTCACGTATTTCTATTTTCTTATATGTATTAATAACGATTTCATCCTTAGAGACAATATTACTAGGAAAAGAAATCTTCGGAACCCAGATTTCACACTTTCTAAATTTACCAAATAATTCATTTCATCTAAGAGTATCTAGAATAATATGTAATTGATTTTCATGATCATCATATCTTTTGGATTAACCCAAGATATCATCAATTAATATCTTTACAATGTCATCATGATATTCCTTGAAAACTCTATTCATTTCATCCATGAAGATATAGGGTGCATTAGTCATCCCAAAAAGAGATGTTGTAAATTCATAATGCCCATAACTAGTACAAAATATTGTCTTTGGAATTTTTTACTTCGTCACACACAACTGATGATATCCAGACCGACGGTCAATAATGGAAAATATTCTATGCTCCATGAAGTTGTTGGAAAAAATAATCAATGCGGGGTAGGAGATACATGTTCATTATTGTTATAGCAGTGATCTCTCTGTAGTAAATGCACAACCTCCTATATCCATCATTCTTATTAACAAAAATAAAAGGGGCTCCCCATGGAGAAACACTTGGGTGAATAAATCCTTATTACTAAATTACTCATGTTATTTATTTAGTTCCAATAATTAAACGGTGTCCCTTATATAAGGGGTCTTCGATATGGGCCTTAAACCTGGATTATGTCAATGGAAAACTCAGTTTCTCATTTTGAAGGATGCCCATGTAAATCCTCTAGAAACACATCAACATATTCTTGCACAGTTGGTACATACTCTATTTGCGCATTCCTTTCCACACCCATTGTTATTTCATTCTCTTCCTCCCTAATAAAAGAATTTGGTTGAGCTACTAAGGGTGGATCTACATAATAATCAGATGGAGATATTTCTGCTCTAATGATAAGGTACTATTTATCATCATCAAAATTAATAACCTTATTATTCATAAAATAAATATTGGTATAATCGTCTAAAATCCAATCCAAACCAAAGATTATATCCAATTAAATCATGGGTGTGACTATGAGATCAGGAGATAAAGCACATTTATATGCCCGAATAGAAACTGTTTCACAAAACATTATTGTAATGATACATCCCTTAAGAGTATTTACTGAAAACTCCCTTGTTAAATAAATTTGGATATTTATAATATTCTATGAAAACATGGAAAATATGATACAATATGATGATCCCAAATCAAATTAAGAATTGGATAAATATGAGTAAACCATTAAATATCCTTCCACCATGCCATTCAGAGCATCAACCTTAGTAGTAGTGATCTCATAAGCCTGTCCTTGCTCCCTTCTCCTTCTCTGAGGTATGTTTCCATGGTTATTAAGACATTAATTTTCATAACACCCCATTTCTCTACAATTTTAGCATTCAACAATGGAAGCTCATTTCTTTTACATTCAATCACGATCTTGGGGGCCTTTTTCACCCCACTTGTAATAGACTCACATTACCTTCAGGAAAGTACCCTGGTGTTTCTTCCTACATTTACAGAAAGATCGAAATTCCAATTTTCTATTCTTATTCTTTTTTCCATTTCCAAAGTCTTCAACAGATCTATTCTTCTACTACTTAGAATTAAATTCGTAAGACATAGAAAATTCATTTTCTGTCTTGATAGCACATTAGACAATATCTTCGTATGATGAGAAGGATTGTGAGACTAATTATTTAAAATGAAATGGTTTTAACAAATCAAATAATCAATCAATCATACTCATTGGGTTACGTATATAAATTGTTGCATGCCTTGATATCCATGAAAAGTTAACCTAATACTTTGGGACAGTCTCATACTTCTTTTTCCTTAGATTTAGAAATTGTCTTTCCATATCTGCTCGATGGTCATGAGGAAATGGTTATTATTAATAACCTAAGTGACTTGTCCCAATATGATTATAACTTGTTCAGCACTGGTTGAATCACCATCTCCAATATAAATATCTTGTGTAGGAGGGAAGTATCTACAAGGACTACGTTTGTTGATATGGTTTCCATTACTACCACTATGCACCATTTCTAAACAATGTCATACACTATATTAGTTTATGAATTGCAATACATAATTCCAATCAAGAAAAATACCTATCATAAATTGAACAGTTTATGCATATAATCCATAATCATAAAATATGTTTTTAGGAAGTATTTACTCATAAATCCTTTAAAATGGAATGTAAAGAAAATGCGAATTGTCTTTTTAATATCCCCTGGGAGTGTCATAACAAATATTGCATCATGGTCCGTTGTTGTGTACACGGATACCCCATGTCAAGCCAAAAACTCCTTATTAGTGTTTTTGCACCTAGGTACATCTATGCAAGAGTCGTCTCTACCTTCTCTTATCAAGCAGGGATGTATTTCATAGAACACTCACAAAATATCTATATTACAAAATTCAAGGATGTTATTCTATACTAATCCTCAGAGTCCATATTAGGTTAATGTTCCCTAATCCGAGATTTTATAAATCTACTTAGATGGTTTGTACTAAACTACTTCTAATACAACTACAACATCCCAACCCCATTTTCCTAGAGTGGGTGCATTATTACATTACATTGGCATGATATAAGGAATTATGTCCCGAAAGACCGATCAGTTTATTACCCATGGAATTAATAGATACATACATATGTTTTACATTACATAATGGAATATATAAAAAATTGGGTCCCCATTGAACCCTCTTATATCCCTTGGGCTATTCCTATAGTTTAACTATAATATACATCTTCACATCCATGTAAAAATAATACATAGAAAGGGGTGATCTCAGATTCTATGTAATTATAAGAATATAGTGGAAACTATCATAAATAAGCATAAACATATAAAGCAATGTATAAGAATAAAACACAGGCCTTTAAAACATAAACATCAGTATAATATGGAAAATATAAATCAAATAATTCCATTTAATCATTCACATGGATATTATACTAGCTGAATAATCACATGTAATATCAATTTCCAATTTAGTAGTGATAAAATGCATAATGTCGGACATTATAACCACATAGTCAAGGCTTCATGCCAAGGCTAAAAATAACAATTTTCAAGCCCTTGTTCCTAGACACTATTTTGTCTCATTAGGCCTACCGATTCATTGAAGAACTATAGTGAGCTCCACCCATCACTTACAATGTCAAAATCATTTTTCATAGGAAAAGGTTGAAGTGTTACATAAATATTCATATTAAAAGTAGCATAAGAAATGTTAATACTTTAACAATAAAGCATGACAGGAATAAAAGTAACACATCCATATTAAAACACATCAAAAAACCTTAAATAATATATGGAATATTTTATCATAATAAATAAACTTCAAACAAGTTTAATATCCATCAAAGGATGTTGACAATGATTAAATCAAAAAATTTTGAGAGAAATATCTCTTTCTATTTTGAAATCATTTAAAAGTCACATTATTATATAAAAAAATTTATTTATAAAATATTCCTATAATATTGTATGGTAATATTAGAAAGTCTTATAACGGTATAAAACAGCCGCACTCGCCACATAATTTTAAGAAAATATCCATTCAATAATTCATGGATAAGGTCATGAAGATTATTTTTTGGAAAACGACATAAATATTCCTTTCAAAACATTTTATAAAAAGTAATAAAAAAAAGTTATATAGAGGAATTTATCCCATATTATATTAAATATAAAAAAAATTTGAAATAAATTTTTAAGATACACAGATGTGGATGAAAAGGAGGTCCTAGTAGATACTCACGTATAAGAAAACTTAGATAATGAAGATATTGTAGAATTAACCCTTATCTTGTTCTTTTCCGTGGTCGAGGGTTTGTTAACCTCTTGTATAATAGGTAAATCATTTTTATTAAATTATATAAGAACCACATATATAAATATGATATCATATATGATACTATAATATGGATTTGTTAATAATATTTCAATAGTAATATTGTTTTGGGTGTTAACTTATTTTTTTCCATTATCTGTTTTGTTATGTAAGTCATGTTTGTTATGGATAGGATGTATTTGATTCATATCTAGAATGATATTATTTTCTTAATAAGTATTTTTAAATCATGAATGAAGAATTATTCTTGAATGGTTACAAGGGGGAATAAATCTTATCGTGTTTGTGGAGATGGTAATCTGTATGTACGCACGAGCGACAATATCAATCTATTGTTAGTAAAATCATATGTAATTGGATAGAATATAATATAAACATAATCATTAATCTGTTATATTTATTTTTTACATCAATGATACTCATTATTATACCCATCCAAATAAATAAGTGTTGAATGACAAACTACACCATGACGTGGAGACAGTAAGCAATATATATGCATGTATATTGACTTTCTCAATTGTAGGATCGATAGAATAATGAATATGGTTGTAACATTTTAATTATTATGTCACAATATGTATAAGGAATGAGATTTACTATTTTGGTATAGAAACAATAAAGAAAGAGTAAGTTTAATGAGAAAAGAACTTTGGAAGAGGTGATGAAATTATTATCTCTTTTTCAGGTTCTTCTATTTGAATTGATCAAAAGGGATCCTTAGGTTGGTTAATTATAAATGAAAGGCCACTAAGTTGAATTTTGGGTAGTTGGGAGGATATTTGAATAGGTTTTGTCAAATAAAATTTGATTTGGATGAGTAATTTTGAGATAAGGAGATGTACTCTTTTATAAGAGATGTGAGGGTTACTTTAGGAAAATCTTGAAATATTATATTATTTTCCAAACATATTCCGTTTATAATGGCTCCAAAATGATCTGTTTCAATGATAAGGTGGGGTTGGGTCGAAAACCTCTAAACTAGTAGTTTTTTTTGACTTCTATAGGTCACTATATTAACCATATTGATTAGACATAACTCTTAAGAAAATAGTTTAAATTTTACCATGTATTCTTGTATTATTATAATAAATGGTTTATTAACATGCTATAAAAACCCAAGAGAATCCCATGTTGTCCATTATTGAGATACCAACCCTTATATATGTCCTTTGGATGAAACTTATATTTTTAGTAATATTATATCAATTAATAATGTTGTATTTTGTTTTAAAAAAAACTCATTTACGTCAATTATGACACTATTTGGTATTTTGTTTTTTTGAAAGTCATAACAACTTTATCACATCGATTTTTTTAATTAACAGTATCATGTCATATTAACCAATATAATTAGTGGAATACCTAAAAAAATTCAATTTAAAATTATATTAATTTGTATCATATAAATAATTTTAATCATTCAACACTAAGATAATTACTACCCCATCATTGTTTCATAAATAAATGTAATTATTTAATGTTTCAAAATTATAAATAAAGTAAAATTATTTTGGAAACATTTTTCGCTTTCAAATTAATATTAATAGTTGAATTAATCTTATGTATAACCCTATATTAAAAATGTATTATCTATTTAACATTAAATTTAACACTTTTAACTATTCTTTAAATAAAATATTAATTAATGTCCTAATCATATACTAATGGAAAAAAAGTACAATATTTTATTGCTATGGTTTATTTTGGTCGAAATAAACATATAAAATAGAATTATGACATGTGTTAGGGTAATTATAATAACATTTTTACCTTTATATGCCTTATTTACTTTTAATCATGGTAAATAAAATTCAAATTTTACTATTCACAAAAAAAATTATTTTCCACCTATTTAAACACATTTTACCAATTGATGTCAATCATGTTTCTCGGGTATTTGAAATTCAAGACATAAATGTGTTAAAATTAAAATTTATGAAAATTTTTTAACGTGCTTAGAAGGTGGGTAAAAGAAGTAAAAAAAATTCAATAAAATTTAATAAATCTAATTTTATTATAAAATGACTATAATGAATTGAAATTATATAGGAATTATGTATCTATTTTGACCTATAATAAATTTAACTAAAAATATTAATTATATAATTAAAAAGTATGTTTTAAACAGAAACGTAATGTTTTTCACTATTCATCAAAAAATGAATATTTTCAGAATAATACAAAAAAAATCAATGTCAGCTAGTTTTGATACTCCGAATAAAAAAATGAAGTCAATTTTGAAATATATAGTTTATAAAATTTCAAAAATTGACTATTAAAATTCATAACAGCTTGTTTGATTGGTCGTAGTGTGCTACGACTCGATGTGGTGTATAATGCAAGCTATTTTATTAATCAATGGGAAACATACCATGGAAGCTTGGGGTAATAAATAAAGCATAAAAATAGTTTCAAGGATAAAAACAATTTTAATATTTCGTACTATTATATAAAAAATTGGTAAAATATCTTTCAAATTTATGTGCCGTCAACCATTCTCAACAAATAATTGGAATAGGATGTCTATATTGAGAAACCTCAAGTATTCCATCATGGTGAAGATGAATTATATGTTTTAATATTGAAACATGAATTGTATTGTTTAATTTAATCCTGAAATAAGTGGTATTCAATGCTTTATTCACAAATTAGTAATATGAAATTCCAGAATGTAAGACTGGACGACAACAACTATATCAAAGAAGATAAAGAGGAATAATTTATTATTATTTTCTATGTAGAAGATATTTTATATTCTATAAATGAATAATTTTATTTTGATGAATATGATTCAATGATGAATAAATTTTTTTATATTCCCATTTTTGGAGAATTGTTGTTTTTATTGAGTTTCCAAATTTCTCAAGAGAAGGATCACATTTTCCAATCTCAATTAAATTATACCAAAGGTTTTCTAATTTGTTTGTAAAAAATTAGTTTAGTATTATTTATATTATAATTTCATAAGGATCCACGCTATAAAATGATAAATAAGGAAAAGATGAAATTCATGTTTGTCTAGAAAAAATATTTGAGTCGAGATTATACACTGACTTCAAGGTAAGATTTCTCGTATATTGTTTCAATTTGGACCATATTTAAACATTCACTTAAAATAATCTCAACATATGTATTAAAACAAACACATATGAAGATAATATTCCCAATGAACTATTAATAGAAATATGATTTAAAATTTACTATTCAAAATTTTATGTCATTACACAGATTAAAAATGTTTCGTGACCATGACAATTGTTGAGGAATAATATGTAACAACCTAAAAATAAGATTTTTAGATGAAAAATATTCAATTAGAAAATATTAAGGTGGTTTTCTTCAATAGATTATGTGACATGATAAACAAAATTATATAAATATTTTTGAGAAATCGAATTCTCCATTCAATATCAAGGAACTTTGACAATAAAATTCAATTCATTATGGAGTTAGTAGAGATAAAAATGTTAATGACGAAGTATTCTCCCACAAAGTAGAATATTTAATCTTTTATTTTCTAAGCCACAACTGTAGGAAAAATTTTTAAAATTGTGTTTGATTATGGGAGTCCATCTTCATTCATCTCAAATCTATAGTAAGTCGATTTATTCCTATGCCTTCTTGTATTTGGTTATTAATTTTAAATATAGGTTTAGAAAACATTATTTAAAAACAAAATATATCCCAATGAGAAAAACATATTTATCTAGAGGTTTATTAATTACAAAATTTGTAAACTCAGTGTGTTGTGTGTGATTTTGAATAGTATATGAAGCATGTGAGCCATTTTTTCATGATTATTAAGGTGTGTGATAAATAAGTTGTGATACATGGGTTCAAATAATAGTTTAATGACATGTGGTGTCATATGTTATAAATAAGTTGATATAAGAAACTATAATAGAAAGTAGGACATTATTATTCAATTTTATTATTTCCTCAATTGAATTTTCCCAATTTGTCTTATATTTATTTATTGATGATTAACTACCATGTGTAATGTGTTTGAAAAGTGACTTGTGATAAATTATTTTTAAAAAATTCAATGGGGGAGAATGTTGATCCCATGAACTAGTTATGGTAAATTATGAGTTTATGATTCAAATATGGATCCCCTGTAATGACTCAAAATATTCTTATATTAATAGAATAATGTATACATCTCAATAATATTTTTATCATGTATTATAATAGTAAACCACAAAAATGATATTAAATATCATGAGAACATAAATCATTATATATTGATATTTATTACTGAATAAATGAACAATAAGGAGATATACACATAATTTAATATTCCATAAATTAAATGGAACTCCATAGGCTTTAATTCCTTATGAAGATCACCGCCTCTATAAATATTTAAAAAATAGTGATTTTTTCAGAAAAAATTAGACAATATTAAAGGATTTGAAAGAACCTTTTGATGTCAATTAATGAATGATAAACTATGTAAGATCTTGTATTTATTGAAAAATACGGAAATCCAAATTTTTTTACATTATCTAATATTTTCGAAGGATATTATGACCATAATCAAATAGATTGTTGGTCATTATTATTATCTGTCTAATAAAGTAACCACTTGGATTATTTTATGATTATATTTAGGATACTATACAGACATTTAGTTTTTATTAAATTTATGATAAAATTATATGTTTTAAATAATATTATTTCACTATGAAATAATCATATAAATCTCTTTTTTAAGGGGTAATATGAATTAATTATTCCCTGAGTAATTTTTATAATTTTCTGGCAGTTTGCAATGTAATAAAAACTAATAATTTTCAATAAATTGGTATTTTGATTTAAAAGATAAAATTATCATATTTAAATAACTATTTTGATAAAAAAATATCAATTTTTAATTCATCTAATCAAAATTATATTCGGGTTAATTGACCATAATTTCGTAAAAAAGATTATTTATTGTGTAAAATGTGAAAATGCTCTTTTATTGCAAAATATCATAACTATTGTGATATAATCATGAATGAATAAATGTTTAAAATTATTAATCATTTTTATTGGTTAAATTTTATTTAAGTTGTAATGTTATACATAATTAATTAAATTTATATACTCATTGATAACATTTTGAAAACAATTATTTTATCTTAATTAAAAAAATATTTTTATGAGTTTTATATGTATCGTATTAATAGTTAAAGTTTATCACATTTTTTAATTGAAACTTGTAAAATTTATTTCATATTTTTAATTATATTTTCAAATTTTAGAATATGGTAAATTTCATTTTTAGGCATAACAAAGATACTATGGTAAAAAAGAGAGTCACCATTGCATTATTAAAATAAGGTAAATAGTTTAAATTAATAGTAATGAAATAATGAAACTAAAACTGAAAATTTTAAATGGGATCTTAAGATTTATTAATTAAATATCCAAATATTCCAAAAGTAGTTATCAAAAACATTATATTAATTCCAGAAAAGAAATTTCTCATTAAATATGAAAGAATCGATATTTAATCCCATAAAACCCACTCATCCACATTTATAAATACCAATAATTCCCACCTCACTCACCAAACATTATCCATTCAAAATGAACACTCAATAAATTCCCCTAAAAAGAGTTTCTCCAAGGTGGTTATAAGTTTTTATGAGTCTATATCATGCTTTAAAAAGCATCCTTTTAGGTTAAGGGATCACTTCCTCCACATTTTCAATTCATGTTCTTATTTAATATAAGGCCTTCTGATTTTAAAATTATAATATAATTTGAATGTTTATATAAAACCCCATTATTTAATATTTTATTTATTTTTATTGAAATAAACCTTTTCCCTCTCTTTATAATTTTTCCAATACACTTTTTTTTACTCATTATGATACTGAAATATAAAATCAATTTTCCCAAAAATATGCTCATACCATGAATAACCAACACTATCTTCATACCAAAAATCTAATTTCATTGTATCATTAATCTATTTTACTTGTGAAAACAAGTATTATACCCAAATTCCAGTATCATGGGATAGAAATAATAAAAACCTATGTTTTTAATCGTCATGAAACACCTAATATTAGACATAAGAAGTATGGGCCCTAAGAGCACTCCAATGAATTAAATATGAAATTAATCTCCAGATTCGACATGTTTATTATAAATTATCATCATAGCTATGTAATGATTTATGATTTGTTGTTTAATATCCTTGGTAATATGTTTTGAGAATTTACTTTGATGATATATAGTGATTTTTTTGTGCATGTATCAATGCTTATGTTGTAGCCACTTTTAAATGTTATGACCTAGGTTCTATGTCCATGTCCTTGTGTTATTACTCATGTTATTTTGTAATTTTTTGTGGTCAGGCATGAAGTTTCACCTATTATGTTCTCTGAAATTATTTATCCCTTACTAGGAATTATGATTACCCATTTCATTTGATCATTTTCCCCTTGAAATCATTTGAAGTGAGATGACATAAGATGGTAAAATAATAATAACATCAAGAAGAATTTATATTTTTTTACATTTTCATTTATATACCATATATTTAACGTAATAAGTAAATATAATTAGTTACGCTAAACCTAAAATGATCCATATGTGATATTTTTATAATATTGTTTCATTGAATTATGGTCAAAATCAAGTCCCAAGAAGATGGGACGGAATTGTTAGTAGAAATCAATGTTTAGTTATTTATTGAAATTTGGAAAAATATCTTTAGTTCGAGCCTCAACGACATTCTAAATATTGGAAAGAAACTTGAAATTTTGGTTTGGTATAATACGAATGCTTCCAATGAAATGATATCACTGTAATGACACTATATGATTATGTTGTTTTGGCATAGATAAATCTTCTGGTTAATTCCATGAAATCGTTGGAAGGTTATATCATGGTCATTATTATGGTTCATGGTGAATGGAATCTTACTACACACATGTTTTGTCATCTTTGGGGGATATTATGTGGTTATCACATACTGTATAAAAACCAACATAAATGGTTTTAAAGAATTTGTAACATTCTTTTTCAAAAAAATCGAAAATATTAAGGAATATGATCATATAAGACCAATGAGGTATAACATTATGAATAAAATAAACAATGAAATTTTTTAAATTAGTCATTATTAAAATAAAAATCCTTATTTTAGCTTTATTATTTTGGTAATTGAACTAAATTGAATGGATCATGTGAATAATGGTAGAAATGGGAATGGCAATGATGTCATTCCAAATATAATGAAAGTCAGGGTATAAAATTTCATGATGATATTATCATAAGTTATGAATCACTTAGAGCATGAAACATCTCATAGAATGGAACCACTATTCACTGAGTCCTTCATGATTGAATGATGTACAACCTTCATTAGACCCTCTAAAATATTTATAGTGGAACAAGAGAACAGTATAACAAAATAATTATTCTTTTTGTTGCATTGTTTATAGAGAGTTACGTCTTCATTTTTAATGTATCATTTTTTTGGGGAATATGATTAATAGTTAGAATTAATAAAATTCACCAATATCAATGATGAAATATATTCCATGAAGTGGGAATATTTCAAAAATATCTATTTCAATAGTTATTTTACTCACACCCCATAGAAAATGATGAATAGTTAATTATACGATCAGATAAAAATGGATAGTTAATCTATCATAAGTTATGATATTTACATAATTTTTTTATGTTATGGTCAAATCCTGTTAATTGATTTTGATGAGATGATAGATCAATTACTTTGTTTACTCAGATCCCATATAAGAATATCTTTGGAAATCTATACATTGGGTGGTATAAAGAAAAATAATGATGTCCAATCAAACATGAAATAATGTATAGTTATTTTTTAGTGGTCCCAGGGGAAAATGATAAAATGTGAAGGATTAATCCAAAAATTGGGAAGAACCATTATAATGAAAATAAAGGGAAGAAACTAAAATATCCCTTGTGAAAAAAATATGGTAAAGTCACTCATAGAATTTTTGTTAAGGATGTTGGTTGATCTACATGTGTTGGAAGGTTTTCCACATTAGACTAATCTACTAATGATTTTTAAATACATTACCACTTAATGTTAATAATAGTTTAAAGATAGTGCAATCCCATCCTCTTATGAATTAAATCACATTTGGGGAGAAATTTCACTTTGTAAACCAGTTCCATATTTTGAATATGGTATATGGAAATAGATTCTAGGGAATATTATATCATTATGGGTTGGAAAACAATTATGTTGAAATTTCATAGTGGGGTATAGTATAACATCTCTAAATATTCTACTCATAATAAAATAATTCAAAAATCAAGACAATATTTTTATTATGTTTTACAATAGTCAAGCATATAAATATTTTTACATCTCGTAATAACTTTAAACAACATATATTTATATGGATAAAAAAATAAGGAATAGTAAATTAATATACATATAAAAAATTATTACATTCACTAAACATAACTCCATATGCTTTAATTCCACAACAAAATATCTACCCTAGCACAAATACTATAATAAGAAAGATATCCATTTTGAATACAGTGGACATTATTTAAGGATATATAAGAAAATTATAAGTTATGTAGTGAATCGTGAACTAATTAAGAGGGTTTATTTATAAGAGAATATGTTCATCCAAAATATGGAGATTTTCCTAACACCAATTATGGACACTATGACCATCAATCACTAAGAATGTCATTATTATTGTTTATTTAATAAAGTACCCAATTGGATTTTTTTATGATTAAAAATTAAAAAAAATCCATTAAAATAATAGAAATTTTATGTTCTTTAAATAAATTTTACTTTCATATAAATAAATTAATAAAACAATTTTTAAAGGATAATATATATTAAGTATTTCCTATGTAATATTTATATCACTTAGACAATTTATAATGTCATAAAAGCTCAAATATCAAATAAATATAATTTTTTATTTAATGATGAAATTAAATTATTTATAAAATAACATTGATAAAATATGTGTCACTTTTTTATTCATCACTCATAAATTATCTTAAGGTTATTTTATGGTAATTTTCTAATAAACATATTTTTGGGTTAAAAAGTGAAAATAATTTTTTATTATGAAATACAAAAACACCTGTCATAAAATAATCATATGATCATGATTTAAAATTTATTGATAATTTTTATTGAAAAATATTTACTAAATTAAAATCATAATTCATAATTTATGTCTTTTAGAAACACATGCTTAACATTTTAAAACCCATGAATTTATCTTTTTTAAATGTTTATTCTTATGAGTTGTATGTTTACTATATAAATAATAAATTCATATAAAATTTATAAATTGAACAAATAAATATAGACAACATATGTTTATATTTATTTTCCAAAATATATAGTAATGATAAATTTATTTTTTGGCACAAAAAAATCTCCATGGAAAATAAAAGTTACTATATTGTGTGTAAAAAATGTAAATGGTTAAAATTAAATGGTAAATATATAAGAAAAATAAAAATTACAATTTTAATTGTTTATATATATATTTTACATCCTTAGAGAAACATTCTGGAATTAATTATTGACCAAATATTTTGAAATCATTTCCACCAAAAAGTGGTTATCCTTAAATACAAAATAATCAATATTTGATCCTTTTAATCCACCCATCATCAAATATAAATACCCATATTCCCACCTCATTAGCCACACCAAATCAATTGTGAAAAAAACTCTCAATTTTCCCCTCAAGAGTCCATCCATGGTTTTTATAAGATTCAATTTAATCTATCTCTATATTTAATAAGCATCCTGCCATGGTAAGGGATCTTTTCCACTAATATTTCAATTAATGGACTTATTTCATACAAAAATATCTAATTTCCAAATTATTATGTATTAAACTATTTATGAACACCCCAATTATTCTATATAACAAATAATTTTTATGATATAATTCTCTTCCATATAATTATTCTCATACAAATTATCCTTGGTATTCATGTTATGCATCTAAAATAAACATTCAATTTTCCATGATACATTTTCATGAAATAAATACCAATCATGTAATTCCTTAAATAGTATTCATAATGACGTATTACTAAAATATTGACCGGGTGAATCCATTTATTTAAACAATATAACTAATTGTGGGTATTAAATGATATTATATTAGGTTTTTAGATAGATTTTGAACACATATACTAGACATATGAAGGGTGTTATATGATATACCTCTAATTAATTTGGTAATGATGTAATGTAATGATATGCAATGTTCCTGATAAAATGAAATCTTACCATGGTAACATTTTTTGTTAACATGTTCAATACCCTTGGTAATATTTTTTACGAAACCATTATGGTGATATATGGTTATATGGTTATAAATGCCTCCATGTTTTTGTTGTAGCAACATTTCAATGTACTGCATATTTTTATTCATTAATGTAATTATGTTATACATTAATTTATTATGTTCATGTTCTTATTTTTTCCTCATGTTGCACCTATTATGTCAGGATATATTGTTTTTCCCTTATTGGGATTTATGATCGCCCCGATCATTTGTTAAATTTTACATATAAGTCAAGTGCAGTGAGGTGATCTGAGATGGGAAAGTAATATTCATTTCATGATGATTCTAAATCTATTCATTTTTTCAGTTATATACCATGTATGTCTTATAATATGTACCTAGTTTCCAAGATGTGAAACCTAAATGATATTTCACTATTTTTTGGTTATTTTTTCAAGGAATTATCTATAAAATTATGTTATAAAAAGGGGGTAACGATATCCCATGTCACTTTAAATTATCTCAAAGGGGATAATAATTATATATTAATGAAGGGGGTTTGTTTTTTTATTTTGTATTAAATAGATAAATCACATTGAAACTCACATCAAATAAATTTCTCCATGTGACTTAAACACTTTTTTGAAGTATGTAGTTTATTGGAAGATGTCTGGTGTAGTTCTGGTACCATTAATGAAATTAATGAATAACAAAATGATTTGAAGAAGAACTTTAGGCTTTGTAATAATATATCTGAGCCGAGTGAGATTAATTTCAAGATTTATAAAAATATAACATTCTTGTATAATGGAAAATCATTCCAAATACTAATAGTTCAAACTATTATTGTTGATTAAATATTAGGATGTTCTAATCTGATTATCATGATATATGAGTCACACAACAACAACAACAATCCAGAATTCATTGTTTTAAAAAAAATTAATATAAGAATTTGTTTCCTCATGGAACATCAATTTCATGGAGTTTCTCACCTAGATGAATATTTATTGTTGAATGAGAAGAATGGTCTCATTTCAGGAAATATTTCACTACATCACCACCAGTAATGATGAGACTTCTTGGAGATATTATTATATCTATATAAAAAAAACTTGAGAGGAATATTGATTTTTTAGCCGAGAATAGAATCAGTTAGTCGGTGGAAGAATATAGGTGTAAAACATAAGTTTAATTATTGTATCCCTTATGGTATTGAAATAAAATGACTTGGATTCAAAAATTTGGTTCAACAATGATGTATAAAGAGTGTTTTGTCATGATTTAGTTAGTAACTGTTCCATAATGGGAGTAGCAATTTTCAAGCATTTGAATAAAAGATGATTTATTATTCCAAAATGGTAGGATTTATGTTATTAATGAAGAAAAATATAGATTTATTGTTTTTTTAATATTTTTAATTTAATGATTCTAGATCCAATAAAACTTGAATCATTAGGTATTGAATCCATACCCAAGAGTTTATAATGTGTTTGGATATATTCTATATATGTAAAACAATTATGACTAGCTAACTCCAAATGTGTCCCCATAAATTATGTTATATATTCTGTTTTTAATATGATAGATATAGTGTGTGAAAATTTATTGTGGTTATCCCACAAATAATAATATAAAACTAGGATAAAAGGAAAAATATTATTAAGAGGAATAATGATAAGAACATAATCATCAATAACAACATGATGCCATTCTATGCTTGGAGATGATTATTTCAATGTTGAAATTTTAAATTATACATATTTTATGTGTGGGAGAACATTATAATGGTCAAGATACATGTCTTCTATCATCGGTTGAAGGATAATCTAGGTTCTTTTATATTCTACATGGTGATTCTAGTTGAATGTGTGATCTTTTGTTTTACTAAATCAACATATGGATTTTTCAACTTTTTTGGAGTATGTAACATTGTAAAAAGTAATTTGATATTATTTTGTCGAAGAATTAGTGAGTGTGGAAGTGATCAATTAATTATATTGGAATATAATAAAATGTTTTTAAAAAGAAACATAATAAAGTGAATTATCTGCTTCTACCCTAGTGGGTTATCTCTAATCTATTAGGTTTTTTTCAAATTGATTCTATATTATCAATATTTTCATCTAAAACATATCCAAAATATACTGAAATAATAAGTTACACATTTTACTAATATTTAGGCATTTTATATTATTATAAATCATTTTAATTAAAGGGATCTCTCACACTATGTTCTTATGATTATTCTCTCTATCACTCTCTATTCCCCATTATTGATGTATATTTTCCTTTAAATTACATGTTATTTTTCTCAAGGATATATTATATAAATTTTTCACTAATTTTATTTTTTCCCTATCACTCACTTGAAAATATACAATTTATTCTAGATATTGTGACCACCCTATATTTATATACCTTGATTTTAGAGTGTTTAGATGGAATATTATTCCAATTATTTGACAATTGAAACATTGACAGTTTGAATCATGGTTATTTAACTATAGGCAATTATGGAATATATTGAAATGTTATTTTAAGAGGATTGTAATGGAACATTATGTAATAAGATTTTATCCATTTATTCATTTGACATAATGAATGCGTTGAATATTTTAATTCATGTGTGAGACTTTGAATTATATAAACCCTTAATGCATTGATAAATCTAATGAAATTAACTATATTTGGATTTTATTTTATATATTCCCATTTATATCTGATGGCATGGTCCTGACCAAAATAATAAGGTTATGTTGTCTAGAATTATAAATTTATTCACTATTTGATTATTTATTTCAATACATTTTATAGATAATCTCTAATATAATGCTACCCAGTGATATATTATTCTATTTATATCAGTTAATTGATTTTATGGGTTAATTTATTCATTCAATATGATTCATTTCTTATTTATTTTACGTTACCTTCCACTAAATCCTCCATTTACTAAGTAATTCAGACTACAAATTTCAATTGTTTATTAAAACTCAATAGAATCATTGATAAAGGATATATGTGATATAAGGATAAGAAAATATTTTATAATGAATCATTATATGTTATTATGATTTATTTTAATTTCCAATGTATTTAAATGATAAAATTATGTTTCCAGTCACCTAAAAATATAAATCTTTTAACACTTCATGATATCAATTTAATATTAAAACCAAAATATATAGGTATTTGGACATTATTTTCTTACAAAATCAATATAATATCTTATAAACATATATATAAAACTCTAATATGTACATAGATATAGGTGAAAAAATAGAAAGGATTGTTTGATGGAGAAAATAGCTCAAAGGATTATTATGATATGTGACAACTGGTGATATGATGATAGATCTTTTTTATTACTACGATATGAGTAATTTTAGTAATGTAATGAAATCATCCGTAGGATTTAGAGTGTTGAGACATGAGAAGTATTGTGATTTGAATGAATGATAATTTTATTTAATCCATAGAATATGAATTTTCGTAATACTAAGTTGTATAGTTGTCTATCTATTTGGTGTGATTTTATTCCCCATTGTGATTTGAATGAAAGAGTATGTCCTTCAATGGTGAACACCCAGTAATAGAGTGGGACTTTTTGAGGTTGAGAATATACCTAACTAAATCAGCTTTCATTTGGGATAGTCATTATGGGTGGATACATAGGAAAAAGTGAAATTACATATGATTATATAGTGTCCTTAATAAATGATATCATTTAAAGTGGTCCTTGTAGGATGATAGGGACATAAATTTAATTTATTTAAGACCCTATAAAAGGACAATTGCATCAGGTTGTCATATCAAGGTCACTATGGGTGGAAAACTATATGGATTTATAATTGTAAGGTACCAATATGTGGGAAATTTCATGTTTCTCATGATATGGATTGAAAAAAGATTCAAATTAATGGAAATTATGTTTTTGTCATTGATGTGAATAGTATATATTATGTGGTATATAATGTAACAAGTAAGTAGAGTTTTATTTGTGAAATGGGAGAAAGATTATGTATTTTGTTTTTTTATTATATAAGTATATGAATTGTTATACTTCGTTCACATGGAAACATGATATTTATAACAAATAACATTCTATTTATATTTACATACACACCCCAATATTATATAATATTTTTCATCTTATTTGGATAGAAATGGTTATGGTGTTAAGAATCTATTTCATTATACATGGGAGACGTTAGGGTTGATGCAAATTTCATTATAACAAACAACAGAATAATTTCATTAAAATGATTTATGTGTTATGATTTGGAATTTCAAATATATAACTTATTTTCATTCCCTCATCTACCCTTGATACCCCACTCGGGTCGATATTGGGGGGAAGGAATGACCCTCGAGTCTTGCCCATAGTATTCATTTAGTTGGTGACAAGCATCGAGTGTGTAAGTCACTCAATTGGGATTAATTGGCCACGATATAAAGAAATGTATTGAGAGATAATGAATGAAACCATTAAATAACTCCTTTATTTTAGATTAATGAAACCAGGCCATTCCATAGTTAATGATAAGAAATATTATAATAGTCTCCAAAATGAATATGTACGAAAATTAAACATAAGGAATACTCTCTGAATGACACCTACATAAAAGCTAGAAACACCGATGTCAATATCTAAAACCATCAAAAAACCTATATATATTGGGTTATCATTAAATATATAATGAGTAGGAAAATAGTTCTCCAATGAAAATGTTAGATGATTATACAAATTCACTATTGAAAAAATAGAAAAATTGAAAAAGACTAAATGGATCAACTACTTATCAAAACAGTATCATGTCTCACCCACAAAATAACACTTCCAATGAAGTAAAATATAATGAATAGAATATAGTTAAACACCAACCATAACCCCTTCCCTTATACATTGTTTATATCATTCCCCAACATCAAATTTCATGTTCTCCTATACATTATTTGTCATCTCATCACCATGTATCACGACATACCTAATATGTGTTAGGTCAAAACCCTACCTATCCCACCCTCAAATATGGCCCACTATCCAATGTTGTAATCAATCAATATTTTTCTAACACCGATTACTACCACAACATCATCTTCATCATCATACATCCATTTTTATCCTCTAATATAGGGATGATAGTAATCATAAACATGAAGTGTGTTATATTGTTTCCAACATCATACTATTCAAACACACCATTAGATATCACATACTCTCATTATGAAGAATACCCACAAATTTCCCCATCTTCGTTCAATACTAACGAGTAATTGGTTACCACCACCACGTACTACTACGAAATGAAGAGTTGTGATGATTTGGTATCATCTGTTTGTTTCTTAACCATAGTAGATTTTGGGGAAAACATCCTCCCCCCAAATGGGAGTCAGTATGTAGTACTGAACAAGGGTGGGGTTCATATAGAAGTAACATCCAAATATGATCATATATATATATATATATCATATAAACCTAAAATATAGGATTCACATAAATTATTAATTATCTACATCTATTAACAACACCATACTAATTTTACTGCATGATTCCACCACTCTAGATACTTTACAACCCAAAAGAGTCATAAACGGATCGTGATTTCATCTTCATACATTTACAATTTACCCACCATACAAATTATCATATTACCAAAATTTGTAAATTTATTAAGACATTTAAACCCATATTTAATGAGATCCCACTATAAAAAACATCTAGTAAATCCTCTTTTATGTTAATCCATTTAATTATCATTCGATTCATTAATTCAATTACAATACGCTAATTTCAAGATGAAATTACAAAATTTCATTTTTAACATTAAATTTTTTTTATTGGTGGTAGGATACTACCAAAATGATTTACACATCAACCCAACCATCTCATAATATAAATGACATATCATACCCCACTCATCCATTGTACATAACACTTCTTATTTATGAACTGGTCAACACCACCATTATAAAATCCCAAAAAATTCTACACAATCACATGTATAACAAAAAACATACAAGAATTATGAAAAAATATATTTAAAGGCCACATAAAACATATTTAATCAAAAGGGGGTCTTTGATTATTTCATCATCTCAAGCATGTCTATTTTTACAGTGTTCCGTATTTAAATATTAAACAGATATATTAGTCTTATATAAATATGTATCCTTTTATAATTAGTGGATTCATAAAATAATGCAGAATAAGGGTTTTAATCATGAGTGAGGTTTTATAATCTCATAACATCCTTAAAATTCATATCGTATCAACATATAAAATTAAGGAAAAAATAACAAAAATATCATGTAAATATATTAACACAGTAAATACACACTTTCCCCTTTAATTCAATCTAATCTAGCACATTATATTTAATGGTTAATCTATACCACCAACCCACTAGATTCAAACTCATTTAATTTAAAAAATGTTACAATAGGAAGAGATAAAAAGGATCCACAAACCATAAGGGTATTTTGTCATGCTTCAAAAAAAGAGGGAAGAAGGAGAAGATTCTACTTCATGGATGGTGAAAAGTTATTTTCATATGTTTTTTCCCTAAACCCAACAACTTATGTACTTTGATATATATTATAATATTATATTTATAAAATATATTTACTATAATTTATTTATATTAATTTTCTTATAAAAATTATATAGTTTTTCCCATAATATAATGAGAACCTATAGATAAAATTATATTAAAAAAATGTTATGTCGTTGTGTATAGATACATCAAACAGACATAATAAAAATGATGTGTAACTATTAGGTGTTTTGGGACCATACACATCAAGAATTACTCTCATGATATTAATACATTGTGATCTCTAGTATAGTAGTTCCCAAAGAATATCCTACTAATAGGAACACCACATATTTTTGAGTTTCATTGGTATTTCCTAACAGCGAGCACATAAATTAGATTCATGAGTCCTGATTGTTATCAATTTATGAAATTTTATTATGTACTTTGGTGTAATATTAAAACCATTAAAAATATTCCATGAAATGGTATCTTATGATTTCTGTACAATTTGTGGTATTCCTTTGAATGGACGATTAAGATAAAAATTATAACTTCTTAAAAGAAGTGATAACTCTAGACCAACTAAAATTGATTTATGTAACTTTGCTAAATCCATCTCTATTGTGGAAGAAGGTATTTTCATTTTTAATGTTAAAAAATAATGAAGATGTAAAGGATTACGGCATAGAGTGTACATCCTACTTATTGTGATATCACATGACAAATAAATTATATTATAGGGTGAGTATTTGTTTATAAGGTTGTAGTTGTCGGTACTATAACATTTCTATTTGTGGCCCTTAATGAGTTACTATAATAGACTTTTATTTTTCAATATTACTCAATACTAGTGAGATGAGGGCCAATAAGTTCACCTAGTATTCACAATAATATTCTTGTATTATTCTATTGAATATGAGTATTGAACATAGTGGGCCCCATCATTGGTACGTGGAGATGTTGTGGGTAAAAGAGGTATAAAACAATATATATTAGTGGGGACGAATTATAGTTTTCAAATAATAAATTAAATAGATTTATTAATATCATTAAAATTTATATCAGAAAAAGACTTGTACTGACCAACATTATAATCAATGTTTGAAAATTATCATTACAATCCGTATAAAAGTTTCTTATAACATTCATAGAATAAATATCATTTGAAAAAAATTCAGGAAAATAAACATTCTAATGTATGTATGAAAGATAAAATATATATAACTACATTTCCACTCATTAAACATCAGTGTTAACGAAGTCCTTAACCAGATGTAAGGTATATGAGATATTAACCACATCCTTGGGTTTTGCTTCCTAGTAACATAACTCCATGATTAGCAATATCATACATAGATCAGTTTCTTTTAACCTTTGGAACCCCAAATTTGATTGGTTTGAATTATTATTCTATATCTATAGCCTAATATCCATCGATTAAACATGAAAGGACACCAATATTTCAAAATTAAAATATAATAAATTGTCTACAATGATATTCTCACAATTGATGTCTCGAAAAAGACTCTATAATGATTATAATGAGGTAAACTAATGTTTGAATACATATCAAAATCATACAAGAAACATTATATAGTCAAATCTGTAAAATATTATTATCCTTGATCATGAAGATCTATTATTATAAATCCCTCTAATGGTCATATTTCTCACTTATCATGATCAATTTCAATGGCATCATTTGAAAACATTGTTCACATGGAATTTTCAGTGTTGAATCATTGGCTAATATTCATCCTATTATACACAACTATAGATATAGTATTGATTTTTTTGATATAATATATATTATTTATCCTATAAGATGTATAATGTTATTCCTCTAGTTGGTTGATTAATGTTTATCTTTTTGGCAAGTTCTCATCCATTTTATAATTTCATCTGACACATTTAGTAGAAATTCATCTGATGCGTTCCATTATACTATATTTTCTAGACATTATAATTATTTATCTATTAAACATATCATATCTCTATTAAATTTTCAATGTACATGTTTGTTTAGTATAGCTAATATTGATTCTTCACAGAAATATGATTGTATACTTCTTGTAAGACATCAATATTTCCTAAAAAAATAAAAGAACGTATGAAGTATAAAATAATAAATTTATAAACATTTTAGGATATTGATTATAATTTTCAATAGTATCATTTTAATAGTTTGAAGGAAATATTTTCACTCAGTAATATTACCTTTTTTGAAAAAAAACACAAAAAAAATTTAATGGTAGAATATAAATTATAAAAACATTAAAACAAATTACACCTCAAGATGTTGATAATGTTGAGAAATTTTAACAATTTACATTCCTCTAAAATGATAAAAATTTCTATCATTTTACCCCTTTTATATTAAAGTTCATACATTCACTATTTATTTTAATTAATGATTTCTGAAATTCTATTTAGGAGGATGAAAGCTTTATCTAGAATATCATAAATATATATATTTAATAATTTATATGTACATAATAAACTATAGCATTCAACTAAAAATTATAAAAAGAATTAATCATGTGTCTAAATATATTAATAAATTATCAATATATATTAAAAAACATTAATCCAATGTTTTATATGTTTTAATATTACTCAAATTTGAGGAGTTAACAAACAACCTTCTTTAAATGTTTTTATTGATTCCGTTTACCATCCTAAGATCCTCATGATTCATTTCTGACTCCGTAACCATTAACTTCACCATTGAGACATATTATTTTAAAAAGTAAATATTCAACCCTTTCATTTAAATATAATTATAAAATTTTTTAGAGGGGTTTCTATATCATCAATATCTATTGATCCCTCTAAAAAATTCAATTTTGATATAATATATATATTTCAATACAAGTTTTGTTTATATTTTGATTCCATCAACAAGATCATTAATGAATTTTAAATTACCCTCAGTGTGATCAATCCAATAGATAAGACTTTTCAAATTTATAAACTCTACTTTGGACTTCCCTTTTAAAATATTGATGTTATATTTTTTCGATCATATTTCCTACATGTTATTTCATTGATCTTTAGTTCCCCCTGAAATCGAATTTTCCCTAGATATATTTACAACATAATTGAATATAACGAAAAAATTTCATATCTTATTCATATCACATTATATATATATAAATGTAATTAATTTTAATTTCCATTATTTTTATCATCATACATGGAGTTAAATTTCATGAATCTATCAAAACAACATAAATATTCTCTAGTAGAGCCCAAGATTGTCATAAATATTTAACTTAAACAATGTATGTTCCTATTATATACATGAAATCAAACTCTTAATCGGAACGATCTGTGTACAATGGTTTTTGTTTGGATTGTTTCTGTAATGACCGAGACATTTATTAATGAAAATTCTTCTTTATCTAATTAAATGTATTATTATGCAAGATGTTTATATTACCTTTTCACTTTTATGGTTTTATGTTTTTTTTTATTTTAAAATACCATCAAGAATTTTGACCATTTATAATATATTTAGTAAACAGTGATCACATTATTAGTATAAATACAGGTCTTTAACAAATATAATTTACTTAGATAAATGATGTGATGACATCGTCTAGTAGAATTTTACCATAAATATTAGATTTTTCTATACTCGGAAAAGGAGGAGTCTTTATTGGGACTCACTCTTTACTATGCCCAAGAAGATCTTCAACGCATTATGCTCGAACAGAACTGCCTACTGGAGAAGTGGAAGTTGATAATGATTACAACCTAAGTGATGTTATATGACCCACCCCCAGAGTCTATCACCATTGCACACTGTACCCTTCATTCGTATGCTGGTGTTATAATGTGTTATGTAATGAGACCCTTGTACATTGATTATAGACAATGTTGTTGTATAGAGAATATAAATTAATTTTATTATTGTTACTTTGTAAATATTTTTTAAATCCAATAAAAAAATTTACCTTAATTAAAAAATATATATTGTTGAATTTATGGCTTTTTAAATTAAAAAATTATAAAAGTAAAACATCACTAAATTAATTTCTATTAGATATAAATGACTGTATATTAATTAATTATGAATACAATTGTGATTTTTATTATGGTCGGCAAGCTATTTCTGTCAAAAACCATGAATTTTCGATAAATGTATGGTTTTATTTTAAAAGTAAAAATTCACAATATATAGAAAATTATTTATATTAAATGATAATTATTTTTAGAATCACTATTTTGAAATTATCCAATAGTTAGTTTTTCATAATCTCCTAATACAGTTTAATTTTTGGGTAAAAATTGAATACTATTTAAATATATAATCTGTTTTATTACATCATAATTACCCAATAGTGATGAAATAAAATACTCTAAACTATATTTTCATACAATATATGTTTTACCATTAAAATAATTTGATTTTAGTTTTTTTATTTATTTTATATAGCACTAGTAGACCCTTCAAGACATATAAAACCTTTTAATTTTTTAATTGATTTCCTTGAGAGTGAGACTCAACTCCCCATAATTCATCCTATATTTTTAGATTTTCAGACATTGTCCTTATAAAATAATATTTTAAACTCCACTTTGGTTGAAACCATGGGAAAAACCATGGGTTGTATTGTGGTTTTTATTAGTTTAATTGGTTGTGTCCCAAACCTAAATAAAAATGAATTCCGTCATTTTCCTATATAAATCCACACAACCTCCCACATCTTCTTCACAAAAAGCCTTTGGAGTTCATCTAAAATCTTCCCTCATCCTTCTATAATCCTCCCAAGGTGCCCCAATCTCCCATGAATGCACTCTCAAGCCCCTCCCATGCCTTTGGTATCACGCTTCCAAGTAAGGGATTTCTTCCTTTCTCATTTTTGTCAAATTTTCATTAAGATGTTATGCCCTTTTATTATAAATTAATACTGTTGGGGTATGATTTCTCACCTCCCTAATACATCCACCTTTACATCTTTATAATTATTGAACCATTTAACTCTCATCAATGCATCCCATGTACACCTGTTATCGTGCCAAAATTCCTTAAATAATTTCTCTCTAATCATTTACATTCCATAAATTCTTTTGTATTATGAATATAAATTCAATTAAATTTTTTGGGAAATGTATATATATGACCTCCATACATTAATTTTCATGTACCTATGATTAGACACCCCTTTCACGTTCATTAACCATTTTTATGAATCATTATGTCACACTTTTACGTTGCGAAAATTACATCGTGATTTTGAGAGCCAAAGTCATTGTGTTGTGAATACAATGCCCATTTCCTTATCAAGGGTATTAACCATTATGTACATTTAATTATTTATTATAGAATTTCATGTATTAATTCCACCTTCATTTCCAATGGAATAAATGGAGATCTTTAATGATTCAATGTTGTACGATCCATGCTGCACACATTTTCATAAATTGAAATGTTTAAGAAGGTTGAGCCCTGATAGCACTGGAATGCATTAGGTAATGATTATAAACATGATACATCTAGTGAAATGAGGGTCTATTAATTATAATTCATTTGTTATGTGGATTTACCCATCATATATGTGCAATTATCCTTGGAAAATGCTAATACCATGTTAAGTGTTGTCTCCACATTTCCATGTTGTGATAATCATGCTTTATAATGACTTTATGTTCATGATTCTTTTATTATACATTGATATCTATATTCCCTAACATGTATTAAATTCTTCATGTTATTCCTTGTTTATTCCATTACCGGTCTTTACATCCCACCATTTTTTTATGCGTTCCCCAAGGTTATCCCATGTAATGTTAAGTACGAGGGAATGTAGAGCACATTTAAAGGTAGTTTTCAATAAAGATGATGTGTTTCGTGTTTCTAAGTCCTTTTTGTAATGTTCCTAATCCATAAAGACACTATAAAAATTGATCTTACTTGTTTTATCAATTTACTAGTTTATGTAAGATATCATGATTAAGTGTTTAATAAAAACTAGGGTTTTTATAGTTGGTATCAGAGGATTGGTTAGTAATTTATTAGATTATGATTAGAAAACCCAAGCGAAAGCCTTAGGGAATCGACAATGTACAATAATAACCACCCAAAATTTTGGTGAGTAATGAGTAAGTGGTTTATCAAGAAAATACTTCCCTATCTGGATATGAGTAGGTAGAGGAGGATCTGGCACAAATGAACCTAGGAGTGATAACTCTGAAAAGGAGTTTCGGGCTTGACTCGGGGTATCATGTTACATGCCAATGGGCCTTGATACACTCACGATTAGGACACTCCATGGGGATATTATTTGGTAATTTCTAAAGCATGGTATGAACCATTGTTAAGGGGAAAAAATTCCCTTATGAATATATGTTATAATGTAGATCATGAATAACATATATTAAAGCCTATATATTCATAAGTTAGAGAAATAATATTTGTTTATAATTCAAATTTTTTTTTCCTTGGATTACCCTTTTTGTTTTACCCCTAACTGTCTATTTATTCTCTCCAATGACCAATAATTAGAGGACTCAGGAAAACAACCAATGCGAAGATAAAAACGATGATTGTTCTAATGAGATGCCCAATCTAATGGTAGTGCAAATAACAAACTTTTACATGATATTCTCTCAGTAAAATAAATATTCGAATAGAATCATGTCTCACATGGAACATTCAACCCCCCCCCCCCCATAAAAGAACAAGTCATAATTGAGAGCTTCATGAGACAAAGACATCCTAATTTTAAGGGATCATCTGATCCCACAATTGTCTAATAGTGGAGAAACTCCATTGAAAAGATCTTCTCAATCCATCAATATTCCGAACAAGAGAAGGTTCTTCGGGCTACTTATCATATGGAAGTTGAAGATTATCAATGGTGGACATTGATAAAAAAATATGACATATTCGAAGGATATCGCGGCGTTGGAATGAAATGATTTCCAGAAAATGATTTTTGGGTAATATTTTCTGTGCACCCCCCGACATAAGATGGAAAGGGTCTTCCATGACCTCAAGATAAAAGATAATTAATCCATGAGAGCATATGAGAAAAACATTATAGGTATTGAAAAATATGCCTCTGTCTTTATTGTAACCACCAAAGGAAATGTTGAAAGCTTCTTTGGGGGGTAGAAACCTAGGAAACAGAAAGCCATAACGATCTATGACTATGAAAGCTAGAAAGAAATTGTATAATGTGCCCTCAATGTAGAAATGGATATTGGATAATCTTAGGGGTATCATTGAGAGAAGAAGCATAAGGTGGACTTCAACACTAGTAGTCCACTGGATAAATCCAACAGTGCAAAGAAAACATAGCACCCCTCATTCCAAAGTTTCACAAATAAGAACCCCAGAAATATCCTAAAGGGGATGAGGAAATTGTTTATGTGTGGAAGATAAGGGCACCTAGCTATTAACTACCGAAAAGAAAAATCCACATTTGCGATAGAGGAGAAGAACACTATGTTTTGACCTCAATGAATTGTTCATTACATCAACTGAAATTAACTAGGCCACCTTTCTAATCAGTTCTCTAAGACAAGGGTTTTCATAGGAAACCGACAACTCTAAGGCGGAAAGGGTAAGATATTTTCCATCACTCCCACCGATGTGAACCCCAAAAATGATGTGTTGATTGGTATGCTAGTTATTAAATAAAGAATAAAAACATAATTTTTTATTGTTGTTCTTTGAATTATTTTATGTCCCAGAAGTTTAGTTGAAAAATCCCAACTCCACACAAAATCATGGATGTAAAGATGTCAGTGAGTATAGAAAATGGATAAATCATTGAATCCCTTGAATATAATTATTCACCTCTCAGAATATGTGGACTATAATTTCCTAGGAACATAATAACACTCCAATTGGTGTAATTTGATGCAATTCATGCCATGTATTTCCTTCTCTATATAGATCTAGTTGATATTTCTGTCAGAGGAAAATCACCCTCAACATAGGGATTCGACCCCCGATTCTATACTAGTGAATTAAAGAAGATGAATATTCTATAGAACCATCATCGCAAGAATGGTTGTTACTTACTAATAATAACACATATCTATATTAGATGATTAAGTATAAGGACGCAACGATCCTTTAAGACATACCTATTTTGAGGGAATTCCCTGAATTGTTTCCTAAGGAATTGTCTGGTTTTCCTATAAGAATAGATGTTGAATTATCAATTTAGCATATACCTGGTGTGTTGAAAATATCCAAGACTCTTTATACAATGGATATTGTGGATCTTGAGGATCTTAAGAAAACACTATAATAGAATTTGGAAGATGGTTTTATATGACCAAGTGTTACACTATGGGGTGCACTAGTCCGCTTCTTCTAGAAGAAGGATGGGTCAATGCGTATTTGCAATGATTATCACGAGCTTCCCAAAATCATGAAAAATAACAAGTATACTCTCCCATGGATTTATGACTAGTTTAATCATATATGTGGATAAATTTAGTCTTCCATGTTGGATTTTCCACCGGGATATTATCATGTAAGGGTGAAGAAGGAATATATCCCCAAGACTTATTTTTGTACAACATATTGGCACTATGAGTTCATAGTAATGCCTTTCAGAATCACGAATTCTCCAGAAATCATCATGGACCTGATTTCTACAGTCTATAAGGATTATCTAGACAAATTTTTGGTATTAATTAATGAATATATTCCAATATACTCCGAAACCATGGAGGATAATGAAAATAGTCTAAGAACTGTACTAAAGACCTTGCAAAAGGAGAATGTCTATGCAAAGTACAGAAATTGCGAGTTCGGGTTGATGGGGGTCTCATTATAGGGCAATATCATCACATGAAATATGATATCTATGGATCCCTCAAAGACAACATCAATAGGTGGATAGTCGAGGAAAAAATCGATAATGGATATCAGTAGATTCTTGGGTTTAGCGGGATGTTATCGTCCATTTGTGAGAAATTTTTCATTATTTTCAAACACTCTTACCAATCTAACTCGAAAGGAAGTCTATATTTCATGGATTAATGAATGTCAGGAGTGTATCAATGATATAAAAAAATTATTTTCACTACACCCATGTTCATATTACCCACAAATGGAGAATATTTTGTGGTGTTTTGTGATTCTTCAAAGAAGGGCCTGGTTTGGGTGGTGATGCAGAATGTCAAAGTCATTGAATATGCATCAAGGAAATTTAATGTTAATGAGAAGAACTATCCAATAAATTCTCTTGAGTGGGTTGTGGTGATAAATTATTTACATGTTTTGTGGAATAACCTCATTGGAGAGAAGTATTAAATATAGATAGACACAAAATCCTCAAGAATATATTCAAACTGAATGAATTTATCAGGCACCATGGAAGATGATAAGATCTGATCAAAGACTATGACTACTCAATGCATTACAACAATGGGAATGTGAACAAGTTGGAAGATTCTCTCAGTATAAAAGAACCATCAATTCTATCATTGATGAGATTTGAAATGGATTCAATATTCTTAGATTTGATGAAGATAGACAATGGAATCATAATGAAGGGAACACTATCAATCCATTCAAAAATTCTATCTGAACTGTTTCATTTGGAAAGGATAAAGGATTCTCAAATGGATGATGTGGGTATTTAGAGGAATGTGTAAACCATTAGAAACGGTAAATATTCAGAGTTCAATATTAATGCAGAAAGAATTTTGAGACTTTGGAAAATACTATGTGTTCCATAAAGTCTAGAGCTGAAGATGTAATTTTTTTACGATGAACATAGTTCAAATTTTTCTATTCATCTAGGAAACACAATGATGTATTGGGATATCCAAGAGAGTTATTTTTTGGATAACATGGATATCAAGATCTTATAGTACAACAGATTTTGGCTAGTATGTCAGCATGTGAAGGCTGAGAGGCAGAACTCTAAGTGGATGATGCTACCATTACCCATACCAGCATGGAAATGGGAGAAAAAAACCATGGAAATTGTCACTAAACATCTGAAGACATCCAAATGAAACAATTCTATTTGGTTTTTTGCGGACCATCTTATAATGACTTCATGTTTCACTGATATTCGTGTGGATATTTTACTGAATCAAATGACACTGATATACATCAGAGACATTTTAAAGCTTCATGGATTACCACTATTTATTCTTTCCAATCAAGATCCATGATTCACCTATATGTTTTGGAATTCCTTAACATGCTCTGCATACTAAGATGAACATTAGTATGGCCTATCATATACAAAACGATGGTCAATCTAAGAGGTCTTTCTAAACATATGAGGACATGTTGAGAGCATTCTCAATGGACTTTAATGGAGTATGGGATCAACATCTCCTTCTAGTTGAGTTCTCAACAAAAACAGTTTCCACTCAAGAATCTAAATTGCTCTTTATGATTTCTTGTATGGGAAGAGGTGTAGAACAACGACATGTCGGGATGATGTTGGGGAGATAAAACTCCTAGGTCCGGAAATGGTTAAAGAAATGGTGTAGATGGTTAAGACCATCCAGTAGCACATTAAAGCCGCTCAGAGTCGACAAAATAGTTGTGATCATAATCATTTATATGACATTGATTTGGATGTCAGAGACATGGTATACCTCTGAATATCACCGTTGAAGAGAGTTATGATATTTTGGAATAAGATAAAGCTTACTCCAAGATACATTGGCCCTTTTGAGATCATTGATTATATTAGAGCAAAGCCCCATCAACTATCACTCCCACCAAACCTATCTCAAGTACATGATATATTCCATGTATCACTCCTAAGTAAGTACATAACTGACCCATCGCTTGTACTCAATCCATTGGTGGTACCATTGGAGAATGACCTCGCTAATGAAAAGAAGTT
The DNA here is from genome assembly GCA_963277665.1 of Viscum album. Classification (NCBI taxonomy): domain Eukaryota; kingdom Viridiplantae; phylum Streptophyta; class Magnoliopsida; order Santalales; family Viscaceae; genus Viscum; species Viscum album. The sequence goes on from OY728120.1 coordinate 2,113,011,468, forward strand.
GGTGAAGATCATAGATATTAAAGGAAATGTTCTACTAAATTTCACAATTCCCCCCACCAAGGTGTTTTGGTGAAACCACAAGTTTGAAGAAGCAATGTGGGAATCATAGGAAGTGATGAAGCATAGTTACCTACATCTATTTTAGCGTTGGAAAAGGAAATATCAAGGTCGAAATTTCTTAATGGGGGATGATTGTAAAGACCCAAACTTTTATTAATGAAAGTTCCTCTTGATCTAATTATTTGTCTTATTATGTAATATGGTTATATAAAATATTCAATTTGTTGGTTTTATGTTTTTTGAGTTTTAAATATCATCATGAATTTTGACCATTTTTAATATAGTTGTTAAATAGTGATCACATGTTTAGTATTATTATAGGGCTTTAACCAATCCAATTTACTCAGAAAATGGAAGTGATGACCTCATCTAGTAGAATTTCTCCATAAAAAGCTCATTTGTTAGAGCTCAGAATGGAGATGGCCTCATTGGAAATTTACCTTGACCAAGCTGAATCTGAGCTTCTATACATTATGCGCAAACAGAATAGCATATAGGGGAAGTAGAAGTTGATAGTGATTACCACCCGAGCGATGTTTTATGATCCACACCAAGTGACTTTCACCATCTCACGCCTTACCCTATAGTGGTATCGGGTGTTATAACAGTTTATATAATGAGACCATATACCTATGATTATATATGTTATTTTTTTTATAGAAAATATACATTCATTTTATTATAGTTACTTTGTAAATAGTTTTTCAAAAAAAAAATCAATTTTTAGTTAATTATGAAATCTATTTAGATGAAATGATGGATTTTTTAATTAAATAATATTATAATAAAATACTTTCACTAAATTACATTTTATTAAATAAAAATTAACATATAATTATTATGAATTCAATTGTGATTTTATTATGTTTTCAAAGCTATTTCTGTCAAAACCCATGAATTTTCGATAAATGTCAGTTTTTATATTAAAGGTATACAATCCCATATTGGAAAATTATATAGATAAAATGATTATTATTTTCTGATTCAAGACGTTGAAATTATCCAACAACAATTTTTTCAAAATTTTCTGAGAGGATTGAATTTTGGGGTAAAAATTAAATAACATTTAAATATATAATGTATTCTATGACATAATAATGACCCAATAGTGATTTAATAAAATAATATAATAATTATTTTCATCCAATATATGGTTTACCATTAATATAATTTGATTATAGTTTTCTTCTATTTATTTTACAAAGAATTAGTGGACCCTTCGAGACTTATAAAACGTTTTAACTTTCTAAATTGACTTCCTTGAGAGTCTGACTTACATCTACATAATAAAACTTATTATATTAAGAAGTTCAGGAATTGTAATTATAAAATAATATATTCCACTCCCATTTTGTAAAAACAATGGGCAAAGACTGTGGCTGGTATGTGGTTTTGATTAGTTTAATCTGTGGTGTGCAAAACCTAAATAATTAAGAATTTCAACCTTTTTCTTATATAAAACCCCCCAAGTAACCACTACATCTTCACTTGAAAAATTTATATTTATTCAATCCTCTTAATTCCTCTCTCTATAATCATCCCAAGATTCCATAATCTCTTAAGAGGCTTCTCTCAGGCCCCTTCTAATCCTTTGGGATCATAATTCCAATTAAGTGATTTTTTTCGTTCTCATTTTTTCCCAATTTTGATTAAGTTGTTATTCCATTTTATTTTCAATTAAAAATTTTGGGGTATAATTATCACCTCCCCCATACATACCTATTTATGGTTCAGTGATTATGGAACCAATTCTCTCTCTTTAATGTCTCAGTTTTACACATATTACCAAGCCAAAATTCTGTAAATAACTTCTCTCTAATAATTTACATTCAAGAAATTATTTTTTATTGTGAATTTAAATTCCATTAAATCTATTGATAAATGTATCTATATGACCCCCTTAACTTCCATTTCATGTAAATATTATGAGACACAAATTTCTCTCTCATCTTCTCTTTTTATTAATCCTTATGTCACATTGTTATGCAGTCGAAATAACACCACGATTTTCCAATAGAAAGTCATTGTCTCATGAATAAAATGATCATTTATATATCAATGTTATTCACCATTATTAACATTTAATTATTTATTATATAGTTTCAGGAACTAATTAAAAATTTTATTATCATGGAATAAATTTTGATCTTTAATGTTTCCATGTTGTATGAGCCATGTGGTGCACTTATGCAAGAAATTGAATGTTTAAGTAAGGTGTTCCCTAATATCACTCCAAAGCATTTGGTAAAGATTAGTTTCATGATACATCATGTTAAATGAGGATTTTCTAATGATAATAAAATTGAAATGAGGGTTTACTCATACTGCATGTGCAATTATCCATGGATCATGCAAATTCCATATTAAGTATTGTTACCACATTTCCAAGTAATGATAATAATGATTTATCATGCCTTTTTGTTCATGTTTATTTTATGACCCATTGATTTTCCTATTTCCCTAAAAGTATTTTATTCTTAATTATATTCATTGTTTACTCCCTTAATAAGTCTTATATCTCACCATTTTCTTATTCATCTCCTCAGGCTATCTCATACAATGCTACGTACCAGGGAATATAGTGATCATGTAATGGATGTTTTAAATAAAAATGTTGTGTTTCATGTTTTCTGTCATTTTTTAATCGTCATAATCCCCATAGACACTAGAACTCTATATATTTCCTGTTGTATCATGTGTATAGTTTATTTAATAAATCATGTTTAAGTGTGTAATAATAATAAGTGTTGTTATAGTTTCACATCATCATCTTAGTATATCTCTATCTCTGGAACGAGGAGAGAAACATATTTCACTGATTGATTAGATAAATATGCTGATGATTTATCTTAAATCTCTTCAATAACCAAATTATTTCATAAAACTTCCTCATCATAATATTTCCTATTTAAATTTCACTTCTAAGGTCTGCAATATGGTTATAGGGGATGAAATTATTCATTAATACCATAATTTTCATTTTGAACATTTAATTCAATAATTTTTTCTTATATTACTTCCTTATATTCAATTAGTTTCAAACCCATATTTTTTTCAACAGTTGGAGGAATATATTTAGGATGTTTGGAAATTTTTTTATAAATTGGATGAATGATATAATGATATAGGATCAATGGATATAGGTTTCATCTCTAATTCATTTTTTATTTCAACATTTGAAGAAATAGTCTGAAGGATACATCCAACTTCATTATAGACTAATTCTACATCTCTATGTAAATTCATATCAGATTTGTAAGTCTATTCTTTAATATCATAATTTTTTATTTATTTTATTTCGATCAATTATAAACATTATCGTTTATATCCAAATCATTTTTCCCATATAAACAAAATCAAGTATCACCATAATTTTTTATAGGTTATTTTTTATAACCATGCTTAATTTTTATGTAAATTGTCTTTTCCTTTTTACTAGTGCGATCTGGTGATTTTTGATATGCCTTATCAACCACTAATTTATAAATACAATTATTCACGAGCACTTTAATTCATCAAATCAATGAACCTTTCAAATATTTTTCTATAATAATTTTCAATTCTTGAAAAAAAAAATCATTTTTTATTGTATATTGTTTCATTAACAAATAATTCAAAAAATTCTCACATGAGAGCAAAAAAAAATTAACCATTTGATCATTCTTGAAATTTACCGATTTTTTTGATAAACAATAAGTATAGGTGATTCAATAAATTTACTGAAATACTCCTCAATACATCATTATTATAAAACATAAACATTATTATGCTGAAAAATATGTTGTCATAGAGGATATAAAATACATACATATCTCATATATTCAATGTATCTATTTATCAATTTCTAAAAATTATAATGTTTTAAGTGCACATTGTTACAATATATTTTTCTCATGAATGATGACATATGATACATACATTCACGTAATAATAATATAGATATGTTTATGAATGGTCTTTCAAAAAATTTCATACATTCTTTGGTAACATATGAGTGACAAAGATATCTTCTCGTTTAAATATAATATTTATAATCTCAAATATATTTTTCATATTAAGATAATAGGGTTTCTCAAAAATCCTGAAAGATACATGCTTCAACCCATCAATATTACTATACTAGGTATAATTATAGAATTACCTTACTATGAATGGATAGTATAAATAAATTTCCTATTTAGGTACACAAAGGGATTCCCACCCTTTAAATAATATTGTTTATTTTAAAAAGTTATTGTACCAATCATACCAGACCTTGTCATACAATGTTTCTTTAAAATATTTAATAGTGGAAATATTACTAGAAGATTATATATATTATTACTGGAATAATACAGAATGATATGATGAACATAAAGACAAATTTATATAAGAAACACAATTTGATTACATATTTCTATATAATTCAGTCGTCGAAGAAGAAGTGGTTACACACTAATTACATATATATAAACGTTTAGATGTGTGGTTTAACATCCATTAAGATCCAATGACATAGAAACATTTTTAAAAACAAATTAATATTATCTAATAGTTGAAGATAATGAATTAATATTTAGGAAAAATATATGTTTTTGAACTCTAAATTATATTTATAATTCATTATAAAATCAATTATTTCTATTGAAAATATGTATATTTTATGAAAATATTTTTGTACTATAGAAAAAATCTCTATATCGATAAAACCTCTAATCATTGTAAAAAAATAAAAAAAATTATATTGATTATGAATAGTATATTAAAGATAAAAATATATATTTAATTTTACCTCAGGAAGAAACATTACATATAATTTCATACAAATGTGAATATGGAAATATGTATATCATTATTACACAATAAAATAAAGGATATATTATATCAACATAAATATAGAAATTTTCACCATCCAATGAAAATTAATTTGCTCCATAAAAATTCATTATCTGAAATTTTATCTAAATAAATTTGAAAAACGTGATAATACTTGACAATAATTTTAAAAAATTTTGTTTAAAAAAAATTAAATAACAAATTACAAATATATGAAAAATTTTCTTCCACATTTTGAGGTTTTTTACTATATGGATATTTGTGAATATAAATTAATAAAATGATAATTTTATTAAGACCATTCCATTATGTTTTATAAAATATTAAGGCCATTTGGAATTTATAGGGTTAATTAAAATATTAATAATTTATTATTATGAAAAGATAAATGAGAAATAATATATTATTTTTATGTGTGGTCCCAAATGAAATGGTTTCTTAATTCTGTGTAATTGTAAAATGAGTGGTGTTCTGGTTTTGTAATTAATGCTATGATACTTGTGTTTTCACAGTAAATATGATTTTTACTAAAACACTTGTTGATGATAGGGAGTGTGTATTGAATCATCAACACCTGAGCACAAAGATTTCCTTATACTATATATTTGGCTTCAATTGTGGAAATATCTACCATATGTTATTTCTTATAATGGCATGATAAAAAATCCTCTCAATATAAATGATAAATTGTAGATTTAAGTTTTCTATCTATTTTATGTCATCCAAATTTATCATTTTAAAAAATAGTTCATAATCATTTCTTGATGACTAAAATTATCCATGATTCATAGTTACCTTATGTTAATGAAAAATTCAATAAAAATTATTTTCGTGGAATTTTTTTGGATTATAATAAAAACTCACAAATTATAGATAAGAATAATTAATTCTATATGAATATTATGAAAATATAATAAACTATCATTCACTCCTCAAAGACATTCTTGATCTACTAGTTTTCTTGATTCATCAACATGAAAATTTTTGGAGGTTCTGATAGGAATACTAATACTCTTATCCTCATCTTACTTAAAACCCACAGGTAAGTATGTTATATATATTTTATGAGATAATAATTTTAATTATGGATTTTAGAAGATATAGAAAACCATGAAATAAACATATGTTCACCCATCATGTTCATCTAAAACTAACACATCATAGATTTTAAAATGAATCAAAAAGTGATTTTTGAGATGATTCAAATATGATGTCCTAAAACAAGTATAATAAATGATGGTTTTCTTAAAAAATTTCATAATAAAATGTTTTTAAAGTGTGGATTCATTAACAAAATAAATTAGATGTAAAAAACAAAGAAGTATATCATACTAGGCAATTGAGGTTTCTATTGTTTTATATTATACATTTCTATGTTTAAAAACATGATTGGAATGTTTTTCATTTTCAAGAGTTATTGGGTGATCTAAATAAAAATAATTATATACATATCAACTAATAAAATCACCCTTCAAATCCATTTAATAACGATTAAAAGATATGAATTTTGTATATGATAGAATTATATGAAACGATTCAAATCTAAATACTAGATAAAATATAATTCATATAATGTGCCTAATTATTGACTATATATTTTTGAAATAATATTTTATTTATTATTATTATTATAAAACCTTCATCACATTTTACAAGAAAAAATTATTTTACTCTAATCACAGGAAAATATTTAGGACATTCATTGAAAATTGAAAATATTTTCCTTTTGAATTCATTGAATATAACCATGATTTCCATTACCCAATATTTATTAGCTAATTAAATATTGGGATTTTAAGTATTGAATGGTTATAAGAATGTTCAGTGTTCCTATTTATTTATTAATGAATTTATATATTTCACCGATTAATCTAAATCAGCAATGATATTGTAAATGGGATGATTCCTTAAGATGGTTTAATTCCTTGTGTTTTACAAAAAAATTTCCTCAATAATAGGATCTATTTTTTCTATAGGTACTACATAAAAAAAGTCTTCATTTTTTATTTCATACAATGAATTTTACAACATGGGTTGAAAACTATTTTTACAAAGATCATCAAATGATATGGATTAATGTTTTTTAGAAACAAAGGTGAATTTTCATCAAATTTACTATTCACTAAATATTAAATTATATTTTTTATTTTATTAAAAACAATATGAGAATTAATTTTTATAAAATATATAGATAAAATTCATTCATAGTCAATTAAATAAAATTCGTATAAAATAAATTCAGTATTCATGAAGAATACTTTTCATCAAAAAAACATTGAAGAAATAAGGTTTTCAATTTATTCCTATCCAAAACGGATAAGATGTTTTTTACGAAATGTTATGTGAAAAAGCTAAATATATATTATAATATGAATTTTAAACTGGTTTATCCTGAAAACATTTAACAATATTTTATTCACCATAAATAGTGTTAGTAATTTCATGAAGAAATCTATTTCTACATTCACAAATAACATTTTTCTTGGGTGTTAAAGGAGGTGAAAGGTTAGGTGTAATTAGTTTCATACTATAAAAAATTCAAAATCATAATTTTTAAATTCCCAAACAAGATCACTAGAAATATTAACCAACGTTGTAATTTTCTAATTTATGACACTTTACATAATGTTTTCAAAATATATAACGTCTTCATATTTTAGCTCAATAATAGACCCACATATATCTAGTATAGTCATCAACTAAGAAATATACAAAGTATCTTCCTCCAATACATCAATTTTTTTGTAAAAAATAATCCAATGTGTGGTAACTATAAAGAATCACATGTTGAGACATCATATATATGGTTATATATTGAATTATATTTATTTCAATAGAGATCAGGGTTACAAACATTATAATAATTAAACCAAAAACCTAGTAGATCTCTATCGAGTCCTTAAAAATTTTTAATAGAGTTCTTAAATTACATTTTCCTAACCATTTATTACATTACTTAGATTGATAATCCATTTAACATATGAAAGATATATCACATTTTATATGGTATTCTTGGTTAATAATTTCTACATTCTTATGCCTATAAAAAAATGAATTAATTTAACTACATAACATTGAAAAATATATCTATCAATCATATTCTTCCAAATATATCACTCATCAATAATTTAAATTATTCTAGTTATGTCTTTCTTAAGAACCATATCATTTAAAGTATTTTAATTTTTTTTACCAACACGGTAAATATCACTAATGCCATAAATTTCTCTAAAACCATTATCCTTAAAGGTTACATTTACATTATTCATCATTATTACTATCTTGAAAAACTTCTGGTTACCATTTGTATTCATGGAACATCTACTATCTATGTAGAAAATAATTTTACTATCGGCACTCAGCTTATTTCTATAAAATTAAAAAATTATTTTTTCCCAATACATTTTTGGGTCTAATATTACTAGAAAATTAGACTTTAAGAATCCATATCTCCTGAAAACTTTTATTTTGATCATCTAATTTTTTTTATAAAATATGGTTTATATGATCAAAAATATTGTACCTTATTTAATGAAATTTTATTCTTCTTGTGTCAACTACTCATATATCATATAAATAAGTACGATGTTTTTGAAAAAAAGAAATTATTTTAAAAAATAATTTTCTCCATTATAATGAAAATCCAAAATGTATTTCTAGGTGGCTTCAACAGTCAATGAATATTTAAAAAAAATGCATCCAAAAGAAATAATTTTTTTATTTTTTTTCAGACAATGTATTTCATATTTTAGTTTCAAAACATAATTAATGTATTCTCTCATTGAAATAGAAAAATAAAATTAATCATTTTCAAAATTAATATTTTTATTTTTTGATTAATGTTTCAAAATTATAGAATTTTATTTTCAATGATCTATCTTACCATGGTCATAATCTTTTTAAACATTAGTTCGTTTTTTCTTGAGAAAAGTAGCATATCGTGTTACTTATTTAAAACTAGGTATAGTACTTTCATCGTCTAATGTAAGGAATTTTTATTCTTCTAATTAATTGTTACTACATTCATCACCTGAATTTGGATAATTAGAACATCTAGATATATTTATTAGATATTTGGAAGTGACATTTTCCATATATCATTAGTTTGTATTTTGAAATCACAAAAAAAACCCAACACTTTTTTATCATTATTTCTATTTTTTCAAGTACTTTTTGAAATACTATCTCCATCAAATTCACTCTAAGTGTCTAATGAATTTTTTTTCAAAATTTATTTTTTCATATATATCATTATTGAACTCCTATAATTATTTTCCAATTGTGGAAAAAGATAGTGAAATATGACCAATTTTCTTACATTCATTACATATCGTATTAAAATTGTCTTTTTTATCTTGTGTTTGTTTGACATCAGATCTTCTAAGATAATATTATATAGATTATCAATTTTATCAATAGTTATTCTCATTGATTCCCACTCATTTTTAATAATTTCTAAATTATTCTTAACCAAATGATAATCTATCTCACCATTTTCTGGAAAGAGAGTGTAGACTATTTATTATAATTAGAATGCATTGATCCATCTGGTCAACAAATTCTCATGATAAAAAATAAAATGGTTGGTAAAGTGTTCGTTGTAGCGATCTTCATGTTTCCATAATAATAGTAATTCCAAAATCAGTTAGATATCATTTCTTCCAAATATTTTTGGAAATTTAAAAATATGAAATCTAACTATATGTATTTCATATCATTTAACACAACAACTCATATATAACATGTAAGTTTTCTCGATATTTTGTTTTCACTTCTCTAGGGAAAGTAGTAACTCCATTAACCCTAAATTGATATCATATAATCATTAAAAAAATTTATACGCACCATTATACAAAACTAATGTCTTTATAAAATCTATCCAATAATAAATATTTGTATTATAAAATATTGGTGGTCAGAATGGATTTATATTCTCTAATATCTCAATGAAAAAAAATTCCAAATTAAAAACAAGAGATATAGTTTTATAAAAATAATTGGTAGGGTGATATTTTAAAAAATGTAAAAAACTAGCTCTGATACAAAATATATGATCAAAATAATATAAAATTATCTAAAACATAGGGGTGAATTGTTGTTTATAAAAATAAAACATACAATTTTAAAAAACTTCGATAAGAACATTTTCAAATAATGTTTTATACAAATTAAATTTATAACCACAGTCAGAAAAATCCTACTAAAATCATTTTAAACATCACTGATAACTTACTCATATGAAATATAACTTCTATGAAATGTTAAAATAAAATTATAAAATACATTAGTGTATATATAAAAATATTATTTTAATGTTACTTAACATAAAACATCATCGTTATTGATGTATTTAACGAGACACATGGTATCCATGATAGTAATCCTATAATTTTATTTTACTTCATAGTCATGTAAGTCCTCTATCAGTAAGATCTGTTAGATCATTCCTTACTTTAACATTAGGAACACTTGATTATACTGATATAAATTATCGTTCTATATCTCTACCATGAGATACATTAATAAAACAATATTACCATAAATAATTTTCAACAATATCCTCCCAATAGACGCCTTAAAATACTGTATATTTTATGATTAAAAATTATTATCTAACAAGACGTTACCAAATAATCAATACTAAATAAGATATTCTGAGTTGTCAAATATCTTATTTCTTGTTCATGAGTCTCTATTTATAGACATACCTCTGACAATTATATATCACATTTCTCATGATAATATTCAATGGAATTATAAAAACAATTATTCACTCGAAATGATTAGTATAAAGACAAAATTTAATAGTCATTATGTATTTTACTAATAAAATTAATATTTTGTTCTATCTGGTAGAATAGAAATTCTAAAAAAGGTAAACAGTATAGAGTTATATATCATATAGTTAGATAAAAGTCTTTCTAGTAAATATTCATGTCTTTATCTGATAATGCAATTCTGATAGTTCTAGTATAAATTTTTCAAATTTACTTCGATATATTAAATCTATTTGAAAATTTGAACATATATTCATTAAACATAGAATGAATTTTTCTGATACATAATGTAGATATTTATTTTTTATTTCTATAAAATTTCTATCTGATAAATATGAAAATATACAGTCTGAAAAAACATTTAAATTTCATACAAAAAAACATAATAACATTCTTAGTATAAAAGTTATATTTTTATATGCATTTAAGGAAGTGGATTGAGATTTTGAAAAGAAATATTATAACGTTTTTAATTTATTCATTCCACTCAGAATGATGTCTATGTACAATTTATTTATATGGTATAAATAAATAAATTATTATTATATTAAATAATAATGGAGTTGAACTTATTTATTTATTGAATAAACTATAATTTATGGTAATATATGGAGAAATAGTTTTTAAATTTTTCTTATTTTAAAGATGTTTTTTTAATATCTGTGGTAATGATAAATCAGGTTAGACTATTTCCATTATAATTTATTATATTTGTTATATTATAATTAAGTGATAAAAAATATAATTACATTTATGACATAATTAGTTGGTCATAACATATTTATATGTCTTATTTAGTGGGAAATTCATATTCAAGGGTTGAGGATATATTTATGGGTATTCTATACCTCACTTCCTAAATAATATTATTTCATCATTTAGGGTATTGTTCTTCACTTTATTTTGGGATCCACACACTTGTATTTCAAAAATCCTAGAGGTATAAGCATCAAATCCAAATTATCGATCCGAATTATATTTCAAGCATAGAAGGATCGCCGTTGTGGTAATATTAATTTTTAATATTTTATCATTTATTTTTCAGGCTAAACTATATGTATCAACAATCACCTTTCCCACATACTATCAATGTATATGTCAATGATCTCGGGGGTTTCGACAAATATTCCTTTTAGAAATGGTTCACTGTGAGATGTGGTTGTTTTGATACACATTAAAATCATAGGAGGTAATTATTATATTACTTTTTTACTTAAAATATTCATGTGACATCCTCATCCATTTATTGGGTTAGGAGTCATAGAATATGACATTTTTATATCATTTAGCTGCAAATATTTTAAAATCCCCAGCCTATCTTCTTAAAATAAATTCTCTAGTAACAAAATTCATATTTGAGGAATATATTGATATTTAATATCAAAACAATAATAATATATCATGAAATTCATGTTGAGGGAATTATGATGGTCCCATTTCATTTTACCGAGAAATGATTTTTTCTCGAACGACCAAGTTATAGCCTTCTAAAATTTTCAATCAGAAAAAAAACTATTTTAACAAGTATAAAATTAAATAATATATATATATATATATTTGAGTATGATTCGTGGGTGTTATTTTAAATTTTTTGGTGGGTTTTTTCTAGACTCCACCATGAATTTTTATTTCTTGAATGGGCTTTATAGCTGAAGAGAATCCCAATGATATGTGGAATTTTATTTTTATTCAAAATCCTAATGTTGTAATATTTAGAAAAATACTATAAAAACCACCTTATTGGGATGGTCATGAATAGGTAAAACAACAACCACAACAAATGTATATAAAATGGGGGAGGTCATGATGATTCTAGTGAATAATATAACAATTTGTGGAAGGGTAAGATGTATCTCCCGATGAATCCCCAGACATTCATTTTTTGGTTGTCGGTTCATTTAAGCCACCCACCATAATAGAGTGTCTATTTTATAATATGTATTTAAAATGGGAGTTAGTCCCCCCCCCCCTCTCATCTTCTCTATTCTATGTGAGGAGGTGATTCCACCAGTGAGTCTGGCATCCAAAGCAAGTATATTAGTGTAATGTCAAGGAAGATATAATATGTTAACCATTCCATGATGATGAAATATTATCCATGAAAATATGATTATATTGGAAATGTATTAGAGATGTGATACAATGTGAACATGACTCAGTAACTCGCCACATAGGGTCACAGGGGATCCATTTACCCTCAATATACTAGCAATAATTAAATTATCAATATCAATACCATTATTTTATAAATTTATGCAGGATTCATTATTATTTTTTGAAATTTCCTGATAATGTGATCACACAAAATAATAAACAAAATTGCATAGACTAAAAATAATCAAGAGTTGATTATTATTTTCAATTTATTATGTTGTTCATATTTGAGCATGATGAAATAGTTTTAGAACATCTAATTGGAAATGAACTCATTTATGAAGTAATAAAAAACCTCAAAGAAAAATTGATCAGTGATGTATTCTGTCACATAAATTTGGGTAAATCCTTCAATAGAAGGTGTTACTCAACACTATTTTATGGTTAATCATGATAATGGTTCGTTATTATGAGATTGATGGGTTGAGATAAGTAATGTAGATGTACAATAATTATATGAATGTTTATTTTACCCTCATTAGTGGAACATTTTGAGTAAATCAAGGTCATGATTCCTAGAATATGGGACTTCACAAAATAGTTTATAGAGTCATCATTGAATGGGATTTTATAGTCCAAAAACAAGATTCAAACACTATGATAAGTTGTGTGTACCTATATTGGGAAATAATTACAGGTTTTGAGCTACATTTCTATTGGAATAGTCAAGAGATTGTATATTATAAAATAAGGATAGGGTTTGGAAAACAGTTAGATACATTTAATGAAATAATTAATCCGTAATGCTTAATTTTAAATCAAGATAAATTACTAATCAGTTAAATTTATTTATTGTAGAAAAAATGGAATTTTTTAATCCATGTTCAACATCACAACCATAAAAACATGATAAATGTAACATCCTACCTAGCCATATCTTCCTTTATTGGTACTAAAGGATGCACATATTACCACTCCAATGGAACATGCTTTATGTGTTAGATTCCAAAATCCTTATTTAGACTCCTTAGGAAGAAATCATGTTATATACAGAGAAATTAAAACAATTATTATATGTTGTGCTATATGTAAAATGTATCAGGTTATCATAAATGCCTATTGAATTACAGAAAATGAATGTTGGTGAAAATTCCTACAAGATGTTTTCTCATATGAAAGTGTTATATTAGGAGAAAAAATGGAACAAACAATATATGATTTGGATTTAACTATATAATTTTTTAGTCTAGAAGATGGTTATCATGAAGGACCACAAATAATGAATATTTTTGGTAGATTGAGAAACTTGAATCCCCTTGGTTGAAATTTAACCAATAACAAATGACTGATATCATACATTACTCTTTACCAAAATTATTTTCTAATTATATTTTTAATTATACTATGAATAACATGAAAAATTAACTACCAAATATATTGGATTCAGTTTTTCCATGATGATAGGAATATGAATAATACCAACACTTTAGACAACAACGTGTAAAAATTGAAGAGCGATAAGGCAAAGAGGAATAAGACTAATCCCTAGATGAAGAGACTAATGCACCATCTTTCTAAAAAGTCTATGATACATAGGTATGGGAATGAGTAGTAGGATATATATTTTCTATGTGTCATGAAAGGTCACCAAAATAATAATTTCATGGATAAGAAAAATAATTATTGCAACACTTATTCCTAGGGTATATTTTCATTGATTTAAATATTTATTTGTCTATATGTTTATTATTTGATAAAATATGTGTCTCACACATTTGAATTATAATATAGGAACCATGTAGAATTTGGATTATTTCAAATTTTGGGGAGGATCTCTGGGCCCCAACTGGTGTGTGGCTAGAAGCCTTGGTAATGAGTGATTATCACCCAAACATTATGAGTGGTTTGTTAATGTATTAAAAACTATTAATACAACCATTTGGGAAAAAGAACCATAATTTCATTGTTGATTTCAGAAACCATGTTATTTTTTCATGTTTGGAAATAAATTTTATCTCTTTTTTAAGTAAAAAATATGTTATGGTATGGCTAATCTTAACAATGGATTGTATATGTCTAAACTATAAAATATAGTTTATAAAATAAATGAATAAATAATAAAGGAGGACTCATATATTAATTTCTTCTATAACATCATTCTTGGTAATGTAAATTAGATGTTTATACATAAATTTTCACATGAAGGGTATTTTAAATATTTTATGTTAAAAATGTTGGATATATATCATGCTTGTTTAAAAGGGAAAATGAGAAAAGAAACCTTTGATAGAAATTGACTAATGTCCAAAACACTATTGGAATTGAATCATGATTATGTGTTTTGTGAGTTCTTTGTAGAGGAAATGGGTTGGTTTTTGTACATCATAACATCTACAGATGAATATTATAGTTATGGATATATCGATATAGTGACGTATAAGTATGAAAAATTAATGATGTTGAATTTATACTAGTTTGAACTAGATAAATAGTTTTGTAATTAAATTAATGCACTCGGATCAGATAAACATAGCAGGTATCTATAACAACCCTCCTCCTTATTACACACCTAAATCTAATTTATTACATAAAATCATCACATTATACAACATAGAAGATTTAGAGTTCTAGTGTCATTGTGGCTTAGGAACATTACATAACAGCTTAGAACATAAAACACCCTACATCTTTATTGAAAACATCCTTTACATGACCACTTTATTCCCTTGTACTTTGCATTGCATGGGATAACTTGAGGACATGCATAAGAAAGGGGTGAGCTATAAATCCCATTAAGGGAATAATCATTGAATAAAATGAAGAATAAAATAAATGTTATACAATAGGCATATCAATGGATCACAAGAGAAACACAAACATAAATGCATAATAATGAATGATAATCATAACATGGAAATGTGGCAATAACACTTATCATGGAATTACCAGGATCCAAAGATCATTGCACATGGACCATGAGTAAACCCTCATGAACATGAAAAACGAGTAAAATCTCATTTCACATGAATTATCGTGAGTCAACACCCAATGTACAAGAAGTAGCGTGATACTATACTTTACTCAATGCAATGGAGCGCTATCAGGGGGCACAATTCTTAAACATTTTATTTCATGCATATGTGTGCCACCCAGTCCATACAACATTGAATCTTTCATCATAATTTATTCCATGAAAAAGGGATGTGTAATATATACCCGAAGCATTATATTAAATAGATGAATTTTCATAATGTTTTATATCGTTGATAGAGAAATGGCCATGGTATTCACTACACAATGATATTGTCTTGGAAAATTGTAGTGCAATTTCGGTAGCATAACGGTGTGAAATAAGAAATCATAAAAATTGGTTGATAAGGGAGAAAGTCGATTCTCATCATATTAAACATAAATGGACAGTAAGGGGGTCATATAGATACATTTTCCAACAAATGTAATGGAATTTAGATTCATAATTCAAAATATTTATTTGGATGTAAAACAGGAGAGAGAAAACCCTCACTGAATTTCAGCATTGTAATAGGTGTACATGGGAGCATTAGTTTGAGAGAAAGGGTCATCCCATCATCCAAACATAAATAGTGAAGTATGGGGGATTTGAATAACCATACCCCAACTCTAAAGACATGGAAATTTCAAGGAAAATATTTTCTTAATTTCATTGTAATTTTTTGAGTGCACAGTTTCTGACAACACCTGATTCCCAGTCCCGGTGTTCTCAGAATCAATTTTCGAAAATTTGATCATGTACGTTCTGTGAACGAATGAGCGGGGTTTTCGATCTTTTGAGAAGGTACTCAGAATTGAAATCTGAGGAAACAGATGAACTCACAACGCCGATAATTGCTTAGGGGGACCTTTGTTTTAGTTGCGTTTTGAGCTGGTTAAGGTTTAATATTGTGGATTTAGAATAAAATAAATAAAATATTTTGTGTACAAATTTTAACTAAGGAAGGTGGTTTTTATCCTACAAATGGGAAGTTACAAGTGGGGCCCACACCCACCGAACTTCCAATGGGAGGGTTTAGTGTTGTGGTGCCAACATGAACCCCTAACTCCTCACCTCCCCATAACTCCCCTTAACCCCCTTTGATCTTCCCTTGCATTTATTATTTTGACAACACTCCCATTTATGAGACCCCTCACCATTCCCTATCTCTCTTTAACTCATGACATCACACTTAATTAATAGATTAAACTTAATTAATTAATTAATTAAGTGTTTTATGTTTTGAATTTTGAAAGAGTGGCATGATTAATTAAAATAAGAAGAAGTCGTATTTTAATGGGATGGCAATTGGTGTGTGGAGGATTTGGAGAGCTCTTGAGTTTTCTAAAGAGTACCAACCCACCGACAAAGAGCGATCACCCTTCCCGATGAAGAACATCTTCCTCCCGCGAAAAATGGTGCCTCTTCATTGAAGAATACCGAGGTTCCACTTTCTACGACAAGACACCAACAAACGAGCAGGGATCGGTAGCATGGTGCGGGCGCAACGAACTATGTTGACTCTGACGTCTTCCTCGAGTCAAATCCGATGAATGACAAATGACATGAGGCAGGGGTTTAAATTTGAGTATACAAATGATTCCTTGATTCATTCCTTCTAAAAATATTGAATGCGGATGAACTCATTATCAAGTTGATCTGCGAATATTTTTAATCGCGGCTTGGGAATATTTTTTTTGAAAAATGGTTTGGTCCGATTTTATTTAAGAGATTGCGGGATGGTTTGATTCAAATTTTCTTTAAGGGATCGTGTGATGGTTTGCTTCAATTTTATTTAAATAAAATTGATATTCATTCTTCGTAAAATGCTGTTTAATCTCAGTTATTTGGTAATGCCTAACACGGATGGCGCGAGCCAAACAAACACAGCCTGATGAACCTTCGCAGATTGTTGTTCATCCGTGGATTGACGGGAGACGATGAAACGGGACCACAATGGAATTTGGAAGCCGTCACATTGAAGAACGGGTCCTGGGAGAGCCGTAGGCACAGTCGGTAGCCAAATCGGACCACCAGAGCATGTCCGGTGGTCCGCGGAAGGAACTGCATGTGCGTCGCATCGCCGCGGTGGCGTCAGCGACCGGAGGCAGCGGCACCCCATCACGCCGCCGGATAAATTCCTCTGTGGAAACAGTTGCAGCGGCAGACCGTCGGATCCCACGGCCGCATGGGATCCCAGGACGGCAGGGCGGTGCCAGCTGGCGCCGCCAGCATCAATTAACGGGTGGGGGGGGGGGGTCGCGCTCGCCGTTCCGCAGCATCCGCTCAGCCACGCTAGCCGATCCGCGGCCGGCCATCTGGTCGGGCCGCGCCCGCTGGGCTGGTCTGCGCCGGTTGGGCCGGAAACGGACCCGGGTAGGGTCGACCCGGTTCAGGCCGACCCAGGGGGTATTGGGCCGGGTCGAACCGGGCCCAAACCCCCTATTTTCAGACAAGGTACGTTCAAACGCCCATAAATTGTGCTACTGACCTCCGATAAATTCACCGTCTGTTGCATAGGATTCCTTGGATCGAGACGGTAGTTTAAGTATATTACACTCTAGGTTTCGGCAAACTTTTTTTATGACTAGGTTGGTTCGAACATGAAACGAACTTGGCCCTCAGAGCGGAAACAGTTATATCTTGAGCTCAGGACGTCCTATTGACATGCCGTATACTTTTTCGGATTCCTTTTGATGAGACGGATATTTTGGCATATGTAACCTAAGGTTTTGTTGCATTTGGAGTTTGGCCAGGTTGGATTGTACCCAAAATCGAACCGGGCCCCTAGAACGGAAAAGCTGATAACTTTCAGACCAGACGTCCGTTTAACGAACCGTCAGCAGCATTGGTTATCAAATTGAGAAACAGACCCTAAGAGTATACCCTATTATATTTCGGGGTACAATTGAGATATAGTCGGGTTAGTTCGTTCACGAAACCAACTAGGACCCCAGGATGAAAAGGCTAATAACTCATAAACCGAGCGTCTGATTGACGCACTGTATATTGCGTTGAGACCCCTGTGATGATGCGGTCCCTTGTGATACTTATTTGTGGGACTTTGTGATACTTTGAGTATTGGCTAGTAGTTCGTCCAGCGGATCCTCCCGGCGACGAGCATGTGTAGTGCGGAGACATAGTAGCTATGCACTTGACGACTACATGGCCGATTCGACTTGGAGTGAGTTTAATAGCCCAGTGGACTGAGTGCCTGGTATTTGATGACAATCCCACAGTAGAAGGAGTGCCTGATAGTTTGTAGAAGACCCGCGGTACTCGGCTGGAGGAGTACCGATGTAGGCTATTAAGGGATCCTCTACTGTGTTTGGGCGACAGATCCCTGGCGGGGAGCACTACTGTGTTTGGTTGCGGACCCGCGATACTCGACAGGAGGAGTACCTCAGCAATCTAAGGTTAGTCAGTAGCGCATCGGAGTAGGGACATGGCTACTATACTCGACAGAGGAGGAGTTCTCCAACAGTTGTGGTTTCGGTATCATTAATGAAAATCCTGGTTTGAGCTGAGTCATTGACCTTTGTGATTTTCCTCATGATTGAGGTGGGTTACTTGATAACTTAGGTATATGTATGGGCATATACCTAAGTAGTGGTTTTCCGTTGATTTCATATCTTTGTGGTACCTCATGATTGAGATGGGTTACATGATAACTTAGGTATAAGTATGGGATTATACCTAAATAAGGGTTATCTGTTAGATCCTTCTTTGTCGTTATCCTTGTTGGATTTAGTGAGACCATGAGGGTCTCGGGGTCCCTACTGAGTATCGTTATACTCACACCTCCACGGGCTATGCATGCACCTCGTTTTGTTGGATGCATATGAGAGACAATGCTGACGGTGGCAGAGCGTTCGAGGACTGGACGGTACCCAGAGGTGGACCTCACGACGAGTCAGTATCCGGAGGTGGACCTCACGATGAGATGGTACACTATGGAGGTTTATAGGCGAGAGCTTTGAGGAAGGTATCTGTACCTACCATTCAGGTAGGATCCTCGGTGGATGATCCAGGAGCTGCGCTATCTGTACCTACCCTTCATGTAGGATCTGGGGTGGACAACGCATGAGATGCTTCTATCTTCCTGGTATTTGTCTTTTCTGTTGTACTTTCGTTCAGTTGTAGTTTTACTTTTTAGTTTGGTTTGTATTCTGGCCCACATACTTTTCAGCACTTTCTTTTATACTTAGTGTATTACTTCTTCTTGTACTCTGGTTACTTGTGTTTATGTTTTATAAAGGCAATGCCTTCCCATTTATCAGGAATTACACCTATGGTGTTAGTCTCCAGCCCATATCCTATGGATGGTGGGCATGGGGTAGTCATGGCATGGGCCCCAAGGATGGGTGGTGACAAATTGGTATCAAAGGAGTCGGTTCTACCAGAAAACATAGGACTCTGATATTTTCATTTCTATGAAGCAATAGTGATAAGGGTACTAAGTGTGGTCTTCAGTTCATGGAGTCTAGTTTTTTTGCGGGCGGTAGACGTATCCATACACTAGGACATGACTACTGATTTCTGACTCAGTGGACGAAGACACTGATTGCATGTGTGTTTTCAAAAAGATTCTTTAAACTTACCTCAAATGAGGTCAGCTCACCTGGTATAATCGTTTGACTGTGTCACATCTGTTTATTTCAGGATGTCTTCACCTAGTCAGACAGTATGGGTACTGAGTGTGGAGCGCGATGAAAGCTCACTGAGCAGCGAGGCCTCAATACAGGGCCCTCCACCAGTTGAGACACCAGCAGAGGGTTCACACCTCTTGAGCGCGATGCATGAGTTCCAACATCAGAGGCCACCGACGTTTCAAGGTGAGTAAGATTTTCGGATGGTTGCGCACTGGCTGGAGTTTGTAGCACAAGATTTCCACACAGCTGGCACACCCGCAGACTTGATGGTGTACCTAGCTATTAGCCACTTCCATGGAGCATCTTAGAGGTGGTGGAGACACATGTTCCAGTTTTGCGACGGGATGACCTTCACCTAGGGAGACTTCGAGACCATTTTCAGAGTAGAGTTTATACCAGTGACTCTACACTCTGATCATGCTTAGGAGCTTCTAGCATTTCCGCATGGTTTTTCGTCAGTAGCAGAGTCATTTGTAGGTAGGAGACAGATGCTGCAGAGGTCCAAGAGGACCATGCCAAAAGCTGGGCAACCTCGGGTTTTAGGTTCATTTGTTCTAGGAAAACGAAATAGAGCCAGCCATATGAGGAGCAGGAAGTGTTATTCATGCGGAAAGCAGGGTCACATGGTATGTAATTGTCCTACTCCACACACAGTTGATCCTCAGGCATTGGAGGAGCCACCGTGATAGAAACTACGGCAAAATATTGTGCAGCATCTGAGAAGTAGACAAGGATGTGGAGCTTCGGAAGAAGGTGGAACGGAGCGGGACTACTTCCAGGCATGGAGGCCCTTGTTATTGGTGCTTCTATCTTCCTTTTTGTTGATGTTGTGGTTGCATGTTTCTTTGTACTTTGAGATTCAGTAATAAAAGAGTCCTTTCATTGTGGCCTTTAATTTCATGTCCTCTCTTTATGTTGTTACTTAGAGGTTCAGGTTTAAAACCATTGACTTGACCCTCACTCTTGAGATACCTACTGGGGGAGACCCAGTGACCACACACTGCTGCCAATAGTGTGACACGACCCTTGGATGCAAGAGTAATTGTTGGATCTCTTGGTGTTAGCATCGAGGCCTTACGACGTCATCCATGGCAGGAATGTATCATTCATGTCAAGATTGATTGTATTAGGAAAATAATGTGGTTTATCTAGGGGATGAGACCAGATTTCGTTTTTCGGAAGAGGATAAATCCCAGAATCTCTTTGGTGGAAGGTGGATGAAAATGGATGGAGATGAGTTCTTACAATTGGCTAGTCTCAACCATTGTTCATTGAGCGAACGGTTTATAGTTCTCTCCATCTCAAATAGTCTCAAGTGTATCTACACTCAGAAGGACTGGAACCTGATACAACGGTAATGGCTTGAATTCCTCCAGGATCATGACTACGAGATAGTTTATACTCTTGGTGTTTGTAACATTGTAGCATAAACTCTTAGAAGGAGATCAGGCATTCAGTTGTTAGGAGTGGCGAAACAGTATCCGAATGCGTTTTAGATATCCTTTGTGGATTGTGATAGATACAGTTCATGTAGAACTAGATATGGTTTAGGTTATGATGGAAAAGTTGTAGATAACCCAAGAGTGGATGAAGACTACACAGAGTAGAAATAAGTCCTATGCTGTTAGGATACAAGACCACTGGATTTCAAGGGTGTCAACCACGTCTTCAGAAGGGTCTCATCTCGACATGGTCTATGGAAATGTGGCCAGGGCGGCAAGTAATATACGAGGATCAATGGAACTTCCTGGTCCCTAGCATAGTAGACAAGGTGGCTTACATCCAATCCTTTACACCTCAGATGCACCAGGTGCACGACGTCATCCACATATCTCAGCTGAGGAGATGTGTTCACGACCTATCGGTCATCATTGACCACAGAGAGCTTGATGTTGATGACAGGGTGACTTTCATGGGGTTCCATTAGAAGTTGAGAATCGACATGAGCGGGTCCTATGGGGATGGTCGATTCCACTTGGGCACTTTTTTTGGCAGCACGGGAACCTACAGGAGTGCACATGGGAGCAGGAGGCTCAGATGTGTGCTCGGTACCTTCTTTAGTTTCCTTAGTTTGTGTTGTATCATTACGGGGACGTAATGTCCTGAGGTGGGAGTAATGTAAAAACCTGGAAATATTAAGGAATATTTTTTCATAATTTCTTTGGAATTTTATGAGTGTGAAGTTTCTGACGGCAGCTGATTCCGAGGCCCGGTGTGCCCGGAATCAACTTCCGATGTTTAGCTCGGGTACGTTCAGTGAACGAATGAGCATGTTTTTATATCTTTTTATCCGGTTATCAGAATTTAAATCTGAGGGCACCTATGAACTCAAAGTGCCGATAATTTCTTAGGGGTACCTTTTTTGTAATTGCGTTTTGATCAGGTGGAGGATTAATATTTGGGATTTAGACTGAAATAAGTAATATTTGTTGTGTGAAAATTTTAACTAAGGAAGGTGGGTTTTATCCTACAAAGGGGAAGTTAGAGGTGGGGCCCACATCCACCTAACATACCATGGGAGGGTTTAGTTTGTTTTGGCCTACACGAACCCCTAACTACTCACCTCCCCATAACTCCCCTTAACCCCCTTTGATCTTCCCTTTCTTTTATTATTTTGACAACACTCCCATTTATGAGACCCCTCACCTTTCCCTCTTTCTCTCTTTAACTCATGCCAACACACAAAATTAATAGATTAAACTTATTTAATTAATTAATTAATTTTTTTATGTTTTTAATTTTGAAATAATGGCATGATTAATTAAAATAAAAGGATGTCTTATTTTAATTGGTGGGAAATTGGTGTGTGGAAGATTTGGATAGCTCTTGAGTTTTCTAATGAGTACCATCCCACCGACGAAGAACGATCACCGTTCTAGATTGAGAACATCTTCCTCTCGTGAAGAATGGTGCCTCTTCGTCGAAGAATACCAGGGTTCCATCTTCTCTGATGAGACACTGACAAACGAGCAGGGATCGGTAGCGTGGTGCGGGCGGAACGAACTATGTTTACTCCGACGTCTTCCTCACGTCAAATCCGACGAATGACAAACGACACTAGGTAGGGGTTTAAATTTTAGTATACAAATAATTCCTTGATTATTTCCATCTAAAAGTAAATAAAGCGGATCAAATCATTATAAATTTAATCCATGAATATTTTTAATTGCGGGTTGGGATTATTTGTTTACGGAATGGTTTGCTCCAATTTTATTTAAGAGATTGTGGGATGGTTTACTTCAAATTTTCTTTAATGGATCGTGTGATGGTTTGATTCAATTTTATTTAAATAAAATTGATTATCTGTTCTTTCTAAAACCCTTTTTAATCTTGGTTATTTGATAACGCCTAACCCAGAGGGCGCGGGCAGAACAAACACGGCCGGACAACCCTCCGAAGATTGTTGTTGATGCGTGGATTGACGGGCGATGATAAAACTGGACCGCAACAATGTTTGGAAGCTATCGCATTGATGAATGGGTTCCTACGGAGCCATAGGCATAGTCGGTGGGTAAATCGGACCGCCGAAGTGGGTCTGCTGGTTAGCAGAAGGAACTGTCGGCGCCGACAACCGGAGGCGGCGCCCAAAGTCGTCTGGCCGCCTGGAGGCGGCAGCGCCCCAGTGCGCCGCAGGCGAAATCTTATGGCGGAAACAGCAACAGAAATGGACCATCGAATCATGTGACTGCGCGAGATCCCGGGACGACAGGGTGGCACCATCTAGCACCACCAGCATCAATTAACGGTGGGCGGGCCGCACCCCCCGCTCTACTGCTTCCGTTCGGCCACGCTGGCCGAGCCGCGTTGGGCCATGTGGTTGGGCCGCGCCAGCAGGGCTGGGCCACTCCATCCAGGTCAGGCCACGACATCCAGGCCGGGCATCCCACAATTGGGCCAGACCGGGATTCTAGTAGGGTCGACCCGGTTCGGGCTGACCCCGGTGGTATTGGGTCGGGTCGAACCGGGCCCAAACCCCTATTTTCGGACATGGTACGTTCAAACGCCCATATCATGGGCTACAGACCTCTGATCGACGCACCGTCAATTGCGTAGGATTCTTTGGATCGCGACGGTCGTTTCGGTTTATTACACTAAATGTTTTGGTGAAATTTGTTTATGTCTGGGTTGGTTCGAACACAAAACCAATCGGGCCCTTGGAGCGGAATCATTGATAACTTGAGCTCTACACGTCCGATTGATGTGTCGTCGAATTTGTCGAATTATTTTTTGGTATATTGATCTTTTGTAATACATTACCTGGGGATTGGATGTAGTTGGATTTTGGATGGGTTGGATTGTACCTGAAATCCAACTGAGCCCCTAGAACGGAAAAACTGATAACTTTCAGACCAAACGTCTGTTTGACGAACCGTCAGCAGCATTGGTTATCTCATTGAGAAACGGAACCAAAGAGTATACCCTGTGAGAGTTAGGGGTGAATTTGTGATATGGTTGGGTTGGTTCTTACACGAAACCAACTGGGCCCCCGGGATGAAAAGGCTAATATCTCATAGACTGGGCTTCCGATTGACGCTCCGTCTAATGCGTTGAGGCCCCTGTGATGAGGCGGTCCCTTGTGATAATTCATTGTGGGAAATTATGATACTTGGAGTATCGAACAGTAGCTCATGGATTAGATCATCCTAGAGACGAGCATGCGGAGTACGGAGACCTAGTAGTTTTGGACTTGACGACTGCCTGACAGATTTGACTTGGAGTGAGTCAACTGGCACAGTGGACATAGCGCCCGGTACTTGGCGGCAGACCCATGGCAGACAGAGTGCCTGGTAGTTGGCAGTAGACCCACGGTACTTGGCAGGAGGAGTACATCTGGAGGCTACTAGGGGAACCAATACTATGTTTGGGCGGCCGACCCCTAGCAGGGAGCACTAATGTGTTTGGGTGCGGACCCACGGTACTCGACATGAGGAGTATCTCAGCATTCTAATGTTAGTGAGTAGCGCCTCAGAATCATTATAGGGCTAATGTACTCGACAGAAGAAGAGTTCTCCAGGTGTTGTGGTTTCGGTATCATTAATGAAAATCCTGTTTTGAGCTGAGTTGCTGACCTATGTGATTTTCCACATGATTGAGATGGGTTACTTGATAACATAGGTATATGTATACGCATATACCTATGTAGTGGTTATCGGTTGATTTCATATCTGTGTGGTACCTCATGATTTAAATGGGTTACTTGATAACCTAGGTATAAGTATGGGCATATACCTAAGTAAGGGTTATCTATTATATCCTTATTTGTGTTTATCCTTGTTGGATTTAGTGAGATCTTGTGGGTCTCAGGGTCCCTACTAAGTATCGTTATACTCACCCTTTCCCAGTCTATTCCTACACCTCGTTGTGTTGGATGAAGACAACGGACAGTGTTGACGGAGGCAGAGCATTCAAGGACTGGACGGTACCTGGAGGTGGACCTCATGATGAGTCATTATCCGGAGGTGAACTTCACGATGATATGGTACACGGTAGAGGTTGATGGGTGAGAGCGTTGAGGAGGTTATCTGTACCTACCCTTCATGTAGGATCTGTGGTAGACGATCTAGGAGCTACGCTATCTGTACCTCACTTCTGGTAAGATTCGAGGTGGACGACCCATGAGTTGCTTCTATCTTCCAGCTGTTTGTCTATTCTATTGTTCTTTAGTTCAATTTTAGATGTACTTTTATGTTGGGTTTGTATTCTGTCCCACTTACTTTTCAACAATTTCTTTTGTACTTGGTGTATTACTTCTTCTTGTACTGTGTTTGGATGTGATTATGTTTTATAAAGGCAATGCCTTCCCAGTTATCGCGATTTACGCCTTTGGTGCTAGTCGCCAACCCCTGGCCTATGGAAGGCGGTTTCTGGGTAGTCACGGCACGAGCCCCGAGGATGGGTCGTGACACCAACATTTTTAATTGAAAACAAAAGGGCATAACAACTTAAAGAAAATTGGACAAAAATGATAAAAGAATAATTCCATTACATGGATGTGTGATCCAAAAAAATGGTAGAGGATTGAAACTGGATTATTAGGAGCATAGGGAACCTTGGGAGGATTAAAGAGTGAAGAGGGAATGGGTTGGATGAACTCCAAAGGCTTTGAGTGAAGAAGAAGTGGGAGAATCAATGGGTTTATATAGGAAAGGAGAGGGAATTCTTTATTTTTTAGGTTTGGGACACCTCACATTAAACTTATCCAAACGAAAAAACATCCCATGGTTTTGCAAAATATTTTTTTTCAATGGGGAGTAAAAAACAATATTATATGAGTCCAATGGGCTAACTTCTTAAAATTTTAGGGTTTCTTATGTGGAGTTGAGTCACACTCTCAAGGAAAACAATATAAAAATAAAAAATGTTTTATATGTCTTGGATGGTCCACTAATTCATTTTAAAATAAATCAAACAAATATAAAATCACATTATTTTAATTCTAAAACATATATTTTTGGAAAATAATGTCAATAATATTCTATTACATTCCTATTGGGTCATTATGATTTTATAAAACACATTATATATTTAAATGGTATTTAATATTTACCCAAAAATTCGACTGTCTCAGGAAATTATGAAAAATTAATCATTGGGTAATTTAGACATCCTGATAGAAAAAATATTATTTGTTTTATCTAAATAATTTTATAAATATGTGATATTTCACGTTTAATTTGAAAACCAATATTTGTCCAAAATTCATGGGTTTTGACAGAAACTGCTTTTAAACCATAATAAAAATTACAATTGGATTCAAAAAATTATATGTTGTTTTATATATAATAAAAAATAATTTAATAATTATTATAATATATTATAAAAATATTATTTAATTTAAATATCCATTAATTTATCAAAATAGATTACGTTGTAGAATATTAACTACAAATACTATTTCGGATTAAAAAAATATTTACATTCTAACAATAATAAAATTTATGGGAATTCATTATAAAAAAATAATGTACATAGTCATAGTGTTGGTGTCTTGTTACACAACCCCTTATAACACCCTCATACGACCGAAGAGTAAGGAGTGTGATGGTGACAGACTCCTAGGGTGGCACAGATAACATTGCTCGAGTGGTAACCTCAATTAACTTCCACTTCTCCTATAGTCGGTTCTACCCAAACATATCATTGTCAAGATTTTCTTGGTCATGGTCAAGATCGAATCCCATTGATGCCACCTCCTTTCCATGCTCCGAAAAATGTTCTTCATATGGGGCAAGTCTACTAGATGAGGCCACCACTTCCTTTGTCTGAATATATGGGATTTGTTAAAGCCCTATCTTTATGATAATCATTTGATCACAATTCAAAGGCTATATTAGAAATGGTCACAATTCATAATTGTATTTTAAAATCCAGAAACATAAAACCATGAAGATCACATTTTATATAACCACAATAAGACATTTAATTAGATCAAGAAAAATTTCCATTACTGATATTTTGGGTCGTTACAATCTTCCCCCCTTAAGAAATTTCACCATTGAGATTTCATTTCCCACTCTAAAACAAATGCGGGTAACTTGGCTTCATCACTTCCTCTAATTAGCACATCACATCTTCTGTCTTTTAGTTTGTCCACATCAACATGATGAGGGGAATTGTCTTATTTCGTAGAACTATTTCTCTATGATCTAAGATCTTCACTTGTTTATCCTCTTACGAAAGATCATCCTATAGTTGTACTAACTCTAAAGAGAGTGGATGTTAAGGGTCTGGTATGCATTTCTTTAATAGGGATACATGAAATTCATCATGTACTTTGTCCATGTAGCTGGAAGTGCTAGTCGATAGGTCATATCCCGACACGATCAAGAATATTAAAGGGACCGATGTACCTATGAATTAACATCCCATTCATTCCAAACATGATGGACATCTTCCACGAGGATATGCATAGAAATAAATTGTCTCCAACATTAATCTCAAGGTCTCGTTGACAATTATCTGCATAACTCTTTTTTCAACTCTAGGCTGCCTTGATTCGCCGTTGAATTACTTTCACATTCTCTACCATTTCATCGACCATTTCTGGTCTTATCACCATAAGCTCACCGAATTCATCCCAACATGTTGGTGTTATGAACCTCTTCCCATACAAGGCTTTATATGGTTCAATTGAGATTCTCATGTGGAAACTATTATTGTAGGATATTTCAATCAGTGGAAGATGTTGGTAACACACTCCTTTAAAGTCCATAGAACATGATCATAACATATCCTCTTGTGTTTGAATAGTTTTCTCAGATTTTCCATCAGTGTGTGGAAGATAGGTCGTACTGAAGTTCAGTTCAGTATCCAAGTCATGTTGAAGTCTCTTTCAATACATAGTGGTGAATCATGGTTCTTGATCGGATATAGTTGATCTTGGTACTCCATACAGCCTTACCAATTACCTAATATATATATATGTTCATGTTGATCAAATGAGAAATCCTGCTGAATTGAATGTAAGTGTGCAGACATTGAAAGATGGTCCAAAATAACCCAAATTTCATTTTTTTCCCTTTGGATGACTTCGGAAGCCTAGTTACAAAGTCCATGGTGATGTTCTCTCATTTCCATTCTGGTATATGCAATTGTTCCATCATCCCCTTAGACTTCTGCCTCTCTGCCTTCACTTGCTGACACACTAGGAACATTGATGTATACTCAGTGATCTCTTTGTTCATTTAATCCCACCAATAATGATATCATAGATCTCGATACAACTTCATGTTTGTTGGGTGAAAAGTGAAATTTGATTTATTTTCATCATCCAAATGTTCATTCTTCAGCTCTAGGCTTGATGGAAAACATTGTTTTCTCCCAAATCTCACAATTTCTTCTACATTAATATTTATCTCTGAGGATTACCCTTTTCTGATAGCTTCCACATTATTCTGAATTCCCACATCATCCTTTTGAACATATTTTAACTTTTCCAAAAGAGACTATTGAGCAATCATTTGCGAAAGGATTGATGATGTTCCCTTCTATATCATTACCATTTCCATCTTCATCAAATCTATGATGATTTTTTCCTTCTAAATTCTCATCAAGGATATAATTTATGGGTCTTTTTTACGTAGAGAATCATCCACCTTATTCCCTTTCATCATGGAGGTAATGTATTGAGCAGTCATAGTCTTTGATCATCTCTAACCATAATTGTTGGCACTTGTTCAACTCATTCTATGTGAATATATACTTGTGGATTTTGTAGTCGATATATATTTCACAATTCTACCCAAATAGATAATTCCTAAAAAAATTTAAGAGAAGATCACCACAGTTGACTCCAGATCATTTGATGGATACTTTTTCTCACGAACTTTCAATTTCCTTGAAGCATAGGAAATGACTTTTTCATTTTTCATCAACACACAACCAAGGACCTTCTTCAAAGCATCACTAAATACCACAAAAATTTCTCCACCTGTAGTTAATGTGAGCATGGGAGCACAGATAAACCTCCTTTTTATCTCCTTGAAGATTTCATCACATTAATCACTCCAAGAAAACATTAGTACCTTCCATGTTATATTGGTATGATGGTTGGACAATCGTGAGAAATTTTTCAAAAATCATCGATAATATCTAGCTAACCCCAAGGAGATACGGATATCGATTACTGATGTTGGCCTCTGTCATCCCACAATTGCATCTATTTTGGAGGGATCCATAGATATCAAATTGTATGTGATGGTATGGCCCAAGAATGAAACCTCCTTCTACTAGAACTCAAACTTTCTGTACTTTGCACAGAGATTCTTCTTCAGCAAGGTCTCTAGTACAGTTCTAAGATGATCTTCATAGTCCACCATGGATTTGGAGTATATCATAATGTCATCTATAAAGACCACCAAATATTTGATGAGGTAATCCAAAAAGACTTTATTCATCATGACCATGAAGATTTCTGGAGCATTAGTGAGTCTGAAAGGAATTATTATTAATTCATAGTTCCCATATCTTGTACGAAAACCAGTCTTGGGGATATCTTCCTTCTTCACCCATACATGATAATATCACAACATCAAATCCACCATGGAGAAGTATTGTGCTCCACATAGCTAATAGAATATTTCATCAATTCACGGGATAGGATACTTGTTCTTTATCGTGATTTTGTTATTCTTGTGATAATCGATGTAAAGGCACATTGACCCATCATTATTATTGATGAAGATGATTGGTGCACCCCAAGGTGAAGCACTTGGGAGTATAAACCCTTTATCCAGATTTTCCTGTAGTTATTTTATCATCTCTTCAATCCCCACAAGATCCATTATATATGGATTCTTCGATATTGACAATGCTCCATGTATAATATCAATTAATAATTCCACATCTCTTATTGGAGGAAGAACCAGCAATTCCTCAGGAAACACTTCTGCGAATTCACTCCCAATAGGCATGTCTTCAAGGATGGTTTCCTCCTTAGGATCAATCATATGAGCCATATATGCTTGATCATAGGGAGGTAATATCCACTCTTGAGAAGATGGATCTAAAGAAGATTCATCTTCCTCCATGAACATTTATAGAATCGGGGGTCGATTATCCACATGGAGAGTGATTTCCCTCTCCCAGAAACTTATGTTGGATCTGTATAAGGAAAGCCAATCCATTCCAATAATAGCATCAAATTCCACCAGAGGGAGTATGATGAGGATCACTTTGAATTCAATCCATCGATTATTATAGGGGAGGAGTTATATTCATGGGAAGCAAGGATTTCCCCATTTTCCGTACTCACTAACACCATTACTTCAATGATTTTTGGTGGTGATGGGATTGTTCTACTAAAAATTAAGGATATAAAATAATGTAATGATCCTAAATCAAATAAGTATGTTATCAATTCTGTAATTAATAACTAGCATACCTATCCCCACATCGTTGTAGTGGTTTACTTCGGCAGTAGTTATGAAAAAATCTCTCCCTTGTTGCCTTGGAGGTTGTTGGTTGCCTCCATAAACCCATGGGTTAGGGAACTGAATTGCAAGAGGCCCTGGTTCTTTATAGTTGGAGCAATAAAAAATGCATTAATGTTCAGACGGAGCATTCCTCTCCTCTGTTATAATCACCGGTTTTTCTTTCTAGCAGTTAACAGGTAGGTTCCCTACTCTTCCACACCTAACAAAATTCCTTGTCCCCTTCAGGAAAATTCTGAGATGCTTGTTTCTGCACCTTGGAAATTGGGGTGTTAGATATTCATAGAACTGTTGGATTTATACATCGGACCACCATCATTGAATTCCACCTTATTCTTCTTATCCCAATGATATACCTGAGGTTCATCAATCTAAATTTCATCCTAGAGGGCACATCAGACAATTTCCTCATAGCTATCGAAGTCACAGATCACCAGCTCTTCTTGTAGGCAAGATTTCATACCACCAATGAAGCAGTAAACCTTACATTCAGGGGTAATGACAAATCCATAGGTGTATCATTCAAGCCTTGTGATGTTTTCCTCAAACGCTCTAATAGATTCATCTTATTTTTTTCATGATGGAAAGGAAGTCCCTTTCCATTTTATGTTGGAGGGTGCGCGGAAAATATTTATCGAAAAACATATTCTGTAAATCCTTCCATTCTGATGACTTGATCCCCTCCTATGGATTCTAATTTTTTTGTCAATGTCCATAATTGATCATCTTCCCCCTCCATATTATAAGCATCTAGGATAACCTTCTCTTGTTCATAACATTGATACATAGGGAATATCATTTCAATGGGGTTGATCCATTGTTTGGCCATTGAGGGATCCAATAGTCCATTAAAAGTAAGAGGCCTTTGTCTCATGAATCCCTCGATAGTGACTTTTTCATTCTTAGAGAGGTTTTAATGTCCTCTTGACCCATATTTCTATTCAATGCTTCTGTTAACTGAGAGAAAATCATGATAAACTTCATGATTACTTCTCCCATCAGATTGGGCATCTCATTAGCACAATCATTACATTGATCTTTATATCAGTTGTTTTCTTATGTCCTCCTATTACTGTACATTTTATGGAATAAAAGAAATGTTAGGGGTAACACATAAAGGGAAATCCAAAGACAAAAAATTTATTACCTATAAATATCTTTTATTTCCTCAACATATTAATCTATTGGATTCAGTCTATGTTATCCACGATATACTTCCTAATATATATTCTTGGGGGAAATTTTTAATTCCCTTAATAAGTGCTCATACTAAGCCTATGAATTTAACAAAGAATATCCCCCAAGAGTGTCGTAACCAAGAGTGCAGCAAGACCCAATGGCGTGCACTAGTTCCCATTCGAGTCTATCTCCTAGCATTGTTTTCGGGTTTCTTTCTTGGATACAAATGTGCCAAAGCTGCCACTACCTACTCATATCCAGATAGGGAGGTATTTTTTTGATAAACGGCTTAATAAATAATCAACAATACTTACAGATATTTTTTTTATAAAAATTATTGTCTCTTAATCTTCACTAGAGTTTTCTAATCCTAATCCAAAAAATAACTAATCCCATCCTCTGATACCAACTCTAACAACCATGCTCTTTATTACACACTTAAACATGAATTATTTCATAAAATATTCACTTGATAAGACATAGAATATCAATAGGTATAGTGTATTTGGGGCATAGGAAAATGAAATAATAGCTTAGAGCATAAAATAGACAACATCGTTTTTGAAAAAATCCTTTACATGACCACTACATTCCATTGTACTTAGCATTTCATGTTATCACCTGAGGACATGCATAAGAAAAGGATGAGCATTAAAGCATAGTAAGGGAATAAAAATTGAATATCACGAGGAATAAAATACATGTTAGATAATAGGAATATAAATGGAGAAAAAGAAATACATGAACATAAAGGAATGATAAATCATGATAATCATGACATGTAAATGTGGCAACAACACTTAACATGTAATTAGCATGAGCGAATGATCATTGCACATGGAGCATGATTAAACACTCATTTCACATGAAGCATGAATAAAACCTAAGTCAAATTGAATTAGCATGAGTTAGAAACCATTTCAAATGATGTACCATGATACTATACTTTACCCAATGCATTGGAGCGCTATTAGAACGCAACCTTCTTAATCATTTCATTTCATGCATATGTCTGGCACATGGATCATTAAACATGGAATAAATAATAATAATTTTTACATGATAAAGGGATGTGTATTACATACATGAAGCATAATAATCAATATGTAAATGTTCATAAAGGTTAATACACTTTATTGTGAAAGGGGAAAGGTATTCAGTACACAATGACATTGTCTTGGAAAATTGTAGTGCAGTTTTGGCAGCATAACGACAGGAAATTAGAACCCATAAAACAATTATGATATTGAAATGCTTGTATCATATTATTTAAATGAAATGAACCATAATAAGTTCATATAGTAACATATCCCAACAAACGTAATGGAATTTAGATGCATAATTCAAATGAATGATTTGGATGTAAAAGAGTAGATAGAAATCCCTCATCGAATTCTGGCATGGTAGTGGGTGTACATGGGTGGAATTAATGAAAGAAAAAGGTTTATTCGAACATCCAAACATATATAGTTCACAATGAGGGAGGTGAAAAAGAAAACCGCAAATTTTTTAATAGAAAACAAAGTTTCATAACATCTTATAGAAAACTGTACTAAAATGAGAAAGAAAAAATCCATTACATGGAATTGTTATCCCAAAGAGTTGGGAGTGTCTTGAGAGAAGATTATTGGGAGCATGGGGAACCTTAAGGGGATTCTAGAGGGAGTATTTTAAGTAGTTTTGGGAAATCCAATGGATTTGAGTGAAGAGAAAATGGGATCTTCATTGGGATTATATAGGAATGGAGAAGGAATTCTTAATTTGTTTTGGGACACCTCACATTAAACTAATCAAAATCACAAACCTCCCATGGTTTTGTACCATGTTTTTTTGCCAAAGGGAATTGAAAAATAATAATATATGATTCCAATGGCCGAAATACTTTTAATAATTGGTTTTCGTATGTGGAGGTGAGTCACACCCTCAAGGAAAGAAATTTAAAAAGACATAATGTTTTATATTTCATGGTGGGTCCACTAATGATTTGTAAAATAAATAAAACAATTATAAAATCAAATTATTTAATCGGTAAAACATATATTGGCCGAAAAAAATGTTTATATTATTTTATTACATCACTATTGAGTCATTATGATGTAATAAAACACATTATATGTTTAAAAAGAAGTTAATATTTACCCAAAAATTTGATTGTCTCAGAAAATTATGAAAAATTAACCGTTGGATAATTTACATGTCATGATTCCAAAAATAATATTCATTTTATCTAAATAATTTTCTGTACATGTGAATTTTTACATTTTATATAAAACCCAACATTTATAAAAAATTCATGTGTTTTGACAAAAACCGCTTTCAAACCTTATTAAAGTAACAATTACATTCATAAAATAATATGATCATTTATATTAAATAAAAAGTAATTTAATAATAATAATAATTACATATTAACATATTATTTACTTAAAAAATCCATTAATTAATAAAAATATATTTCTTAGTCAAATATTATCTAAAAATAATATTTATGCCTTAAAAACTATTAACAATGTAACAATAATAAAATGAATGCACATTCATTATCTAAAAATAATGTACATAGTCATTATGCTGGGGTCTTGTTACATAACCCCTTATAACACCCTCATAAGACTGAAGAGTAAGGTGTGCGACAGTGAAAAACTCTTGGGGTGGCTCGGATAACATTGCTCGGATGGTAATCTCTATTAACATCCACTTCTCCCATAGTAGGTTCTGCTCAAGATTAACGTGTTCAAGCTTGTCTTGGGCTTCATCAAGAGAGAATCCCAATGACGCCACCTACTTTCCTAGCTCTGAAAAATGGGATTCGTACGAGGCATGTCTAATTGATGAGGCCATCTCATCCTTTGTCTAAGTAAATTGGATTTTTTATAGACCTATATTTATACTAATTTAGTGATCACTATTCAAAATCCATATTAGCAATGGTCACAATTAATAATGGTATTTTAAAATTCAGAAACATAAAACCAATTATGTTCACATTTTATATAACCATAATAAGACATTTAATTAGATCTATAAGCAATGAAATTAATGAATGTTTGGGTCATTACAATATCTCAACTAGGATTTCATTGATCTCTTAGTGGAATTTGTGATAGTCACCAAACTCACTTCTCCTTACACACCATAGTATAATGGTGATAGTGAAAGGATGAATCTATCCACACATGACATGGTTAGATCAATAATGAGTTAGGAACCACTTTTACTTTAATTTTAGATATATACACTACAAAAAATGGAATATACCCTTTACTAAGTACTAAAAATGTCTATCTTTAATATTTTATATGATTTATAGTATGAAATGAAACGAATTTTTTTACACATACATGTTTTCGGATTCAATGATATTTTCAAAACAATACCTATTGAAATTTTATGATAATGAATCTTTAAGTTCATCTATAAATGTTATTTTAAATAAGCTAAATGATTTTAAAAATAAATGCCTTTATATAGAATAGTTATTATGGAAATAAATTTCAAATTTCCAGAATGGGATCATGTTTCTATATAAAATAGTGGGATAAATATTGAATTCAATAGATTTGTTTCTCCAGTTCCATAATAGTAGGTATATGAATAATATTCAAAAGAGATAATGGGAGATGAATATTTTCCTGAAACACAAGTACAATGTAAGAATACTCAATAGGATAATGAACTAGAGTGATATGGTTTACCAATCACATAATTAGGTGATACATTACTCCTATAGAATGTTGAACCTCAAACATACAAATAAGTAGTAGATTTAAATGATCTTTCTAAATAGAAAAAATCCTTGTTCTCTGATATGGAGTATACATATCATGATCATGTTTGGATTTTGGTAGTCACTCAAGATGATGTAGAAACCTCCAATGACATAAATCTCATTAGGTGAAAATTCTAATACATGAAAAATCTGTAAAATGATGGAAATTTTAATACATATAAATAATGAAATGATGTGAATGGTTTTCGGAAACATCATGTTATATACTATAAAACAACATTCTCACTGGTGGAAATGATGAAATCCATCAGAATATTATTTGAAATAGTAGACTTCCATGATTAGGTAATATGTAAAATGGATTTTAAATCTAATTTTCTAAATGGGAAGTAAGTTTAAGACATCAATATGGATGAACCCAACAGGTTCATAAAGTCAAATAGTTCCAACAATTTATTGAACCTATATAGATCCTTTAATGCATTGAAGAATGATTCATTATCATGGAATATTAATTTTCATGAGTCTATAAAGAAAATGAATTCATGATGAACTAAATATTGTATTGTAACAATCATATATTTTATAAAAGAAATTTTTTTTGATAATTTTTATGAAACAGAACATTTGACCTAATGAAATTATGAAATGATAATATTTAAACGAGTCTGGTATAACATAATCTTTAAATAGTGGGGTATGAATATGACTAAATTAATTATTAAATATATATAAATGTAAATAAATTAAAAATTTATCCATTAATTCCATGTAAATAAGCACTCAACTTTTAAGGATATCATTTTATCCTTCAAAATTAGTTTATTTCTTTAAAAATTATTTTTATTGATTTTGGTGAGAAAATATTATAATTAATTTCGGTAATTTTTATAAAAAATTTATTTATAAAATTTATTTCACATTTGGAATCAGCATATTTAAATAAACATAATTTTAAATCACAGGTTTTATCTATAATGACTAATTTTTTAGTTAAAACGCTAATATACTGATTTTTCAAAAAATTTCATTTCTATTCATTAAATAATGAATCATAAATGTTAGATTATATTTCATATTTACTATTAATATTAAATATTAACCATTTTATATATAATAATATATTTAATTTCTTTTGAATAAGTAAATTTCATTAATTTTTTTTAAGTTTAGTTTCATGCTTAATGACTCAATTTTCGGCAAAAGTTTTGTAAGTGAAATTTTTTTATCCTTTTTAATTAATTAAAATAAACCCTATAAAAGAAATAATTTTATTTAATTTTTATTTAATATATATTTATATATTGATTTAAATCCAAATAATGATTATTTTTATTCATAGTGTATATATATAATCAGTTGTTGCTTGAAAAAATAATTTTTTTTAAAAACCTTCTTTACATTGAGTTATGAATGTTTATTTTTAAATTAAATACTTCAATATATTTTAATTTAATATTGAAAAATATATTCCATATTTTAAATTATCATAATTAATATTATTTAATATTTTCTAGTTAGTTTTTTTGTTATATTGAATAGTTAAAAGTATAAAAATTAATTTATGTGGTAAATGATAAAACAGGGTTTAGAGTGTTACTTGTGTTATAGTAAATATAAATATTCCACAAAATTAAACTTTTTTATAATAGATTTTATATAAAATTTATAATTAGTTTATCAAAACATTTTATTAAATATTATTTATTTTTTTTTAATTACAAAATACCTTGGTAAAAAAACTAGTTAGTAGGGTGAAAACAAAAATGGTAAATGTGAGTAACCATATAACTAAATGTAATCAAGTTTTTAAAGAATTTATATTTTATAATGGTTGAGGTTATTATTTAATTTATCATACCTCCAATATATTATTTTTCAATTTTTTAGGAACTTTTCTTGAGAGTGACTTTACATTATTGAATAGTTTTGGGTGTTTACAAAAATTAAACTCCTTCCAACATATAAAAGGGATCCTCATCTCTTATTTCCTTAACATTTAAAATTAATTTTGGATAAGAAAATACATATCCATATACCATACTTACTCCCCTTACAATTTTATATAGGCCTTTATTTTATAATAAATACATCCTTGAATTGAAATTCTTGATAACCTAATGAGGTTTTCTGAAGAAGATGTACTATTCAAAAACAATTTTTTTTTTCTTATTTATTCATCAATATTTTAAAAATATTATTCCAAAATTTTGATATGAAAAATAAATATATCCCATATAATAATATGTTATTATATTAATTTCATAACATACATTAATATCATCTTTCATCAAATGGGAAATTAAACCATTCTTTATGTGTATAGTAGACTACCACCTTGTAAGCCGATGTAATTCATTATACACCATCTCCTCTAAATGTTTTTTAATATTATGAATTTAATTTATGTATAATATTCATATTATGTTTTGTTTTTTTAAAAGAATCATAAAATATATATTTTTACCTTCCAATTCACTGACAAATGAAAACATCATCTATGAATATTTGTGCACTATAGCCTCCAGAAAGTGATGTGATTCATTTTTCATTACCTCATCACCTAGACGGTATATATTAGTATATTTAATGAAATAATTTTATAGTTATGATATATTTATCTACAAATAAGAGTAAAATTACAATTTCCTTTTTTCCATTATGAGTTTGAAAAATAGAAATGTTAGAAATGCATTGGTACAGAGCCCCTTCTACATGATTTTTACATTGTTAATTTTTCATAAGATTCATTTATTTTTTTTTATAAAATTATAATTTATATATATTACTAATAATAATTTCTGGATTTTTAATTTTGAGTTGATGGATCAATGACTTCTTTTTCCATAGTTATCTTACTAAAGTCATTTTGGACATATGAAATAATTTTCATCAAAACATGTTATGTGAACATAATTGATTAAGTAAATAAATATAACATGTATAAATATAAAATAAAATTAATTATAAACATTAAAATGGTTCTCAATAAAATATTTAATTAATATAATTCTATTATTCAATATGGTAATATATGTACATTTTTCATTGGGAAATATGTTGTTTGATTTTGGCATGATGGTTTGATTGTGGGGGTTCAATGCCTTGCTCAATACCTCATATCGAGATCACCAATTGTTTAGTATTACATAAAAACATCCAATAGTTCCCACATATGTAATCAAGTATAAATCTTATTTCCAAATATAGGTAGTGTTTTGTATTTCAGACCCAATGATGCTTAGGTACTCACATTGGTTGAGTGGATGGGCGATCACGCTCATCACACCCTTTTGGGGGGAATTAATTCTTACTCAAGAAATCTATTATATATTTAATTTTTTTCTCAAATTCATTTATAGATTCCAATATGAGAATGTTTTCCCATGTGTGAATGACATTATAATAAACATGTAGTGATTTAACTTATTGTGTTCATATCTTGAGTTCTTAATAAATCTCATATTTATTTATGTTGATTATTAATATGGCCATGTTTGGGAACTCTAGAATTATTTGACACCCATGAAGGTGTATGGTGAAATGGATATGATATTGAACCTATAAAATGAATAATTTGTATCTTATGAAAATAGAATTCAAAAACATGAAGTTTGGTTAACTCGTGTTGTTTGACGTTATATGAAAAAGAAATAAGTATCGGGATCGACCATTGTTAAGGAATCCTATGTATCTTATTTGATATTAGAATCAGTGTATACATAGTTCTTATGCTGGAATTTTCATTATGGGAGATAGAACTATAGATTCCTTATATGGGAAATATTCATATAAGACTACCCCAGATTTCTTTTCCAGTAGTATAGACCATTGAGTAGAGATGGGACATAATCTGACATACATCCCATGGGTGATCCCACATTGAGTAATTTTCATCATTCCATTAGTACAATAATTTCTTTTCCTCTATGACCATGTGATTCACAATCACTGTAAGAAACAAGAGATAACATAAGATCAGACACAATCTAAGAGAAAAAATTTTATGGGGAATACACATTAAATTTTCCCATTGAGAGGTATGACTACACATATCATGGAGGATATTGTATATAGACCGGGCATTGGGAAGTACTCAAACATGTCATTTTTTATTAGAGTAAATATGATCATATGTTGATTCATCCCCGAACCATTGATGCGTGAGGTATGTTTTAGGCATATACAACAAATAATGCCCCTTTATGAGCACAATTCTCACTAGCTAGTTGGTGAGGAAGAGTGATCCGCCCCTGAGAATTATTGGGTCCTGATGGTTGAATTGTAGGAGACATGAGTGGGATTTCACTAAAGTGGATGCTGATTTGACCTATATCCTAAAGAATACATCCTATTTATCCTCTTTTTATAGGAATCATAGTTCTCATATATCAGTTGTTCGGGCATACATGTTGAGGATTCTCTTACATTTACTCATTCTCTTTCTTTTGGTGGATAAAAAGATACGACAACCATAAAAGTTTCATCCAAGATCACGAAACTGGTAGGATCACATGAGTATATAACCCTAGATCTTGAAAGAAACTTCCATTAAGAATGGGTTATACAACCGAATGATCCTAATTGGGTTCCATGTGGCATGAGTCCAAGTGGGTCCAGCTAACAACGTTGACCTACGATAGGGGATCTTCCCGACATGTGCTGGTTCCCTACTAGACATGTCAGGATTTCACATAGACATGTTTGGGGTTATTAATATGTAACTGAATACATGCCCATTATTCTTATCCTGACCTATGTTTACATAAATAATAATTTAGACATTACAGAAGCGGACCAGACCATGTTCTTTAGCATGATCAACTGACATGTCTCGGATTCCAACGCCTGAGTGAATATAAAATGTCTCAGATTCTTCACATAAAAAGTAGACATGGATGGGGTCATTCAAATGATTAATGTAGACATGAAAATACTCTATCACATTATCAAAATGACATTTCTTGGGAATATTTAATGAAATTTTTTACATGTTTACGGGAAATTTTTTGATCATTCTAACAAGTTAATAAATAATTCACATTATCAATTTGCATTGTCTAGGATATATTCACAAAATGAAGGAGTAAATTTAAATGGTTCAACACATGAAGAATATTAATTATCCTAGCCTTTTCATGTGATGATTTGGACATGTCAATGGGGGTGTTTCTTGTTCTAATTGTATTTACATTGGAATGTCACATGAGAATGGTGACATGTTGATTACCTATCATGAGGTCAACCAAACATTTCAAATTCTTTTATTACCATAAATTTCATATTTCAAAGGCCTCAAAAAAATTGGATAGGCCAATTAAGAGTATTTCAGTTTTGTTACACTAAATGGATTGTTTGAGGTTTTGATATAGACATGCTTAGGATCAGTTGATTGACAAAGGGAGGATGCCAAAGGATTATATAAACTTTTCAAAAGGTTTCGTGGAAAACAATTTATGGGAAATGATGCATTCCTATGTTTTCCTAAAAAGGGTGTACACCATTGGTATATAACGATGAAATGAGTTCATGTACATTGACATGTATGGATGTTAGAATGTTGTCACATGATGGTCTATTGCACATTATATTTTGAAGAACTCAGAAGGACCTTGTGAGGGAGTACAAAATATGGCCAAGAGCATTCCGAATGACACCGATGAACTTGGATAGGGTTAATATCAGATGGTATGAATGGTTGAGCATATTTTTATGGGTTTAGAGACATTCTAGAATTACTTGATAATGACGGCTGTCCAAACGATTCCTATAATCACGAGATCTGCAGGACATTTATAAGGTCTTGTGATGTGTCTTATATATGTTCCATAAAACTGAGAAGGGAGAATCCAGACATTGATAAGGGGGAATAGGGCTACCAGAGACATGTTTCATGCACATGGTTCATACAAGAT
Source organism: Viscum album (assembly GCA_963277665.1). NCBI lineage: Eukaryota > Viridiplantae > Streptophyta > Magnoliopsida > Santalales > Viscaceae > Viscum > Viscum album. The sequence goes on from OY728120.1 coordinate 2,113,053,631, forward strand.
GGTTATGATAACATAAGGGGGCTATGAAATTGAGGGAATGGATTTAATAAAGCATCATCATAGGCACGTGAGGCCATTATGAGGCTAAGGATTTGAGTGAACAGTTGTTAGAGATTGCATGGGGGATTTTCACCATGTAATAGTTTATAACCATGTTTCTTATATTAACACTCATAATAAAAGGTATCTTTAAGGTGGTTTAATTCATCATGATGTTGTATGATCCCAAAGCAATCAAGTGCGGAAATATCACTACACCCCAAAACCACAAAGCATGGTTGGAGATCTCAGTTATTGGTATATATTTATACACACATTCATGAAAAAATAGATACATTTTATCATTTGGTTGATATGTTATTATAATTTATTTCATATTCATGTTGTTATGTGATCTTAAAATAACAACACAATAGATTACTGTGTTCACATGAGGGAGTTCCCAGGTGGATCATGGAAGGATTCATCTCCACTGTCTCCCTTAAAATACATTTTGTCTCTTCACACTCTTTGTTATATCCCACCACAATATGTTTATTTTATGAAGGTGAATATGGGTATTTATAGGCTAAGGGAGGCAATGGTTGATGACACTTTTCATGAAGAGAATTCCCCATGTTTTGGTTGAAGTAGGCGGACTTTATTGGATCAAAATCACGTGACTATAATACATCCTCACATGATATTTATTAATTTGGTATTATTCTACAATATCATATAACATCATACGGTAATTCATAATTAGTTTAGATAAAAATCGTTTAGATGATGGAAGGTTCACATGGTTATAAATTTCATGACATGAACCCAGTGAATTTCATCACTCAGACGCATGATCAAATCATGGTCACAATATGGCTTCATGCATTGGTGGATGTTCTTGAAGCATGCCACTAGTGATTGTATTGGATCATGTGACAACATTAGTTCATGAATGATAAGAAAAATGAAGTTCCATGTCTTATATTTGTTCAATTTTGGATTCATCTTGATTCCATTGTGGTGGATTTTTGTTAAAAAAATGTGATGGTTAGAGTTCCATCAAGAGGAAAATGATGATAGGTGTTTTTGTGGTGTGCGGTATCGGTTCAAATTTTCATAGCATGGGATGAATCAATTCGAACATGTGAAATGCAGAATTTGTTAGATGACTACCATTTTTTGAGCAACTGATCAAGTATGTGGCATTCAATCACATGAAGAATACCGCAAAAATCATATCTCGTATTGTAATCATTGTTCTCCATTACTTTAGAATGTAATAATCGTTGTTACAGTTGTTTAGTCAATATCAAAATGGGTTTTGGCGCACATACTACCTAAAAAACTATCACTCAAGATTTTCCCCTGTGATCTCTTGGCCAAAACTATGTGTGCCTTTGGGATCACACAACACATTCCCTACATAATGGTCCACCCACCGTTTTCGGGAACTATTCCATCTGGTGTATATTTTCCTTCTCAGGATAGCTTCCAAATGAAATGGTTGAGTTTACTCCCACAAGGGCTACTGGCCAAGCCCTGTTTTTGCTAGCCAAGGGATTGGCCTTATGTTTTTGCTATGGTATGGAATATCCCCATATATGAATAAGGTCCAAAGTTTATGACTTTATATCCATGACCAATCCCATTCATCATGTATTCCATCTCCTCATACTTGGTGTAAATAATTTTATTACACAACTTATGACATTAACAACAAATTACATATCACATAAAATTATGGGTTTAAATAAATTCCCCCCCCCCCGAAAATTAGATCCATTCAGAATGAAAAAATATATAATTCTGGGGTTAAAATAAATTAATTTTCCACAAACATGAATATCTATTGAGCTTTGAAAGCAAGATTCTTGAGAGATTCTATTGTGAGCATATCATATGTTGAATTTATGTTTCTATCAATTAGATACATCTCATCATGAGTTCCTCAGTATATTTGTGATATTAAGTTGATTTTTGTTGTCGAATAGATTCCATGAAAATGCGTACAAATTACAATATAATATATGGATTTGGTAAAATGGAACCTATTTGTGGATCTGTTGTGTGGTACATGGATGTCTCAACGTATCCCATGAGGTGGGGATCTAGTCATACAAAGATCTAAAATATGCGACTATGTAGATCATACTCATACTAAAGGAAAATAGGTTCACGTATAAAGAACTATATGATAAATTTCTATACGTCGATCTAACACATAGATATGAATGGGAAGGTCACTAATTTGTGATGAAATATATGGTATATATCCGAGTTTGGGTTGAGATGTTTTCAGGTCATCCATGATACCCATTCATTGTGTGTTATACAAACAAATAAAATCTCCAATATTTGTGTTCTTAACTTACAACAGGATACTCTCAAAAGATGTTCATGAATTCATGCTAACATGAAATTCATCATTGATGAGTCATCTCCAGTTTTCTTGATATCTTTTGATTTACAAGGATAATTTTGTTACAGTATCCATCCAGGAGGGTTAATGCTCCAAATTCTACCTTATGTCAGTGGACTTAAAAAGCATAACATTATTTTTTCATGGGATATATGGTGGAAACCAGAAGATTTGAACCACATTATTCACATTTCCCAATATTTTTACGAATCATCATATGGATGAATTATTAGAGGGAATATACTTATATTTTCTCATGCTACCATATTACAGGTTTTCAACTTGACAATTTTTTGCCAATTCCATTTTATATATTCTCAATATTTCTTGGTTCATAAAAAGGACATGTCTAGTGATCAGGGACCTATCATTTACCCAAGATTCCATTAAAAAGATTTCAATCTAGAAAGAATTATTCTACTTTTAGTTGGATATTTATGGTCTTGCAAGATATATCATCATTGTTTTGTAGTTTAAAATATTTTAGTTCAGACATTTGATGTACAATATATTAGGGACTTCATTCTTAGACCTTTGTTGGGATGTAGATTATGTTCATCTAGCTCGTACCTTCTATTTCTATATTTAATGATCCATTATCATGGACCTAGGGATTCCATGTAGTTTAATGTATTTCATTCAGAATATTATTCATGGATATATAATAGAGAAGACAGATCAGGGATTACTCAAAACACTCTAGGGTGATAAGTTCCACCATTGTGTTTCCAAAGACCATGAGTATTGGAATTCCATTCATAGAAGGTGATTATTCCTATGCTTCGTAGTTATAAACAATTTATTTATTGATATAAATTTAAAAAAAAATTCCCCATTCGTTCCAATGGCCATGTAAGATTTATGGGTGTAAAATGGATGAGGTAAAATTAGTATCTAAGATTTACTCCCTTGGATAACTATAATTTGGTTGATGTAAACCCAATGACCAAAAAAATTAATCGATTGTTAATGAAATGGGGCATACATACATGGGATTACATATGATACTCTAAGGTTCTGAGTTCTGTCTTTATGTCATCGTGGCTTATGATGATTGGAGCACCTTTCCTATAAGAAGAGGATCCCTATGTTTGGTAGTGCTATGCCCTTTATGTTTTGATAACATGGTTCAAAATATTTATTCTCATATTTTTTCAAGGTCCATGGATGGTTTTAAAAGTCGAAATCATATTTACAATGAATTTGGTTATGAAGGAAAGAACCCTAGGAGGGTTTCTAGACCCTAGAAAAAAAACTTCACTTGAAATGTGATGCTCAAGACACACACCATGTGGTATCAAATCATGATGATTGGGAAATTAAAATATTTAGTAATGTTATGTTTCCTCTCAGATTTAAGAAATCGAATAAAACATGGTGAAATAAGGTTGAGGATGTCAAATAAACATAAATACTTTAGTTATAGTGATTGTAAGTCATGGTACAAAGTTCTTAGGTCATGTGGAAGGTATGTGACAGTAATTTCGAGAATGAACCATAAAACCCCCAGTTGATGGGTTCATCCATTTGGATGTTAGTATCACATGAATTATATACCCCTATATATTAGGTAATGATGTATTTGGTTGTTGGGTTTATGAAATTATGCATACATTTCATGGTTGAACAAAGAGATCTCTTTTCACTTACAAGTGCCATGAAAGGTTTGTGATGACTCGAGGCACTCAAATCATGAAGTTTTATTTATTGGAAATATTTTATTAATGATTTTTTATGTACCCTAAAAGTTTTCTCCCCACCTAGTGAACACCTTATCATGATAAAGAGAAGTTAAAACCCATTACCCTATATTTTCCAAGTCCAGGGGTCTTTTTAGAATATCTATACATTAACTACGGACATAATGTTGACACGATGACCTTGATGTCTTCTTTATATCCCCCTTAATTTTTTCCTAAACACTGGAGGTTAAAATTTTATAATGAAAGGACATGAATTTATCTCCATCCCTCATTTTCTTATATCTAAACTGACATTTTTTATGTCAGTGTCACAATAATTTTGTGGTCTTATGATTTGAACCATTATATACATGTTTATGGTCATTACAACATTGAAAAATTTATATAATTTTTATGTTCATGAATCACATGACCTAACATGGGAGATTATACACTATACCCCAATTAGGATACCCATGTTCAAGAGAACTCCAACATCATTATGAGTGAGAGGTAAAAAAAATAAATTGTATAATGAGTTTCTCTAGTAATGAGTAATGATATGGGAAAATCATAATGGGTATAACCCAAAACACCATCAGGTGTTGGGTTCTTCCTTGTTGGCGTTAATCCCATGGGGATAAGAAACCCATTCATAAGGAGACAAGATATCTCTGGTGGGTGGTTCTATTCCCTAATGAAAAATATCATGGCCGAACTAGGAGATCTCTCCACCATTCAAAGTTAAATTAATAGTTTGCAGCAACCTGAGGTGTTTAGGACATGATGTGTGGTATACAAATCAATTTAATAAATAGATAGAAGAAGCACACAATACTTTGGTAGAACGAGGTAGTGATCTTTTGTTATTTTGAGAAGTAATTATAATGTGTGATGGAATATAAATATTAACATCTTGTAGTGGGGACGTACTCATTCTATAGTTTCAATTTAATGAGACAATGACATTTGACCAATAGTTTAACATCCAACTCTTATGGAATTTATGTTGTTAATTTTTATTTCTTTCTTATCAGTATTCATTCTTTGAAGTTTAATGTCATTTTTTAAGGTTTTTGGGACTCACATGGACAATTTTCCAATACATATTACCTGAAAAAATAGGATTCACATATATCCCACTCATGCATAAGCAAAATGGACATTTACGGCTTGACCCTCTATGCAGTTGGGGTGCATGTTTTTATAGGTTCTTATAGCTCAGCCTAGGATTGGAGATTTATTCATCAACTACCTATCATATATTGATAGAAATCATGACCCAATTATTTTTTGAACTAGAAACTCTCTTAATAGAATGGACATGTATGCAACAATGGAATTTTTTTCCATTGAATGTTATAGATATGCATTAGATTGGAGGTCTAGGAGTGACTATATATCATTTGATGTCATGAATCAATAAACAAAAAGTTCATGAGGGAATGTGCAATTTGAAATTGTATTACAAGAATGCATAATTGTCTACATGAAAATAAATATTGGGGTTGGACCCAAGGATTCAGACCCGGTTGTTAATACATATCCAATAGTTGTATTTATCAAGACATACGTAGTTATTTAGGATGGTGCATTATAAACAAGTTGACCTACATGCATGGAGGGGTATTTTTTTGTTGTGATAAGAACTAGGATTGAAGATCTGGGTGTCACTAGATATCATGTGATGTCAAAAATCAAGTTTTACATAGTTCTGGAATAGAGGAGTGGTAGGGGACCAACACTAAAATAAATATGTCCTCTCAAGGGAGGTTCACAAGAATGTGATGTTTTTGTCTTGAAAGGGACCTCATCTGTGAGATTTAAAGACAATCGGTGAGGACCAATGGTGTTCGTTTTATGGTTCTACATTTTGTACAACGATAAACCTCTATTAATATAATATTGATTGTATATATAGGGAATTATATACCAATATTCATAATACCATGTGAGATATGATCTATGTGAGAAAAAAGGAAGAACACGGATTCTTCTCAATATGTAGAGGAATCTAATCATGGACATGGGGAATTTTGTATTTTATGGGATATATACTATGATATAGGATATATATGTTCCTATGTATCTCATCTAAATGAGAATAAAATAGTGTGTAGTTCAAGAAAACCTAATTAGATTAATTTCATTATGAAAGGACATTTTCCAGGAATATTAATTTCATTCAGAATGTATGAGGGTTACATGGCATGTATGAGGAGGAATGGTGGGGATCTATATAGTCTTACATCATTATATGAGAACATATTACATGATTTTTTAACATCATATGGTAAGGAAATATTTCATGCAATTCATTAACAATTTTAGGGGCATCTATCATGATGTTTATTGTCACAAAGTCATGATGGTGATCACCAAATTTCAAATAAATGAAATATTTTTGTTAGGCCTCATAATGGAGTTACGTGTGTCACAATATATCTTTTTATTGCACAAAACAAGACACATATAGTTTTTGAAACAGATTGAGTTCAATTTCATTTGTTAAGTATATCATCCACATAGTTAATGTCTTATGTTAAGAATGTGGGCCATGAAGAATATCATCTTGTAGTAAGGAGGTCTTTCATGCAGTTTCTTGTATTGTTGTGGGGACATCATCCATGTAGTTTAACATCTTGTGGTGATGAAATATTTGGGGATGTTTCACATCATGCAATAAGAACATTTCTATATAGTTTAATGTTATAAAGTATATATGTAAGATGATATGAAGTTTAAATTATTTCTTTCAGGACTTGTGTCGATCGATATGAATGAAGATAAACCATCAGTTGATCCATGCATTTTATGATCATGTGGGGAGGATTTGATCTACACATTTTAGCGTTACGTGGTTAGGACGTGAGACTTTGTGCAATTTAATGTCTTAGTTATATTATATGATTTGTAGTGTAGTTTAACTAATTTAATCCATGACATGTTCTTCACAATATAACATTATAGAGTAAGGACATACATCATGAATTATGTCATATTTTGGTCAAGACATGATTTGTATAGTATACTTTCAAGCGACTAGGATGAAAACTATACAGTTTAACATCATGTGGTTAAGATGAACTATCACGACCCATCCTTGGGACCCGTGTCGTGACTACCCCAAACCCGCCATCCATAGGCCAGGGGATGGATATAAGGCCCCAGCCTTAAACCTTACTTAATCATGAGTTATTACAAGATTACACATTGAGGATCTTTTCGGGTTTAGAGTTTTAGAAAATTAGATCATAAAACTTTCATTACATTCCACATATAAACAAAGTGCTAACATAAAGATAGTATTCTTCTTTCCCATCAATGGAATCATATTTAAAATAAAACACGGATTCTTTATTAACACTCCCTTGACACTATCATCATATCATGTACCTTTCCCTTGACCTGTGAAAATCATTTCAAAAAAACTTGGGATGAGCATAAAAAGCTCAGTAAGGGATATAAAAACATGGAAAGGAAACATGGGTACATATATACATAAGAATGAAATCATACATTACCCATAAAACATAATCACTTTAACATACCTCATCAAATCATGAATAAAGCATATAAATCATAAGACATAAAGGTAACTTGAGGCATTCATGACATTCTTATGTAGGGAGTAACCCTCTTGGTTACGTTTGGAATACCCATCACAGTATATTCCCTAAATATCTTCGGAGAAACCTTAAAGTTTCACTCCTTTGCGTCACCCAATGCATTGGAGAGCTATATCGGGCTCACCCGCCCTTAGTTTACTACGGAACCACCCGTCTTCTAATAATGTCCAAGAACCTCAACATAATCGTATCACATAAAACATGCATAAAGGAAACATAACATTCCCACCTTTCAATCACAAGATATCAATACAACACATTGATATAAAAACATTATGAAAACCATTTTCAATACCAAAATAAAAGAAAAGTAAAACATGATATTTATTTTTCTTTTAAAAAGAAGGTATGGCTTGTAGAGGAAGCCGAAACTCAAATAATGGTCACGGCGGCAGAGAAGTCGTTGTCGCCGCATAGGTACGACAAAAAAATTCCCTTTTGTCATTTAGTAAACGATTCATATAAAAAATATTCCTTTTGAATAAACGTAAAGACATAAAGGTACGCACTTCCTTAAATGAATCAAATCACTTTGAGGGGGCGGTAGTCCACACTTCCTTAAATGAAGATATCGCGTTTACCCATAATAGAAACCATAAAGGTATGCAGAAAATGAAAAATACAGAAGATTAAGGAAAACATAAAAATATTATATATAATATATAAATATAGTTTCATCTTAATGGTCACCTATGAAGGTGTTAAAATAATGTTGAACAATCATCGTTTCGGGAGGCATAAATTCACCATCCCCAGAAATAATATGTTCATTAACCATTAGATGTAGGTGTGTGTATGTGTAGCTCGAATCCTTCTTATAACAAAATCCTAGTATATTGAAGATACTGGAGTTGTTACAAAAGAAATAAATAAAAATACTTACATGGTTGGAGAAGCAAAATAAAACAAAAGGACTCAAGTAAAGACATTACCTTAAAATCGGGTAACTCCCATTGGTTTGAGCTCAAAGGCTTCCTTGGGAAGACTTCTGCCCAAAGTGAGGCATAAATGAGTAAGAGAGGGATGTGGAGAGACAAAATGGGTAGGGGTGGGCCGAGCCAAAGGCCTTGGGAGTGTGGTTAAGGAGGTAGTGGTGGGGGCCTTTTATAAGAGGAGAGGAGGGGCACTCTTGGAATGTAAAGAAATGTTACTTTATTTGAAAATGATTTTTGGATTCAAAAGGTCCCACATTGATATAATTCGAGGGTAAGGTGATAAGGGTTTGAAATCCACCCATCCAATAGGGTTTGGACATGTTTAGGTCATATATTTTAAATTATCATTTCATTTTATTTAAATCCTTTATTAATGAGGTAATCGCTGCATCATCATGATGTCCTAAATAATTTAATTTATTTAAAGTCTAAAAATTATGAAACAAAATACTATGATGTAGGAAATCGTTTTATATTTGCAATTAATATTTATAGTCTAAAATATCATTTATGTAGACAAAATTAAAAATATTTTAATCAGGTGATACATTCTTGTTATATTTACTTTCTTTAAAAAAAATAAAAAGATAACAAGTCACTTTCCGCAAAAGTGATTCCATGGGATCATCAAGTTTGGCACAAGACATCCCCTGGTCGGCCATGAGACAACCAGTGGAATTAGGACACATTTTGTGGAATTTTTGTATTACTATGATATGATTTTATTATCTTTAACTACCTGATTACTCATTAATCAAGATAATTAAAGATAATTACCATCGTTACTATTCATAATGTCCAAAAATAAAAGAGTATTAATTACATAATTTTAAACTTCTGATTCCAAATATGTAATCCATTTTACCAAATTCCAAACACATAAATTGCCAAAATTGATTTAAAAATAATTACCGTTGTCAAAAAAAAATAGCGGGTTTTTTTGAAACAATATCTATTAAAAGTTTGGCATTAGTTTATGACCAATTCCAAAGTAAAATTAATCCTAATGACCACCATTGGATTAAATGGTAAATATATATATTCAGATTACACTTTAAGACCAATTAAAAGGATAATATAACCATATAATTAAATTAAATGAGAAGGCAGTTTTGATGTAAAATGCAGTATTTTTTCACTATTCATTAAAAAATGAACATTGTCAGAAAAATACCAAAAATTTATCCAATGTAAATTTCAATGTCCCAATCATAATTAATATGTTTATTTTGACAAATATAGATTATAAAATTGTCAAAAGTTTGATTTAAAAATGGTTTTCCATCAAAAGGCAGTAAAATAGTCTTTTAAGATTATTAGTGTATTCCATGCATAAGATTGTATTTATTTTCATTTTAAGCCTCTAAAACACTATATTATTCATTAATAGACATAGATAAAAATATATATTATTCATTACTTACATGGGATGTTACATCCTTCCCCCCTTTATAAAATTGCGTCCCCGCATTTTATTTACTTATCGAATAAATGGGGGTACTTATCCCTCTTTGCATTTTCAGATTCCCATGTTGCCTCTTCCATCATGTGGGTTTTTCACAAAAACTTTACCTGATTAATCACCTTATTTCGTAACACTTTCTCCCTGTGGTCAAGAATCTGGACTGGTTGTTCGTCATAAGATAGGTTCTCTTCCAGCTGAACTACCTCTGAACTCAAAACATGAGATGGATCTGGCATATACTTTCTCAACATCGAAACGTGAAAAACATTGTATACCTGAGATAAACTCGGAGTTAAAGACACCTGGTATGCAACTGATCCAACTCCCTCTAGAATTTAATATGGTCCAATGAACCTTGGACTCTACTTTCCATTCTTACCAAATCGCATCACACTTTTCCATGGTGAGAATTTGAGAAAGTCATGATCACCTACCTCAAAAGATAGATCCTTCCTCCTGTTGTCTGCATAACTCTTATGCCTACTCTGAGCTGTTCTCATATGTTTCTGAATCAGCTGAACTTTTTCTTCCATCTCTTCTACCAATTCTAGTCCCATCAGCTTTCTTTCACCCACATCATCACAAAAAGCTAGAGTTCAACACCGCTTCCCATATAACGCCTCAAATGGTGCCATCTGTATACTGGAATGAAAACTGTTACTATATGAAAAATAAACCAAAGAAAGATTTTGGTCCCAACTTCCCTGATAATCCATCGAACAAGCTCGTAGCATATCCTCCAATGTCTGAATTGTTCAGTCTGACTGCCCATCTGATTGAGGATGAAATGTTGTACTAAAATTTAATTTAGTACCCAAAGACTTATGAAGGCCATTTCAAAAGTTAGAAGTGAACCTGTGATCACGATCAGACACAATGTAGAGGGTAACTCCATGTAACCTGACTATCTCTTTAAGATACAAACGGGAAAGTTGATCTAGGGAAAAGTATCTCGTATAGCAAGGAAATGAGCAGATTTACTCAAGCGATCAACAATAACCCAGATTTCATTATTACCTCGAGGTGTCCTCGGTAATCCCACAACAAAGTCCATGGATATGTTCTCCCAATTCCACTCTGGCACCGGTAGAGGCTAAAGCATCCCTTTCGGTAACTGCCACTCTGCTTTAACCCTTTTGAAGCAGCTCTAACTTTTTCTACAACTCACTGTCTTGCTTCTATGCTTTCTTGATTCTGTCTGATAGAGATGATCTCACTAATACCTAACACAAAACAGAAGAACATCCTGCACCAACAACTTCAATGCCAAAGTTCATCAAATCAAATACCAAATGATCACGTTCAAAACACAACATTGTTAATGAAGCATTACTTTTTCGACTCAATGCATCAGCCACGTTATTTGCTTTTCCCGGATGGTAATTAATTGTACAATCATAATCCTTGATTAATTCTATCCATCTCCGTTGTCTCATGTTCAATTCATTCTGAGTGAATATATACTTTAAACTTTTGTGATCAGTATATATTTCACACTTTACTCCATACAAATGATGCCTCTAAATTTTTAAAGCAAAAACAGCAGCATCTAATTCCAAATCATGTGTAGGGTAATTTACCTCATGAGTTTTCAACTGTCGTGATGCATAAGAAATTACCTGATCATTCTACATTAGAACGCAACCATGTCCTTACAGTGAATCATCACTGTATATAACACACTCACAATTCCTGGAAGGTAGTACCAAAACTGGAGCATTCACCAATCTTCTTTAAATTTCTGAAAACAATCATCACATTCTTTTGTCCAGATAAACTTTACACCCTTCCGAGTTATCTTAGTCATTGGACTAGACAACCGGAAAAAATTTCTAACAAACCTTCGGTAATAGCCTACCAAACCAAGGAATCTACAAATCTCAGTTACATTTTTGGGTCTTGGCCAGTCTTCCACACCTTTTGTTTTTGCAGGATCAACAGTTATCCCATCTTTAGAAACAATGTGACCAAGGAAAGAAATTTATTGCAACCAAAACTCACACTTGCTTAATTTTCCATACAATTTCTTTTCTTTTAAGGTTTGCAAGATAACCCTTAAATGTCTTTCATGCTCCTCTTTACTTTTAGAAAACACAAAAATATCACCAATGAATACCACCACAAACTTATCCAAGAACTCATGGAAAATTATATTCATTAAGTCCATAAATACAGCAGGTGCATTTGTTAGCCCAAAAGGCATTACTACAAATTCATAATGGCCATATATTTTACAGAACGCGGTCTTCGGAACATCTAGTTCCTTTACCTTCAGCTGATGGTACCCCGATCTCAAGTCAATCTTTGAAAAATACTGAGCTCCCTCGAGCTGATCAAACAAATCATCGATATGAGGCAAAGGATATTTGTTCTTAACAGTGATGTTATTCAAGGCTCTATAATCCATGAAAAGTATCATTGAACCATCATTCTTTTTAACAAATAAAACAGGATCACCCCATGGTGATGTGCTAGGTCGAATGAAACCTTTCTCTAATAAATCTTGAAATTTCTCCATCAACTCTAAAAGTTCAATTTGAACCATTCGATAAGGGGGTTTTGAAATTGTCTTAGCATCAGAAACTAAGTCAAAAGTAAACTCAACTTCCTGATCTGGTATTATTCCAGGAAACTCATCAGGAAAAACATCAGGATACTCATTTACCACTGGAACATCATTAATCTGAACAGTTCCTTTATTTTCAACGATGTGTGCAAGGTAACATTCATTTCCATCTTTTACAAGTTTCTTGGCCTCTTAATAAGTTATCAAGAGTAAGGGTTCATTCTTGTACACAAACTGAAAGTCTTTCTAAAAAGAAACTTCTTTAGCTCTACAGTCAATCTTAGCATGGTAAATAAAGATCCAATCCATACCCAGTATAACATCAAACACTACTAAAGGTAGAACAATAAGGTTTTCAAGTAGGTTCATTCCACAGATAAGGATGGGAAGATTATTATAAATTATTTTTGCCTCAGCATTTCCCCCAGGTGTTTTTACCAAATGTTAAGGAGTCATTTCATGAGATGGTATTCCCATTTTACTAGAAAAGGTTTCAGAGATGAAGGAATGTGTGGATCCCGAATCAAACAACACACTGACATAATCTGAAAAAACAAACAAAGTACCTGATAAAACTTCATTTGATGGCCTGACATCTGCTGAAGTAGTTGTAAAGGATTTCCCCACCCCTTTATGGTTGTAGTATAACTTCTTCCCATCACTCAAGCTCTTTGTCGGACACTCGTTTGCATAGTGACCCATCTCATTGCACTTAAAACATTTCACTAAATATAAATCAAATTTGGCCTTACCTTCACCTTGATCTTTTTCAGTGCAATCATGAGCCCTATGTCCCATCTTACCGCATCGGTATCACTTTCCATAATTCAGAAGATATTCCCCATCATGCCTTTTGTCACATTTATCACAAACTAGAAACTTAGATTTCTTACCATCAGACTGTTTTGAAGAATTCTTCCCATTCTTCTATCACCTCGGTCTTTTCTTCTGCTGGTTGTTATAGAACACCTGATCATTAGCAAATTCCATTTCCACCTTCTCAGCACATCGAACAATCTTTTCATAACTTTTAAACTCATGAGAAGCTAATTCCCTTCGATATTTTGGATTTAATCCTGAGTAAAAACAATTGATTTTACTATCAAGGTCTCAGATAAAATTTGGAGCATACCTTGCCAATCGAGTGAACCTTTCTTCATATGTAGCCACTGAGTCTTCCACTTGCCTCAATTCCAAGAATTGTTTTTCCATCCTATGTCGAACAACCTTAGGAAAATAATTTTCAAGAAACATACCTTTGAATTCATCCTAGTCGAGAGCATCAATCTCATCAGTGTCCCTGATATTTTTAACCATCGACCACCACTGATCTACTTCACCCTCAAAACAGTAAATAGCAAGACTAACCTTTGGATTGTCTGAACACCCCATGACATCAAAATTCTTCTCCAGTTCATTAATCCACCCTTCAGCTAGCATAGGGTTAGATGATCCTCTGAATGATGGGGGATGTTGCCTCATGAAATGTTCCACCACTGACACGTTCTTCTATGGTTGATCTGGCTGATCTCGTGTATGGATACCTCCGCCATTTATCGCTTGAGTCAACTGTGCCATTACTGTAACAAACTATTCAGTTCCAATTCTGACCATCTCAAGACGCTGATATGGAAGGTTATTTCCTTCTACATGCCTTCCTATCACTGCTTCCCTTTTTCCTCTACGGAAAACAATTCTGAACAAACACGTCTTAGATGAAACAACATGGTAATCATCTAATGCTATATCACTTCAATTTGACCAATTTTTTTTGGATAATCATTTAATAGAATTATAACTCCTAAAGTTATCTAAACCAACCTCTGATACCAACTATAAGGCCCCGTCCTTAATCCTTACTTAATCTTGAGTTATTACAAGATTACACATTGAGGATCTTTTCAGGTTTAGAGTTTTAGAAAATTAGATCATAAAACTTCCATTACATTCCACATATAAAAAAAGTGGTTACATAAAGATATTATTCTTTTTTCCCATCAATGGAAACATATTTAAAAAAAACATGGATTCTTTCTTGACACTCCCTTGACACTATCACCATATCATGTACCTTTCCCTTGACCTGTGAAATTTTTTTCAAAAAAACGTGGGATGAGCATAAAAAGCTCAGTAAGGGATATAAAAATATGGAAGGAAACATGGGTACATATATACATAAGAATGAAATCATACATTACCCATAAAACATAAGCACTTTAACATACCTCATCAAATCATGAATGAAGCATAGAAATCGTAAGACATAAAGGTAACTTGAGGCATTCATAACATTCTTACGTAGGGAGTAACCCTCTTGGTTACGTATGGAATACCCATCATAGTATATTCCCTAAATCTCTTCGGATAAACCTTAACGTTTCACTCCTTCACATTACCCAATACATTGGGGAGCTATATCAGGCTCACCCGCCCTTAGTTTATTACGGAACCACCAGTCTTCATAATAATTCCCAAGAACCTCAACATAATCGTATCACATAAAACATGCATAAAGGAAACATAACATTCCCACCTTTCAATCACAAGATATCAATAAAACACATTGATATAAAAACATTATGAAAACCATTTTCAATACCAAAATAAATGAAAAGTAAAACATGGTATTTAATTTTCGTTTAAAAAGAAGGTATGGCTTGTAGAGGAAGCCGAAACTCAAATAATGGTAACGGCGGCAGAGAAGTCGTTGTCGCCGCATACGTACAAAAAAAACATTCCCTTTTGTCGTTTAGTAAACACTTCGTATAAAAAATATTCCTTTTGAATAAACATAAACGTCAAAGGGGTTTATACACCGTATAAAAGAAAGTTGTGTATAAAACAAAATATGCCTCAATGAAAGGAGATTGAGATGAAGTCCCATACCTCAGGTCCGACTTGACTCGATCATTCATTAATGTCCTGAAT
Organism: Viscum album; assembly: GCA_963277665.1. Lineage (NCBI taxonomy): Eukaryota > Viridiplantae > Streptophyta > Magnoliopsida > Santalales > Viscaceae > Viscum > Viscum album. The sequence goes on from OY728120.1 coordinate 2,113,069,237, forward strand.
AATAAACTTGAGTTAATTTATATTATCTTAATAAACTTTTTCAAGTTCATTATTCCTTTTATATCACTTATTTCCATGTCATTAACACTATGTAATTATTTATGTTAATAACGGTCGTTTTAACGATCATTGGCACTGGAGTCAAAAATAAACACTTTATAATTACAAGTTGTTCATGTATCCATTATATCCAGAATTATAATCATGATTTATATATCATATATATCCAGTATATACATGCCTTTATAATATTACATAATCATTTAGAGGTAAGAAATGAAATGCACCGTTCATGGAGACGGTAAGCCGTACGTACGCATGAATGCTACTTTCATTTGTATTTCGTATTTTATAGAATGGAATCATAATGATATAATGTTATTTTATAATTCCAGTATAATATCATATATAATATCATAGTTCCATCCTTTATACGTCCCACATATGGTATATAATGAATCAAATCACTTTGAGGGGGGGGTAGTCCGCACTTCCTTAAATGAAGATATCGCGTTTACCCATAATGGAAAACATAAAGGTATTCCAAAAATGAAAAATACAGAAGCTTAAGGAAAATATAAAAATATTATATATCATATATAAATATAGTGTCATCTTAATGGCCTCCTTTTAAGGTGTTAAAAGAATGTTGAACAATCATCGTTTCGGGAGGCATAAATTCACCATCCACAGAAATAGTATGTTCTTTAACCATTAGATGTAGGTGTGTATAATTGTAGCATGAATAAGTCTTATAAAAACATTATAGTATATTTAAGATACTGGATTTGTTACAAAATAAATGAATAAAAAGAGTTTAGGGGGTTCGAGAAGCATAATAAAACAAAAGGACTCAAGTGAAGACATTACCTTAAAATCGGGTAACTCCCTTTGGTCTGAACTCAAAGGCTTCCTTGGGAAGACTTCTTCCCAATGTGAGGATTCAAAGAGTGAGATAGGGATGTGGAGAGACAAAGTGGACAGGATTTGGCCGAGCCAAAGGCTTTGGGAGTGTGGGTAAGGAGGTAGAGGCGGGGCCTTTTATAAGAGGAGAGGAGGGCACTCTTGGAAAGTAAAGAAATGTTACTTTATTTGAAAATGATTTTCTGATTCAAAAGGTCCCATATTGATATAATTCGAGGGTAAGGTGATAAGGGTTCTAAATCCACCCATCCAATAGTTTTTGGACATGTGTAGGTCATATATTTTACATTATCATTTCATTTTATTTAAATCCTTTATTAATGAGGTAATCGCTGCATCATCATGATGTCATAAATTATTTAATTTATTTAAAGTCTAAAAATTATGAAAAAAATACTATGATGTATGAATTATTTTTCACTTTCCAATGAATATTTAGAGTCTAAAATATCATTTATGTAGACAATATTAAAAATATTTTAATCAGGTGATACATTCTTGTTATATTTACTTTCTCTAAAAAAATAAATAGATAACAAGTCACATTCCACAATAGAGATTCCATGGGGTCCCCAAGTTTGGCACAAGACATCCCATGGTCGGCCATGAGACAAAAATTAGAATTAGGATACATGTTGTGGTCTTTTTTTATTATTATGATATCATTTTATTGTCTTTAACTACATGATTACTCATTAATCAAGATAATTAAAGATAATTACCATCGTTACTATTCATAATGTCCAAAAATAAAATAGTCTTAATTACATAATTTGAACCTTCTGATTCCAAATATGTAATCCATTTTACCAGATTACAAACACATAAATTGCAATAATTGATTTAAAAATAATTCCCATTGTCAAAACAAATAGCGGGTTTTTTGAAACAATATCTATGAAAAGTTTGGCATTAGTTTATGACAAATTCCAAAATGAAATTAACCATAATGGCCACCGTTGGATTAAATGGTAAAAATATATTCAGATTAAACTTTAAGATCAATTAAAAGGATAATCTAACCATATAATTAAATTAAATGAAAAAGCAGTTTTGATGTAAAATGCAGTATTTTTTCACTATTCACTAAAAAATGATCATTATCAGAAAAATACCAAAAATTTATCCAATGTAAATTTCAATGTCCCAATCATAATGAATATGTTTATTTTGAAAAATATAGATTATAAAATTGTCAAATGTTTTATTTAAAAAGGGTTTTCCATCAAAAGGAAAAAAAACAATCTTTTTGGATAATTAGTGTATTCCATGCATAAGATTGTATTTATTTTTCCTTTTAAGCCTCTAAAACACTATCTTAATCATTAATAGACATAGATAAAAATATCTATTATTCATTACTTACTTGGGATGTTACACTGGAGACTAGCACTAAAGGCGTAAATCCCTATGCTATGAAGGAATTCCCTTTATAAATTGTAAAGAGAAACAAAAAGAGTATGTTGGAAGAAAAACACTATGTAAAACCTATATACAAAAAAGAGTGCTGAAACTTAAAGGGGCCTAAAATAAAAGACCTAAAGTAAGGTACAAGGAAACGGAAATGTGAAAGTACAAATGAATGAAATTAAATAGTTGTTGGATCATTCACCGGGAAACCCTACCTGAAGGGTTGGTACAGATAACCTCTTTAGCGCTCCAGGTTAATTTTTCTCCTCTGTGTGACGACTCGTCGTAAGGTCCACCTATATGTGACATCTAGTCCTATCCACTCAGCCTCAGGCAGCGCTGTCCTTCATCTACAACAAACACAATGAGGTGTGGGCGTAGCCCATGAAGGGGTGAGAATAACGTTACTCATTAGGGTTCCTAAGACCCTCAAGTTCTCACAAAACCCAACAAGGATAATCCAAAATGTATGAAATCAATAGATAACCCCACTTTGGTATATGGCCATACATATACCAATGTTATCAAGTAATCCATGTCAATCAGGAGTAAATCGCAAAGTTACTAACTCATCTCAAACCAGAATTTTATTCTAGGGGTAGCATCAAGTAACATTCCCATTCAAACTGTCGAAACCCTGGCTACTGGAGTACTCCTCTATAGATTACTTTAGGCATTCCGCGTCACCAAGAGGTGCTTCCCACTATCCTGGACTACTGTTGTACTCCTCCTGTCGAGTATTGTGGGTCTGTGCACTCACACGAGGCACTCTCCAGTGTGGGTCTATCGTTCTCACAAACAGGCACTCTCCCTAATACCCTGTTGCGGCACTTCTCCCGTCGAGTACTGTGGGTCTCTCATGTCACATATGAAATAATTGTCATCAAAACATATTATGTGAACATAATTGATTAATTGAATAAATATAACATGTATAGAAATAAAATAAAATGAATAATAAACATGAAAATGGTTCTCAATAAATTATTTAATTAATATAATTCTATTATTCAATATGGTAATGTATGTACATGTTTCTTTGGGATATATGTTGTTTAATTTGGCATGATGGTTTGATTGGGGGGGTTCAATGCCTTGCTCAATCCCTCATATCGAGATCACCCATTGTTTAGTATTACATAAAAACTCCCAATAGTTCCCACATCCATAATCGAGTATAAACCATATTTCCAAATATAGGTAGTCCTTTGTGTTTCAGAACCAACGATTCTTAGGTACACACATTGGTCGAGTGGATGCGTGGTCATTCTCATCACACCCTTTTTGGGGGGAATAAATTCTTACTCAAGAAATCTATAATATTTTTAAGTTATATTCTCAAATTTTTTTATAGACGCAAATATGAGAATATATTCCCATGTGTGAATGAGATGATTATAAACATGTAGTGATTTGAACTATTGTGTCCATATATTGATTTCTTAATAAATCTCATATTTATTTACGATGTGTATTTATATGGCCATGTTTGGGAACTCTAGAATTATTTGACGCCCATGACGGTGTATGGTGACATAGATATGATATTGAACATATACAATGCTTCCTATTTATCTTATGAATATAGAATTCAAAAACCATGATATTTGTTTAACTCATGATGTTTGACATTATATGAAAAAGAAATAAATATAGGGATCGACCCTTGGTGAAGAATCCTATGTATCCTATTTGATATCGGAATCAGTATATACATAGTTCTTATGCAGGAATTTTCATTATGGGAGATACAACTATAGATTCCTTATATGGGACATATTCAAATAAGACTACCCAAGATTTCATTGTCAGAATTATGGACCACTGAGTAGTGATGGGACTGAATCTGACATACATCCCATGGGTGATCCCACATTGAGGGACTGTCATCATTCCCTTAGTACAATGATTTATTTTTCTATATGAACATTTGATTCACACTCAGTGTGAGAACCAAGAGATAACATAAGATCAGACACAATCTAATAGAAAAATCATTATGGGGCTTACACAGTAAATTTTTCCATTGAGAGGTATGACTACCCATATCATTGAGGATATGGTATATAGATCAGGCCTTGGGAATGACTCAAACATATCATTTCATATTAGAGTCAATATAATCATATGTTGATTCATCCCCAACCCATTTATGTGTTAGTTATGGTTTAGGTGTATACAACAAATACTTCCCATTTATGAGAAAATTTATCACTTTCTAGTTGGTGAGGAAGAGTGATCCAGCAATGAGAACTATTGGGTCCCGATGGTTGAAATGTAGGATACATGAATGGGATTTCACTAAAGTGGAGGTGCATTTGATCGCTATACTAAATAATCCATCCTCTTTATCCTCTTTTCATAGGAATCATAGTTCTCTTATATGAATTGTTCGGGCTTACATGTTGAGGATTCCATTACATTTACTCATTCATTTTCTTTTGGTGGATAAAGAGATACAACAACCAGAAAAGTTTCATCCAAGATCATGAAACTGGTAGGATCGCATGAGTATATAACCGTTGATCTTGAAAGAAACATCACATAATAATGGGTTATACAATCGAAGGATCCTAATTGGGTTCCATGTGGCATGAGTCCAAGTGGGCCCGCCTAAGAAAGTTGACCTACCATATGAGATCTTCCTGACATGTCCTGGTTCCCTACTAGACATGTCATGATTTAACATAGAGATGTATGGGGTTGTAAATATGTAATAGAATAAATTTCCATTATTCTTATCATGACCAATGTTTACATAAAAAATAATTTAGACAATACTAAAGCGGACAAGATCATGGTCTTTTGCATGATCAACTGACATGTCTCGGATTCCATCGCCTGAGTGAATAAACAATGTCCCAGATGCTTCACATAAAAAATATACATGTATGGGGAATTTCAAATGATTGATGTAGACAAGAAAATAATCTATCAAATTATCAAAAAGACATTTCTTGTAAAATTTCATGAAATTTTTTACATGTATACGGGAAATTTTGTTATCATTCTAGCAAGTTAATTACTCATTCACATTATCAGTTTGAATTGTCTAAGATATATTCACAAAATCAAGGTGTAAATTTCCATGGTTCAACACATGATGAATATTAATTATCCTAGCCTTTTCATGTGAATATTAAGACATTTCAATTGGGTTTTTCATGTCCTACGTGGATTTTCATATGGATGGAACATGAGAACGGTGACAAGTTGATTAATTGTTTTGAGGTCAACCCAACATGTAAAATTATTTTCCTACAATAAATTTGATATTCCCAAGGCCTCATAAATTATTAGATAGACCAATTAAGAGTATTTCAGTTTTGTTACACTAAATTGATTGTGTGCGGGTTTCTTACAGACATGCTTAGGATCAGTTGAATGACAAAGGGAGAATGCCAAATAATATTTGTAACTTTTCCAAAGGTTTTGTGCAATAATTTTTATTGAAAATGATGAATTCATAGGTATTCTTGTAAAGGGTGTACACCATTGGTATATAATGGTGAAATGAGGTCATATACATGGACTTTTATGCTTGGTGGAATGTAGTGACGTGATGCTCCATTGCACATTATATTTTCAAGAACTCATAATGGCCTTGCGAGGGAGTATGAAATCATGCATAGAGCTTTCCCAATGACACCACTGAACTGGGTGAGGGTTAATATCACATGGTATGAATGATTGAGCATATTTTTAGGGATTCAGAGACATTACATAATTAATTATATAATGACGGTTTTCCACACGATGCCTATACCCACATGATCTACAGGACATTCGTACGGCCTTGTGATGTGTCTTGTATATGTGCCATAAAACCGATAAAGGAGAATCAGAATATTGATATGGGGGGATAGGGTGATCAGAGACATGTTTCATGTATAAGTTTCATACAAGAGGGTTATGATAACATACGGGAGCTCAGAAATTGAGGTAATGGATTTAATAAACCAAGATCATAGGCACATGAGGCCATTATGAGACTAAGGAATTGAGTAATCGGCTGTAAGAGAATGCATGGGGTATTTTCACCGTGTAATAGTTTATAACCATGTTTCTTATATGAACACTCATAATAAAAGGTATCTTTATGGTGGTTTAATTCATCATATGGTTGTATGAACCCAAAAGAATCAAGTGCGGAAATATCACTACACCTCAAAACCACATAGCACAGTTGGAGATCTCTGTTATTTGTAAATATTTATACAAAAATTCATTAAAAAATAGAGACATTGTTTCATTGGGTTCATATGTTATTATAATTTATTTATTATTCATGTTAAAATGTGATCATTAAATAACAACACAATGGATTCTTGTGTTAACATGAGGGAGTTACCAGGTGGATCATGGGAGGATTCTTCTCCACCATCTCCATTTAAATATATTATTTCTCTTCACACTATAAGATATTTCCCACCACAATATGTTTATTTTATGAAGTAGAATAGGGGAATTTATAGGCAAATGGATACAGAGGTTGATGAATATTTTCACGATGAGAATTCCCCATGTTTTGGTTGATGTAAGGGGACTTTGTTGGATCAAAATCACATGACTATAAGACATCCTCACAAAATATTTATTACTTTTCTATTATTCTACATTATCATATAACATCATATGGTAATTCATAATTAGTTTAGACAAAAATCATGTAGAAGATGGCAGGTACATATGGTCGTTAATTTCATGCCATGATCCTAGTGAATTTCCTAACTCAGATGCATGATCAAATCATGGTCACACGATGGCTTCATGCATTGGTGGAAGTTCTTGCAGCATGCCACTAGTGATTATAGTTGGATCTTGTGAGAACATTATTTAATGAATGATATGAAATATGAAGTTCCATGTATTACATTTTTTCAATTTTGGATTCATCTTGAATCCATTGTGGTGGATTTTTATTAAAAAATATGATTGTCAGAGTTCCATCAAGAGGAAAATGATGTAGGTGTTTCTGCTGTATTGGTTCAAATTTTCATAACATGGTATGACTCAATTTGAACATGTGACATGCCGAATTTAGTAGATGACTACCATTATTTGATCAAATGGTCGAGTCTATGGCATTCAATCACATGAGAAATACCACAAAAATATAATCCCATATTGAAATCCCTCTTCTCCATTCCATTAGAAAAAAACTATAGTTTTTACAATTGTTTATTCAATATGAAAATGGGTTTTCACAAACATACCACCTACAGACAGTATCACCCATGATTTCTTCCAATGAGCTCTTGTACAATACTAGGTGTGCCTTTGGGATCACACAACACATGAGCTACATAATGGTCAGCCCACTTTTTTTGGGACCTATTCCATCTGGGGTATTTTTTCCCTCTTAGGATAACTCCCAAATGAGATGGTTGAGTTTACTCCCACATGGGCTTGTGGTCGAGCCCTGGTTTGGATAGCCAAGGGATTGACCTAATTTTTTTTCTATGATATGGAATATCTCCATTTATGAATAAAGTGCAAAGTGTATGAATTTATATCCATGACCACGACCATTATTCAAGTATTCCATCTCCTCATACTTGGTGTAATGAATTTCGATACACATCTTATGACGTAAACAATAATGTATATATCACATAAAATAATGGGTTTCAATAAAATTCCCCTCCCCCCGAGAATTTGATTCATTCAGAATAAAAAATTATCTAATTCAAGGGTAAATGTAAATAACATTTCCACAAACATGAATATATATTGACCTCTTAGATCATAATTCTAGAGATATTCTACCATGAGCATATCATATGATGAATTTCTATTTTTATCAATTAGATACTTCTCATCGTGATTGGTTTGATATATTTTTGATATTAAGTGGATTGGTGTTGTGGAATTGATTCCATGAAAATGTGTACAAATTACAATATAGATTATGGATTGGGTAAAATGGAAACTATGTGTGGATATGTAGTAAGGTGCATGGATGTCACTACTTATCCCATGAGAGTGGGGATATAGTCATACATAGTTATAAAATATGAGACTATGTAGATCATACTCATACTGATAGAGAATAGATTCATGTTTAAAGAATTATATAGAGAATTACTATAATTACATACAACACATTGATATAAATGGGAAGGCCATGAATTTGTTATGAAATATATGGTACATATCCATGTTTGGGATGAGATGTTTTTCGGATCATCCATGATACCCATTCATTGTGTGTAATATAAACAAATGAAATCGCAAAGATTTGTGTTCTTAACTTACAAACAGGATACTCTGGAAAGTCGTTCATGAATTCCTACTAACATGAAATTCTTCATTGATGAACCATACCCATTTTTCTTGATATCTATTGATTTACAAGGATAATTTGGTTACAGTATCAATCCAGGAAGGATAATGCTCTAAAATCTATCTTATGTCAGTGGACTGAATGACCATAACATTATTTTTTCTAGGGATATAAGGTGGCCACACAAGATTTGAACCACATTATTCACATTTCCCAATATTTTTATGAATCTTCATATGGAGGAATTATTAGAGAGAATATACTTATATTTTCGCAAGCTACCTTCTTACAGGTTTTTGACATGTGAATTTTTATGTCTATTCCATTTTATAGATTCTCAATGTTTCTGGGTTCATAAAAAGGACATGTCTAGTGATCAATGACATAAAATGTACCCAATATTCCCTTATCAAGATTTAAATATTGAAATAATTATTATACTTTTATTTGGATGTTTTATTGACTTGGAAGATAAATAATCATCGTTTTGTAGTTTAGAGTCTTTTAGTTTGGATATTTGATGTACAATATATTAGGGACTTCTGTCTTAGACATTTGTTAGGATGTAGTTTATGTTCATCTAGCTCAGACCATCTATTTCTGTATTTAATGATACATTATCCTGGACATTGGGATTCTATGTAGTTTAAAGTTTTTCATTCATAATATGATTCAGGGATATAGAATGAGGAAGACAAATCAAGGATAACTCAAGACACTCTATTGTGATAAGTTCCACCATAGTGTTTCCAGAGCCCACGAGTACTGGAATACCTTTAATACAAGGAGGGTATTCCTCTGTTTCGTAGGTATAATCATTTTATAAATTGATAAAAAATTTAAAAAAATGGTTCCACATTCCTTACAAGGGCCATGTAATATTTATGGGTGTAAAAAAGATGAGATAAAATTACTAGAGAAGATTCACTCCCCTGGATAACAATAATGTGGTAGATGTATATCCAATGCCTGATTTATTTAATCGATGGTTAATGAAATGGGGCATACATACTTGGGATGAAATATGATACTCTATGGTTTTGAGTTCTTTCTTTGTGTCATCATGGCGTATGAGGATTGGAGCAACATTCTTATAAGAAGATGATCCTTATGTTTGGTAGTTCTAAGCCCTTTATTTATTGATAACATGGTACAAAATATGTGTTCTCACAATTTTCCAAGGTCCATGGATGGTTTTAGAAGTACCAAACATCTTTACAATGAAATTGGTTATGAAGGAAAGAAACCTAATAGGGTTTCAATACCCTAAAAAATGTTCACTTAAAATGTGATGCTCAACACACACACCATGTGGTTTCAAATCATGGTGATTGGGAAGATGAAATGTTTAGTAATGGGATGTTTCCTCTATGATTTAATAAATGGTATAAACCATGGTGAAGTAAGGTTGAGGATATCAAATAAACAGGAAGAGTTTGGTTACAGGGATTGTAAGTCATGGTACAAAGTTCTTAGGTCGTGAGGAAGGTATGTGATAGTAATTTCAGGAATGAACCATAAAACCCCCATGTGTTGGGTTCTTCTATTGTGATGTCAGGATCACATGAATCATAATCCCCTCTATATCAGGTAATTATGGCTTTGGTTATTGGTTCTATGACCTTATTCATCCTTTTCATGGTCTAACCAAGAGATCTATTTTCCATTACAAGGGCCATGAAAGGTGTGTGATGACTCGAGGAACTCAAACCATGATGTTTTATTTATTGTAATTATATGATTAATGATATTTTTTAATACCCTAAATGTTGTCTTCCAAACTAGTGAACACGTTATCCGGATAAAGATAAGTAAAAACCCATTACCCTATATTTTTTCAAGTACATGGGTCTATTGAGCATATCTAGATAGTAACTACGGACATAATGTTGACATTATGAGCATGATGTCTTATTTATTTCCCCCTAAATTTTTTCCTAAACTATAGAGGTGAAAATTTTATAAAGTACATGAATTTCTCTCTATCCCTAATTTTTTTATTTCTAAACTGACATTTTTTGTCATTGTCACCGTCATTTTATGGTCATATGATTTGATCCATTATATAGAATATTTCGTGGTCATACAACATTAAAAAATATATAGAATTTTTATGTTCATGACTGACATGGACCTAACATGGGATATTATACACAATACCCCAATTAGGATTCCCATGTTCAAGAGAACTCCAACATCCTTTTGAGTGAGAGATAAAATTTTTTAAATTTTATAACGAGTTTCTCAGGTTATGAGAAATGATATAGGAAAATCATAATGGGTATAACCCAAAACACCATCAAGTGTTGGGTTCATTCTTGTTGACGTTAAGACCATGAGGATAAGAAATGTGAAAACTGGGCCCCACCCACCAGTTGCCCCACAGACACGTGGTCCCCACCCTGGGGCCCACCCCCGTGCCTGAATTTGTCATATGACTAATGATTTTCCACACAAGCTAGCACATGTCCTTTCCAGTGTGCTTTGTCCTCACTCGCACACACCCTGAGAAACTTCCCAGAAGGTCATCCATCCTAATCACTACTCCAGGCTATGCACGCTTAACTATCGAGTTATAATCAGGTAGACTCCCAAAAAGGAAGGTGCACCTTGTTGACATGAGTCAAATCATTTATTCATTTAACCCTTTATCATTTGGGGGTGTTACAATCACCTCCCCTTTAGAGCACAACATCCTTGTTGTGGGCCCTACCTCTCAACCTAGGCAGTGCAGCGCGTACTTAATACTGGGTTCGTCCTCTGATAACAAATGTGACATCTAGGCCCTGCCCACCAGTTTCCCCACAAACAAATGGTCCCCACCCTGGGGCCCACCCACGTGCCCGAATGGGTCATATGACTAATGATTTTCCCCACAATCCAACACATGCCCTTTCCAGTGTTCTTTTTCCTCACTCGCACACACCCTGAGAAACTTCCCATATGGTCACCATCCTGATCACTACTCCAGGCGATGCACGCTTAACTATAGAGTTCTAATCAGGTAGACTCTAGAAAAGGAAGGTGCACCTTGTTGACATGAGTCATATCATTTAGTCATTTAACCCTTTCTCATTTGGGGGTGTTACAAGAAACCCCTTCTTAATGAGACAAGATATCTCTGGTGGGTGATTTTTTTCCCTTAGGAAAAATATCATGGCCGATCAGGGAGATATCTTCACCATTCAAAGTAAAATTAATAGTTTGCAGCAACCCGAGGTGTTTAGGACATGATTTGTGGTATACATATCAATGATATAAATAGATGGAAGAATCACACCATACTCTAGTAGAATGAGGTAGTGATCTTTTGGTTATTTGATAAGTAATTATAATGTGTGATGGAATACAAATATTAACATCCTATAGTGGGGACGTACTAATTCTGCAGTTTCAATGTAATGTGAAAAATATATTTGACCTATAGTTTAACGTCCATCTCTTATATAATTTATGTTCTTAATTTATAATTCGGTGTTATCAGTATTCTTCCATTGTAGTTTAATGTCATTTCGTAAGGATTATGGGACTGAAATGGACAATTCTCCAATATATATTACATAAAAAAACATGTTTCACATATATCCCACTCATGCATGTGAAAAATGGCCTTTTATGGCTTGAACCTCTATGCAGTTGGGGTTCATGTTTTTATTGGTTCTTATAGATCAGCCAAGGATTGGATATTTAGTCATCACTACATATCCTATTATGACAGGAATCATAACCCAAATATTTTTTGAACTAGAATCTATCTTCATAAGATTGACATGTTTTCAACAGTGGAATTTTTTTCCATTGAATGTTATAGATGGGGTTTGGATTGGAGGTCTAGGAGTGACTATATATCATGTGATGTCATGAATCAAGAAACACACTGTTCTTGAGGGACTGTGAAGGTTGACATCATACAACAAGAATGCATAATTCCTTACATGAAAATAAATATTGGGGTTCGACCCAAGGATTGAGATCCAAGTGTTACTACATATCCAACAGTTGTAGTTATCAAGACATATATAGTATTAAGAATGGTGCATCATAAACAAGTTGACCTACAAGCATGGAGGGGGAATTTTTTTGTTTGTTTTAACTAGAACAGGGATTGAAGATCTGGGTGTCACTATATATCATGTGATGTCAAAAATCATGTAATGCATCGTTTTGGAATATAGGTGTGGTAGGGGACCAACACCAAAATAAATTCGTCCTCTCATGGGTGGTTCACAAGAATGTGAATTTTTTTCATAAAAGGGACCTCAACTGTGAGATTTAAGACATTAGGTGAGGAAAAATGGTGTTCCTTTTATAGTCCTACATTTTGTACCACGATAACCCACTATTAAGATAATATTTCTTGTATATATGGGGAATCATTTACCAATATTCATAATCTCATGTGAGATATGATCTGTGTGATAAACAAGGAAGAACATGGGTTCCTCTCAATATGTAGAGGAAACTAAACATAGACATGGGTAATTTCGTATTATTTGGGGGTTAGACTAGGATATAGGATTTAGCTGTCCCTTTGTATCTCACAGAAATGAGAATCAATTAGTATGTAGTTCTGGAAAACCTGAGTAGATTAATTTCAAGATGAAAGGACATTAGACAAGAATATTAATTTCATTCAGAATGTATGATGGATACATGACATGGAATAGGAGGAATGGTGGGGATCTATATAGTTTTACATAATTCAATGAGAACATATTCCAAGCAATTTTAACATCATTTGTTAAGGAAATATTTCATGCAATTTATTAGAATTTGTTAGGGACATCTATCAGGCTGTTTATTGTCACACAGTCAGGATGGTGATCACCAGATTTCAAATAAATGAAATATTGTTTTAGGCCAAATAATAATGTTATGTGTGTCACAATATATCTTGTGATTGCACGAAACAAGAGACATATAGTTTTTGAAACCCATATATTTCAATTTCATGTTGTATGGATATCATCTGCATAGTTAATGTCTTGAGGATAGAATGTGGTCCATGAAGAATATCAGCTTGAAGTAAGGAGTTCGGTCATGCAGTTTCTTGTACTGTTGTGGGGACATCAGCCATGTAGTTTAACATCCTGTGGTGAGGAAAAATTTGGGGATGTTTAACATCATGCAGTAAGAAAATTTCTGTATAGTTTCATGTAATAATGTATGGATGTACGATGATATGAAGTTTAAATTCTTGCTTTTAGGACATCGGTCGATCGATATGAATGAAGATAAACCATCGATGGATCCATGCATTTTACCATCATGTTACATGGATTTGATCTACATATTTTAGCGTTATGTGATGAGGATGTGAGACTTTGTGAAATTTAATGTCTTACTTCTAGTATATGATTTGTAATGTAGTTTAACTGGTTTCATCCATGACATGTTCATCACATTTTAACATCATATGGTTATGAATTACATCGTACATTTTATCATATTTTGGTCAACACATGTTTAGTATAGTATGATTTCGTGCGATTAGGATAAAAACTATATATTTTAAAATCATGTGGTTAAGATTAACTATCACAAACCATCCTTGGGACCCGTTCCATGACTACCCGAAGCCCAAATTCCATATGCCAGGGGCTGGCGATTAGTACCAAAGGTGTAAATCCCAATACTAGGAAGATATTGCCTTTATAAACTGTAAACACACACAAATAGAGAAAGATGGAAGCAAAACACTATGTAAAAACTGTATACAAAAAGGAGTTCTGAAAAGTAACGGGGCTAGAAATACAAGAACTACAGTAAAGTATAAGGAAAAAAGAAATGTACAAGTAAAACTAAATGAAATTAAAAAATTGTTGGATTGTCAACCAGGAAACCCTACCTGAAGGGTGGGTACAGATAGCCTCCTTAGCGGTCTGCATTTTTCTGGCTCCTCCATGTACCGACTCTTCATAAGGTCCACCTCTGTGTACCATCCAGTCCAGTCCACTCATCCTTGGGCAGCGCTGTCTATCTTCTACACCCAACACAATGAGGTGCGGGCATAGCCCATGCAGGGGTCAGACTAATGATACTCAGTAGGGTCCCTAACACCCTCAAAGTCTCACAAAACCTAACAAGGATAAACCAAAAAGTATGAAATAACAAAATAACCCCACATAGGTATATGACCACACATATACCTAAGTTATCAAGTAATCGATATAAATCATTAAGAAAGCACAAATTTACTAACTCATCTCAAACTGGGATTTTATTCTAGGGGTCACATCATGTAACAGTCCCAGTGAAACTGTTGAAACCTCGGCTGATGCAGTACTCCTCTATAGAGTATTTTGGGCCTTCCGCATCATAGATAGGCACTTCCCACTTTCCAGGGCTGCTATGGTACTCCTCCTGTCGAGTGTTGTGGGTCTTCTACCCTCACACAGAGACGCTCCCCACTGTGGGTATGTCGTGCTCACACAGATGTTCTCCCCCTAATCGCCTATTGTAGTACTCCTCTTGTTGAGTATCGGGGGTCTGTCGTGTCACATAGAGGTTCTCCTCACTATAGGTCTCCAAAACACACGCAAAGGCGCTCCCCACTGGGCTAGTTGAAACACTCTGAGTCGAATCTTTCATCAGTCCTCAGGTCTCAGCTAGCTACATGGTCTTCGTACTCCACTCGGTCATCTCCGAGAGGATCTGGACCACGAGCTATAGGTCTATTATCCATCTGCCATGAAATCCCATGTAGAAGTATCTCAGAGGTCTGCCTCATTGTAGGGGTCTCAAAGAAATAGACGGTGCATCAATCAGACGTGCGATCTGTGAGTCTTTGGCATTTCCGTTCCGGTGGCCTAGCTGGATTTACGTTCAATCCAACCCGACCATACCCTAACTATTTCCAAACCTCATGTGGGGCATTAAAAAGAACCATATCGCTCCAAGATTTCCTTCACCGTAGGAAGTTCATCAATCGGACACTCGTAGCCCATGGTATTTGTGAAAACGTAAAATTAGGTCAAACTGGTCCGGACAGGGGTCTGACTCAGTCTGCGGGTCTGACCCGTCCTGGTGGCTTGGAATCCAGCGGGGTGTCCGCTCAGCCGCATCTACGGGGGAGTCTGTCCGCCACCTAGAAATCTCGAATGAATGATCCATTCGGGCCGGAACCAAATTGGCGCCAGGTGGCTCCGGTCCACGACATGCGGGACCTGATGGGTCCCGCTCCTCCCAGCAGGACGAGTGGTCGGCCGCTTCCGCACTGCCAGCAATCGACCCGACACCAGCCACCTCTGCTCTTCCTCCTTGCCCTGCGCTGGCCGTAGCTTCTTCCTCTGCATGGCGTGAGGGCGCCCGTCCCATTCATCTGCCTGGAGGCCGCCCGTGTGGAAAGGTGTGGCCAGGGGCCACAGCGAATTCCTCTGCACAGCACGACAGCGATGCGCCCTTCCGGTGACCTGGTGGCCCTACACCACCATTTTCCTTCGCGGTTGGCCTGACGACGGCCGCCGGTGCTCCGCCACCATCGTCAACAAGTGAGGAAAATGAATGGGGAGAGTCGTTGCGTGTTTTTTCCGCCTGCGCCATCCTTGTTATGGTTCTATCAATCGGGAAACTGTAAACCAATATTTGAATGATGATGAATGGGAACAAAATCAAACCAACATCCCCTACCTCGTATCGATGATCATTGACGATGTCGTGGAAAAATAATTTCGATTTGGTGTTGTCTAGAAAGAAGAAGTTGAAGAGGGCGTCGTCGTCATTCTTCAAGGATGGTGCTCCCTCTTTTATTCCGGTTGAAAAAGAAATAAGGTTTCCATCATCGGTAGATGAATCATTCTTCATTGGAGAGTTCTTTCCTCCTTGGCGTTCTATCTCCAAGAGCTCCTCCTCTCCTCAAAGACCCAATGTGAATACACAAACCAAAATAATAGTTTGTAATCCCACTAATTTTTTGGCAATATATTAAAAAATTGAGTAATCAATTAATTGGGGGATCCACTTAATTAATTCTTGTGTGTAGGAACAAAATTAATTAAGGGTGTTCAATGGTTACAAGGCTGGTGGTGGCACCATAAATGGGGAGTTCAAGGGGTTTCATCCTCGGGTGGTCCGAACCACATTAATTTTTAAGATGAGTTTAGACCTCTTGTGGGCCCCACCACCATAACGTCTCAAGGGATGTTTTGGTGTGGTGGCCCCCACCTCTACCCTCTTCTTGGAGTTTTTAACCACCATGAATAAAAATAAGTCACTACATTATTTTTATTTAATTTAAAACATAAAAACCCCAAAACTAAATTTTATTCTCGACCATCTACCATGGAGGTGAAAGTCTTCTTAAGTCAATATTGGCGTTACGAGTTCAATGCTGCCCTTAGATTTCAATTCCAAACACCGGTTCAAAAGTTATAAATTCCCACTCATTTGTTTACTGAATGTACCCGAAAAAAAATTCTGAAATTGATTCTAGGCGCACCGAGCGTCGGAATCAAGAGTCGTAAATTTTGACGGATTTTTAATGATCCAATGTATTTATGAAAAAAATATTTCCATGGGATTACTGGGTATTTACATTCTCCCCACCTCAGGTATTTATGTCCCTGTAAGCTAAAACTCGAACTGTGGGAAAAAATGGGGGTACTGAGTACGCATCTGAGCCTCCCGCTCCCATGTGTTCTCTTGGAGGTTCACGTGCTGCCGGAGAATGTGAACCAGAGGTATCGACCATCCACGTAGGACTCACTACTATCGATCCTCAATCTCTAATGGGACCTCCTTAAAATTATCCCCGTCATCCATGTCCAACTCTCTATGGTCGATGATGTGGGAAGGTTCTTACACGTATCCCCTCAAATGGGATATGTGGAAGTTGTCATTCAACCAGTGTAACTGAGGTGGAAGAGCTAAGTAGTAATCCACCTCGCCTACTCTACTGAGGACCTGGGAAGGTCCGATGAATCTCAAAGATAATAGTCCACCAAGGAAAAATATCAGTAGACCTTGTCGAGGTGAGACCCATAGAAATACATGGTCTCCATCCTCGAACTCCAGAGGTTTCTGTATCCTATTAGCATACAACTTATGCTTTGTCTGTGCAGTCTTCATACACTCTTGGATGATCTTCACCTCCTCTGTAGTAGCTTATACCATCTCTAGTCCCACTAATGGTGACTCCCCAGGATCAGTCCATCACATGGGTGATCTGCAAGGTCACCTGTACAAGGCCTCAAAAGGTGTCATGCCTATGGTGGTGTTATAGCTATTGTTGTAATAAAACTCCACCAAAGGTAAGTGATCCTACCAGCTACGACCAAAGTGGAGGACACATGCACGTAGCATGTCCTTGAGTGTCTAAATGGTCCACTCAGTCTGACTGTCTGTTTGAGGATCGAAGGCGGTGGTCAAGAGAAGTTGTGTCCCAAAAGCCTCCTGCAACCCCTTCAATAGTCGGGAAATAAACCGTGCATCATGGTCGGAGATAATAGAGGAATGTACTCCTTGTAGTCTCATAATATCTTACACATAGAGGCATCCCATGCTCTCTACTGAGCCCTACTCTCTAATCGGTAGGAAGTGGGCCGACTTGGTGGGTCGGTCGACGATCACCCAAATCAAGTCGTGACCCCTAGATGTATGTGGAAGACACATCACAAATTCTATGGATATCCCATCCCACTCCCACATTGGGACCTCTAAAGGCTGAACCAAGCCTATTGGTACCTGGTGCTCTTCCTTCATTTGCTGACAAGTGGAGAACCATGAGACAAACTCCGCTACTACCTTCTTCATACCTGGCCACTATGGCTATTGTCGAAGGTCCTGGAACATCCTCTCCACACATGGATGTACCGCTAGAGGGGATATGTGGAACTCCCTCAACACATCCTCTTAAAGTGAAACTGGTACCATTTTATTTCCTCTAAAGAGGATGAAATGCTCCCCAATTTAACAAAATCCATCAGGTGCCTGCCCTATGGATATCTGAGCACATTGTGTCTCGCAGTCAGTGTCCCCATGCTGTGCCTCCCTGACACACTAAGGATGTTGGGGAGTGACTGTAAGAGACTGTTGGAATTCAAATCCATCTCTATCCACAAAGGATATCTGTAAAGAATCCAGCTGCTCTGTCACATATCATAATAGTTATATATCAGTTCTCCTGCTGAGTGCATCTGCAACAATGTTCCCTTTCCTAGGAGTATAGACTATCTCGAAGTCATAGTCTAGGAGGAACAAAAATCCAACATCACTGTCTCATGTTCAGGTATTTCTGAGAGAATATGTACCTGAGACTCTTGTGATCTGAGTACATGGTAAAATGAACGACCATCAGATAGTGCCACCACATATTCAAGGTGAAGACCATGGCTGCTAACTCTAGGTCATGGGTAATGTAGTTCTGCTCGTGTTGTATCAGCTGTAGAGAACCATTTTTTTTCACTGCTCTCTCCTGCATCAGGACACACCCATGTCCGGTCCCTGATGAGT
The DNA here is from genome assembly GCA_963277665.1 of Viscum album. Classification (NCBI taxonomy): domain Eukaryota; kingdom Viridiplantae; phylum Streptophyta; class Magnoliopsida; order Santalales; family Viscaceae; genus Viscum; species Viscum album. The sequence goes on from OY728120.1 coordinate 2,113,088,306, forward strand.
CGAAGTAAACTACATACCGTATGCCCTCTTCTAGAAGCCTTAAGATGGGGGCACTAGTCAGCCTCTACCTCAAATCCTAAAAGCTCTACTGGAATCTCTCCGACCACACAAAGGGTTGCCCCTTATATTTCAAGGCTGATAGTTGTGCTGCGACTCTGGAGAAGTTTTGAACAAACCTCTAATAGTACCCATCGAATCCCAAGAAACTTCATACCTTCGTCACACTCCTAAGTGGTTCCCAAGAGAGTAACACCTCAATCTTAGTTGGATCCACATCAACTCCATCCTTTGAAATGATTTTTCCCAAGAAGTGAACCTCTTGAATCCAAAACTGGCACATCAAAAGCATACCATAAAGCTGGTGCTCTCGGAGTGTGTCCAGTACTACCTGCAAATTGTAGGCATGCTCCTCCTCAGTTTCTGAGTAGATCATAATTTCATCGATGAATACTACAAAAAAGTGATCAAGCTATGGATGGATGTTTTTATTTATGAGTACCATAAACACTGCTGGAGAATTTGTTACACTAAAGGGCCTAACCAATAACTCGTAGGGGCCGTAACAACATCTGAAGGCCATCTTCTCCACATCCTCATCTCGATCTCTGAGCTCGTTATAGCCTAATTGGAGGTCTATCTTTGAGAACCAATGTGACCCATTTAGCTGGTCAATGAGGTCATCAATCCTCGAGAGTAGGTATTTGTTCTGCATGATCACCTGGTTAAGATGACGGTAGTCGACAAAAAGCCTCACGCTCTCATCCGCCTTCTTGGAGAACAGAATTTGGGCTGCCTAGGGAGAAACACTGGGCTGGATGAATCCCTTCCCCTGCATGTCCTCCAGTTGTACCTACAGCTCATGAAGCTCAGCGGTAGCCATTTGATATGCTGGAGTAGATATCGGTGTTTTCCCGAGGTACATGTCAATGTATAAGTCCACCTCTTGGCAAGGAGGTTATCCTAGAAAAACATCAGGGAAATCATCCACGTACTGGCCCACCACTATAGGATAGCTCGAACTCTTCACATCAACTTCTATGAGGGTAATGGAGGACAAGTGATGAGTTATCGGCTTTACCCTCCTCCAATTGAGTCTGGAATGTGATGAAAAGGAACCCTTCTCACATTTGACGGTAAACCTGGTCCCATTTGTGCAGACACACTGAACTTGGTGCCTAATAAAGTCGATATATGCATGGACTGTAGATAACCAGTCCATACCCAAGATGACGTCGTAAGGCCTCGACGCCGCTACAAGGAGATCCCAGCCGAAGCTCTTTCCTCCTAGAGTAAGCTCACACTGCTGGCACAAGTGCGTAATCGTTGATTCTGCTCATGTAGGATCCTCTAGCTGTATGTATTGAGCCAATGGCTCCGTTGGAATCTTCGAGCTCTGAATGGGGGTAGTGGTAATGAATGAGTGACGGACACCTGTGTCTATAAGAATAGCAGCTAAGGTGGAGTAGACACAAATCATACCTCGAATCATCTCTAGAGTGATGTGGTCATATTCTTTAGCGGCATGAAGATAATCTCCCCCACGTCCACCTGCTCCTTGCGGTAGGGGTGGAACTCCTAGGGGTTGTGGCAGTAACACCTCAAATCGCTGCCCACCGCCTGCTGCACGAACAGCTCCTCTGCCCCGTCCGCCTGATCCCTGCAGACAACATCAATCGAACCTCTGCCTCTGCCTCTGCCTAGGAGGTCCCTCAACTGTCTACTGATTATCAGAATTACTGGTCAGACAGTATCAAGCCATTTGACCCTGTCGACTGCATGTGTAGCACTATCAGTTCCTGGCATGTATTTCACTACCCTGGGTGCCCCGCACATCTGATCCTGAGTCATGAGGTTTTCCACCCGTGGGGCTGGTCCTCCTAGACCTCTATGTCATCTGTCTACTAACAACTGCAGAATACTCCGCTGCATGTTGACTAGTGGTGGGTCTCGCTGTTGGAGACTGCTCATCAAGGAAACTATCCACTATGAGGGATCTCCCCAACACTCTCACATGCTTCAAGATGCTGAGGGAGATCATAAAAGCCCTGATCTCTCACCTGATCCCCTGCTCAATGGTCCAGGAAGAGAATAATGGGTCTTTTAGAATAACTGTGGAGTAGCGCGAGAGGTCGATGAACCCTTCTGAGTACTAAGCTACAGTCATGCTGCACTACTGTAGGTTTAGTATCCCTTGTATCCTCACCAGTCATAGGGTTGTTGGAACAAAATTTTCTTCAATCAGGCACTCTATGTATGCCCAATGAAGTGTTGTCTTGTCATACACCTAGAGCATCAGGCTCCACCATCTGCCTACTACTGCCTGAAGGAAACTCACGACAAGGTTCACCATGATGTCGGATGGTGTCCCTACAAATCTGAAGACTCTCACCACAGCCTCCATCCAATCCTCAACTACATGCGGACCATCTCTCCCCGGAACCTGAGCGGCCTCTGGTGCTAGAACTCATGCAGTGCGCTCAAGTGGCGTGCACCATCTGCTGGGGTTGGTGGCATCGGTGGCCCAACAGGAGGTAGTACCGCTGGAGCCTTCACGAGTAAGGGGCCCAGCACCGAGGCTTCGTCGCTCGGTGGGATGTTTGAGTGTACGACTCTTGGGGAACTAACTATTCATCCATGTGGAGGAATTCTAAAAGAAATAGATGTGACACGGTCAAAAGATTATTCCGGGCGAGCTAACTTGGTTGAGTTGACTTAGAGAAAAATTTGAAACACACACGCAATCAGTGTTTTCGTGCACTGAGTCGGAAATCAGTGGTTAGGGACCTACTTTGTTGATACATCGGCCATCCGCACCAACATTGGACTCCCTGAATTAAAAACCACACTTAGTACCCTTAACACTATTTCTTCAAAAAAAAAATTATCATATTTCTATGTTTTTTGGTAGAACTGACTCCTATGATACAAATTTCTCACGACCCATCCTCGGGACCCGTACCGTGACTTCCCCAAGCGCTCCTTCCATAGGCCAGGGTCTGGTGACTATCACCAAAGGCATAAATCCCTAAGCTGGGAAGGCATTGCCTTTATAAATTGTAAACACACACAAACAAAGTAATATGGATGAAAAAAACTGAGTAAAAACTATATTCTAAAAGTAGTGATGAAATGTAAAGGGGATAGAAATACAAGCCCTACAGTAAAGTACAAGGAAATTGAAATGTACAAGTACAACTGAAAGAATGTAAACAGTTGATGGACCATCCATCATGAAACCCTATATGAAGGGTAGGTACAAATAGCTTCCTCATCACTCCACGTCCGTCAGGCTCCTCCGTGTACAGACTCGTCGTAAGATCCACGTCCAGGTACCATATAGTCTTTTCCACTCAGCCTCGGTCATCTCTTCCCTTCATCAGCAACCATCACAACGTGGTGCGGGCATATCCCTTGAAGGGGTGAGTATAACGATACTTAGTAGGGACCTCGAGACCCTCAAGGTCTCACAAAACCCAACAAGGATAAACCAAAAAGAAGGAAATAAACAGATAACCCCACTTAGGTATATGTCCATACATATACCTATTTGGTCAACTAATCCATCTCAATCATGAGGAAAGAGAAAAGTTATTGACTCTGCTCAAACCAGGATTTTATTCTAGGGGTAGCATCAAGTATCATTCCCAGTCAAACTGTCGAAACCCCAGCTGCTGGATTACTCCACCTATATAGAGTATTGTGGGCCTCCCGCATCATAAAAGGAACTTACCACTATCCAATACTACTATTAAACTCCTCATTTTGAGTATCATGGGTCTGCTTCACTCACACAAAGGTGCTCCCCACTGTGGGTCTGTCGCGCTCATACAAAGGCGCTCCCCTAATAGCTTGCTGAGGTACTCATACTATCGAGTATCAGGGGTATTCCGCATCACACATAGGCTCTCCCTACTGTAGTTCTTCCAGGATCACATAGAGGCGCTCCTCACTGGGCTAGTCGAAACACTCTTAGTTGAATCGGTTAGCTGTCGTCAGGTCTCAGCCAGCTACTAGGTCTCCGTACACTGCTCGCTCGTCTCTAGGATGATCCGATCCATGAGATACATGTCGATTCTCTAACTGCCTTGAAATCCAATGTATAAGTATCTCATATATTCTCCTCCTCATAGGGGTCTCAACACAATAGACGGCGCGTCAATCAGACGCTCGTTCTGTGAGTTATTGGCATTTCCGTTCCAGGAACATTGTTTGATTTACATTCAATCCAACCCGACCATACACCAACAGATTCCAAACCTCAAGTGGGTTATGCCAAAAGAACTGTCTCGCTCCAAGATTTTTGTATCTGCAGGCGGTTCATCAATCAGAATGTCGTAGCCCATTTTATGGGCGAAAAGGTGAAATCAGGTCAAAGGGTCTGGACTGGGGCCCGACCCGGTCCGAGGGTCCGACCTTGTCCATGGGACCGACCCGACCCGAGGGGGTGGCTCACCCCACGCTAGGCGGCCCGACCTGCACTGGGTCTTCCCCAGCGGCCCGTGGGGGGGCTGCCTCAACCGCATCCAGTGGGGAGTCTACGCGACCCCTAGAAATCCCGAACGGCAGAGCCGTTTGGGTGGAAAATACATCGCTGCCAGTTGGCGCCAGTCCACGACACGTGGGACTAGCTACCTCCCACTCCTCCCGGCTGGCCGAGCGGCCAACCGTTTCCACAATGTCGGCGGCTGGCCCATCACCAGCCACCTCTGCTCCTCCACTGTATCCCACCCCGGCCGCGACTTCTTCCTCCGCACGGTGTTCGAGTGTCACACCCCTCCGGTGGCCTGGCGGCCACCCGTGTGAAATTCCGCAGCTAGGGTCAATGACCCGTTCCACCATGCGGCGCGACGACGCCGCACCCTTCCGGCGACCCGGTGGCCATGCTCCAATGGATTCCTTCATGGCTGGCCCGACGCCGGCCATCGTTGCTCCACCACCGTCATCAAGAAGTGAGGAAAAACGAAGGGGAGGATCATGCCATGATCATTCAGCCTGCGCCCTAAATTTTATGGTGATATCAATCAGAAGATCATAATCCAAAATTTTAATGATGAAGAATGAGAAAAAAATCACAATTAAATCCCCTACCTCGTATCGATGATCATTCATGAAGTCGCGGAAAGATAATGTTGATTCGATGTTGTCTGGAAAGAAGAAGTCAAAGATGGTGTCGCCGGCATTCTTTAATGATTAATCTCCCTCCATTGTTCCTGTTGAATAAGGAAGAAGGTGTCTGTTGTTGGCATATGAAGCATTCTTCATTAGAGAGTTCATTCCTCCTTGGCGTTTATCTCCAAGATCTCCTCCTCTCCAGAAAGACCCAAAGTTAATATGCCAACCAAAATAATAGTTTCTAATCATTTTAATTTGTCGGGAAAATATTCAAAATGGGAGTAATCAATTAATAGGGGTCTCCACTTAATTAATTCTTGTGTGTAAGAACAAAATTAATTAAGGGAGTTAAATGGTTCCAAGTGTTGTGGTGGCACCATAAATGGGGAGTTCAAGTGGTTTCATCCTGAGGTGGTCCCCAACACATTAATTGTTAAGAGGTGTTTAGACCTCAGGTGGGACCAACCACCATAACCTCTCATGAGAAGTTATGGTATGGTGGCCCCCACCTATAACCTCCTCTTGGAGGTTTTAACCACCAAGAATGAAAATATGTCACTAAATTATTTTTATTTAATTTAAAACCTAAAAACCTTAAAACTAACAATGATTCTTGACCATCTGTCATCGAGGTAAAAGTCTTCTTAAGCGAATACTGGCTCTGTGAGTTCAATGGTGCCCTCAGATATCAATTCCGAGCACCGGTTCAAAATTTATAAAATCCCTCTCATACGTTTACTGAAGGTATCCGACCAAAACTTCATAAATTGATTTCAGGAACACTGGGCCTCAAAATCATGCGCCGTAAATTTTCACGGTCTCGTAAAAAACCCATGTATTTAAGAAAAAAAATTCAATGGAATTCTCATGTATTAACATGAACTCTGTACATTTTAACATCATTTGGTAAGGACTTTCTCTATAATATTTAAGCTCATGTTTTTAGGAAAATATCCATACAGTTTATCAAAATTTTGTTGGAAAATTCTATGAACTTCCCTTTTTGAATAACATGGGATTGAATAATTGGATGTGGTAGTGGGTATAGGAATGTTTTGGTGAGGTTTCATCTAGATAAAACTCTCTATATTTTCATGTCATGCACTTCTTCTTTTTATCTACATGTATTAAACAAGACATTTTATAGATGTTACCTCTCTAGGTTGCTTACTAATTGTGTTGATGTTTTTTATATTTGATTGGGGCTCTATATATGCTTAATCTAGATATTATGAGCTTATTTCCATATGATGGTACCTTATATTCAAGATAACCTATCTATTGGATGTTTGCAATTATTTTTGAGAAACCCTTTTTATGATGGTTTCTCAGAATGGGGAGGATTTTTTTTGTGGGATATATCCCTATGTGGACCCTGACCACAATAGTTTTCTAGTGTAGCATCCTCGTGTTCAATCTCCACACAACTAAGAAGAGGAATATCATGGAAATAACCACATTCTTCTTTGGTTGATGTTTATATAGACCCTTAGGGTGTGGAGAATGTTTCATGAAATACCTCAAGGTCACATTCCATTGATAAGGTCAAAGTTATAAGCCTCACCCTACATCATGGCCAAAATACGTCATTCTACCTTTTGGGGCTGAGTAGGGATATTATCCTTTTCTATTAAGGCTACCAGAATATATTGATTACTTTTGGAACTATTGTAATATGATCCCCCTATTGTGAAGATTATATATTATGGTAATGAGATTCTATGATAGTGATATGAACCTTTATTGTGGAATTTTCCATTCTCACATGGTGGGCCTCATCTTGAATGGGTATATGAGCCAAAATTCGGGCCTTTTTTATATGCCTCTAGTATTATTTGATAGTAGAATTTTCCCAAATTGAGGATTGTGACTCTCTCACATAGTGATACCTAGTTGAAAATGGAATTTGATTTCGGTCTGAATATGAATCCCCGATCAAAATATGTCAACAGATCTTCAGAATCATATTAGGGATATGACCCTCCTCTTTTAAGCTACTTGTATAGTTTGAGTTTCATGGTTGAAAAAAATAAAATCTTGTTTGGAGGCACATTCCAATCTCACTTTGTGAGACTCTTTCATAATGGGGTTATGAGTTTGATCATGTGCCTTTCGAGTATACCGATTATTTTATGGGGATATAAACCTATCATAAGACATGATCCACTATAACATGGTGGACCTCTACTAGAATGGGGAAATGATCCAAATCATGGGCCATTGGAATATGTTTCTTGTCTTTTCTGATAGGAATATGATCCTATCACAGACTTGTGATTCTCTCACTATTCAAGCCCCTATTGGAATAGGGATATGAGACGATTCATTTTTCCTCACACTTTAATATAATATGTTGATAACCCTCTGGGACATGGGCAAGGATATATTAATTCTTAGGATTATTAATTTCTTCATACATATCATAGTGTTTTTATACAATTTCAATTTGGATATAAATATATGTAGATTCTTACATCATCCTAATAATATTACAGACAAGCTCCTCTGTTACAGTCACAAAACACCGGTATATCAATAGGATATGTATTTGAATATTTGAATGCACTCTCTCATATTCCATGAGAAGATGGTCGATGTGTTTGACTGAAGTAGGGATATACACCAAAAAAATTCGACCTTTTTCCATCATAATATTCTATTGGAATTTATTCAAAAGGGAATGTATTCATACATGAACATTCTTGCTACCATGATATGATAGTAGATATTGTTTTTCCAAGACGGGGTATGAGTTTTCTCTCTATGATCTATAGATTCCCGTAATTTTCAAGGTGTCCATAACACCCACATCTAATTGTTTGTAGAGGTGAATTGTCAATGAATTCCATAAACATGTCATACAGGGGTATTGGTAATTTTTTATATAGTTGGGTTCATGATAATTTTGTATTTATGTTGATTTTGGAAATTGAAATTTGTACCTGATGCTGATGATATCTCCTTGATATTGAAATGCCACAGAGTTTCTCACCATGTGATCAGAAACTATTATATTTAGTTTATCATAATGCATTAAGTATGAGAATTTTTTTGTTTTTGACATAATATAAGATCCATACATCCATAAGTATCTCATTAAGATGAGAATAAAACCGTACAACTTCTAGAAAATATGTGTAGTTTAATGTTTTTTGGGATGGATAGAAGCCATGTGGTTTAACATCATTTGGTAAGGATGTGTTCTATTCAGTTTATTGTCCTTCTATAATTATGTCATTTGTAGAGTTAAATTTCATGTGGTAAGGGAGAATTCCATGTTGTTTATCATCTTGTGTTAAGGATTATGGTTATGTAGTTTATCATCTTCGGGAAAGGATGACGATCATGAAGTTTAACGTATATTGGTAAGGATGATATCTGTATTTTTTATTGCCTTATAGTAAAGATGATATAAATTCCATTTAATATCTTTTCATATGGATGAATATTAATAAGATTAATGTCAGGTGGTAAGGATGATGGCCAAGCATTTTAACTTCTTGAGATAAGTGAAATATTTATATAGCATAACCTCTAGTTGTAAGGATGTAATCCATGCTCTTTATGGTGTTTAGGTGAGTAAAATGACCATTTATTTTAATGACTAGTAGTAAGGATGATGGTAATTCTGAAAAATGTTCTCTAATAAAGATATTGGAAATTTTGTTTAACAGATTGTGGTAGAAACGATGTCTATACAATTTAACTTCTTGTGGTATTGATGATGGCCATGAAATTTAACTTCTTTTTGTTAGGATTATGGACATCATTTTTAACATCCTATGGTAAGATTGATTACCTTGTACTATAATATTATATGTAAATGATGATATCAATGCATTTTAATTTAAATTTGTGGTGATAATGGATGCTGAGTTTAACATCTTGTGGTAAGGATGATGTTCATGAAGTTTAACAAAATGCATTAAGAATGATGTCCATGTAGATTAACATATTTCAATAAGAAATATGAACATTCAGTTTAATGTCGTCTTTTAATAATAGAGGAAATTTTCTTTATCTTCTTAGAGTAATGAATATTGGCATGCAGTTTAACATCTTACAGTAAGGACAATGATTGTGGCAATTAAAGTCATGTAGTAAGGATGATGACTATTTTGTTTAACTCCCTGTGGAATGTATGATGGTGATTTATTTTAGCTTCTTGTATGAAATATGATGTCCTTGTAGTTTAATTAATTTTTCATATGGCGATGGACTTGATTTTATCATCTTGTGGTAAGGGTGGTGGCTATACAATTTAATATCAGGCTGTAAGGATGATATACATGTAGTTTGATGGCCATCAATAAGGATGATTGTCATTCATTTTGATGTCTTATAGTAAGGAAGATGGACATGAATTTGAATGAATTGTGGTAAAGACTATTTCCATGAATTTTGGTTTCTTGATGTAAGGATAATGACCATATTGTTTAACATATTTCCTTAAAGAATATGGCCATGTAGTGTAATATCTTGTTTTATAGATGATTTTGAAAAACATATAAGAAGATTATATTTTCCAATGGAGACTATAGGACTCTTCTACACATTGCATGATATTCCAGATCCGTTAAAATTATCAATCTGTGACTAACCTATATCTCCAACCAATCCTTGAAGACATGGAAGCTCAATATTGTTTATCAAATATGTTGATGGTGGTGGGGATGTTATAAGGGAAATTAAACCTATCCTCATTCACCATATTTATTGTTGGGAGTCCCGTCAAACCATTTTCCATAGAACAATAAAAATACACGGGGGATTAATTTTTGTTAAATATTATGGTTTCTCAATATTGTATTGGGAGAAGGTCTCTTATCCCTATGAGGTATTTGGTACATGCACTACATTAATACATGGGTGTCATATTTAGAGAAATCAAATGACTGGAGTGGGGATTCAGGTATTGGTGGTTCCAATATCCATATGACTATCTGATACAGAATAAAGTATTTAAATGAGAAGAAACCATTTATTGTGTTCAGATGACATTGATGCTAGGGTAAATGATTTTCATGGCCTACCATCCATTCCCCACATCGATTAATCATCATCGGGAGCTATATCAAAATATTGTCCATGGGATAGTTGAAATATCATGGGACATGTATTGATTTGATGGAATGTACTTTTCACAGCCTATCCTGAAAGAATTTTCATTCATGCTACTTCACAAACACATCTTCTATACCTCAATTGATGTGGGTGAACGATTGTTTTTAGAGCCTAAGGAATAATTTTATGGTCATTATTAGACCGGGGAAGGTGTTCAATCACTGTGGTAATCTGATGGTGTAGATGATTCCCACTAATTAAAAGATCATAAACCTCTGAAGGATTTTTGGTAACATCTACGGTTATATTGTTTTTAGAATATCCCCAGTGAGGAGGTGGAAAATTTTGTTATTACCCAAGACCTATGGGTTCATGAGAGGTATAAAAACATCTTGATTTCACCATATGGGGTGGTGAAATATATGAAAATATTCCCAAACATGTGGTTTCTGGAGCATGGTGACAGTGTAGGATTTGAAAACACGGTACTAGTATATGCTAATGAAGTAGATATCTTAGGTGTATTTGAAAAAATATTTACTATATATTTTTATTATATCTCGGGATATGATTATTCCATTATTCTATATATATTTATTTGTTTTATTAAATTGTTAGCCTTGAAATATTCTTAACAAAACCCTTTCCTTTGTCGATGGTTTAGTGATTTTAGGGTGACCAGAGTTCTAATGTGTACCCCAGATACAGAATCCAATTCTTCCACTTTCCATATGTTTCTGTTTCATTTCCTAGTGAAATTCCAAAGTAGTCGGTAGAAGCATTGGTAGATTCCTAGATGATACTATTGATCCTTCATTTTCATGTTTCAGTAGAGGGTAGGCCAACCTACTATGAAAAAAATAAGTAAGGGAGGTTAAAATTGTACTCTTAAAATGGTGTCATGTTCATATTTGATATTGATTCCTCAGATCTAATTTATATCATAACAACTTAATAATAAGCGGGCTAGTGATCCTCTTCAATGGACTATCTCAAAGGGAAACTTGGTGATCGGTATACCATTTGTAGGGTTAGTTTAGATTTTATCATTTGAGTTGTTAGTGGATAGGATACTATTTGAGGGTCGATTCCCATGAAGAAGATGATCTTAATGTAAAATATGATAATACTTCCCCCATACCTATGGACTCAGTTGCTCCCTATGATTATATATTCACTAAGGCTGGAATTGATGAAGTCATATGCTTCCAGATTCCGATGATCATGGATTTGTTCTTGGCCGCTATCAGGAGACACTAGAGATACTCATACAGACTATTGATAGCTTGGATATAAGGTTTTATCAAAAATTATTTTTTTGGATACAACTGGAAGGCTCGCCGGGATTACCCAACTTTGATAGTTGGTGTGGGAACATCATCTACTACAACTCAATACAAAATCACAATAATTTTTCATCGATGAAGGAAATAATGTAAGGGATATGTCAATGGAATATCGTGGGTGAGGTGGTTCTTCGAATGAGTATCTTTATCCATGTCCCTAAGGTAGGGAAGGTATGTGTTGTTCTGATCTAGGTATGGGATATCAAAGGAGATGAAAATGGAAACAAGGGCCATTTCCTCTCTTGTAGACTGTCATGGGATGGACAGCTAGGGAAAATTAATCCACTAAAAGTTTTCATTGGTCATTTATAGTGTTGGGGTGGATCTTCTGATGTGGAAATCCCACTACCAGACGATCAATAATTGGTCCAATAATTAGGGGGTTGGTGATATTGTATGTCAGGTCCATAAGGCAAAGAATCTTGTTTGTTAATCATGGAATCCAATGGAAATTTACTTATTACATTACAATATCGAGAAATATAAAAATTAATACAGAAGAAACAAAACAACTTATTAGTGTATCATCATATATTAAATTACAAGGACATTTAAAAACATTCAATGTTAGAGGATAAATAGGTTGTCATTTATTTTTATGCAAGGTTCATTGATGTTAAAAGAACATTTTTGGGTTAACCTTTTTGATGAAAACTAATAATAGAAAAAACTATCTTGAATGTGACTATGAATGATATAATTTTTTGACCCCTGAAAGGGATTACATATTCAATGAATTTCACATTGGGTTCAACATGTCGTTTCATCTGGAACAAAGTGGATGGGATTTGGACTTATAGTATTAATGTGGGGGGGTTTGATACCATAATCAATCACATGCATTGGTCTCCCCATTTGTTTATTCCACCCAAGAAACTCCCATATCTTCCCACATCCATAACTTGGAATGAAATTTCCTTCCCAAGGCTTGTGGTCCTTTAGGGTTTCAGTCCCGGTGACACTTAGGAACTGACTTTGGTGGAGATGGTGGGAGGTTGGTCTCCTTACAACATTTTTGGTGGAATTGTTTCCTACTATGTGACTATTTTTTATATTTAAGGTATGTTCATGAAATCCTTCACAAAACCAGATATAGTCATGTTATGCCTATGTTAATGGATTCATTTCAAACATTTATTGATAGAACTAGTGTGTGAATATCATGAATTTTTTACAATTCTATTATTTATTTATGATTCATAATCTTAGGGCCATTCTCAAGAACGTTGGAGTTAATTTTCTTATAGGGGGGATTTTTTCATGGATATGGGATTGAAACACTATGACACATACTATATATCCTATGAAAATAATAATCAAAATCCATGTAGTTCATTAACACCATGCAGTTTAACAGAAATCATATAGAACATAAATACCTGGATTAGAACATGATGAGGCATCCAACATATCCTATTTTATGAATAAATAAATTTTTATGTATTTATTACGATGGTCTCTACGTTTTTAGAGAACAAAACATAGATCCCCTACAAAATACATATTCATATAATATATAATTAGATTTGGTTTTCGGTAGTGTGGAACATTGAGCAGAGATGAGAGGTAATCTGACTTACCTCATAATGGTGATCCAACACTGGGGAATTCTCATTATGCAATTGGTACAATCATTTACATACTATTATACCATGTGATCTATATTCAATGATTGAAACAATATATAGAAGATGATCATACACATATCATGAGAGCATATCTGTGTGGAGCTTATACACTAATGTTTCCCTTTGAGAGATATGATTACAGATCTCATGGAGGATATCGTATATGGATCCGTCCATTTGGATGCATAAAATTTATCCATCTTGAAAAGGAATTAGAGTAATTGAAATTTGATTCATCGCCAAATCATTGATGTGGTAGTGGTATTTAGGGGAATGGTTGGAACTTATGCATAAATTGATGATCATGTATGATCACACTCCCAACTCGATGATGGATGGGGATAAATGATAACCCCATGGTAATGATTTGGTCCATATGGTTTAAATGAACAATACATGTGGGGCCTGAATCAATGATGAGTCCTATTTACGACTATTTCTTTTAGACAATATCCAACATATCATGTTTGTATAGGAATCAAAGTTCTTATATTTCTATTTTAAGGGATTAAACATTATTGTTTTCCTTTCTTATTCACATTATCTATCTTCATTTGGATAAAGAGAGATGAAAATAATAATAGGTCTATACGAGAGCATTCCACTGATTGGTTCACATAAGATTATAACCCTATATCATTAAGGAAACATCCATAATGAAAGGGTTATGTGGATAAAGGTTCATGTGTGGGGTCCACATGGCATGAGTCCAAGTGGGTCTGTCGGAAAAAGCTAACATGCCATAAGGCATCTGCCTAACATCTCCATTTTTTTGGACATTTCTCGATTTCCCTCTTGACTTGAACATTGTTTCAATATATTATGTTAGATACATCCATGATTCTTCACATAACCTATGTTAACATGAATATGAACTTCCAGTTGACTAATGTAGAGAATACCTTGTTGTTCATAACGATGAACTGATTTGTCTCTGACGCCTTTTCTTCAGTGAAGAAAACATGTCCAACATGATTCCTATAGTCCAAAATGATATGTCTGGGGTCTTGTACAAGATCAAAGAAGACATGAACATACTATATCACAATATTGAATTATCATTTCTTCGAACTATCGTATTAAATATCTCACATGTCTATGGGAAATCACATGATCATACTGATATTTAAATGACTCCTTCACATGATAAAATAGAATTGTATGGGATATATTCAAATAATCAAGGTGGAATATTTATATGGGTTTTCACATGATATATATGAATTTTCTCTTTTATTTTATCATAAATATAATAAAATGTCAAGGGGAAGTATCCTTGTCAACTTGGATGGTCTTTGGGCTTCCAAATGACAATGTGGACAAGATGATCATCTATTTCTAGGTAAAACAGACATGTCCAAGGCTTATCTTCTGATCAATGTGATGTTTCAAAAGATTACCAAGGATATAATTATTTCAATGGATAGATTTAATGTCATGTGAAATTAAATTGATCACCTATAAGAGTCTCATAGGAGTCTTTATAATTACTTTTATGAAAAATTGATGATGCCTAAAGATTATAGAAATCATTCTAAAGGTATTATGCCAAAATAATTATCTATAATGGGGCATAAACGAGTCCGTATGTAAAGGGAGTACACCATAGGGATTTTATGGTGAAATGAGGTCATTTATATGGACTTGTAAATATTTAAAAAGGCACTAAAATGTTAACCCATTGTTCATGTGATTCACATGAACTCAGAAGGGCATGATGATTTAGTTTTCAAAAATGTAAACTGGCATACTAAAAAATCCACAGACGTGGATGATGCTTCATGGAACCTGGGATGCAAGGCAGAGTATATTACAATGGTTTACACACACACACACCTATTCCACTTTTATAGAGATGGGTGTGTGTACAATTCTAAAATTCATGTTATCTTTATGTCCTTAATAAGGTTTTGTGATGGGTCATATATATGTACATCGAGACCGACTAGCTTTAATCATGAGATCATGTAGGGGGAATCATGAGACCAAGGAAATCATTCATGACTGATGTGCATAAAATAGTTGCTATTTAGACCTATGGTATCCATGTGATAGATTGAATAGCTTTATGTCCACATGATCACATGCACATGGGGTCATCTTGAGAGAGAGGATTTGAGTTATCATATGTTGAAGACTGCATGGGGGGAATTTTATCATCGACTTGTGTATAATCATGGTTCCTCACATGAAAGCTTCATTGAAAAGGTATCTTCTATTGAGGTTTACCTCATAATGTGGTACCATGACCCAAATGAATCATGAAAGGAAATCTCACTACTACTCAAAACCACCTGGAAATGAGGGAGGTTTGTGGGATATGGATATATGACTATATACATTCCTGGAAAAATTGATAAATAGTTTCACAATGTATTCATGTTACATTATTTTGTTCTTGTTTATGAGGTTTAATGATCATAATGTGATCATGTGGGGGATTCATGTGATCACCTGAGGGAGTTCCATAGTTTTTGGCGAGCAACTACTTCTCTTCCATTTACTTATCCAACTTTCTCTCTAACCATTATTTATCTTCTCCATCATCCTTGTGAATATATTTTATTAAGGGAAATAGGGATATTTATAGTCCAAAGGAGGTCATGGATTGTTTTTTTTTTTCACAGAATTAATTCCATGATATTTAAAATGGATTGGGTGAAATTCCTTGATTAACATCACAGGACCGTAACATGGATTTGTGTGATCATTATTCCCTATGTTTTCTTCTATTATTCCATGTGACATCATCTTTTAATTATGAATTAATTTAGATAAATAATCATGTTTACAATGGATGTTTTACATGGTAGTAACCCTTATTCAACGATATGAGTGATTTTTTTCTTGATTGTGTGATCAATATATGGTGTTGTGGTCGCTTCACACATGGGTGGATGTTCTTGAGGAATTCCACTATTGATTTCTATTAAATATTATTATGGAATTGGGTCATAGAGGAAATGAAATATAAACATTCAATTATTACAGCAGTTTAATTATGGATTCTTATTGATGCCACTATAGTGGATGGTTGTCGAGAGCTCAGATGGGAAGATCATCGTTAGCATGTATATGATGACATGCCTTTTTGTGCTATGTGGAATTGGATTGAATTTAAATAATGGGGAATGATGATACATTTCAAACAAGAAATTTTCATAAATTAACTGATGGTTGAGAATGGCTGATCGAATGGTTGAGTGGATGGGATAAATCATGTGTTCTTCATCATGAAAATCACTTCCCACATCCAAATCCGGCTTTTCCTTCCCTTTGTAAACATAAAAAGTTAGGGCTAATATTAGGTCAACTAAGAAAAGTGGTTTGGCACCCATAACACTTATACACATCGCCACCGAGGCTTTGGCCCTCCAGGATCTCGACCAATGTTATGTGATCCTTCAGGATCACACACCAGGGGCCCAATGCATGGGCCAACCTACTGTTTACGAGCAGTAAGACCTTTGTTGTCTATAGTCTAGCCTAAGAAGGATCCCATTGGGCGTGGTTCACTTCAGTCCCACATGGGTATGTTGTCGAGCCTTGGACTATTTGACCAGTGCATTGGCATTATTTTTTGACAAATTTTTCGAATAATTGCATATATGAATAAGGACCAAATTCAATGACCGTATATCCAAGACCAAGACCATTATTCAAGGATTATATCTTAGTTTATAAAGTTTTAATCAAGTCAATACACTTATAAAACCTTAATATATAGTTTTTTGTGTTAACAAGGTGTTATGTTTAACTCAACGTAGTGGATTTCATATCAATTTCCCTTTTTATGGACTTTTTTAATTTGATGGGATTAATTTATTAATATTTTATATTATATCTGTAACACCCCGAGATTTTATGAAAAATATTTTATTTAATTTCATTGATGTCTTGTGTTGTACGCTACAACAAAGGAATCTTGCACTACACGCATCCTTGACATGGCTTTCTTTACACGCAATCATGACCTTCCACGATAGCGTGTGTTGTACGCAATACTGAGTTTCACTAAACAACGATATGTTATTAAAATATTATATAAACTAGCCATTATGAATAGTAAAACCCACTTTTTGAAATTTTATTTTTCAAAATTGACTTTATTTTTGGATTCAGAATATCGAATTTAAACTTGGGTGAATTTTTTTATTTTTCTGAAAACATTCAATTTTTGATGAATAGAGAAAACAATGGGTTACTATTTAAAAACCGAATTTTAAATTAAATAATTATTTATTTTATTTAAATTAATTTTAGTTCAAAATTGATATATAAAACATATATAAGTTCAATGTAATTAATTGGAGTCATTTTATAATAATTTTAGATATATAAAAATTTTATTGAACTTTTGACTTTCCTTTACCCACATCATAGGAGCATTTGTAATTGTACATAAAACATAATTGTACTACTTCTGTGAGTTGAATTTCGAATATTCGAGAGACACGGTTAACATCGAGGAGTAAAATGTGGTTCAATAAGATAAAAATAATTTTTGATGAATAGTGGCTTTTCACATTTATTTACCACGATTAAAAGTAAATATGGTAATTAAGGGTAAAAATGATATTATTATTACCCTAAAACATGTCCTAATTCTATTGGATAAGTGTAATTCGACCAAAAAACCTTAGGGATAAAAAATTACCTTTTAGGTCCACTTGTATTAGATTAGGACACTTGTTATTATTTTATTTAAAGAAGAGTTAACGGAGTTAAAATCAAATTTTAATAACTGCAACATTTATAATAAATGGTTATAAATAAGATAAATATGACTATAAATATTAAATATAAATATAAAAATATTTCCTACATAATGATATTTTATTTATAATTTTTAGACATTAAATATGTAAATTTATTTATGACACAATGATGATGCAATAATTACCTTATTAATGAAATATTAACACAATTGATATTATAAATACCCAAATGAATGTAATTTGAGATTTTTTTTAAATTACACTAATTTTATAGGTTAATATGACATGTTAGTATTTATTTAATAAACTATTTTAGAAATAATAATGCTATTACATGTTTCAAAAAAACCAATTACCAAATAGTGTCAAAATTGACATAAAATAGTTTTTTTAAAAAATATTATTTTATTAATTGTTATTTTATTCTTAAAAATATATGGTTCAGCCAAATTAATTATATAATATTATATATATTAATAATGAACCACTTGGGGTTCTTTTGGATTTTTATAGTATTTTTATGAACCATATAGTGTAAGAAAACAAAAAAGACACTGTAAATGTTAAATTATTTAACTTAGAATTAAATCTAAATGATACGGTTAAAATAGTATCTTAAACTTGTCTAAAACCTATTTTTTGAGATTATATCTACCTATACCCAACTTATCTTAAAAATAAATCCATTTGGAGCTATTATAAACCGAATATGTCTTTATTATAAAATAATATTTTATGTATTTCCAAAGGTGCCCCTCTCCTCCCTTATAAAAAGGGAACCCTTTCCCTCTTCTCTTCACACCATTTTGAGCCTTAAATCTCATCCAAAACCAGACAATTACTTTTCTAAACCTCTATAGTTATATTATAGAGGTTCTGGTCTCCTAAAAAGACCAACTCTAGTGCCTTAAGAGGAAGCTTAAAAGAGGTGCGTCGAAGAAGTGGTAATCTCTTCTTCCGATTCTTTCATGTTTGCATTCTTCTTAAACATATTCTTCTTTATTTGTTTCATAATAAATTAATTAAATCAGTATCAATCATATACTGATATGTTATTATAAATATGAAACAACCCTATTTCACATTCTATCCATCCTACAAAAAATGAAACACTGCGCGTGTGTACGTACGGGATACCGTCTCCACGCCGTGGTGTAATTTGTTTTTCCACCACCACCTTACATGGATGGGTATAATTGTTAAAATAATAAAAATATATGATTATTATAACATGATACGTATTCTTAGATATTATATCATCAACTAAAATTCCATTCATGTAATTCTGCGAACGATATCATCGCTCGTGCGTACGTACGGATTACCGTCTCCACGATGCGATGAGATTCATTGTCCATGTTAACCATTTAAGATTAATAATAAAGTATATATAATAAATAATAATTATATATATGAAATAATAATTCTACAGGATTTATGTATCTAAATATATTTATGTCATATAATTAATTCCACTCATTTCAATAAGGAAATGAAAAACATCATTCATGTGTACGTATGGCCTATCGTCTCCATGAACGATGTATTTCATTCAATTTAAAGATATATTATATATATGTATATTATGAATGTATATTATATATAAATCATGTAATATATTCTGGAATTAAGTAATCATGATCTAAGTAATCATATTAATAATTATAATTCAAAACACAGACAATAAATGAAAGGATTTTACCCAAAACGAAGCTTTAACATGGAATTGGCAAATGAATGGATAATATAAAGTTGTAAGTGAATCATTTATGATATAATAAATATTATTATGGTTCTTTTAGAAGTTAATAATATGTTTTAACCCAATATACATGATTCTTAGACACATATGGTAGAAATCAGAACTAAGGTAATGGAAAATCTCGTAATCTCATTTTATCCGAGATTGTTTATACTTCAGGATTTACTAGGGAATATTTCTCATCCACATCCATGTTTCCTCTATATTTAATATTATTTCTATCCTCCTACAAATTTTAAATCCAATTTTACCCATTGGTGTGTTTTTAGTAAAAGATATGAAAGTAATCTTTTGTCAAATTGAGAACGAGGTACTTTTTGACTTTTCCTGCCAAAGTACGAGAAGAATTTTTTTTATCTTATACGAAAAGAATGGATTTTTATGATTTCAAAGAACAATATTTCAATGAAGCATCCTTTACATGTTCTCATGTTTATTTTTAATCAATATGTTTTTGTGAAAAATTTTATGACATGTTAATAAAGGAAAAATGTTTTTTAGGTAGAAAGTATTTTTTCCCTCAAGAATGGAGTTCAAGTGTTTTATCAAAATTAATTTCCATCTAAGATAATATGGGGTTCTATTTCTATCCATATTTTTACATTGATTTTATTATGTTCTGATGGAATTATTTTTATGATTTCCTTTTATCTTATATGGATTCTGTTATTATGGCATGATGTTTAAGAATCCTATTTTTATTACATGGGTTATGTTATGAATTATGATTTTGTGGCACACATAAGAATGGTTTCATTATGAGATGGGTGGGACCTATATATACCTCCAATTCATTGGGTAAAGATTTATAACTCATGAGATTGACATGGCTGGAATGGTATGTTAATCCAGTTCATTTTTACAGGACTGAAACGTGGAGTGAACTCGATTTAAAAAGGGACTTTGTCCACTAAGATTGTCTTGGAAGCAATTCCTTGGCTACTATGGAAATTATATCATGTGCATAATGGTCTGCCACAATTACATGTTTTCTTCCCATTCTATTTTATCTTTATTGATGTTCATTTATGATATTTTCCTTAAATACTTCCAATATTTATTTCCTTGCTCATGATTTTGATGTATAGATTTTATGTTAAATTTTTTGAATTCAAATGTTTATGGATTGATTTATGTTCTCTATGTTTACCCTTACTGAGTATTTGAGCTCACCCTTTATATGTTTTTATTTTCCCCAGTATTTAACGAAGGGTTTTAGGTAAGAAAACCGAAGGGGAAGATCTTTATGGGAGATATTGAAGATCATTCACCGTGATTATAAGATTATGTTCCATGTTTCCAAAGAAACTAAACTATTATGGTCATTTGGTGTATATTTTTGTAAGTATTCCACAAAAGTAATGTAATGACCCTGTATGTCAAGCATTGGGACTCTACAGTTGGAATCATAAGTTCAGTTTAGTCAAAATTTGGAAATTAGGATGTGAAAACTTTAGTGAGATCCCTAGAGATATTTCTAAGGTATGTCTAGGGAAGTCTCTAAGGTTAAGTATAAGTATCGGTTATAGTACTAGAATTATGGTAACGATATTAGAATGAATCCTTATATGTTAGATATTGAAGGTACTCCCCCTTTATTATGTTGTTTTCTTAGCATGATTTTTTCCTCTCACACTATTCTTTTTGGGGTTTAGATGATGGATGGAACCCGAAGGAACCAAGTTGATAAATTTGATGGACAATGCAATGAATGTCCTCTAGAACAACCTAATGTGATGGGAGATGGAGTGAAAAATCTTATTGTTATACGTACACAAGCTATGAATCATTTTGGATTTTGAATTATTAGAGAAGGGAACAATATTCTATTGAGTCCTTCATTAGGAAACATCCACCTTATTTCAATGGGTCTTCTGATCCACTTGTTTCTGGACAATGGATCAATACCATTGAAAAGATATTTTCCATACATCATTGTTCAGAGCATTAAAAAGTCATTTTGGTTGTTTACCGTTTAGAAGGTGAAGCAGACCAGTGGTGGACTCTAATTAAGAATACAAGGCCCCAAGATTCCATTGAATCAATGGAATGGGACAAGTTCAAGATCATGTTTTTCAATAAGTACTTCCCTCATATCTTTGAACAAAGATGTAAAAGGAGTTCCTTGAGCTTAAGAAAAATGATGATGAATCTGTTGGTATATACGAAGTGAATTTTACAATGCTTGCATGGTATGAATCTGGGTTTATCATCCAACCTGAATGTAAAGTTGATCGATTCCTCAATGGCTTAAAACCAAGTCTTTGAAGGGCATAAGCTATAAGAGACATCAGTAGTTAAGGATAAATTGTGTGTTTTTTCAATCAAGGTATAACTAGAAGTTGGTGTAACATATCTATCTCATGGTTTTGACAGGAAATGAAAGATGTAGTTCAAGGAAAAAACTCAGAACATTGGTGAAAAGAATGTGAATGTTTCCTTATGCTCAAAGTGTTGAAAGAAGCATGGTGGATATTTTCTTAAAGGGACTAGAAAATGTTTTATCTTTGTAAAATAAGTTCATAGAGAAGCTAAGTGTCGATGTAATGGAAAAAGGGTTGCTAATGATGTGAATAACGAAAAGACTGCAGAGAACATACCACCTACACTTCAACGATTTAAGTGCAAGGAAATGGGGCATTATGTTAATCAATGCCATAATCCCAGGGTTAATGATGATCAACATGAGAAACTTATTAAGGAAAATGATAATGGGAAGTCACATGTGATCACTATTTTTGATGTTGAGTATGAAAATGATGTCGTGTAATGATTAAGTTTTTTTGTAATGGGATTTCAAAATAGTATCATGGAATCTCATTTATGGTATCGTGGAATTCTGAAATATCTATGTATTGGTTTTCAATAATGATATGGTACCAGTAACAATGAAAAGATAATGAAATATTTTTGGAAAGCAGATGATATGCGTCTAATGAAGGGATAAGGAGAAAATAATATGTTTGATAGTATTCATGAGCTCATGACTGACATAAGGACATAGTGATATCATGGTTTGAGTATATAGAAATTTTGGGATTTTGGTATGTGCAAAGAGTTAACTTTTGAAAGAATTCATGTTTTCACTAAGGTTCAATGGGTATTCATTTTTCAAGAGAATACATTATTAAGGTATTCACATTTTTGGAATGGAATCAACAAGATATATCTTATGATATATGGGGGATAAATGATGGTATTCACATGCTTGGTTGATGACATTTCTAGTAATCATTTCCTTTATAATATGTGATTGGACATATGTGTTTTGGATAAGTCTAAAGTGTCAAATGAATTATTTCTGACATCAGATTATATTGTTTAAGGTTAGAACTATATTCGATATTATTTTTGTAATGTTATAATCGTAAAGTTTTGGGGGAAAAAAGACAACCTGCAGGACGGGAGACAACCCGTCGTGTCGGACAGGGTTGCGAGAATTGAACCCACAACCGAAGTGATACAAGCATTTATTTTCTTCCACTGGCCTACAGGAAGTCCCTGGTTAGTAGAAACTAGTTATATTAAGCAGCATGATATATGAAGTATAAGTCCATTTTAGGAACCATATATGATTAACCTCACCATGGATGGACTTTTGTATATTTTATAACTTTTTCTTCCCTTTTGTATGAGACATATGGAATGAACCATTTTTCTATCACATGATCTACTAACACTTCACGAATGAAAAATTCAACTTCATTTCATTAGGAGATGAAGTGGAAATTGTTCAAGGCATGAAAAACTGTGAGATTATATAGAAATAAATTATGTATTTCTTCTAATTGAAATTCTTCAACTTTAGGGAAATGATCTTGAAAACTAAAAATGTTGTCCTAGTGCCCTTATATCTGATGAATCAGATGGTACCTTAGATCATCAAAAATATATGGCTTTGTGATTATTGGATTTTTTATAGCTGTGTTTTCTACCACTCTCCATCAGAACATGATGGTTATATTTCTCTTCCATATCCATATTTTCACCTATATTCTCCTATGTTGAATCCTAGTGATTAGTTAATATGGGTAACCCCTAAATTTCATACTTTAGTTTTTAAAGATAAGTATTGATATTCCTTTTACGATGTGGGTTTCTATTAAAGAAACTTTTGAGTTGTAAACCATTTATAAACCTGATGAATTTCGAGGGAGAAATTCATTTTAAGGGGGGTAGAATGTAACACCTCGAGATTTTATGAAAAATATTTTCTTAATTTCATTGATGTCTTCTATTGTACTCTACAATAAAGGAATATATCACTACTTGCAACCCTGACATAGCTTTATTTACATGCAATCATGACCTTCCACGATAGTGTGTGTTGTACACAATACCGAGTTTCACTAAACAACGATATGTAATTAAAATTTTATATAAACTAGCCATTATGAATATTAATACCCACTTTTTGAAATTTTATTTTTCAAAATTGACTTCATTTTTGGATTCGGAATATTGAAATTATCCTAGGGTGCATTTTAGGTATTTCTCTGAAAACATTCAATTTTTGATGAATAGTGAAAACACTAGGTTACTATTTAAAAAGCGAATTTTTATTTAAATAATTATATATTTTAATTAAATTTATTTTAGGTCAAAATTGATTCATAATACCTATATATGTTCAATTTAATTAATTTGAGTCATTTTATACTAATTTTAGATATTTAATAATTTTACTGAACTTTTGATCATCTTTTACCCACCTCCTAGGAGTATATATAATTGTACAGAAAACATAATTCTGCCGCTTCAATGAGTGGAATTTTTAAAATCCGAGAGACACGGTTAATATCAAGGAGTAAAATCTAGTTCAATAAGATAAAAATTATTTTTTGGTGAATATTAACATTTTACTTTTATTTACCAAGGTTAAAAGTCAATAGGGTAATTAAGGGTAAAAATGATATTATTATTACCCAACCACATGTCCTAATTCTATTATATTAGTGTAATTAGACCAAAAACAAAATTAGGGATAAAATATTACCCTTTAGGTCCACTTTGATTATATTAGAACATTTATTATTATTTTATTTAAAGAAGAGTTAAAAGTGTTAAAATCACTGTTTAATAAATAAAACATTTTTAATATAGGGTTATACATAAGATAAACTCGACTATAAATATTAATTAGAAAGATAAAAATATTTTCTACATAATGGTATTTTATTTATAATTTTTAGACATTAAATAAGTTAATTTATTTATGAAACAATGATGATGCAATATTTACCTTATTAATGAAATATTAACATAATTGATATAATAAGTACACAAATAAATGTAATTGGATAATTTTTTGAATTAAAATAATTTTATTGATTAATATTAAATGTTATTATTCATTTAATTAACTTTTTCAGAACTAATCATGCTGTTATAATTTCTCAAAAATCAATTAACAAATAGTGTCAAAATTGACATAAAATAGTTTTTAAAACAAATATTATATTATTAATTGTTATTTTATTCATTAAAATCTAGGGATCGGCCAAATGACATGGATAGTGTTATATATATTAATAATGAACCACTTGGGGTTCTTTTGTCTTGTATTGTATTTTTATTAACCATATTGTGTAAGAAAACAAAAAGACATGGTAAAAGTTAAATTTTTTAACTTAGAGTTAAATCTAAATGATAAGGTTAAAATAGTAACATAAACTTGTCTAAAACCTATTTGTTGAGAGTATTTATACCCATACCTACCTTAGTTTCTAAGTAAATCTATTTTATGCTATTATAAACCGAATATGACTTTACTATAAAACAATATTTTATGTTTTTCCAAAGGTGCCCCTCTCATCCCTTATAAAAAGGGCACCCCTTCCCACTTCACTTCACACCCTTTTTAGCCATTAATCTCGAAAAAACCCTACCCATTACTCTTATCAAACTCTATATTTATATTATAGAGGTTCTGGTCTCCTCAAAAGACCAACTCTAGTGCCTTAAGTGGCGGCTTAAAAGGGTTGTGTCGAAGAAGATGTAATCTCTTTTATCGATTCGTTCATGTTTTCTTTCTTCTTCAACTTCATCTTATTTATTTTTTTCATCATCAATTAATAACATCAGTATCACTAATATACTTATATGTTATTATAAATATGTAACAACCCTATTTCACCTTATATCCATCCTATAAAAAATGAAATCTCCGCAAGTGCGTACGTACGGGATACCGTCTCCACGCCGTGGTGTAATTTGTTTTTCAACCACCACCTTACGTGGATGGGTATAATGCTATAAATAATAAAAATATATGATTATCATAACATGATACTGATTATGAGATATTATATCATCATCTCTAATTACATTCATATAATTTTTGGAACAGTATCATCCCTCGTGCGTACGTACGGATTAATGTCTCCACGACGCGATGAGACTCATTCTCCATGTTAACCATTGAATATTAATTATAAAGTATATATAATAAATAATAATGATATATATGACATAATAATGATACAATATTTTTTTATATATATATGTATGTAATCTACTTAATTCCATTCAATTCAATAAAGAAACGAAAAACATCGATCATGTGTACGTACAGCCTACCATCTCCAGGAACAGTGTTTTTCTTTCGATTTATTGATCTATTATATATATGTATATTATGAATATATATTATATATAAATCATGATTTATATTCTTTAATTAAGTAATCGTGATCTATGTAATCATATTAATAATTACAAGTCAAAACACGGACGAGAAATGAAACGATTTTACCCAAAACGCAGCTTTATCATGGAATTGACAAATGAACAGATAATATAAAGTCGTAAGTGAATCATATATGCTATCATAAATATTAGTATGGTTATTTTACAAGTTAATAATATGTTTAAACCCAATATACAAGAGTCTCAAACACATATGGAAGAAATTGGACCTATGGTAATGGAAAATATCACAATCTCATTTTATCCAAGATTGTTTATACTTCAGAATTTACTGGGGAATATTTATCATTCACATCCATGTTTCCTCAATATATAATATTATCTATATCCTCCTAAAAATTTTTAAATTCGATTTTACCCATTGGTGAGTTTTTAGTAATTGATATGAAAGGAATCTTTTGACGTTTTTAGTACGAGGTACTTTTTGACTTTTCTGGCCAAAGTACGAGCGGAATGTTTTTTTAACTTATACGGCATGAATGGATTTTTATGATTTCATAGAAAATTATTTTTAGGCAGTATCCTTTACTAGTTTTCATGTTTTTTTAATCAACTTATTTTGGTTTAAAATTTTCTGACATGTTAAGAATGAAAAATATTTTTGATGTAGAAAGGATATTTTCCTGAAGAATGTAGTTCAAGTGTTTTATCAAAATTATTTTCCATATAAGATAACATAGGGTTCTTTTTCTATCCCTATTTTTACATTGATTTGATTATTTTATGAATGTAATTATTTTTAGGATGTCCTTTTATCTTATATGGATTATGTTATGATGGAATGATGTTTAAGAATCCCATTTTTATTACATAGGTTATGCTATGATTTATGATTTTGTGGAACACAAAAGAATGGTTTTATTATGAGATGGGCGGGACATATATATCACTCCAATGCATTGGGTAAGGATTTATATCTCATGAGATAGACAAATCTGGAACGGTAAGTTAATCTGGTTCAGTGGTATAGGACTGGAACGAGGAGTGAACTAAATTTAGAAAAGGAATTTGTCCACTAAGATGGTCTTCGCATAAATGACTTGGATACTATGGAAATATTATCATGTGCTTAATGGTTTGCCACAATTACATGTTTTATTCCCATTCTATTTTATAATGATTGATGTTCCTTTATGATATATGCCTTACATACTTCCAATAGTTATGTCTTTGCTCAAGATTTTTATGTTTAGATTTTATGTTCATGTTTTTTCATTCAAATGTTTATGGATTGTTTTATGTTCTCTATGTTTACCCTTACAGAGAATTTGAGCTCACACTTTATATGTTTTCTTTTCCCCATGATTTAAGGAATGGTTTTAGGTAAGAAAACCAAAGGGGAAGATATTTATTGGAGATTTTGAAGATCTTTCACTGTGAATTGAAGATTATGTTCCACGTTTCCAAAGACACTAAACTATTACGGTCCTTTGGTGTCTGTTTTTATTATGTATTAAGTATTACACAAAATTAATGTAATGTACATGTACATAAATCTTTGGGTCTCTACAATATCCCTTCTAATTATTATATATTAATTACTTCATACTTAATTGTATTTTTTGTCATAATTCCTTTTACATCATCGAAAGGAATTTGATTCAAATGTCAACAAGGTGATAAACGATTTAGGTTATAATCTCATTTCATTTTAGGATCATTTTAGTTGAATGATAAATTGGATGAAATAATAAATAATTAAATTCTTTAAATAAATATATTTTATTATAATATCGTTATGAAATTTATTTATAGTCCTTTTTCATTTTCCTCCATCATTGAATAATGAAACATCATTAAATGTTTTTATTAGTAATATTGATATTGTATCTAATTATATATCTTGAATAATTCTCTTTCAAATATTTATTTTCCTTAAAATATTATATACATAGTTTTTAATATTAATTAGTTATTTAATAAATATATATTTTTGCATGATTTTCATTTTCTATATAATTTATAAAAATGAATATTTCTATCCTTTTTTGAACAAAGCACATTTTGACTTTTTTTAATTGTTTTAAAGGGGTGGATTTTTTTTATCTAATAAGGATTGAATGAAATTTCGCACTATCATGACTACTCAATACATTGATTATTCATTTACATGTTTCTATGGTTATTTCCAAATAATTTTTTCCATAAAATTCTAGAAAAAAGATGAAAATTTGAATGAATTGATTTCAAAATGAAAATGGTATTTTCCTTAAGAAATATTCCATTTGAACATTTAAATATATTTTAGTCTGCAAAAATAAACATTGATATTATTTATTGAATATTAAATTTATATATACGTCTTTTACACATATACATATTTCATTCTTCCTTCCTTAAATAGGGTAATATGTTCCTTATGTACATTTGTAAAATGCCTTCTTTATGAAATATTAATTGATGAAAACACAAAGGGAGATTTTGAAACCCTTATATTTCCATAAGAAATACTTATGGTTATAACTTATGATTGATTTACAATTTTGGAACAAATAATCATTTAAATAATATGATGGTTTCACCCATATACCACTCAAACGCATTGGTATGGTTTTCAGTCTTATGAGATGTTATTTATGGGATTAGGGAATAAACCTAATACATTATGTGTATTTTTCCACTATGTTATATTATATAAGTAGTTTTCCTTTAAACTTGATTATTTCATAATATATATTACATGAAAATTTATTATACTCCATTTACCATGTGATATCATCTTCTTTATCTTATTCTTCCTGTGGTTACTCATAAACATTAGCATTTTTTTAACATTCTATACCTTTGACTCACACAGTATGTTTCTTTATCAGGGTTTTCCCCTTACATGGATTTATAGCTCACCCATTTGTTTTAATCTTAATACCTAGATTATATTATTTACATTTAGGAGATAAAATGGATTTAATATTTAATTATAGAGATAAAAATGGATGTCATGTTATAGTTTCCTTTCAATGTATTATGATCATAGTCTTATAAATATACTATGATTCACAATATTTGGGTTGTTCTTATTGAATTATAAAAAAACATAATTTAATAATATATATATATATGTGTGTGGTTATGGTATATATGACTAGATTTAGATGAAGGTCTGGTTATATTTTGCAGTTAGCGGTATAAAACATTTCTAAAAAAACATGTAGATAAGTCTAAGTGTAAGATAACATCCTAATGTTATTTAAGGAATATATTATATATTTTTTCATGAAATAAATTTATATATGAACAATAAAATTGGAATTGGTTTTACAAAATATAAATCTATGGATTATAACCCCAAAAACGGTCGATTAATTCTTAACCATCATTCTAATTTATGCTGAGTGTGCCCTTACCTCACATCAGATTGGACACTCCCTTGCAATATGTTTGTGTTAATTATGAATCTTCATGAATGATTTAAGTAAATTATAATCATATATTGCATAATATAAACCTATATTATTATAGGTGGAAAATAAGGTTCATGATTTACAAATAATCTAAATGATTTTTTATGATTATTAATATTATTTCCCACATCAAGTTTTTTGGTTTTAGTCAATATATGATACCGGGATTAGTGATATTAACACTTGATGTGATGGAAAATGTGGTGATTCTATGAAACCTAATGTCGTTATGACTGATGTCATGGATAGTTGTCTTATTCATAATTTAATATCATAATTTATGATTAAAAACCCATAAATTACTCAACTCTTAGACAAACCAAAGAAGAGATGGACGAGGTCCGCTAAGAGCTCGGGTGGAGGGGACCATGGAGGAAGAAGAATCAATATCAATTGAGAAATTTTTTCTGATGAAACACCCTATATTATCTCTTAATGTAATTGGAAAATGTTTTATTAATAGAAGGAAACCACATAGAGAAAAACATTAGTGGGACAAAAATTAGGGGTTCAATCAAGATAAATTCATTTTATCCTACAATAACATTTATAGATAAATTTACTAAATTTGGGGAACCTTGAAATTATCTGAATCTATTCCCACTTCCAACGGTTAAATACGAGACTATGGAAGAGGATATTTTATTCCAATAATTTCATATAAATTAATTAAATATTGAGATTTTATAATTATATTGTAAAATTATTTTTATAAATGGTTTTTTGTTATAAGAATCATGAAACATATAGAGATAATGTTAATATTTTCACTCTTATATTGTCGTATCATGGATTTATTGTGATTTATGATACTAAATAAACGGTTATAATATATGATTAGGGAATATAAATTTGGTATCATAGTTTAGTAGCAATTTAATTTATTTATAGATAAATGATAAAATTTATCTTGTATTAATATGTCATGAAATCATTAATTGGGATTCAACATTATTTTTTAATATTATGAATAATTTTATTGATGGTTGTTTATAAAAATATGTATCATAAACATTGGGTGTAAATTTTCAGTCATTAAGGATCAATGTTTTATTTCTTAATATAATGGTTTACTCATTTTAGGAATTATATCATGTTGTGAAAAACTTTTTGGTTTCAGTTAATATATAAAGATATTAGGAATATAATTTTATACTTTTTTGGATTATGGTACTTGTTATAATATTATTTTAGTGTTTAATTTATAAAAACATTTCATCTTAAATACCCATCATTTGAGTCTAAATATGATATTGTGGTGGAAATTGTTTAAAGGATAATGTTTTAAATATCATCTATATATATATTCGTATTTTCATAGACAAGATGGTAATATAATTCCCCAACTATAGGAAAAATATTTTCAAATGATAAAATAGTTATCTTATTATGTTCTTATTTTTAATAATGGATGGACTTTTTCAAAACTATTTGGTTTATTGTTTATCGTCATTGGCTTTCTCATGAATTTTCACATTCTTAGGATAATTGTTATTTCTCATTCTCTATGATTATATGGATGTTTATTCCTTTATACAAGTGAATATTTTCACTTCCTATTAATGGTCACCTATTTGGAAACCTGTTCATGTGATGAACTTCATATCCCATTTTACCTCATTTTATAATGATATTTTATTAACCCTTCATACAACGTCAGATATCAATAATGTTATTTTCAAATAACAAACCATTGATAACCATGTTCATGTTCGAATTTTGAGGATAATATTTGTTAAAGGTGTAGAATGTAACACCATGTTATTTTAAATGTAAAACCAGGATCGATAGTGTATATAACATGAAACCCCAATCCTATGCAAACCATGAAAATTAAATTTTAAATATGACCATTATAACCATATTAATGAATTGTTAAGCATGAATATGATTAATTTATTTATTATATATATATATTTTAATAGATAATTGTTTTTTGATAATTTCCTAGTAAACAATACACAAAGTTTTAGTGAAGATATTTTATTATTCAATGAATATGTTATCCGAAAAACATATTTTGTATTGGTTCAAATTTTTCTTAATAATTGCATGTAATTTTAGATATTTATTTTATAAAATTAAATTAATTTATGAAAAAATCATATTAAAATTTTCAAAGGTTGATATTTTGGTATATTTCTGAAATGATTGATTTTTTAGCGAATAATGAATATTTCTGATTTCTCAAATATTGTCATTAGATTGCATTAAATCAGTTAATTTAAAAAATAAATTAAATAATGGATTTGGTTTTAAATTTAACTAATAATAATTTCATTTATCATAATTAGTTAATTTTATTTTAGTCACTAAAATCCATGATTTTTTTATAAGTTCATTTTTTTCATAAAAAAAGTATTTTAGGCCAAAAATGATTTTAATTTCTTAAATTAATCCATTTTAAAGACTTAAAATAACCCCCAGAAAATAAATTATCAAATCAACTTTTTATATTATATATATTTTTGTATAGATTTAAAATAATTTAATTCTTATTTATGGATATAGAGTTAATATAAGAACATCTATTACCTAAAAAACAAATCATTCTCTTGAAAAATCTATATACATCACGTTTTTTGTGTTTAATTTTAAATTAAATTATGATTATTTTTTTGAAATAGTATGATAAAATGTATTTCTAATATTTAATAAAAACTATTATTGTTATTTATAATTATCAACAAAATTTTTGGTCATAATGAAAACTAAGAACATCAAAAATTATTTATTTTGGTTGTGGTCAAAATGTGGTTGTGTTTGTTACATGAACTCTTATTAAAATTAATTTTCTATAAACACATAAATTTAATTATATTTTTTTTTTCATATTTATAATTAGTTGGAAAAAATTATCTAATATTTATCATATTTATTTTAGTCTTTAAGGAAAAATAACCCTGCTAAAAAATTTGTTTTCATAGTGAAAACTAAAATGAAAAAAGTGAGTAACTAAAAATGTAAAGGGAATTTCAAGTTAAAAAATGTTTTTTTGTTTAATAGTATATGTTTCTCTAGACCTTATCTTCCCATAACTATAATATTTTTCAATTTTTGGTGGCATGTGTCTTGTAGGTGACTTCCCATTAGTGAATAGTCTTCAGTATTTACAATATTTCTACTCCTTAGAACTTCTAAAAGGGTGCCTCTCCTCTTATTTAAATTACAAATAAAAATACCTATGTTTCATCCAATAACTTATAATTAAAATCCAAATTCCAATGAGAACATCCAAGATTTATTTTTTATTATAAACCCCATCTTTGAACGAATTTGGTGCAATCCAGAAGAGGTTCTCCGAAGAAGAGGTATCATTCTTAATAGGGAATAATTTTTTTATTCTTCAACCACATTAAAATAATATTTAAAAATAA
Organism: Viscum album; assembly: GCA_963277665.1. NCBI lineage: Eukaryota > Viridiplantae > Streptophyta > Magnoliopsida > Santalales > Viscaceae > Viscum > Viscum album. The sequence goes on from OY728120.1 coordinate 2,113,121,422, forward strand.
TTATATAATAACAATTGTTTCAACCATATAATTTGATATTATTTTACAAAATGAATATTCATATTCCATATCATCTTCTGTCTAAGGGGAAACCAGACCCTTGCATGTGTGTATGGAAGACTATCTCTTCAAAAACAGATGTAATTCGTTTTCAAAAATAGCATCACATAATGTTTTAAGATGGTTGATTTATTGTAAATATATTATATTGATCAAATATGTATCATTATATTATAGTAATATATCATAAATTTTATTACATTTCCATTCACTAAATAATAATGACATCATTAATGTTTAAGTATGCAATTCTACCTCCACGAAGTGTTATAATTTATTTTATGTCAATAAATCTCATAGACGGTATATATTTAAAATTTTAAGAAATAATATGGAATATATTTTATATTATAAATCATAGAAAAATAATATAATTCGTACCATCTTTAAATATTGATTTCTAGAATATATAAACTCTACTAAATCGAACATATGACCTACTGTATCCATGATTGTAATATAGTTACTTTTTTAAAAAATAAATCATTGTTTCTTTTAAAATTAAAATTGATGTGTAAAATTACTATTATTTCATTATAATTATTCTAGGGATGATGAAACAAAGATCCATTTTACTATAGTCATGAAATAAAATTCTTTCTTCACATGTGAACTGAATATCATCAGAACATTAGACATGAACCTAATTGATTTAGTAAATAAACATAACATGGTAAAAATAAAATAAAGTGAAAAATAAATTTGAAAAATGTTCGTAATAAATTTAATTGTCAACATATGTCTATTATTCTGGATGATAAAGTATTTCGGTGATGTGTCAAACTCGAGGGGAGGTATTAACTCTCAATTTCCATTCCTTAGTGAAAAATTTAATATTTTCTACCTAATTTTGTAATATGGTTTATATTCTGAAATTTATACATATTATATCTTTAATACTTCATTATTCATGTTATTTTATATTATCATTCCTTTTACATAAACCAATGGGATTAGATTAAAATTTTAAAAATGCAGTAATGGCTTTATGTTACAATATCTTTTATTTTATAGATTTTTTAATTCAATGTTTATTTAGGGGAGATTAGGTACAATTATTTTCATTAACCATGTAACATTTAATACCTTTTGGTAATTAATTTGGTTTACATTTTTTTTCCACTTCTTCTCTTCTTTCATAAATAATGAACATGAAATTATTTTGTGAGTAATACTGATATTGTATCTTATTTTTGATCTGAAATATTTCTCTTCCATGTTTATGTTATCCTATAAATATTTTAAATAATGTTTTACATTTTTGTAATTATTTACTGATGTTATTTTTAATATTTTTTTACTTTTAAATAAATTCAAAAGAATCTTTCAAATATTTTTTGAATAATGTACTTTTAGAAATTGTTTAGGAAAGTGAGAAAAGAATGTTTTATTTTAACTTATAATTAATTTAAGTAATATCCCTCCATCATTAACCCTAAATTATTTGACACATTATTTCCATGTTTCTATTTTTATTTTCTATGAAATATGTTTTTAGAATATTTTAAAAAAAATAGACTTTAATTAGCGATTTCAATGTGATGATGGAATTTCTTAATGAAATGATTTTTACTATATTTCATACATGTTTTCATCAAATAATAATACATTTAATGTTATAAATTTATTCTAAATTATGTATATATTCCTATTACACATATACCTATATGATTATACTTTCTTTTTATAGGGTAATACATGACATAAAATATATTTTCAAATAACCTATTAATGAAATATTCTACGATTATAACAAGTGTAATGATTATACAACCCATTTAATTTCATGAGTAATTCATATGTTTGTACATTAGGATTTATTTCCTTTTCTAGATGATATTGTCACCTACTTATTATCATGGGTGTTCTCAGATAGATCCCTAATGTAATGGGTAATGCTTCTACTCTCATGAGACATAATTTATGGGATAAGGGAGTAAATCTTATCCATTATAAGAAATTTCACACCATGTGATATTGTTTGGGTTTTTATCCTCAAATCATGTTTATTTTAGAAAATATGTTAGTAACACATTTCCTATATTACTATGATCTTTTGATATCATGTTCTTAATGTTATTATTCCATCTGATTACTCATGTTCATTCTCTTCAATAATATCATGTTATACTTTTGATTCACTCATTATGTATCCTTATCATCTCTAATCCCTTAATAATTTTTTTAGTTCACCCCTTTATTTTATTATATATTCCCCAGGTTCTCCTATGTATTTTTAGGTGATCAAGTTGATTTAAGATAAAATTAGGGATAATAAAATAATAATTCTATGTTTTAGTTTCCTTTTGATGTATTATGCACCTAGTCTTTGAGTGACACTAGGAAATAAAATTTCTGGGTTGTAATTATATGATATTTAAGTTTAAAAATCATGTAATAGTATGTAAAAAAGGCTCGAGAAGATATAATCCATTTTTATATAAGAATTTTAAGTGGGAATAAAATTATTTTCCTCATATTATATGTTCATGATATATTAATTATAAGAAATAAATTGAATATCACTATCTTAGTTATGACTTGCTTAAATGAATACTTCTCCTTGAATGAAAAAATGAAGATAACCTATATTCTATGAATAAAAATCTATCGTGATATATCTCAATGTATTACTGGTATAATTCAATTTAAATTTATGGGAAAGTGAATCAATAATTATAATAAGGAATTAACCTTGAAAGGGTTGTTTCAAATTTTAAATGGTGTGTATATCTCTAAGAAAATGGATCCAAAAAACCAGGAGAATAATACATTTTACATAATTAATGGATTTTACCATGTATTATTATCTATGTAATAGGGTTTTTACTTCATTTTACTAAAGTATTGTGTGTAGATATCTAGATATTCTCCAATAATTGAATTGTACATTTGTAAAAACAATCATGACATGATTGAGATGTACGAAGGATTTGTTACTAGTGTATGGAAAATATGAGGTACTATTTGTGAGCTAATGCCCTAATTCTTATTTCCAGGCAGATCATGATGATCTAAAATCATAGTCAAGCTATTAATTTTTCTCGAATGGTGGTGTGGGGAGTTAATGAATCTCAATGTATCCTTTATCCTCTGATTCTACCATAGAATATGAGTATATAGTATCCTATGATGCAGCAAATATGATAGTTTGGATATTAATATTTGTAATATATATTGGTGTTATAAATAGAAATATAGATCATTTCATAATTTTATTACGATAATACTTTAGTTGTGGTGATTTACTAGGATACAATGACACTCATGATGATAAACAATATACATTGTAAATTTTATATCATCAAGGCATCTACTCAGATAGGTGAAGTAAAAGTTATAACAGTATTAAAAAAATGATTAAATGATAGAACTCTTGAGTAAAACCATATCTTAATAGAATAAAAATTCTTAATATAGAGATAGACGGTCAGGTGTTGTTAGTATATGGATCTTGTGTAAGTAGGACTTTTGTGAATGAATTCCCTAAACTCAAATCCTTTATTTAATTTTATTACGATTATATATATAGAACTTTATATATACATATTATTATTTTTTTAAAAATAATAATTTTTTCAATATTTACTCTATTTTCGGTAATTTCCTTAGATTACATCTCATATCAAAAGGTCATATCAGTTCCTATCTTATAATAAAAACCAAGAGATAACATGATAGTAATCATAAACTAATGTCCTATGCTCAAAATACATCATACTGACATGACATAGATTATGTGCTTCTATCATGTGTTGGGGGTTCATAAACCTTGAGACTTATTCTCATGATGTTCACACTTGGTGGTCTGAAGTAGATGTGTTCATGAGGAATGAAATACCAATTTTAAGACAACAAGTTTTGAGATTCATTTGTAGTTTATATACCTAGAAATTAGTATTGGTCTCTTGAATTGAGATTATTATAAGTGAATACCATTTTTTCTCTACCATGGTGAATTATGAAGACAATGAAATTAATTTCATGTATTGGTATCTTCTATTTGGTATGCCATTGGTTTAATTATAATGATATAAGTTGTCACCTATAAATGGACATAATTTATCATAAACAATTGATTAGGATGGTACTTCCATCCCCAAATATGTGTTTATTATAGAAAATTGTAATTAAATCAGGTATTTCCATTAAATAATAAATTAATAATGGATGATGACAGAGAGTGTGGATTCTGTTTTATGATATATCACATTATAATGATATAATATTACACTATTTTTCACACTTGGTTTTTTTCCATGTCTTGGTTTTGATTCGATTCATTAGAAATACATATCCTTTTCATTGGTTTTGGGTGATATGAATGTGGAGTCTTGAACTTCCATATATTTATATTCATCTTAATAGGGGTTATACATAGCTTGTTTTGGATTTTTGGAGAAAAGGATGGTTACATCAACATTCAGGCCAACTGTTATCCCATTTATAGATTTAAAAACAAAATTTGTTTCATATATAACTCCTTCGTTTTCAACAATTTGCACTCAATAAACATCCCAAAGGGCCTCCAATAACCTATTAAAACCACCATAACCTTTTTGAAACCCATATAATTTTTTAATCATGGTGTATTTGGGTTATATATTCTTGTATTAGGCCAGCCCGTGAGTACATTTCATTTTTTAATAATTTTTTTCTTTTATATCTAATTATTTTTTCAATATTTTACAGTGATTCCACCTCACTCTCATGTAAAAGATACCTAGGCGCATCCCCATGTTCCATTTTCCATGTTTTTATATCATCATAGTTACGTATTATGGGTAAATATCTCTAGGCTTCTCAAATGGTCCAGATTTGGTAAGGCAATTTGTTCCTTTTTGGAATTATTCTTTTTTTCCCTTTCCCCCAATGATTATTTTTGATGCTTAGTTCTTGATTATATTTGGGCCAAATAATTACCATTAGTACTATGTTGATGGCCGGAACTAGTTTCTAGCAATAGGATATTAGGAACACCCTTTCGGCTATGCCAAGGTTCTGTTCGGGTGCCCGGTTCAGGCTCAACTCGGGCTAGTTCGTGATAAAATGGTATCAGAAGAGGTTAGATACTAAAGAAACGTTATTTTTAGAGTTCCCTTTGTTATTTGGGAATTTCAATGTAGATGGGGTAGGATTTTAGGGGCATTTGGGGTTGGTTTGGGAAGAGCGTTGATAACCCTCTCTCGTTTAAACCCTAATATGTCCATGGGGAGTTTGGTATTATTAGTGTCTTTGGTTCTTATTGATTGTTTGGTGTTGGTATAAAACAAGGGGAGATTGAAGAATTGTCTCAGTGAGCTCAAAGGGCCTTAAAATGCATGTGGAGCTAGGGAGTGGTCCTAAAAACTCTCTCTATGTTGATGGTTTTGTTGACAAATGGCTTCCAACCATATGGTCAAGTAACCCACCAACACTAGTTCCCTTTTGTGTGTCTCTTGGATATTTCATGATTTTAGAATTTTGTTTTAAAAATATGCCTTTCAATATTGTTAAAATATGATTTAAATTAATTATTTGTTTTTGAAATGTGGAAAATGGATTTTCAAAATTTAAAATGAAAAGGGTTTTGGAATGTTGGGTTTTTTGAAACAAATCATTGGGATAAAAAAGAAATGCCCCTTCAGGATTAGATTTCATTAATATAAACTTACCATTTCTTCAAACAAAATGTTTAGAAAACATGGATTATTTTAATTTTTTTATCAACATTTTTTCTAAATGGTGTGTCTTGGGATATTTAAAAGTGTTATAATCTAATGAATTGGTTATTGAAATTTGGTTCTGAGTGTCTGGTGTTTTCCTAGAAATGCATTTTGGCCTTTGTGGTTATCGGATTATGAAAAGACGCATTTCTCAATTTCTAATTATAGAAAGGGGATATTTAGAATAGAATGGTTTCTTTTGAATAATCTATTAAATTAAATGGATTGGGTTTTTAATCAAGTTGTTCTTGATGAATATTTATTTTTTTTTCCGAAATCTGAAAATTGTAACACCCCAAGCTTCTACAATATGTTTATCATTGAATAATAAATTAGTGTGTGTTGTATGAAACATCAACTTCTAACGCACCACATCCAAGAAAACTAGCCATTATGAATAGTAATAACAACTTTTTGAAATTTTTTTAATTTTATCTTTCAAAATGGTCTTCATTTTTGGATTCTAAATATCGAAATTATCTTAGGGTGAAATTTTTGTATTTTTCTGAAAATTTTCAATTTTTTGATGAATAGTGAAAAACACTAAGTTATGGTTTGAAACCAAATTTTTATTTAAAGAATTATTTATTTAATTTATTTTTATTTTTAGTCAAAATAGATACATAATACCAATATATGTTCAATGTAATTCATGGGAGTTATTTTATAATAATTTTAGATATATAAAAATTGTATTGATCTTTTCACAGTCTTTTAACCCTCTCCTAGGAGAATTTGAAAATTTACATAAAACATAATTTTTCCATTTTAGTGAGTGGAATTTCAAAACATCGAGAGACAATTTTTATATCAATATGTAGAATGTGGTACAATAAGATGAAATTTTTTATTGAATAGTATCTTTTTACTTTTATTTACCACCGTTAAAAGTAAATTGGTTAATTATGGGTAAAAATGATATTATTATTACCAATAGAAATGTCCCAATTCTATTGGATAGGTATAGTTAGACCAAAATAAAACACAGGAATAAAATATAAACCTCTTTGGTCCACATGGAATAGATTAGGACATTTATTATTATATAATTCAAAGAAGAGTTAAAAGAGTTAAAATCCAATTTTAATAACTAAAACATTATGAATATGGGGGTACACATAAGATAAGTTCGACTATAAATATTCATTAGAAATATAAGATTATTTCCTACATAATGGTATTTTATTTATATTTTTTATACATAAAATAGTTTAATTTATTTATGATATAGTGATAATGCAGTAATTACCTAATTAATGAATTATTAAACTATTTGCTATTATAAATATACAAATAAATGTAATTTGAGACTTTTTATGAATTAAAATAATTCTATAGGTTAATATGACATATTAGGGTTGGTTAGATGATTTTTTAGAATAAATTATGTTGTTATGAATTTCGAAAAAACAAAATACCAAATACTGTAAAAAATTGACATAAAAGCGTTTTTAAGACAAATATTATATTATTAATTGATATTCTATTCCTAAAAATATAAGGATCTCCCAAAAGTCTTATATAATGATAGGTGTATCATTAATGAAACATTTGGGGTTCTCTTGGAAGTATATATTAAGTTTATTAACAATTTAATATAAAAATACAAAGAGACATGTAAAATGTCTAACTATTTAACTAAGAGTTAAACCTAAAAGATAAAGTTTATATAGTGACTCAAACCAGCCTTAAACCACTTCGCAGAGTGGTTAACAACCCACCCAACCATAGCCTTCAAATAATCTACTTTTGAGCCATTATAATCTGAAAATTATTTTATTATAAAATAATATTTCTTTCTTTTCCTAAGGTGCCCCTCACCCCTCGTATAAAATGGAACTCCCCCTTATCTATAATTAACACCTTCAAATACATTTTTCTTGGCCAAAATCTTCCCAAATACTATCTATTCTTTCCTACCTTCATCCTAGAGGCATTCTGTTAGTCAGAAATCCATCCTAAGGATCCATTTGGATGAAATCGAAAGGAATAACCTGGAAAAGAGGTAACTATGTCATCACCTCTTTCAAGTTCCTTTCTTCTTCCACTTCATTTTTCATTATTGTATCCATTCTAAAATAATAACTCATGTATCTTCTATATACTGTGATGTTATTATAAATATGTTACAACCAAATTCATTATTCTATCCATCCATTTAATGATATGTCAACATACCTGCGTACGTACGGGTTAACGTCCCCATGTCGTGGTGTAATTGTTATTCAATATATTATTATTTGGATGGGTATAATAATGATTTGTAATTGATGAAAATAATAAATATAACATGATAATGATTCCGTATATATGATATAACATCCAATTATATATTATTTTAATATGAAAAGAATGATATTGTCGCTCGTGCATACGTATGGATTACCGTCTCCATGAACGCAATGAGATTCATTCCCCATCGTATCCATTTAAGAATAATTTTTATTAGATGAATGAAAATAATTTTTAAAGACTTTATATCATTATGGATATCATTAAGTTACATCCCATACATAACAAATATGACTCTTATATCAAAGAATATAAAGGAAAACGAATCTGTTAACACTCGAAACAACGATAATACAAAGATATTATTAAAAAAGTAATGTAAAAAGATCATATATGATATCATATTAATTTATTAAATTATTGTGTAATTTAATAACAATTATTTCACCATTATATAGGAGGTAAACCTACCCTCAACCATGTCAAATTACAAGGTAATGGTCAATTTCACAATATCTTTACTATCTGAAGTTGTTTATATATAATTATCTACTGGGACCTCTTTATCATCCACAACCTTGTTAATTAAAAATGTATTTCAATACATTCTTAATATTTTTTAAACTATGGGTTAAAGTCATATATACCATTTTTTGAATTTTTTTATGATATTTATAAAGGAATCATTCTTTCATTTTCCAAACAAGGTCCTTTCTAACCGTTTTGACAAAATTAATGCAAGAATGTATTTTTTAACTTATATAAAAGGTGCAACTATTTTCTGCCTATTTAAAATCATAAAATCTTCCCTTACAAGATTATAATAATATTTTAAAAGTAAATGATTTATTTAATAATTATGTGAATTTTAAATGATCTCAAAAAATAGTTATTTCTATCAAATAATTTTGATTACATCTATATCAACATCCTTTGATGGAATTTATGCTTATTTGAAGATGATTTATTATGATACAAAACTTCCATATTTTATTGAAGATTTTGTGATGTGTTTTAATGTTGATTTGTAATTTTTATTCCATTCATGGTTTATGGATAAATTATTGACATTTCCTATGTTAGTTTTAATACGAATGTTTATGTAATGTTTAAACCTGTTCATATGAGGAATGTATTGGACTTAGTATGTGATGGGTGGAGTCCGCTATAGCTCCTCGATGCATCGGTAGGTATCATGAGACAAACTAGTGTCTTGGAACAAGGCCTTGACAAAATCTAATTTGCAGTCTTGGCACAAGGCCCAGACTCTATGGTTATGATAGTCTGGAATTATGCATTCCATCATTATGAAAGTGGTAATTGATATTTCATGTGATTATTCGACTAGTAAAATAGCAATGTGACTAATTATATGTAATTATTTAATTGTATTATTTCCATATTATGATGAATTTCATGTTTAAAAGGCATTTTTTTAGTTATACATTGCCTTAAATGTTTATGCTTATTTATGAAAGTTTCTACATTATTGTTATCCTTATTGAGCATCTGAGCTCAACCCTATATATGTTTTATTTTTCTCAGGATGTGAAGAAGTGTTTTTTGACTGACCTGCAGTGATAGTCTGAGGGGATATGAGTGTGGACTATGGAGACTATGTTGTTGTAGTTTTTCAATTTTTCATGTAATGTAATACTTATGAATGTATCTAGTGCTTCCAAGGCTATTAAACAAATCGCTCTTTAGAGACTTGATCTTTTGTGATCATGCCAATGTTATATAATAATGCACCGACTCTGGGTTACTGGGTTCGGGGTGTTATAAAAATGTTTTTGGTTTTTGTGGTTATTGTTCCTTTACAAGGTACATGATTATTTTTGGAGTGATTATTGTTTTCTTATAGAAATGTTGTTTTCATCGGTGCTCTCATGCATGTTTTTATGGAAAAATGGATGAATGGATGATATGGAATGGAGGTTGGTTTCCCAGGGTGGTAGGAAATCGATCATATGAGTGAGATTTAATGAAAAAACAATGCTAAATACAAAAATACACCATGATGGTTTATTTTTCAAAAGTGTTTTATGGGGAAAAAATGTGGTGCTTGTTATAAAATGATGGTTATAAGACTATTTTTTCCAATATCAATGAAGTATGGTTTATTAGCTATGCTTCCTTTTGATCTTGGAGTCATACCCTTGTTGTGTCTTGAGAAGGGATCTTGTAAGTGGAATAGTTTTGGAGGAATGTTTAGTGAGTATTCAAATATGTGTTGGATGTTGTGATATGTCCATGGATAGTGCACTATTTACATGATTTCTAGTTGGTCATCCTGAGGATTCTTTCTTATGTTTCAAAATCTAGATATACCTCTATGAATAAATCCTTCACCCATTTGTTGACATATAGTTATATTTTGGATAGATTTTTACTGTCTTCCTATTATGACTATTCTCTTGGATATACCAGGTTTGTTCAGTGATGATTGGTTTGTTTCACCATTTTCCATGTTCATTTCCCTTCTTATTTTATGTAATTTAGAATAGTGGTGTGTATCCCTTAGTCTTTTTTTTGTATTGTTTTTCATCATGTCTATTTTGTGAGGTGTTATGATTCGTAGCTCTTGACTACCACACAAAAGATGTTTCATACATCTGGGCTCCAGGAATAGGCCCCAGAGTGAAGCATTTCACACAGTAATCAAATCATCCGAGGTGTTTTGAGCATAACTAAGCTTCTTGATACACTATTCTGGTGAGGATGTTTCTTTTTTTTCTATGGTGGTTCCTCATCACTATGAACTTACTCTTATCTTAAAGAGCATGGTGGAATTACCCCTCACACAGTGTCTAGGGTTATGCCATCTCGGATGTGGATTTCTGATCAATGTCCCTATGTGGACCGCCAATGCGAATCAGGTGTGGTCTTGGTTTTAACTGTTCATTTGTGGAGAGTTTTGGGGGATGCCTCTATTTCTTTTTTCGTTTTTAGTGGAACAATGATTGGGTCCCCATCCCTCCCCACCCCAAGTGTTGGGGTTTTTTATCAGTGCCAAAATTGTAGGCCCAATTCTTGTCCCCTCAGTTTGGGAGTGGGTAGTTTAAATTTTCATGTTGCAACCTTCTTAACATGGGTTATTAGGTTATTTTAAGAGAGATTTGGCGGGCCTCTATGGGTGAAGCCTGATTATAGTTCAATTTTAATTATTTTTTGTTCATTTTTAATTGGTATCTAATGGTGGGGATACCCAATGTAATCTCAATGATCTTTCCTTTATGAATTTATCATATCATGGTTGTGATTTAATGGTAGGTAGCATATTCCCACTTCCCCTGGTGACCTAGAAATTTTTTGTAATTTTTTTTGGTTGATCACTGGGTTAATTGGTTGATATCCCAACAATATGTTTCTTGGCATTGTTGTGGATGTGGCGGCATGATCATTTAGTGGATTATCAGGAATTGGTGGTGAGTTAGTGTTTGGTTTTGGGAAAGAGGATTAGGTTTCATTGATGGTCGATGATATTTTATTGGATTCAGAGGTTGTGCCATGCTAATATGGAATCCATAGGTGTTTTTCTGTTTCATGGAAATTGTTGTGGCTTTCTAGGGGAGGAAATATTTAATGATGGGGCGAATTGTCACACCCTTTTCTTCATGACTTGGTTTTGATCCAGTTTAATAGAATTCCTAACCATTTTCTTGGGTTTTGGGTGAGGTGACTATTTATTTTTGAACATCTAAATATTTATAATCTTCTTACGAAGGGTTACCCATATATGTTTCAGATTTTTGGATGAAATGGGTGGTTACTTCAAAATTTTGGCCTACTGTGAGCCCATTTGCATATTTGAAAACAAAATTTGTTTCTTTTATAACTATTTTGTTTTTTAACATTTTTTAGTCATTCCACTTCCCACATGGAATCCCCTATCCTTAAAACCTTTATATCCATTTATACAACCATACTAATTTATAATCATGGACGATTTGGGTTATTTATTCTAGTAATGGGCCAAACTGTTATCTCATTTAGAGTATTAAAAAAATAATTTGATTCTTTTATATCATATTCATTTTTTAATATTTTTGGGTGATTCTACCTCTCGTTCATGTCCAATATCCATATGTGCCTCCAAATGTTCCCTATTTAGAGATCATCTTTGTCGCAGATAAAGGAGATATTTCTCAATTCTTCTTAAATCATCCTTATTTTGTAAGGTAATTTGTTTCCTTTTATGAATCATTATTTTTTTCACCTTTCCCCAAAAATCATCAATACCTGGTTTGTTGAGTCATATGAAGCCTCTTCAGATCATTCTGTTCCATTACCAATATTCTAAGGTTGTAGATATAAAGGACGATGAATAGTTCTCTTGTTTCCAATGTGAGATTTCTTCCCCTTTATCATCCAACTTCATTCTCATTCAGAATTCATTTGGATTACTCTAATCTCCTGGTCATCCATGACCTAGGATTATGTTATACCCTGACTTTTTATGGTTTTTATGTTCCTTATGGGTTTTCCTTCATAGATTTAGAGTGTTTGGAACCGCATCATGTGATATTGGTTTTGCGGTTCCATTCTGCCATGGTTTTAAGGCAGTATATCCCTTTAACAAGCCTTTATTATGTCATTCTTCATTTTCATACTTTTAGAACCCAATATATATATTTTTAGTATTTTTTCAGGATTTTTATAATTTTCTTGGTGTTCAAAATGGTTGTTTAAACATTATTTTGTGAAAAGTAGGGGGGTTTTGTTTTAAATGTCTGCACAGCTTGATTGAAAAAAGGGTTTGTTATCCTACGCTCATGGATAATGGTATTTTGAACATGGTTCAGTAGATTGAAAAAATTTATGGCATGAAAATGGTATTTTATCCATTTTTTAGTGATTAAAATTAATATTTTGTTTAAAAGTTCATTCCATGTGTTTGGTAAATTTACAGTTGGTTTTTATGTTATTAGTGAGATTTAAAATGGTTTATTTATATATATAAATACATTGGTAACATGAAAAATGGTATTTTGGGGTCCTTTTATTTCTATCCAAAGTAGTTTTGTTTTGATAAACAAATGGGTTTTTGGTGGTAAACATGTATGGACATGAGTTTTCATAAGATGGCTGGTTGGGAATCCTTATAAAAATATTCGTTCTTTGGATTTGTAAACAATATTTTTTAAGGGATTTATGAATTTGTTTTCTATTATAAATGTGTGTATACACCTCTTTATTAAATGTGAAATTTTTACCTTTGTAAAATGTATGTTATGAAAATTTCTTAAAGGCATGTTTGGCATTATTCTTGTAAAAATGGATTCCATGAGTATTTCATGTTGTTTCATTTGCGGCCATTTTATGGTTAATGAAATTGATTTATTAAATGGATTTTGGGCGTAAAAAACTTGTTTGATATGGTTTTGGTGGGTTTTTGGCACTAAAAGATCATTTATAATTTATTTTATGTTCAAGGGATCATTATATTTCTTGAAATTATTTTTTGAAAATTTTTGTGGCATATTGATCTATGAAAGTAATGTGAGACTTGTGTGTGAGATGTCAGATGTGAGTATGATTTTTAAATAAAATATTATTGATAAAATAGTATTTTATAGATGGGTAACTTGTTGGAGAAAAAAAAATGAAATACCAAGGTATCTAGGTGGGAGGACATGAACTTATATGATAGTGATCTAGAGGGGTTTTAATGCTATTTTACATAGCACATTTGATGATGAAAACACTAAATAAACTTTGTTTATGGTGATGTTATGGAACACATGGTTATGTATGATTCTTCTACTAGTGTATCATGTTAACTATATTGAATATTTTTATGTTTAATTTTCACCGAGGTACGAGGTATCTGGGGCCCACAAAAAACTAGTGTATAGGTGTTTTCCCGTGACTTGTGCTCATTGGGTATTTTGTACACACCGTTGGCACACCGTGTTTTTAGTTGGAAAATTCTCAAGCATGTGTGTTTTAAAAAAAATATTACATTCTTTAAAGCATCTCTCTTGAAAACTATTTTCATTTTAAAATTGCATCTCTTCGAAAAATTGTTACTAACATTCTTGTTTTTAAAAAATGCACGTTTTTTCTTGTTATTTCACATATCATGGAACCTCAATTGGAAAGTATATTTTTATATATTGTATCTCAGAAATTAAATTTATGTTTCATTTAATTTAATGTATGTGCATTGGGAATATAATATTAGCCAAACCTACTATGTTTTAATATTAAAGGTAATAGTTTTCTTCTGTTTTTAGACCTTCTGTTGGTGTCAACATGAGTTCAGTCTAATAGAGAAATGATTATTCATTATGTTGGAGAGTGAAAAGTTGGGTCAGATGGTGTTATTTGGGTCATCATGTTTTTTCAGTTGGTTTTATTGTATATTTTTCTCTTTTAGCTTTATGTGTAAATAATTTTCATTTCAATTTTAAATAAATATATGGTGGGTAGTCGGTTTCATTCCTATTCATAGTTCATGAGTATATTTGGGAAAAATTGTTCCCTTGAGTATTCTATTAACACCTTATTCTGGATTCCAGCCTATGGGGATCGGGAACTCCCTTCAGGCCAGGCCATTGATCGGTTTGGGTGCTCGGTTCGGGGTCGACCATGGCAGGTTCGGGACATAGTGTGCATTTGTATGAATGGTTATCATTGTTATTACTATACCTTAACTATTTATGATCCTTCATTGGTTGATAAAATCTTCTCCTATTCTATGAGTAGTACTAACTAATATTTAGTTGAATTCTTAAAGGGAAAAACACATAGCATATTCAAACGTTTGGACATATTAAAATGAATAAGTGCATAGGACTTGGTCGGCCCCACTATAGTTCCCGAGAGATGTCCAAATATAAATTACCACCAATCAATTAATAGGATTATTATTATTTTATTATATAATAACTAGAGTGTATTTTATATAATTAACTTATTTACTTATATTTAAGTGAATATGTAGGGAAATATTTTGCAAATGACTATTATTTTATCATTCTTGGCATGATTAGTATTTCTAGGAATAAAAGATCGAGTTAATGGATTTATAAAATCACAAAATATATTTATTACATTATAAGTAGGTGATAAAAATATAAATTAAATTAATGACATAATTAGTAGGTCATAAATTTTCATTTATTGATTATTAAGGTGTTATACATATTTAGGGGTTGAGGATACATTTTTACATATTTAAAACCTCACTATGTAGAAAATAGGATTCCCAAATTTTATGTACAATTTATCACGAAATTCTTCTGATCCACTCACTTATATCACCCACATCCTCGAGATAGATGAAGAAAATTCAAGCTATTGATCCATTTTTTCTTTCATGGATCAAATGATTGAGGTTATAGCGATCGTTAGGATGTCAAAGACATCGTCAAAACTCTATTATTCCACCTAGGTATTTAAAATTAGTAATAAAAAATAATTTTTATGTATTTTTGGATGATATATAGGGATTGAACATTCGTTCCTTCGATAAACATTCATCAACTACAGTTGGTTTTCAAATATGCCTTTAGAAAAAGAGACCTATTTATTGGACATAAAGTTTGTGATTAAATTATAAATTTCATATACATTTACATTTTACTAGATTCAAATAATTTGATAAGATATTACTACATAATTATTTTTACTAAAAAGATAAATATGGGTCCCAACTTCCACTTTTTTTCACAACAATACCAATAGGTATGGTCCTGATCAACCATAAAGCACTAAATATAAATATGTTCCGATTGGGAGGGAAACCCAACTACATAAAATGATTATTTTTCAATAAGATATAGTGGCATACCAAATATGTTGAACACAAAAAGAATATTGAGTATGATAAGTTCAGTTAAAAGGTTGATAACTCCCAAATCTCAAGAATATTTTTCTATATCATCCAAATGGGTAGAAAATTGAGAAAGTATCAAATGTAGTATATCCCATATATTATTATACTTGATAAATACCCTAAACATCCTTTATATGTTATGTTATCCAACATTACATTTAATATATCATAAATTAATTTTCATGAAAAACACATGACCAAAATCATTTAAAATTTGTGTCTCTTAGTATATCAATGATACGTTTTAATGATTACAAATTCAAATCGAAAAAAATTTATTTAAATATTTAAATCTATATTTTATCATAAAATTTTATTTAATCACATTCTCGATAAAGTTATGTATCTAATTTTTGAGATATTATAAACTATTAATGTTACTACATAAAGGGATCGACCATATGATGGATTCAAAAGGATGTATGAACTAATAGAGTTATGGATTGACCGTATGACCTACCCAAGTGACTAAACAAACAGACTAATCAACTACATAAAAAACGTCTGACCATATGAAGGGATATGTGAAAACATGAAAAATGGAGTGACAACATGTTCAAACAAATATTCCACATGATGGTTCTAATTGAACACATTAAAAAGATGATTTCCCAAGTGAAAAATCATAGAAACCCTAAGAATGAATATTTGACTGCAAGAACAAACTCATGTCCCATTTTTATTCAAGTTACCATGAGAAAAACTATTAAACTTTTAATGGTTTATGGCTATAATATCCTTTATATCATCGCCATGAATTAGAAAAACATACAGGACGTGTTTTAGAAATCCATTTAATTTCATCAGTTACCTATCAAGAAATTATAATCCTCATGAATCAAAATTTAACTAGAAAAGAAAATAGGAAAGGGGATTTGAAAACCAACTGTGAGATACCTCTATACAAAACAATTATAAAAAATAAAAATACCAAAATCAGTTTAATGAAACACATTACCAGGAATCATTTTGATCCAATTAATAGGATTAAAATAATATAACAACATAAGATCAAACACTTTTTTACAATAGATTGTAAACAAATAAGAATTAAAATAACTCAATTTATTGAGCACAGATCCACCACTCAAGTTCTCCAGTTCTCTCCTCCCATCCACCATTCCTACATTGATCACCAACCAAGGGGATGACTTTCCCATGCATCACATTCCCTCAATGGTCCTTGATCATAACCATCTACTCTTCAAATGAAAATTCATCCAAGATGTATAACTCTTCATATTAAATAAAATGATAGACATCATGGTGATTTAAACAATTCAAGGACATGTGAATTTTTTTATCTATTTCTAGCCATGACGGGTGCAATAAATGATAATCTACCTCACCAATATTCTCAAAAAGCTCGAATGTAAAATAATCCTAGCAGAAATATTACTCACATGATCAAACCTATGTTACTCCTAGTGATGTGCCACCCCCATGAAATTGTGGTCTTCATCCTAAAACTCTAGTGGCCTCCACCAATGAATTGTATAGGACTTATGATTATACAACACTCTTTCTTTCTACTCCAAACCCATCTAAATCTTCTCATTCATACTCTACACTACCTCAAGAAAATGTATTGATGACTCTATGACCATGGTAAAACACAACGAGGAATGGAATGATGACTTGTAAAGTGGATCTAATGAATAATTACCACAGAATAAGTGATAAATATTATTGTACATTAACTCAACAAATTTTAATATTTTCACCCAAGATTCAACAATGAAAAAAAATCTCACCATATATCCTACAATTTATAAAAATTTTCTTATGGTTGATCATTTATATAGGGATGAAGAGATGTAATAAGGAATAATTGAGAGATGAATAAATTTTATAGTCCTTTATATAATCATGTGGTAAAATGATTAAATCTATTGGACATAATTGTCCTTGGAACGTAGTTCGTTCTTAAGACCATATAGGTATGCCATATTTTAAGGTTATTCACAATACATTATCACCTTATCATTAAAAATGTAATGAGTTGTTCAATCAGTCCATAATTAACCAAATTATATAATAACCTCCATGATCATGGTGTAACCCAGTGAAAACATCCATCATTATTTCCTCCCACTTCTACTCAGTGAAATACATGTTTTAAAACACATCTTTATGAACAAGGTCTCCTAAATCACCTACTGAAAAACATTATATAGTTATACAAACTCTTCTATAGAAAGAATCATCCCAAGAGTCCAAATTTTCCTCCTTAACCCATTGAATTTGGTAGACACACCTATATTCACAATTAAAGATTAACTAGGAAAATCATGGTGAAATTCCTCTCATGAACACAATAGGAAAGTATACACACTAATACAACTTATAATTCTAACAATCCTTATACCTCTTCTATAGACTATCCATAAAATTATCAAGGTCTCACATCAACAACACTTATGATTATAAAAACTAAGACTCCTCCACTGGTTGTATCATATATGATTCCACTATCGACTGGTACCTTCAACTGCTACCAATTATATCCTCTACATCAATATTAATTGCTATAATATCCCCATCTCTTCCCAAAAATCCTTAGACTACTAAATATCAAATCCCATTGAGATTAATCTTGTTTCTTCAGAAACCACAACCCCATTTCCTATGTAGTTTGAGACCTCAAAATCGCAATACTATATAATCTCCATCTACCTATAGAGATATAAGATTGGTTCCTATTGAATGAAAATATACATCAATCTCTTGTGGACTGTAGTTAACAAAAATTTATTATCTTTGAGGTAACTACACCATAGATTCATTGAAAATACCATTGTTCCTATAACATTCTTCCCCTTTTCATTGTTCTGAGCATAATATAGAATGCTACTAGGTCGTAAGAGACATTTCCAAGGTGTCAAAGTGTAGCAATAATTGTTGCGGGATTCAATAAAATTTGGCGAACAATTTTCACTTGAGATCAATGTAAACAACAAAATATTCCATAACCAAAACCACTATATTATTCATGTCAATAATGTTACATAATATAAGAGTACACAAAAAATCAACATAATTAAACAAGAATTATACAGTATTATAGTACCATGCATAATACTAAACAATTAATCACAAAAATTCTACTACATTACCCCATATCTCAACAACAATACCCAATAACCTCATGAACTCCCATGAATCATTATTAACCACCCTATATGTGAGAATTTAAACCATCATTTGTGTTACAGAAAACAAATTCAGAAAAATCACCCAAATTATAAACAAGGGGATGAGTAATAATACTGAATAGGTTTTCGCAAAATATCATCCCTATACATGCCACAACGATAAGACCAATTTACAAAATTTATATAAAAACTTTATATAAAACCATGGTCAAGGAAATAATTTAAAACTTTCCAAACACGCCCAAACCAAACCATTTTAAACAATTAAACATTATACCAAAGAGATAAACAAAACATATCATTAACCATTTCCCAACACATATTGGAAAAACAAGTTCATCGTGTGTGGTCACACACATAACACAACCATATCCACAACCAACCACATGAGCTCGGTGTTTAATGGTGGTGGAACATCACGTCCATAACTCATTATCTTTTTGTAGTTTTAATTCACATGAACTAGATAGTGGCACATCATGACCCAGATCCATCCAATCCAAGCCCTGATTAAACACATAAGTAAGAAACTATCCTAAGAAAAATTTCCAAAATCACAATAACATATACATGTAAACCCCATGACACATTATATTTTTCAATACAAACAATCCCTTAGTGAAATCAACAATTCCAACACATGCCATAACCATTTCAATAGAATTAATTTTTTTTCAAATCTCCCTTAACCCTTATCCATGCCAAACATCATTTATTAAAAACACATTATTATTGAAAACCATTTTTTAAAAACATTTCCTATAAATCCACCAAGCTAATGTTTTAAAAATTTACATTTAAAAATTCATCACCAAGCACATTACACCATAATAACCGATTTTCCCCCTAAATCAAAAAAACAGCACACAATTAGTTCCAAAAAATCTTCTATCATCACAAACACTATGACATTCAAGAAACTACTATTAATTGGAAATTAAATCCGGCATGTTATATCTAAATTACATAGAGATAAAATCCACCTACCTTAGGGTTTCAGTGAAATCAACAGATGCACAAACACATCAGAAATCGGGGTGAAATCACCATAAAACCACCTTAGATCACTTTTCCTAACATCATCAAGCATGAATCACAACATTTTTGGAAACAAAAACCTTATAACTATATATTATACAATAAGTTCAATAAAAATTGGAGAGAGTGAAAAATAGATCTAAGGAATCCTTGAAACAACCAATAGAGGAGACTTACCGAAGAATAACCCCCTTCATACCACCATGAAAACACTTTGATTCCCTTTCAAAATAAATGGGAGATCCTCCCTAAACCTTAAGATAAAGAAATACCAATTTGGATTCATATGGGAGGATTAATAGTTTGTTTAGCGTTATTCCCAAGCCCCCATCATTTTTTAAAGCCACTTATTATTTCCGTGCATGCTTAGATCAGATGTTTAGAGAAAAAGAATGATAACCGTGCAATAGATATTATCCCAAAGGGTTCCCTTAATGGTTGTCTTTCACAATTTTACCAACCATACGCCAGCTCTGTGGAATCCCACATCCTTAAGACGAACAATTTTCCTAGGCTATCCCCATATTTTTTAAACCATTCACCTTAACCATACTCCCATCCTATTACCTCTACCACAATGTGCATAGTTAACATGGATTTTCACATTGTTCCACTATCCATTCTCAAATTGTACACCCCTAAAACTCCTCCAAACCATTTAAAAATCCATCAAACCCATCCAAAACATTACTGAACCACAATTCATACATATAAAAGACATAAACAATGGTTACAAACCTCCAAATGGGGGTACTAAATTCACCTAACCATTATTCTTTCCATCTTCTAATGGTTGAAAACCATTAGTTTTTTGAAAGAGAACATGATGTTTCTTGACCATTTCCTTGTCCCACTCCCAAGTCTCCTCCTAAATCTGATCGTGTTTCCAAAAAACATGATCTAAACTGATGCTTTTACCAAATATGATTTTTATTGTCTATTGTCAAGCCACACTAGAATGTGGCCATGTAAGAATACAGCTCTGGCTCAACATGATCCCAATAAATTGCATGTTCTGGTTCTGGTCGATACTTTTTCAACTATTAAACATCAAACACATTTGTGAACAACACTAAATAGTTGTGTAAAATCAAATCAGTATTCCACTTACCCAACCCACACAAGTATCTTAAAAGGACCAAAATACCACAGAGATAACATCCCTTGTTATCCAAAACGATGATGTTCTAACCTCACAGACATTCTCAAGAACACAATATTCCTAACCTCAAATGAAAACAGTCATCAAATATGGTCCACACATGATTTGTGAGGACTACGATTAATTATCATTCTTTTCTAGGTCAATTTAATCTTCCCTTCCATCTCTTGGACATGGATAAACCCAACCATCAAAGTCTCACCTATTTCATTCCAAAATAGTTGATAATAACACGGACACCCATATAATACATCAAATTTGTATGGAATATGGATAAATATTATTGTAGAAGAATTCCACTATGGGTAATTTCAATACTCATGATCCACCTAAATCCATTACACAATCACTGCAACATATCTTACATAGTTTGTATCATCCTATTAGATTTCCCATCCTTCTAAGGATGATATTTCGTTCTTGTTGTCAACAGATTCCCAAGGGATTTCTATACAGATTTCAAATAACGAGACATGAACCTTAGATCTTAATATAATGAAATTGGACATTGTAAACCATGCCTCTTTAAAAATTCCAATAAATAGATTTTGTATTGAACATACATTGTATAAAATTAAAGAATGGGTATGAAAAGAGCCATCTTTGCGAGCTGATTCAATATAACCCATAAATAATTATTCTTCCTCACCATTCTTGGGAGACCTGATTCAAAATTCATTTCAATATATGCCTAATTTTAAACTAGGATAGGTAAATATTTAGACATTACCCATGGTCACTGATACTTTTCCTTAACATTATGACATTTCAAGAATTACAAAACAAACTCAACCACTTTACTTTTCATACTAGACCACCAAAACTGACCGTTAAACCCCTTGAAAATTTTATAAATTCCAAGATGGGAATCTTATCTGTAATAATGGTAAGCACTGATAAATTTATTTTTAAAATCCACTAGTATAAACATACGATTCCAAAATCACACCACTAAATTCATATCCAATTTCCATCCCTAATTGGTATCTAGACCACTAAGTTTTCACCTCACATCCACACATTATATTTCAAAATTTATTCCACTTTATCTATTCCAACTAAGTTATGAACCGACAATATCAGAATTAAAATATCTACATCACCCCGATCATGATATTCCAACCGCATATCGGCTATGACTAACAACAATTTCCATTTTTATGATTAATGTCTCAATAATTGACCATATTGCATTTTACATAATTCAAATTCCACCAAAATACCAATAAAAGGTCTATACATCATGTCAATTCCAAACATCTAAAGATACCCCATCAATCAATTTTTTCATCAAAATAAAATATATCTATGAGAAAATAGTATTCATGATATTGTGATCAATACACACCATGAATTTCTCATCAAAGAGACAGTGACACCACACATTGAAAGCATGAAATTCTGCAGCCAAATCCTAATCATATGTTGGGTAGTTCGTCTCTAAAATCCTCAACTATCATGTCACCTATAAAGCCACATGATCCCCTTTAATGAGAACACAACCCATCCATAATCCTAGTGCATCGCATTACACCATGTACAATTTCCCCGGTTCTATAAAAACCATTATCTGTGCTGATGTCGGAAAATCCTTAATATCTACAAAATATTTATGCCCCTAATCGTTCTATTAAAATAGATCTTTGTTTCATGTTAATGTTTCCATCAGAGAAGTTAATCTAGTTACATAACAAATAAATGTATTGATAGTACCCTGCTCGACCAAGGAAACTCAAAATCTCAAAAAAACGTTCTTTGGTGGATTCTAATAGATAACAACCTCTATCGTTTCCAGATCCACTGAAACTACTCCCTAAAAAATAACATGGCCTATAAAATTAACCTCTGGTATCAAAAATTACAACTCCGACTATTTAGAATAAAAACGGAAGTCTATCAATATTCTCCACATTAACTACTAAAAATTGGAGATTTAAGTGCTAAAAATCCTTTATCATCTAGAAAAAGTTATGATAATTGAAGTCCAATTAAAATGAAGTCCCATTTATTAAAGCTAAAACACTGATAAAACCTTTTATTAGTGTGTTTTTAAATATATTGATAAAATTCAAACATAAATTTAATAAGAAATTCTATAAATCGTTTGGTAGACCCCACCCCCCCCCCAAATCACTTGATCCCCCCCTTCAATTGTGCTAGGAATCCCCACTGGTGTGAGACCACAACAATCCTTTAGCAGTGCTTCCCCAAATTTCACCCAACCTCGCACCCCTTCCTCATTTTGGATTCAATCATTAGACATCTCCCGTTTGCACTTGCACCTTTACCACCAGTCCATCGCGTTTTTCTCCATTTAATTGTATATCTATTTATTTATATAGATTTGGTTATATTTATTTTCATATTATTAATGATTTTTAATAATATATATTTTTATATATATTTATAAGATTTATTTTAAAAATATTTAAAAATTATGTTATTTGTGTGTTTATAAATAAATAAACAAATACATACATATATATAAAATACAGACACACAGATATATATATATATATAAATATTATGTGTATCTATAAGTATAATTATATATATAAATATATATTATTTTAAAATGTGTATACATAAGTTATAAAATATTGATAATATTTATGACCATGTTAAGAGAGACCCGTACTAACACACACACACACATATATATATGTATATATAAACACACGCACACACACAAACTATATAGATATATAAACACTAATATATTTTTATTTTAACTAAAATATATATTAGGTTTTATATAGATAAGGATCATATATTGTGAAATATATTTTCATTGTAAATATGTTTAATGAATTATTTAAAAAATTAAAAATTTCTATTTAAATATATATAAAATATTTATATATTCTTTTATATTTTATTATAAATAAAAGTACATTGATAAAATTGATAAAATTTCAAATCCAAAATATTAATATGAATGTAATACGAATAAATAAATTCAATCTCCACTAAAATAAAAAAATACCCCTTTTAATGTGGCTAAAAATATATTGAATGTTAAAAATAGTTGGCGTATCCAGATTAAAAAATCAGTTTTGGAGGCCTCTTGGGTATTTGGACTCTAAAATGTGACATATGGTTTACCCTAAGACTCTAGAGAATAGATATTGTCAAAAGCTTCGATTTGATATGTGGTAGATCTTAATAGACCCCCTGATCAAATTTTACTATTGTTTGAAGTTCGAATCCCATTTTAAATATATTTTTGGTTTTTAATTAATTATTTTATATTCAAATTGTTATTAAATGATTATTACTCATGGAAATTCACAAAATTGGTAATTAAAAATATTTTCTAAATTATTTTATCATACTTTTTACTAAATTTCATATATATTAAGTTTAAATTTCAATTTATCATTGTCTAAAACATATTTAAAATATTTATATGAAAATTATATCAATAAAAATTTAAAAAATTATATATAATATATTATTTTTAATTAAATAATTTTTTTAAATATATCCTTTATCAGCGCTAGTAAAAAAGCAAGGATAAAGGGGGTACCTATATGAGTGCTAAAAAGCACTGATAAAGGGGAATCTTTAACAATTCATTTTTTAGAACTGTTAAAATTAATTTTTATCAGGACTTTTTGTGAGTGTTGATAAAGGTACCCACTTTATCATCGGTTCTTTAGTGGCACATATAATGTGTGGCACTATGAAATGATGTTTCTGTTGTTGTGACTACTACCCAGTGTTACTCATTCCCCACCCTTGTCCTTGAATACACTGGTATATCATCCACAAATACAGACATGAAGGAATATAGATATTTCTGAAATAGTTGATTAATCATTGTCATAAGGACCTCTAGTGCATTCATAAGACAAAAGGGAATAACCACATACTCATAATTGCCATATATAATCCCAAAGCCTATTTTTGGAATATCTGCCTTCATAATCCAGAACAAATGATATCTTGATTGCATGTTAATCTTGGAGAACCTCTAGGATCCCCTCAATTGATCAAACAATTCACCAATGCATGGGAGTGGATAACAGTTCTTTATTAGAACTTGTTTAAGCTTATGAAAATCAACCCACATCTGAAGAGTTCCATCCTCTATTTTAACAAAAAAAACTGGCACTGCCCATGGAGACGTACTAGGATGGATTAAACCTTTGATTTATATTTTCTCAAACTACAATTTCTATTCCCACAATTCGTCTGGTTCAATATATTAAAATGGATGTGAGATATGATTGGACATCAGAAGGAGATCAATCATAATCTCCACTTCACTCAGGGATTGAAACCTCAATAATTCTTTAGTAAATACATCCATAAACTGATCAACAGTTACAAGGAATCTACTTCTACCTACCTCTTCTATTGATTCCAAAGATAATTCATTTAATTGAAATAATATCATCACCATTGTGGGTTCCAACAAGTCTATTTCACTCACCTTCACATTTTTATCATCTCTAAAGAGAAGCTCGATACTATCACCTGTCATAAAACAAAGGGTTCACACAGAATATTTCATATGGTCCATAAAAAAATAAACCAATCCATACCCTATATTATATCAGAAGCATCTATCTCAAGAACTGAGAATTAAAACATCATATCAACCTCATAAATAACTATACAACATGATCTACATAGGATTTCTTGAAAATTTCATTTGATGGAGAGGAGATTGATGTTTTAAAATAGATGGTGTCATTTTCTCACATAATCCAAGAAATCAATTTAATGAGAATCAATGAATGAATGATATTCACCAGTATCAAATAAAAGAAGAATAAAATTAGCAATCAAAAAAATCATACCTCTTACACGGAATGGTCCCTACTAATCATTCACCACATCCTTCATAGCTCTAAAAATCTTATTACTGGTGACATTATTATCATTTTTCCAATGCTGAAACAACCCATGCTGATGATTCACGGTGTTCCTAAAATCACCATGGCTAATTATTCTCTTCTTACATGGGGTGTGTTACCTCTCATGTCATGTTGAGTAATACAACACATGCGACCCCTGGGTAGTTTCACGAACAACCAACCTCAGAACACTATGAATATAGCATTGGAGAAGTCCTATATTCATGAAAATATGACATTATCAGGGGTTTTTCATCAATCCCTCTTCATGTGGGTTAGATATCTACACTAGAAGCACCCTTCTTTGGTCTGAGTGTTCAATGAAAGGGTCACTGATCCTGCTGTTGGATTCTGATCCACACTCCCACTGTGGAAATAAGTGTCCCACTTCAACTTTCTCCTACATTAGAGTTCCTACTATTACCCATGGTTACCAACAAGCATTCCCCACATGTTTTCCCAAAATATCCCTTTCATCTATTGATTCACTATTCACCATTTCTGTAGAATCACATATTCATAGAATTGAAATTTTTGGAACACATTGATTAAATCATTACTGATTCATTGATTCGTTCCATCAAGGATGCAATAGCCCCCTCCTCGTTTTCAATCATCACTATGTTAACCAACATATATACATGTTACATCACTAAAAGGTTCTCCTATATCAAATTACAGAAATTCTCTGTGGCCTTAATTATGAATGTAATAGGGTAGAATTATTTGTTAAACAATTCCTCAAAACGCTCTCATGTCAAAACTTGATCTGTTCTATAATAGACCACTAACTCTTACCACTAACGTGCAAGATCTTCCAACATGTACAACACTAACATCAATTTCTACTATACTAGATTGCCTAAAAATTTGATGATTCTATTCGTCTTTTTCATCCATGATTCCACCATTTCTAGTTCAAAATCACCCTAAAATGTTGGTGGATTTATCTTTTTTAATTGAACTGAGTGATCAACATTCCATGGATCATCAATTATATTCCCACATTCCACATTTTGGAAATCATTCACTATTATCTAAAATATCTATTGGTTTTTTTAGGGCTCTGGTGCAACCAACTTTTCCACAGAATCATTTAGTTTGTCTCTACAAAGTCTTCCAATTTCCATTTATATTAATACAAGAATAACCATAACTATCACTCCATATAAATTGAGGGATTACAATTTAAAATTATATCAAATTTCATCCATCTCATCCATGCATTTTAAAATAAAAAATTTTCCATGTTAAACCATTTTTAAAAATCTAGTATGTTTTAAAAATCAATCCATTGTGAAAATTCCACAACCATTACCTTTTCTAAACCACACAATAGAATAAAATTTACATATTTATTTCATAAATCAACACATTCACATCATAAAATAAATCATTATTCAAAATTAAACATGAAATCCTAGTGGGAAGTCATTTCTACCATGCATTAAATGTTCATCTCCTTGGATACATCCAAGAAAATGATGTCACACTCTTATAAGTGTCTCCAAATGCTTATTCACCCAACTCCCTGGAAACTTTAAGATAATTAAAAAAATTTCTACAACCGCTTAAGAATTACATTTCTTTTTCCAACAATCCTAAGCATTTCTACCATCCTAACTCATGTAATGCACCATTAATTATTTCAACACTATGTTAGAAATCCAATGCCATGAACGAAGAAGACTAACATTACTTGTATGTTATAGATAAAAAAAGATGATACCACTTATAACATCATTCCCATTCTCATTGATTTGATAACGCGTTGGAATTATACTCAGCCTTAAGCAACATTCACAATGCACAAAAGGATTTGAATAAATTTTTATGGCTTCAAGTACTATTGGGGAATGATTTTTCCTTTACATGAAAGTATGAAAGAAAAAGTAACCTAATCAAAACAACTATATGAAGAATTTCAAGAATTTTACAAAATAAAAAATCCCCAAAAGACTAACATAACCATCCCATATTGAACAATAATCAGAGTACTAAGAGGAAGACTAAAAAATAAAACCCAAAGTTCTTACGACATAAGTCTATATCTTCAAAGCATGCTCCATGTTCCAAGCACCACAATATTGCACCAGTATCATGATGCACCAGTAAAGAATTGAGAAGCCTTACCTTTACCTATTCTCAGAATTCAACATCTAAAAAAGAACCCAAGTTCCAAAGAAGGGTGTGAGTAATAATACATAGAAGGTTTTCCCAAAATGACTTCCGTATGCATGCCACTAGGATAAAAATGGTTAGAAAATTTATATAAATAAATTTATATAGATCATTGAAAAAGGAAATAATATTAATCAATAAAAACACACACTTACAGAAGCATTTTAAGTAATTCAACACAATACTAATGAAAGAAACCAAACACGTCATTAACCCTTTCCCAACACATATTTCCAAACCAAATTCATCAGGTGTTTCAAAACGCATAACCAAACCATATCCAAAACAGACCACATGATATTTCTGTTCAATGAGGGTTGATCTTAACATCCATAACCCATCTTATTTTATAGTGTAACTTTGCGACCACATCATGGGGGAACTTCCGGGCCATGATCGAACTTATCTGACCCTTTCTTAACCACATAACTATGAAATCATGCCAACCACATTTTCCAAAATCACATTAAACAATACTTGTAAAACCCAATTCCACACCACAATTTTCATGCCAATCAATACATTAAAAAATCAAAAATTCCAACACAATCCATAACCATTTCAATAAAATTAATATTTATTGAAAACGCCCATAAACCACATCCATGCCAGAAATTATTTTAATAAAACAAACATTCCCACTGAAAAACATTTTCACAAACCATTTCTCAAAATCCAACATACCAATAATTTTAAAATTATCATTTTAAATTCCAACATCAATCACATTACACCATAAAAATACACTTTTCCCCAAATCCAAAAAATAACACCCAATGAGTTCCAAACAAGATTTTCACATCACAAAG
Organism: Viscum album; assembly: GCA_963277665.1. NCBI lineage: Eukaryota > Viridiplantae > Streptophyta > Magnoliopsida > Santalales > Viscaceae > Viscum > Viscum album. The sequence continues at coordinate 2,113,150,472 of OY728120.1, forward strand.
AATATAAAATTCAATTAATTACTATTATTTTGAAATTAAATCCCTAATTTTATATAAAAATGTAGTATTGAGGGAATCTACCATCCTTAGGGATTCTGTGACGTAGAATGATGCACAAACACACCACAAATCCATGTGAAAACTCTATAAAACTTCGTTAGATCTCTTTTCCTAATATAAAAAAGAATAACTCTCAACATTTTAGGCAACATAAACCCTCGATCTACGTGTGAAGGAATTATACATAGAAAACGTGGAGAGGGGGGATGTTGATATATGTAAACCAATAAACAACTAATATAATAGACTCCTTGAGGATAACAACAAACAAACCACCATGAAAACTTTTCGATTCATTTCCAAAATGAGTGGGAGAGCATCCCTAAACCCTAAGTAGAAGAAATAAATGGTTGGTTTCTTATTGTAGCATAAATGGGTTGTTTACAGTTATTCAAAATCCATCCTCATCTTTAGAAAACAATTTACAATGTTGTACATAGTTTGGATGCATTGTTGGACAAACCATGTTGTAACCGTTAATCTACTACTCTCCTAGAGGCTTCACAGCATGTTTGTCTCACATGGTTATAAAAACCATGTGCCAACTGTATAGAATCCCAATTCATCAAGAATAACAGTTCACCTGGGTTAACCTCATGTTTTTAATCCATGTACCTTAATAGTGTTCCCACCCCCTTTCGTATTCCTCAAAGTACATGGTTACCTGGGTTTTTTCATGGTTTCCACTAATCGTTGTCAAACCATGCACCCATAGAAAATCCTCTAAACCAATCCAAAACCCTTCCAAACACTCTTAAAAATTACCCACCCACTTTAAGTAAATTATAATATAGAAATTTGGGTTTTATACAGAAAAAAATATTACTATTTCTCTAAATCATGATCAAAGTTAGAATAGATATTCTAATGGTTAATTAACTAAATGGACCAAAATAAAATCACTACACTTTTCTATATCAAGATTTATCGTAAACCAAGACTAGAAATATCAATGGAAATCCTCAAACATCACCCAACATTCTAAAAATCAATGTATTAGTGTACTAAATAATATATCCTTGAGGTAGTCAAAAACTACCTGAAAAATAATTAGTTCAATTGAACTAATAGTTTTTTCTGTTCATGATATTAATGAGTCAACATTCTATGTGAAATTGGACACAATACTCACATACTAACCATCATTATGATTTTTTTTTTGAAATATTCCATGGTATTTTTTTCTTCCAAGAAAATAATTTCCTATATTTTCATTGGTTTCGGGTCCACACCGTACTGATACAACAGTTGTCCATGTATATTCTTCTACCACATCTAAAACATCCTATGTCAAAAATTCCTAAGGAGTTGAATATTTTGATGAACCTACATGACAACTCTATGATGTTTATTAGGATTATCTACTAACATTGAGTATGTAAGGATCTCATCGATGAAAACAATTATGAAGGATTATTTAAACTCAGGAAATATAGAGTTCATTGGACCCTTGAACATTACTAGTGCATTTATGGAGCAAAATTGAATGAACAAAAACATGATGTTTCCATACATGCACAGAAAGCACTCATTGAGATATCCTCTTCCTACATGCTCATATAGTTATATCTGTACTATTTGTTAAACTTTTAAAACTAATAGGATCACTACATCTAGTCAAATATATCATCTATACTCATAAGGGGGTAATAGTTCATTAGCACAAACTAATTCAAATTCTTGTAGTCCACGCACATCGTTATATTACCATATGCCTTCTTGGTGAACAACATAGGAGAAACCCAAGGAGATATGATGGAATAGATGAGAAATAATATCTACAATTGATCAATCTAGAGTCTCAAATCCCATATAATATTAGGTGAAATAGAAGTACCCTATTGTAACTCTCTCCCAAAATCGACATCAGGTCAGGGGGTAGTGTTGAAATATCATTCAGGAAATGATTTTGGAACACCTATATAACTCTAGAATCCACCACAACCTGAGCTTCCACTAACAACTCATTTAATTTAGGTAATAATGTTCTCCAAGACTACTACCCATTTGATTGTTCTACACGCCAATGTAAACTAATCACTGACCTTACCCATATAAGAAAAGAACTCTCCTGTGAATTAAATCAATTAATACTCCCATAAAGAAAAATATCCACACCAAGGATGACATCATACATATGTATTTTAAATACTAATAAACTTCCCATTGATGGATTTTTCTAGACATCTTTCTACATCCCCATGAATCATAAAATATGAAATCCTAGCCTCCAATTATTGTGGATATCATAAAGGGATCTGAAATGCATTCCACGTCTAGTATTAACAGATAGACTGAAAATAATGCAATAAAGTAGTTTGAAGCTCTATAATAATAATAACGTCAAACTAAGGTAAAAAATAAATTTATTTAACCTCAAAGAACTTATATACCCTTCAGTTTTGGAACCTCTATGGCCTGAACATTCACATTCCCCACTCCTCTTCATTTCAACTAATGATCCTTATGACCACAAACAGATTTGGGGCCCTTAGGATAAGGACCATTTTGAGGGAAACCTCCACTATCTCCAGATCCCATCAGTTTTGCCTAATCGTACTATAATATGTAGTAAAAAAACATTGGATGACTCTATAAATGAAAAGGGGACTCACTTAAAAAACCAAAAAACCCTCTCTTTGAATTTTGGATCGGATCCATGTATTTTTCAAGAACCCCGTAGACATAGACTGAAAATGAGAATCCAATTTTAGATATTAGGGAACATAAATACCCATAAATATTTACGAAAAATGATATGATTTACTCCATAATGATAAAAAACTAAAATATTCATATATTTGTGATCCATTTAAAAAATCTCTACTTCTCAAGAATCTATGATGACCTCCCTCCCAAGGAACACCCCTATTAGTGCATCAAATCAATAACTTTATCATACTTCTTCACCACTAAATAGAAAGGAAGAATAAATTGTGTGATTTTATATCTAGTCGCATGATGCATAACCTCCTTAAGATGTTAGGATCTAGTCTCATCACCTTGAATGAAATCGAAAATTAAATGAAAGCAGTAATTGAATATTATATATAGATATTAAATGCTCAGTATCCCTTACAGATGATAGAAAATCTCTTTCCTCTTTACCTCAATCATCAAAAATGATACAAACTCCAAATAAAATTCTTTATTAAATTTATACTATGAAATAGAAACAATATTCCCCTCTCCAGGATACGTCGTCCAACACTATAATTCCTCATGTTGCATTTGATTGATAGCCAATAGAATCTTGAACTCAACTCAGTCTTTAATCTAACTAAAGGTGATATCAATATCCTTATTCTAATTCTCCATCGCATGATCTGATAAACACCCCCACATAGTTTTTTATACTCTAATGTTAAAAAGTTAAAAATACCATATTACATGTCCCATATTACATATTCTTATCAATCATATGATGATTAAATATAATGGCTATTTGACCTCAACCCCCAAAATAGTACAGTGATGATGGCCAGGAGCCATTTCTTAAAAATGAAAGGAAAAAACCTAATATTGATATCATAGAATTTATCTATGTCAATTTAATTTAGATTTATTTTAATTTCCCATAAATCATTGCTTAATAAAAAAACACATAACATATGATAACTGTACCACCCTTAGGACTCTACCTGTAATCTATATTATCTCACCAAGGGTATTTAGTAGGATTAAGGTCGTTACATAAATTCATAGTGGCCCCTAAACATATACTTCTTTTCTATTCCCCCTTTATGTATCCTAAACTAAATTTATCTATGGTTATTTCTATAATACTCCCATTAAAGCCTTATTGGTACCTATCTACAAACATCGACTAATCATTCTACTAAACCCCTATGATACAACTTTTTATGACACCCCCTCACAACTTCTGCCCTCCTCGAATAGTATTTAATAGAATAAACAGCCCCTATGTCCCACCCCCAGTAAGCCTCATGTTAGAGACTAACACCAAGAGTGTAAAACCGTCAAATGGGGGGAATTTCCCCCAATGTCATGACACGAATTGAGAGATAAGACAAAATAATATAATAAAATTCCATCATATAATATAAAATAAACCTCACCCTCCCACAATGATTAAAACTAAATACAATCCATAATCTCCTAAAATGAAAATAGTACCAAGAGAAAGCTCAATGAAAAAATGAAAAATCACCATCCTCTAATGTAGTAATTCCAAACAAGGTCATTGAACCCCTCTTGAAAACCCAAAAAACAATTTATATATATTTAGTCTAAAAATAACATGTTGAATGAGTAGGACCATAACCAGGGTCTATCAGGAATGTTTATAAATATATAACCAATGCCTCAATGAATAAAAAGAAGATCCAACAATATATAGATATGTTAACTAACCTTCCAAACCATTCCAACAATAAATTTTTAAATAAATATATATTTTAGTAAAATAACATCTTGATAATATAGGGAAACATGAAATGGATCCACTTCTACATCGATCTTCCTCTATCATGCCACAATGTCAAATTTCATGTTCTATCATGACTACTATTCTATCTAATCACCACATATCATGCCATTCCTAATGTTTTCTAGGTTATAAACCTACCTACTCCAATCCATCATGGGGTTCAACAGCTCATGCTATTATCAATAATCATTTTCATATCCCTCTCTACAGCCACATTGTCACCCGAAACACCACACATCAATCTAAAACCTTGATTCTAGTTAAATAGGGTATCCTAAATGTGATGGATATTATCCTCATTCCCCCCACTTACCACACATAACCCCCACCACACATCACATCCTTTCATCATCAGGTTTTTCCACCAAAACACTATCATCAGTCAATAGTCACCAACAATCGCATATATCTTACATGTATTACATCAATTGAATGATATTTAAAGAGTGTGTAACCAATAAACATTTTTTTTACCTTTCTCAAGGTTAATGAAAACCACTCCAAATACGTTTTGATGTAGGTATGTAGTGGCCAATATCGGTGGGGTACATATATATGTAACATAAGAATATACATACATATATATATGTATGTATATATCACCCTTTTCCATCCTAAAGTATTCACATCAATATATTATCATCTCTTACTATTAAAAACACCATACTACCGGTATCACATGAAACAACCGCTAATGAATCGTCACCACCCAAAAAGACCATAAAATTAAAATTTTACTCTTATTATATATACATTTTACCCACATTAAATATGATCGTTTTACCATCCACCATCAATTTATTAATCCATTTAGACCCATATATAAAAAAATCACTCTTTCCAAAATCTATTTAATCCTTATTTAGATTTATCCTTTTTATTATCATTTAATTCATTAATTCAATTATTACACATTAATTTACATCATGAATTATTCAATTTCATTGTTTACATTAATATATTTATTCCATCACAACCAGACTTATACAACAAGGCACCACCCAACTACCTAGCAACATCACATCAGCCACTAGTCATCAACCACCACTCACCCACTAACTATAACACATCCCTCATTGGAATCCATCACCACCATCACCGTATAATCCATAGATAGTTCACACAACCATACAGACAAAAAAAAATATTATTTTTCAATATTCTATTTCTAAACCATATAAATCCATAATTCATTTAAATGATGTTTTATCATTAATTAATCATTTAATTCATTTGTATTTTATCATAGTTCCATATTTTCTGAAGAAATAGATTTTTTAGGGTTGTATAATAACTTATCATTTAATAAGTTGTGGGTTAAAAAATATAATTCACAATAACTGATTAAATCCATAAAAGTGGTTTGTAATTTCCTAATATCCAAAATGCATATCAGAACAAGATGTATGTTTTTGGAGAAAAGATGCAGAAATTATGAGGAAAGAGATAAAAACACTTGAAAATTTTATTTCTATTTTTATTGAATTTATTTTAAATCATAATAGTAATTAGTTAATCTATACCACGAACCCACTAATAAACAAAATCATACAAATTTAATGGATTCATACAAATACAAGATAAAATGTGTCCCCTTCCTAGATGGTTTTTATATCATAATACACAAAAACATATGTAATTAATAGATGATTTTTCTATATAGATGTTAAAAAGTTAAGGTCATGATCAATAAAAGAACACTTGGGGATAAATAATGAATATTACATGGTAAAAAATCCCACCTCCAACTCCAATCGATGCTATAGGAATCTGGGAGAGAATGATGTTATGGAAAATGCTATTAATCCTGATTAAAAAGGGTTCAGGTCAAAGGTAGATAAATCTAATGACTCTAGAATAGATTCCTAGATATTATAGAATTGATGTATCATGAAATTAATCATTTCAAAAAAATCCCAGATATTATAATTCCAAAAATTGATTCTAGAAGATACCCTAAGAGGTTATACGAGTTATCTTTCATTTATGTATATATTAAATTTTATTTTATTTAAAACATTTATAATTAATAATTTTAAACCCACATATTTACGTATTTTAATTATGAAATTTAACACTAATAGAACATATTATAAAAAAATTATTTAATCCTAAAAATAATTTTTTTGATAAAAATAATTTTCAGATAATTCTTAAAAATATGGTTGTTTTGATAATTTTGATATTGTGAAATATTTTTATGATTGATCATAAAAGGATTAGCCTAAATAAGGTGTAAATTAACCATATAGATTAATCTCATAGATGATCGATCAAGAGACCAACCAAATTGACTACAGAAAGGGGATGATTTATCATAGAAAGGAATCAACTGACCATATGAATAAACACACAAAAAAACAAAAGGTAAAATTAGCTACATGAAAAAATATAGTATCCACACATTCAAACCATAAGACTATGGTAACAATCCAATTAACCATGTGATGTAACCAATCAACATCATGGAGAAAATAAATGACTACAATAACAAACTAAAGTTACTTCATTAGTCAACTAACCATGGGTGAAACAAAGTAATTTCAATGGGGGGGAGACATGAACTCCTTATCAATAACCCTAGAACATTTGAAATTAAAAAAGAATGATATTTGAAATATGGATAATTACATTTATAGTGATTTTTAGCTTTCATTTTAAAATATAAAGGCCGCACATTAAATTTTGATGATATATCATTGGTGTTAGTCGACACCATGTATCCCATTAAGGGTGGTCATTGGGGGTTCATACTCAAACCCATAACCTATATGTGTGGAGTCTCAATATAGATAGGACATTTAATAACAGTATTAGAGTGAGAATATTTGTATGGAACATGGAGTAGACATTTTTAATATTTCGTGGATAGTAAGTCAGTAATATTACATGAACCATTATAAAAAGTATATTAATGAATCTATATTGATGTAAAAGGGACCATATGATCTATGATCAAATTTTTTTTCCTAAAGATCAATACATTAGTAATATTATAATAAAAATAAGGAATGATAATAGTTATAGATTTAGGTATCATTTATTTTTATGTCATGATGATATTGTGAGTATATTTTGTGTTGATTATCCAAGTGGGGTGAATTATATAGTGGTATTATCAATAATTCCCCATATATATATTTATATATTAAATTAGTTTAGTTTATCTAGTACTATTTTTTAATGTTATATGATTCTATTATGAGTTTCACCATTAGAAGGTGAAGAATGAACATTAGGTTGAATGTTAAAGGGTACATAAAAAATATCGAGAATCCTAAAAAATAATATTGGTAGAGTAACCTAATACATTTTTACCATCATTTTAGTTTTTTATCTCTTGTATTGAGATTTATATATAGTTAGAAGAGGCTGGTATAGCTTTTCAACTTATCATTGATGTAGATAAGAATCACGTTCTTTAGTTGTGTGTTTTTTGTGAGTTTGAGTACCTTAATTGAGAACATTGTTCTTGGGATAAAATTTTGTTCCTATAATTATGTGGAGTTGGTTATAAGAAATTTTTTAGTAAATAGATCATATCTACAACTCTTATAATTGAGTAATAAAATGATTTCTTCATTACATATTAAAGAAGCTCCTCTATTTGGTTATTTGGACTGATTTTTTATATTTATAATTTGATTCCCCATAGTTTATGATTTATTGGATGTAGATATATTTTAATTTTCAAATATCATTGATTCCCATGATCAAGAAGATTTTTGTTTTTTTATTAAATGTTTATTCTGCGAGATATTAGAGAATGATGATATAGTAGAGAATTTATTGACAATGTTAGGATTTTCACTAGGGATATAAGTTGTATCATATAGTTTGTCTTAATGTTAAAATTATATATTTTTTAAGGAAACAAGTATAATATTATGTAATCATTGATGGACAAAAAACATTTCATATGTATCTATAATGGGTAGTACAAAACCATCTGGTGGGAGTCAGTGTTTATTGTTTCTCTAAAACAAATTATTGTGATTTCCACATGGTATTCCCATAAATTAAGGGAAACCATAGGTGGGGTAAGTATATTTTATATATTAATAGATCCCACCATCAATTTCATCAACCACTTCACTAGTAATTTAAATAGAAGTATAGAGGTAACTATTAATTAGGACCCCCCAGTACATGATTGTGATGGGAGAGGAAATAAAGTATAGAATCTCTATATATATGGATAGATATATAATTTTGATGGAAATTAATTAATATATAATGGATATAGAATATGAGACATAATAGGGAAACATTAAGCTATATTGTTCAATAGGTGGAGGTATGAGGGGTGGTTCGAGGTATGATTTTCATAAACTCTATTTTTCGTTCTACATTGAGTTATAATTTTTCTTCTAATACATTTATTGCCCCCATAAATGTTTTATTTGTTATAAATTGCAATATAGAAGGTTCATATGATTCTATAACTGAAAACACAAGTGGGAGTCTGAAGAGTTTATTTTGGTTATATGGTTGCGAGCTATATTTGTCCCAAGATCAATTATCTTGGAACTTCTTCATATTACAGAAAATCCCATATTATTTTATCATTGGTATGGATTTATTATTCATTATAGTATTTTATTGATAATTATTGAAAGGTGGTGATTTTATCTTTTTTGAATTTATATAATTTGTTGTTTTCAAGGGAAAAGGATTTTTAGTTAAGTAAAATATTGATTTATACATAGAGTATCACATCTTTTTAGTGAGCTAGATACGTTTTCCAGTTAATTTGGGGAAAAGAATGATTTCATGAGTTTAAATAGAGTATGACCATTTCTTCCAAGAATAGGTTATGAATTTACCTCCAAGGTGAGAGATTGATTTTGGTAGCAAGCTACATCTATGTTTTTCTACAATTATTATAGTTGTAGATTATATGGAACCTACAGAGATTCAAGAGTTTAAAAATTTAATGATAAGTTATTAAAGAGATTATTTATTTATAAATATGAATCCTATTGTATTTCCATGTATTTTATTAAAAGATTAATATTGAGTATTTGACTTTTTTATATTCTACCCACGGTTGAATGGGTCATGATGAAGAACCATTATCCTCTTCCTTGAATAGATGAATTTTCAGATGAAATTAATGTGGTGGAAACATATAATAACATAGGTAATGAGACATCATCCCAATATGAGGGTGTTACATGATATTAACCATTCCTCCACATAATCCAAAGTATAGAAAATTTTGAGGAAAGTTTATTCCTAAAGTATGAATATTATAATGCTGAAACAATCACATATAATAGAAAATGGATAACAAAATCATCATAGAAAAATATAGTAAATACAATCAATTATAGTTAAATTCCATCCAATAAAAAAAATAAACAGAAAAATGTTTTATCAAAATGAATCATGTTGTAAAAACATATAACATCGAGGGTCTACCACAGATCTGATCTTTTACATAAAAAACTATACATTGGATACATCACCACAAAAAGATTTCCCACCATGATCATATCTCCCAAAGCACCATCTAGTTACTCTAACCATAACTCTATTATAAATTGTCACTAAGAAGTCTATCATAATGTCCATATATGTATTGGGGTGACCATGAAGGGTGTGATCATAAAACATAGTAGGAAGCCACCAACATGTCACCTGTATAGACCAACATATATAGTGTATGTATGTAAACAAAAGAATATCAGATTATATTACACAACCTAAAAGCACTCATGTTTTCTCATCATGATCTAACTGTGTAACAATTACATATGGAAGAACCTACCTCATCCATTGTTGGAGAGAGAATTTTTCATTCAACATTCATACTGACTCATACTCTCTCACTTAGGGTAAAGTGCCAAAATAATTTCTAAACACCCACCCTCTTACACATGATTGATCCCACAATAGAGTCTCAATCACTACCCTCTCAGTTAGTGTATATTCCCATAAATGAGTCTTAACCACTACCCAATCACTCAAGGATAGGACCCGTAACTAAGTCTCGAGCACTACTCTCTCACACTGGGTAGGTTCTCATAACTAAGTATCAATAACTACCCACTCACTCCCTGAAATGTCCCACAATTGTGTCTGGGAAACTACCTATCACTTTGGGTAGGGTTACACAATTGGATTCCACCAATCCATCACATTCAAGACCCAACCCATATAAATATTTAGACACACTCTTAAAACATACATATCAACATCCTAAAACATAAGACGCACTAATCCACACTCATAAGATTGGACCTCTCCATACACAATATAATACATAGTCCACACACAATCCTTCATATATCAAAAACTCAAAACCATGATTTTACCTAGAGGGTATCACATATATCATAACATCACTATCATAGACAAATCATACTATACATCACCAAATGTAACTTAATCTAAAACCACAGAAAAAACATAGTGATCCGGGTACCTTGAGTCATACTCAATCCATAATCCCAACCCACTGGTCACATATGGATATACTAAACCATTAAGCCATTATTGGGGATTTAACTACCTTATATGTGAGATAACGATACATCCCAACTAATGTACCGACTGAAAAAACATTGAAAAATATCAAATCCAAGACAAGTCATTTCCATATCTAGGAATATAGGGATAACCCCACCATAACTATAGATTAAATTCCCTCAATGAAATTAAATTTTGATAGATTTTTTATCAATATACATTGAAATGTCGATCATTGAGATACATTCTATAGGCATGCTATCATTGTGACTTTTGTGATTCATTAGATGGTCTCTTTTTGATAGGATAATACTCATGATTATATTCCTCTTGGTGGTGGAGTTATTTCCTACAAAAGAAAACTCATATTGATTTAAGAAATGTTCCTTAATCCATTCCAAATAATATGGTGGTTATTAATACCACCTTTCCAATAATCATTAAAATAAAAGCATTTGGGTGAACATCTATATATATATGATGTGCTCAATCTATATTTTATTTATTGATAAGACAATCATTTAAATAAGAATAGCAGGGAACTCCAGAATTTATTTGCATCTAGGGAGGTAGTAAGAGTTATGGTGTTGTGACTGAGAATATAGAAATGGATTCTTATGTACACCTAAAATGGAAATCAGAACACATATTGTTTGGTGTTTTTTAATGGGACATGATAAACATTTCAATTTTATTTGAAAAGGTCCAATTTTATTGCTTTTATTTTCATATATCTAAGACCAAGTTCTGTTCCATTTAAGGTCATGTATTCAGGACCTATGAAATTTTTGGAATGAACCGCAATGTGTTACCTTACATATCCAGTGAATAGGAATCAAATTTCATGTATTTTTATTTGTATAGTTCGTATTTTTTTAACCAGACCATACCATGTACATTCACATCAAGTGATGAGGAATTCTCAATGGAAGGTTCCTAAAAAATGATTTTAGGGAGCATGTTCATTATATACCTTTTTTTAATCATATCCCCTATTAATCAAACATGAGAAGCTATGGTGTGGGTGTACACCTATTAAGAGGCCCATAAAAGTATTTACATCTATTATCTATCCATAAATAGACAATGAGTGATGAGTAGAATTTTTTTTGTTTAATTACTAGTAGGAGGACCATGTATGATTAATGTATTATTAAATTGTTGTAAACTTTAGAATATGTAGGGATTATTCATTATCATCCCTGATAGATAATCATGTTTGTAGTTAACTATGAATGAGATGATGTGGTTAGGTATTAAAATAAGTAGGATTACAATATATATATATATATATATATCATTTTTGTAAAAGGGGTTAAAATGGGTGAATGAGTAGGGCTTACAAATGATATGTTGTAACACATCATCCTATATATTTGTAACTAGGTAATATAGGTTGTTGTTGGGGAATACACCAACTAAGAGTCCCATGTAGGATTATTTTTTCACAAAAGTGGATGCACATGGTGACTATGTGGGATTATACCAAATCAACCCCAATGGATTATTATTTGGACCAAATTGTGTTTTGGTTTTATTTTTTACCAATCAAACAGTATGTTGAAGAATTATAGTACATTAATAATGAATATGGATAGAAATGGAATTGATCTTTTTTTTATAGAATCTTACTCCCACGTTAAAAAGAATCAGACTCACCATTGGTCTGTAATGGTAAAATATTATAGTAATAAATTCATTGTAATCAGATACATAAGTTGTCTGAAAAAAAAGGATCGATCGAATTGATATTGTATTCTGTTGGATGTAATTTATCATCAAATTCACTATGAATGGGGTGTGGATGAAGAATTTTTTTTGATGGAGAATCATAATATCTATGACTAAAATTCATTAAATGTAACGTTTCTTTACTGAATTGTATTTCATGAATAATATTTTAATTATTGAATGTATGATTAATGATTGTTATAAGAAAATGGAAAATATGTATTATAAATCATACCCATATTAGCCGTATCTGGGTGGAAAATAATAAAGTGATTTTGATTATTGAAAAATAATCAAACTCATGAAAATCATATTATGGATATGTAGGAGAGAAATAGTAAGATATAGGATTATAATGCTCCATTATATTTAATTTTATGGCAGACGCTATAACATCCAATCAGGCATAGTGTTCATAAGATAATCTTCATATCCATAATGATCATACATAGGATCATGAAGAAAAATACCATACCCAATATGATTGTATTCAAAATAATTGTATCTATGAAAATCATTTATATAAAATATCATACTCGGAATGAGATGAAAAGAATGAAGAGAAAATGAATGGAATGTTATAATACATTCCAATTGAGGTCGGATGATACTGAATCAATTATATGATGAATTTAAAGTCATAGACAATGTCATGATATAAGAATATGTTTTCTTGTGAAGTATTCTGCTAATGATGAATGCTATTAAAACTAGTCCATCGTATTCAGCATTCCATCATACTCCAAATATCATCACACTTAGTCATGATGGTTTTCAACCAAGTACTATAGAAAAGGAACTAAGCTAAAGATCAAGAAAATTATAATGATATAAACTAATAAAAAAATGAACCCATCCATTTAATATGGATGAATTTTGGGATAGAAAAAATAGATGATATGTATCTCAAGTGATTAATGTGAAAATTTGATGATGTAAAAGAGTTTGAAAGAGAATAGATTATTGATTTTATTGAATTTGATATCATGAGAGAGAATGGAATTCAAAAAAAATTATTTTATTCAATTGATTTAGCGAAACGTATTTAGTTGTAAATGTTGTATCTATTTCATTATAAATTTACATTAAATTGATATAGATTATTGTATTGAATAAATATGGTTCATAAAAATGATCACATGAAATAAAATCAGACTGGAAATTGAAATAAATGTTTGATGAAGACTTGAATATTTTAGAAGAATAAATAATCATTAAGATGTGTCAATGAAGTGAAAACTGATAGGATGTTTTAGGGGAAACTGATTATTGGGTGATTTTTAATGAGGGAGAATATTTTTGGGATTTCTACCATAGAATTTGTGGGTAAATGATAAATGGAAAAGTGTAAATTTCACTTTTTTTAAAGATGTACTACTAACTACATAAGATAAATAATATTTGAGTTTATTTATAGAATAAAAAGTTTTCATACTGAGACATTATTGAAGGAGTTTTCATGAAATTTGAAAAAGGGGAATCAGACATGGCGGACCATAAAACAACACCAATCATAAAATGGTTATTCATAGTGAGTTTCATCAAATGTAGAAATTGTGATCTATTGATGGAGTTTATAAGCAGTTAAAGAAGTAATTACAAAAAGAGAATTAGACCAGATTGAGAATTGGTTAAAGACCATCGTATTCGGCTTACTAGAATGGGAGTATTAGAATGACCATAAAGAAGATTTTTTTCATACTAATGTTATTGAAAACTATTCTAAAAAGATATATTCCATATGTAAGTATTTTATGTTTATATATATTTTACATAGTTAGAGTTTGATTTAGCCTCCATGTGGAGGATGTGAAGGTTTTCTGAAGTGAATCATAAAAGAAGAAAAAAGTGAATATCGTAACAATGGATACATAAAAATTGATGAAAAGGATTTTTTGGGAAGTGGATACTCGAATGGATAGTGTGGGGGTAAAAACCAAAAATGACATGAATGATGCAACTGTTATTGTATATATTTATTTATTGTTCCTTTTTTTAAAGAATGAAATAGTAAAAGAATCCATGTTTATGGGAATATCCAATATGATAAGAACAAGGTATTTGTACTAATCTTTTTAAATATCATGTAATTCCATCTCTTTATATTAGTTTCATACAAAAGGGTAGGTTGTGAGTTATATATGAGTAAATCTCATCTCTATCAAGTTCCATAGGTTAAGAAAGTTATTTTTAAGGAGTTAATAAACATTCATATAAAATATAAAGAAAACATTGATTCATCCCCCCCTAGTGGTCTGCATTCAATATTGGAACAAAAATTGGAATCAGAGGATCTTCCCTCTGAATTCTCCATATCCGGAATGTAGAATTACAATTTTGTGAAATATAATGGGAATCTGGTCTTCAATTGAAAGAACTATCATATCTGAAAATATATAATGCTTTTATATCTTCTTTCCCTCAGGTATGATGTTTTGTAAGTTACTATATAATTATTTCCTCCTCTTGTTGAGAATACACATCTTACTTCTAATGATAAGGGAAATATTTAGAATAATGGATGAGAAAAAAATTATTGACACTCATCACTTACATAATTTGAGTTACTATCGGTAAAGTAATTTGGAACTACCAATGGTAAATGGGATAAGATGAACAACATTTATGAACTAAATACTAAGGTGAATAAGGAAAAGCTACATACATGGACGCTGAATTATGATGATATGAAATGGATAAGAATGAATATATTAGTGGCTTCTTTACAAGGGTAATGATATTATTAGCACTGTAATATTTCTGGGTGAAGTATTGGAAGACTCGACTATTGTTAAAAATATCTTGAGAATTCTTCCCCATATGTTTGATGCCAATGATTCATATTTAGAGGATAGTGATCCTAAAACATTATTTCTAGATTTTCTACATAGTATTTTTAATACTTATGAAATTATAATAGAATCTTTTGTGGAAAATAACTAAAATATTGATTGATAAATACCATTCAAATCATTGCTAAAATGGAAAATCAAAGATACAGAAATTAAAGAATAATCATGAGATTCGAAATTAGTGGATGAGTCTAAATATTTTAATACAATATTTTTCCTTCATTTAAAATAAATATAATATGTAAAAATGGAAAATTAAAACTATCTTATGTTGGAATTGGGAAAATGAATGATTTTTTTGCAAAAACAAATATGAATAAATATAATTAATATGATCCTTGATATGATGCTGAGAAACCATAGATACAATAGTAGAAGAAAAATAATGAGATATTTAATTAGGAAAAAATAATAAAATTTATCTGAGTAGAAGAAAGAAGAATGATTCTGCTTCTGATGATGAATACAATCAGGAACTAAACATTATCTCTCATGTTTGAAACATATTTGATACTTTGGGAAGTGGTGATAACTATGATGAGATGATGGATATGAATAGGATTCCTATAATTAAATTAGATGAATCACTTAAAAATAATAATCAACTCAATAAATAAGGATGGATGATTAAGTAAGATGATGAATACATATCTTTTTAGAATTGTGGGCAGAAAGAAAACTAACAATTTATGGGGAAACATCAGAAGGAAATGAGAATGTCAACAATATTGATTTTACACCGGTCAAAAAATAAAAAAATTACAAGATAAAGGTAGATGAATTTGAAAAAAACCCAAGATAATAAAAAAAGTATGTTGGCTGAGAAAGAATACATGTTTTTACAAACACAATCAATCATTCTAACAACACAATGTGAGATAATTAATATTAGAGAAAACACCACTATGGATGTTGATGTTAATGGTGAAACATATATATAACGATAGAATAAGTGTTTACAATAGGTGAATTGTGAGAAAACTCCTTCAACCAATATAAATAAGAATTCATAAGGAATGTATCATCCTGAGAATAATGGTCCATGATTTGTGATGAAATAATTACAATAAAGTTATGATCAGTTTTACACTATTTTTGAAAGATCAAGATTCATAGTCCATTATTAGTGTTGTCAAATTTTCAGACATAGATCTTATTATTGTTGGTATAACATGTCTCTACCTAGAAATGTGCATGAATAATGGGGGATCTGTGATGAGAATAATGATCAAATACTCGTACAATTTATTCTAACCAAAAAAGGAATGGCAGAAGATGAATAAATATGATTATATAAAGAAATTAGATAATAACAAGCATGTTTAATCCTAAAAAAATGTGGTTAGTTATTTTTCATGAACAAGTTGATATGGAATGAAGGTTATAAGAATAAGATTATATGTATATCATGTGAGTAATGATAAAAGTGAAAGATGTATAATTGTAACAACACATGTATATATACAATATTATTTTTTTCAATTAATATTTTTTATAAGATATTAATTTTACATTAAAGGGGAATCATTTTCAAATAGTGTACATAACACGCAACAGTAGGTTTCAATGATATCTTACTTTTTGTACCACGTTGATTTATACCAAAAAATAATATATTATTATTATTATTTTAAATTGTATTTAATTCCTAAAATGTGTATTGAAGGGAATGAATAGAACTAAATACATTATGTTTATACATGTTATTTAACTATCATTACATTTATCCAATAAATTTTATAGGATTAAAATAAGAATGAATCTTATTTTAAGCATGAAAGACTCTAATATTTTTAATAGGTTGTTTTACCGCCTTTAGATAGAGCTCCATTTTTAAATATAGTTTTTTCTACATTTATATGATATATTTTAAAATATATAAACTTCTTCTATTGAATCGGGACATTAAAATTAAAATTTGATAAATTTTTGTTAATATTATGGTAATCATCATTTTTTAATGAATAATGAATAATTCAACATTTTATGCCAAGATTACCATTTCATATTATTTATTTATAAAGTTAGATTGTACTATTAATTGGTCTTAATGTGAAATTGGATTATATTTTTATCATTTAACGTAATTTTGGTCATTGAATGTATTTTCAATTGGAAATTGGACATAAACATATGTCAATCTTTTGATAGTTATTACTTTTTAAAGACTCACATTTTGGTTTTTACAATGGGAATTAATTCTCAATTAATTAATATAACTTCTATGATTAAATATGAAAAATTGTATTCCATATTTGGAATCAGAAAGATCCAATTTTGTGAATAAGTACCTTTTAATTTCATCCATTTTGAATAATAACTTCAGTAATTATTTTATTTACCATGGTTAAGGCGTAAATATATTAAATAATGGAAAAATAATATTATAATAATATTAAACTATCCTAACTCATGTCCTAATACTTTTGGATGATATATTTCCTACCAGAGGAATCCATGGCACAATTTTGTGACCCCATGGTGCAACATGGATGTGAAAAATGACATTTTATAAGAATTATTTTAATTCAATAAAAAATATAACATAAACATGATTCTTTTACTAAAATTATTATATGGCATTTAAAAGTAATATCATCAACTATAAATATTCATTAGAAATATAAAAGTATTTCTTATATCATGGTATTTTATTTATAATTTTTGGACCTTAAATAAATAAATATATTTTTGACACAATGTTGACGTAGTGATTAATGAACCATTTGAGGTTCTATTGGCATATTATAATAACTATATTTACCATATAGTATGAATATACAAGAAATCATGGTAAGAGTTATATTAGTTAACCAAGGCTTAAAGCTAAAAGATAAGGTTAAATTTGTAAACTATACAAGTCTAAAACATATTGGATGATCTATTTTTGACCCAACACCATATTATCATTGAAATAAATGAATTTTGGTCCTTTTTAAACCGAAAAACATTTTATAATAAAATAACACTTCAAAACATGTCTAAGGTGCCCCTCATCCCTCTTATAAAAGGGCATCACCCCGACCTATTTAATCATATCTATCATGCCCCTTGGCTCTTCCAAACTCTTCTAAAATATGATCCCAATATCCCTATATTTATACTAGATTTAATACCTTATATATAAGTAAATTCATGAAATCCTTTTGGATAAAATCAAATGGAGTTACAAGTTTTAAGAGGTGGCATCTTCTCTAAAGTTACTCTACATTATTTTACCTCTTCACTCTCTATTTTATTATTATTATTTAATTACATAACCACACCAGAATCCGTAATATACTAGTATGTCATTATGAGATGTATTCTAACAACACTTACACACAACTCTATCTAATGGATACGAACATACTATTTCTGAGTACAGTGAACTATTTCCTAACGAAGCGATGATTGTTCGATTTTACTCTACCACCTCTCATGGTGGACATTATTATACCACTATATTTATATATGATATATATTATCTTTATATTATCTTTATACTTAGGAATATATCATTAACATAATACATTAATTCTATCAAAAATGTGTATATATGATAATTTCATTTGAGGAAGTGGAGACTACCGCCCCATCAAAGTTATATGAATCATTAATTTCATACATGAAATGATTAATGGTTGGAATTAATGAACATATGTAACATCTATAAAATATTATTTTATACTATAATTATAATATACCTATATATCATTTAGTTTTTAATCTTCTAATCATGAAAATGAAATTAATTTAGTGTCCATGTGTATGTACGACATACCGTCTCCATGAATGGTGAATTTCATTTATTATCTCTAAGTCTAATGGAATATCATAAATATATATATATATATATGTGTGTGTGTGTGTTTGTGTGTTATATATTATATTTAAATCATGAATACTATTCTGTAGATAATTTATTTATTGACAACATGGGAAATTTTTGATTATAACAAGTTCATTTTTGACTCATGTGCCAAATTTCGACAAAACGACTGATATTATCTTAAATAATTATATAATGTCTATATCATTGAAAAAGTGATATAAAATGAATAATAATCTTGAAAAAGGTTCTGAATTATGTAGAAATTAACTTATTTTTATTATTTCGGAATAACAAGGAACATACGTGATGAGTCGGACTCAAGGTAAGGGAACCTCTTAACCCAATTTCCATTCATTGGTTAAATCTTATACTACTTGATTATATCGTTAAATCATTATATTGGAACTAGATTTTGATATATTATATTTTATTTATAATTTCTTAAGTTTTACTTACATTGAATACACATAATTAATCTATTTTATTTACAAAATGATCTTCGTAAGGTACTTCATCTCAATCTCCTTTCATTAAATAATATTTTGGTTTATACACAACCTTCTTTTATATAGTGTATATTTATTCACATTTTATTTTAATTTCAATAAATGGTATTAAAAAAGAATATTTTGTTTTATAAAGAATTATACTAAAGAGAAAAGGAAATGTTTCTTCTTAATGTATGTGGTGGCAATGAATTTTCCACCCCTATGAGCATTTTATGATATTTGGCTTCCGTAACTAGATGTAATGTTTTTAAAAGGAAAATAAATTCCCTTTAATCTTTTTACATATTTTGGTATTGAAATGGTTTTGGGAATTGATTAATTATGTAAATATATTTAAATGATATATTTTTTATTAAAATGTGGAAATATTTTCTTTGTTTTATGCTGGGTTTTTGTGTTATAAATATGTTATGGTTCTTAGGAATTGTATACATATACAGGAGGTTTTATGATATACCAAGGGTGGTTGAGCCCGATAGAGCTCTCTAATGCATTGTGTAACATTAGGGAGCTAAACATTAATGTTTCCCCTAAGAGATTTAGGGAATATACAATGACCTGGATTCCAAACATAACTACCTATGTAGTTGTGAAAGCAACAATGTAAGTATGTTATAGATTCCAAAATTTACCTTTATGATTTATTATTTCTATATGTTATTCATAAGTCCTATGAATTATAGAGGATTGTTAAAGATATTATGTTTTATGTCTGAAAAAGTATTATTTCATTGATTTTTATATATTCATGGAATAATGTTTTCTTTCCTTATTTTATCACACTTGATGAGTGTTTGATGCTCATTCCATGTTTTCGAAATGTTTTTCACATGGTATAAGTAATGATAATTGAATGGAATAATTAAAGAAGATTTATATCAAGAAAAATATTCTTAATTTATTTATGATTCTTTGTTTTTGTTGACAAAATTAGATAGAGATGAAGTGTCTACTTTTTAATTATTGAGACTTAATGAAACAGTTATGGCCTAATTATCTAGAACTATATACATGAAAATAACCTCAATGTGAATTTTTTACGTAAATCAATATTATGTAAGGTTTAAGGATATGTCCTTATAGTATGAATTATAGGACATTCTATATAACTTTAAGAGTTAGGATGTTGTTATATAAATATCCATATATAATTTGTACTTTGTGGTAAGATTTAATTGATATATAATTTTAATATTACCAAGTTTCTTAGTCTATGATATATCTATGTTCATAATGGATTTAATAGATGAAATATAGAATCAGTTCATGGAAGGTATACAAAGGGAAATGACCTTCCAAATAAATATCTTGAGATGGTTGGAATTAGAATTGAACAGTTTTTTGCAGTGATGGATTGGTTGAATTAGGTTATAATTGGTGGTTGTATTTGTATTTGATATTTGGATATATTATAAATGTTTATAGGATCATTAAATTCATTTAACAGTTGTATTTTAGAACATTAAAATAATATAAAATTTATGGGAAATTCAGCTTGTGTGAGTTTTGGTTACAATACATTTTTACATTGGTCATACTGTTTCTAAGGATGGAATAATTGTTGATCATGCTAAAACAAAAGTTGTTGAAGATTTTCAAATACCATAAAATATTACTGAGATTCATTGTTTTCATTGTTTATCATGTTATTACTAGAATTTTGTTGAAACTTTTTCACAGTTATCTATACCACTGATTAAGATAACTCGAAAAGGTGTTATGTTTATCTCAAAAAATGAATGTGATGAATGTTTTCAAGAATTAAAAAAAATATTGGAGAGTGCTCATGTTTTAGAGCTTCCTTCTAGAAATGAGGCATTTTTGAATTATAGTGGTGCTTCATTGAATGGAAATGGTTGTGTTCTTATGCAGAATGATCAGTTAATTGATTATTCATCACATCAGTTGAATCTTCATGAGTTAAATTACTATACACATGATTTGGAATTAGTAACTATTGTATTTACACTAAAAATTTGGAAGAATAATTTATACGGTGTAAAGTGGGAAATATATACTGATCAAAAAAGTATGAAGCATATATTAACTTATAAATAATTATTCATGAGATAGGGGAGATGCCTAGAATTAAAAAAGGATTATGATTTCACAATCCATTACCATCAAGGAAAAGAAAAATAAAGTTGCTGGAACTCTTAGTCAGAAGTGTATTGCTACAACAACCGTGGTACATTCGGGACAAGATCCTTTGGTTTTTGATTTGATGGATTTTAGATTTAATGTTTTTGGTGCATGGAATTCCACTATTGGGTTTTAGGTGGAAGGGAAATCATCTCTATCAGACAGAATTAATCAAGTGTAGAAAAAACGTAGTGAGTTGTAGAAAATGGAAGAATTTTTTTAGAAGGGTATGTTAACAAAATTTATCACTAATAAATATCATCTTAGGTGGTTTGGTAGGAGGTTATGTGTGCCTTGTGATTCACTATTGAGAAAAGAGTTATTATGTGAAACTCATAGTTATCTATTTTTAGTCCATCCTGAAAGTACTAAAATGTAAAGAGGTCATTATGAGTATTACAGGTGGGATGGAAATAAAAGATATATTGTGGACTTACTGTGAAGTGTTTAACTTGTCAATTGGTTAAAGTAGATGAGTTGTTACGAAAAGGGATTCTTTAGCCTTTTCCAATTCCATAGTGGAAATGGGAAATGATTCTATGGCTTTCATAAAGGGATTACAAAATACTTTTCGAGGTAACAATGCAATTGTGGTATTTATTGATCTATTGACTAAATCATATCATATTATTCCTATTTTTGATAATTTGTCTCTAGATAAACATTATCGATTTTATATTAAAGAGATAGTCAGGTTTAATGGATTTCTTATCTTTATTTTATGAGATTACAATCCTTGGTTCACATCTAACATATGGAAGGGCCTTCAAAAGTCATTGGCAACTGAATTATATTTCAGTAAAACTTTTAATACTCAATGAGATGGATAGTCGGAATGAACCATTTATAAATTGGAAGATATGATATGTGATTAATTAATGGATTTCTAGGGAAGTTGGGACAAGAATATTTCTTTTGTCGTGTTTTCTAAAAATAATTTTTTTCATTAAAGTTTACATAAGGCAGTATTTGAGGCATTATATGGGAATCATTGTCGAACTATATCTTTTTTAAATGAAGATGGTGAAAAGAAGTGGATTGGACCAGAATTGGTAGATGATATGGTAGAAAAAGTGTAGTTGATTCAGAAGATCATAAGAATAGCCCAGATCAGGGAGAAATGTTATGCGTATAATCAGATGAAGGATCTTTCTTTCAAGGTACATGATCATGTATTTCTGAAATTTTCTCCATGGAAAACTTTGATGCATTTTGTTAAGAAGGAAAAGTTGAGTCTCATGTTAATTAGACTATATGAAAACATAGAGAATGTTGTCTCAATTTCATAAATAGTGGATATAACTCCATGTTTATCCTAGGTACACAATGTATTCCACATTTCAATGTTGAGAAACTATATTCCAGATTCATCTCATGTTTTGAGTCAAGAAGTAGTACATTTGTAAGAGAATATTTCTTAGGAGAAACAACCAATCTAGATTCTTGACAGAAGATAGAATGTGTTGTGGAATAAGATAATTCATCAATTAATGGTTATTTAGAAAACCCAAATGTAAGAATAGGTAACATGGGAATCTTAATTTGATAGGAGGGATAAATACCCCCACTTATATTATAAGCTAATATAGTTTCAAGGACACCATTCTCAAAAGGGGGATTGACGTAACAACCCAGTTATTTGTAGAATAATAATTTTTCTTTTCTATTAATAATTATTAGTAAAATATTAATTTTACTTTAAGGTGGATTTTTTTTCTAATATCATACCCACATGAAATAATAGGTTTATTCAAAATCTTATGTTTCACAAAACGATGAGTTATATCGAAAAATAATATAATAAGTATTCTATTTAAAATTTTAGTTAATGCCTTGTCATTGTATTAGTAGGGATGAAAAAAATAACTACAATATGATTATACATTTTTGTTTTATTTATTTACATTTATCCTATAAATTCGTAGTCTTAAAATAATAATGAATCTGATTTTAAGAATGAAATATTCTAATATTTTAAAAGGTCATTTTACCACCTTTTGATTGTGAAACAATTTTAAATATAATTTATGTTACTTTTTTATGTTATATTTGAAAAAATAAACTTCTTCAATAGATTAAAGATATATATATTTACTTTGGATAATGTTTTGGTAAATTAATGATAATGATCATTTTTTTAATGAATAGTGAAAAATACTGCATTATATGTCAAAGCTGAATTTTAATCTAATTTATTTATATATATATATATTGTAAATTTAATTTAATTTAAATTATATTGGATTAAAATTTTAATTTTTCATCCATTTTTTATTGAATGTATTTTCTCTTTGAAATATGACATAAACACATGTAATTCTTCTGATAGTAATTAAATCTTAAAAACTCATTTTTTGGTTTTGACAAGAGAAATAAATTTTAAATTAATTTCATAAGGATTCTTGTTTTGAATTTTGAAAAATTGATTCCATATTTGGAATCAAAATATCCTAATTGTTTTAATAGGTACCTTTTATTTTTAGACAATACGAATAGTAACATCAATAATTATTTTATTTACCATGGTTAAAGGATAAATCTGTAATGTAAGGGTAAAAAGCTAATATTATAATAATATTATACTACCATAACATGTGTCCAAATCCTTTTGTATGAGATATTTCTGACCCTGTGGATCCTCGGGTCAATTTGGGGTCCCCATGGATCCACATGGATGTGAAAATGACATTTTATAAGATTTAATTTAATTTAATGAAAAATATAACATAAACATATATATTTTACTAAAAAAAATTATATCGGATTATATAAGTGATAGATTCTACTATGAGTAGTTACTAGAAAGATATATATATTTCCTATATCATGGTAGTTTATTTATAAATTTTAGGTATCAAATAAATAAATATATTTATCACACAATGAAGATGTAGTGACTACCTTATTAATGAATGATTTAAATAAATTAGATTATAAATATTAAAATAAATTTATTTTCAAACATGTTTTTCCATAACTGAATTTTATGGATGTTTATAACATATTATATTTTAAATAATGATGTTTTTTAAAGAATAATGTTTTGATTGATTTTAAAAAAATTTCATAATATGAATAATATAAAAATTGAAATAAATGTGTTTCTTAAACAAATACTATTTTATAAAATGATATAATAGTTATAAAAATATAATATTTGGCCAACTGACTTAGATAATGTTGAAAATGTCATTAATGAACCACAAGAGGTCATATTGTAATTTCATAGAAACTACATTAACCATATAGTATGAATATAAAAGATGACATGGTAAAACATAAATTAGTTAACTAGGGGTTAATCCTAAAAGATAAGGTGGAATTTGTGACCTAGACATCTCTGAAACCTATTGGTTTAGAGTTTTTAGACCGAAAATCATCGTATCACTAAAATAATTGATATTTCAACCTTTTTAAACTGAAATCATTTTATAATACATTAATACATTAAAAAATTCCAAAAGTACCCATCCTCTCTCTTATAAAAGGGAATCCCCCTACCCATTTAATCACACATCTCAGGCCCATTGTCTCTTAAAAAAACGATCCAAATAAGCTCCCAATATACCACTCTTACTCCTAGAAGCCTTACCTTAGGTCAAATATAATTACAGAAATCCTTTTGCCTGAAATCAAATGGATAACATGTTTTAACAGGTAACATCTTCTAAAAAGTCCTTTCCATTGTTTTACTTCTTTACTATATTTTATATTCTTATTAATTGATTACATAAAAACACCATTGTCCTCAATATACAATGTTTTTTATGAGAATGATTTTATCTACACTTACACACAACTCTATCTAATGGATATGAACATACTGTTTCTGTGTATGGTGAACTACAACCTCTCGAAACGATGATTATTAGATTATCCCCTAACACCTTTCATGGTTTCCATTATGATGGAAATATATTTATATTTGAAAAAAAATTATATTTTATTTATGATTATAGAATTTTCATTTACATAATACCTTTATGATTTCCATAATTTGTAAATACAACAATTTCATTGGAGAAAGTGTGATCATTCACCCCCTAAAAGTGATATGAATCGTTCATTCCATACATTAATTGTATAAATGGCTGAGTTAACGAAAAGATGTAACATATATAAAAAATCATAT
The DNA here is from genome assembly GCA_963277665.1 of Viscum album. Lineage (NCBI taxonomy): Eukaryota > Viridiplantae > Streptophyta > Magnoliopsida > Santalales > Viscaceae > Viscum > Viscum album. The sequence goes on from OY728120.1 coordinate 2,113,176,636, forward strand.
TATATTGTAATTATAATATACCTAGGTTTCATTTAGTTTTCATGCCACTAAATATGAAAATGAAAAGAAAGTTTCATCCATGTGTACGTACAGCTTACCGTCTCCAAGAATGGTGTATTTCATTTATTATCTAAAAATATTACAAAATATTATAATGACATATATATACTGAATATTTGGGATATTTAAATATTGGAAAATAATATGGAGATAGTGTTCTTTTGACCACGTGGACAATTTGTAATTATAACAATATCATTCATGACTCAAGTACCAAATATCTACAAAATGACTGATAGTAACTTAAATAATTAAGTAATGTCTATAAAGAAGTAATAAGTGATATAAATGTAATAATACACATGAATTTTTTTTAAATAATGTATTAATTAAATTATGTGTTTTATTCAGCAAGAAAATGGAACATAAGTGACAAGTCAGACTCATGGCAAGGGAACTTCTTAACCCAATTTCCATTCATTGGGTTAATCTTTTAATTTGTGATTATGTTGTGCTATGATTATGTAGGGAAAAACATTGGTTTCCTAAAATGTGTTTATAATATCTTTATGTATAATTATATTGATTACACATAATTGATCTATTTTAATTTAAAAAATGATCTTTGTAAGGGACTTAGTCTCAATCTCACTTCATTAAGGCATATTTTATATTATACACAACCTTATATTAAATGGTTTATAATTATTCCCTTTTTATTTTAATTTCATTAAAAAATTTTCAAATGAAATATTTAGTTTTACGAATTTATTTACTTAATGATAACTAGAATTTTCATTTTAATATACACCGAGACAAAGACCATTCCGCCGTTGCGAGCATTATTTAAAATTTTCATACCTTGACAAGTTGTAATGATTTTAAATGGAAGATAAATACCATATACCCTTTTTACATATTAAGCTATTAAAATTGGTTTTGGGAATGGATTAAATATTTAAATATTTTTAACTGATATATTGCAATTGCAATTTTTCAAATGGTATCTTTCCTTTATGATTATTTTATATGTTATCAATTTGTTATGGTTCTTGGTCAGTGTTTACATATACTGGTTGTTCCATGATAAACAAAGGGTGGGTGAGCCCGAGATAACTATCAAACACTTTGGGTAATGTGAAAGAGGTAAATATTATTGTTTCTCCTGAGAGATTTAGGGAATATACTGTGATGTTTATTCCAAACATAACTTCCTATGTAGCTGTGAAAGCTACAATATAAGTATGTTATGAATGCCACATGTTACCTTAATGATTAATTATTTTAATGTGTTGTTGAAAAATATGATTATTTCATGAGTAATGTTTAATAGATTATGTTTTATGACTGAAAATTGTGAATTTTTTGATTTTTATGTATTTATGGGATAACGTTTTCTTCCTTTACTTTATAACCCACACTGAGCTTTTTATGCTCATCCCATGTTTTTGAAACATTCTTCAATGGGTATAATGAAGGGTATGATAATGCTATAATTCAATACTATTTATATCAACAAAATGTATTCATTTTTTATTTATGGTGTTTTATTTTTTTGATAAAAATTGGATAGAGAAGAAGTGTCTACATAGTAATTTTTCAGAAGTAATGTAATTGTTATGGACTAATTCTATAAAATACAAATCATGAACAAATACGCAATTATAATTCTATAATAAAACCAATATTATGTAATATTTATGGATGGGGCCTTATAATATTTGGTTTAAAGGGAATAGATGAAATTTTTTGCTAAAGGCATTGTCAAGGGGGAGCTTTTCATTGAAAAGATTGATTGTTTTGGATTCATAAAGAGAATTTTATTTTTCAGTCATAGTGGTATCCATTTATCTGAACATTTGCATTCAAATGATATAGAGTATTGTATTAAAAAAATTATATTTAGATAATAGAACACATGTATTGAAATTTGAATGGAAATTCAAATGAATATCTTAAGAGGAAGAGATGACAGCATTAGAATGGAAAATCTTTGAGAAGTGTTGATGATGTAAAAATACACCTAATATTTTAGTGGGAAATTATATGTGGGTGAATTTAAGTGAACGAGAAATATTTTGGGATTCCCACTAATGAATTTTTGGTTCTCCTATAAAAGGTGAATTATAATTTTCAATATTCCTAAATGATGTACTATTCACCACAAAAAATATTGAAGCTATAAGTTTTTAGAGATAAGAAGAAGATTTCCTATTGAACCATTATTGATGAAATTTTAATGAAAGAAGAAAATGGAGAATCTATTGGATAATACATCAGAATGACATCCATCATATCAAGGTTAATTGCATAGAGTTTTATTAAATGAAGAAATTGTGAGTTTCTGATTGAGTATCATCTCAGTTGAAGAAGAATGTGAAAGGGGAATTCCACCAGATTGAATATCATACAGAGACTAGCGTACTGGGATTACCAGAATGGGACGATCAGACTGACCTTGTAGAAGAATTTTTTACACTGAGTATCTCAAAAACTAATCATGACTAACATATTACTTAAGTGAATTGCAGGATTTCATGAAAATGGTACATCGGTATAGTATGAGTCAGCTTACTTGTGGAGTGAGTTAATAATTATTGTAGTGAATTAGAAAATAAGAATAAATCGATGCTTTAAACTATGGATGCTGACCAGTTGTTAAAAAGGATTATTTTGGGAAGTGAATAATGTAATGGATAGTTGGTAGTATAACCAACTAAAGCTTGAATGTTTCTTCTAGGATTGCATAATTTCTCTTTTCATGTGACTATGTATTTCAGAAATAATATTGAAAAATAATCCTTATTGGGGGGGCTATCCAATATGTAGAGAAGTAGGTATTTATTCCAATCATTATAAATATTTTGTGTTTTCCTATCTTTATATATTTTATATATGAATATAGAGGTTTTTAGTAATAATTGAGTAGATCACAACTCTAAATTTTTTTTAAAGGTTAAAAATTTTATCATGGAGTTAAGAAAATTTAGAATAATATAAAAAAGAACCACGAAGTCATGCCCCTCTCTCCTGTCTCGATCCTACATGGGAATAAAAATTATCCCATCTATTATTATCATGGAAGGAGGGGATATGATTTGGGTTTACACCTATCAAGAGGATCATATAGGATGCATTTTCTATAAATGGGGTGAAACTAGGAGACTGAACAAGGCCTATACATGATCTAACCCATTGGATTGAACAATTTTACGGTATCTAAAAAGCAGTTTATATGATTAGGGTTTACCCCTAATAAGAGGCCCAAATAATATTGTATACGCTATATAAATTGGTAATTAATATTGATGGGATACTGGATATGTTTGGGAATACACGTAGTAGAAGGGATATATGTATTGTTGGTGCACATGGTATCATTCTGGGGAGAAACGGATCACAGTTTTAGGAAAAGAACCAAGGGGTTCCCATGTATGGTGACTGGGAAAAATAGATCCACTGTATTAAGTCTATGAGAAATGGATCCCATGTATAATGTCTTAGGTAAATATAAGATCATATTTTAATACATGGATGATATTTTTCCCATGTTTGATAATTGGGATAGAGTCAAACCACGGTATGGGAACTATGTGAATTAAACCATAATTAGGGGTGGAGGTGAAGGTTTTCTCTAGCTTGGTTATAGGGAGAATTGGTTCATATGGATGAGGCACCATTGAATGGGCTCCTAGTTAGGGAGTCTTGGAATAATAGTTACCCTAATTAGATGACATAGATGAATCCTCATCTAAATTGGATATCTAGGGAGAAATGTAACCCTATATGGAGTTCTTGGGTGAACATTCTCCCTAATTTGATAGCATATGTGAATGGTCTCTCTAATTTCAGGCCTTATATAAGGGTATCAAAAATTGGATTCCAGATCAAAGGGTATGCCTTAGGAATCTATGTATAAAGGTGGTTGGGTTATCAAGTGGTGGAAGCTAGGTTTGGTATATCATATAGTGGTTCGCATATATTGGATTCTCATGTAGTCAATATACCATGTCATAGATTTGATAAAAAGGGTATATGAGTAGACACTGTATCAGATGTACATATGTTATTTTATTATAAAACCATCTTAAATAGGGTTTTAGTGGAGTATTGGACATGTGGTATAGAGCATCAATGACTGAAGTTCTTTTGTATGGTTTCCATTTTCAAAATTTAGGGAAATGGTTCCTTTAATATGTATCCCCCACCATGGATTCCCAGGTATAGTGAAAAATGTCTCAATCACCTAGCTTTTTATCAGGGTTCACAAAACTATGTATGGGTACAAAAATCATGGTTTTCATAGAGTAGGTCATGAGTGGAAGGGTTCACAAGTAGGGATCTTGAGGGGCTACACACAAGGATGAATGTAATAGGTTGGGTTCATCAGGAGATACATAAAAGGTTAAGGATGAGACCAGAATCCAATAAAAATACCTTCATTATTAAAAGGCCAATAATGTTAATCTAGAAGTTATTTTGTGCACTAAAATTAGTAAAACAAATCCAAAAAAGTCCACAACCTAAATTTTTTCCCACTAGTAGGTTCTTAATGGTGACAATAAATTCTTAAATGACCATTAAGAATGTGTTTTATCGTTCTAACACCACTTTTAATCAATAAATTATAGAATACATAGACTATCCCTTATGGGAACTAATCACCACCCTATCACATGATAGGAAAATGTTTTTAGAAATTCTTATCCAATGATTTATGATCAATCATGTGGAACATGAAGATCCTATTTTCATATTATTTCTATATAACATTAATTTTATAACCATACTTGACTTCTGTTATTTGAATGAAGAAATAATCATAGATTACATAGGAATGTTTTTGGAACACATTATTCAGTGAAAAAAATTCTCTTTTTTACAACTAACACATTTGCTTGTAATAGAATCTGATTTTAAGCTAATATATGGAAAGTTTTATTATTTTTGGAATATATGGTAGGTTTCTGGAGATAAATCAATAAATATAGGTTGGCACAGAGAGGTGATAATTGACTCAATGTCATTGAGTCACCATGAGCAGTAGACAAAAAGAGATTTTTGTTTTTTAAAAGAGGAATAATAAACTATGGGATTGTTCATTCTCTATATGGTTAATGAAATCATTAAGAGGATGAAATAATTTAAAGACCTTATTACCTCTAAGATGAATTATGGCTTGAAGTACTGTAATTTCACCAAGGGGGATAATCGACTTAACGATTTTCAATCCACCAAAAGAAATAATCAACTCTAGGATTTGGGATTCGCTATGACGAAATATCAAATATATGATTTTGGTTTCACAAAGAGGAATAATGAGCACAATGATTTTTGTTTCCTTTAGAAAAATACTTGGCTAAATGATATTTTTCTATGGGAAAAATCAGTACAAGGATTTTTAATTCACCAAGAGGAATTATAGGTTCAAGGATTTTGACCTCATTGTATATGGTTAGTAGTGAAATTCCCAACCATAATTGGTAAGCCCCAAATACTAGGATGGTAAGGGTAATATAATTAAAGTTGAATTTCTAGCTGTATATGATATATTCGGTCCACATATCAATACATATTTTTATAAAATAGAAAACAAGAAATTAAATTCTCTTTTATAAGGGATATCTATATAGATTAGGCTCACGTGTATGGAGAAATATAATGGTTCTATCCAATCATATATTTGTTGGGGATGACCCATCATGAACTAGTAAACCCATACACTAGAAACACACACACACACACAAATATATATATGTAAATAATATGTAAAGGAATCAGACCCTATGGAAAAGACCAGTAAAAGTAATTTAAGGTCTCATAAAATCTAATGTATTTCCTTAAATATATTTTAAACCAAATATAATTGAGGAATAGAATGTTTATCTAGTTTTTATGATCATGATATACCTATATATAATATATTTATTATTTTATATGATTTAATAATAGTCTCCACAATCATTGAAATTTTAATTTTGACAATAACGTTTTCCTTACTCACTAATAGAATGGCTTAATGTGTAGAAAATTTGAATTTTCACAGGGCTCCCATTATGGGATTTCAACTGGAAAGGTTTATTCCCAATCCAATTTACAAAATATCATGATTTTTTCTAGTCTATGAAATTTAAATGTCTACTGAGAAAAGACTTTAATTTTCCTTCGGTAACCATTTGGGATATTTCAACCTAGTTATTGTTGCGTTCATTTCCTTTGGAAATTTACATTAGTTATACTCTAACCAATGTATGTGGAATTAATGGTAAAAAACCATTGAGTAAAAATGTTGTGTTTTACTTAGTAATACTCATAGGTTTAAATCTACATGAAATGGAACCCAATTTCAATATTATATACAGAATAAATGAAGGGTTCATACTATTGAATTTCATAGTTTTTATAATAAATGAGTATGATTATTATGTTAAAATATATTTTACCAATGAATGATATATTATATCGAGATATGGAGAGATATGATTCCCAAAATGTAGAGGCCAATTATAGAATAGATTATCCCATGGATTGGTGTACATAGTTTTAGGTTACCACACACAACCCAATAAGTAATGTGGATTACAGTAAAATGAGGAGTAAAATGATTCCAATACAAAAGTACGATGATGATAATGTCATCTAAAATATTTTTGGCTATTAAGAGGAGTTTCACTTCTCATGGAATTTGGATCTTCATAATAGTTTCACTCCCAAATATGAAAGGACACAATAATAGGATGTTATAATCCTGATTTGAAAGTGTGTTTGAGACACTATTGTGTATGATCAATTATATTATATAAAATTTGAATATTATTCTTACTTAAAGTGTTTGTGATGAAATAAAAATATATGAGTCAATGGTAAATGGATTCTAGTTGGAGTTGGTAATCTTTTATTATTGGAGTGACAAGTTTCACTATATTAGAGAATAGATTGTAGACATTAAGGGGAGTGTTATTTAAGTACGAAAACATAATTTAAGGGTTAATTAATGGATCAAAGAAAATATTAATATTCAACATTAATTCATATAAGGGTTTTTAATATCACTCACTCATCTTATATTCAATTGTGTTTCTATTGTAAAACCCAAGAGTATTCTCTCAATGTTATGGGTTACAGAGAGGAATGTGCTTAATGAAGGAATTTTGATGGTGATAATTCATAGATAAGTGTTATAAATTATCTCCATTGAGAAATTGGTTTTAAATAGGGGTCTACCACCATAAATTTTTTCCCATTTTATATTGTACACATTATCTAGGTGAAGGGATATAACATGAAATTTTGTGAGTAATTGATCACATAAATGGGTGGTCTTATAAATGTGAAAAGGTGGACATGTCATGAATGCAAATGTCCTTAAGACATATATCATGAATCCGTTCATCTAAAAAAAGACATTATATATATTTACCCTAGATTAGTGGATCCAACATGAAATTATAGGACTTCCCTATGGATATATAGTGGAACCCATTAGCTTTATGTCTTCATTATTTTTCACTCTAAATTATTCATAAACCCTGAAACACAATTTATTAGCAATAAGAAATTTTCATTTTTCTCAGGCCACCCTTAGTTAGATTTCAACAACAAAAGACTTTGAGTTTCTATTGATTCTTCTTACACTATTAATTTTTCATAACCTGTAAAAAAAAATTCTTTGAGAGAAGAGAAATTAAATGAAATTTTAATATCATTTAGGGGTTTTTAACGGATAAGCCTTTGTATCTATTAGATATTTTTAGTTTAAGGTCATGAAATTTAGATCATAATGGAAATTATTTTATGTTTTTACCGCTTAGACCCATGATGGATATTGTTTAATGTCATTTATGTTTTACTAGAAGGAAAATAATTATCCAGATAAAGTGAATGAAATTACCTAATGGGAGTGGATCCCCCAAGTTGGTAGGTCACCTCAAGGACATCTACAAATACCTTATTATACATAGAAGATAGTGTTACTGAATGAGAGTCTGTAGTTATGACTTAGATAGGAAATATGAGAACCCCTATATATATCACTTGTCAATGGAAATGAATCCATATATAATTCTTGTTTAAATAAACCATAAATATATCTAAATCATATATAAGAGGTGGATATTTATATTATAAAATGGATATACAACCAGAAGAATAACTATAGATTATACCGAAGATTGAATATTAAAATATCTATAGGAATCAATAATTATATCCAAGAATATGTTCATAGATAGAATCTTTACTTCGTACACCATTTCATGGGTCTGACTCTTATATAGGGAAGTTGGGTCGTATAGGAAACCCCCCTCTAAATAGTTTACGTTCATGAAATGAGCCCCATATATCATGATTTTTTTATGATGGATTATATGTTATAATGATTATGGTTATATGATCAATACCAATTTTGACCTGTTTATATTAATTGGATGTGAAGTTACATATCATTTAGTTTAATTTCTTGTTTTGAGGACTGCTTTGTAGTGGATTTTCATAAACCAATATCAAATGAAAATTTATTTCTCTTCATCATAGTGCTGGACCCATTAATGGAAAACTAACATGAATTTAAGGGTCCAAACAACATGAAAATCATTTATTTTATTGAATGAACCGGCTGGTCCCGGGATATGTTTTATATTAATCAAAATCTATCATATAGTAATATTAATCCAGCCACATATTGTTCAAAGTTTTCACCTCCTCACAAATTGATCTAAAATTTAGGGGATATGGTGGTGAAATGGATATGTACCCCAACACTAAGAAGGGAAGGAACCCAGTTTTAATATGGTTTCATAAATAGTACAAGGTGATGTGGTCCATCAATTTTGAGGGTTATTGGGAGACCCGAAATGAATGGTAGGGAACAAACAGTTATATGGAACTCTTTAAACAGGGGGGATGTTGATATAATCATGGGCTATTGGAGAAAAAACCATATGATGGGGGTTCTTATAAATAATTACATCATAAATAAAGAATACGGGTATCATTGAATATATAACTATGTGACGTTTAGTGTCTTTTAAAATTAACCATATATCATATAGTTTATTGTCATGTGATGAGGAATGAGATGTCATATTGAATATGAACATATTTTGACACTACTGAAAAAATTAACTATACCCACTGTTCAAAACCATGGGTATATCCCCCAGAACTGTGGGTATAGCCTTTACCCATGGTTTTGGAAACCGTGGGAAACCGAGGCGTCATGATAAGTTCCCAAGCTATACCCATGGTTTGATGTCAAAGCCTTATATAAAATTTCCATTCTGTAAGAAACCTTTAACCGTGGGTATATAATTTTTTACGAAAAATAGGTAGTAGGTGTTGAACCTTGCGACCTATATTTCGAACTTAGAGAGATCCACAAATCATGTTTTTCCACTTATAGGTATATTTATCTATATTTTTCATTATATATTAATAAACCTCTGTATGTGAAAAAAATGTCACGGGTTTCAAACCCGCATTTTTATCTTATCATATTCAATGCCTAACCAACCGAGTACGTTCGGTTTTATATTAAAATATATTAATTTATTTTAATATATTAATTTCACAACTTGAATTAGATAAAAAGTTCTCAATAGTGTTTAGACCTTTGAACAGAGTGAACAATGCATAGAATCATACCAACCAACCTATGAAGAATATATTTTGGATTATTTTTATCAAGATAAATATAAAAATCAGAACCGTGGGTATAGGAAGGAAAATTGTTGGGATAGGTTTTCCCACCAAATAATCATTGTGTCCTGCAGAATATATTTTTTCGCAACATAATGATGGAACCCTATACCCACAGTTTAATAAAAACATCGGTATATGTCTTCGAAAAAAATTCATATACAGAAAATTTTGGAAAAACCGTGTGTATAGGTCTTGAAAAGAATTCCTATAACCACCGTTTTGACCAAAACTGTGGGTATAATTGTCATTTTCCCCACGGTTCTCCGAAATTGTGGGAACGGGTCTTAAAAAACTATTACCACGGTTTTTCCCAAAACCCTGGGTATAGGTGACCTATACCCATAGTTTTGGGAAACTGTGGGAATAGGTTCCTATAATACCCCTATACCCACAATTTACAAAAACTGTGGGTATAAGTCCATTTTAACATAATGTGAGGTCAATGTAAGAGAAATTTAGAGTCATACTGAATGGAAATTGTGTTATATAGTTCAAATTATTGGAGAAAAGATATATGATTTTATTTTATTTTAAGGTTAAAATTATTCACTAATGTTTTACCCATATTTTTCTCACGCAACTGAGATATTCCTTAATAGAGTTTTAATTTCACTAAGGTATAAAATATATAGAAAATTATAATCCCTTTAATCCTTTAGAATATATGTGAAACAATTAATTTCTTCAAATTAATTGATTTAATGATTATTAAATGATGATTCGTGGGAATTGTTTGAAAATTAATAATTATAGAGCCACACTCATAGAGTAATGAAATAGTGGATGAGATATAGGGGGTCATTCTACCAAGTACAAAACAATCCCACGGGGTTATATATAATCTCAATAGAAACTATGTTGTTCACTATTAAATATGGTCTTATTTTAATAATTTAAACCCCTATTGACAATTTCTATGAATGGGGGAACCAGGAGGATTATTCTAAGGTTGTGGGAGATGGTAAATCAAAAATCAATGATAAAATGTTGGATCAGTGGAATAGAAGGTTTTGAAATTATTTTATGGTACTTTTTATCTACACAATCATGAGCATGATAATATATTTTGTAAGTTGGAGTAGTTCATAATTGAAGAGAAGGGTAAATTAAACCTCTTAATAAATATACTGAGTATTTAATATGTTATTGGGTACATCATTGACATTGGTTATAAAAACAACCATGTTGATGGAATGTAGTTTAATTAAAAATGTGATTGACCATTCTAGTTCATTTATGTTCATAGTGGATGGACTATATACAATGTAGTTTATAGTAATTTGGATAAGGCCTCATGTTATACTCCCTATGGTCTTTTCACATAGACCTTACTTCATTAAATTTAATGTATTATGACATTGACTTCCAATTTGAAAATATTATAGTGATCTATCTTACGTGAAAAATGAGATAACCATTCCATAGTGCTATGAAATAAGAGAATACCTAACATGAGTGAATGGTGACTCGGGAACAAATAGGTAGTGAGGTTGATTTATTATCATTTGAAACTAGAAATTAGATAATTGATATAAATTCTTCTAATCATCTTATATGAATTGAAATATAACCTACTATAGATATTGGATTTATAATCTATTTTCACCAATTAGGATCATCTACAATTCAAAAAGACATAAATGCACTGATCATATGTTGTGGGGGATTTATGAATACTCAATGGGAACTGGGTAATGTTTTATCACAAGAGTATAATTGTGCATGTAAAAGGAAATTGTTGTTGGTCATGGGATATAATTTTCATGAATCACTACATATCCTTATCTAGCATTAATCAAGTCATATATAATTCCTATAAGTGGTGAAATTGATTCATAGGATGGGTGAAACATGAAATTTGGATTGGTTAATATAACCAATATCATTGGAGGTATTAAGAATGATATGGTCCACTTGTGTATATCAATATGTTACATAGGGGAGAACTTTGGTGGATCTAATAAAAGAGTTCATATTATGTAGTTCAATTTTATGGGGGATGAACCACTCAAAACAATTTAAAATCATGTGGGATGGAAAATATGATGTATAGTTTAACATAAATTGATAGTGACTTTGGTTTCATTATGAGTTGAGGTTATATGGCTTGGATAGTTTCCAGGAATTATATATTTCTATATAATAGTATACATTAAATAGTTTATATTTAAATGGAATTTAATATATATCATGAATTTTTACATCATCTTTGGAAGACACATGTTTCATATAGATTAATATTATTTTAATTGGATTATTTCCAAGATTTTTTGAGTCATGTGATATGTAACACTCAATATAGTTTAAATTCATGTGTAATGGACTATATTACATTCAGTTTAAAATCATGTGATGAGGACTCAAATTTCCTGAAGTTATAAGTTTATAGGAATATGATTATTTCTTATAAATCTTGTGTCTTGTTAAATTTAATTTATGAAAAATATTGTAACGTTTTAGAGTGAGGAATTTAAATATATGATGCATTACATTAGGAATGTTTTTTATCTATTAGAGTTAGAATGAATATTTTTCATGTTCCACATGCTATAGGGTTCCATAAATGTATTAATACTTTTTATATCTACATCAGGATGTGATCGTCAAAGATAAATTATATATTAGTATTATTTCCCAAAATTTAATGGTATGTATAATAGTTGGGATAGTCTCACATTACATCCTCACAAGTCTCGGGATATTTTAAATGTCATGAAGGATATGCTCTAATGAACAAATAATATGTATTTTCAAATTATCAAGGCCAAAGAAATAGATATTGATTCACATATCAAATAAATATGTGTGACCCTAATTATTTTTTACACTTTGGATATTATAATTAGTATGTTTTCAAGAATAAAGTAGACACATCATTATTGATGGATCCATTATCTCATAATCTATCTTCTTTTGAATCCAAACATTAATGATAGTGAAATATTTTAGATTATTCCCTAACAACTGATGGTTGTGGTAGTGGTAGTAATTGGAATGGTCTCTAAAATATTTTTCATCAGGTCTCTTAATCCATATCATCTGAATCATAACATTCTCAATGGTAGAGCTGTAATTCTATGAAATATGGCTCTAGTTAGAAGGAATATACAATTCTTTTCATATCAACTGAGAACAATGAGAAAACATCCCCCCCTATATTCCACAGATTACATGATCAACAAGATCATGTGGAATAAATTGATATTTTGGTGGATGTTATATAATGATGACCAAATTTGGTATAGATGCTCATGAATTTTATGGCAAGGATATTGGATATTCACCCCTTGAATTTAGAACTCAGTGTATCATGTGGGCCATGTGGTGATCACCAATATTGAACAATGTTTAGAATTCACTCGACAATGGGGTGAAAATATGAATATGTACCAATGTTATATATTAATGGGTAATTCTCAACTAGTAGTATATTTGTAGTAGGATGATGATATTTAACCTTAGGTAAAGCATCTCAAATGAAACTCTATAGTTACATTAGGTATATTTTCATTTGTTTACTAAAAAAGGGTAATTTATTATTTAGAAAAAATCGTGTTGTTAGCCTCAAGGGGGTAATGGAATGTTTACATGATGAAAATTTTTATTTTCTTAATGTAAATATGGTTTGTTGATGATGGGAGTCCCAGTGTGGACCCTAATGATTGGTTCTACATATGAAATTTCACTCATGATAAATTAAAATATTGTTCTGATACCCCCTGGTGTTTAACATGGATTGTATAATGAAATGTGGGGTCTCACTGAGATCTTCATCACACATTCTTATGTAAGAGGACGGAAAAACGATTTGATCCTCAAAATACTGTACATGTGGGAGATCATCCTTATTAAGAATCCCTTCATCAAAACTATGTGATAGTTCTCCAGACATAGATGATACCATATTGATTAGAAAAGAGGGTCTAGTGTCATGGAGTTCTTTTTTATCAGTGAACGTATTGATCACTCAAATAAAATTGAATAAGAGGAATTAGTTCTCCCTATGTAAATAGTATCTCATTTGATTGGACAATCCTTATTATATCTTGTGGTGTGACAATGCGGGTTGACTCATTTTTTTATGATGAATATTATCATAGTATTGAGTAAAAAAATTTATAGGGTTTGGAATAATTTGGTGACTCTTAAATACCTCCTCCTATATTCATCACAAAATCAGATTACATTGAATCATTGGAGTCTGATAAGTAAAAGATATTTGATTCAGGGCTTTATAGGTATTTTAAACATGACCGGTTGAGTCATTCATGTCCTAATGAAGGAATACACATGATCAATGATTTTATTGTTCATATATAAAAAATATTGTGAATTTATGTAATGGTAATTTTATACATCTTATATTTATTCATTATATATAATTCTGGACACATATTTCCAATGATCCAAGGAATTTTCCTATGTCACTTGACCATCATCTACCATCATTTACCATATATTCTTGCCCATGAATAATTCGTGGAATTTATGACCCAAAATATTATGATAATGATCGTATTTTGGTTTATCATTATTCAATGCATAATATAGATTCATGACTTCTAGAAATGTGATCATATTTTTTAATAAGGAATATATTATGTACCATGGAAATAGATCATCAGGCAAGGTATTACTATTATTCTTCCTACATTCAATGTCATGTCATATCACCATTTTTTTTATTATGGGTGGTAGATTTAGTTTCTACATTCCTATATATCCTCATCTATGATAGTTTCACTTGTTGACCACTCTCATATATTCTCTAAATTTCATCCCCTTGGGATGTTTTTATTATGGGAACTCTTACAATCCCATAGGTTACTAAATGGGTATAATCATGGTTGAAAACAAATCTTGTATCTTCTCCACAAAGATACCTAGTAATTGATACTATATAATGATTATTTGGATAGAATAATTTTTATCCTCCGAAATTGTAATGAAATTTAACACCCCAAGCTTCCACAATACGTCTCCCATTGAATAATGCAATAGCTTGCATTGTACGCAACTTCGAGTTTTAACACACCACGACCAATAAACCTAGACATTTTGAATAGTTATACACACTTTTTGAAATTTTATAATTTTTTTTCAAATTGGACATCATTTTTTATCTGAAATATAAAAATAATCTTTGGATGAATTTTTTGAATTTTTCTGAAAACATTCAATTTTTCATGAATAGTGAAAAACACACCGTTATTGTTTAAAACTGACTTTTTATTTAATTAATTAGTAATTATATTTAAATTTATATTAGGTAAAAATATATACATAATACCTATATATGTTCAGTGTAATTAATTGGAGTAATATTATAATAATATTAGAATTATAAAATTTTATTGACCTTTTTACTGTCTTTTATCCACCTTCTAGGAACATTAGCAAATTTACATAAAATGTAATTTTACCTCTTCTATTAATGGAATATCAAAAATCCGAGAGACACTATTGATATAATTAAGAAAATTTGGTTCTATAAGATCAAATTATTTTCTGATGAATAGTAACTTTTGACTTTAAATTACCATGGTTAAAAGTAAATAGGGTCATTAAAGGTAAAAATGATATTATTATTACCCTAACACATGTACCAATTCTCTTAGATAAGTGTATTTCGAAGAAAAAAAACCATAGGAATAAAATATGATCCTTTTGGTCCATTTGGATTAGATTAGGACATTTATTGTTTTTTTATTTAAACAAGAGTTAAATGTGTTAAATTAATTGTTTCATAACTAAATTATTTTTAATATAGGGGTACACAAAAGATAAATTCGACTATAAATATTTATTATAATTATAAACATATTTCCATCATAATGGTATTTTATTTATAATTTTTAGACATTAAATAATTAAATTTATTTATGACACAAAGAAGATGTAGTAAATACCTTATTAATGAAGGATTAAAATAATTGAAATTATAAATATCCAAATAAATGTAAATTGATACTTTTGATGAATTTAGAGTATTTTATAACTTAATATGACATGTTATGGGTGATTAAATGAATATTTTCTATGTAATAATCTTTTTATTACTTTATCAAAAACCAAATACTAAATTGTTTCAAAATTGACATAAATGAGTTTTTAAAACAAGTACAATATTATTAAATGATATAATTGTATTAAAAATATATGGAATGGCCAAAGGACTAATATAATAATAGATATGTCATTAATGAACCACTTGGGATTCTTTTTTCATTTTATAGTATGTTTATTGACCATATAATATAAAAATACAAGGAGACATTGTAAATGTTAAAATATTTAACCAAGAGTTATATTTAAAAGATAGGGTTAATATGGTGACCTAAACCTATCTAAAACCTATTTATTGAGAGTTATTAGACTCTCCCCACATTATCCATGAGATAAATCTTTTTGGATCAATTATAATCCGAATTTGATTTTATAATAAAATAATATTTTAATGTTTATTTAAAGTAACCCTCACCTCTCTTATAAAAGGGTACTTCCCCTTATCTTAATTTCACACCTCCAATGACATTTGGCTCAGCCAACCCCAGCTCAAATATCCTCTAAAATACCCTAACATCTACCTATAGGCATTAGTTTCATCATAAAGACAACATATGGAGCCATTTTTATCAACTCAACTGGAAACACCCGAAGAAGAGGTAATAATTTCACCACCTCTTTTAATGTTATTTTCAACTTCCACTTCTTATATCATTGTTGTTTCCATACCAAAATAATAACACCAGAACATTATGCATACTGTGATTTTTTTATAAATACGGTACAACAATATTCATGATTCTATCCATCATATGAATGACAAGTGATCAAATGTGTCTATGTACGACTTACCGTCTCTACGTCATGGTGTAGATTTTTATTCAAAAACATAATTATTTGGATGGGTATGATAATGACTATAATTGATTTAAATAATAAATATAACAAGATAATGATTATGTATATATGATTTACCATCCAAATACATACTATTCCACCATCAATATAATGGAATTGTCGTTCGTGCATACGTACAGATTACTGTCTCCACAAACGCGATGAGATTCATTCCCCATCAAAACCATTCATGAATAAATATAATATTATGATTAATTTTTTTTAAAACTTAATATCATTATGTATATGAATAAAAAACTTTTTATCCATAACAAAGGTGACCTAAAAAACAAAACAAATGAAGGAAAACGAATCATTTAACACCAGAAACGATGATACTTCTAAAATATTATTAACAAAGAAATATTATGGGATCATATATGATATAATATTTAAATATGATGATATTTTATAATTTAATCACAATGATTTAACTATTATACAGGAGGTTCACATACCCTAGATCAAGGAATAGTACAAGGTAAGGGTTAATTTTACAATCTCTTTATTATCTGAGGTTGTTTATACATGAGTATCTATTGGGACCTCTTTATCATCCACATCCATGTTTCTTAAAATTGTATTTCAAAACATTTTTACCCTTTCGAAGACTATGGGATTACATAATTTATACATTTTTTTGACTTTTTATGAGATTTTTATAATGTAATAGTTCTGTTGTTTTCCAAACAATGTACTTTATGACCTTTTTAGAAAATTAAGGTATAAATTTTTTTAACATATTCGGTAGGTGCGGCTATTTTCTGCCGTTATAACACCTTGGAAGCATCCCTTACATGATTATAAGAATATTTTAAAAATAAATGTTTTATTTTTTAATTATGTGTCTTTTCAATTATTTCAAAATAGAAAGAGATATTTCTCTCAATTAGTTTTGATTTCAGCAATGTCAACGTCATTTGATGGATTGTACACTTGTTTGAAGATGAGTTATTATGATACAATCTTCCATATTGTATTGAAGGTTTTGTGATATGTTTAAATTTGGATGTGTTATTTTTATACCATTCATGGATTATGGATAAAGTATTATCGTCTCGTATACTAAATTTAATATGCATGATTATGTTATGTTTCTACCTTCTAATATTAGGAATGAATTGGACATATTAAGTGATGGGTGGAGCCCTCTATAGCTCACTGATGCATCTATTGGTCTCATCAGACAAACTAGTGTCTTGGCACAAGTCCTTGACAAGATATTGTTTTAGACTTGGCATGAACCATTGACTACGTGGTTATGAAGTCACAAATTATGCATTCCATCATAAGGAAATTGGCTATTGATATTGAATGTGATTATATAACTATTATAATATCCATGTGAATAAGTAAATCAAATTATTCGATTTATATATTCCATATTATTCTGGAATTTAATTTTAAAAGGTTTACATTTAAGTCTTATACATTAAATTTAATGTTTATGCTTATTTATGCATGTTTCCTCTATATTGTTATCCTTACTGCGCATCTGAGATCTCCCATTTCTAGGTTTTACTTTTCCCTAGATATGAAGAATTTTTTTATGGATGACCTTTAGGAATAGGCTAAGGGTTATAATTGTTTTCAATGGGGAAAAAATGTTGTTGTTTTTATCTCATGATTCAATGTTAAACTAAAGTATGAATCTAGTATTTCCTTGGATACTAATCTAATCGGTCTTTAGATACATGATTTGTTGTGATCTGGACAATTTTATTTAATAATGCACAAAATCATGGTAACTAGGTCGGGGCATTACATTTGGTATAATAGGATGTTTAGTACACACCTGGGATGCTATATTTATGAAAACTCTGATTAGAGAACATTATGCTAAGATAGAATTTGACGATTAGTATAGAAGATTTTCCTAGAATTTTCATAATGTAGATATTTTGAGTTTTTTCCACGAAATACATTCTTGTCTGGATACAAGAAGTTAGAGGCAGGTCTAGAACTGATGTACCTAATACTAGAAACTATGAAAAGGAGTTTCACACTTGACCCAGGGTATCCAAGAACATGACAACAGGCAATGTTTCACTCTTGGTTACGACACTCCTAGGGGATATGCTTAGGATAATTCACATTTTCAATGCAAACCATTTAGAAAGATTTATGGGTATATACCTACTCAATGAAAACATTTTTATGATTATAGATTATATCTATAATTAGTTTTATTTAGGTTTAGTGTTTTACATGTTTTGAATTATTTATTTTAATTCATAAACTAATTTAGTATATGAAATTGTTTAGAAATGGAGCAGAGTGTAGGAATGGAAATCGTATCAACAAACATAATACCTGTAAGGAATTCCCTCCCACTCAAGATATTTAATTTTGAGCTGGTGATGAAACCGGTGCTGATCAGTATATCACAATACCAAGACAACTCACTCAGGTTATGAATAATAACCATACCCATATGGATCACTCTGATGAACAACATGGAGGGTCAATGTTAGACTGATACATGAGGAAAAACCACCAACGTTCAATGGGACTAAAAATCCACTTGTAGCTGAGTAATGGATAATTTCCTTAGAGAATGTATTTCATGGTCTATGGAGTAGAAAAGGAGAAAAAGTTGTCATGGATGTTTATCATCTCATGGGAGAAGCAGATAAATGGTAGACATTAATTCAACACACAAAGGAGGATAAAGAACTATCACATATAGAATGAAGGGATTTCGAAGAGATTTATTTGAAAAATATTTTCCTCATGACCATCAAGCGGTTATGGAAATAAAATTTCTGAGTCTAAGGAAAAAGTCAGATGAGAATGTCACAATGTATGAGGCTAACATTTCAAGGTTATTATGGAATTTAGATGATTATATCTATAACCCAAGGAGTATTATTGATCGATTATTTGATGGGTTAAAACCATTTCTCTTTTCATCACTAGTCTCACAATCCATTTCATCATACAAATATATTGTCTCGTGTGCTATCAAAGCAAAAGAGGAATTCCCTATGTCTTACGACATTAAAGAAAAGAAAGAGAAGAAGTGAACTGTTGAACACTCTGGAAATGGAAATAAGGGGATGAAAGGAAAAGTTGAATATGCATCCTATGGTAAATGTGGTATTAACCACCCCTATACATTCCTTACGGGAATGGGAGTCTGTTAATAGTTTGGTGAAAAAGGCCACCATGCACATGATTGAAAGGGAAGTAAAGAGGCTATCAATATTGAATGAAACAATTGTAGGGAAATGCGTAATTATGAAAATGAATTTACAATTCACCAAAGAAACATACCACATAAAAGGACAAGGGAGAAAGGAAAAGTTTATGTGATCACTACTACTGAGGTTGAAGCACCGAATGATTCGGTGGATGGTAATTTTATTGTTTCTAAAATTTAGCCAATGATTTATTTGATTCAGAATCATCACATTGATTCAAGTATTCCCATTTTTCTACGAAAATTATATATTTCAAAATTTATTTTACAATGGAGTTTTCAGTCAAAACTATTATTAGATGTATCATTGCAACACTGTTTTGGGAATCAGATCCCATTAAGTCACATTAACATTATTTATCTCTTGATCTCATCAATATAACAATGATTGAATTTGATATAATTCTCAGTATGGATTGGATTTTAGTCCTTGATGTAAAAATTTATTGTCTAAAGAAGGAGGTTACAATTTTCGATGATGATAAAGAGTACCTTATCATTAGAGAACAAAAATTTCCATATGATTCTTATCTAGATACAACCCCATTTTCTCTAATAAATTCAATTTTTGTGGAGGAATAATGTGAAATAACTATGGGTGAGCAAAGGAATGTTCAAAGAGAGAATGTACCAATTGGTCAAGAATATGTTGATCAGTTTCAAGAGTATTTACCCAGACATCCTCCATAATGAGAAATTGAGTTTTCCATTGATTTAATTCATGGTTCAAGGCACATATCGAAGACCCCTTATATAATGGTTTTTGTGGAATTTGTAGAACTAATGAAAAAACTAGAATAATTGAGTATTAAGGATTTTATTCTCCCTAGTGTTTCTCTATGGGGAGCCCCTATTCTTTTTTATAAGAAGAAAGAAGGATCTATGAGGTTGTGCATTGACTACATGGACATCAATGCTATAATAATAAAGACCAAGTATCCCCTACCTCGCATTGAGGATTTATTTGATCAACATCATGTATTATAATATTTTTCATAGATTCACCTTTTATCTGGGTATCATCTATTGTGTATAAGGATAGAAATAATCTGAAAAAGACATTTCGTACCAGGTATGGGCATTACAAGTTTACAGTAATTCCTTTTGGACCGACTAATACACACTAGTTTTTCATAGATCTAATGATAAAATAATTCAAGGAATATCATGCTGACTTTTTAGTGGTACTTATTTATGATATCTTGGTATACTCTAAAATCTAAAAAGATCATGAAAATAACGTGAACGTTATTTTAATGACTCTTAGAAGAAATTAATTATATGGGTTATTCTACAAGTGTGAATTCTAGGTTCTGGAGATTTCATTTCTTGGCCATATTTTCGATAAGGATGGAATCTTTGTTTAACCATTAAAGTCCAAGGGAATCCATGAATGGCCAGCACCGATGAGTTTCACTGAGGTATGCAGTTTTATTGGTTTAGCAGGTTATTATCTATGTTTTGTCCAGAATTTTCCCCGATTGGATAACCCATTATCCAAGCTCACAAGTAACGGGGTTAATTTTTTTTTACAAAATAGTGTGAAGAATGTTTTGAATATCTGAAGAGACGAAATGTCAATGATCCAATATTGGCTCTATCATTAGGGAATGATGGGTTTTTTTATTATAGTTATGCTTCAATGAATGGAAATTGTTGTGTCATTATGCAGAATGATAGAGTTATTAACTATGCCTCATGGCAGCTATAATTTAATGAACAAAACTATCCCACTCGTGATCATCTGTTATCAGCCATAATCATTTCTTTGAAAATATGGAGACACTATCAATCTGGGGAAAATGTGAGATTTATACTGATCATAATAGTTTAAAGTATATTTTCTCATAGAAATAACTCAACATGAGGCAAAGGAAATGTATTTAACTACTCAAATATTTCGATTGCACTATAAACTACCACTCGGGAAAAGAAAAATAAGGTGGAAGATGCTTTGAGCAGAAAGTATTATATAGTTTTTAACAAGATGATAGTTGAAAGGGATCCAATGTTCATGGATCTGGTAAAGATTGAAATGGGAATAATCATGGATGTTGAAACATCAATACTTTTTGAAATGGTTTTCAAACCATCTATAATATAAAGGATAAAAATTTCTAAGACTGATGACAAGGAGTTTCAAATGAATAATAAAGCTATTAACAATGGGAGATTGATCGACTTCGTATACGAAGATATAATTTTGAAATTTTTGGAAAGGGCATTGTGTTACTGATATACCCGATATACAAATGGAATTGCTGGATGATGATCATAGATCCAATTTATATATACACTCTGGTAGCACTATGATGTGTAGATATTTGAAGGAACATTATTGGTGGGACTAAATAAAGAGGGAGATTACTGATTATGTGTCAATATATACAGCTTTTCAATAGGTGAAGGCTGGAAGGAAACATCTTGGAGGAGTCATGAAACCACTTCCCATACCTCAGTGGAAATGGAATGATATTATGATGGAAGTTTCCATGGGGCTACCGAAGACTCCTAGAAGGAATGATGAAATATGGGTCATTATTGATAATCTTACCAAGTCCGTGCATTTTCATTCTATAAGGGATGATTTACCATTTGAACCTTTACCAAGACAATATATTAATGATGTTATAAGACATAATGGAGTACCCCTATTTTTTTTATCATGATCCCCATTTTACATCAAGATTCTGAAATTGTTTTCAGAAGGCTTTGGATACTAAAGTTCATTAGAGCATAGCCTACCACACTAAAACTGATAGAAAATTAGAATGGACTATTCAAACCTTAGGAGATATTTTGACATCTTACACACTTGGATTTCAAGGTATGTGGGATCAATATTTACCTATGGTATAATATTCCTATAAAAATAGTTTCTATTCACGTATTCAGATTGCACAATATGAAGCATTATATGGAAATAGATGTCACACACCGCAACCAATCAATCTAGACGTTATGTATATTAATACCCACTATTTGATATTTTAGAAATTTTATTTTTCAAAATGGGCTTCATTTTTGGATTCAGAATATCAAAATTAACGAAGGATGGATTTTTGTTTTTTCTGAAAACATTCATTTTTTTATCAATGGTGACTAACACTACGTTATTCTTTAAAACCAACTTTTTATTTAAATAATTAGTTATTTTATTTGAATTTCTATTAGGTAAAAAAAGATACATAATACCTATATTTTTTCAATTTAATTTATTGGAGTCATTTTATAATAATAGTTGATATATGAAATTTTACTGAACTTTTTACCGTCTTTTACCCACCTTTTAGGCACATTATCAAATTTTCTTAAATCAAATTTTTACCACATCTGTTAAATGAATTTCAAAACTAAAAGAGACATGAATGATATTAGTAATTACAATATGGTTCAATAAAATGAAAATTATATTTGGTTAATAGAAACATTTGACTTTTATTTACCACAATTAAAATTGAATAGGTTAATTGAAGGTAAAAATTAAATTATTATTACCCTAAAACATGTCCTAATTATATAGGATAAGTGTATATTGAAAAAAAACCTTAGGATTAGAATATGATAATTTGTTTCCACTAGGATTAGATTTGGACATTTATAATTTTTTTTAAGGAAGAGTTAAAAGTGTTAAATTCAATGATTCATAACTAAAACGTTTTTAATATAAAATTAAACAAACTATAAATTCGAATATAAATATTTATTAACAGATATGTATATTTCCTACATAATGTTATTTTATTTATTATTTTTAGACATTAAATAATTAAATTTATTTATGACATAATGATGACGCAGAAATTACCTTATTAATGAAATATTAAAATAATTGATATTACAAATATCCAAATAAATGTATATTGAGACTTTTGATGAATTAAAATAAATTTATTGGTTAATATGACATGTTAGGGATGATTAAATGTATTTTTTTCTAAGTAATCAGGTTGTTTGGAATTTTGAAATAATCAGATACTATATAGTGTCAAAATTTACATAAATGATTTCTTAAAACAAATACTATATTATTAAATGATATATTAGTCATAAAAATATAAGGATCAGAAAAATGAATAATATATTAATTGATATGTCATTAATTATACACTTTGTATTCTCTTGGAATTTTATATTATGTTTATTAATAATATAATAATAAAATACAAGCAGACAAGTAAAGTGTTAAAATATTTAACCAAGAGTTAAATCAAAATGATATTGTTAATATGGTGACCTAAACCAGTCAAAAATATGTTGGTTGAGTGTTTTAATACCCATCCCCACCCTATCATTGAAATAAATTATTTTCAAGCAAATATAAACTGAATAATATTTTATTATAAAATAATGTTTCATGGTTTTCCTAAATTGACCCTCACCTCCCCTATAAAAGGTACTTCCCCTTCTCTTAATTTCACACATCTAATGCCATTTGGATCAAAAAACCCCTTCTCACATATCCTCCCAACTTCCCTCATATCTACCTTGAGGCCTTACTTTGATCATCTATCCATCCTATGGATCCTTTTTTATCAACTCAAAAGGAAACACATGAAATAGAGGTAACAATTTCAACACCTCTTTCAAAGTTCTTTTCATCGTCCAATTCTTCGTTCACTATTGTTTTCATCACAAAATAATAACTCCGGAACCTTATAAATTTTGTGATTTTATTATTAATATAGTACAAAGATATTCATTATTATATCCATCCTATGACTAAAAATTCATCATACGTGCGTACGTACGGCTTATCGACTCCACGTCATGGTATAGTTTGTTATCCAAACACTTCATTATTTGGATTGGTATAATAATTAGTATAATTGATTTAATAATTAATATATCATGTTAATGATTATGTATATATGATATACCATCCAATTACATACTATTCCACTATCAATATAATGGAATTGTTACTCGTGTGTACGTATAGATTACCGTTTCCACGAACACAATGAGATTCATTCCCCATCATAACCATTAAAAAATAAATATCATTTCATAATTAACAAATAATGATTAAGAACATAATATCATTCTGGATAGTAATCAAATAAATATTATTCATAACAAACAGGACTTTTATAACAAAAAAAATAAAGGAAAATGAATTAATTAACACCCAAAACATTACAACAATTTGGCCCTTTAGGGACCGCCATTGGCAGTCGATAAAGGTCTTTACAGACAGCTTTGAGACCGCTAATGACGGTCGATGTTCGCCCATCGGGGAAGAGCTTTATTAACCTCAAATGGCGGTAGCTATAGGCAATCTACCTCGCCTTTTAGTGACAGCCAGAGGTGGTCACTATAATAATAATTTTTTTATTTCTGCGGGAATGATCCACAGGCGCTGGAGCATTTTAGAAAGGAATTAGCAACCGCCTATGGTGGTCACTAACCTTGGAATTTTTTTTAAAAAAAAATGCAGTTCTTCTTCGAGAACTGTAAACCTCCAAAAAACCAAAATCCAAATAACAAAAAGGAAATGATAAACAGCTCCAGAACATCACCACAGATTAAATAACAAATATCAAATAACAAATAGCTCTAGAAAAATAGGAAAAGGTAAACAAATAACACCAAACAGCTGAAGAGGCTTCACAAAAAATATCATATAGCACCAAACAGCTCCAGAAGAGCAGGAATAATACGCAGTTCTCACATGTCCAGCAATCCAAATAGCTATAAATCATTCCAATCGTCTATTTCAAAAAACCTATAAGAAGATACAAAAGATAAACAACGAAAATTTAAATTGATTAGTGTGACTAGGTCATGATGGTGATAAGATGATAATGAATCTTAGATAAACAAATAACACATACATGAAAAAATATATATAAAAGGCTTACTCACACTTATTATCAGGTGGATATTTCTTGGTTTTGTGGTTGAAATCCCCCTACCCATATTTTAATTTACCACCAATGGATCAAGAAATGGAGAAAAATAGTTTTAATGGGTCATTCAGAGATGTGATCATCAACTATCATAGATTATCATTATATAGTATTAACAATGGAATGAAATCTATAGAACAAAAATACATTTTGGAACCATTTCAACTAAACAATATCCAATTTTCTGACACTACTTGTTGGACTACGGGCATAGGCATCCAACAACCTATCATCAAGGAAATGGAGATGTGTGGTAACAACATATTCCATTTCAAGAAGTGAAAATGTATGAGAAACTGATGACCAGCAAATCAATGAATGTAAAACATTAAAGATATTGATGCATCATGTGTGTAGATTATTTTCCGAAAAGGATTCTCAGCCTGTAATGAAAAATATATTCTAATCAGATGACAAGAATCTTTACAAAAATAAACAATGAATCTCAACCTCACATACCCCAGAAAATTTTTAAACATTTCAATTACCATGATTCTTATGTACTTATAAAGAAAACATCTCCTAAAGAATGTAATAAAAAGATCCAGATTTATAATTCTAGGGAACTACAGTTTCCATGATTGTAATTCAAATAGTGAAGTATTCACAATCACGTGTAAAGAAGTTAGTAAAATTCACCTAGGGGGAGGGGAGGTGAGGGGGTTTTTGTTGGCTGCGGGCTTGCTGCAGGGGGTGGATAGAGATACTGCAGGGGCTGGGGGTAGGGGAGGAGAGGGGGGCTACTGTGGGAAGGGGTTGGGGGAGGGGAGGGTAGGTGGGCCTACTATAGAAGGTGGGGTATCACAATGCCTTTTCTATATTTTTTCTGGTTTCATAATTTTTTAGTCTTGAGGTGTTCAAATATTCTTGTAGAACTATTTTTCTCTACTGGTGGGTTTAGAACATTCCATCACCATTTTCATTTTTCGTTCCATTTTATATTATTCTTGGTTCTACCTCCTTGATCTACTCATAGCCTCCTAGGTTAGATATTACACATGGTTAATAAGGGGTTCAAGATTATGTTATGTTAGAGTAGCATTATATTTTAAGGGTAATAAATTCTTGAGTAGTCAATTCTATAATGGAGGACTTAGTTTGGGGCTTACTACTGTTTTTTATTAATCTTGCAGAATATTCTAGGTCCGCCTTATATTGTAGATCTCAAAAATTATGGTATTAGATTTATGGTACAAAGATATATTATATTTTGTTGTTTGATAGTTTTTTGGGCGGATGAGTAGTGCTAGTTCTGTGATGGTTAGAAATTTTTTATGTTGGCACATTTTAGGATGTGGGGCATGTGATTGGTCACACATTGGGGGAGGGGTAGTTGTAGGGTGGTGGGGCTGGGGGAGGGCAAGGAGGTTGCGGCGAGGGGAGGGGAGGCTAGTGCAGATAGGGGGGAGGCTGCTATAGGTGGGGAGGGTGTGGGGGGGCTGGGTCTGGGGGGGCTAGGTCACACCATGGGGGAGGGGCTACTCCATGGGACTTGGGGGGAGGGGTGGGGGGATGATGGGGGCTCGGGGGAGGGAAATAAGGCTGTTGTAGGGGGGGTGTGGGGGCTAGTGCAGGCAAAGGGATAGGTGAGGGGTGGATTTTGTAGGTGGTTATGGGGGTGGGGGTTACTGGAGGGGGGGGGGGCTGGTTCACTCGTCAGAGTACGAGTTCATCAGGTTGGGTCAGGTCGGGTTAGGTTTTACACATATAACCTGACCGGAAAGAACCTGAACCACAGCGGGTTGGTTTGGGTTGGGTCCTTTTTTTTTTGCGTCGTGTAACCCGACCCCAACGGGTTGGGTTGGTTTGGGTCAGCTGCTCACAAATCATGCGTCCCAAACTGACCTGGCCTGACCTTTTTTGATCAGCTCGGGTCCAGAAAGGCCCCCAACCTGAACATACCCGACCCATAGACACCCCTATGAAAAACCAAAAATCAACCTCAGATAATATTTAACAATTTTTGATGAGAAAAATGTTCCACTCTTCCTATTTGAAGGCCTTAAATGAATGTGAAAGTGAAACAATAAGTGTGAAACCATGGACTTGAGATCCAACCATGACTAGAAAATAATCCAACAGAACAGTTGAATGAAACTGCAACCAAGGGACCAATTTTCATAATACGTTAAGATTTTTTAAAAAAATTAATAGAAATTCATGCAATAACTTTAACAAGTATGGGAAGTTAGCATCCACGCCACATTTTATTTCATAGATTTTGTTGGATACAATTATTTGTATTTGGGAATATTTCATCGGTTTCCTCTGTCTTCAATTCCTTTTTCTCTATCTATAAATAAATGGTTCCCCCTCTCAATAAGGTAGAGAGTACATTTCTTCTTGGAATTAGAGGAGGTTTAACTCAGAACTTCCCTACTCGTGTTTTTTCCTCTCTGCCACATTTTTTCCCCACTGTGCCCAGACACATCTTGTGCTACGCCGCCATCCCCCCCCCCTCACACCTCCGCTCCCATGTATAAAAATGACACTAGAAAATAAATAAACTACCACATCATTTCAGATTCTATCCTAGTATCGCCTTCAAACAATTCTATATTTAAACTATAAATAAATTTATAACATTAATTCAATAATAAATATACAATGAATCACACCTATTGAATATGATGTGTCATGCGTGGTTATGGAATCTACCTCCATCTGGTGTTCCAGGGGCCTAAAACAAATAAAAATTTAATGATTTTAATGACGAAAATAATAGAATGTGAATAAATAAATTCATTATAAACTAGCATCATATGATCCCCTACACCATCACCCAGACCCACATTTTCTCACAGTGTTCTAACATCAACGATCAGTTGCGCATTTA
Source organism: Viscum album (assembly GCA_963277665.1). Lineage (NCBI taxonomy): Eukaryota > Viridiplantae > Streptophyta > Magnoliopsida > Santalales > Viscaceae > Viscum > Viscum album. The sequence goes on from OY728120.1 coordinate 2,113,205,188, forward strand.
ACTCCTCAAAAGTGCACAACCATGCCTCGATATCTAACAGATGTTGTGTATGCCCAACAATAACAGGACTGACAACCTCATCACATGATACGATAGAATGAGGAATCCTTGATCCATAGGTCAGACTATATCCATTCCTTTCACGACCAATAATGCGATGGAATATCGCATCCCTTCGCATGGGAAGTTGTCGCCGGTCCTATGGTAGCTGTTCTTACTCAGCTTCAAGTTCAACTGGTGTAATATTTGGCAGTTTCACATCAAATTCTAAATAAAAACATTGGGATGGTGTGAAATGGATATTATAATACATAAAGGGATTGGGGGATAGAAAATTAAATTTTGGGGATGATGATCATGTGAAAGGTTTTGTAGATGAATATTTTACTGGGGACATGGATGTATTGGTAAGGAGTACAATAACTTACTATAAGAGCTGTAGCATCTGGATCATTTCAATCACGTATCCTCATCAACAATGACATTTTATCAGTCGGTGCACCTTGATCTCGTAACTATATACCAATAAAATATATAAATGTAACACAAAACCATAATTAATAATAAATTACATATTGAATAATAAATACATCATGTCGGATTTGAGACACATGATGAGTTCCAAGCTTGTGAGGTGGTCCATGCAACGCTCGATTGTCGAAATGGAATGATGACACCTCCAACATTCAATTAATTCAACTTTCAAACAAATAAAATGTCACACATTATTGAAAATATATATACCATAACAAATATACTAACTGAAGTAGCCTCTGTAGACCAATATGCATCTAAGTTATGCCACTGAGATGGGAGAACACCTCTTGGGACTTTTTCCAGAATGTCTAGGGCACCCACATTTGGCACCCAGTGCTCCCTCTTGACTTTTCCATTATAATATTTCCATAGCATGTGACATTTTCCAATACACACTAGCCGAAACTCATCAGGGCATGCTTTTAGGTTATTATATTTAATAAAAAAATCACACATGTTAGTATTTTTTAAACATAGTGAAGAAACAAAAATGATCTTCTTACCTGAACTTCCCTCCAAATTCGGTCTAGTGTATCCTGAGGGAAAGAATCCAAGTCACGTGTGGTCAATGGAAATCGATGTGGGTCGCATATGATATTACCCACCTGGCGAAAAAATTCAAGGGAATTCAGTCCCAGAGGATGAAATCTCTCATCAAATGAAACACATAGGGTAGTGTCAGAATTCCATAATGAAATGCCACGACCAGGGAATCTCTTGGGAGTGGAAGATGCGTTCAAGTCTGATCCTTTTGAAAAAAAATTGTATACATAATTATATAGATTTTCATATATATATATATATTGGAAAAGAACAACCAGATGAACATTGTTCCAATAAGAGACCAGTGGTTAACCGTATCAAAGTATTTGGTAGTATCAAAAAAGTTCATATCAATGGTAAATATAGAGATAAGTTGTAGGAGAAATTCAAGGATTGCTTCCTCATCACATATGTATATGATATCTTTAGATTTCACTATAGTATAATAGTAATAAATAAGTAATCTAGGATTAGGATTATATGATCTTTCAACTTCTAATAAATGTAGGGGAATAATAATGACATGAATAGGAAACTCATCCAATAGATACATATTAGTTGGAGTCACCATTTTATAGTAAATTAATTCCTTAAATATCAATAATAAATTTTAAATGGAAGAAGTACTAGAAGGTAAATGAGATATAGAATAATTTTTTTTTATTTGAAAGTGGAAACTGATGGAAGTAATAGATAAAAAAGAAATGTTGGTGGTAAAGGTTTTTTTTGAAAAATATGGGGACAGAATCCATTCATTCAAGAAGTTCCCTAACATTATGGATAATCAGAAGATGGTTACGAGTTTGAATTTCCTGATTTCATTTGATTCAAGATGGGTTGGAGCAGGCTGTGGTTGGGAGGTGTCCGGGTGGTTGGGTGGATCATGATGGTTAGTATGGCCACTGTATGTTGGAGGCTACGGATGGGGTGGATTTTTTGCAGGTTGCTAGTATGTTGCATATTGGGATCGTTTCTTACTGTTGGTTGGGGTTGTTTATGATTGTTTGGCTGGGTTGAGAGCTTGGATGGTTCTGGATTCTTGTTGGAGTTCGGGCTGTCAGTAGGTTGTGCAAGCATGGTGTGGCAGGATGGGTGTTGTGGTGGGGGTTTGGTTATGTTGTCTTACTGCTAGTTTTGGGAGTGCTTTACAGGGATCCTGCTTGGCCGGTGGCTGCTAGCAGGTTCTGCAGGAGGGGTGTGGTTGGATGGGTGTTGTGGTGGGGGTCTGGTTGTGCAGTTTCAAGATGCTAAGTGGCAAAAAAACACTTATTCATTAAGAAGTTAGAAAAAATAAGTGTTGGTTGTTCTGTTTTTAAAAAGAAAATTGTTTATTTTCCATAATAAAATCACTTAAATGAGTGGCATAAAAACACTTTTTCATAATCATTATGTAAACAATTCTACAAAAATACTCAAGTGAGAAGCTATAATTTGTTTTCAGTGAGTGATATCAAACAGAGAAATTGTTTCCAGGTTAATGAAAAGTGATTTTCTATTGCTTATTTTAGTGGTTTGTGTTCAAGATTTAAATGGGTCGCATCCTAAAAGAACATTATAAAATAAAAAATAAAATAATAAAACTGGTAATAAATGGGTTCATGATTCAAACTAGAATAGAAATTGTTGTTCTTTTTTGGGTTCTAGTTCAACTTTGGGGGTTTTGAGTATAATTAACAGAGAAAATACTGCTATTTTATTAACTATTTCTCATAGGTCACAAATGCCATAAATAGTATTTTATAAGTCAGATAGAGCCTCAAAATCCTATCTGGATTTGATGAAAATAAAAATGAACGGAATAATTCTATTGAAAGTTAAAATTTTTCATTATTACTATTTGATTTTCATTTTATTCTATTTCAGTGAGCAATTATTGTTTTAATGGAAGCAGTATGGTGTAGGTGTGTTGGGGAAGTGCACAAATTGGATGCTGGTGGAGGCCACCCATTTTATTCTCCGTAGTTAGGATTAGTTTTTGGTCAAATCAAGGGATCAGATTGTGAAAATACAATGATTATTGGGTTCAATTCATTTTATTCATTTCATTGTGCCAAGAAACCCTCCAAATGATTAGAATTTTGAAATAATACAGAATTTTTCATTATGATTTTGAATACAAATGACCAAGATGTAATATTAAAACATATCATTAAATATGGATTCATCTAATTGGAAGAATCTACTTTGTTAGATAGTGTAAAAAATCCTCGATGTTAATGAGAGGATTTGGGATGAACCAACATCTATGGAGAATACCTCATATCCAGGAAGATCGATTTCCTCTTCTTGAAGCATAACACAGATTTCCTTAGAAGTAACAATCCTCTAATAATCACATTCTCTACAACATTTTCGAAATTCAACCAAGATATGGATGGATAAACTAGAAGTGTGCAACCTATTATGTGGGTTGGGATCAGGTCGCTAAGCCTATTTATTTGGGATCTTGGATACCACTCCCCTTTGGGTGGGGTGAATCCAAGGTCCCAGTTGTGAGGAAGAAGGAATTTCACCATGTTTAAAAGGGATTAGAAAATTTTCACCATTGGTCCCCAATGAACCATTTTCACTGTCATTAATCTTTCTTTTTTATGGTCTAAACATTTCAAGTACCCACTCCTGAAATATGTACTTCCAGTAGAGAGAATGAATGGACGATTCAATGTCTTGGATATAATCATTAACCAATTTAGGATTATAAGTATATGAAATGATTGTATGTGTATATCTGCCATTATACTCAGTCCAAATTATTTCGATTCCTTGATAGAAGAGACAAATCAAATAAATATGAATAAAATCACTCCATCTATCCCACTCCCTCCAATCCATGTTATATGAATCCTATATGGGGATATACACATGGGAATATGGTTCATTAGGTTGGGTCAGGGTGGTGAATCTAGTATTTTGATGGGTTGGAACCTGGATCATCAACATCTTCTTTTAAATTTCATAAATGAGTGGTTTCCTCAGTGCAATCACATTTCCTTGCTTAAATTCCTCTATTGAAAACTTCTCACCATAACTAGACTCTGCCATGGGAAGACCCATAAAAATTGATAATGGCATTACCAATTGGATATTTATGAATGATCTAATCTAACCATCAAAACATGACTTCACCATCCCAGGATTTATATTTATGGTGGGAATATCAATCTGGGAGCCTGTGACTTATCATGTAAGCAAAAACCAAATCTGAAAAGAGACCATTATATTCTTTCCTTGAGGTGCACTATTCTTCGATTTATGGTACATGTTTTGGGATGAAATGTAATTGATTCCCAAATCAATATCATGAATACCCTTCAAAAATTAGGATTACATTAGTTCGGGAAACCATTTATCATCATATACACCATGATGAAATTAGGTACTATCCTCATCTATTATCATCATATACACCATTTACCAGGGTACTAGAAAAAGAATAATATAGATTTTATAAAAAAATCATTCCTGATAATTTAGAATGGTCATCACATCACATGACCCCAAGGCCAATGGATTCACCTAACTTATATTCTATATTTAGGGCCTGAATCGTGTGTCTGTATATCCAGGGAGGAAACAACAAAATCCAGGAAAAAAAAATAGTTGTCCACTTCGTTGGGAACTACAAGAACCTCTGGAAGTGAAAATGGTTTCAAAAATAGTTCTCATAAGGAGGATAGCAGTAGTGATTCTTGTTTTCACCTTAGTGATGAATTCAGGGAAGTTACCTCTTCCACTACTTCTGATGTAGAGTCAGTGTGTCTTGTCTTAGTAGTTTGAGTTTTAAAATGAAATAATGTTTGATATTCAGAGTCTAAACATGGTTTTTTGTCGATGAAGTGGAGACTAAGGTGGGTTGGTCCTATCAAATTACTAACAACTAAGGCTTCTCATCCTTGGATCACCATTGATGTTCCAAATGGGTTCTTTGAACTACCATATATTTGAATTGCTTGTATAATTTTTGGGGCCCCTACTCAACTATTTATTTGTTCATTTTCATTCCATCATCAAATACACATGAACAATACTACTTATTTACATTAAAACATACCTCTACCCTAAGAAGTAGATGGCTCTACTGGATGATGTGGATCTGCTTCTTATTCCCCTGACATGCTTGTATCATATAAAACAACAGTAAATCAACACAGGGATGTATCTATATCTATAGAAAGAATGAACACTTTTTTAGGGTGTAATTTAATTTTCCATAAATGGAAATATTCAGAGGATATCATGGAAGAAATGTTCCATACAACACTGTCATGACATATACCACTATGGACACACATGTTATAGTACTAATTTGAGAGTGAAACTGCATTCCCGTATCTAATAGTCCTTGAGAATGAAAGCTGAAATGAGTAACAATGTCACATAAATTTGAGACCTTAGACTGATTTACCTTCATGAACACACACCACCAAACTATATACAAATCATAAGAGTTATTTAATTGAATCAACAAGAGTGTATGTAAATAAATGAAACATCAACTAGAGTGTATCTAAATACATGAATCTCATAATTTTTCTGTCTTATGTGACACATACATAAATAGCACGAAAATATATGGAACTGTGAGTTTACATCCAAACATTTTAGCTAATGAAACAAATTACTGTTGGGTTGTTTAATTGAACATTATCCAAACAACATGATTGATTTTTTAATTTTGATTGAACGCATCAAAGTTAAAAAATTAAAAAAAAATTTATCAACTCATAAAAGGTTAAAAATTTTCAAAAAAAGATTTTAAAATGAAGAGAAGGAAAACAATTATACCAATCATTAAACTTGCAAATATAATGTTTCTCCTTCAACAACTTCTCTAACCCAATAAATATATTCTTCACATTGAACTACGGTATGTTGATCATGTTTTGGGCCAACAATGGACACAGTCTCAGGTTCATATTGTTCAAATAAAAACACCCCTCGTCGGGACATTTTCACAACAACTTTCCAACTAGGATTCGAAGGCAAAGTAACGAAGAATACTTGTCCTGCTTGTGGTGTCAAAATGAAAGGTTCATTACCAACTCGTTCATTTTTGTAAAACATATAGTTTAAATTCCCCAATATAAACTAATATTGATCGACTTTACACCCACGTAATGGATCAACCCAATTACAATTTAACAATATGTATTTCAACCCGTGGTCCTATACAACTTCAATGATGTATTTCAATTGACCATAATAATAACTAGAATCAAAAAATGGACAACCGTTGCCAATTTTTTATGTTGATCGTATGTTATCAACATCTTTAATGTGAAATCGACATCCATTAGAATCTATAGCTTTATAACGACGATCCGTTATAGGTGGACCATCATCAAGTTGGTTAAATTCATCAGTTAGTGTGGGGTCACCTAACTCCCTCTGGTTATGAACCTACATAATTCACAGAATTCAACAATTATATCTGTAGAAATAAATTAGTATTTTACTTTAGTCATAATGAAAATCAATTTATACTTACAAAATACTTGAACCAACCACGAAATGAAACATAATGAGATTGTTTAATTTGAGAATCAGTTGCACGACACATCACTTCTTTTATCTCATCAATGTTTTTCCTTTAAATGATAACGTGATGTTTAAATGATATTCTTATGCAAACAAAACACGTAAAAGTTAAACAATAAAAGTGATAAGACACTTACTGCATTAATGGTGAAACTGATGGGGTATTGAAAAAAACATATCGATGCACTTGTATCCACTCAATGTTGTCCATATCAAATATGATTCCTTCTCCAACTAGAAAATCATGAATTCGAGATGTATTTTCTAATTTTGTTTAAACATCAATAAGATATTCTACACAAAGAGTAATACACTCATCCATCAGATAACCATTGGCTATTGATGCCTCCATATGAGCTCTGTTGCATACAAATCATTTCAATGTATTCAGATAATACTCAATAGGATACATCAACCTGAATTACACTGGAACAACAACTATTACTTCATTAGTTAGGTGCACTCTCATGTGAACCATAACATCTAAAAATCAAGGGGGAAATTGTTTCTCAAATTGACAAAGCTAATGTACGATTTGATCATGAAAACATTTTAAATCACTCATTCTTTGATTTCTTAAACAAATCTGACTAAAAAAATACTCATCTCAATCAATGGTTAAACAAAATTGGGGGATAAACAATAATTCTTTTATTGGAATCAACTTCTAAAGTAATATGTGATTGTAATAACTTTTGAACCCTTGAAAATTCATAATCGTTATATTCACACACTTTGAAATATTAGAAGTGTAACCATTAGGAACCTTGAGAATCTTCAATATGGAAAGAAATGACTCTTTATCCTTTGTAGTCATTGTATACTGTACAGCACGCATATATGCCTGGTTTCCCCTAGCCAACTGTAAATGCAACTATTTCCTTAAACCCATTTCTTCCAAATCACGATGTACATTAACATGGTTCATTGATTTTCCACCGACACCTAAAATGGTCCACAATATATTATCACAAAAAAAAATTTCAATGTGCATGACATCCAAATTATGTCTTAGCATGATAGTTTTACAATAGGGGGGATTGTAAAAAATACTTTTCATTTTACAATTGTGACTGCGTTGTCTACCCGCACCACGAATATTGGGGATTAGATGATCCACCAAATCCTGAAATTCATATATTGTGTGGAATTTTTCTTCCTCAACCTGCGATAATATTTATACTCCTGTCATGATCTTTGGTGCTGGGTTGAACTCTCTAGAACCCTCAAATGTCGCTTTCTCCTTTCTGAACCTATGTTGAGGGGGGAGAAAACGTATGTGACCAATTTATTCCCATTTTTTGAAATGATTACACCATATAAAATTTTTACTTTTAATGCAACAAGGGAATGAAAATTCCCCTTTCATACTCCAACCTGATAAATTTTCAGAATCCAGGAAGCCATTGATTGTCCACAATAAAGCAGCCTGCAGTTTGAACATTTCATTCTTTTTTCAGTCATAAGTCATCACACCCTCTCCCCAAAATTCATTCAACTCATCAATAAATGGCTAAAAGTAAACATCAATCTTATCCCCCAGACATCTAGGTCCATCAATAAGAGAGGAATGTAATATAAACTGATGTTTCATACAATGCTGCAGAGGAAGATTATACGGAACCCACACCACAGGCCATGTGCTTTGAGTTGCACCAAACATAGACTTGAATTGATTGAAACCATCTGCTGCCAACCCCAATCGGACATTACGACCATCATTACAAAAATCAGGGTGTCTCTGATTGAAATCCTTCCATGCATGAGAATCTTTCGGGTGGGTTAGCATATCACTTTCCTGATTTTATTTGGCATGACATCTCATTAAATTAGAAACAGTAGATGAAATAAAAAATCTTTTCATCTTCGGCTTTAGGGTAAGTAATGCATTTGCTTTATAGCAATCGGTTTTCCTTGGTTCGCAGTCTGACTTTGATGAGTCTGATTTACCCTGTTATCTTTCCACCAGGAAGCACCAAAAACTGTACAAATATCCAAATGGATAGTTTCATTTCTAAACAACATACAGTTGTTTGCCCATGCATCTATGGTCTCATATATAAAATCTATGTCCTCTCTCATCTTACGAGCATGGTAATAGGACTCAGGAATCTTAGCATCGATAGGAAGTACCTTTTTCAATAACACCAACAAGATGTCAAATGATGTGTCTGACCACTGATTCAAAGTCTTCAAATGCAACAACTCCACGATAATCGAAAATTTATTGAAAGAAGTACATCCAGAATATAATTCGGTTTTTGAATCATCGTGTATTTCATAAAACCTCCTCGAATCATGATCAACACCAGAGCACCGATTTATATCACAGGTCTCAACATTATGAATTTCAATGCCTTCAAGAGCCAACCCATGTACCATTTCAGTACGCATTTCATGCATTGGATCATTCAGCCTCGCATCAAAATACATCTGAACTGCATCTATATTTTGAAAATGTATATATTCTTCCCCATTATGAGCCCAACTCATATAATTTTTTAGAAATCTTTTTATGAATAGGTGCTCCCTCACGTTATCTCATGTGAATTGATATATGTTTGCACATTTTCTACATGGAAAACTAGTATAGTCACTTTGAAATTCTCCAGTGAACTCAATAAACTACATAATTCCCCCAAAATATTATTTAGTCGTACGATTTGGAAGATCAATCCAACTCTTATCCATATCAATATCTGTATAAAAACTAGTAAAATTTAAAAAAGACTTCATATTAAATGAAATTTTCATGTCACAGAATATATTTTAAATAAAGACTTTCCAATTGCATGTGGATATACCATTGATAAAATAAACAATTTATATCTCTGAATAATAAACATGAGAATATATAATGGAATGGATGTGAATTCCCAAGATCATACCAAAACCAACCACAGACTTTCCAAATCTATTATTGGATAATCTATCACCACACCTCTGTGTTATACTAAAATGGATTATAGAATGATAGCATCAGAAAATAGAGTAACGAATAAAAGAAGTTGAGATTTAATGGAGTCACAAATGTAAAATTAGCTATCAAAATAAAATACTAAAAAAACAATCATGATTCCCTAGAGAGACCCTATTTTCAATATTAACTATGCTTTTAAGATTTCTATGTTCCAATATTAATGAAAACTACAGCATTGTTCTCCCATGGATATAAGTCTAAATATTTCAAACAAGTTAAAAAAAATTGTTATTTTTTCTTTGATTTTTTATTTTTCCTTTATGTTTTGTATTCATTTTATCATTAGGTGTCTATATACAAGTTTATTGATTTTGTGTGATGAGTATGTTGAAAACAGTGTTGTCAAAGGCATGCACCTCAGTGCATCATGGTGCGAGGCAAGGTGAGGCGAGGCACAACCCATGCGCCTCATTATGGGTGAGGCAAGGAATCCTCGTCGAGGCACGCCAAGGCATGAACCTCATGCGCCAAACCCAATGGTCTTAAAAGCACGAAGTGACATAAGACGCACCAGTGGAGGTTGGTATTAGGGTGGAAAAAATCATGGGTACTTATTACAGGTACAACAGAGTGGGGAGACGGAGATCGGGGGTGACAATATAGGGGGTGGTGGTGGAAATCAGGGTTGGAAGGAAATTAGGGTATATACAGAAATTAGGGGTACAAACATGGGTGGTGGAGATTGGGGCGATGAAATTTGGGTTGGCGTGTGGCCCCAAATAAAATTAGGGGTGGCAGGTGGGTGAGGGTGATCGGCGAAGATCAGGGCAGAGATTGAGACAGAGATCGGGACAAATATTGGAGTAGGAGGCCAAATCGGTGGTGCGGGTTAGTCATAAATTCAATTAAATAGAATATTTAATATATTAAAAAAACATAACTGACTATAAATACATCACAGACAATCGTGCCTCATTGTACCATGAATTTATTATGACATTGTCTAAAAATTATCGGAATGTATTTTAATTTTTATTTTTTTAATTGAATAATATTTTCTTTAAATTTTATATATTATTGAAAACCGTATATAATTAATTATGTGTGCATCCCTTAGTTGCGCCTTAATTGTGCCTCATGCCGCGCCTCGCACCACATCCCCAAATAGTCCTTGTGGCTTATTACACACCACACCTTTGACAACACTGGTTGAAAAGACATTCTATCATGTGGGACACTAAAAATATGAGTAGATTCGTCCTTTTGTTTGGTTTCAATTTTTATAAGTTTCAATAATATAAAATTTAGTGATTGAATATTTCTCAAGATTCTATATAAATGTGGTATCAGTGATTGATTCAGATCTCTATAGCACACACTCGGTAAAATATTATTGTAACCTTCTATTACCATGGAGTTTTTTGATTTATTAGTAGATTATAGGAATCAGAAAAATTGATTTAGAGGAAGTTTTGTCTTAGATTGAAAAATTTTATGGGAATCACTTTGGATTCTGCAAAATGAGAATGGAAAATTACCGCATTCAAAAGAACCAAGAATTTTTGTTAATTGGGGTCATGTCAGATAAGCTTGTAAATGTAGAATGAGAGAGGCTAGATAAAAAACCACTAAATATCATATGGATTTAATTATCCTGGAATGTTTCCCTTAATATTTAGGAGGTGAAGACCATGGTAAAGCTTAGGATGTTTCTAGGGGATATGTATGACATGCCTACTAGGATGAACAAAGTTTTCATGATATATTGATTTTTCAACATTAGATTTTTAAATGATAGATTAGTGGTTGAATAAGTGAAAGATTATTATATGTTTTGAAGTTAGATATAATCTATATGTACACTTTTTTCATTTATGTGTGGGTACTATTATAGTTATCATCCTTTACTGATAGTAGCAATACTATAGTAATGAATTTTTTTTGTGGGAAATCTGATTTTGTGCTCAATGATGTTTAGAGGATTATCCTGATTTTAGAACTCAAAATAAAATAATTTCAACCTCTTTTTGGAAGAACACTCAGATCAGATTGATGTGTATACCCTTCTAATTAAATAACTCATAGGAAATCAGATGATAAATCATGTGAATGAATCTGTGGTAAATTGGGCAGTCCCAACCCAGCATATTGGAAATGCGTTATGAGAGGCAATATAAATAATGTATTCAACTAATGATGGGTAAAATTATATTGGGCAGTGTTTGGAAGTACTAGTTCTATTAATTCTATGACAGCTAAAAGGTATAAAAAAATTAATTGAGTTGGAATGTTCTGGTGGACTTAATGATTTTGGATCATCATTCCACTCCATGAAATATAACATATTCAGGGAAAATTATGTTTCCAAAAGGTTTGTAAAGGCGTATATAGGTTATTATGAATCTCTTTAAATCAAGGTAAAGGGTGATTCTAAGCTATAGACAATGAATTTAAGTTACCTTTATCTCAATGTAGTTCAACATAGACCGAAACTTACCAAGATTGGTGAAAATCTTAATTTTCATAGGAATGCTAGATAAAGTAGGTTTTGGAACAACCATCACCAAGAGACGGTATAAGTTCAATCAGGGATCCATGGTTATGGGTAGAGGGATAATAAACATAACCCTATATCTGACTAGATGATTATATGATGTGATAACTATTATAATGAAAAAAATTAAAAGTTTATAGTTATGGAATTATTTACTTGTGCATCTAAATGAGAAGAACATGAAAATCCTAACATCAAAGAGACTGTTGAAGCCAACTCATATATACATTGTATAATTTTATAGTAACATATTTATGGAAAATGGATGGTTTCATTCAATATGAGTGAAATAACACCCTAGAACCCAAAGATAAAACTCTTTCACATGAATGATTGGGGGACTCACCACGATGCCATTCATTGATGAATCCAGATGGAAGGCATCAGTTAATTTCCTAAAACAAAAAATATTCTATATTTGAAGTGTATTTATACACAATGATTAATAGAAAATTTGAATCCACTACCATGAAAATAAGTTCCAAAACATGCTACACAAAAAATAAGGGGTAAAATATGATATAGCTTCTTGGATATCATAACATTATGGGATTGATCAATCATACCCCATTTATAGAGAATGGAGGAATATGAGGTAGGAAAAATCTCCTATATGAAATAAAAAACAATGTTTTCAAAAAAAAAGTTGGAAACCAAGCTATCGAACATTCCTAAAACTAAGAACATGGAGGCTCTAAGTTGATGCATACAACTCTTCAATGTTCCAGAACAAAGATCTATTTAATCATGTTTGAATAAAAACATGAATTGAATAAGGAACATTGTATACTTTAAGATTCCAATATGGATTCTAGATAAAAAAAGATGGGAGACAAAAAAAAGAGTATGATTCACTGTATGAATATAACACATGGGAGATAACAAAAATACAATGATTAAGAAGAAGTGGTAAAGGAATGAATGGCGGTGGATGAATCAATAGGAAAAAATAATTGAAACGAACCGACCTAGGTGGGAGTAGAGGCGGAGGCATGGCGAGGCGTGAGGGCCGGTGGTCGGATAGGCGCCGGCAAGGACTCCTGGTGCGACAACGGCGACAGGCGACGTGCCGGGGAGAGGTCTTGTGTGGGCTGATGGCGGCGGAGGTAGTTTGGGGTTCCCAGTATTGGGAAAATCATATGTAAGACCATCTAATGTTTTAAAAAACTATGATTGGAATTTGTGTTATATTTTGGGGTTCCCAGCTTTGGGCCACATCAAAAATAAAAAATAAATGAGATTTTACTCAAGATTACTCATTACATTAAATGATGTGATGCTTTAATTATTAAATTTTGGAATGGGAGGATTCAACTCCAACCAATTGACACATGTATTTATAGTTAGTTATAAATTTTTTTTTATTCTTGCATATAATTTATATAGGAAGTAATACCTTTTTGATATTCATAGGAAACCATTTCCTTTTTTATCCTTAGTTTAAATTTCTAAATTTGAAATTAATTTATACCCAATAATTTGAATTCTTGACAAGTAAAATGGGATTATTTATTGGATCTCTAGTTAGTATGGTGGCTTCATTATGTATTTTTCACTAGAGAAAAATCCCCCAATTTTCAAGGTTTTCTTAATTATGTGTTACTAATGCCTAAAAATTAGAGCTTGTTGAATAATTTCCCCAAATAAATTCATTGATTATGTTATATTGATCCTAATTTTTATCATTTAACGATAATTATTCTCTTCTACTGAGAATTATTTAACATTATCAGATGTTGGATGGGATATGAATATGGAAAATATCTTAGTTTTTAATCAAAACTCTTGTACTATGTTGTTGTCCTTATATATTCCACCTTATTTCATAATCATTGGAATTATCACAATTTACTAAATCATTTGGGCATATAGTCATTACATTTAGTGATGGGAAACATATAGTAAGAAACATGGCTTCCTTGAATAATGTATCATTGGGAATGTTTTGATTCATAAATTTCATTAATTTAATTTCTATTTTTATTCTCAAAACACCCATATTTATGTAACTAATAATTATTTTTTGAATTTAATTTTAAGAAGATAATTTTTATTAGAATATTTTTTTTTATTTTGTAAGTGTTCAAAAGTCATTAATATGTGGGAAGATATATTATTAGGTATTTTTGGCACATATGAATGTAATTTTGAAAAACTATCTATACCCTTGTTTTTAAGAATAATGTCTACTTTCAAAAACATATGTTTGAATTGAGACTTATGGATCATTATCCCCACATTTTTGGGAGGTATGGATTAAAAAAATATGTTTATAAGAAACCCTTTTTCAGTAAATTTCATGTGTTTCATCAACATTAATTTTGTAGCCGATCATAAATTTTCAACCCTACTTTTGAATTTTTTTACTAGATGAAGAAATGCTATGTTTGAATTTTTTAATGATAGACTTTTAAATTCCAGATATTATTCACATTTTAAAAAATCGTGTTTTGGAAGGAAATATCCCTCAAATGTTTTTTGGGGCTGGATTAAAGGCTCATACTCATTGTATTATTTCATTATATTTTCTAAGGTAATTTATTACTCTATTTGAATGATTTATGTTCAAATATGTTTGATTAAATATGTGTTACTTCTAGAACCACTTTAATTAAATATATTAATTGGAAATTATACAAATAGAATATTTATATTTTGATGATATATATTTATTATTATAAAATAAAGAACTTTTTACATTAAAATAATATCTTGTTATTACCTTATAATCTACACATTTGAGATATACATGTTTTTTTCTAATTGACCAACTCGATTCAGTTTAAATTTTTTCTAATGTATCTTAATGTTAAAGTCTTCTTACATGGTTAGATCAAACATTTTTCATCATTACACTTTATAGAAATAAATTTTTATTCATCTTCTTATTTTTATATCAATTATTGTTTAAAGGAAGCCTATAAGACATTAAATATTGTTCTATTTCTACTATACATTATTAATGATCATATATATCTGTTATATCCTAATAAAAATTATGAAAAATATATTTTTATCTAATAAAGAAATGTATTTTGATTTATTTGAGTATCAGGTGATTGTACTCAATCTGGGTAGAGTTTCTACTTCTTAGACTGAGATGTAAATTATTGGTTCCCTAATAAAGAACCTTAAGTCCCTATTAATGTATTATTATAAAAGACTAATATAATTATAATCAATGGATAATGTTCTGTGGTATTAAAAAATGTTTAGTGATAATAATCAGGCTTACTAAGTGAGCCTTGGTGGAGTGGACTATGGGACCATTGTGCCCTAAACCACTATACAAAACTATGTTATTATTTTAATTTCATTCCACTTCTCACTAATCATTCAAAAAGAAGAAAATAATAATTCCATATCAAGAGGGTTGATCCTAATCATTAAATTTCTTTAGAGGATCATAATTTACCACCCACCCTAGTCGGGTTTCTTCATGAAATCTATTTAGATAGAAAATGTTGTTTCAAAGGAAGCGGTCTATTTGTATATTTCCACTTCTGATAATTATTTCCTTTTGATCTGATACCTAACATGTATTATTAAAGGTTTCTCACTTCTATATTTAATTTCAGAAATCCTTGATTATTATTTTTGAAACTATCATGTTTATTAGAGCTTTTTTACTTTTGTATGAAGGTGTTTTTTAGATCTGATAAGCAATATTTAATGAATTTTATATAGATAAATCTTAATTGAAAATTTTAAAGAATATATGTCTATGATCTATGATACTTATTTTAATGTTATTAATTATGGATTCTAGAAAGATATCGTAGATATTTATTTGAAAAATCAAGGATCTTGAATTTAATTAAAGGTTGTTAAGACTTATTAAATTCCTATGAATGATCTGGAAAAATTGATTAATGATCAAGAAAGATAAAGTTATCTTAATTCAAAAAATTATTGTTCTTGTCTGAGGATATAAAATGATTATTTAACTCAATTTTATCAATGTGATACTACATATTAGATGTTGAAGTCTACTTATTTTTCTTATGAAGTAACTAATAATATCATAAAACTAAGATAAAATAATGAAAATTTATCGTCTAACACAATCAGAATGAATGATGAAGAAAATACCACTCAAATGAATGGGAGATTAACAGAAATTATAGATAATTTTGTTGAATTTTGATATCTTATTAACAATTAAGATCAAATACTAAATATATGTATAATTCAATATTCTATATTGAATGGAATATCAAATTCTATATGAAAATCAACACTTGTTTAAAAGTTGGATTTACATGAACTGATTTGAACATTAATGATGTATGAATCTGAGATATAGGCTATCGATGATACTCATATTAAATATGATTTAGATTAGATAAAAACTACTATGGATGAATCATCTAACATATGTTATCTAGGTTCTAGTAAGTATTTATCATTTCTTTTTAAAATGTTAGAAATATTATATAATAAAAGAAAGAAATGGATTGAAAAGTATATATGAAATGAATTCAAATATAAATGTCATACTATTATAAATGGTCCTTTAATCATAGATGAAAGGAAATTGAATTATAAAAAAATTTCAAGATAATTAGGAAGGCTACTTGGAGTAACTCTTTCGGTTCAAATGATTAATCAACTACGTGTACTAAAGATGGGCATAAAAATCAAATGGTATGTCTCATGGCTCATAATAATGAGGAAAATTATTCCTACCCAATAAATTATAATTAGTAATATATTCCATATCATGATCTTAATGATCATTTTTTATTATTTAAGATATATATGAACCCATAAAAATGGTATTAAATAACTTACGAATTTTTTTTATACTATTTTATTTGATTATGAATGTTTGTCAAAATAAATTAACTATTTTAAATATAATTTTTTCCAAAATTTCATATGATCTACATGAATCTAAAATTAGGAAATAAATAGATGATGTTGATACTTTATATCATGATTTTTTTATTCTTAATAAATTATAAAATTATTTAATCTAATTTCGTAGTAAAAGTAAAATTCACAAAGGAAAACCTGGAATTTTTAATAATGGAGAAAAACCAAAATTATATAAGGATTGTTTGTTCCATGGTTTAAATATCCATAGCATGTTGACTAATAAATATTTATAATATTTAATTAATTGAGATTTGTAAAATGGCCAAAATTTTAGAAAACCACAAAATTTTGTTGTTAATCATGTTTATTTTTAAACAAATTATATGACATTAATTGTAGAATGACTACAAAAAATTAATAGATTCAGTAACCTAAAACCATATTATCTAACACTGTCAGACCCTAAAGCATATGGGTATCAAAAATCACATTTTCTTGATGTTTTCCTTGGAATACATAGCTAAACTGAAACATTTAATCATTAATTGGTCATCTTAAGGATTATGGATATATAAATTTTAACAAATGAATGATCAAAACTAAATTAGTTCATTATAAATATCCATAAAACTCAAACTAAAAATCCAAGAAAAATTTCATGACCATATTTGTTTTATAAAATTAATTGTTTTATGTGGGTATAGAGAGATATATTATATGATTAATTGTTAAATATTTTCTCACACTATGAATAATTCTATTAAAAAATTAATTATAGAATTTTTATCGATTATATAAAAATATTTCTACATCTATTAATTTTTTTATAAATTTTTTAAATACATATCTCTTAATCTCTAGATAATATAATACATGTTAAATTTTTAAAAATAGTTTTATGTAAAATAATTTTAATATTAATGTTTTACCTATTTTTTTATTTATTTTCCCTTAAATATTGTCTTCATTTATATAACGTATTCTTTAATAATAGTATTATTACGTAAAAATGAAATTAAAAATTTTAAAAATATGAAATCATTAATTGAGATTTTTTACCCAATAATATATTCAATTTTTTATATAATTGTCGAATGAAATGTATCAATTTAATCATTATAACCCATAAATATTCTTATCAACATATTTTAAACAATTCATTCTTCTTCTTTGAGATATCATTTTCAAAGACTCTTAAATACAATAGTTTGGGAAAAACAAAGGAATCAAAAAAATCATTTTCATTGAAAATTATTTCTCAAAATAAAAAATATAATTATTCACTTCTTCTGTTAGGATAATATTTAGTATCTTTTCTTAAGGATTCATTTGAAAAATCATATAGAAAATATAATGATGTTAGTGTTTTTAAAGAACCTTAGGTATCATCCTCTAAAATTAGTAAAGGTAAAATGTCTTGTGAATATTTTTTAGGGTTGGTAATTTATATGAATAAATAGTAAATCCATATAATGAGCTAAATGTGTCTAATAAGTCAATTTTGGAATTGCATAAAGAGTTTTTTTTAAAAAAAATAATGCACTTAATAATTAGATTGTCAATGTCAAAAAATTTTCAATCACTAATTAATACATTAAATAATTTAATATTGAAATGATAAGTTAGATGATGTCACAGAGAAGAGAATCTATTAATATGTATGATCTAGTTGATATAAAAGAGTTTTTTATCAATTTTTTTTATCTTTTTTGTAACACCCCAAGATTTCATAGTGTGTTATTTCTTTAAAATAATACAATAACTTGCACTACACGCAACACCGAGTTCAAGCACACCATGACTTAGCAAACAAGCCGTTCAAAAGAGGTTATGAATAGTATTAACTAAATTTTAAACATTATATAATCCTTATAATTTTAGAATCCATATTTTGAGTTTCTTATACATAATGTAAGAACAAATTCATTTTCAGTATTGCACTTTTACCAACTTTTAATAGTGAACCTATTTTAAATACAATATTTTAAACTTTTTGAGTAAAGGGGGACATCAAAAAATTTAAAATGAAACATCCCATGCTTCCACGGTACGCTTTCCTTTGAATAATACAGTAGCGTGTGTTGTACGCAACTTCGAGTTCTAACACACACCACAACCAATCAAACTAGCCGTTATGAATAGTAATACCTACTTTTTGAAATTATATATATTTTATATTTCAAAATGGACTTCATTTATGGATTCGGAATATCGAATATATCCTAAGGTGATATTTTGGTACATTTCGGATAACTTTCATATTTTGATGAATAGTGAAAATTAGTAATTTTAATTAAAAACGACTTTTTTAATCAAAATAATTAATAGTGATAAATTATGAATTTGAGTGGTTTTAAAGTATATTTAGAATATATTTTTACCATTCAATATAATTTTGGTCATTGGACAGAATTTTACAATTAAACCGAACATAAACAAGTGTCAATCTTTTGATAGTTATTATCTCTTAAAAACACGCTTTTTGTTTTGACAGCGGGAATTAATTTTAAATTAATTTCTGCCACTTATGTGTTTTGAATTTAGAAAAATGGATTCCATATTTGGAATCAGGATTTTCAAATTGTGTAAATAGGTAACTTTTATTTTTAGACATTTTGAATAATTAATGCGGTAAATATTTTATTTACCATGGTTATGGGTAAATCCGGTAAATAAGGGTTAAAAATTAATATTATAATAATACTAAATTACCCTAAAACGTTTCCTAGCTCTATTGGTTGATACATTTTCGACCATAGGCATCTTTGGGTCGATTTTGGGACCCCATGGTGTCACTTGTAAGTGATAGGGACACTTTATTTTAATTAAGTTAAAATGAATAAAAAAATGACACAAGCATATATCTTTTAGGAACACAATTTTTACATAGGGTTATATATGTTGGAATTTAGATTATAAATATTAATTAGAAAGATAAAAAGATTTCCTACATAGTGATATTTTATTTATAATTTTTAGACATTAAATAATTTAATTTATTTGTGACACAATGATGATGAATTAATTACTATAATAGTAAAAAATTAAAATAATTAATATTATAAATACCCAAATAAATATAATATGAAACCTTTAATGAATTAAACTAATTTTCTAGGATAATATGATATATTAGGATTTATTTAATTGACTTTTTTTGAAGTAATCAATTTTTTATGAGTTTCAAAAAAATCAACTATTGAATAGTGTCAAAATTGACATAAAAGAGTTCTTAAAACAAATATTATATTATTAATTGATATTAAATTCCTAAAAATCTAAGGTTCGGCCAAGAGACTTATATCATGATAGGTTAATCATTAATTTACCACTTGGGGGGTATCTTGGATGTATATAGTAAGTTTATTACCCATATTATATAAAAATACAAAGAGACATTGTAAAAGTGAAACTAATTAACTTAGAGTTAATACTTAAAGATAAGGTTAATATAAGTACCCAAACCTGTCTAAATTCAATTGGTTGAGTTGTTTTCGACCCATCCACACATTAAAATTTAAATAATCAACTTTGGAGCCATTAGAAACCGAATAAGAATTTATTATAAACTAATATTTCTAGCTTTTCCAAAGGTGCCCCTCACCCCTCTTATAAAAGGGAACTCCTCCTTCTCTTTTCTTCACACCTTAAAAGCCTTTTGGTTCGGCCAAAATCTGCCCAAATACTCTCCCAACATCCCTCACTACAACCTAGAGGCCTTAGTTTGATCAGAAAGCCAACCTAAGGATCCCTTTTGATCAAATCAAAAGGAAGAAACCGAAGAAGAGGTAATGATTTCACCACCCTTTTCCAAGTTCCTTCTTCTTCCACTTCTTCTTCCTTTGTGGTTACCATTCTAAAATAATAACTCCAGTATCATATATATACTTTTATGTTATTATAAATAGGTTACAACCATATTCAGTATTCTATCCACCCTTTGAATAACATGTCACCATACGTGCGTACGTACGGCTTACCGTCTCCACGTCGTGGTGTAATTGTTATTCAATATATTATTATTTGGATGGGTATAATAATGATGTGTAACTCATGTAAATAATAAATATAACCTGTTAATGATTCTTTATATATGATATACCATCCATTTATATATTATTTTAATATCAAAAGAATGATATTGTCGCTCGTGCGTACGTACGGACTACCGTCTCCACGAACGCGATGAGATTCATTCTCCATCATATCCATTCAAGTATAATTATCATTTTATGATTTAAAAATGATGTTTATGGACTTGATATCATTCTGGATATGAATAATATACAACCTATCCATTACAAACATGGCTTACGTAATAAAACATATAAAAGAAAACGAGTAAGTTAACACCCGAAACAACGATAATACTAAGACATTATTAACAAAGCAAAGTTAAAAGATCATATATGATATCATATTAATATATATGATTCTTGTATAATTTAATAACAATTATTTAACTATTATACAGGAGGTTAACCTACCCCAACCAAGTAAAAGTACAAGGTAAGGGGTTTTCATCTCACTCCTTATTCCCGTGAGATTCATGCCATATTGCCACCATCACCTTTTGTGTGGTGTATGTACTGCCCATAATTATATTCTTTGTGTAATACACTCTAATTTATGTGTATTTACATATTCATTGTATGATACCACTTTTATGGGTTGTATGTTTCATAAGTTACCAAATTGGTAAGGGTTATTTCGCAATCTCTTCATTATTCGAGGTTGTTTATACGTAATAATCTACTGGGATCTCTTTATCATACACATCCATGTTTCTTAAAAATGTATTTCAAAACATTTTTACTATTTACTAGAATATGGGTTAAAGTCATTTATACCCTTATGTGTTTCGAATGGAATCTTTCCGTCATTTTCCAAACAAGGCACTTTTAACCTTTTCGACAAAATTATGGTAAGAATGTTTTTTTAACTTATACGGTGGGTGCGATTATTTTCCACCGTTATAAATTCGTCGAAGCTTCCCTTACAAGATAATAAGAATATTTTCAAAAAAATGTTTTATTTCATAAATATAAGACTCTTAAATTATTTCAAAATAGAAAGATATATTTTTCTAAATTAGTCTTGATTTCATCTATGTCAACATCCTTTGATGGATTTTAAGATTATTTGAAGTTGATTTATTATGATACAAAACATCCATATTTTATTGAAGGTTTTGTGATATTTTTGACTGTGGATAAGTTATTCTTATGTCACTCATGGTTTTTTTTTAAAGTATTGACATTTCATAAGTTATTTTTAATCCGAATGTTTATGTTATATTTCAACATTTCATTCAGATGAATGTGTTAGACAAGTATGTTCCGGGTTGGGGACCGGTAAAGGTAAGCCCTCCGGTTTGGTCTCCGGTTATTAGAGGAACTCAGGTTTGGTCTCTGGTTACTAGAGGCACTCTGGTTTGGTGTCCGGTTATTAGAGGCACTCCGGGTTGGGTTCTGGTTACAGTTATCCC
Organism: Viscum album; assembly: GCA_963277665.1. Lineage (NCBI taxonomy): Eukaryota > Viridiplantae > Streptophyta > Magnoliopsida > Santalales > Viscaceae > Viscum > Viscum album. The sequence goes on from OY728120.1 coordinate 2,113,227,589, forward strand.
CATGGTCTTGGGACAAGGCCTTGAAAAAGAAATTAATTTTTAGCATTATGCATTCCATCATCATGAAAGTGGTTATTGATTTTGCATGTGATTATTTGATTAGTAGAATATCCATGTGAATAAGTAAATGGCATTATTTCATTTTACTTTTTCCATACTATGTTTAAGTTCATGTTTAAAAGGCTTTTGTTTTAGTAATTCATTTCCTTAAATGTTTATACTTATTTTGAATGTTCCGCTATATTGTTATCCTTACTGGGCATTTGAGCTCACCCCTTTTCTATGTTTTATTTTCCCCAGGATGTGAAAAAGTAAGTTATGAATGACCCGCAGGGATATTATGAGGGGATAATAGTGTGGACTATGGATACATTATGTTGTTGTAGTAGTTTTTCATTTTATGATGTAATGTAAAACTTATGAATATATCTAGTGTTTCCAAGGCTACTAAACCAATCGTTCTTTCGAGATTTGATCTTTCTTGTGATCATGCCAATGTTATGTAATAAGGCACCGACTCCAGGTAACTGGGGTCGGGGCGTTACAGTTGGTATCAGAGGAAGTTTAGTACAAACCTTGGAAACTAGATTTAGATAAACTCTGATTAGAGCACATAGATTTAAGATGGACTTTGAGGATTAGTATAGAATAACTTCCTAGAATTTTGGTATTGTAGAGATTTTGTGAGTTTTCTGAGCAGTACATCCATGTCTGGATACGAGCAGGTAGAGGCGGCTCTGGCACAGATGTACCTAGGGGTAAAACCGGAAAACACCGCTTTGAGCTAGACTCGAACGGGAACTGGTGCACGACAACGGGCCTTGCTGCACTCTTGGTTACAACACTCCCGGGGGATATGCTTAGGATAATTCTCATTTTCTTTACAAACCATTATGAAGGGTTTATGTGGATTTACTTCCTCAAAAGAGAAATTTATATGATTATGGATTATATCCATAAACTATTTAATTTATTTTACGTGTCTTACAAGTTTGAGATTAGGTATTGTTATTCATAAACTAATCTAGTGTATGCCATTGTTTAGAAATGGAGCCTAGTAGAAGGAATGAGAACTCCAGCAATGCACATGATCCAAAGTGAAAGAAGGATCATATCTTTCATGGCCTTAAGCCAGAATTTATAAGAGAAATATTCTCCCATTTATTATCATCATACGAAGAAATAATATCATGTGTTGATAAGATAATTAAAGATTTTACTGAGTCCTATGGCTTTGAAGGGAAGCAAGAGAAGAAAAGGATGTAAGAGAGAAAGATGGATAAAGGGAAGAGGGAAAAGAAGAATATTCCCATATGTGATAACTGTGGGAAGAAACACCCTGGAACTTGTCTGAAAGGAATGGGAGTTTTTTATAAGTGTGGTGGAAAAGGGCACAAAGTACATGACTGCAAGGGTACGAAAATGGTTTCAAATGTACAATGCTACATTTTCAAGGAGTTTGGGCACTATGCGAACCTATGTCCTAGTCATCAGAATATGCCGCAAATGATGTTATTGGATAATAATCATGTTATGATACTACCAAAGATGAAGAGGAATTATTAGAGTTCTTATGTTGATTATGTCAATTGAGTGTTGTATCAATAATGTACTTGTTATAATAATTATGAAGTATATAAGGATTGTACTGCAGTACTATTTCATTAAGGACTTGAGATTGTGTGGAACAAAGAAAAGTGACTCAATAGCAGGTTAAATTTTTGGAAAATATATGGTTGAGAGAATGATAAACCATAATATGGTTCTGCTACCGAGGTAGTGATTTTAGAATAATACATGATTGATTTGGATAAATTATATTGGATATTCTTGACTACCTTGAAACTAATTAATGATTTGTATATTCCATCATTGTTGGGGTTTAAGATATTTTTGGATTGATGAAGTATATCCAGCATTATATATGGAATAAGGGAGCATGAATGTAATCAATATGGATTATGGTAATTCAGGATGTTTCAGTGTTTTAAAAGAATACATGATGAAGGTATTCATATGCTATTACTTGTTAAAAAGGATCTACATTATGTTTAACTTCCTTATAAATGTTTGACTGTGAGTTTGGTCAGAATTATTTGGATAAATTCTAGTTTGAGATTAATTTTGTGTTTCCATAAAAGGACAACCCGTAGGTTGGGCGGCAACCCGTCACGTCTGGATAGGCCGCGAGACTTGAACCCGCAACCAAAGGGCGACAAGGGTGTATCACCTACCACTGGCCCAAGAGATTTCCTGGATTAAATAATGTAGTTTTTTTTAAAAGATCTGGTAGATGAATTATAAATTCGTTTATTTTGGAACCCTATACGAATAGTATAAATAGAATTTTTTTTACATGTGAAAGATGAGTTTGTGGTAGAAATTTATTAATGGACAAAACTCTAATTATAATGTAAGTATATCTCCTTATGATCTTAGCCAATCTCATAAATAAAATCCTCAACATTAATAAAAGGAACTTAGAACAAAAATGTTATCCTAGATGGTACCTTAAATCATCACTAATTTTTGGCTTTGGGATTGTTGGTCTTTTCATAGCCATGTTCTCTACCACTCTCCATCGGATAATTGATGGTTATATTTCTCTTCCATATCCATATTTTCCTACATGGAACCCTAGTATGTGTTATTTTCGGTAATCTTCATACTTTCCACTCTTTATTTTAAATGGAGGCCTCATTAATTCATTTTTCGATGTGGGATTTCAACTAAGATATTTTGAAACGTCAAAAATGTGTTATCCTAATACCCTAGGTTTTGTTGAACCGATGGTATTTCAAATCATCATAGATTGATGAGTTTAAGGACCTAAATTTTATACTTGTTTGTTATTAATGACCTCAATCACTACCTATAAATATTTACGTTTTTCCTCCAATTATATGTCTCTAATTGCCACCAATGTTCTCCTAATCGAGATCATAATTTGGTGGTGACCTTTTCATTTCTATTTTCCTCATATTAAGACTAAATTTTAGTAACCCAATTTCCGATGTGGGTTTTCCCACAAAGATATTTTTTATTTTCAACCTTTTATTTTCGAAGAACAATTTCAAATTTCGAGGACGCAATTTATTGATGGAGGGGAGAATGTAACACCCCAAGATTTCATAGTGTGTTATTTCTTTAAAATAATACAATAACTTTCACTACACGCAACACCGAGTTCAAGCACACCATGACTTACCAAACAAGCCGTTCAAAAGAGGTTATGAATAGTATTAACTAAATTTTAAACATTATATAATCCTTATAATTTTAGAATCCATATTATGAGTTTCTAAGACATAATGTAACAACAAATTCATATTCAGTATTGCACTTTTACCAACTTTTAATAGTGAACCCATTTTAAATACAATATTTTAAACTTTTTGAGTAAAGGGGATATCAAAAAATTTAAAATGAAACATCCCAAGCTTCCACGGCACGCTTTCCTTTGAATAATACAGTAGCGTGTGTTGTACGCAACTTCGAGTTCTAACACACACCACAACCAATCAAACTAGCCGTTATGAATAGTAATACCTACTTTTTGAATTTATATATATTTTATATTTCAAAATGGACTTCATTTTTGGATTCGGAATATCTAATTTATCTTAAGGTGAAATTTTGGTACATTTCGGATAACTTTCATATTTTGATGAATAGTGAAAATTACTAAATTTTAATTAAAAACAACTTTTTTAATCAAAATAATTAATAGTGATAAATTATGAATTTGAGTGGTTTTAAAGTATATTTAGAATATATTTTTACCGTTCAATATAATTTTGGTCATTGGACATAATTTTACAATTAAACCGAACATAAACAAGTGTCAATCTTTTGATAGTTATTATCTCTTAAAAACACGCTTTTTGTTTTGACAGCGGGAATTAATTTTAAATTAATTTCTGCCACTTCTGTGTTTTGAATTTTGAAAAATGGATTCCATATTTGGAATCAGGATTTTCAAATTGTGTAAATAGGTAACTTTTATTTTTAGACATTTTTAATAATTACTGCGGTAAATATTTTATTTACCATGGTTAAGGGTAAATCCGGTAAATAATGGTTAAAAATTAATATTATAATAATACTAAATTACCCTAAAACGTGGCCTAGCCTTATTGGTTGATACATTTTAGACCATAGGCATCTTTGGGTCTATTTTGGGACCCCATGGTGTCACATGTAAGTGATAGGGACACTTTATTTTAATTAAGTTAAAATGAATACAAAAATGACAGAAGCATATATCTTTTAGAAAAACAATTTTTACATAGGGTTATATGTGTTGGATTTAAAATTATAAATATTAATTAGAAAGATAAAATGATTTCATACATAGTGATATTTTATTTATAATTTTTAGACATTAAATAGTTTAATTTATTTGTGACACAATGATGATAAATTAATTACTATAATAGTAAAAAATTAAAATAATTGATATTATAAATACACAAATAAATATAATATGAAACTTTTAATGAATTAAACTAATTTTCTAGGATAATATGATATATTAGGACTGCTTTAATTGACTTTTTTTTAAGTAATAAATCCGTTATGAGTTTCACAAATATCAACTATTGAATAGTGTCAAAATTGACATAAAAGAGTTCTTAAAACAAATATTATATTATTAATTGATATTAAATTCTTAAAAATCTAAGGTACGGCCAAGAGACTTATATCATGATAGGTTCATCATTAATGAACCACTTGGGGGTCTCTTGGATGTATATAGTAAGTTTATTACCCATATTATATAAAAATACAAAGAGACATTGTAAAAGTGAAACTAATTAACTTAGAGTTAATACTTAAAGATAAGGTTAATATAAGTACCCAAACCTGTCTAAATTCTATTGGTTGAGTTTTTTTCGACCCATACCCACCTTAACATTTAAATAATCAACTTTGGAGCCATTATAAACCGAATAAGAATTTATTATAAACTAATATTTCTAGCTTTTCCAAAGGTGCCCCTCACCCCTCTTATAAAAGGGCACTCCTCCTTCTCTTTTCTTAACACCTTAAAAGCCTTTTGGATCGGCCAAACTCTGCCCACATACTCTCCCAACTTCCCTCACTACAACCTAGAGGCCTTAGTTTGATCAGAAAGCCAACCTAAGGATCCATTTTGATCAAATTATAAGGAAGAAACCGAAGAAGAGGTAATGATTTCACCACCCTTTTCCAAGTTCCTTCTTCTTCCACTTCATCTTCCTTTGTTGTTACCATTCTAAAATAATAACTCCAGTATCATATATATACTTTGATGTTATTATAAATATGTTACAACCATATTCAGTATTCTATCAACCCTTTGAATAACATGTCACCATACGTGCGTACGTACGACTTACCGTCTCCACTTCGTGGTGTAATTGTTATTCAATATATTATTATTTGGATGGGTATAATAATGATGTGTAACTCATGTAAATAATAAATATAACATGTTAATTATTCGTTATATATGATATACCATCCATTTATATATTATTTAAATATCAAAAGAATGATATTGTCGCTCGTGCGTACGTACGGACTACCGTCTCCACGAACGCGATGAGATTCATTCTCCATCATATCCATTCAAGTATAATTATCATTTTCTGATTTAAAAATGATGTATAAGGACTTGATATCATTCTGGATATGAATAATATACAACCTATCCATTACAAACATGGATTACTTAATAAAACATATAAAAGAAAACGAGTAAGTTAACACCCGAAACAACGATAATACTAAGACATTATTAACAAAGCAAAGTTAAAAGATCATATATGATATCATATTAATATATATGATTCTTGTATAATTTAATAACAATTATTTCACTATTATACAGGAGGTTAACCTACCCCAACCAAGTAAAAGTACAAGGTAAGGGGTTTCCATCTCACTCCTTATTCCCGTGAGATTCATGCCATATTGCCACCATCACCTTTTGTGTGGTGTATGTACTGCCCATAATTATATTCTTTGTGTAATACACTCTTATTTATGTGTATTTACATATTCATTATATGATACCTCTTTTATGGGTTGTATGTTTCATAAGTTACCAAATTGGTAAGGGTTATTTCGCAATCTCTTCATTATCCGAGGTTGTTTATACGTAATAATCTACTGGGATCTCTTTATCATACACATCCATGTTTCTTAAAAATGTATTTCAAAACATTTTTACTATTTACTAGAATATGGGTTAAAGTCATTTATACCCTTATGTGTTTCGAATGGAATCTTTCCGTCATTTTCCAAACAAGGCACTTTTAACCTTTTCGCCAAAATTAAGGTAAGAATGTTTTTTAACTTATACGGCGGGTGCGGTTATTTTCCACCGTTATAAATTCGTCGAAGCTTCCCATACAAGATAATAAGAATATTTTCAAAAAAAAAATTTATTTCATAAATATAAGACTCTTAAATGATTTCAAAATAGAAAGATATATTTTTCTAAATTAGTCTTGATTTCATCTATGTCAACATCCTTTGATGGATTTTAAGCTTATTTGAAGTTGATTTATTATGAAACTAAACATCCATATTTTATTGAAGGTTTTGTGATATTTTTGACTGTGGATAAGTTATTCTTATGTCACTCATGGTTTTTGTTTAAAGTATTGACATTTCATAAGTTATTTTTAATCCGAATGTTTATGTTATATTTCAACCTTTCATTCAGATGAATGTGTTAGACAAGTATGTTCCGGGTTGGGGACCGGTAAGAGTAAGCCCTCCGGTTTGGTCTCCGGTTATTAGAGGAACTCTGGTTTGGTCTCTGGTTATTAGAGGCACTCCGGGTTGGTGTCCGGTTATTAGAGTCACTCCGGGATGGGTTCCGGTTACAGTTAGCCCCAAGGTCTTGGGACGAGGCCTTGACAAAGAAATTAAAGTTTAGCATTATGCATTCCATCATCATGAAAGTGGTTATTGATTTTTCATGTGATTATTTGATTAGTAGAATATCCATGTGAATAAGTAAATGGCATTATTTCATTATACTTTTTCCATACTATGTTGAAGTTCAAGTTTAAAAGGCTTTTGTTTTAGTAATGCATTGCCTTAAATGTTTATACTTATTTTGAATGTTCCTCTATATTGTTATCCTTACTGGGCATTTGAGCTCACCCCTTTTCTATGTTTTATTTTCCCCAGGATGTGAAAAAGTATGTTATGAATGACCTACAGGGATATTATGAGGGGATAATAGTGTGGACTGTGGAGCCATTATGTTGTTGTAGTAGTTTTTCATTTTATTATGTAATGTAAAACTTATGAATATATCTAGTGTTTCCAAGGCTACTAAACCAATCGGTCTTTCGAGATTTGATCTTTCTTGTGATCATGACAATGTTAGGTAATAAGGCAACGACTCCAGGTAACTGGGGTCGAGGCGTTACATTTTTCATTGGTTCAAATATCTTTAGTTCATTATCGAAGAATCGAACAACTGTCATTTTTTTCTTGCAATTTATGTGGAAATCATTGATAATTGGAAAAATTTTATGATATTTACAACCCTTCATAAAATCATACATTCATAATTACTATAAATTATTTAATGTCAATAAAATATATATATATATTTATTGAACTTATTTTTCATGATTAGTATAATTTTTATACATCATTTTTCTATTTTGTTTAAATATTTTATCCTTAATCAATTTATATATTATTATTCTTATTCCTAAACAATTAAAACATTTAATCACACTATTAATTTTTTGAATAATTTTTTTAATTAGTGAACATCAATCAAAATATGAATATTTCGAATAAATAGATATATTGTGTGTAGGAATGTGTTTAATGTTCACCTATTTAATTTAATTTCAAATGATAAATTAATATACTACAACATCATATAAATTGATCTATTATTAGATAAAAATATTTTTTTCATTTATAACATTCATAATAACTTTTATTTTGATTACTTATTGATACTTTATTTAATTCCCTGAATATATTTTATAACAATGTTAAGTTTTTTCTAGATTTATTTTAAATATATTTCATTTTTTAAATATTTAATTATTATGGTGTGAAATAAATAGTTTAATATATATTTTTATTTCATTTCGAGCCTCTATAATTTATGGAATAATATTATATATATGAACAATGGATTCTTGATTTTATCTTTTTACATTTTCTAAAGGTATAATTAACTTTAGGAGAGTTTATATTGAATTCTTATAAAAAGGTAAATATTAGTTCCCTTATTAACTCATATTTTAGAAGTCAAAAAAGGGACCGAAAATAATTATAAATTTTTAAGAAATTTCATTTATATATATGATTTTTAAGGGGGGAGTTTAAAAATGTTGTATCGATTAAAAATATATAAATTTGACTAAATATTTTAATATTTTATTTGTAAAAATTTAATCTTTTAAAATTCATTCAATTTTAAATTTTGTTTGGGTTTCATGATCATCAAAAAGTATGTTAATGTAGAGTGTGATTTCATTAAAAATTTCGTTAATTTCTTTTCGATTATGATGATCACAAAAACTCATATTTATGTTACTATGAAATTTCATTTTAATTAAATTTATATAAATTTAAATTAATTAGAATTTTTATTTTATTTATGGAAGCATTCATAATTCATTAATATATTTTATGATATATGATTAAGTATTCTTCTCATTTCAGAATAAAATCTGGAAACACTACTCATTACCTACATTTTTATGAATGGCATATGTTTTAGGAACCCTTTGTTTGGAAAATAACATATGGATCACGTACCCTAAACTAATAGAAAAGTGTGGATTAATGACCATACATTTGGAAGAAACCTTATGTTTGGGGAACAAACATAAAGTTCATCAACCCTACTTTTAGAATCTTTTTTACATTTTCAGCCATTATTTTTTAAAAAAAATTCTACATGAATAAACCCAATGTTTTAATTTCTCAATGATGGTGTTTAAAATTTAAGATATCAGTAGTGTTTTCTGAAATGGACTTTCTGGATAAAATATCTATTTCCAGCTGTTTTGTGAATGATTAACATTCATGTACTCAAACAATTAAATCATTCCTATTTATAAGGAAATTTATGACTCTCTCTTATATATTTATGATTTAATATAATGTTCTTCTATAACCGTTTGACATGGATATATTTAAATGGCATGATAAATAATAGGATATGCGTCTTTTCAAGAGGCATATAGTTTTAGAAAGGAAAAAAATATGTTCTTTCAAATAATTGGGTTTTTTTCTTCCATGATACACTTTGGAGGCATGCATGTTTTTAGCTAGTTGATCTACTCAATTATATTTATTTATTTGTTGTTTTATCATATTGGTAAAATCATTTTATATAGTTTTACAAATCATTTTTATGAAATCAACTTTCAATTCACACATGGTTATTCATAAATTGGGTGTTATATATATTATTATTTAATGGAATCTTATGTTGAATGGTAAATTATTTTACTCCATATTTTCATTATGGAAGATCATAGACATCTATCATTTTTCACTACAACTATATGTAAACATATTTTTCTCAATAAAATTTTTTTTTATTGATTTATTAGGGTATCTACTGCTCAAATTATTTCAGTCTAGATTAGCAGATTCTTAGACCGAGATGTGTATTTCTTGTTCCCTCTAATATAAGTAGAATGACCTGTAAAATCATTAATATAAGGGTTTAAAATGACAATACTGTATTATTAATGACTTTTGATAGTATATCATAATTATTAAAACCCATGATAATTGTATAACTGATGACTGATTTTATGTGAGAAAATGTAATTCATATTAATTCACGAACATAAATAACTTCTTTTAGATGATTTCTTTATTGAAAAAGGATAAAAATATTTAAATAAAAATTATAACTCATTACATAAAAATGACACGATTTATGATATAAATGATCAAAAATGACCAAATGTGGTTTATATGTTAATGATGTTACATTATGAATATAATAAATTAATAATTTTACATTGAAAATGTGGATAATATAAAGAATGATATTGAATTTATTAAAGAAAAATTTATCTAACATTAAAAGTTATTAAAAAACAGTTAAATAAAAATTATATAATTATATTCATAAAGATTAATATATAATAAATAAAAATTTTATTTAAAAATGTTGATTCAAATATTAATTTGTAGAAAGTAAAATTTGTGGAAAAGAAAGGCAATTCAAAGAAATCTATAAATCTTGGAAATTCAAAAGATAATTAAAATCTAATTGAATTTTTGATATAAAAATTTTAGGAAAGAAAAAAAGAATGAAGAATATGTTTTGGAGGTTACATTATTTTATTAGAAATCAGATCCAATGGTAATGGTCCAAACATATAATAAAATACGGTCACATGGATTGGATAATAAGAAATTTATAAAAAAAAAAAAATTTTTTTGTTATTTCTAGGGATATGGACGATTTTGGAAACATTAAAGGGTGATTTTGTTTAAAAAAAGGTTGAATAAAAACCATGAATATATTGAAGTTATAGTTTAAAGGATGTTCAATCCACTCAAATATGAATATTTTCGAAACAACTATAATATTATGAATAGAAGGGTATAATATCTTTCAATAATTTGAGGACGTTTTTAAAAGGTTTAACCAATCATATAACTATGATAAATAATTTCTTACTATTATACCAAATAAACTAACTATGAATTTGTGTCCTTAATATTCCAAGAATAATAAAGATAAATTAAAGGATAAAATATAACTTTTTAATTAGTACTCAGATAATCACAAAAGAAATATTTGTGTATTTTGGAATGTTGTTGTTTTTTACATATGGCTAGAGATTTAATGTTCATGAAAGATTTTGATAATTTCAATGATGTATTATAGAAAATTATCAATGATGTTTCACAATGTGTAAGATAATTTTTTTTAGGAGTAATTTAATTTTAAATTTAATGATCAATTATTAATTAATTTTAAATGGGTTGAAACATAAATTAATCAGTGTGTTCAAAAATTATGGTGACGGTTAAAATATGGTTATTCTAAAGGATGAATATTTGGTGACAGTTTTAAAATATGGATTCATTTTTACAAGAGGACAGTGAACATTGATAATAATTTCTATATTGGTGATATTGAGATTTTATCATACGTGAGCTTAAATAGAGACTATCAATTGTAGTGTCAAATAATTAGAAACCTTATTCAAAAATAATGAGAAATAAATCCAATGGTAATAATGATCATGATGTTCTGATGTTGAATAAATTAATGAAATTTGAAATTTAATATATTTTAAAAGGGAAATATTCTTAAATAATTACCAAAGAAAAGGGAGATTCAATCATCTCTCATATTAGAGCTCATTAATTCAAATGATTGTGAGCCTATGATGAAAACAGTTGACTTATAGATATATATATATTATTACATTTATTGATGGATAAACACATATTAAATCCATTATATTCATAAATCATAACATAATGGTCATAAAGATATTTATAATTTTTGGAATAAATTCGTAAAAACATAGTGGTTTCAACATGAAAAGCATTAGATCATAAAATTATGATGAATACATGGTTGGAAAATTTTAATCATATCAGGGAAAGTTGTATATTACCTAATAATTAATGTCATAATATACATCATAAATTTTTTTTAATGGTATAGAAATATATTAGTTTAAATAGATCGCACTATATTGGGCTAGAATAAAACATATTTATTTTCTTAGAGGAAAAATATTTTTATAATGATTCATATTCTTAATAATTTTTAATTTAAAACCCATTAAAATAACCCTCTATAAGAAATGTGGTATAAATATTAATTTTTTGTGAAATAATAAATGCTATTTTAGATCCCATTTATTGTCAAGGTGAATGACTAAATCTTATATAATTTATTACAGATAGGAATTAATTTTATCTTCCTTGGTTATCCTTGAAATTCCATAGGATATCATTGATGTGGAAAAGAAATAAGAAATATTTTTTGAAAACTATTACGTGAATGTTCCATAATACTCGAATAATAAAATCACTTATTATGAAGAATTTTATAGATATTATGATAATGAAACAAAATTTATTGATACGAAGAATTATGTTTCTAAAAATAATGTAAATCCAAAAAAAATGTTATTGGTGATGATTTAGACAGCTAATGTGTTGATGAAAAATATATACCAACTCATATATGGTCATTAAAGTAGTACGGGGTTCAAAATAACAATATATATCAAGGATAGAATATTCAAACTATGATATTTTTTAGGACAAAAACACATACATAATTTTTTTGTCGGTTAATCCATGAAATGTTAATGAAACATTAGAGAAAAATAGTGAATTGAAGATATAAATGAAAAGTTGGATCACATCAAGAAGAATGATATTTGTTATTTGCTTTTTAATCAAATAATAATAATATATAAAAATAAATTTTGTACACTATCACCAGTTTACATAAAAAAGGGGAGTTGATGAGAAACAAAAAAATAATTGGTTATAAAGGATTATTTTTTGTGGAATGAATTGATTTTGATTAGATATTTACAAATTTTTCTCGACTATAAACCATTCTTATATTCATGAATTCACAAAAAAAAAGAATATAAAAGACCTTAAAAAGGTATTTGTTGTCAAACTTCCAAAAATAAGAGTTATAAGAGGAAAGGTTTATTGAAAAACCAAAATGTTTTTTACTTATACTAATGGTATGTTATAATAATAATGAAATAAAAATTTCAATAAAATAGATTCAACATTATTATAGTAAACCAACACTTTTACATAAATTGTTACCTCATTTTTAAGAATAAATAAAAAATAATTACTCCAAAAAGATTGTGAGGCCCAAATTCTTTAGAGAACTAGGCTCTTGATACACCAAAATGAAACTAAAACAATAAATCATTTATTTTTTCTACATAATGAGATCATAATTCCATTTTATCTCAAAAAATATAGTATAACATAAGGAATACATAAAAGAAATTTTTATATGAAAAATTCTTCTCCGAGAATGAATAATAAAATAAAACCAATTTGTCAATCAAAGGAATAACATGATTTCAAAAAAAGTTAAATCTCTTGAGTAATCACATTGATGACTAACATAAATAATATGGTATCATAAGATCATTGAAGAATCAAAAATATAGTAAAACATATAACATGTCATAAAAATATCAAGAATAACTTTTAATACAGTATCACATTGCTGAAAAAGCCCCATATTGTATTTGGTTTACTCCAAAATCTCATACATAACATCTCATGAGAAAAAATCTTTACCCAATGCATTGGAGTTATATTTGGAAACACCCATAATATATTTTTCATAATTCTGTGTTCAACAAAAATTATATCAATCATAAGGGATAAACATAATAATTATCCCAAGAAGGAAAATGGGTGGCATAATCTTGCATCATATCATAATAAAAATATATTTCTTAAAGAAGAAATTTTTAAAATGAACTTATTTCATCTACTACACCATTAAAGCAGCAAGAATACTAATGGTATATGTTCTATAATAATATATACATAATTTAGAAGTAATATATAACATCATTGTTTATGATAATTGGTGAAAATATATTTAAAAGATCAACTGGATTATTTCTTGAGAAAAGTACCATTTTCACATTGAAATCGTATCATTAAAATGAAAATATTTCAAAAGTATTATATATTTTCTTTTAAAAAAAATTTAGAAACATTAAAGGTATGTTTTAAAATATGGAGTGGTTATGATGGGTTGAAATTTCATTAATATCAAATTATTTATAAGAAAACAGTACTTATATATATTTTTAAAAGTTATAGATGTTATTTTTTGAGAACTATAGAAATATCCCATTCAAAAAAATTGTGAAAAGTAAATAATGTGAAATTTTAATTTAATAAATCATTAATTAATTATGAAAATATTCTATAAAATTTTTTATGAAACAATATGGATATGAAAGACAAAAAAACATAACCATGTAGAAAAATCATGTCAGTTTTCCATAAAAACATGATTTTGGTATATTTAGTAGTTAATAATGGAAAATTATTGAAAATAATATACTCTTCAGAATAACCAATGGTGAAAAAAGTATATTTGGATGATGATGAAAATATAAAATAAATCCCATGTTAGACACTTAGACGTAAACAATTTCAAATAATAATGCTATTGTGAAAAAAACCCTTTCCACATTGGTAATTTTTGAATCGTAAACCCCATAAATTAAATAAAATAAAATGAAAAATTTCATAAAATGAATATAAAGAGATTAATAATTTTATCTATCAATTTTTTATTACATAAACATATAAAAAGAAAATAGTTGTATTACATGATATATATCCCAATGAAGAGAATTTGAGATATAAAGGTGTTACAAGGGCTATAAAGATAAAGTTATAATTTATATATGAAGTAATTATGTGTGAGTAAAATAGATTAACATAAAAAAATGTTGATATAAAACGAAAAATAATCAAAATTCATTGCCTAAATTATATTCTAAGTCAGGGACAATGAAGATGTGATATGACCCAATGAAAATAAATTGAGTTATTCCACGCTTTACCCATTGGTAACATTCAATTAAATTCCCCATGTATGAAATAATTTTAATTGAAACATAAAATACAATGAATTATAATGGATACATGATATAAAATAAAAATTATGTATTGAAACCTTATTAAATATATTAGGTTCATAAAAATAAAATATTCCCCATTGGAAGAATTTTGAGATAAAGTATCTTACCTCAATTCTGACACATAATGTGAATTCATTATATTCCTGAATAATAAATTTAAGTTATTTATTTATATACTTAATAAAAATTCTTAAAGATGATTTTCCTTTTTTTTATTTATTTCCATTTTTTTATTATCGTAAAAGATTATGTTTATGCTGAACATTTTGAGGATATTCATTTCATATTGTCAAAATGAGTTTGGTAGTATAGATATGGTAAAATAAGCCTATATTTCACCAAATAAAGAATAAAAATAATTGAATAACTAACATTTTTTTCAACAAATACAATACATGGTTATGAAAAAATGAACTATTTTTTATCATTGAGATGGTAGGACGTATGTACACATGAGAAACATTATTATTTTTCAACGATCATGATAGAAATAAGGTATGGGTTTTTATATTTAATGAATTGTAATTATATCATAAATATAATGTAATTCTATTAAATACCCTTATATATACCATTCATGTGATGTGGTAATGAACAATGAGTCACATCGCTTCCTAAAAGTGGTAATCCATATATAGACCGAAATTAAGATATAATCTATCAACGAATGAAAAGGTAATAAAATATTTTATATATTAATTTTCTAAAATGATAAAGATTTCATGAAAATAATTTATATACATTATTTCCATCACTATAAATAATTTTGAGTAATGATGATTAAAATCAAATTACATGAGTTTGTGAGGAAGTAGTCCTTTTTACACTTGAATAATGGTTTTATTTACCATTTTAGGAAGAGGTGGGGTATGATGGTTATGACCATTAATAAACAATTTATAACTATATTATAGAGATTTATGCTTTTTGTATCAACATTGTTTAATTATATCTAATGTATGTGATGAATAAGAAAACTGTAACTCTTAGTTAAGAAAGATACCTCTTTTTCAGGTATCCTCTTCATTTTTGCACCAAATCCTTCCTAGGAGGATTTTATAATATTAAAATGGACCATGGAATGTTATATGTGATGTAATAATGGTATATTAGTAGTTATTTTCTAAACCAAAAGGCTTTTCTGTGTGAATGGAAGAAGATGGAAGGGTCTATTTTTGATGTGAGGAAGAATGTCATTTATGTATTAACCAAAAAAATTCAATAATGTGAAGTAAATAACAAGTCAAATGCCTATAAAATTTATAAATATTGTATTTGATCAAATTTTAGGTAAATAAACACATCCACCACATAGAGATAAATATTTTTCAAACAAGTTATTTTGATTACCTCTAAGGTTACTCACTTTTATTATAATAGTTTTCACCACATTAATTAATTATTATTATTTTCTCTATTCATTTTGACAAAAAAATTAAGATAAACTTTTACCTAGTAATAGTTACTTTGATTCAAAATATGGGATATGTTTTATCATGTTCAATTAAAATAAGTGATGGGGTTTAATTTTAAATAAAACACATAAAATATGATGAAAATCGGTTTTTAGGAAAATGAATTTTCTAAGTAATTGATGATCTTATATTAACATTATCATTGTATATAACCATTATATGAATTTAAATTTATATATATATATATATAATTTTTTAATTTTTGTATCATTCTCATATCATGTTTTCTCATACATGATTATAACAGATAAAATTTGTATGCATAAAAATAGTTTTCAATAAATTGTGATTTTAATCATAAAAATAATCATCTAATAAAATAATGAAAGTTATCAAATAAAATGAAATGAAATTTATTATTTTAGACTAAATTATTAATATTTCATTTTCTTGAAAAAAACAAAATATAATATTACTTTTAATTTACATTATTAAATTGAAGAAATTGAAAATGTATGAAAGACCAATAATTATCAAAACTCACTAAAAAATAAACCCTCTCAAAAAAATCCCAAAATATCACTGATTGATAATTTTGACATAATGATTTTAAAAAATCATTTTAAAAAAATAATTTTCTAAAATTTCCATAAATTAGTTACAATGTTTTCTCACAATAGAAATAATAATTAATTTGTTGGAAAAACATATTTTTTATGAATAAAATGCCTTTATTAAAAATTTAGTTCTTATTTCATATATATTTATCGATAAATTTATATTAATTTTTAACATTATATATATTTCATAAATTTTATATTCCTATTCAAACCCTCAAATTTAACGGCATGGTTATAACAGTCATATTTAATTAATAATATTTCCTGGTTCATTTAGTCTAGATATTTCTTGTCATATACACTATCGAGCCATGTTTTTTTAATATTATGGTGTTAAAAAATCCATATAAATTAATACCTACCAGAAAATTTTATCTTGGTCATAAATGGTTTTTTTTTGGAAATTAATAATTTTTTAAACCCACGACACACTAAGATATAATGAAATTATTTTGAAAATTAAAATTGGTGGACATAAATGTAAAGGAAATAACACACAATTGGGTAACCATATAAATTGAAAATTGGTGGGAATTTAAAATATTGACATTGGGGAGAAAATTAACATTTATTTAATAATAGATAGTGATAGATAATAAGGTCAAGGGATAGATAATGTAAGATCCTGACATTTTCTGAAGATGTCTCGAGGTTGTTTTTAGTACTCTTTACTGTTGTTTTTTATACCATGTTGGGGATTTTGTTTTGGGTTTTTTAGTAAAAATTGAAGATGTTTTTAAGGTCAATATTGTGTTAATGGTTCGATCAAGGATTGGGGAAACCATGCGGTTTGAAGTAGAAAACAATGCACACTATTTTGGTGAGATAGAAAGTGGTGTATAGTTTTTCCAAACCGTAAGGCCAACCTATCAAACTGTTCAACCTGAAATAGGGGATGTTCCATGATTAGTGAATATTTTTTTAAAACAAGTTCGACATAGGAAAAAATTCCCCTATTGATAGGTTTAAAGGCCCCAGCCTTAAACCTTACTTAATATTGAATTAAATGAATAATTCACATTGTGGATCTTTTCGGGATTAGTGTTTTAGAGAATTAGGACATAACTATTACATCTCAAAAGATTACAAAGTAGAAACTTCGACTAAGTTTCTATAAAATAAACAAAATATTAAAAAGAAACATGTCTAGTTCAATGTTTTAGGTTTCATGACTTTCCCTTGATCCCATCCTTGACCCTATTCAACGTTAAGTCCTGTGAAAAACATTTCAAAAACTTGGGATGAGCATAAAAAGCTCAGTAAGGGATAAAAAAGGAATGAAAACTGTTAGTTTTTCAAAACAACAAGTAAACCATTTATAATTTATCAAAGTAATACTTTTCACCTTGTCTACGTAGTAAAAACTCTTCACTGAATAAAAGTTCATTACTTACCCTTCTGTAACCAAAAGATTACCATAAAACCCATATAAAGATCACATAACATATAAAGGTAACTTGGGACATAAACATACTTAAGTGGAATAACCATAAGGTCAGCTTCCAGACATATCACTTAATGGAATATCAATTCGGCCAACTTCCATACATACATAATGGAATAGCCATACGGCTGACTTCCATACCCAATGCATTGGAGGTTATAATGTAACCACCCATCCTGGTATTCACGGCACCACCCGTCATATGGTTTATCACCTAACCACCCGTAAACTGTCCAAGTACCATCATTACATATAAAATATTGAAAATATAATCATTTCAATAACAACATTTCATTTTCAATAAAAATAAGTAATTCCAAGATATTGAATTAATCAATCCATTTTAAAAAATCATTTAAAAGTGATTTTTGAATCAAAGTGTCCCATACCACATTGATGATTTTATTGGAATTATAACTTTAAAAAATTAATGTCCATATAAATAAATACTGAAAATCATTTTGAAAACCTTTAAATTACAGATAAATATTTAGATTAATAAATCTTTAAGACATTTAAAACGATATTTTTGTTAAAGAGTTTTTAACAAAATGAGAGACTCTTGAATAAAAATAATTGTGGAATAACATTTAATTCGAACTTTATAATATCATGAGAATAAAGGGATTCATGATATAATATGTCAAAGGACAGTATACATACCATATAAAAGTGAATTTGTGTATAACAACAATGAAGTCTCAAAAGAAATGTAAAATGAGATGAAATCCATTATAAAGAAGGTATCCTTAAATTAAGGATAAATCAATCTCATAATTATGTGTGAAAAATATAAATACACCCAATATAAGTGGATATTAAGTGTAAAACAATCAAAGTTCATTCACACATATTCAAAGGATGACATATTCAATAACTACATGTTGAACCCAATGAAATCGAAATTGGTTTAAAAAGTTCCCTTGGTAAAATTCGACAGCCTAACGACGTCACATAAAATTTTACAAAAAGGGTTGATGAGAGAGATAAAGGGGATCTCATCACATAGACATAAAATTTACATAAATAAGGAAATAGAAGAACATATCCCAACATAATAGTATGTGAATTAAAAGACATAACAAAAGAAGTCTTTTTAAAAAAAGGAGGATAAAAGGTCCCCTTACAGAGTTGGGTAACTTTGGAAACGTACACCCCATGGAGGAAGGGTCATACAATGAAGATGTAAATACCCATAAATGAAATTATACTACACAAAGTGTATAATAATGGTAAGTACATACACCACTCAAAGGAAATAGTGGCAAACATAGAATAAATGTCACGGGAATAAAAGTGAGATGAAAAATCCCTTACGGAAACTCGACAGCCTAACGACGCCACATAAAACATCCAAAAATGGATTTATGAGATAAAATATGGTCTATCATAATATAAACATAAAAATTACAGTATTATGAATATAAAATAACATCCCCAAACAAATGAAATATGATCTTAAATGAAATGACATAAAAGAGAGTACTTAAAAAGAAAGAGAGAGGATAGATCTCTTATGAAAATTCGGTAGCCTAAAGGCGCCACTCAAAACTTCCAAAATGGAATGATGAGAGAAAATAGGGTCTCTCATCATATGAACAAAAGAATTAAAGTATGAGTAATATAAAATAACATCCCAATCATAAGAAAGATGAGCTTAAAAGGAATGACATAAATGAGTGCACTTAAAAAGAGAGGAGTAGGATCCCTTACCTCAGGTCCGACTTGACTCAATCGTTCTTTAACATCATGAATAATAAACATTAGTTAATTTATACTTTCTTAATAACCTTTTTCAACTTCATTAATCATTTTATATCAATTATTGACATGTTATAATCATTATGTAATCATTTAAGTTAATAATGTTTGTTTTGTCGATATTTGGTTATTATGTCAAAAGTGTTCTTCTTACAATTACATTTTGTTCGTGTGGTCAAAGGTTCTTTATATCCAGAATAACATTCCTGATTTGGATATCATATATATCATATATATCCGGCATATACATGTATTTATAATATTACATATTCATTTAGAGGTAAGAAATGAAATGCACCGTTCATGGAGACGGTAAGCTGTACGTACGCATGAACGCTACTTTCATTTCTATGTCATATTATTGGAATTAAATCTAAATGAGAGATGTGTATATTTTTAATTCCAGAATTATATTCATC
This sequence comes from Viscum album, assembly GCA_963277665.1. NCBI lineage: Eukaryota > Viridiplantae > Streptophyta > Magnoliopsida > Santalales > Viscaceae > Viscum > Viscum album. Next base: position 2,113,247,932 of record OY728120.1, read on the forward strand.
CTTTAGATGTATCATAAATCATATATATCAATTATATATACTTATAATAGTATATTACATTTGAGGATAAGAAATGAAATGCACCGTTCATGGAGACAGTAAGCTGTATGTATGCATGAACGCTACTTTCATTTCTATCTCATACTTTAATGGAAAGAAAAACATAATTATATAAAAATATATTATAATTATAGTATTAAATCATATATAATAACTTTAAATCCATCCATTATATATCCCATATATGGAATTAACGAATCAAATCACTTTGAGGGGGCGGTAGTCCGCACTTCTGAAAATGAAGATATCACATATACCCATAATGGAAGCCATAAAGGAATGATACAAATGAAAAATAAAGAAGCATAAGTAAAAAAAATATATTATATATCATATTTAAACATAGTGACATCTTAATGGCCCCCATTGAAGGTGTCATATGAGTGTTGAACAATCATCGTTTCATGAGGCAGAAATTCGCCATCCACAGAAACAGTATGTTCTTTAACCATTAGATGAAGGTGTGTGTAAGTGTAGCTAGAATAGTTATTATAACAACATCCTAGTATATTTATGATACTGGAGTTGTTACAAAATAAATTAATAAAAATAGTTTAGGGGGTTGGAGAAGCAAAATAAAACAAAAGAGCACAAGTGAAGACGTTACCTTAAAATTGGGTAACTTCCTTTGGTTTGAACAAAAAGGGTATCTTGAAGAGCTTCCTGCCTAAGTTAAGGCTTCTAGGATTAGGAGAGGGATGTGGAGAGACAAAATGATCAGATCTTGTCCGAAACAAAGGCTTTAGAATTTTGGGTAAGGTGGTAGAGGTGGGGGCCTTTTATAAGAGGAGAGGAGGGACACTCTTGGTAAAGTATAAAATGTTACGTTATTTCCAAATGGTTTTCGGATTTTAATGGTCCCACATTGATGTTTTTCGAGGATAAGGTGATAAGGGTTCGATATCCACCCATACAATAGGTTTTTGACATGTTTAGGTCCTATATTTTTCATTATCTTTCCATTTTATTTAAATCGTTAAATAATGAGGTCATCGCTGCATCATCATGATGTCATAAATAATTTAATTTATTTAATGTCTAAAAATTATACAAAAAATACTATGATGTAGGAAATATTTTTAGATTTCCAATAAATATTTATAGTCAAAATTCTGACTTGTATAACCACATAAAAAAATTGTTTCAGTAAAAACAAATCATGTTTGTGACATTTTTATTTTAACTTTAAATAAAAGGCATAAATGTTATTGTCAAACCCAAGTGGCTCCATGGGGTACCAAAAATCGTCCCATGGGTTGTCTTGGTCGGCCATTACTCATCCAATAGGGTTAGTAAATGTGTCAAGATATTTTCATTTTATTATAATATCATTTTTACCTTAAATCACACCAATTACCTTTAATCGCGATTAATAAAACATAAAAGTTACTTTTCATAAAAAATTATTTTCATCCCATTGAACCAAATTTTACTTAACAATTAAAATACTTTTAATTGGATTTTTGAAATTTAAATCACAGAAGTGGTAAAGTCTCATTTAAACGAAAATTGAAATTTTGTAACCACCACTTTGTGGTTTCACTATTCATGAAAAAAATTGACGTTTTGCAGAAAAATACCAAAAATTCACCCTAATCTATATTTGATATTCCGAATTAAAAAATGATGTCTATTTTACCAAATTCATAACATATAATTTTCATTAATTAATTTTATAATTAAACCCCGCTGTTAAAACAAATAGCGTGTTTTAAGAAACAATATCATTCAAAAGATTGACACTCGTTTAAGTACAACCTTAAAGTGGTATTAAATACAATGACCACCATTGGATTAAATGGTAAAAATATATTCTATTTTCACTTTAAAACCAATTAGAAAGATAATATAGTCATATAAATAAATTAGATTAAAAAGAGGTTTTGAATTAAAATACAACATTTTTCACTATTCATTAAAAAATATGAACTTTATCAGAAAAATACCAAAAATTTACACAAAGTAAATTTTGATGTGCCGATTCTAAAGAAGAATTTTATTTTGTCAAATATAACACATAAAATTTTCAAAAAGTGGATTTAAAAGATGTTCTCCATCAAAAGGCGGTTAATCGACCTTTTAAAGAATATTAGAATGTCTATGCTTAAAATTGGATTCATTCACATTTTTAATCCTCTATCATTTATTGTAAAGAGTAAAAATATTTGACAAAAATATATAATAATTTTGTAGTTAGTTCTGTTCATTCCCACCATTACAACGACTAGACATTAACTACCATTTAAATTAATATTATTTTATTATCATAGTGCAACGTAAGATTCCCAAGAAACTCGTTGTTGTGTGTTGGGTACGCCATCGAGAATAGCATCCCCTTTAGAGTTATATTAATTGTTTATTCACAAATATGGATAAAAGTTAAAATGTCATACTCTTTATTTACCTGGGGTGTTACATCCTTCCCCCTTTTGAAAATTGCATCCTCTCAATTTTAAAATTGGGCATGTATACTTCATTGAAAGACCCCCATCGAAAAAGGAGTAAATTAAACTATCACATTAAAAGAAAGAAAGGAAAGTACAAAGGTCACCCAAGTAAACCCATACTAGGAATCCAAGTATGAAAATATGGACATGGAGGAAAAAACAAAGGGTCGTGTTTTGATGGAGAGTGATAGTAAACATGTATAGGAGAAAGTTAACCATAAGAAAATCACAAACTTGTGATGAGTTAAACGGTATTTGATTCCCCAGTAGGAAAAGTTAACAGACACCATTTTTGTTTTAAGTTACTTTTCATGGAGGAATTTATTTTTGAGCATAACTAAATCATAATGAAACATACATACTTGTCATGTAGACTTTCAACTTTTACTAGATTCCTTAATCAAACTCATATTTTCTCCAAAAGATGGGTATTTAAGAAGACTTGTTTTCATTAAGAGTACTATAATCAATTTCTATAGAATCACTTAATCCACAAAAGAGAACTATACACTTCCCATGTCTTTAGACTCTAACCAAAACCTAAACCAAAAAGGTTAGTACAAGATCAGATAATCCAGAAAAGGATAACCCTTTATAAAAAGAAAATCTATTATTAATCTCCAAAATTTGTCCAACAAAACCCAAAGTTCAACGAGGACCATTCGATAAACAATTTGTCCATAAAATTCCTCAAATTAAACCAAACTAATATTGAAACCCAAATATTTGAAGGATTTAGTCACACAGTCTTCCAAGTTTAGTCGTTACATTTATCTCCATAAAAAACATTAGTTGCTCCTAAAGTCTCGCATTGAAAAGTAATTAACCTAATCACATATCCTCCATGATAAGTTAATAAATTTCCATAGATATCCCAAAATCAACATACTCTTAATTCATAAAATCATTTAACTAAAAAGAATTAGTCAAACTAACCAGGGACTTCATGTAGTCCAGTGGTCGGTGATAAATACCCATTACACATTGGTTGTGGGTTCGATTCCCACAGCCTTGTCCGACACGAAGGGTTGTCACACGGTCTGCGTGTTGTCCTTTTTCCAAAACTACATAATTCATAAAACATTCCCCAATAATGAGATAAAATCTTCAAAAATAACCATAATGTAATTAAACCTCAATTTTATCTCATGACTTTCACTTTCCATCATTACATATAGTAGCCCATAATTACCTCGAAAGTAAGGATCATATAAACCCAAATGGTTCTTTATAACTATGTCCAAAAAAGAACAGATTACTATTAGTTGAATAAAATTTTCATATATGAAACATCAGTGTTACACATACTATAAAAAGTCTTCTAATGTACCCCATCATCAAAAGACACTTAATACTCTTATGAATTTCACCATAACTCTTGATTCCCTTATATGTTGACTTCTTAATAATTCAACATTCTTCATGATCCAGTAACCATTCCTTTCCAACTTATTCTGAAATACTTCTTTACTACAAAAAAATCATGAATCATATCCTAAGATTCCAAAATAGAAAACAAATGTTAAGAAATAATCCATACCTTTGATTGGTCATTACCAATTTATTCATCCTCAATAAGAATGGAATTAGGTATTGGTAAACTAGAATTTGTATGATCTTGGTGATCCCTTTCACGAAACATCTTCATAGGACATGTATTTGCATAATGACCATACACCCCACATTTAAAACATTCAATTGATCCCACAGAAAGAACTTCTTTCCCTTTCCTCGAGTCAACTGGATGCTTCCTTTTTCCATTGCAGGTTCTTGCTTTATGACCTTCATTTCCACATCTATAGCATATTTCTGTCCCTTTGAAACATTTTCCTAGGTGTTTCTTTCCACAACTATGACACATATGTTTTTGAACACACTTACCTTTATGATTATTACATGTAGTTCTGTAGGGATTTGTTTCTCTCATATATGATGCCTTATATAAATCACCAAGGTTTAGGTGGTAAATCATGACTCCAGATAGTTGGTTGAGGATAAACACAAGAGTTCTCATTGTAGCTCCCATATCATTCAGTTGCTCGCTCAGAAAACTGTCACAGTTTCCTTCACATCCACCGTTACTTTGGTGCCTTCTAGATCCAGCCATTTACTAAAACCAAAAACGTTAGTGTGAGTATATCAACAAAACCATCATTTACTAAAGAGGAAGATAAACACTACGATATACTTACTCATTCACTTTATCTAAAACTAGGACTGTTTATGAAATCCTAACCATTATGGTAATGTCACTTATGCTTAAAGAATACCCTAACCTCTAAAGTTATCTAAACCGACCTTTGATACCAACTATAAGGCCCCATGAATTAAACCTTACTTATTATTGAATTAAATGAATAATTCACATTGAGGATCTTTTCAGGTTTAGAGTTTTAGAGAATTATGACATAACTATTACATCGCAAAAGATTAAAAAGTAGACACTCCTACTAAGTTTCCATAAAATAAAAAAAACTCTTAAAAAGAAACATGTCTAGATCCATGTTCTAGGTTGCATTAATTTCCCTTGATCCCATCCTTGACCCTATTTCACGTTATGTCCTATGAAAAACATTTCAAAAACTTGGGATGAGAATAAAAAGCTCAGTAAGGGATATACAAATAATGAAAACTATTAGTTTTTCAAAACAACAAGTAAACCATGTATACTTTATCAATGTAATACTTTTCACCTTTTCGATGTAGTAAAAACTCTTCACTGAATAAAAGTTCATTACTTACCCTTCTGCAACAAAAAGATTACCATAAAACCCATATAAAGATCACATAACCTATAGAGGTAACTTGGGACATAAACATACTTAAGTGGAATAACCATAAGGTCGACTTCCACTCATATCAATTAATGGAATAGCCATTCGGCCAACTTCCATACATACTTAATGGAATAGCCATACGGCCGACTTCCATACCCAATGCATTGGAGGTTATAACGTAACCCCCGGTCCTAGTATTCACGGCATCACCCGTCATATGGTTTATCACGTAACCACCCGTAAAATGTCCAAGTAGCATCATTACACATAAAATATTGAAAATATAAAAATTTAAATAACAAAATTTCATTTTCAATAAAAATAAGAAATTCCAAGATATTGAATTAATCAATCCATTTTCAAAAATCATTTAAAAGAGATTTTTGAATCAATGTGTCCCATACCACTTTGATGGTTTTATTGGAATTATAACTTTAAAACATTAATGTCCATATAAATAAATACTGATCACCATTTTGAAAACATGGACATTAAAGATAAAGATTTAGATTAATAAATCTTTAAGACATTTAGAACGATATTTTTGTTAAAGAGTTTTTAACAAAATGAGAGACTCTTGAATACAAATAATTGTTGAATAACATTTAATCTGAACTATATAATATCATTAGATTAAAGGGATTCATGATATAATATGTCAAAGGACAGTATACACACCATATAAAAGTGAATTGGTGCATAACAACAATGAAGTCTCAAAAGAAATGTAAAATGAGATGAAATCCATTATAAAGAAGGTATCCTTAAATTAAGGATAAATCAATCACATAATTATGTGTGACAACTATAAATACACCCAATATAAGTGGATATTAAGTTTAAAACAATCAAAGGTCATTCACACATATTCAAGGGATGACATATTCAATAACTACATGTTGAACCCAATGAAATCGAAATTGGGTTAAGAAGTTCCCTTGGTAAAATTCGACAGCCTAACGGCGTCACATAAAATTTTACAAAAAGGCTTGATGAGGGAGATAAAGGGGATCTCGTCACTTGTATATAAAATTTACATAAATAAGGATATAGAAGAACATATCCTAACATAGTAGTATGTTAATTAAAAGACATAACAAAAGAAGTCTTTTTAAAAAAAGGAGGGTGAAAGGTCCCCTTACCGAGTTGGGTAACTTTCGAAACGTACACCACATGGAAGAAGGGTCATACAATGAAGATGTAAATACCCAAAATTGAAATTATTCTACACAAAGTGTACAATAATGGGCATTAAATACACCAATCAAAGGAAATAGTGGAAAACGTAGCATAAATGTAACAGGAATAAAAGTGAGATGAAAAATCCCTTACTGAAACTCGACAGCCTAACGGCACCACTTAAAACATCCAAAAATGTATTTATGAGATAAAAAAGGGTATCTCATAATATAAACATAAATAGTACAGTATGAGGAATATAAAATAACATCCCCAAACATAAGAAATATGATCTTATATGAAATGACATAAAAGAGAGTACTTAAAAAGATAGAGAGAGGTTAGATCTCTTATGAACATTCGGTAGCCTAACGGCGCCACTCAAAACTTCCAAAATGGATTGATGAGAGAAAATAGGGTATCTCATCATATGAAAATAAGAAGTACAGTAGGATTAATATAAAATAACATCCCAATCATAAGAAAGACGAGCTTAAAAGGAATGACATAAATGAGTGCACTTAAAAAGAAAGAGAGGAGTAGGATCCCATACCTCGGGTCCGACTTGACTCGATCGTTCTTTAACATCCTGAATAATAAACATTAGTTAATTTATACTATCTTAAGAACCTTTTTCAAGTTCATTATTCCTTTTATATCAATTATTGACATGTTATAAACATTATTTAATCATTTAAGATAATAATGTTTGTTTTGTGGATATTTGGTTCTTAAGTCAAAAGTGGACTTCTTACAATTACATGTTGTTTGTGTGGTAAAAAGTTCTTTATATCCAGAATGACATTCCTGATTTTTATATCATATATGTCATATATATCCAGCATATACATGTATTTATAATATTACATAATCATTTAGAGCTAAGAAATGAAATGCACCGTTCATGGAGATGGTAAGTCGTACGTACGCATGAACGCTACTTTCATTTCTATGTCATATTAATGGAATTAAAACTAAATGAGAGATGTGTATATTTTTAATTCCAGAATTATATTCATCATTTAGATGTATCATAAATCATATATATCCATTATATGTAATTATAATAGTACATTACATTTGAGGATAAGAAATGAAATGCACCGTTCATGGAGACGGTAAGTCGTACGTACGCATGAACGCTACTTTAATTCCTATCTCATACATTAATGAAAAGAAAACAATAATGATATAAAGGTATATTATAATTCCAGTATTAAATAATATATAATAACTTTAAATCCATCCTTTATACATCCCACATATGGCATTAACGAATCAAATCAATTTGAGGGGGCAGTAGTCCGCACTTCCTAAAATGAAGATATCGCGTATACCCATAATGGAAGCCATAAAGTTATGCTACAAATGAAAAATACAGAAGCTTAAGTAAAACATAAAAATATTATATATCATATATAAACATAGTGACATATTAATGGCCACCTTTGAAGGTGTTATATGAGTGTTGAACAATCATCGTTTCGTGAGGTAGAAATTCGCCATGCACAGAAACAGTACGTTCTTTAACCATTAGATGAAGGTGTGTGTAAGTGTAGCTTGAATACATATTATAACAAAATCCTAGTATATTTAAGATACTGTAGTTGTAACAAAAGAAATGAATAAAAATATTTTAGGGGGTTGGAGAAGCAAAATAAAACAAAAGAGCACAAGTGAAGATGTTACCTTAAAATTGGGTAACTCCCTTTGGTTTGACCAAAAGGGTTTCTTGAAGAGCTTCCTGCCTTTGATAAGGCTTCTTGGATGAGGAGAGGGATATGGAGAGACAAAAGGATCAGATATTGGCCGAACCAAAGGCTTTAGTGGTGTGGGTAAGGTGGTAGAGGTGGGGGCCTTTTATAAGAGGAGAGGAGGGGCACTCTTGGTAAAGTATAAAATGTTACTTTATTTCCAAATGGTTTTCGGATTTTAATGGTCCCACATTGATGATTTTAGAGGATAAGGTGATACAGGTTCTAAATGCACCCATCCAATAGGTTTTTGACATGTGTAGGTCCTATATTTTTCATTATCTTTCCATTTTATTTAAATCATTAAGGAATGAGGTCATCGCTGCATCATCTTGATTCCATAAAGAATTTAATTTATTTAAGGTCTAAAAATTATAAAAAAAATACTATGATGTAGGAAATCTTTTTATCATTCCAATTACAATTTATAGTCAAAATTCTGACTTGTATAACCACATGTAAAAATTTTTCTATTAAAAACAAATCATGTTTGTGACATTTTTAATTTATCTTTAAATAAAAAACATAAATGTCATTATCAAACCCAAGTGGCTCAATGGGGTACCAAAAATCGACCCATGGGTTGTCTTGGTCGGCCATAACTCATCCAATAGGCTTAGGACATGTGTCAAGATATTTTCATTTTATTATAATATCATTTTTACCTTAAATCACACTAATTACCTTTAATCGCGATTAATAAAACTTAAAAGTTACTTTTCATAAAAAATTATTTTCATCCCATTGAACCACATTTTACTTAATAATTAAAATCATTTAAATTGGATTTTTGAAATTAAAATCATAGAAGCGGTAAAGTCCCATTTAAACGAAAATTCAAATTTTGTAACCACCACTTTGTAGTTTCACTATTCATCAAAAAATTGAAGTTTTTTAGAAAAATACCAAAAATTCACCCTAAGCTATATATAATATTCCAAATTAAAAAATTATGACTATTTTACCAAATTTATAACATAGAATTTTCATTAATTAATTTTATAATTAAACCCCATTGTTAAAACAAATAGCATGTTTTTAAGAAAAAATATCTTTCAAAAGATTGACAATCGTTTAAGTCCAACCTTAAAGTGGTATTAAATAAAATGACCACCATTTGATTAAATGGTAAAAATATATTCTATTTACACTCTAAAACCAATTAGAAAGATAATCTATTCATATAAATAAATTAGATTAAAAAGAGGTTTTGAATTAAAATACAACATTTTTCACTATTCATTAAAAAATATGAACTTTATCAGAAAAATACAAATAATTTACACAAAGTAAATTTTGATGTTCCAATTCTAAAGAAGAATTTTATTTTGTCAAATATAACACATAAAATTGTCAAAAGTGGATTTAAAATATGTTCACCATCAAAAGGCGGTTAATCGACCTTTTAAAGAATATTAGACTGTCTACGCTTAAAATTGGATTCATTCGCATTTTTAATCCTCTAACATTTATTGTAAAGAGTAAAAATATTTGACAAACATATATAATAATTTTGTAGTTAGTTCTGTTCATTCCCGCCATTACAAAGGCTAGGCATTAATAACCATTTAAAATAATATTATTTTATTATTAGAGTGCAGTGTAAGATTCCCATGAAACTAATTGTTGCGTGTTGGGTACGCCATCGAGTATTGCGTCCCCTTTAAAGTTATATTAATAATTTATTCACAAATATGGATAAAAGTGAAAATGTCATACTCTTTATTTACCTGGGGTGTTACATAGGTGGTGGATATGGAACATGATATTCCAAAGAATGTTCCCCTATCCAGGAAACCATGGTGGTAGGATTATTAATTACTAAAAAGTTATTTAAATTACCAACTTTCCCCCCAATAGTATCCAATTTATGCCCCCACTCAATATTTATCAAATCCCTACTATTTTTGAAGATTCTGTGGTGATTCAACGGTTCCTTGAACCTCCTTCTTGAGGAATCAGATATCTGATTGAAGAATCAACCTCTCTTCCATAATGTAATATCTTCTCATTTGGTTTCCTTTATCTCTAATGTATTTATCTCTAACGATTGGAGGATATTTTCCTCTATTTTATTTTTTCATATATCTTTATTTTTTTAATTGTGTCCCATTTTATATTAATATTAGGTTTTCATCCTATTGTTTCCATGTCATTAGGATCTTGATTGGTCCACTTAAATTTGGGGGATTTGGTCTAGTGAACATTCATCAATGACCTGGAGATAGGTGTCCTATTTGTCAATTACCATAGTCTTGATTATATTTGCGAGTATGTAATTATATAATTTTAATTTACATGGATGGAAATTTCATCATTAATAAAAATAAATAATAGATTAGTTAATTAATATTATTATAGAATTGGAGAAATATTGGGATTAGGAAATTGGGTTTTTACAAGGATTATGTAATTAGGTGATAATGATATTTAAAGGGTTGGTTGGACCATCCTTACAGGGTTAATGGTTTAAGATTAAATTTTGATAAATATATTAATGGTGAAATTTTTATTTGATTCCATGTTATAAATTTGATGAACCATGGTTGTGATGATTAATTTTAATAGTGCACCGTGATGTGAAAAATTGTTTAGTATTATAATGATGAATAAAAATGATAAAAAAGATATATTTGATATGTGTGATTGATTGATAAATGATTTATGGGAAAATTACTGATGATTTGTATACCAATAAGGTTCAGATGGAAACTTTAGGCCCCCACTTCTTGCTTGTGAATATTAATGCATGGGACATGGAATGATACTCCAAATACCTATGAGGTGTGGGACATGGATTGATTATCCAAATACCCATTGTGTGCAAACATGATGTTCACGGTCCATGATATTCTCATTGTAATGGGGTTCCTAATGTATGTTATATGAATGTGGAAATAAATGGATAATGAAACTGATGAAGGAGTGGATTGTGATTCTTTATGATAAATGGTTCAGACCCCAACACAAGATGAAGTATTTATTCATGATTTGAGTTTATTTATGAACCCATGGAATAATGTGGTTAATTGAAGAATAATATAAATATGAAAACCGATTACATTATTTATTATATGTTATTATTGATACAAATGCATACACTATTATATAATGGATATTATTTTAGATGTCTTTTTGGTTTCCAACAAAGTTATACTCAAACCCAATACAGGCTTCCTATTCTATACTTTAATAGACATCATGTTTCAAGGAAAGGATAATTGAAAGATATCTATTTTATATGGTTGATATTGGGATGTATCAAGGATAAGTAAATTATATTAGTCATTGTGACCCACTTTATAGTTTCTAGTGTCCTTATTTTGTGTTTTTCATTTTTCAACAAACACATATATGTCATGATATATATACTACTTTGGTTTGAATATTGTTTTCAGGTTTTGGATTATCATGTGATACTGGTGTTTATTTTTTATGATATTATTATATTTATTTATAATTTATTTCAAAAAATTTCCATATTTTACAAAAAGGGTATAGTCTCCCAATGTTATATATTAGACCCTTACTACTAGTCGGTAGCCTCTAGCATACATAGAGGCACACTGAAGGTCATGTAGTGAATCAAATCTGGGTGTCGGCACGTAAAACCCATGTCGGGATGTTACAAAGTTGTAAAAATGGGGTTTCATTCTCTTTTTAGTTGTATAAATATTTGGTAATGGTATAAAGGATAATAGTATAAGTCGGGGCTTGGTTATGATCTTGATAATGGGACTAGCTAACCTATTTACTTTGTAAAACCCTAGTACCCATGGGGGGATTGTTGTTATTGATTTTTTAGATATAGTTGGATATTATTTCACCTATGGTGATGCACTAATTTTTATAATTATTTTCTATTTATATTTTACTCATGGAATGGTTTGGAATGAGATATCATTTTACATGCATCATTCAATGCAAGAAGGAATTATTTTGACACACATCGTTTTTGGCATGCATGGAAAAGAAGGTTTTTGGTGTGTTCTTTAAATGAAATTTTTTTTATCTATAGGGTTATTTAAATAAAACAGGTGAAAACATGAAATTAGAAATTGGAAATTAATCTAATTATTGAAATTGAAATGGATAAATGAGTTCCTAATATGAAACATTGAAAATGAAATTTTTTTTACCATTTGTTACCCATGACCTAGATGATGGTGGTTAAGGGAAGTAACAGTGCATGGGTTTTGACCATGATGAGGGATATAGGGTTTTACTTTTTATATATTAATGGGAATACCCATTGTTAAAATGTGATAATGGTGTTTTATGGGTCATAAGATGTGTGTTTTGGATTGTAGAGGTATGCCTCAATGATGATGATTGTTGATAAGATGATATGATGATATGGCTAGAAATTATCCTCCAGTAGTGGAATTGAAGGCATCGGTAGTTCCTATTGGAGGGTAGGGATAGATGTTAGAAGATAAATTTTACCTTTTTATTTATTTTATAGAAATAGACCGATAGCAGGCTTTGAGGAGAATGTCTAACTCGACATGGGAGTTCAGTTTGCCTTACCCTCCATTTTTCACCAGAGAGGGTGGACCTGAGGTAGCAGAGTTCTCAGTTGATTCTTTCTAGATGATCCCTGAATACATAGAGAAATATTCTGAAAATAATGTCTTGTTGACCAATTTTTTGTTTCATGGTTATGCCAGGCATCAATTATATTTCCACACTCTTGATGGATAGTAAGAGAAAATGATATGGAAGGAAATTCAGTCGTAGTTTTTCGAGATCACATACCCTAAGGAACTTAGGAATCAGAGGGAAGAAGTGTTTTTGATTATTTCATAGTTTATTATGTATGTGATGGTATAAGTTTGTGTAATTATGATTTTTCATCATTTCTTCAAGTCGTTTTAAGAATATTAGGAAGCAATATTGAGATGTTTCCAATTTGATCTTAAATGTGAGATATAGTCCTAGGATAACATCTTTTGTATAATGAAGATCCATAAAGTGGTTAATCCGGGTCTCATATCTAAGGGAAAACTAAAGGAGGAATCTAGTGGAGGACATGTGGTTTCTAGGATATGTCTAAGAGGTATGGCTTCTGATATTAGGATGTATCACATTGAGAATTTCATCTAGGGGGATAGAAAAAATATTAGCGAGGGGTAGGATCAATTACTCTGAACATTACTTCAGTTATATGCCACCCTTATGGTAGGGTTGGACACTTTCATAGACAATTTCCCTTACCACTGGTGTATTTATGATCTTGCACTAGGATAGGACATCTAAAAATATTTTGTAGGAACACATGATAGATGGGTAATGATGGAGGAGTCAGGAAAAATTGAAGTGTCTTAGGGGGGTTTTCTACCCCATATCATTCGGGTAATTGGAGTTCTACTAGACATGGGGTTTGAGGGGGGTGTGTTTTGATTTGGGGAATGAGAACCCATATTAGCAACGTAATGTAGCTTAGGGTACTCTGACTGCAACTCATGGAAAAATGGAAGAACAATTTAATATAGTTCATCCTCCACTTTTGGGTAACAAGGTTGGTCCAATAATTGTTATGTGTAATATTATTGCGCCATCTATACATTTTAGTTATTTAAATGATACTGGAGCCTATAAATCTTCTATATTTTCTGACCTTGTTAATGGTTTGATTTTGTCATTAGATTGGATTTTGTGAGAATGGTTAGGGTGATCAACTCACCGTTGGGAGTACAGTCAAGGGACATCTACTTCAATATGGGGTTCAATCATGAGGATGTGGCATATCACATACTGTGGGAACTCTATATACTAAACATGCATTATTTTTCATTATTTTTGGTATGGAAAAGTAATTAGAATACCAATCCCACCTAAATTTTTACCACATGAAAGTGGATTTTACAACTCTCAAGGGTGAGAATAATGATCATCGAGGAGAGTGGGATATCTTAGAAGGTTGTATATGTCTAGTTTATTAGAAATTGGGGGATCTCACTGCCTAGTTTTAATGTATTTTTCAGGTATATGGGGGTGTCAAACATGATTTTTTCCACCCATAGCAAGATGGTTTCAGTAAGGGTTTCCTACGAATTTCACTGGTTTTCCACCTAAGATGTATGTTTAACATAAAATTGTGATCATTCATGAAGCTAAGACTATTCGTATTATACCTTATATAATGGAAGCAACAGAGTATTAGGAGCTCAAGACTCAACTAAATGTGTTTATAGATAAATTAATTATTTGTGTGAGTATGATGCCATAGAATTCAACAGACTTGTTTGAATATAAATCTGATAGAAAATTGTGCCCATATGTCGATTACTATAAGTTGAAATGGATGATAGTGATGAATATGTTTCCTCTTTCACATATTGAAATTATATTTGACCATGTGAGATGAGTGTGTGTTTTCTCAATGATTATGTTGAGACCACGATATCATCAGTTTAGAGTTTGACCTTCTAATATACCAAGGATAGATTTATGAAGTAGGTTTAGCCTTTATGAGTTCATTGTAATGTAATTTGGGGTTTAGAATGATCCAGGAGTGTTTTGACCATGATTAATAGAGTCTTCCACTCATAATAATATTATTTTTTTGTTATTTTGTGGATAACATCATGGTGTACTCCAAGACTCATGATGATCCTGTCCAATGTCAGGAAATCGCCCAGATAACACTAAGATGGAATCTACAACACAATAATATAACTATGTTTAAATTATCGATCTATTTGGAAAATTTCAGGGGTCACATAATCTTATAGGATAGTGGGTCAGTAGACCAAAATAATATTCACGTATTAGTTTCTTGGGAGCATACCAAGAATGTTTTTGTTATTATAAGATTTCTTGGTTTATTGAGTTATTATCAAAGGTTCTTCCAAGACATTTGATGCTATGAAAATCCACATTTTTGTTTTACCAAGAGAGGTATAATGTTTATATGGTATGTGGAATGTGAGAATTCTTTCTAGGACTTGAATAATTGTTTTACTACCACACCATCCTTGATTGTACCTATTTTGGGGGAGGAGTATAATATTTTTTATGATGCATAAAATATTGGTCTTGGAATATTTTCAATATATGGAGTTCATGTTATAGTGTATGGGTCAAAGAATTTGAGTCAACATAAATGAAATTACCCTACTAACGATATTGAGTTGGTTGTATTTTTTTATGCCTAAATTTCTTGGATGCATTATATATTGTAAGAAAATATTATTATATATATGAACTAAAAGTGTTTAAAGTACATATTTTAGAAATTAGATTGGAATCTATGGAATCATTTAAGGGTTGAGTATATTACATCGTTTTATTTTGGGATGGAACTTATGTTTGGGAAGTGAATCATCTTTTATACTACTTTGAGTAGGAAAAATATACTCGAAGATTTCATCAGTTCAGTTCTTAGTGGAAGAGGATGAAACAGATGGATGGGATGCATGTTGTAGTTCAAGATGGCCAGAAGTAGATGATCCTCATACTATTATCAGTGGAATATAATCTTCTAAGTTTGATGAAGGGGAGACCTTTTGAGTATCCAGAGTGTTTGGCCTTTAGGGAAGGCCTTGAAGGTGGCGAGTCACCTTCATATTGGACCGTAATTGAGGATGAGAACATTGATGTTCTTGTCATATAGTTTTTCCAACATGTATGTGTGAGGAGATGATGTGTTCATTTCATGACTTGAAGTTGGAAGTTTATCTAGGTTTGATCAAATTTTATCATGACCAGCATCGACTGTATTGGTGGACAGGCATAAAATATGATATCACAATTTTGTGACCTGATTCTACACATGTCAGTAGGTGAAAGCCAAGAATCAATGACCACATTGTTTTCTACAGTCGTTGACCATTACAGAATGGAAGTGGGATGAAGTTTCCATGGAAATTATGGTGGGACATCTATGCACTCCTCAGAAGAATCATTCAATATCGGTGGTTTTTGGACTGATTTCCAAAGTTAGTATATTTGATTGCAATAAAGTAAAATTATATGGTGGATCAGTTGTGGGACATTTATTTTTGAGAAATATTTTCTCTACACTGGGTTACATGGATAATTTTTTTATTTCATGACTCATATTTTACATTGTGCTTATAGAAAGGCTGGTAGAATGGTCCTGGTAGGAATGTAGTACTGCGTATATGTTTCCACCTAATGATAGATGAGCTGTCAAAACCTACTGTATATGTGTTATAGATAGGTTATGGGCATGTTTTCCTAACTTTAGTGGTTATAGGGAGAATCACTTATTTCTCGTTGACTTCTCCTATAAAAATATTTATCAAGAACCTTTTCGGATTGAACTATATGAAGATCATTATGGTAGGCCATGAATATCATATCTATGTTAGATGAAGGAAGGCGTATTAGATTTTTTGGGACCGAGATCATTCACGAGAGATGAAATAAGGTTAATATGATTCAAAAAAATGTATGGTTATGGATCAATGTAGGACGAAGCCATATAATTATCAACATAGATGAACCCTTGAGATTAAAGTGGGTGATAGAGTGTTCCTTCAGGTATGGTCTAGATTAGGTCACCAATAAATATAGAATTATGGTATGTTGGTGTGAATTTTTTAGACCTTTTAAGACTTTTCAGAGAATCGGGACTGTGGTTTTTGGATTGTCTCTTTCGAAAATGTATAGTTCTACCCATTATTTCTTTTATGTATCATAACATTGGTGGTATCACCCCGACCCCTCCCATGTGATACATATGGATGATATTGAGCTTGTGGTAGATGAGTCAATTAAGGAGCATCATATCCATGCAATGGATTGAAACGGGAATGTGTTGTGCGAAAATACCTTGAAAGTAGTTAGATTATTTTTGCATCATGGGTGTGTTTGGTAATAAAATGAAAGAGAAAATAATATTTTTATTCCCATTGACTTTATATTTTTACCTTAGAATCATATAGAGTCATGGGATCCCATCTTGAGCATGAGCTATTATAAGATGTGGAGATTTTAAAACATCAACCAATTTTTTGAGATGTCTCAATATCATTTTCATGTACTCTTTTACCCTTGTTTTGGTATAAAATTGATGGGTTGGGGTGAGTTGGGTTAAATAAAATATGATGGAATCCCAAGTGGAAATGCATGGTTGGCGCATGGTGAAGGAATATTGTAACGTTTGGGCCAGCAAACTGTGTGCCCTATTTTGGTGAGAAAGTAGGTGGTACATGGTAGGCACAAAATTATGGAAAGTTATAAAGACACCCCCCCCCAATAGTGTAAACTAAAATAGTGGGGGTTTTCATGGTTAGATCATGATTTTTCTAGTAGTGCATCTCATAGGAGAATCCATTCACCACCTATGAAGAGGTTAATGGTTAAGGGGCATAGTTTGGAAAACAATGTGCTCCTTCCCATGAAATAATGTTATGGTGATTTTAATTACCATAAAATTTATTTTCAATTGTTGAACACCAAATATTATACCATATTCACTCCACACGACCCTAATCCTAATATTATAATGTTTTTGATCCTGGAAGGATTCCCATGATCCTCAAACCACATTATATTCATATGAATTATCAGATTGATTAATCCCCCTCTATTTTTTATATAATATCTTCTCATCTTGTTTCCTTCCTATCTCCCATATTTCTCTCATATATTCAAAGGATGAATTATTCAATTGGAATTGTGTATAGATCCAGGTATTTATGGTTTTGTTCCATCTAATATTGATCATAGGTTTTTTTCCTTGATCTTCTATGTTTTTGTTATCATGAATGACACACACCAATATACGTTTTTTGGCATAAGAGACATCTATCAATAACCCTAAGGTAGGTAGTCTATTTTTTAATTCCAATAGTCTTGATTATAATTGAATGTTTGTAATTTTATAATTTAAATTATCATTTTTATAAATAGATTATTGAATTGAATTAATTAATAGGTCAATTAATTAACGGGATTATAGAATTTGCGATGTTTTAGGATTATGATTTTTTTAATTAATGGGATTATGGAATTGGGTAATAATGGGAATTAAATGGTTTATTGTACAAACAATGATTGGTTAAATGGTTATGAATAAATGTTTAAGATTGGATTAATGGTGATATGTTAATATTATATTGTTGATTAATTTGATGATCCGTGATTGTTTTGATAAATGTAAATAGTGCATCGTGATTTGAAAAAGTGATAAGAAGGTTAATGATGAATCAAATTGATTAATGTTACAAAAGTGATATTTTTGATTTATTGATAAATGATGTTTTTGAAAAGGACTGATAATCCAAATAACCATGGTGTGCCAAAATGATTCTATAATCCCCCAATACTTGCTTGTTAATATTAATGTATAGTATAGGTACTGCTGGTCCAAATACCCATGAGGTGTGGGATATATACAGAAGCCCCAAATAACCATGGGGTTCCAGAAAATATATTTTATTCCCTAGATATTTGGATTGGACTAGGGTTTCATGTGGTTATGATATAAAATTATAATTAAATATATAATTAAATCCTTGAAATAATGTATTGTTATTCCCTATGATATATGGCTCAGATTCCAACATTTGCTGAAGAAGACATTGATGGTTCAGATGTCTTCATGAACCTGGGGAATTATGTGTTTTATTACCGAATAGTTTAAATGTGAATATTTTTTACATTATTTTTTGTTTGTTATTCTTGATACAATTTCATAAACTATTATTGAATATATTATTTTTATATGCCATTTGTTGTTGTCTACATAGTTATACTCACACTCTAATAAGGACGCCTGATCAATACCTGAATATAAATCTTCATTGTAGGATAGGATAAGGGAAGAATAATATGGAATGATGTATGATATTGGGATGGATCAGAGATGATGGAACCAGATAGGTTGTCGAGACATTTCTTGGAGTTTTCAGTGTCCTTATTTTTGGTTTTTTGTTAAACAGTTAGAACATATATGGAATTACATATCTTCTAGTTTGGTATATATATTTTTTTATCAATTATGGTTTCTCATGTGATACAGGTATGTGTTGGTTATGGTGTTATTCTGGATATTGTTTACTTATTTCCATTGTTGTGCTTATTTGGTAAAGAGGGTATAGTCTCCATATATTATATATTTGACCCTCATAGCTATTTGGTAGACTCTAGTGTATGGGAAGAAATTCATGAGGTTATATAGTGAACATTCTTGGGGAACAGACATGTGGAAGATGGGCTGAGACATTACAATAAAAATATATATCTATATATCATTGATTTGTGACAAGAACATTATTTCATTGAAAATGAATGTGACTTTATAAAAATGTTATTTTAAGATCATTATCATAAAATTGAGGGATCCATTAACTATATATAAAGATAAAACCAAAAAATATGCTGATTTGATATACGTTGATTTCATATGAAATGTTTTGTCTATTCATCTTGATTTGTTGAATTTCTACATCATTTCATACCCTTAAAAAATTAATATCAAAGATGAATTTTTTAAACATGTTCCACTAAAATTAATATAACATGGAACAAAATATCCATAAAATTTTGAAAATTATTTTCATCATTCTCTAAATATTTACCAAAATCATAATATTTATCACAATTTATGATAGTTCCAAAAATTAATAAACCTTCACTTGAAGAGGCAACACATTTATCATAAAAACCACAACAATGACACCCAATGTTCAACAGAGTTTATTTAATAAATAACTAAACATAAAATTATTCAAAATATTCGCAACCAATATTTATCCAAAATATTTCAATGATTTCAACACATATTCTTCCATGATAAATTTAACATTTATCTTTATGTAAATTATATCACTCTTAAATTCATGAACCTAAATCTATAGTCCATAATCATATATGATAGTAACTTATATAAATAACCTGAATCATAATAAATCCATAATAAAATCAAGCATGATTCAAAAAATAAACACAATCCATTGATGTTTCATTATTCTTATTACCAATATCCATTTATAAAAATACTTCTACAACTCAATTGTGGAATATCACTACAAAAAATCATTAACCTCACTAGTTGATATAACAACGGTTATTCCTTGCTCAAGGAGTTAAGCATTTGATTAGTTAATTAAATTAGATAAATACCATGTTCCCCATATTTAAGACAACGAACTATTAATGTAAATATGAAAAAAATTAATTTCACTCCATTAAACTCCCTATTTTTCATACCCGATTATTTTCACTATTCCAATATTTTCAACACATAATTTTTTTATTGTTCCCTTGATTCATTTTCATGGGATTATCTTCCCATATTTATGAAAAGATGTAAATTGAGCCTTCTTTGTTCCACGGTCTCCTATACTTGATCTCTTATTGGACTCGAACCTTCTATTATTAAGTGACTTTGAGTGTTGGTTAAGGTGCATATTTATAATAAAATTCCATGTTAATGTATTAGGATTGAAAAGATATCCTCCAAATTAGACATCATCATTTTTCGTTGTGAAAAATAACCAAATTTTCTATCACATTCATTTTTAACATCATTTTTACTAGTTAAAACCATTGAAAAATACCAAAAATCATGGTGTGAGAAACAGTAATCAAAAAAATATAAAAATAATTTATAGTATTTCTAAATTATGATAAATTATTTTTAATATATGAACGATTTTGTTTATCCATGTCCATCCATGATTATCATATATTCAAATACTTCACAATGGTTCATAAGGAAAATGAGTATTATCCCACGCATATCCTGTGGGAGTTTTAAATAAAGAGTGCAGTAAGCGAACAATCTCTTTGAATAAGAATGATGTTTGAGATATACTAATCTATATCTTTTTTGGAATATTACCCCTATATGAATATATTCCATAATTGTTTCCACCTTTACTATCCATATTGGGATTTATTTCTATGTGAACCACATAATCTCTTCCTAATGAAAGCATTTGGATGTTATCTTATACTTTGATATTTCTCTAGGGTTTTTACTGAGGATACCTAATACTAATCCAAAAAAAAATATACATTTATTTGATACCAACTATAGAAACCCAATTATTTTAAATATATTATAAAATTTTTTTTTAAAAAAAATCCAACAAGTGAAATTCAAATATCACGAGGTGTATGGTAATTAGAAAAAAGATTCATTGTAAATAAAAAGGGAACTAAAACATGATAAAGAACCATGGAAATAAAATTAATTTCATTATAATTCTTGATATCACAATACAAATATATTTCTAAAGTAATTCATTGGATAAATGAACTTATTGAATGTTTTTCCAGACCAAAGGAAGGCATAAGGATAATAATATATTTGTAAGAGACAAGTATACCGAATATTTAATAAATTTTTAATATCAAAGGTTGTCATAATTGATGAAAATGTCTTTAATATATGTCACAACCCCTTCCCCCCAATGATGCCCCTCATGAGCTGGAAATGGTGAAAGGGAGATAATGACCCCCAAGTCCCGCCTCCAGTAGGCCCCGGAGTGGTGACTAGCACCAAGGGAATGAGATTTCACAAATGTGGGAGGCATTACCCTTTTTTATTTTTGATCGGGAAATAGGACATGTCAACCACCAAAAAGGAAAATAACAAGTGTATAAAGATAAACCCAAACCAAGCCCACATGCATGTTTAAACAATTTTATAACAAGGTGCAAGTACAAGAAAGCTCAAAGTACAATACCAAAATTAAACAAGAGTACAACAATTGCAACAACTCCAACTGTTCGACTAGTAGGGTCCCGCACGACCCTGGTAGTCCTCCTGGAAACCTGGAAGTAAACGTAGAGTGAGAATACAAGTATACTCACTAGGGAAACCTAAAGTTCTAGTGCACAAGTGGGGATACATCTGAATGTCCCGTGAGAACAACAGAAGAAACCTAGAAAGGAATTATATCCACCCAAACTCACCAGCCACACTCACCAAAAACACAATCACAGCAGGTAGTAGTATATAATAACAAGATTATTGGGTACCCCTCACCATTTCCCACTAGTTACCTGGTCTTTCTAATGGTAAACGTCTTGACGCTACCACACTCTTCCCACCCGCACACACCTGGGCCTCAAGAACCACACATCCCGCCGGCACACACATGGGCCTCACAACCACGTATCCCACCCGCACACACTGGGCCTCACAACCACGTATCCCACATGCACACACATGGGCCTCAAAACCACGTAACCCACCCGCACACACCTATGCCTCATCCCGAAGGTTCTTGGGAAATCAAACCTGTCCGAAGAGTATTGGGCCAATCCACCCCAAACAAAACCTACCTAAAGAGTCTTGGGTGTAAGGTCGCCTCAAGCCATCACAACCTATGGATGAAAAAGAAGGAAGAAGCTAGTAACTATAGGAAAACAACCTCTCCCATGAAATGTTAGTGTTCGGCACTAAGTTCTCAACATGGGTGGGGTGCGCCAAAACACAAAGATATAGATATATATATGTCTACCAAACACACAACCCAACATGTGGATTCTAAACAGAGAAACCGAGCATGTTCCTCGACACTTCTACTATGAAGCACGCATACAATAAACTACCCCAACCCCATTTAGGATTTCACGTTTCAGCAGAATTAGTTTATTTAGTTCCTTATCTATTGGGCAACCAACCGCAACCAACCATATCAATCTTTCGTGAAACATATCCCTGCCATCTACAAATCATGTTAAGAAAACAAAAGCAGGACAAAAAAGAGCTTCTTATTAGCCAACCAACCCCATTGATTATTAACCTCGTTCCATTACCATACCCCATCATTCATTAACTCTTCCTCATTTTATTTATTATTCACAACCCATAGTTCGTTCACATTCAAACCCATCCCTGCAGCCCTGTTACCAACTGCCATAACCACAACCGCAACATACATCATCATCCCTTGATTCCATTTATCGCATCCTCGTCTCCCACCCGATCCACAAAAATCCACAAAACAAGGCTTGTGCCACATCATCACCCCCTTAACATCATTTGTCGCAAACCTACTACCTGTTCTATTCATAACAACCCAGGATTCACCCCCCCCCCCCCTTTCACACACCACGTAACCAAGCCAAAACCCACATTTTCATTATTCCATTTGCTTAACCGGGGTGATCACACAAGGGTTCCCGATTTTAATAAGCCAACTTTACTTCATTAACCAGATTCCATATTCCACAAGGTTCCATTCACAAAAACGGTCTAGAAGATAGGGAAACATTTAATTGTGCTTACAAAGTCCCCGAATGATCGTGATTTTCAGTAGGCATAATCCTATTTAATTCATAACAAGTCAATTGGATAAACAATGATAAACATAACAACTTTCCACATCCCTGTTCTTTAAGCCAGTTATTATCTTTATTTATTAGTTCAACCATTTCACAGGGAAACAAGAGGATACCCACCCCGCATGACGCAAAAATTAGAGAGACAAATGCAAAAAATCCATACCTCAATAGGTTCTAATCACAACGCTCCCCTGGATCAACATTAGAAGACGTCCATCAGTGTCTGTCACATCTATCGAGTCCTAGAAAAACCTCCATGGGTGGAAGTTGGAAAGTAAAGGTCGACTGAAAGACAACAGATCCAAGCTTGGATGTTCTGCCTCGTCGTTATGATCCCGTGGCCACTGACGGATCGTAAATCAGAGCTCAGACGAAAAAGTTATGGAAGAAAAGGTGCCTTTGAGTCTCTTGGGAGAGCTCTACTCAGAGGAATGGGGGGGGAGAGGGGTGAGTTGAAAAGGAGGAGGGGACCCATCCTTTTATAGGTGAGAAAAATAGAAGTACACGACATGTACTTTATGGTACATGGCATGTACTCAACCATTTCACACGGTCACCACGCGTCTTCCAACACGGCCTTCAATGCGGCACGCGGCCATTGACTGGTCAACACACGACATGAGGGTAACATATACGTGGGGAGGGACTACACAGCGTGTAGTATTGGATAAATGGTGTGTACCCATTTATTTCACATGGTAAGGACCCAGATCCAACACGACACACATCCGTTGACTGGTCAACACACGGTAACGCGTACGCGGGGAGGGACTACACGGAATGTAGTATTGGGTACACGGCATGTACTTATTTATTTCACATGGTATGGACACGACCATGAACACGAGGTATACCCTGTGAGGGGGTACATGGCGTGTACTCACACTAAACGGCGGGTAGTTTCAAAACTCTGAAAAGTGTGGGAAAACTCCATTTTACACTCCAGAACACTTCGTGACCTTATTTTTGACAAAGGAATGGAACGGAGAGGTCCGGACCATCACATCAGATACCTCTTAAAACATTATCATCCTCGAGAATTAAAAAACCAACCCAGACGAAACCAAACAATATACCTCATATGGTTCTCGTTATAACAGGAACCCAACCAACAACCCTAATCACATGTGTTAGGAATTCCTTATCCTAGGTCAAGATATTATCCACTTTAGGCGGAACTGACTCACCTGCACGGGTTTAATCACATCTTCATTAATGTGTCTCGATTAATAATTGGGTCTTCCCACTTTCATAAATTAGGATTTTTTTCAACTTGCACTACCCCCAACACCACACAACCAACACACTCCCCGAACATGTGGTTTGGGGAAAATTCCTTCTCCTTTATCGAGATATTATCCGATTTAGGCGGTACTGACTCACCCGCATGGGTTCAAGCGCATCCACATTAATGTATCTTTATTAAGGATCAGTTTTTTCCCTTTCCCCACACATCTAGACATGCTACACAATTCTATAGAAAAAGGAAACAAAAGGTCTCATAACCGACAATCCAAGAATTCTATATCAAAGGTACAGAGTATAACATAAACACAAATATCAGAAGAAACAAAGAAAAACAAAAGTCAAAACAACTCCGGGTACTGAGCGTGCATCTAGTTCTGCCGCTCCCAAGTGCTCTCCTCGAGGCCGCCATGCCTCCACAACACACAAACCAATGGAATTGTTCATCCACAGAGCACATTCTCCTAACGATCCTCGATTCTGATTGGTCATTCCTTGAAGGTCGCGTCGTCTCCCATATCTAACTATCCCCAGTCGATAACATGGGAGTCGTCGTGTAAGTACCGAGGAAGCTGGGGGACATGGAAGACTTCATGAACCTTCTCCAACTGAGGTGGCAGGCCCAGCCGATATGCCACCTCGCCGACTCGCCTCAGCACCTCGGAATGTCCAATGAACCTAGGGGAGAATTTACTCCCCTTCCCGAACCTCTGATTCCCCCATCGAGTGGAAACCTTCCAGAACACATGGTCTCCCACCTCGAACTCTGAAGGCCTCCATCGACGATCAGACTTCTTTCAGTCCTGAGCCGCTTTTATCCTCTCACACACAAGCTGGTCCTTCTTTGTGGTGCTCTATACTACCTCTGTCCCAAGAGCACCAATATCACCAACCTCTACCTAGAAAATGGGTGAACGACATGGTCTTCCATACAGAGCCACAAACGGTGCCATGACAATAGTAGAGTGGAAGTTGTTGTTGTAGGAAAACTCTACTAAAGGCAAGTGTCGTACCCATGATCCTCTGAAATCTAGAACGCATGCTCACAACATGTCCTCCAACGTCTGGATAGTCCGCTCTGTCTGTCTATCGGTCTGGGGGTGGAAAGCAGTGCTAAGGCATATCTAGGTGCCAAAAGCATGATGTAACCCCCTCCATACTCGCGAGGTAAACCGAGTATCCCAATATGAGACGATAGTCTTTGGAACTCCATGAAAATGCACTACCTCGTCTACGTACCTATGTGCTAATGTACTCACTGGGCCTAACTCCTTAATTGCTAAGAAGTGAGCTGATTTCGTCAGCCGATCCACCACTACCTAGATAGCATCATTACCACCCTGAGCTCTAGGCAGTCCTGTGATGAAGTCCATTGATATTTCATCCCACTTCCACTCAGATACATCTAAAGGATGCAACAAACCACTGGGAACACGGTGTTCAGCCTTCACTCGCTGACACACTATGAATTTAGCCACAAACTCTGCCACTGCCTGTTTCACCCCGGGCCACCAAAACTGTTCCCTCAGGCCTCGGTACATTTTTTAAACTCCTGGATTTACCACCAATGCTGATATATGGGACTCATGGAGAACTCCCTCATGCATCTCCTCCGGAACAAACAACCTTCCAAGGAAATTAATCTGATGTCGGCTGTCCTCTGACCATCCTTCTGGAGCGTTTCCCTGATCAACACGATCCCTCATTACTTCCACCTCAGATTCCCCCCACGGAGACTCTTCCACCTGCTGCAACAAGGAGGACTACACAGTCATCTGAAACAAACATCCTCTAACAACTTCTACCATTGCATCCAAGTGCAAGGCAGCCAACTCTCCCATCACCTTCCAAGCATCAGCGGATTCCGGAATCACTTCATAATGTGACTTCCTGCTTAGGGAATCATCCACAACGTTTCCCTTACCTTCAGTGTAAGAGATATCAAAGTCATATTCTTGGAGAATCTCGACCCATCTCCACTGTCACAGGTTCTGGTCATGCTGGGAGATGATATGACACAGTCTCTTGTGATCTAAGAAGACCACAATGCACTCTTCATGGAGGTAATGTCGCTAAAACTTCAGTTAGAACACTACTACTGCAAGCTCTAGGTCATTGGTGGCATAGTTACGCTCGTGAGGGAATAACTTCCTATACCCATAATAGATCACTCCCATCTTCTGCATCAGCACGCACCCCAGACCAAGGCCAGAAGCATCACAAAACACCTCATACAACAACCCTTCCTCTGGAAACCTGAGTATGGGAGCACTGACCAACTTCTCTTTAAGGTAGTCGAAATCCTTGTGGCACTGCTCGCTCCATGGGAAGACCTGGTTCTTCCTAGTCAAAGCTTTCAATGGATCATCAACTCGAGAGAAGTCCAAAATGAACCTCAGATAGTAACCTGCCGACCCCAGGAAACTACGAACTTCTGCCATGCTCTTGGGTGCTGCCCAAGAAACAAATTCCTCCACCTTCGACGGGTCCACTGACACTCCTTGTTGAGAAACTACATGCCCAAGGAAGTGAACTTCTTGTGTCAAGAACTCACACTTATTAATTTCCCATAAAGTCGGTGGTGTCAAAGGACATCCAAGACTTCCCTGAGATAGTCAATGTGATCCTCAAATGATCTTAGTAGATCAGTATTTCATCGATAAACACAACGATGAACCAGTCCAGAAATGCTCGGAAGACAATGTCCATAAGTTCCATGAACATGGCCGGTGCATTCGTAACTCCAAACGACATCACTACAAACACGAAGTTCCCATACCTGCACCTGAAAGCCGTCTTCGAGATGTCACAGTCATTTACCCTTAGCTGATGGTATCCAAATCGTAGATCAATCTTATAAAAACAATATTTTCCCCTTAGTCGGTCGAAGAGATCATCTATCATTGGAAAACCAACATGTTCCCCTCAGTTGGTCGAAGAGATCATCTATCCTTGGAATGGGGTAACGGTTCTTGACTGTTACATTGTTTAACCTTCGGTAGTCTATGCATAGCATGATACCACCATCTACCTTCTTCACAAACAATACTGGAGCACCCCATGGCGATATACTGGGTCGAACAAAACCCTTCTACATCAGATCGTCAATCTGAATCCGCAACTCCGAAGGTGCCATCCGATAATGGGCCATAGAAATCGGGCGGGCACCAGGATGTAAGTCTATCCCAAACTCAACGTCACGTCGGGGGGGGGGGGGGGGGGGGAAGGGGGGGTAGAGTCACAACCTCCTCGGGAAAAACATTTAGGAACTCACCAACATCCTCTGGGACATCCATCATCTCTTTATCTGCTGGAACCACTGATAACCCGCCTAACAAGGAAAGGAGAGTCTCCAAACGCCGGATTCCCACCTGATAGCTCCTCTTGCCAACAAAATCTACACGCTACCCATCCACGTCGGAGAATACGACTCTTCTTTGGAAGAAGTCGATAATGGAATTAACAAAAAACAACAATTAGATCCCTAGGATGACATCGTATGGCTGCATCTTTAATAGAATAAGGTCCCCACTAGATCGATGTGGTCCCAACGTCAGCCCACATCCCCGAAAAACACAAGATTCGCTGGTCTGGCCTCCAACTGGTGTACTCAACACCAGTGGTACGGAAAATCTCTCTACGCCTAGTCCCAAAGCATGGGCTAGACTAGGTGTAACAAAGGAGTGTGAAGCTCCCAAATTGAACAAAGCAGAAAAGAGAGTGATGAACAAAAAAATCGTATCTCGCACCACCTCTGGTCTCGCCGATGCTTTCAAATCTACTGCGTGAATCTGTCCACACCTAGCTCCTCTGCCTCTCTGATGTCGTCCACCTCTCTGACCATGCCCTGGTCGATGTCCCGGAGGAGCACCCTGAGGTCGTCTCCCCCCGCAAAGTCTGCCCTCAGAGGAACATTGTCCTGCTGCTACTGGAAGGGCCTCGCTGGCAACTGGTGCTGCTAAGGTGGGCGCTGAACCTGCCCACCTCCACCGTACTGAGCTCGGGTCGGGCACCGACTCTGAATGTGCCTGAAACCTCCACAAGAAAGACACTTCGTTACTAGGCTCATGAAGAAGGGGTGTGGACCTGAAGATCTGAACTAGAACTGTTGGGGCCTGCTCCCCACTGGCCGGAACCTGGAAGGTCCCATCGCAGGAGACCTGCTACTGACTGCCTTCCCCTTTGGCGAACCTGGCTGAATCCCCTCACGTGGTGCACCTCCCTCCGAGTGCATCCTATCTATAACCTATGCCTTCTTCTGTACTGCCAAGTACGTTGGAAGGGTCAATGGGATAATGGTATACTAGATTGAAGGAATAAGCGCCTCCTCCAAACATCTCGCCCGAGACTCTTCATCCGGAAAGAGATCTGGAGGAAAGCGCAGGCGATCCTTGAACATGATCCCCAAATCTCGTACTGACATACTCCCCTGCTGAAGGGTGAGTAACTCATGTCGCTTCTCCTCCTTGATCAGGGAAGAAAGGAATTCCTCCCGGAATTCCTTCTCATTGTTAGCCCATGAAACCTCTTCCTCTATCCTCTCTCCGAGGTAGATCATCCACCACTATCGTGTCGTACCTCTCAGCTGACTGACTGCTAGGGGAACCCAATACTCACTTGGAGCACAAATCAAGGTAAAAGAGATCCCTAGATCCCCATGCCACCCCTCTGTCTCCGTATCTGAAGAAATACCCTCGTACTTCTTGAGGGTTTTTCGCTGGAAGGAACGGAGAGTCTTCTGTCACTGGGTATCTTCCTCCTCTCGGACAATACTCAACTGATCGACCACCTGAATCTGCTGGGCATCGGCCATCTGAGCCACCCGGGGATGACGTCCAGGTGCCATAGTTGTACGATAAAAAAAGATCACCTATGCCCAAGTAGTAAGGAAATTTCTCAGGGTTTCATTTTTTCATTTTATTTCAATTTCTTTCCCAGAACACCAAAATCAAGTAAAACACAATCATGACGATGCATGTACCTTTTCTGGGGTCTCTACCCTGAAATCAATGTAGTATCACTTGGTCGTTCGGTAGGCTCAGAGTCCATGCATCGTATCACGGGGGGGCCTAAAATCCTGTGTCCAAGCCGTTCTTCCCTGGCTTATGTCATGCACCAATATTAACCAACATTGTTTCCCTACCATCCCATGAAATCCTCACTATTCCTAACTCCATACTCCATCCAATATCTCACCCATTGCCTTTGATACCATTCTATGATGACCCCTCCGCCCAAAGATGCCCCTCCTGAGCTGGAAATGGTGAAAGGGAGATAATGACCCCCGAGTCATGCTTCCAGTAGGCCCTGGAATGGCGACTAGCACCAAGGGTATTAGGTTTCACAGATATAGGAGGAATTACCCGTTTATTATTTAAGGTCGGGAAATAGGACAAGTCAACCACCATAAAGGAAAAGAACAAGTGTATAGAAATAAAACCAAACCAAGCCCACATGCATGATTAAACAATTTTATAACATGGTGCAAGTACAAGAAAGCTCAAAGTACAATACCAAAAGAAAACAAGCGTACATCAGCTGCAAAAACTCCAACTGTCCGACTAGTAGGGTCCTGCACGGCCCTGGTAGTCCTCCTGGAAACCTGAAAGTAAACCTAGGGTGAGAATACAAGTATACTCAGTAGGGAAACCTAAATGTTTTGTGCACAAGTGGGGATACATCCTAATGTCCAGTGAGAACAACAGAAGAAACCTAGCAAGGAATTAAATCCACCCAACCACACCAGCCAGACTCACCAAAAAAACAATCACAACAGGTAGTAGTATATAAGAACAAGAGTATTCGGTACCCCACACCATTTCCCACTAGTTAGCTGATCTTCCTAATGGCGAACGTCCTGATGCTACCACACTCTTCCCGCCCGTACACACCTGGGCCTCAGGAACCACACATCCCACCCGCACAGACCTGGGCCTCACAACCACGTATCCCACCCTCACACACCTAGGCATCACAACCATGTATCCCGCCCGCACACACCTGGGCCTCACAACCATGTAACTCGACCGCACAAACCTGGGCCCCATCCCAAAGGTTCATGGGAAAACAAACCTTCCCGAAGAGTCTTGGTCCAATCCACCCCAAACAAAACCTCCCCAAAGAGTCTTGGTTGTAAGGTCGCCTCATGGCATCACAACATGTGGAAGAATAAGTAGGAAGGAGCTAGTAACTATGGGAAAACACCCTCTCCCCTGAAATGGTAGAGTTTGACACTAAGCGCTCAACATGGGTGGGGTGCACCAAAACACAAAGATAAATATATATATATATATATATATATATATGTATACCATACACACAACCCAACCTAAGGCTTCTAAACATAGAAACTGAGCATGTTCCTAGGAACTGCTACTACGAATCATGCATAAAATAAACAACCCCAACCCCATTTATGTTGTCACGTTTCAGCAGAATTAGTTTATGTAGTTCCTTATCTACTAGGAAACCAACAACAACCAACCATAACAACCGTTCGTGAATCATATCCATGCCATCCACAAATCAAGTACAGAAAACACAAGCAGCACAACAATGTCCTTCTTATTATCCAACCAACCACATTGATTATTAACCCCGTTCCATTAACATTCCCCACCACTCATTAACTCTTCCACATTTTATTTATTATTCACAACCCATAGTTCCTTCAAATTTAAACCCATCCCGGTAGCCCCGCTGCCAACTGCCATAACCACAACTACATTGTACATCATCATCCCTTGATACCATTTATCGTATCCCCGCTGCCCACCCGATCCCCAACAACAAACAAAATAAGGTTCGCCCCAAATCATCACCCCTTTAACATTATTTACCGTAGCCCTACTGCCCGTTCTATTCGTAACAACCATGGATTCCCGCCCTCCCCTTTCACACAGCACGTAACCAAGCCAAAACCCACATGTTCATTATTACATTTTGTTTAACCGGGGATATCACACAAGGGTTCAAGTTTTTAATCATCCAACTTTACTTGATTAACAAGATTCCACATTCCACAAGGTTCCATTTACAAAAATGGTCTAGAAGATAGGGAAACATTTAATTGAGAATGAAAAGGCCCCTAACGATCTTGATTTTTAGTAGGAATATGCCTATTCAATACATAGCATATCAATTGGATAAACAAAGATAAACATAACAACTTTCCCCAACCCCGTTCTTTAAGCCAGTTATTATCGTTATTTATTGGTACAATTTTTTCTCATTGAAACAAGAGGATACACACCCTGAATTATGAACAAATTAGAGAGACAAAGGTAAAAAATCCCTACCTCAATAGGTTGTGATCACAATGCTCCCCCGGATCAACCATCGAAGACGTCTATCGGCATATGTCACCTCTGTCGAGTCCCCTAAAAACCTCCTTGGGTGGAATTTGGAAAGGAAAGGTCGAAGGAAATACAAAGGATCCAACCTCGGAAGTTCTGCCTCGTCGTTATGATCCTGTGGCCACTGACAGATCATAAATCGGAGCTCAGATGAAGATGTTATGGAAGAAAAGGAGCCTTCGAGTCTCTTGGGAGAGCTCTGCTCAGAGGAATGGGGAGGAGAGGGGTGAGTTGAAAATGAGGAGGGGACCCCTCCTTCTATAAGAGAGAAAAACAAAAGTACACGGCGTGTAATTTATGGTACAGAGCGTGTACTCAGCCATTTCACATGGTCACCTTGTGGCATCCAACGCGGCCTTCAACGCGGCACGCGGTAGTTGACTGGGCAACACATGGATTGAGGGTAACACATATGTGGGGTGGGACTACATGGCGTGTAACCATTTATTTCACATGGAAAAAACACAACTCTAACATGACACACGGCCGTATACTGGTCAACACATGGTAACCCGTACGCGGGGATGGACTAAACGACGTGTAGTATTGGGTACACGGCGTGTACTTATTTATTTAATATGGCAAGGACACTTCCTTGAACACGGGGTATTCCCGGCGAGTGGGTACACAATGTGTACTCACACTACACAGCGTGTAGTTTCAAAATTCTGAAAAGTGTGGGAAAAGTCCATTTTACCCTCCAGAACACTTCGTGACCTTATTTTTGACAAATTAATGGGCCGGAGAGGTCTGGGCCATTACAATAGATCACAAGGAATATTTCTTGAGGATAATAACATTTTAACATTAACATCAGATCCTTAAAATCTAAAACATTCCAAATTATTATAAATAATACTTTTTATAACAAATTGTGGATAATTTTAAATGAAGAATTAAAATATTGATTTGTTAGAATGGAAATATATTATATTCATGCAATATATGTTAAAATAAAACATTCCTTTCGCACATTATTTTAAATAGACTAGAAGTACCTTGTTCGGAAATCAATATAAATATTCATCTAAAACCATTTTCTTATAATAAAACATGTGTAAAATTTTATTTAATAAGTAATTATAGAATATTAAAAGTATTATTTAAAAAAATTTAATGAAAATATATATATTGACGAAATTTTTTCCCGAATGAGTATAAATATAAAATTCATTGTCCCTAAAACATTCATTTTCTTTAATGCAAACTTAAAAGAATAAAATGATAGGAAAATTTATAATTTCAATAAATTAAAAGTGTAGAATAATATATATTGGATTTAATATATAAATATCATGTAATTCTCCTAGTGGATACAAAAACATAGTCAATATCGAATAATGATGAGAATGTGAAATAAAACATTTCCACTATGTTTACTTTTAAATCAGAACCCCCACAAAAAAATAACATCAACTGAAACATTATATAAATTTAATTTTATGTTATTAATGATAGAACACATCAAAGGCTCATTTGATACAAATTATAAATGATTATATTTTTGTAACAATATATATGTCTAAAAGGAGACAATTTTAGAAGAATAACCCTTTCATTGATCATAAATTCAAAGTGACAATTAATAAATAGAACAATGATGTGATAAAAATGTTAATACTAAAAAAACGAGGATATAAAACCTAAAATAATAATAATTAATTACATATATAATTTTATATTTTAAAATAAAATAAAGTAGTAATATGATAAAATGAAATGAAATTGAGTTATAAAGCAACGTACTACTTGGAAACATTAATGTTAAATACCAATAGATGAAATAAAATTAATTTTAAAATAATATACTATAATGTATATAAAAACTATTATATAATATGAAAATTTTCTTGTATATACTCCATATAAATAAAATTAGGTGCATAGTAATAAATCATTCCTCAACAATAGAAAATGGAAACAAAATCACATACCCCGTGCTCAACTCATCTTGTATATACATTATCTCCATGAATAATAATATTTTGTTAAGAAGTTAAATTATTTATGATATTTTTTAAATTTTATTATTACCTTTATTTTCCTTATTTCCATTTTATATTTATTTTATTTTTAAATTATGATTATGTGTGACATTTTGATGATATTCAGTTCATATGTCTGAAATGACATTAATATGATGACAATGGTAAAAGAAATCAGTTTTTAAATAATATAGAAAATAATAATCATGAATTATTTATTATTTTTATACATTTATATTAATATAATATCCAATTATGAAATATGGTTATAAAAATAAACAATGTTACAATCGTAGAGATGGAAAGTCATACATAGGCCTGAGTGACGTTTCAATTTTACCATGATCACGATGAAAAGAAGGAAAGTGTTATTTTAAATTTATATAATGATATTTATATCATAAATATCATATATCTTTTAAATACAAACATATATACCAACCATGTGGTGTAGTATTGAAAAAAAAACACATCCCTTCATGAAGGTTGGTATCCATACCTACACACGAATGATGAAACCATATTTCAATGAATGGAGATGTAAAAAAACATTCGATATATAACTTTTAAATAATTATAAATATTAATTTTATATAATATATATATATACATTAAATCAATCATCATAAATATCCCTGATAGGTAATGATGGGAAAAAATTAAATCGATTCATGAGGCGGTGGTCTGTCCTGTACACGAATGATGGTTTTGGTTCCCATTTGACGGAAGTGGAGGTCGACGCTAGTTATTACCATAAAATAATAAAATATTAGTATATGAGAGATAAATATGTAATTATATCATCATATTTTAATAAATTATATAGATATTGGAGAATATTTAAAACAAAACCTCTCAGTTAAGAAAGATACCTCTTCTTTGGACAACCCCTTTAGGTTTTCACCAAAATGGATCCTAGGAGGGTTTAATAAAAAAACCATAGACTCTATGATGCTTTAATAGAATTTAAAAAGGGATTTCAGTAGGTATTGGCCAAAATATGATTCTATGTGCAAATAAAAGAGGGGATGAGGTTCCCTTTTCTATGTGAGAATGAGTGAAATTTTTATAAATAAACACAACTATTCAATAATGGGAAGTCACTCCCAATCCATGTTCCACGAAAATAGATAAATAATGGATTTTATGATATATAATTTCAATAAAATCGAAAAAAGACATAAAAATGTTTTAAATATTTTATACCATATATCTATAAGGTTAGTCACTTTTACAATTTTAGTTCTGAACACCTTACTTATTTTTTTATATTTTACAACTCATTGTGACAAAAAATTCATTTTATATTTTTAAATATTAAAAATAATGATAATTAATAACATATAAAATGTTTTATAAAATTAAATTCACAAAATTATAAGAATTTAAATAGAAATTAAACAAGAAAAATTTGATGAAAAATGGTCTTTTAGAAAAATGAATTCTCCAAGTAATAAATGATCTCATATTAACTATATGATTATAAATCATCATTATATTAATTTAAAATTATTATTTATAAATATTATAAATTCCATTAAAATAATTCATTATTAGGAGTAGATTTAAATAAATAAAATCGATAACCTTATTTCACATAAAAATAGTATTTAGATATTCATATTTTTATTATAAACTTAAACACACTCTATGTATTTTTAAATTACTTATCGAAATTATATTAATTATATTATTAAAAAAATAAATAATTAATTAATTTTTATTCTAAATTGAAAATATAATTGTTCTTTTTAATTATGTTATCTAACGAAATGAAATGAATGTAATTCAAAATTATATAATTTTAAAAAATCACAAAACAATCAATCATTTCAGGAAAAACAAAAAAAAATCCTTCTGTTAATTTTAATATTGTGATTTAGAAAATGAATTTAATTTTATAAATTATATATTCTTTGATTTCCAAAATCTATTTATAATATTTTCTCACAAAAGAAACAATAATCTTTTTTTGAATAATATATATTTTTATTGAATAAAATAGATTTAATAAAAATTGAGTTTATATTTATTAAAAATTTATCAATAATTGTTTTTCTAGAAGAATTATATATATATATTTCGTTTATAATTTTATGGTAATCACAACATCCAATTTAATTGCTTTGTTATAATGGAAATTTTAAAAACAATGTTTCTTGGTTTTGTTAGTCTTGATGTTGCATTTCATATATTCAATCAAACCTATTTTTCTTTTTTTAATCTCAATGTATTAAAATTATAAATTAAAAAAATGGGTAAAATGTAAAAATTAATTAATTATATGGTGGATTATGGTGGGCTTAAGCTATATTGTATTCCAACAAAGGAGTAAATAGAGGATATGTTCACTAAACCACTACTAAGAGAAACAATTCAACACAAAGGTTGATGAATGGAGTTCAACCTCATTGTTCTCAATGACATAGTATGGTGACTCTCTCCTATCTATTTATTTTTTTCATGGATATTTTAATAAGAATTTTGAATATTTAAAAATAACTATTATGATAAATATTGCCACGAACCGTCCTCAGGGACCGTGCCGTGACTACCCCAAGCCCGCCTTCCATAGGCCTAGGGCTGGCGACAAGCACCAAGACGTAAATCCCGGAAAAAGGGAAGGCATTGCCTTTGAAAAGTAAACAAACACCATAGAGAAAAAAAGCAGTAGAAGTAAACACTAAGTAAAAGCTGAGTACAACAGTAAGTGCGGAAAAGTAAGTGGGCCAGAATACAAACCCAAACTGAAAATAAAGTACCACTGGAAAGGGAAAACAACAACTGAAAAGTAAAGCCGCAACGTCGAGATGTCCACTGGAAGTCCCACCAGAAGGGTGAGTACAGATAGCCTCTACAGCTCCTCGGGTCCAACTGTCCACTCCAAGTATGTCTCACCCAGTGGTCCACCTCCAGATACCATCTTTCTCCGCAAGCCTCAACCACGATCAGTGCTGTCCGTCGTCTGCAACCAACACAACGTAGTGCGGGCATAGCCCGTGTAGGGTTGAGTATAAGATACTCAGTAGGTACCCCGAGACCCCTGAAGGTCTCACAGAATCCACAAAGGATAATCCACAATGGAAAGATGCAATCATGAAGTAACATTCGACACGGCTTAGGTATATGCCCATACATATACCTAAGTTATCAATTATCACTCGGCTTTAACATCCGAGATCAACTACAACCCAGTCCACACAGGAATGAAAAA
The DNA here is from genome assembly GCA_963277665.1 of Viscum album. Lineage (NCBI taxonomy): Eukaryota > Viridiplantae > Streptophyta > Magnoliopsida > Santalales > Viscaceae > Viscum > Viscum album. Next base: position 2,113,285,224 of record OY728120.1, read on the forward strand.
CTTAAATCCACACAGGATAGCACAACATAATCCACAAAGGAATGTAAACAGGATTCAGCTCACACAGGTATACTTATTCGTATGATGATAAAGGGGATCAGTTATATCCACTGATTCATCTAAGCCGTCAGACCCACAAAGGATTGATAGGTACTAACCCCCGCAATGACCCACAAAGGATCTGACCCACAAAGGATCTATAGGTAACTAACCCCCACAATGACCCACAAAGGATCTGACCCACACAGGATCGATAGGTAACTAACCCCCGCAAAGACCCACACAGGATCGGACCCACACAGGATCTGTAGGCGCTGACCCACACAGGACCGCTGAGCGTTGACCCACATAGGATCGGACCCACACAGTATCGGTAGCAATGACCCACAAAGGATCGCTGAGTGTTGTAGTCGTCGCCGTCAAATCCACTGAGGATCTCTGCACAGTCGTCGTCGTCACAGTAGCAGTCGCAGCCATCTCTAGGGTTCCCGCACATAGCAAGCTCGTTCGGGAGGGTCCGCTCCACGAGCTGAGAGGCTGATACATCAACTGACACATAGTCTAGAGTTGATGTTTCCAAAATTTCCGTATCGTCAACAGGAACTCAACGTCGCAGACGGCGCATCAATCGGACGCCCGATCTGAGAGTTATTGGCTTTTTCGTCCCAGGGGCCCGGTTGGTTTTTATGTCAAAAGCAACCCGAACGTACTCCACCTGCGTCCAATCCTCAGGCGGAGTAAGCCAAAAGATCTGTCTCACTTAGAGGAATCCATCAAAGTTGACGGTACGTCAATCGATCGTCCGAAGCTCAAGGTATGAGCATTTCCGCTCCGAGGGCCCGGTTGGTTTCGTGTACGAACCAACCTGGACGAACCCAATGTATTCTCAAACCTAGAGTGTAATGTACAGAAACGAAAATCTAGATCCAAGGATCGCATCGCCGCTGACGGCGCGTCGATCGGAGGTGCGTAGCTCAAGATATGGGAAAAAGTCCGAAAATGTTCGAAAACGGGGGGTCTGGGCCCGGACCGACCCGGCCCTACCCCCCTGGGTCGGCCCGAACCGGGTCGCCCGGACCCCGGTCCGGGTCTGACCCGACCGGCGCGGCCCGAACTGGGTCCGGTTCCGACCCGACATGCGCGGCCTGGCCGGGCGGCTCGGCCGGCGCGCTGGCGCTGGCCAGGCGCCGCGCAAGGCAGCCGCGGCCCCCCGCTCGGGGGTCGCTCCGTGACACTCGGACGCGGCTCAAGCTGCATCCCTCCTCCATGGTCCCACGCGGCCGCAGGACCGGCCAGCGCCGCCGCAGCTTCAGCCGCAGCGGGTCTTCCCAGCGGCACACCGGGCGCCGCCGCATCCTGATGGTCGGCCGCTGCCGGCTGCCGCCTATTACCGCCGGCGACGCCGTTCCGGCGCGGCGCGCCGGCGGGGGCTTTTGCGGACCACTGGACGTGATCCGGTGGTCCGATTTGCACGCGGTCTTTGCCAGTGCTCGTCCCGGGACTCGTTCTTCATTTCAAAGCCTTCAAAATTAACTTGTGGCCCCATTTTTCATCGCCCTCCAGTCCGCGCATAACAATCAAAAAAGGGCGGTGGGTTCGGACTTGTTTGTTGGTCTGCACCAACCACGTTAGTGTCTTTTAAAGTCTCACAACATTCATATTTAACAACCAGGGATATAAATCACAACTATTTAAAAAGGAACAACCCCTACCTCATCGTAGTCGTCAGAGGAGTTCTTCGCGGAATTGACCGTCACGAAAGAAGAGGATCGTCGCATCGCGGAAGGGCATCGTGTCATCGTGGAACACGGCGTCACGTCGATGATCTCCGAGGGTTAAAGAAAAACACATAGATTTAATTTCCCGAATTAAATCCATGTTGAGGATAAAATCCACAAAGGAATTTAAAAAGATCCGAAATCTCTTACCTCAAACGGATGATTGAAGATTTTTCGCAGAAGAAGAAACGTCGCAGAAGAACGTCGCGGGAGAAGAATCATCGCGGAAGAAGTGTCACGGAAGGAGAATCATCGGCATCGCGGAACACGACATCACATCATCTATCTCCGAGGGTTCGGCGTTCTTCGTGTTCTTTGTGTTCTTCGCATTCTTCGCGTTCTTTGCACTCTTCACGTTCTTTGCGAAGAAAGATGAAGATCTTCTAGCTACAGAGATTTCCCCAAATACTCAAAACAAGACACCCCTCAAAAGACAAACGTTGGTCTTATTTTTTAATCTCATGCCAACAATTGATTTCAAAGATAAGTAACAAACAAATTAATTCATAGAATTAATTGCAACGAATTAACCGCCAAATTAATACGGGCGTTAAGATTTTAGAAAACACGTCAGTTGACTTTCATTTAAAAGGGGTTTTTGCGGGTGCGTTACTTAGAAGAAAAGAAACAGTGGGGCTCGTGCAGGAACCACCTCACAAATATCCTACCAAGAGGGTAGGATATTTTGGGTTCCACCCTATCAGCTTCAACTCATTTTAAGTGGAATTTAAGTGGCTTTAGGTGGCTTTAAGTGAAATAAAATAAATTTGTCGCACCACTTTTTTTTATTTTCTTCATTTAACCCCAAAAATTAAAAAACACACCCAAGAAAACGCAACTCCGGAAGAGGCGTTTCTAAGAAAGTACCGGCGTTGCGATTCCATCGGTGCCCTCGGAATTCGATTCCGAGCACCGGTTCAAAAGTTATAAAAACCCGCTCGTTCGTTCACTGAATGTACCCGAGCCAAACGTCGAAAAATGATTCCAGGCACACCGGGCCTCAGAATCATGTGCTGTCAGAAACTGTGTTCTTGTAAAATTCCAAAGAAAATTATGAAAAAAATTTCCTTGAAATTTATGGGTCTTTACAACACTCCCATCTCAGGGCTTTACATCCCCGTAAATATACATCATAAACTAGGGAAACAAATGTGGGTACTGAGCACGTATCTGAGCCTCCCGCTCCCAAGTGCTTTCCTGGAGGTTCCCGTGCTGCCATCTGATGCGCACTAGAGGAATTGATCGTCCACGTAGGACCCGCTCCTGTCGATCCTCGATCTCCACCGGGACCTCCTCAAAAGTCACCCCATCATCAACGTCCATCTCCCCATGGTCAATGATATGCGTCGGGTCGTGAACGTATCTCCTCAGCTGAGATACGTGGAAGACGTCGTGCACCCGGTGAAACTGAGGTGGTAGAGACAGGCGATAATCCACCTCGCCGACCTTACTGAGGACCTGGAATGGTTCGATGAAGCTTGGAGACAACATGCCGCCTCATCCAAATCTTCGTATTCCACGTCGAGGTGAGACACGCAAGAAGACGTGGTCACCATCCTCGAACACTAGTGGCCTCCGTCTCCTGACAGCGTAAGACTTCTACCGGCTCTGAGTTGTCCTCATCCGCTCCTGGATGACCTGGACCTTCTCTGTCGTGGCCCAAACCATCTCTGGTCCCACAAGTGCTGACTCCACTGGGTCTATCCAGCACAAAGGAGATCTGCAAGGTCTTCTATACAACACCTCGTATGGTGCCATCCCGATGGTGGAGTGGAAGCTGTTGTTGTACGCAAACTCCACCGAGGGTAGGTGGTCCTCCCAGCTGGGACCAAAGTCAAGGACACATGCGCGGAGCATGTCCTCGAAAATCGGAATGGTCCTCTCCATCTGTCCATCAATCTGAGGTTGAAAGGCGGTGCTCAGACGTAGCTGTATCCCGAACGCCTCCTACAACCCCTTCCAATGCTGAGAAGTAAAGAGAGCATCTCGATCAGAGACGATAAATGATTGAACACCGTTAATCCATACAATCTCTTGAACGTAGAGATGCCCCAAGCTCTCCAATGAGCCCTGCATTCTGATGGGTAAGAAGCGAGCCGACTTGGTGAGTCGGTCGACAATCACCCAAATGGAGTCGTGACCTCTGGAAGTGCGTGGAAGTCCAGTCACTAAGTCCATAGATATCCCATCCCACTTCCACTCCGGGACCTCCAAGGGATGTACGAAGCCTTCTGGTACCTGATGCTCTGCCTTCACCTACTGGCAGGTGAGGCATCGAGAAACAAACTCTGCCACAACCTTCTTCATTCCCGACTACCAGTGCTGTCGTCTGAGGTCCTGGTACATATTAGCCACTCCAGGATGTACTGCCAAAAGAGAAGTGTGAAACTCTCTCAGCACCTCATCCCGTAAAGTGACTGGTAATAAGATACGTCCTCTGAAAAGGATTTCATGCTCTACTCCAAAGGAGAAACCATCAGGTGCCTGTCCTGAGGATATCTGTGCACGCTGCGTCTCACAGTCAGCGTCCCCATGATGTGCCTCTCTGACCCACTGTAGTAGTGGAGGAGAGACTGTGAGAGACTGAAGGAAGGTTGTTCCATCTATATCCACGAAGGATATCTGCAAAGCGGCTAGCTGCTCTGTCGCCTCCTCAAGTAGCTGAATGCCCGTCCTCCTGCTGAGAGCATCGGCTACCACGTTCCGCTTCATAGGAGTATAGACTATATCAAAGGCATAGTCTTGGAGGAACTCGATCCACCGCTGTAGTCTCAGGTTTAGTTCTTTCTGAGAGAAGATGAACCTGATACTCTGATGGTCAGAAAAGACTGTAAAGCGCTCACCCATCAGATAGTGTCACCATGTCTTCAGAGTGAAGACCACTGCTGCTAACTCCAGGTCATGGGTAGCATAGTTCTGCTAATGCGGCCTCAACTGACATGATCCATAGGCGATCACGGCCCACTCCTACATTAGGACACATCCGAGTCTGGTCCCTGATGCATCGCAGTAGACTACGTACCCTAATCCCTCCTCAGGAAACATCAAGATAGGGGCGCTGTTCAATCTCTGTCTTAGCTCCCGGAAGCTCTGCTGACATCTGTCTGACCACATAAAGGGTTTCCCCTTTTTTTTCAAAGCTGGGAGTGGTGCCGCAACTCTAGAGAAGTCTGGCACAAATTTCTGATAGTATCCAGCTAGTCCCAAGAAACTCCACACCTCCGTCACGCTCTGGGGTGTCTCCCAAGCAAGAACTTCCTCGATCGTCGCAGGATCCACTGCAACTCCCGCCTCAGAGATGACGTTCTCCAAGAAGTGGACCTCGCGTATCCCGAACTGACACTTCGAGAGCTTTCCATAAAGCTGGTGCTATCGGAGTGTGTCCAGTACAACTCGGAAGTGGTAGGCGTGCTCCTCCTCAGTCGTCGAGTAAATCAAAATGTCGTCGATGAAGACCACGACAAATCGATTGAGGTATGGCTGAAAGATCCTGTTCATGAGTCCCATGAACACCTCTGGAGCATTGGTTATGCCGAAAGGCATAAAAAAGAACTCATAGTGGCCATACCGACATCTGAAGGCCATCTTTGGCACGTCCTCGTCCCAAACTCTGAGCTGATGATAGCCTGACCTGAGGTCTATCTTCGAGAACCACCGTGCTCCCTTGAGCTGGTCGAAGAGGTCATCAATCCTCGGTAGCGGATACTTGTTCCTCACCATCACCTAGTTCAGGCGACGATAGTCTACACAAAGTCGCAATCTATTGTCTGCCTTCTTGGCGAACAATATCGGGGAAGCCCAGGGTGAAACACTGGGTCGGATGAAACCCTTGCCCTGCAATTTCTCCAACTGTATTCGTATCTCTCGAAGCTTAGCGGGGGCCATCTGATATTCTAGAGTGGATATCGGGGTTGTCCCGGGGTACAGATCAATATGAATGTCTACCTCTCATCGAGGAGGTAGTCCTGGAATGTCATCAGGAACGACGTCCGCATACTGATCCACCATTGCAGGAAACTAGGACTTCGCACGTCAACTGCTCCTATGATGAGGCTAGCCAAGTGATGAGTGATGGGTTTTCCTCTCCTTTGCGGAAGTCCATCCGGTGCTAAAAAGGCTCCCTTCTCACCGGTGAAGGTGAACCAGCTCCCGTCGATGCGTACACATCGCACCTTGGCCTAATACAGCCGATCTGAGCATGGAAGGTAGATAACCAATCCATGCCCAAGATAACGTCGTAAGGCCTCGAAGCCGCTACAAGAAGATCCCAGCCAAAGCTCTCGCCTCCTAGAGTAAGCTCACACTTCCGGCACCAGTGCATAATCATCGAGTCTACTCCCGTAGGAGTCTCTAGCCGTAAGGATCGAGCCAACGGCTCTATCGGAATCTCCGAGCTCCGAACAAGGGTAGTGGCTATGAACGAGTGACTCTCTCCTTTGTCTATAAGAACTACAGAAAGGTTGTAATAGACACAGATAGTACCTAAAATCATCTCGGGTGTGCCGTGGTCGTAGGCCTCTGCTGCCTGAAGTTGTGCATGTCTCTGCCCGCCAGCTCCCTGTGGTCGGGGTGGACCTCCTAGTGGTGGTGGTGGTGGAGCCTCAAAGCGTCGCCCACCACCTGCTACTCAGCCAGCTCCTCTGCCTCGTCCGCCTCCTCCCTACAGACCACCACGGTCGACCCTTTGCCTCTGCCTAGGTGGCCCCTAAACCATCTGTTGCTCCTTGGCACGGTGGGTCGGGCAGTCACAAGCCATGTGGCCCTGACCGTCGCATGTGTAGAACTCCCTGCCTCTCGAAAGACTGGCTCCACGCTGTGTGCCCCGCACTGCTGAGCCAGTGTCCTGAGGTCGTCTATGTGAGGGTCTGGTCTGCCTGGACCCCTGAGTCATCCATCAACTTCCTGCTGCAGAAGACTCTGCTACGTGCCGCCCCGCGGTAGGTCTTGCTGCTGATGAAGGCTCAGCAAGGAAGCTCTCGATCAAAAGGGATCGCTCCAGTACACCTGCCTGAGTCAGAATGCTGAGGGAGATCAGTGATGCCCTGATCTCATGTATCAATCCTTGCTCAAAGGTCCGGTCCTGGATGAATGGGTCACGTACCATGTCTGTTGAGTAAGGCGAGAGATCGGTAAATCTCGCCGAGTACTAGGCGACTGTCAAGCTGCCCTGCCGCAGCTGAAGAAGCTTCTGGATGCGCACCGCACGGAGGGTGGCTGGGACGAACTCTGAGCGGAAGAGGCCCTAAAAGATTGTCCAGAGGAGAGATGCCTCGTCGTGCACCTAGAGCATCATGCTCCACCATCGGCCCGCTGCTGCGTGCAGTAGGCTCGCTGCGAGGATCACCATGTGGTTTTTGGTGTCCTCACTAGCCTGAAAACTCGTACAACTGCCTCCAGCCAGTCCTCGGATGCCTGGGGGTCCGTCTCCCCACGGAACCTAGGCGGTTTCTGGCACTAAAACTCGTGCAGAGCTCCAAGGTGATGTGCATCGTCAGCGGCTGGGGCTTGAAGCATCGGTGGCTCGGCGGGTAGAGGTACCGCCAGGGCCTCAGCTGTCAAAGGGCCCTGTACCGTGGCCTCGTTGATCGGTGGGCTATCGTCACGCTCAACTCTCGGAACCCTAGTTGATTGTCATCGTGGGGACATCCTGAAAAGACACAGGTGCGCCACAGTCAGAATAGTATACCTGGTTTGTTGACATAATGTAATCCCAAAGAAAACTTGAAACACACACGCAATCAATGTTTTCGTGCATTAAGTCAGAAATCAGAAGTCAGGGTCCTGGTGTACGGATACATCGGCCGCCGCACCAACACTGGGCTCCTTGGACTGATAACCATAGTCAATACGCTTAACACTATTGCTTCACATAGAAGAAAGATCAGAGTCTGCGGTAGAACCGAACTCCTCTGATTCCAATTTGTCACGACCAGTCCTCGGGGCCCGTGTCGTGACTAGCCCAAGCCCACCTTCCATAGGCTAGGGGCTGGCCACTAGCAGCAAGGCGTAAATCCCGAAAAGAGGGAAGGAATTGCATTTGAAAAGTAAACAAACACCACATAGCAAGAAAGTAGTAGAAGTAAACACTACGTAAATGCTGAGTACAACAGTAAGTGCGGAAAAGTAAGTGGGATAGAATACAATCCCAAACTGAAAGTAAAGTACAACTGGAAAGGGAAAAAAACAACTGAAAAGTAAATCTGCAACGTCGAACTATCCACTAGAAGTCCCACCTGAAGGGTGAGTATAAATAGCCTCTACAGCTCCTCGGGTCCAACCGTCCACTCCAAGTATGTCCCGCCCAGTGTTCCACCTCCAGGTACCATCCTTCTCCGCAAGCCTCAACCACGATTAGCGCTGTCCGTCGTCTGCAACCAACACAACATAGTGCGGGCATAGCCCGTGCAGGAGTGAGTATAAGCTACTCAGTAGCGACCCTGAGACCCCCGAAGGTCTCCCAGAATCCACAAAAGATAATCCACAAAGGAAAGATTCAATCACGATGTAACATCTGACACGGCTTAGGTATATGCCCATACATATACCTAAGTCATCAATTCTCGCTCGGCTCCAACATCCGAGCTCAAGTACAACCCATTCCACACAGGAAAGCAAAACGTAAATCCACACAGGATAACACAACACAATCCACAAAGGAATGTAAATAGGATTCAGCTCACACAAATATACTTCTTCGTATGACGATAAAGATGATCAGTTATATCCAGTTATTAATCTAAGTCATCAGACCCACAAAGGATCGATAGGTACTAACCCCCGCAATGACCCACAAAGGATCTGACCCACAAAGAATCGATAGGTTACTAACCCCGGCAATGACCCACAAAGGATCTGACCCACACAGGATCGATAGGTAACGAACCCACGCAAAGACCCACACAAGATCGGACCTACACAGGATCTCTAGGCACTGGCCCACATAGGACCGCTGAGCGCTGACCCACATAAGATCAAACCCACACAGGATCGGTAGAATTGACCCACAAAGGATCGCTGAGTGCTGTAGTCATCGTCGTCGAATCCACTGAGGATATCTGCACAGTCGTCGTCGTCACAGTAGCAGTCGCAGCCAGCTCTAGGGTTCCCGCACACAACAAGCTCGTTCGGGAGGGTCCGCTCCACGAGCCGAGAGGCTGATACATCAACTAAAACATAGTCTAGAGTTGATATATCCAAAATTTCTGTATCGTCAACTGACACATGGTCTTCCCGGCGGCGCACCGGGTGCCGCTGTGCCGGCGTGGCGCACCGGCGGGGGCTTCCGTGGACCACCGAACGCGCTCTACTGGTACGATTTGCGTTCGGTCTTCACCAGTGCTCGTCCCAGGACCCGTTCTTCACTGAAAAGCCTTAAAAATTAACTTGTGGCCCCGTTTGTCATCACCCTCCAATCCGCGCATAACAAACAAAAAAGGGTGGTGGGTTTGGACTTGTTCGTTGGTCCGCACCAACCACGTTAGCGGTTTTTAATGAATCACAACATTCATATTTAACAACTGTGGATATAAATCACAAAGATTTAAAAAGGAACAACCCCTACATCGTCGTAGTCATCGGACGAGTTCTTCGCGGAATTGACTGTCGTGGAAGAAGAGGATCATCGCTTCGCAGAAGGGCGTCGCGTCATCGCGGAACACGGCGTTGCGTCGACGATCTCTGAGGGTTAAAGAAAAACACACAGATTTCATTTCACGAATTAAATCCATGTTGAGTATAAAATCCACAATGGAATTTAAAAAGATCGGAAATCTACTACCTCAAACGGATGATCGAAGATTTGTCGCAGAAGAAGAAATGTCGCAGAAGAACGTCGCGGGAGAAAAATCATCCCAGAAGAAGCGTCAAGGAAGGAGAATCATCGGCGTCGTGGAACACGGCGTCGCGTCGTCGATCACCGAGGGTTCGGTGTTCTTCGCGTTCTTCACGTTCTTCGCGTTCTTCGCGTTCTTCATGTTTTTCGCGAAGAAAGATGAAGATCTTCTAGCTTCAGAGATTTTCCCAAATCCTCAAAACAAGACACCCCTCAAAAGAAAAACGTTGGTCTTATTTTTTAATCTCATGCCAACAATTGATTTAAAAAATAAGTAATGAACAAATTAATTCATATAATTAATTGCAATGAAATAACCTCCCAATTAATAGGGGTGTTAAGAATTTAGAAAACGCGTCAGTTGACTTTCATTTAAAAGGGGTTTTTGAGGGTGCGTTACATAGAGGAAAAGAAACGGTGGGGCTCATGCGGGCCCCACCTCAAAAATATCCTACCAAGAGGGTAGGATATTTTGGGTTCCACCCTATCTGCTTCAACTCAACTTAAGTGGATTTTATGTGGCTTTAAGTGAAATAAAATAAAGTCGTCGCACCACTTTATTTTATTTTCATCATTTAACCCCAAAAATTAATAACCACACTCGAGAAAATGCAACTCCTGAAGAGGCGTTTCTAATCAAGTATCGGTGATGCGATTCCATCGATGCCCTCAGAATTCGATTCTGAGCTACGGTTCAAAAGTTAGAAAAACCAGCTCGTTCGTTCACTGATCGTACCCGATCCAAACTTCGGAAAATGATTCCGGGCACACCGGGCCTCGTAATCACGTGCCGTCAGAAACTGTGTTCTTGTAAAATTCCAAAGAAAATTAAGAAAAAAATTTCCTTGAAATTTGCGGGTCTTTACAAATATTTTTAAAATAGTTGATAAATATCTTATTAACCTGGTGTATATTTTTATGGGTATTTTCTAAAAGTGAAAATCTATGAATTCGGTGTGTGTTTGTAAAATATTTTTGAAATATTCAAAATATTTTATTTATGATGTTAGAGATTATTTATTTTATAACATTTATTTTAGTATTTTGATTCGTTTAGAAGATGATTTTTGATTTGTATGAATTGGATCAACTATTTACAAATCAATGATTAATTTTGATGAGTTTATAAAATTAGAATTGAAGTGAAAAAATTGAATAATTGTTTAGAGGTGAATATAAGTTACCATAATGGATATCATTGGTATTAGAGTGAGTCGCTAATCTTTTCCAAATTTTCAAAAAAGTATACCAACACAAACAAAAAGGGAATATTTAACATACATTGTTCACCCCTCTAAAGTAATGTGTATATACTTAGCATGATCTAATAAAACATATGATAAATTGATCCATTTGTTTCAACATGTTTGATAAATTAATAATGGGGTATCCTTTAAATCATGATACATAATGTTCCTTTATGTATTTTTTAAATTTCATGCCAAAAAACAAAAAATTGTAATCTAAAATCTATATAAAAAAATCCATCGACTCGGGTAGACATCAATGAAATTAAAACAGGGATGCATCCTCCTCAATTCCCACACTAACTAGTAATATTATTTGATATCATGTGTAACATCCTTTAATATTATTATTCTCTACTTCTTCTATATAAAATATTTATTTATCCACTTCTTCACACACTACTATATTTCACGGTTTTAATCTTCATATTATAAAAATAAAATTTGAATTTAAATTTCAAATTCAAAGAAAAAACATTCTCATGAATTTTTTCTACTTTATATTGTGCCATTTAATTAATAAATAACCTCTTATCACCCAGGATTTGATTTGGGAAAATCATTATTTGATAAATAGTATTTCTTAAATCACTAAATGATACACATCAACTAAACACTTGAATTTTGAACCTTGGCCTTCTTCACGACGTGTGAAAATAATGACTTCTGTGATCTTGTTCATCGTGGGATAACATGATCATTCGAGAGTGATATTATATATAAAACTATGCTTCTTTCCAATATCTAGGATGATTATGAAATGTCGTAATTTTTTTTATTTTAACTCTAATATCCCAAAAATTTAGATGAACATCACATTCTCCGGGCATAGACATTATGACATGATCATTATGCTCCATAGTGAAACAAACTAATTCACTACACAACCTCTTATTACCCATTCAAACTAATTTCACACACTTGGGAGACTTGGGATATGACAAACTGTCATTTTGGTGTTATTATATGTCGCTATGGCGTAATCATCTCTTTTATACAAAATCCAATTTTCTTAAACTATAATGTGTGAAATTGAAAAATCACCACATACCCATTATATTTTGATATCTATTTTTTTGAACACCATATCAAAAAAATTATACTTTAGAAACTAATTATAGAATAAACATTTTTATTATAACATTTTATAGTCTTAAATAAATATATTTGAATCTTACATTGGACCATCATAGTGTGATAACATCCATTGAGGCTATATGTTTTATGTATAACCAACAAACCTATTATAATAACTCATTCTTTATATACTCAGACAACTTTTAAAGAAATTGAATAATCAAATTAGACATTAAATCATATAAATAAAAATTAATCATATTGGTTTTAATTTGACTAATTTTTAAAAATGGGTTGAAAATAGAATAATGTACTTATCAAAATTAAAATAATTTATTTTACTCTAATAAACTCCTCCTTTAAAAAATATATTTTATTGGGGTTCCATCATCCTCAATCAACATCTCAGACTGACAAATAATATAACATACTAGTACCAAAATAGGTCAAAATAACCTACCAAAACTAGCCACACTGTACACAATCATCGATTACAAAATCTGCAACTACCTAACACTTGTAAAGATCTCATGACCTCAGGCCACACTCAAACCAAAATAATAACACATAGGTAACACATAGAAAAACCAAATATCTATACCACAGTTAGGTAATTCACTATCCTATAAGGGAGTTTAACATACATCCTATCTAATGTATCTGTTCAAATACTACATTAAAAGTACACAAGATAAAGAAAGGAGTTACAAATAATAATGATTTGAGGGAAAATACAAATATAAGTCAAAACCAATTCCACTCCTAAGAATCATATTTCCAAAAATAAACAAGATCCCCAAGGATCCCCAAATAAGATATATAATCAATAGATTCTCATTACATTCTCCAAAAGGAGATCTATGACCAATATGATCATAGCCTCTATACAGGGATCACAAAATTCCACTGTTATTTCCAAGGGGGAGTAACTACTATTTCCTATAACCCAACAACATTGATACAAAAAAACCCAATATCTCAACACATATCACTAAACTCATTCAAAAAATACCACCCCTATCACCCAAAGAGTCTCAATGTTATCCAGTTTAATCATATTACATTTATATTATAATTTCATAAAAATTTTCATTAACATGTCTATTATAAAAGTTAAACCAGTTAGAATACCTAAAACTAATAACTATCACTCCTATTTTTCCCAACACTATTCACCTCACAATCCAAGAACACGTAAGGGTCTCCTAAATAAAATTTGATATAACACCCATTGAAAATTTAGTCATTATGTGTCTCCCAAATTTTAAACCCTTGAATAATATTACCAACTCATAAAATATTTTACTCAATAATGATATATAATTTAATACGCACCTGAACCCATTATAATATCATTAACCCCAGAACCCCAACATATATGTTTTCATGGAACATAAATCCCATATATGTGGTTAATTATTAAAGGGGACACCTTCCTTGATCATAAGAGTTATAACCTTCCTTTAGACATTATAGATCACCATCCAAGATTACTCCAAGAATCACCATGGTCTGAAGAACCTATAATATACAATAAATATCGGACAATTAGTTACAAAAATTAATTATTAATTACATAATTTATTTCAATTATATATACAGATCAAAAACTCCAAAAAAACCACCATGAAATTAAAACGATATACATATATCTATAGGAATTTTATTCCATGCATATGTGACAACAAAAACCAAAATTCCCCAGAATAAATACTCAATGAATTTATAATACTAATTAAATTCTCATGAACCTTTGAAAAAATAATAGAGTAAAAAAATATTTGAACAGTAATTAATGGGTGGTTTTACTCTTATTTTGATGTCTTTAAGACACCGTACAAAAAATCCCTCTTCTTTAGAGAAAATTAATCCCAGATAATATGGAATATTTATTAAATACATTGGGAAAAAATTCACAATTATAGGATGAACCAAGGAGAGAAATATAAGATATGGATGGATGAAAATACCATAGCTTCAAAGTATCTTAAACAATCATGATCACCCAAAAATAAAATGATTAACATGGGGGGTTATATAGGGATAAATAGGGGTGGAGAAACCAACCAATAAACTTTACCAAATTCTTTCTATGATAAAGAAGCATGGGTTAATGGTGAAATAATGAATATTTCAACACTTCAAATAGACACAAAAAACATTTTGATGTACCTAGATCACCTTTGTGGGGTACCGTTTGATCTATCGATCAATTGGTACTAATCCACCAGATATTTAGTTCATTATATAGAGTCAAAGCCCCCCCCCCCATTTATTAGTCATTAGGTATCAAGTAGAAATTTACTAGTTACATGGTGGGTTCATGTGGTTTATTTCAGTATCAGGGACACCCCAACCATAATTTGACTTACTACCTAGTACTAGGAACCTGTGAATCTTGAAATAAAAGACTTATAAGAGGTTTTATAATTCATGTAATTATAACCTAAAACCTACTTCTCATAAAATAACTCCTACTATAAGACTCAAAAATAAAATTCCATTTCTATTTACTAACCACTAACAATGTGTGAAATTGTAGGATATTTTGTTTTACAAGATTAATGTATGATAGGGATATCACCAAATGAGTTTTAAGAATGATATAATCACTAGTATTCCTTTTAATCATCAGTATAGTCATTTTAATTTTTTAGAGATGTTTTATAGTGTAATAAATGAAATAGATGTGTTTATGTTACTTATTAGTATTGATTATAAAATCTTTAGTGATGATTCTATAGTATACATAGTTAATGAAATGTTATTTTATTTAATGATTATATAAGATTAGACAAAGAAACTCATAATGGTTGTAGATTTTCTCAAAGAACATAAGTTGTTTGGGAATATATATACAATTAAATTCTATATTTATGTGGATTATAATTTGGTTAAGTTTATTTTAAGGTATGGTGATGTAATATAACAATAAATTATTGTGGTAGTGTTTGTGTGGAATCCACTAAACAATGATTCTAATGTATAGTGTTTTTTGGGATTAACCATTAATTATCAGAATTTAATTCTTCATTTTTTTCAAATTGAGACTCAATTATCATCTTTGACAAAAAAGGAAAATTTTTATATTGAATGGATGGATTTTATGATTATTTTAAAATTTCTAATGAGATTTTTGTGAGTAGAAAACTAAATTGATTACCTATGAGAGGTATTACATTATTGGAATATTGTGAAAAAAATCATATTGGTTTTAGATATAATGAACTTAGTAATTTGATTTTAGTCTTCTTCTATAATTATTTGTTAATTCATTAAAAACTAATGAAATTTTGATTTTAAGAAGTTTGCGAGGAAAATCGAGGTCATTATAATGGATTATAAATGTGTATTCCATAGAAAAAGGTTTAACAGATAGACATTGTGTATCACGTCACATTTGTTCCAATTATCATTTAGAATAGATTGTTTCCCATAGATTATATAAATAAAAAAACACAAAAAAAAATTCAGACAAATTATTATAATTATTTTTGAACAATAATATATTATTTAAATTGACCATAAAACATGAATAATAAAACCATAAAAGGAACAAGACCATAAGAAATTAAAAAGTCCATGAAATTTATATCATCGTTATCATAGATTTCCTTGAATTATATAACATTGATTATAACTATAAAAATAATGAAAAGAATTATAAATATGAAATTAATTTTATTAAACAAGAAAATAAATCTGGAAGTGGATTTTCGATATGTATGTAAGGTAATATGTGGGAATATAATATGAATATTATTTATATATTCATTGGATATATTACGACCATATATATGGTTTTTGGATATATGGTTATTGGATATACCTGTATTCAATTGATACATTTAATTTTTTACTAAATATTAAAAAAAATTGATCACCATTAGTAAATAATTCAATAAATAATTTAAAATGTTATAATTAGTCAAAATGATTTATTTATATATATCATTATTCATTAGATATTTTAATTTTTATTTAATAGTTTTATGTTCTTATAAAATTAAAATATATATTCATATACTAATTAACTAAAAAAATTAATGGATAAAAAGTTAAATAATTAGTTGGATATTATTAAAATAATATAATATTAAAAGGTCATATTTTTTCTAAACAAATTATAAATTGGGTATTTTTAAATTTATAAATAAACATATCTTTATTAAAGGATTATTGAAATTAAGTAATATATTGATATATTCAATCAAAGTAATAATCAAAATAATTATCACCTAGTATAGAAAAAATAATAAATTCTTTTTTATGTTCAAAAATACTATTTCTAATTTTTTTAATGTGGTAGGAGTTCTTCTGTTGAAATTAATTTTTATCAATTTTAGAAATTGAATATATTGAAATGGATTTAACATTTGGAATAATTTATAAAAATTTATTTCATAAAGACAGTTGAATTTTTTCTCATAATAATATGTTATTGAGGTAAAAATTTTGTTACCCTATTAAATGTAAAATGTGGTAAAATTGTTTAACTATTGGAAAAAATTGGCTGAATGGTGAAAATAACTGTTTAAATTAATCACTCTTGAACTTTGTTTCATGTATTTTTAATTTTTTGGGTATTTATTCCATGTCGCATAGGGCCACTTGGCCTCAGTGCCTCTGGGTCATGATAAGGGTTACCAATAAACTCTATTTAAATGTTGATATTTTGTTTTTAAAGTAAATGGGTTCATGGACCAAATCCATTAAAACAACTATAAATCATTTTATGAGGGATTTTAAACCTCCCCTAGTCTAATATAAATTATTTTCACAAATTTTATCCACTATCCATTAGAAATGGAATTCCTTATTAAATAAGGAATAAGAATTTGTGAAAATTCCTCTCAAAATCGCCAATAAAAGTAACCCTAAAATATCATCCTCAACCTATACCATTCCTTTGGTTTCCTCTTGAATACCTGTCAAATTTATCTCCCTAAAAATCATCAACAATATGTTCAAACAATTGGTCACAAAAAAGAATCCCAAATTTCTCATTTTCATGTGGCTCTTTATGAAAAGTGGCATGTCATCAACATAAGTGTTATCCTCTCCTTTATTAATTATATTAGTTGTAATTTTTTTCATACATAGTAATTATCACATTAATAACATGTTTTTTAAACCATTAATATTCTATAAAATATATATCATTACAATATAATAACATATTCATACTTTTTCATTCATTATGATGTGTTCTTTTTTGGGTCTTTTTTACCAACTACATGAACAATATTATCATGTTTACATAATTATTGACTTATATCATTTATATAATCTTAATATGATGTAATTATTATTAATTTATGTTGTTTTATAAGTATATAATGGTAATATGTAAAATTATTTCCATTGATAAAAAACTTATTTTTAACGAATAAAAACTAACAAAAATGATATTTTAACAAATACTTATGAGCCATCACGATAAATTTCGTGAATTGATTGTGGTAATCTGTAACTCTATAAAAAAATATTATTAGTCGTAATGAACATTCAATATTTTATGAACCTATTATCACGGATAATAAACCATGACCTCCAAGACAAAGCATGCATTGAAAAAAGAAACTATTAACAACATAGTATTAATTTTAACAATAAAAAATTAATATGTTGATAATAAGGAATTATAAATAAATTTTATCATGTAAAATAAATATATAATAGGTTATTATATATATATCAAAAAGAAACATAAAATTATTATTTAGGGATTTAAAGAACATCCAACTAAGAAAATGTCCAAAGATAGGGCTTCCCATGTGAATTCCCCTTAATTAATATATGATCCATATTCACAACATTATTTTTTCTGAATACAACACCCCAATGAAAATTTTTATAACAATTTAAATATTATTTAATTGATTTATAATTCCATCTATGTTTATCTATTTTATGGTATTTTGATTCCAATTTCTGTAAATCATTAAGGGTCATTTCCACTCCCTTTTTTGAATATGATATTATCTATGAAAAAATTTAAATGATGTTAAATTATATATTAATTATCAACAAAAACTTATATTTTATACTATTATTAGTATTTCTAGGATTTAAATTTCTCTATAAAAGTTCACAACCCTTGGTCCATAATTCAACTGAAACGTTGTTTGTACGTGGAGTTAAACTTATCTATTATTTTGGCCAAGAATGCATATCCTCCATGACCTTGTTTTTATATGATATTATATATATTATTATCTTTAATATTTTTTTTGGTTAAAGATATTTTCCCTTTAATTTGAATTTTTTTACAAAATGGTGAGATTTTTTTTTCACTTTTTAACATAATCCCTTTCTCTAGTTGTTTCCTTTGTTTTCATTATGAATCTTCATCTTTAAGTTTCACAAGTATTTCAAGGTAAATTTTATTCACTTTATCATTTTTTTAATGAAACAATTATTTTTTAAAAATATCCATTGAAACTAATAATTATCAATAATTAATTAATATATATTTTTTCCAAAAATAGTTATAAATCTCTTATAAGTTGTTTTTCATATATTAAAGAATCCATTAATGTTTCTTACACTTCAATTATTGTATAAGGATACAGTATACCCTCTTTATATTGATAAATAATAATCATTTCTTATTGAAATATTCAATTATCCAATTTCTTTCTCATGGGTTAATTAAAATTTGGTGGAATGATGAATTTTTTAATTTTCATGTGTCATAAATTTATAATTTTTCATTATGGGATAGGTGGGTCTATAATTATGTAGCCATAAAAATAATTTGGTAATGTGGTATATCTCATTATGTGAAATTTATGGGATAGAGGAGTGATAATAATGCATAATATTTATGTGACAGTTTGGATTGGATAAATATAAGCCTTTAATGGGTTGCGTAAATAATTATATCTCATAAACTAGAATTTCAGGTATTTGGTTGTAAACATAATCCACAATGAGGAATTTTCTACTATGTGATAATGGTCTTAGTAGTCATCCTTTGTATACTAAATGGTTTTCAATTCTTATGTTATGTAACATTTATAGGAAACATAATATCCCCTTGTAAATCATTCATAGATCATGATTATTGACTTGTGTTTCCACATTCTAATAACTCATTTATTATGTAATTATAAATTCATTATATCAAGAGTCTTTTTTTATGAAAAATCTTTTTGTAGGGAATTTTTTTCTTAGACTATGTTCAAGAACCATTATTATATCCCCATTTCCAAATGTTCATATTATGATCAATTATGATCTTCGATTGATTTATCTAATGTCCACCCCTTACTATTCATAATAGATCACCCTTTTCTTATTATTTCATTATCATTGTTATAAAGAATACTATACCATATTATTTTTCTCCAAGAATGTCTTATATAGATAAATTTTGGGAAAATATTGAAGATTTATTATAAAATAGGAAAATCATGTATCTAATATCCAATGATTCCAATATTATAGGTTTTGGGTTTTAGATTATTGTGATATGTGATGAATATTTATGTACAAATGATTTAATATGTAGGTATTATAAGACTGTGTTATCTCAGTTTGTATCAGAGAATGGCTTTGTTTTTTGGGGGACTAGGTTATGAAGAATAAGTGAATAAAATGTGAAACAATGTATATGTTTCCAAAAGATATATTTGATGAACCTAAGTTAAAATTGGTTGAAATTAATATGTCATAATTTAGAAAATATTAGTAATGATTTTACATATCTTGTGACATATTACTCTAGTTATAATTTCTCTATACTCACTCTATCTTTTTGGGTTTTTGTCAATTTCTTGAACTAAGTGGAACTGTGTAAAATATGTGTGAAATAGATAATTTTATGATTATCAAAATAAGAAAAAAAACAAGATAGAACATGGGGTGAGAAATATTATATATATTCTCACCCAACTCTCTCAATACATGATTACTAACATGAACCATTCTAAACTCAGAAAATTATTTGATCAATAAAATGGGGAAAGGATTTCCTATTATTTGATTAGATATCCTAAAAATGATTGTTTAATTATTTATCAATTAGAATATTAGGTATATCTATATTCGACCATACTTGAGTACAGTAGGAAATAATAAGAAATCGAATCCATGAAATGGTAGGAGTTTAATAATATATTTTTCAACAAATAATTTACCCAAAATACTCAAAATAAAATAAGGATTGAATTAATTGAGATTAAATAATAGAATAAATAATCTATAGGCAACAATGAATAATTTTTTTATGTGTTATCAATGTAATAAATTGAAATTAGTTTCTATCAATATTCTTACGGTTGTAGCAATACGGTGTGGAAAATAGTGATACATTGAAACTCAATTTTTTAAAACCATAGTTGAAATAAGAATAATCTTCTTATATTCCAAAAATTGGTATGAATGATGAGGTAATTTAATTAATTTGAATAGTAAATGCTTCAATTATAGAAGAAAAATATATCATGCACATGAATGTTGAATAAATATAAATAGGAAAACTAATTGAATATATGTAAATAAATCTCATCCAAATGCACCACCCACACCATAATTATTTAATTTTTAGGAGTATTAATACTATAAAAATTGTTACACCAATTCAAGTGTTCATGATTATAATCGAAGACAATAAACATATAATCCAGGAGGAAAAGTGAAAGCCTATGAAATCATAAATTCTAAAGTGTATGATGAAAACAATTTGGTGAAAGGTATACTAATCATCAACTCAATAATTGAAAATTTAGTATTTTTTGTAGTCTTACAAGAACCATTATATTTGGAATTCTTTCTAATATAATTAAATCACCAACCTGTAGGAATGATATTTAATTTTAGATGGGAAAAACTAGTGGTACGATGATTCAATCCGTATTTTATAGCTCTTGTATGATAGAAGTTTGGGGGAATGTGCTTCTTGAAAATAATATTATTCCAGTTTTAGTAAAACATGATATTATTATCACTATGTATTGGATATATCTACATAGTGATCATATTTATTATCGATATAGGGAAATCATATCTCATTTGTTAAATCAATCTATGATTTCTTATTGATGTATGTCTCACTATAAATTTCATTTGGTAATTACTTCACTTAAATGGGTCTTAATACCCATTCATGGCGGGTTTATAGATAAAATGTTTTTAGAGAAGATAAGTATTTTAAATATATTGATTTTGAATGAGTATATATATTTTTTTCTTAAGGAGTCTCATGGAATTCACCAAACTCATGACATTGTGTTTTCCATGGAACTCATAAATATTGTTATGCCTATAATAATGACACTCTATAGAATAGACCTAATTGAATGTGAGCAAATGATAAATATTTAAAATATAATCCAGATAATGGTATTATATGACCAAATGACTCACCATGGGGTGAACTAGTCCTATTCATTCAGTTATATTCCTGATAAATGCATCAATACATTGAATATAATGAACTTAACAAAGTTATAATCAACAACAAGTATCCATTACAACATATTGATTACATGTTTGATCAACATTAAGGGGATCATTAATTCTCAATGATAGACCTTAAATCTGAATATCATCAATTAATAGTGAAAAAATGATGTACCCAACACGACCATTCATATATGAAATGGATGCTAAGAATTCATAGTGATTCCATTCGTAATAACAATTTACCATGATATCTTCTTGGTTATAATTAATCATGTCATTCGATACAATAATGATAAATTAGTAGAATACCATAAATATTATTTTATCATATATTCCATGTTAAAGTAAGATAAATATGATTATTTATGGAATGTTCTAAAGACACTAGATAAGGGAAAAATTGCATTCCAAATTTTGAAAGTGTGAATTATGGATAAATAAACTGTGATCCGTGAATCACGTAATCACAAGAAATGGTATATTAATAAATTATTTTAATATATAGGTATTTATAGAATACCCTAGAACTACCATTATAAAACATTTTCATAGTTTACTTGGATTGGATGGATACTATGGATGTTTTGTGATAATTTTCTTAGAAGTATCAATTCCTCTAACCATGTTAACTTAGAAGGGATTCATATTCATCAAGGAAGATGAATGTGAATAAAATTTCTTGGATAATAAGAGAAATTTTGTAACTGGAACTCAATTAATACAAAAAATTAGTAGATAAGGGTTTGTGGTATATTTAAATGCATCAAAATAGGCATTACAATGTGTCCTCATGAAAAATCACATGCTGGTAACTTATACCTCACATCAATTAATGATTCATGAGGAAAATTTAAACTTCAAGATCTAGATCTGGTAGTGATTATTATTTTATTAATTATTTAGGGATATTATCTCTATGTTGAAAGTTGTAAAATACCTACTGAATACATGAACCTAAAGTATATATTTATACTGTATGAGTAAAACATGCTCTAAAGGATATGGTTGTAGTTGATCGTGGATTGTTAATTCTTAGTGAATTACCACCTTATGAATGAAAAAAAGTTTCATGATGCTCTATGAAGAAATAATCGTTATACCTTAGCTATGATAAGGATTTAGAAAGGCCCAATATTGACGTATTTTCAAAGGATAAACATTGGAATAATAAGGGATTGGGGAAATATTATATTTCCCAAATGAATTTTCCACCATATATCAATATGAATATCAAAGAGTTGCATAAGGAGGATATCATGATATATAATAGTTTATTGAATATTCTAATTTTACTACTTTTAAATTAATGTAATATAATATTTAGGAAACAAATCGGTGTCTTTTGAATAACCATATTAAAAATTAAGGTATTGGATTATTCAAATTGATCATTATTCTCTGTCTGCCATGGAAGCAAAATGATGTATAGTGATCTTACATAGAATTTATGTTCCTATGGAATTAATATATTGATTTTATAAAATACATCTTGATGCATGGTATGACTGGAACATAAGAAATAATTATATAAATCTATAGGGTAGTATATCCATTACATATATACAAACCGAAATGGGATAACGTCAAAATATATTTTTTCATACTCATTCCCAGAAATTAAATATATTTCAATACCATTTGGGTTGAAGTGGATATTCTTATAAAGTTGTGAAATTTCATTTCTATTCAAGAATATTTCATTCTAGAAAAAAATTCAATGATATACATAAAACATGTAATAAGGATTCATGCGGTACCACTATCAATTGTATTTTGTTGACATTTGAGATTTAATTCAATGTTATTAGGATAATTTAGAAATAATTTCACAAATATTTTATCATTTGAGTTGTTTTCATTATTTATAATGATGGAAAATCTAAACAGACTATTAAAAACTAAAGGATATGGTGAAATCATATTGAATATATTTCCTAGGATGTTCGGATGAACACCTTCCCTAGTTAGAGATTTTATATAACAACCCATTAAACACTATAATTATAATGTAATGATATGATCCTATTTATCATAAGAGGTATAGATCATCAATATATTGGTGTGAAGTTCTAGAGTGTAAGATATTTGGGCACTATATTTCTTTACATATGTACGAGAAGATTAAAACCATATAATAATGCATTAAAATAAAAAAAAAATCTACTAAATAATGATTCTTATAATAATCATTGAGATTCATCATTTCAATTCAAAGACAAGGTATTCCTTTGAATATCACCACAAAAAGGGTTCTGAGAATCTATATGAAGGAAATGTTGAGCCATAGATGCATTTTTGCCTTCGAAATACTCTACCCTGTGAGAATGCTATCTCATTCCCTAACACTTCCACCAAACATCTCCAGAGTGCAAGATGTGTTCCATGAATCACTTTTGAGGAAGTGAACACCTATTCGATGACATGAACTAAAGTCACTTGTAATACCACAATAATATGTTCTCTCTATCATGGAACGACATACTATAAAACTTATATCATAGAGATAAATTTCTATGAAATAAAACCAATCACATTGTTAATGTTATATCCAGGAATCATAAGTTTTTGAAAGATATATGGGAACTAGAATATGTAATGAGGTAGAATTACCATCTACATTCATTTGACTATGGAAATTTCAAGGGTCAAATTCGTTTAATAAGAGGAATGAATGTAACACGCCACATTATTTTAAATAATAATATTGAATTTATTTTTTCACATGAAACACTAAACTACAAATATTCATGAAATTTTTTATTTTGATTAAATATTACAGTGTAATATAAACATTAATAATGTGTGATAATGTAATATGAAACTTAATTAAGAAAATTATACATGGAATAAAACCACAAGTATATTAAAAACACCTTAACATTAAATCCTCAATCATGTGGTTTGACATGAAAATCATACCTCCAATTATATATATCGAACAAACTCAAACACTCAATATATAATATTAATTTTGAGAAATAAGTTAACAAATACGATTAAGGATTTCCGACATCTATGTAAGGATGTATATAGGATTGTAATATAACCATTATATATTTGCTTATTGGACATATATATATTTTATATATGGTTTTAGGATGTATAATCAATGAATATAAATGTAATAAATAAATATATTTGATTTTACAGTATAATATTAATAATTATTTAATTGACATATAATAATTAATTCAAGAATGAAATAAAAATAATAATAATTAATTAAAATGGTTAATTTATGTGTACATCTATTTGTTTTCAAATTAGTATTATTTGAATAATTTTATGTGAATATAAAATTAGAATAAAAATTCCAAAACAAAAGAATTAATAAAATTTAATGTCTATATGACAAATAATTAATGGTATTTTATTAAAATCATTGAATGTTAAAAGTATTATTTTTCAAAAAAAAATAAATTTCTATATATTGGGTATTTTTATTAACAAGTTAAACATATATCCTTTAAATAATGATTTAAATGAAAAAAATTGTTTATATACCTATATTCAAAAAAATATAATAATTATATATAATGATTTATATGGTGTGAAATATGAATAAATTAATTTTTGTTCATGAAAATACATTATTCAAAAAAAATTTTTTATGGGATATGAATACTTATATATAAAAAATTTATATCACATTAATATATTTAAATTAGTAAAATTGAATTGATATTATTTGTTATCATGTACCTTTTAAACAATAAGGTTAATTTCATTTGTAGGTATAAAAATTAGTTTCAGAGGTAATAATTGAGAAACCATATTATATGTTAAATGAGGTAAAAGGGGGAAACTAAAGGGTAAATACTTGAACTATCATAACAATTTATCAGTAAATGAGTGATTGAGGGTGTTATATAAATATAATTATACATTCTTTGTAATTTTTATTACTTTGGATCTACCTTCCATGAAAAATTACAATTTTTTTTCCTTAATGTGGGAGTATTTGAAAAACAGTCCATGTAATATCACATATAAAAGGACTCGTCATATACTCACCTAAACAAAAACATTTCCGTGATATTTTTTCTTTAATACAAGACTATATAATCACACTAATAATAACCTCATGTTTTGGGATACTTTTCTCATAAGTTTCCAAAATCTATCATTTCTAAGAGGTTCTCTAGCAGAAAATTCAAGTCTTCAACTTATGTGGTATCCCCATCTTAATAATTATTATCTATATTTTTAATAAAAGCCTTATCAAATATGATTTATCACAATAATAACATTTTTTAATCCATTAATATTCAATAAAAGAAATAATATCAATATATAATCTCATGTTCTTACTCATTTAACAATTATAACGCATTCTTGTTTGGGTTGGTTTTTTCACATACCTGAACGATATTATAACTTTTTCAATGGTGATGAATAATATAACTTAAATACATGTAATATTATGAAATAATTATTAATTTAAATTTCCCACAAAATTTGGTAATGGTTATGTATTTAAGGATTATAATCACCAACGCATTTAATACTGAAATATTATTAAAAAAATATGGATATTCAATACATAACATTACGATTCCTACAAGAATTTTAAAGGTTTAGTGTCTTTAGAGGCTAGAATAATAATAATATTACATAAATACATTTATTATCTTCTGTCAAAATGTCATTATCAATTTTTATCCTTCTTTAGATATCCTATATAAAACCATTCTTCATAATATTTGGAAAGATAAAATAAGAAAGGGTGTGATCATATTATCATTAAGCGTAAACATGTGAGATATTAATCGATGATCATATGAAAGCATAAGTCTAGAATAATTAAATTAGATCTTAAAAATAACTCACATACATCATAACCAACCTACCATAGGTCATAAATATTATTCATGGAATAAAACAATGTCATTTCAAAAGTCAATAATCATAATAGAGAAGAGTCATCATAAATCAATCATTGACCATATGATCATAAGATAATCATGAAAACAATTCATAAGAGTGTATAACCATCACTGGCATGGAAACCATTTCATATGTCATGTTTGAAAACCAATACCATCATATCATAATGTATCTTACGTAAACACCTATTTCTCATATCATAACTGGTTAGCAATCATCAAATGATTCCCATAGTAGGTCATGCATATCATCATGCATCCCATAATTGTCTCCAGATATATAGTGATTTACTCATTATGTTATAGGGATATATAATTCTATGATAACCCATAACATAATTAAACCCAAAAATATTTAGACCAAAACATCATAAAACATTCTCTATATCATCATAACATAACCTATGGAAGTGAAAATGGTATCTTAAATAGTTTATCATTTTATTATAGAATAACCCATGTCAATAAACGTGTTTCATTAAAATTATATCATGATTATCATAAAATCCATATATATAATAGGGATCATATCATCATATCATATACCTATTAAATCATAATTGAAATTAAATTATTTTATTATAGATGATTGTTCCCTCAAAATATCACTGGAACGTTTTGATAAAAATACCATTTTCAATTTTTTATCACTTATTTAAAATATAAAAATATTAAAATTATTGTGGATTCAATTTTTAATTAAATAATATAATCTATTAAAAAAATATTCAAATAAATGAGCATTCATGATGGTGTTATCCTCCTTTCATGTATAATATGATAAAACGAAGATCCCTTTTACATTTTCAATAAAATTAAATAGAGACTCACTCTGAAAATGATAGGAATATTTCCATGAAATGTTTTCATAAAAATTAAAAAATGTGTACAAATGATGTCCAGAAATATCTTGATAATAATAAAAACATATTTTAGAACAATTCCAATAATACATATACACGGAATAAAAAAATTCCCGACAAAACAATAAAACATTGTCAATTTTCATTTAAAACATTATTTCAGTATATTGAGCACATAAAGTGCAGAAAATGAAAAATAAAACATTTATCCCCATGAAATGGACATAAAATATGAAAAATTAAATGTATTTAAAAGATAAGGATCATATATGTTCCTGGATGGAAATTGAGAAAATAAAATCCTTATTGAAATGGGATTGCATCATAATTCCATTTACTCAAGTATCATCTTTCCTTGAATTCATTAGAACCTCATGTATAATAAATATAGTTTTATTATAAATTTATTTGAAAACACTACGCATATATATATATATAATAACTTATATTATTTGCATATAATTTATTATCACCTATTTTTTTAATAATATTTTATTAAAATCATTTTTTATGTGATAACTACTTTCTTTCTCATGCATGTTTCTGTTCTGCAGCCCCAATTCATTTATTTTTATCATGGTTCTGTAATTTCACTAATTTTTATCGTAATATAATTATAATATATAATCATTATATATATATATAATTATATTCATCTAAAAAATATAGATATAGAAAAAATAATTGCACTGTTAATAGAGATGTTATGTCATATGTAAGCATGAATGCTCCATTTATTTTTTGAATGATGAAATGAAATAAAGTTAAAATAATTAAAATTTAAATAATAAATGGTATATCATATATATCATATATTCATTAAATATATCCTTATTACCATCCCTGTAAGAGATAAACTGAAAAAAATGGAATGATATTTAGACGTTGTAGTCTATATGTACGCACGAGTGAAATTATCATTTTACAATGTACATGAATGTAATAAGTAAGATATTATATAATAATTTTTTAAGTAAAAGTATATAATAACTATCATATATAAATATTAAACCCATCCAAATATCCTTCCATGAAATATTGTGGTGGACGATAAATTATATCTCATTTTTGGAGGCGGTATCCCACACATATGCTCAAGTGATTCAATAACATAACAATTGATAAAATAAAGGGTTGATCTTGGTGGTTACATAACTATAATAATATCTTAGTGAATAGTTAATTATTATTTAAGGAATAATTCAATATATTTTTCTTATGTATAAGAATAAATAAATTGACAGATGTTAGGTAAAATGACTACCTCTTCTTCAATGGTCCTCCTTTAGCAACCTTCTTAATGACAATTGGAAATGTCATTAAAGGAGATAAAACATGTAATATGTTGCTATGGAATTATAAAATAAAATTTTTTACGGTTGGGATGATCTATACGGCTCCTAGTGGTGTAAATAAAGTAGAAAAGGGGTGTCCTTTTATAAAGGAGGGAAAGGATACAAATGGAATTTAAAAAATATTAAAATATAATTAATTAGTTCTCACGAAAAATGATAATAAATGGAAAACTATTAAATGAAAATATCTCTAATATAATAATATAATAATATTTTGAAATTTAGAAAGGTTTTGGTTTCATTATAAACAATATCTTATAGTTTAACCCATTTGATAACCAAGTCAATCTTTACCATGCTAACAACATTTTCAATGTGAATGGGTTATAATTTACAAATTAGGTATCAATTAGATAATAAATGGATTGGGGTTAAAATTATAGATGATTTTTAATCCGACTTTTCCACTTGAAATATTTTTTATGATTTTTAAATAATTTAATAAAATTTTATTTAACAGAAAATATCATTAATGTAATTTTTGACACTATATTTAATTTTACTGTAAATACATCAATATAGTTATACAATTTGAATCTAAAACTTTAAAAAATTAATAACATGTAATATTTATCTAAAAAATTCATGGAACACAATAATTCAACATAATTTTATTACTCTTAATTTTTTAAAAATCATTTATATTACTCTATTAATTTTCATAAATAGTTTGTCTATGATGTATAGAAATTTAATGTAATTATTCCATAAATAAAAATAATAAACATGTCACAATGATACAAAATTAATAAATATCATAATAAATATTTATAACCTAAATTATCCTCTTTTTATCTTTATTTAAAAATTTTAGGGTTATTGAAGTCAAAAAGAGTGATATTTTGTATTTATTCATTTCTTAAATTAATATAAATTTTATAATCCAAGAAAAATGGCACCAAGTGTCAATATATTCGAGTATTGGATATAATATTCTGAACAAAACCCATCCATTAGGGTAATGGAATGTGTTCAAATTAATCTAATTCTATGACATTCATTTAAACCCTAATTATCCCATTTAACCATTAATGTGGTAAAAAAATTTCTATAAATACTATTCATAATGTCCAAAAATAAATGGGCACAATATCAAAAATTTAAACCCAGTAATTAAAAATATGAAATCAATTTTTCGAGGATCAATTCATATAAGTTTATTAATTTAATTTAAAATCAAACCCAACAAACATGATGTAATGTAGTTTTAAAATTCTAAAATATAAAATGTGATTATATCAAATGCAACCATAAAATTAACTCCAATGAACATAATTGGATTATTCATATTATAATAGAAATTTTGTTACATAAAGACCTTCTTAAAAAGTTAACATTTAAAATTATTTAAATAATAATACAATTATCAATAAATTTCAGTATTTTTTATTATTCACCACAAAATAAATAATTTGATAAAATTATCTAGAATCCAATCCAATCCAAATATAAAATAATTATTTAAAAATTTAAGCTAGGTTTTTTAAAATATTTTTTTAAAATTGGTTCAAATTAATTATATGTTTTTCACAAAAAAAATGTAATATAAATCATTTGTGAGGAAAATTGTAATTGTAAATAGTAAAATTTATTTAGTAAAATATATTTAATTTTTCACAAATATTTATAAATATTGTTTTCAAAATTTATTTATTATTTTTCATCCATGAAATTTATTAACAAGGTTCTATGTTATATTACATTACTACTCATTTAGAATTTGGTATGTTTTTATGGATAATAATTAATGGAATCTAATTTATTAATATATCATAAAATGGGGAGTGTCACATTAAACACCACTTAATAATAATTTAACACTCAAAATTACATTAATCTAATATACAAAATTTGTTTATCTCAATTTCATCACATCCTTAGGATCCCATGTAGTGTTTTTAAATTTTTTAATCCACTAAAGAAATTTAACCTATTTATTTCTATTTTTCATTGATCATTATTTATAAAGGCTACAATTTCAAAAAAAAATCATCATAAGAGACATCACAAACTAGATTAGGCTACCATCCATCTAGACACAAAACCTGATCCATGTCATGTACTGAATGGCATTCTCAATCCGCATGGGATGGTAACTAGTTCAAATGCATCAAGAAAATCCATTAGTAATTATTTCTCCTATGATAATTAACCATTGATGATATCCAAGAATGAGATATATTTACAACACATCATATCCAACATTTAAAATCAAGAGTTCAAAAGAAAACACAACAAGTTTGGTTAAACATTTGAAATTTTTAATAGGAATTAAAATAATAATAAGTAAGTGGGTCAACTAAACAGCTATGTATCCAGGAAAGAAGTGGTCCAATTCCTTCTTCCCACCAACACCAACACCAACAAATTAAGGAACTTCTAGAACATGGATCCACCATCACAACCAAGGGGAGACATTCCGTTACTTGGGTCAAACATAAAAACATCTACATACACTTGAGAGTGTACATAGTGTGTGAGCCATAATTCTCAGTAATATTCTACCAAAAGATAATCAATTTAATAACATATTATGAAAAAATAAAATGTTATTTTTTGAGAAAAAAATATAAAATTTAAATGGTAATTGATTTGAAATAAATTGGTACTTGAAGATGAACTGTTTGCATAAATTGAGAACCATGAGAAAACCCTATGTCAATATTTTTTGCAGGGTCCAACAATCCTCATACTATTAGTGATCAAATATCCCGAATGTGACAGTCATTCTCAATCCTCTAATCCCCATCACATATATGATTAGTTATTTTTGTTACATTATCATTTTCTGGAAACTAGGCCTTGACCCTATCGACATGCCTAATATACTCGACCTTGTCTTACTACCTAGATACCTAGGATTACAATATACTTAATTTCATTACGAATGTCAATTGAGAAAACTTTTATAAAATCATAATCCCAATATTATAAGGTCACATGATAATAAATCATTTAAAATGGGATACCATCATTTAAATCAGTATGTAGACCAGAACTCTCTTAAAATATATTTCACACCACACACACCATTTATTAAACCAACATTAAAAACAAATAAATCACAATAAAATAAAAAAATAATTCCAAATCATGGATCCACCTACCTTTTTATTTAAAATCAACTGAAACTAGTTGGAAACTACAAATTCACAAAGGATAGACAATATAATGGAAATTGAACTCCATAACAAACAATATTTAACACAAAAAACAATATTAAGAACACTTTAGGTCAACCTATCCACTGTATAAAAGGGAAAACAAGAAAAAATAGAAGGTAATAATAAGAAGGAATAATAGATTAAATGAAGATATTATTTTATTTTTATATAATCATCCAACTTAATAAACTAAATAGTTTTAACACAATGAATAAGGACAAGAGTGGGGGTGTGCCTAGGTTTGTTAGTCTGAATGGTATGGGAAATATGTAAAATCCCATGTAAATAAAGAATATTACATTTTTTATATTTATTAATATATATTAATAAGATATAAATTGTACATTAAAGGGGGTGATATTTTTTATGGTTTACCTGACACGCATCAATGGGTTTCTCTGAATTCTTATGTCGCATACGATGCTGAGTGATACTAAAAAAATAATAATATAGTTTTATTATTTTAAATGGTAGTTAATTTATCTCCCTTGTACTGGATAGAATGAAATTAACTAACAATAATATCACTAAACATGTTTATAAATTGTTTTTAAATTTATCCAATAAATTTTAGTGGCTTAAAATTTAGAATGAATCCAATTTTAAGCATGAAAGACTCTAATAATTTTAAAAGGTTATTTTGCCGCCTTTTAATGGAGAACCTGTATTAAATTTGTTTTTCAATTTTATATGATAAATTTGAAAATAAAATAATCTTATTAAGAATAAGGACATAAAAATTTACTTTGGGTAAATTTTTGGTATTTTTTTCATAAAGTTCATTTTTAATGAATAGTGAAAAATACTGCATTTTAAGTCAAAATTATCTTTTCATCTAATTTATTTATATGGTTAGATTATATTTTTAATTTTATTTAATGTTTAATTAGATTATATTTTTATAATTTAAACTAATTTATGTCGTTTTAAGTAATTTAATTTTGAAATTCGACATAATAACATGTCAACCTTTTGATAATTATTATTTCATAAAAAGCCAATTTTAAGTTTTGACTATGGAAATTATATTTAAATTAATTTCTTTAACTTATGTGTTTTGAATTAAGATAAATGGAATCTAAAATCATAATTAGGAGGTCAAAATTTGTAATTAAGAACCTTTTATTTTTAGACATTATGAATAGTAATTTCAATAATTATTTTCTTTAATATGGTTAAATGGTAAATCTGGTAAATAAGGTTACCAAATAATATTATAATAGTATTAAATTACCTTAAAATTTTTTTTAACCCTATTTTATGAAATATTTCTTCCAATGGGGATCCACGGGTCAATTTTAGGACCCCATGGAGCCACTTTTGTGTGAAAATGACATTTAATTAGTATTAATTTAATGTTAAAGAAAATATATCCTAAACATGTATGATTTTCTATAAATATAATTATATGGGGTTATATAAGTGATCATTTAAACTATAAATAGTAATTATAAATATAATACTATTTCCTATATCATTGTATTTTAATTATAATATTTAGTCTTCTGATCAATAAATATATTTATGAAATAATGATGATATAGTGATTACCTTATTAATGAATGATCTAAATAAATGATATTATAAATATTGTAATAAATTTATTTTGAAACATTTTATTCCATATAATAATTTTCGGGAATATTATGACTTGTTATAATTTTCTTTATTATGTTTTTTTGAAATAATCCAATTGTTATGGATTTTTAAAAATTTAGGATATGAACAATATAAAAATTGACAAAAATGAGTTTTTAAAAGAAATAATATTTTATAAAATGATATAATAGTCGTCAAAATATAATATTTGGAAAAATGACTTTGATAAGGTTTAAAATATCATTGATGAACCACTTTATTTAATATTTTCATTTTATAGTAAATATATTAACCACATATTATGAATATACAAGAAGATGTGGAAAGAGTCACATAAGTTAACTAAGGGTTAAAACTAAATGATAAGGTTAAATTTGAAATCAAAACTCATATAAAAACTATTTTTGGAGATTATTTAGAAACACCTCACCATATCTTATAATTAAATGAGTTCGGGACATTTTAATATCTTAATTAATTTTATAATAGAATAATCATTCAAGACATTCCAAAAGTGACCCTCCTAACTCTTTTAGAAGGGCATCACCTTTAAGAATTACTCAATCCTTTCAAGCCCATTGGATAGTCCAACCTCAGCCCAAATAATCTACCAACCTCCCTCTATTCCACCTAGAAATCTTAACATGGGGAGAAGGAATTTCAATAATTTATTTTGGCTCAAATTAAAGGGAGTCGCACGTTTTAAGAGGTGGCATCTTCTCTAATGTTCCTTTACAATATTTTACTTCTTCACTCCCTATTCGATTCTAATCATTTGATTAAATAACAACTAAAATATCATTATATGATATGCTTTTTTAGGATATTTTTTCAAACTACACTTATAAACACTTCCATATAATGCATTTAGAACATACTGTTTCGATGGATGAAGAACTGCTACTTCACAAAATGATGATTGTTCTATTATCTCCTACCACCTCTCATGGTGTTCATTATGATGAAACTGTATTTATATGACTTATATTATGTTTATATATTCTTTAATATTCGGTAATATTTATTTAAAATATACCAATATTCTTTTTATGATGTAGAAAAATGATAATTTCATTTGAGGAAGCGCGGACTACTGGCCCCTCAATGTGATATGAGTCCTTCATTACGAATATAGAACATATAAAGAATGGTATTAATGATCATATGACACATATATGAAAGATGATATTATACTGGAATTATAAAATACCTATGTATAATTATGTTTTCATTCCATTTAATATGAAATAGAAATGAAAGTAGCATTCATGCGTACGTATAGCTTACTGTCTACATGAATGGTGCATTTCATTTCTTATCTCCAAATATTATGGAAAATTATAAATAAAAATATAATATATATGTGTTATATATATATGAATAATATTCTTAATATAATGGACTTTTTCCACATAGTCAAATTGTAATTACAACAAGATCATTTTCTACCCAAGTACCCAAAATCATCAAACTTAATGATGTTAACTTAAATAATTATGTAATTTTTATAACACGGTAATAAGTGATGTAAAATGAATAATTAATATGATAAAAGATATGAAGCTAGTATAATTTAAATTATGTTTATTATTGAGGAAATTAAATAATGAAAGAGTCAAGTATGACACGTTGTAAGGGACTTCATCACAATCTCCTTTCATTGAGGCATATTTTAATGTTATACAGAACCCTTTTTATACAGTTTATAAATTTACAGTTTTTCTTTAAATTTAATTCATTTGATTTCAAAAGGATTATTTTTTCTACAAAGTGTTTTATTAAACGAAAAATGAATGTATTTAACGTATGCAGTGATAATGACCTCTCAACTGCCGTAATCGTTATTTGATATTTGAATTTCTCTATAAGACTTACTATTTTTAAAATGAAAATAAATACCATATTCCCTTTTTGGTTGTTCTGGTATTGAAATTTTTATTCAAAGTGGATTTAATTTTTCAATATCTTGGAATTATTTCTTTTGATTTCAAATGAAATTTTATTAATGAAATTTCGATATTTGAAATATTTTATGTGTTATGATTATATAATGGTACATGGACATTTGACGGGTGGTTAGGTGATAATATAATGATTGGTGGTTACATGATAAACTAATTTTCTGGTGGTTCTATGATTACCCAAGAATGGGTGGTTATGTTATAATATCCAATGCATTGTGTATGGAAGTCGGCCGTATGGGTATTCAATTTATGGATATGTGTGTTAGTTGACCATATAGTTATTCCATTTAACAATGTTTATGTACAAAGTTACCATAATATGATATATGTTCTTTTATGGGATTTATACTAATCATTGGGTTACAAAACGGGAATGCAATTAGACTATATTATGTAATTTTTTTTCTACTTCTTTAAGGAGAAAAATATTAATTTATGATAAAGTCTCCATGGATTAAATGTTGTTCCTATAAAACTAATTGTTTTCCTTCCATATGTAACCCTTAATGAGATTTTTAAGCTTATCTCAATATTTTAAATGTTTTTCACATGACATAATGATTAATATGGTCAAGGATGGGATCATAGAAAAGTCATTCTATCTAAAATATTGAACTATACATTATTTTATTTTTAATATTTTTTGATTTATGATAAAAATGATAGTGAGTAGAAGTGTCTACTTTTAATATTCATGTTGTTTTGTATATGTTATAGCCTAATTCTCTAATGTTATAAATCTGAAAATATATTCAATTTGAATTATTAACATAAGTCAATATTAAGTAATTTTTATGTTTGGGGCCTTACAGTTGGTATCAAAGGTCAGTTTAGATAACGTTAGAGGTTACGGTGTTATTTTAGCTTAAGTGACATAACCATAATGGTTATAATTTTAGAAATATTCATTGTTATTTTAGATAAATTGAATGTTCTTAATATAACATGAATAAATATATCCTACTGTTTACCCTCTTAAAAAGACGTTATATGATGATTATACAGATATACTCACACTGATATTTTTTGTTTTAGTAAATGGTCAAATCTAAAAGGCACCAAATAAACAATGTATGTGAAAAAAAATGTGAAAATTTTATGAATATGAAATGGATTGAAATTGGTGATGCAATGGGAACACTTGTTATTACTCTCAACCCACTATCTGGAGTCATGATTGACCACCTGAACATTGGTGATTTTTATAAAGCATCGTATATGCGAGAAACAAATCCCTATGGATGTTCAGGTAATAATCATATAGGTGATTATATTAAAAAAACCAATGATTCAAGGATGTTGAATAAAACACCAATGAAAATAGTTCAATGGGATAATAAGATGCTATAAATGTGGTAATGAAGGTCATATTCAAGAACTTACAATGGAAAAGGAAGCATCTAGTTGACTCTAGGAAAGAGAAAGAAGTTCTTTCTAAGGGATTAATTGTATGTTTTAAATGTGGTGTGAGAGGTCCTTATATAAAAACATTTCCAATGAAAAAGGTTCAGGTATGGGATTAGTAGGACTGTAAAAATATATTTTTACCAATTCCTAATGCCATTCCAATTGAGGATGAGGAAACTGACAACAAATAATAAAAGGAATGGATTATTTCTTAACTGATGTTTTAAAATTATTGAATCACAAGACAAGATTCAGGATTTAGTTTGTAGGAAAGAAGTATTTTTGGAATACGTTGGAAAATAATGGTTAATGGATCATGAATATTGTTAAAAAAGTATGAATTCTATATATAAGGGATTAAATATTTGTGGTTGATTTTGGGATTATAAAATGCATAAAATTATTAACGCTCTTTCGATGATGGGATTACTTTAGAAGACTTTTCTAGTATGTGTAACCCTGATGTTTGATATGGGAACATGTAATTCAATAAATAATTATTTACTCTTGTGTGGACATAATTGATAACATTATTTTTTCATATGATCTATTGTTTTGGAGGTGATAAATGTTATTGTATTTTGGAATGAAAAATGAAATGTATTAGATAGCCTTTGTGGATAAATTAGGTTATGGATATTATTGAGGAAATTATATTATTTTTGAAAATTTTATAAGAATAATATCGTTTTCAATAAAGGAAAACCCATAGGATGGGTGACAACGCATCACATCCATCATGACCATGGGAATCGAACCCACAATCTATGGGTGACAACGACCCATCACCTACAATTGGACTTTGAGAAGTCCCTGGTTTTTATTACTTATTCTTTTTAGTGAAATAATTTTATTTATCAAGAATAAGTTCATTTTGGATCTTATGTTTTACCAAATTAATATTCCAATTATAAGAAAATGATTTGGTGATAAATATTATTTTAGAAGACGTTCTCTCTTTTGGAACACTATATGCCTAAGGAAAATAGAATACATTGGGATTTCATTAGAGGATAATTGGATGAATTTTATTTTAGAAGAATATATGTTTTTATTGTGTACTTATATAGATTTGGGATATATATGGAAATTATTAACCACTCTATGAGAATATGTGATTAGGTTAATTACTTTTTAAGTATGATACATTAAGAGTAGTCGATGTTATTGGGAAATAAATGTAATGATTTATCATGGAAGATAATGTGAACAAATTCTTCTGAGTTTTGGGTTTCAAATATTAGGTTAGATTATATTGATTAATATTAATGACTATTGTTTATTGAATGGTCTTCGTTGAAGATTGGGTATTTTTTGTTCAATTTTGTAGATTAATAGTATTACATCTTTTTATAAAAGATTATCCTTTATTGGGATTATCTGATCATTTACTAAAAATTTTGGTTTTGGTTAATGTCTCAAGATAGGGTAAATATATATAGTTCATCTTTTGTAGATTATTTTATTCCCTAAATTATTATTATAGCACTTCTATAGTTACTAAGTCTTCTTGAATGCACATCTATTGAAGAAAAGATGAGTTTGTGGTAGAAATTTATTAATGGATGAAACTCTATTTGAAAATTAAGTAT
This sequence comes from Viscum album, assembly GCA_963277665.1. Lineage (NCBI taxonomy): Eukaryota > Viridiplantae > Streptophyta > Magnoliopsida > Santalales > Viscaceae > Viscum > Viscum album. The sequence continues at coordinate 2,113,323,398 of OY728120.1, forward strand.
GTTTCCTTTTGATAATAGACCATGAAGTAATAAATTTCATCAAATCTATAAAAACGTTCTTGAAGAATTATTTTTTTAACCTACATTTACCCAAACATAATTTTATGGTATTGTAGTGGTTATCATTCTGTGATCAAGTTCTACATCACTATCTATTAGTATACGAGAGTTAGTTTTCAATTCCATATCTACGTTTTCATACATGGAATACTAGTATGGGTTATCATGGTTTACCTTAGTAATTTTCTTCCATTATTTTAAAGTGATAGTTTTATTGACTTTTTTCTGATGTGGGACTTTCAATGTTGTTTCGAAGCCCAATTTTAATAATTTGAGGATATAATTTTCAAAAGGGGTGAAGGATGTAACATCCCCGGTAAATAAAGAATAAAAAATTTTCATATTTATTAATATTTATGAATACGATATTAATTTTATTATAAATTTAATTCTATGTTCTATGGTGTACTTGACACACATCAATGGGTTTCTTCGAAATCTTATGTTGCACATGATGCTGAGTAATACTGGAAAAAAATATATTATTATTATTTTAAATGGTAGATTACTCCAAGCCGTTTTACTAGCATGAATGAACATAACAAATAATGTTATGGTTAAGAATGTTTCATAAATTTTTTTAAATTTATCTAATAAATTTAAGAGGCTTAAAATGAGAATAAATCTAATTTTATGCACGGAATACTCAAATAATTTTAAAAGGTCGGTTTACCGCCTCTTGATGGATAAACATTTTTAAATATAGATTTTTTCCATTTATATGAAAAATATGACAAAATAATATTCTTCTTTAGAATTTGGACATCAAAATAATCTTTGGGTAAATTCATAGAATTTTTCTGATAATGATCATTTTATTGAATAGTGAAAATACTACATTTTATGTCAAAACTATATTTTCATCTGATTTATTTATATGGTTATCTTAAATTTTTAATTTGTTTCAATGTGTAATTATATTATGTAATTATAATTAAATCCAATTTGTGTCATTTTATGTAATTTCACATTGAAAAATGATATAAACACATGTCAATCTTTTGATAGTTATTACGTCTTAAAAACCTGCTTATTAGTTTTAACAACAAGAGTTAATTTAAAGTAATTTTGGAAACTTTTTATTTTGGAATTTGGATAAATGGATTGAATATTTGGAATTAGGAGGTCCATGTTGTGTAAATAGGTACCTTTTATTTTTAGACATTATGAATAGTGACTTTAGTAATTATTTTATTTACCATGGTTAAATGGTAAATTTGGTAAATATGGGTTAAAAATAAAATTATAATAATATTAAATTAACCTAACACATGTGCTAAATGTATTATTCTATATATTTCTGACCATGTTCATCCATGGGTCTTTTTTAGGACCCCATGGAGCCACTTGTGTGTGAAAATGACTATTAATTACTTATCATTTAAAGTTACGGAAAATATACCTAAAACATGTATCTTTTGATAAAACCATTTTTATATGGGGTTATATAAGTGATATTTTCGACACTGAATAGTCAAAAAAATGAAACAAAAATCTACATAATTTTATTTTATTTATAATTTTTATAAATCAAATAAATAAATATATTTATGACATAATTATGATGTAGGTATTAACTTATTAAAAAATGATTTAAATAAATGAGATTATAAATATAAAAATAAATTTATTTTGAAACTATTTATTACATATAATAATTTTAGGGATTGTTATGTATTGTTATATTTTAATTTAAGATGTTTTTAAATTAATAATGTTGTTATAGATCTCTAAAAAGACATGACATGAATTGTATAAAAATTGTATAAATTGAGTTTTTAAAACAAATACCATTTTATTAAATGATATAATAGTCGTTAAAATCTATTATTTGGCCAAATGTCTTAGATAATGTTTCACATGTAATTAATTAACCACTTTAGGTTCTATTGGAATTTTTTAGTAACTATATTATCCATATAGTATGAATATACAAGAAGACTTCGAAAGAGTCAAATAAGTTTACGAATGGTTAGAGCTACATGATAAGGTTAAATTTGAAACCAAAACGAGTCTAAAACCTATTTTTGATATTATTTATAACAATACACACAATATATTCTAATTAAAAGAGTTGGGGACCTTTTTAAATCGAAACTACGTTTATAATAAAATAATCATTCAAGACATTCCTAAAGTTCCCCTCCTCCCTCTTATAAAAGGTCATCAACACTAACCCTTAATCAAACATCTCAAGCCTCATGGATGAGCCGTCCTCTACCAAAATAATCTTCTGAAATCCCTCTTTTTTTTAGGAAGCCTTTATTTATGTGTAAGGAAATTCAATTAATTATTTTGACTCAAATCAAAGGGAGTTACTAGTTTTAACACGTAGCATCTTCTCTAAGACATTTTCAAATTTTATACTTATTCACTCCCTATAATATTCCTATTATTTTCTTAAATAACAACACAAGTATACTAAATATACTAGTATGTTGTTATTAAAAGGATTTTTACTGTACTTAAACAATCCTACAACTAATTAATTTAGAACATACTATTTCTGTGGACGGTGAACTACACCCTCACAAAACAATGATTGTTAAATTAATTTTACCACCTCTCATTGTGGCCATTATGATGGCACGATTTTTATATGATATATATTTTGTTTATATTGTATTTAAAATTCATTAACTTTTATTTAAAAAATATCAATTTTTAATTCATGACGTGTAAAAATGATAATTTCATTTGAGGAAGCATGGACTATGGCCCCCTAAAAGTTATTTGACTCATTCATGCCATACATGGAACATATAATGGTTTTTTTTAAATAAATTATGTAACATACATAAAATATCATATTATAATTTAATTATTATATAACTATGTACTTTTATGTTTTCATTCCATTAAATAAGAAATAGATACGAAAGTAGTATTCATGCGTACGTACAACTTATCGTCTCCATGAACAGTGAATTTCATTTCATATGTTCAAATGTTATAGATAATCATGAATACATATATATTGGATTTATATGATATATACCTGAATAATATTCTGGAGATAATATACTTTTGACTGCATGAAAAAATTGTAATTATAACAAAATCAATTACGACTCATCTACCCAATATCGATAAAATGACAAATATTTACTTAAACCATTGTGAAATTTTTATAATGTCGAAAAATGTGATATAAAACGAAATAATAAACTAGAAAAAGGTTATGAAGCAAGTATAAATTAACTTATGTATATTATTTATGAAATTAAATAATGAATGAGTCAATTCAGACACGAGGTAAGGGACTTCATCTCAATTTTCATTCATTTATGCCAATTTGGATGTTATAAACAACATTATTTTATTCGGTGTATAATTATACAATTTTACTTTTAATTTAATTCACTGGTTCTCATAATGAATATTTTTTTTAATTAATTTTACTAAATCATAAAAGGAATGTTTTTAACATATGTGGTGACAATTACCTCTCTGCCACTATAATGGTTATTTGATATTTGGATTCCTCTATAACCATAATGTTTTTATAAAATGAATATAAATCCCATATTCTCTCCTAGGTTGTTTTGGTATTGAATTTTTTTTTCAAAATAAATTTATAATTTCTATATATTAGAATGATTATTTTGATTTAAAATGAAATATTACTATTGAAATGTAGATATTTGCAATGTTTTATGTGTTTTTATTATATAATTGTACTTTGAATTTTGATGGGTGGTTACGTGATTAACCAATGATGGGTGGTTACATGATGAACCAAATGACGGGTGGTTCAGTGATAAACCACGGTTGGGTAGTTAGGTTACAACCTCCAAGGCATTGAGTTTGTAAGTTGGTTGTATGGCTATTCTATTTGGTGATATGTGTGGAAGTTAACTATATGGTTATTCCATTTAAGATTTTTTATGTCCCAAGTTACGTTTATATGATATAAGTTATTTTTCTATGGGATTTATGTTAATTGTTTGGTTACAAAAAGTGTACGAAATGATATTATATTTATTGAAGTGTTTTTTCTACTTATTTAAGGTGAAAAATATTAATTTACGATAATGTATTCATGGTTTACATGTTGTTTTTAAAAAAAACATTTTTCTTTTTTATGTATCCCTTACTTAATTTTTTATGCTCATCCCAAGATTTCAAATGATTTTCATAGGACATAAAGATGAATAGGGTCAAGGATGGGATCAAGGAAAAGTAATTTTGTCTAAAACATAGAAGTCGAAATGATTCTTTTATGAAGAGTTTTTTTAAGAAAAAAATGGATAGTGAGTATAAGTGGCCACTTGTAATATTAAAGTTGTTATGTATAAGTTATTACCTAATTCTATAAATACCTAAACCTGAAAAGTTCATCAATGTGAATTATGAAATTAATTAAATATTATGAAATGTTTAAGGCTGGGTCCTTTTAAAATATGTGTTAGGTAATTAAAATTGGGTAGAGTAAAATAAGAATTTCAAAAAAAAACTTTAGGATGAACGGTTTGGATGCACAGTCTTCTAGAATATGTTCCAACCTTGTGAAACCTCTTTCCAAGTGAAAAAATGGATGCACAGTTTTCTAGGAGGGGGTCAACACCCATTTTCATAGTTTTTCACCTCAAAGAGTTCCACATTCCATGGAATATTATAATCCATGGGGGGACACATGCCCATGCGTAAGGTTTTTTGAACTGAATAGTCCCACTGTCTTGGGTTTACATCTTCTACTATGCATGGGAAAACATTGTTCCTACTTCTATCCATCCTAAAAATTTCAATTCCCATAGAAACCCTTTTCAATTTCATTAAATAATGGTAATATTTAACATAAAAATCAATATAATTAAAAATAACAACACGACAACCATAAATCTCACCACCATGAAAACATTCCGCCCTCTAAAAATTCAATCTGATGTGTGGTAAAATGAAATTTATAAGATGTCTCTTGCACCATATTCAATCTCAATAATGATGTTTCATCTAATTTAATCCAACACAATGGTGAATGACATATATGATCATAGAGCACCACAAATAGATCCATTCTAATTCAGGATTGATAAAAATTATTATTTTAAATTCCCACCAATCCTAAACGGTAATCCCACAATCCTCTTAAATATAACACACATGCACATAAAATGTCTTCCAAAACATGGTTTTTATCACTATTTCTAACCATTCATTTGAGTATGGAATATCATGGCCAAATTGTATTGAGATCCCATTTCCTTCTAATGTACTTCCCGAAACAAAGAGTTAAAATTAGGATCCTTGACTGAAATGATTTCCGATGACACACCATGGAGCCTTATTGTTTCCTAAACATAAAACCAACCCATATCATCCACCTTGGGTGAATACCATATCAAAATTATGTTGGTGTGCTTTTTAAAATGATAAATCTATACCCAAATCATGTTTCTACCCTACGGAGTATATGGAAATACAATGATGAAGCCCATGGTGACCTCATATCACTTACAAGAAGGAATTGATAGTTTAGGAAGAAATATTGAGGGCCTATAGGGTTCATATTTGGTTGTTTATACATATAGCATCTGGGTTGGTTGTCAACTAAATTAATCCTCATAGCCGGTCAACATAACATGCAACATATATCATAAAAAATAGTGGTGTTCACAAGATATTTTTCCCCCAGGACTGGTGTCGATCCCTTATCACCAACTTATATAAGGTTAATAGAACTATGATATAACCATTGACACAATGAACTCACTAAGAAGATAAAGACCATTTTTTAGTAACCTCCCCACCATTTAAAAACATCACAAAACAGAGGCACAACCCAACACTGCAGTCTTCTTCCCAAATCAGATCTTGAAGGGAGGATATCAATTGGATTCTCACCTAGAACTCGCCTTCACTATGCTCACTGGATTTCTGATGCATTTGTGGGAAGACCCATCAAAGTCCTTTCATCACTAGACTCGTTTACTTCTTTCACTATAATCATAATACATAGGAAAATATCTACAATATTCAATTTTCCTAAGGTATAAATGATATTAAAATCCAACACATGAAAGTACTCAACCCATTGGCGCTACCTCATCTTTAGATCTCTCTAGATGAAAATGTAGGCTATACTCTTTTGATCTGTGCAACCCAATAAATACTCCTGGAATATATAGTGACTCGATGTCTTAAAGGAATTCATCATATTAACTAGTACTTAGTCATGGGTTGGGAAATTCCATTCATGTTGTTGGTGTTGGTGAGAGATGTATTCCCCCACACGGTCATCATGCTTCAACATTCACCCAATACCCATACCTAAATCACTATAATAGACCACATATCCCTTTATAGATTCATGTAAGATACAAATAGGCATATTGTTAAAACATTTCTAACACTACACAAATGATTCTGGACATTCTGAGGTTTATTCAATCCTTACCCTTTTTCTAGGTTAGTGCAATAATCGGAGAATCATCCTTAGTGTAATATTTGGAAAAGTACCTATAGTATCCCACCAGGCCCAAAAATCTATTAATATCAAAGACATTTCTCATAAACTCTAATGATATCACCATATTGATTTAAATAAGATTTTTTGAAACCCCATATTCCAAGATCATATGACCTATAAACATGACTTCTTGGATCTATAATGTTTTCATGGAGAGATAACAATAGAAATGATGATCTTGAAGAGTTCTGAGAATTATTATCAGATGATACTCACACTCTTCCTCGGTCATAGAGTAGTCCATGATATTTTCCAAAAACACCAAAATAAAGTAGTCAAGGTAATGATGGGGAACCTAGATTATAAGATCTGTGAAAACTGGCAGAGAATTTTTCAAACTTAATGGCATGAAAATGTATGCAATGTGGTTAGAGATACTTTAGAAGGTCATCCTAGGGATGTACAACTCTCACGGAATAACATGGTGATACACAATGTGTAGTTTAATCATGGGGAACCACCTTTCCCCCATGATCTGAAAAAAAATTACATCAATATGGGGTATTGTGTATTTTTTCATGATTGTTACCTTATTCAACATCTGATAATAAATGCACAATAAAGGGATCCATTGTTCTTTTCAGATAATGGATCAAGAGTAGCCCAAGGTTTAATTCTTGAGTGAATGAAACCATTGGATCACAAGACTTACAATAATATATTAAATTCCCACAACATTTTGGTGGACATTAAATATGAGGTAAGTCATATCATCTATGAATATAGTGAAAAATTGATGGAAAAGTCGACAACCCACTACAGAGGAAACCCTAAGAAATGGTATGGAAACACATCTGGAAAATAATATTATACAAAAGGAAACTAAATCTTGAAACACATATCATCATCCACCAACATGAGATATGAGACCTAAAAATAATTACTTCCCAAATCTATTAGTAGAAGTCCATTTTCCCTGACTAGGGATTCCATTCCCCTTAAAATACTTGAGTACTCCCATATGGTGTTGTAAAGATCACTCATTGTATATAATATGAAATTTGTGCCTTAAAATTCACTATAAAATCCACATTGAAGATCACATCGAAGATATCCCTTTCTATAATGAGTAATTCCAACTCTAATTCAACCCCTAAAAAGTGAGAGCGTCGAATAGACATCTAAAACCAAAATCGCTCTTCATTGCAAGATTATCACATACGGAATAAGCTTAGTTGGTGATTTCAACAATTCCATAGGATGAGAAGAAATAAATTAATTCAAATCACCTCCATCAAAAAAATATCTATAAAATATAATAAAAATATTACATTTAATTTTTTAAGGTCTTACATCTGGTTCTACTAAAGAATGATCCATAACTATATGGTGCTTTATATCATCCAATTTATGAGATAGATTGCTGACATGCAGCTCTTCCATGAGTAAAATATTCCAATAATAGGAACCAACCTTATGACCATAAACAATGAACCAAGAAACCATATCCCATAATGCTCTGAACATGGTTGATAATTCCTTATTGGTTGAGTAACATTCACCACACTGAGTAAGCATACTAATCTTACAGAACCTCTTAATGTTACCCAAGCACCCACACCAATGGAAGGGTCTATGTGAAACTAGACCTGATGACCACACATTCCCTATAGCTCTACATTGGTATCATACAATTGAAAAACCACTTGGGGTCATAGATGAAGGGTTTCATAAATAGTGTATAGTGAAACCACCTCTCATTTTCTCTCACAGATGACACTTCCTATTCATATCAAACATGTTGTGGCCACCCTTTCCAGATGATGAAATTCTATTAGAGAATCCTTACTTATCTTCCCAGTCAATTTCTCCCATTAGGGCTCAATAAAATAACCTACCATATGTCTTAAATTTATTGAATATGGCATAGGAAAAAATAAATGGCCTCATACCCATTTAAAAATGATCAGATTTTATATTCTCATTATAAACCACCATTGGTGTGAAACTAACCAATTCTGTAAAATGGTTGGAATATTCCAACATATTTCCATCCACCAGATGGAGAGATGGAACCTCTCGGTTCTTGGCAACGGCCACGGTCTCAGAGAAATACTACTAATTAAAAATAGTCTATAACTCTTTCCAAATAATCTACCCATGTTTTACCCCTGGATGTAACGCCCCAACCCTAGTTACCTCGAGTCGGTGCATTATTACATAACATTGGCATGATCACAAGAAAGATCAAGTCTTGAAAGACCGATTAGTTTAGTATTATTGGAAGAAGTAGATATATTCATAAGTCTTACATTACATCATAAGGTAAAAAACTACAAAAACATCTTGTCTTCATAGTCCCTCATAATATCCCTGCAGGTCATTCATAATTTACTTCTTCACAATCCTGGGAAAAATAAAACAATGAAAGGGGTGAGCTCAGATGCTCAGTAAGGATAACAATATAGCAGAAGATTTCATAGATAAGCATAAACACTTAAGGACATGTATAACAAAAAAATCCTTTTAAACTTGAACTATAGCATAATATGGAAAAGATAAAATGAAATAATGTCATTTACTTATTCACACGGATATTCTAGTAGTCAAATAATCACATGAAATATCAATAACCACATTCATAATGATGGAATTCATAATTCCAGACTATCATAACCACGTAGCCAAGGCCTTGTGCCAAGACTACAAATAAGATTTTGTCCAGGCTTCGTGCCAAGAGACTAGTTTGTCTCATGAGACCTACTGATGCATCAAAGAGCAAGAGAGGACTCCAAACATCACTTACCAAGTCCAATTCATTCCTCATATGAACATGTTCAAACAGAACATAAACATTCGTATTAATACTAGCATATGAAATGTTTAAACGTTAACCACAAACAATGAATGGTATAAAAATAGCACATCTATAGTCAAACATAACTCATTTGATACAATATGGAAGATTTTATTGTATCATATTAACCTCAATCGAGAATAATGAAGGATATTGAAATAGATTAAAATCGTCATCAAACTATTGAGAGAAATATCCCCCATTTTCTTGAAAAAATTTAAAAGTCACACTATTTGTCAAGAAGCCATTTAAAATAGATTTTTGAATCAAAGAGTCACATACCACTTTGAAACATTTAAAATGAATTTTGATTTAAAAACATTAATTTTCATATAAATAAATCCTTAAACCCATTTTTAAAACATATACATTAATGAGAATGATTTAGAATAATAAATCTTTAAAACATTTTAAAATGATATTTTAGTTAGAGTTCCTAACCAAAAGAGAGACACTTGAATAAAAATAATTGAGATAATAAAAACCTTTTAATATCATGAGAATAATTGGATTCATGGTATATTTTGTCAAAGTACATTATATACACCATATAAAAATGATTTGGTGTATAACCACAAAGGAGTCTCAATGGAATGTAAATTGAGATGAAATCTCTCATAAAGGTCGTATCCTTTGGTTAAAGATAAATAAATGAAATAATTATGTGTGAAAAATATAAATACACTCAATATGATTAGATATTCAGTGAAAGACAATCAACGGACATTCACACATATTAATGTAAAAAACACCAAGGGATTGGATGCTTAACTCAACAAATCAAGATTGAGTAAAAATTACTCTTATCAAGTTCATACTGATGACTTCAGAATTTATCAATGGAGTGATTATGTGTATCAAAATTATATCCACAGAAAGGGGAGTGGAAATTATGACATAATAAAATGAATAATGATTCCACACATAATCTTGGAGTAAACTAATCAATGAAGTATGCGTAAAGCCGAATGAGGGGAAATAGAAATTTCAAATTCCATTATCGATTTGGTAACATATGAAACATACACCCATGAAATAAGGATCCTACAATGATGATGTTAATATCCATAAATTAAAGTATATTACACAATGAATACAATCATGGGCAGTACACACACCACATGCAATTAATAAGTGGTGAATAATGGAAATCTCACGGAATTAAAAGTTAGATAAGAAACCCCTTACATTGTACTTTTTCCTTTGTTGAAGGTAGGTTAACCTTCTGTATAATGGTGAAATAATTGTTATTGAATTATAAAATAATCATCTACGTTAATATGATATCATATATGATCTTTTAACATTTCTTTGTTAATAATATTGTAGTATTACCGTTGTTTAGGTTGTTAACTTACTCATTTTCATTTATATGTTTTGTCACATAAGCCATGTTTTTTATGGATAGGTTGTACCGTATTCATATACATAATGATATCAAGCCCTTAAAAAATATTTTTAATCATCAAATGATAATTGTACATGAATGGATACGATGGAGAATGAATCTCATCACGTCCATGGAGACGGTAGTCCGTACGTACGCACAAGCGACAATATCATTCGTTTAATATTAAAATAATATTTATACTGGAGTTATTATTTTATAATGGTAATAACAAAGAAACAATAAGTGTAATAAGAAAGGATCATGAAAAATTGTGGTGAAATCATTACCTCTTCTTCGGGTTCTTCCTTTTTATTTGATCAAAATGGCTCCTTAGGTTGGCTTTATGACTAAAGGAATGACTCTAGGATTAATTGAGGGAAGTTGAGAGAGTATTTGGTCAGGGTTTGGCCGAACCAAAAGGCTTTGAAGGTGTAAATTAATGAAATATGGAGTGCCTTTTATAAGAGGGGTGAGGGGCACCTTTGGAAAAGCTAGAAATATTATTTTATAATAAATTAATATTCGGTTTCTAATGGCTCCAAAGTGGATTATTTAAATGTTAAGGTTGGTATAGGTCTAAAACCACTCCACCAATAGGATTTAGACAGGTTTGGTTTACTATATAAACCTTATCATTATGTATTAACTCATAGTTAATTAGTTTCACTTTTACAATGTCTCTTTGTAGTTTTATATTATGTGGTTAATAAACTTACTATATACATCCATGCGACCCCAAAGTTGTCCATTAATTATACACATATTATGATATATGTATCTTGGCCTAACCTTTGTTTATTAGGAATTTAATATCAATTCATAATATAATATTTGTTTTAAAAACTCTTTTATGTCAATTTTGTCACTATTCAATAATTGATTTTTGTAAAAATCATACCAGAATTATTAATTCAAAAAAAGTTAATTAAATAAATCATATCATGTCATATTAACCCCTAAAATTATTCATATTTATAAAAATTCTCAAATTATATTTATTTGGGTATTTATGATATCAATTATTCTAATTTTTCATTAATTAGATAATTACTGCGTCACCATTGTGTCATAAATAAATTAAATTATATAATGTCTAGAAATTATAAATAAAATTCCATTGTGTTGGAAATTTTTTCGGCTTTCTAATTAATATTTATAGTTAGAAATAAAACATATATAACCTTATGTAAAAATTGTTTTTCTAAAAGATATATGCTTTTGTCATTTTTGTATTTATTTTAACTTAATTAAAATAAAGTGTCCCTATCACCAACAAGTGGCTCCATGGGGTCCCAAAATCGTCCCAAAGATGCCCATGGTTGGAAATGTATCCACCAATAAGGATATGACACGATTTAGAGTAATTTAGTATTATTATAATATTATTTGTTAACCATTATTTACCGGGTTTACTATTTAACAATGCTAAATAAAATATATACCGAAGTAATTTTTCAAAATGTCTAAAAATAAAAGTTACATGTTTACAAAATTTGGAAATCCAGATTCCAAATATGAAATCCATTTTTTCAAATTCAAAATACAGAAGTGGCATAAATTAATTTAAAATAAATTCTCGCTATCAAAACAAAAAGCGTGTTTTTATGATATAGTAACTATCAAAATATTGATACTTGTTTATGTCCGGTTTTATTTTAAAATTATGTCCAATGACCAACATTTTATTAAATGGTAAAAATATATTGTAAATATACTTTAAAACCACTCAAATTCATAATTTATCATTATTAATTATCTTTATTTAAAAAGTTGTTTTTAATTAAAATTTAGTTATTTGCATTATTCATCAAAATATAAAAGTTATCCGAAAAGTACCAAAATTTTACCCTAGGATAATTTCGATATTCCAAATCCTAAAATAAAGTCCATTTTGAGAGAAAAAATTTATAAAATTTCAAAAAGTGGGTATTACTATTCATAACGGCTACTTTGATTGGTCGAAGTGTGTTAGAACTCGAAGTTGCGTACAACACACACTACTGTATTAATCAAAGAGAAGTGTACCGTGGAAGATTGGGGTGTTACATTCTCCCCTCCTTTAATAAATTTTATTCTCGCAATTTTTAAAATTGGGCTTTGGAATATAATGGAAAGTCCCACATTGGAAAAAAAATCAATAAAACTATCACTTTTAAAGAAAGAAAGAGAAGTACAAAGATCACCCAAGATAAACTATACTAGGATTACATGTAGAAAAACATGGATATGGATGACAAAAATATGTTTCATGTTATGATGGATAGGGATAGAAAACATGATCTTTAGAAAGTTAACAACAAGAAAACAACAAACATGTGATGGGGGAAACAGTCATTAGTTTCCCAGTAGGAAAAGTAAATGGACAACATTTTTTTTGTTTGAAGTCACATTACATAAATATGAGGAATTAATTTCATAGATTGACTAAGAAAATAAAGATATATATTTACTTTTTATGTAGAGTTTCATTCTTTAATAAATTTCCACCACTAAATCATTTGTTTAAACTATGAGTATTCTAGAAGACATGGTCACACTGGAAGAGCTAGAAGAAACTTCTATAGAATCACATGATCCACAAAGGATAAACTATATATTTACATTGTCTTTAGAGATTAATCAAAACCAAAATGGTTAGTAATAGATATGATTATCCCCAAAAAGGATATTCCATTAATGAAATAAAAATTAATCTTAATTTCTAAAATCAATACCCCAAAGTGAAATAAATACCATTCAATAAACAATTGTCCTTAAAATCCTTCAATATAATCCAAATTAATATTGAAACCCAAAGCATCGAATAATTTGGTTATGTAGTCTTCCAAGTTAAATTGTATCTCCATATGACTTCAACTACTCTTAAAGTCACATACTTAAAAGTGATTAACCTAATCACATATTCTCTATTATAGGTTAATCATTTCTATAAATAACCCAAATTACTATAAATACACAATAAAAACATAGATAAAAATCCACCATTACTCGTCAAATGAAATTATATAGTATTCTATTTTCCTTAGTCATATAGTGTTCCCAAAAAAATGCGAACATCTTCCAAAATAACATTTATCACTTAATAACCAAATCATTTTCCTATACTAAGGGTATTAATTTGATAAGACATAAGAACCCAAATCAACTTATTATTGATCAATAAAATCATTTAACTAAAAATAATTAGTCACACTAACCAGGGACTTCACGTAGTCCAGTGGTAGATGATAAATCCCAATCGCACTTTGGTTGTGGGTTCAATTCCCACAGCTTTGTTCGATGTGACGGGTTGTCATACGGTCTGCGTGTTTTCCTTTTTTAAAAAAATTATTTTATAATATTACCAAAATGAGATAAATTCCTCAAAATTACCATAACATAATTTAACCACAAATTTTATCTAATACCTTGTATTTTCATCCCAAAATATAATAACATGTAATTGCCTCAAACCCAATGATCATATAAGACCAAATGGTTATTTATAACTATATCCGCAAGAGAAAAGATAATTATTCCTCAAATATCATTTTCACATGATAAATTGCAGGGTTACACATACAAGATAAAATTATTCCAAATTAATTCCATCAATAAAGAGAACTAACACTTTTAAACCTCTCACCATACATTTATTTCAACATAGGTTCTTCATCATATGTTCCTCGGGTTCCCACATTGCCTCTCCATCTTATGATTTCTCCATAAAACTTTTACTAGACTGGTAATCTAGTTTATAAACACTTGATCTTTGGTATGAAGAATTCTGATAGGCTCCTCACAATAAGATAGTTCAGGTTCTAGTTCAAATTCTTCCTAAGTGAGTACATGTGTTGGTTCAGGCATGTATTTTGTCACTATTGATATGTGGAACACGTCATGAAATTTGGAGAGACTAAGCTGAATTGCCTTTTGGTAGAATGTGTTCATGTGTCACAATGGTACCTCAAGAATTTTTCAAAATCATCTACATCCTTTACCCAAAAACACCTCATCCATCTTGGATTATATCGATGGAAACATCTACGCAAAATGATAAAATAGGTATTTCTTATATATAATTTTTAGACATCACCTTTAACATGTTTATTTAGAAAAATTCTTACTGATTAACCTTAAAATATTTCAAAAAAAGGCATTGGTAAATCAGTTTCTGTATGTCCCAAAAGACATAAATTTATAATTTGATACACATAGGCTGCTCGAAGGTCTCCCTCTTCTGCCGCATCTAGAAAATCATTTAGTGCATCGTAATTTTGAGATAAAGTGAATAATTTTAAAAGACCCTGATGGTACTTCCCACGCATAGCGTGGTAAGAAAGTTTAGACAGCAATATTATCCCATAGTTGGTTGTTGATCCTTGAAAGAATCGTGCAATGCTAGAGGTATTGGATGTTTCATAAAGTTGTTTTCATGTAACATGGACATTTGAGAAAGTTTCAACATCATCTACGCATGACTTCTGGATAATAATTGTAAGTAGTTCTTCAGGAAGAGAGAGAAGAGTTATTCATGATCTTTCTCCCTCCATGTTTTAACTAACAAAACGAAAATCCAAATAGGGTTTTTGAATACATATCTAATAATAATGTAAAAAAATTTATACATAATAGGATAATATTGTAATAGAAAAATATATCCTAACTTGGCGTACCCTATGTTAAAATCAAGGTTATCCACTCTCTATTTCCCCACATATATTCTTAGGGGCAGTTTTTTATTCCCTTTATAATGGGTCATACTAATCTTGTGAATTTACCAAAGCATATCCCCCGGGAGTGTCATAACCAAGAGTGCAACAAGGCCCGTTGTCGTGCACCCGTTCCCGTTCGAGTCTAGCTGAAAGCGGTGTTTTCGGGTTTTACCCCTAGGTGCATCTATTCCATATCCGCCTCTACCTGCTCGTATCCAGACAGGGATGTATTACTCAGAAAACTCATAAAATATCCATAATAACAAAATTATAATATGATCTTCTATACTAATCCTCAAAGTCTATCTTAGGGCTATGTGATCTAATCAGAGTTTATATAAATCTAGCTTCCAAGGTTTGTACTAAACTTCCTCTGATACCAACTGTAACTCCACGACCCCAGTTACCTAGAGTCGGTGCATTATTACATAACATTGGAATGATCACAAGAAAGATCAAGTATCGAAATACCGATTAGTTTAGTATTCTTGGAATTAGTAGATATATTCATAAGTCTTACATTACATCATAAGGTAAAAAAACTACAACAACATCTTATCTTCATAACCCCTCATACTATCCCTACAGGTCATTCATAATTTACTTCTTCACAATCCTGGGAAAAATAAAACATTCAATGGGGTGTGATCAGATGCTCAGTGAGGATAACAATATAGTAGAAGCTTTCATAGATAAGCATAAACACTTAAGGCAATTTATAACTAAAACAAAGTCCTTTTAAACATGAACATTAGCAAAATATGGAAAAGATAAAATTAAATAATGTTATTTATATAATCACATGGATATTCTACTAGTCGAATAATCACATGAAATATCAATAACCACTTTCATAATAATGGAAGGCATAATTCCAGACTGTCATAACCATGTAGCCAAGGCCTCGTGCCAAGACTACAAATAAGATTTTGTCAAGGCCTCGTTCCAAGACACTAGTTTGTCTCATGAGACCTACCGATGCATCCAGGAGCTATAGTGGACTCCACCCGTCACAAACTATGTCCAATGCATTCCTCATATGAACATGTTTAAATAGAACATAAACATTCGTATTAAAACTAGCATACCAAATGTCAATACTTGAACCACAAACCATGAATGGTATAAAAATAGCACATCCACAGTCAAACATAACTCATTCGACACAATATGGAAGATTTTATTGTATCATATTAACCTCAATAGAGAATAATGAAGGATATTGACATAGATTAAAATCATCATCAAACTATTAAGAGACATATCCCCCATTTTCTTGAAAACATTTAAAAATCACACTATTTTTCAAGAAGCCATTTAAAATAGATTTTTGAATAAAAGTGTCACATAAAAAATTGAAAATTTTAAAAATAAAATTGATTTGAAAGCATTAATTTTCATATAAATAATTCCTTAAAACCATTTTTAAAACATGGACATTAATGAGAACGATTTAGAATAATAAATCGTTAAATCATTTTAAAATGATATTTTAGTTAGAGTTACTAACAAAAATAAAGACACTTGAATACAAATAATTGAGATAATAAAAACCTTTTAATATCATGAGAATAAAGGGATTACTGATATATTATGTCAAAGTACATTATATACAACTTATAAATACGATTTGGTGTATAACAACAATGGAGTCTCAATGGAATGTAAATTGAGATGAAATATCTCATAAAGGTCATATCCTTAGGTTAAGGATAAATCAATGACATAATTATGTTTGAAAAATAATACACTAAATATGATTGGATATTATTTGAAAAACAATAAAATGACATTCACACATATTCTTGTAAATACAACACCAATGGGTTGGATGCTTAACTCAACAAATCAAGATTCAGTAAAAATTACTCTTATCAGGTTCATACCGATGACTTGAGAATTTATCGATGGATTGATAATGTGTATAAAAATTATATCCACAGAAAGGGGAGTATAAATTATGACATATTAAAATTAATAGTGATTCCACGCATAATCTTGGCGTAAACTAATCAATAAAGTATGTGTAAAGCCGAATGAGTGGAAATTGAAATTTCAAATTCCATTATCGATTTGGTAACAAACTAAACATAATCCCATGAAATAAGGATCATTCAATGATGATATAAATATCCATAAATTAAATTATATTACACAATGAATACAATCATTGGCAGTACACACACCACATGCAACAAATAAGTCGCGAACAATGCAAATCGCAAGGAATTAAAAGTGAGATAAGAAACCACAATACATTGTACTTTTTCCTTGGTTGACGGTTGGTTAACCTCCTGTATAATGGTTAAATAATTTTTATTGAATTATACAATAATCATTTACATTAATATGAAATCATATATGATCTTTTAACATTTCTTTGTTAATAATATCTTAGTATTATCGTTGTTTCGGGTTTTAACATACTCATTTCTTTCATATGTTTTCTTACATAGGCCGTGTTTGTTATGTATAGGTTTTATCTTATTCATATACATAATGATATAAAGTCATTAAACAATTTTTTTAATTATCAAATGGGAATTATATTTGAATGGATACGATGGGGAATTAATCTCATCGCGTTCGTGGAGACAGTAGTCCGTACGTACGCACGAGCGACAATATCATTCTTTTGATATTAAAATAATATTTAATTGGATGATATATCATATATAAAGAATAATTTTCATGTTATATTTATTATTTACATGAATTACACATCATTTTTATACCCATCCAAATAATAATGTGTTGAATAACAATTACACCATGACGTCGAGACGGTAAGCCGTACATATGCACGTATGGTGACATGTCATTCAAAGGATGGATAGAATACTGAAATATGGTTGTACCATGTTTATAATAACATCAATGTATTTATAATATACTACAGTTATTATTTTATAATGTTAATAACAATTAATGAAGAAGTGGAAGAAGAAATGAACTTGAAAAAGGGTGGTGAAATCATTACCTTTTCTTCGGGTTCTTCCTTTTGATTTGATCAAAAGGGCTCCTTAGGATGGCTTTATGACTAAAAGAAGGTCTCTAGGATAAATTAAGGTAAGTTTATAGAGTATTTGGGCAGTGTTTGGCCGACCCAAAAGGCTTTGAAGGTGTGAATTAATGAGAAGGGGGGGTGCCCTTTTATAAGAGGGGCGAGGGGCCCCTTTGGAAAATTTAGAAATATTATTTTATAATAAATTAATATTCGGTTTATAATGGATCCAAAGTGTATTATTTAATGTTTAATGCGGGTATAGGTCTAAAACCACTCATATAATAGGATTTAGACAGGTTTGGTTTACTATATTAACCTTATCTTTATGTATTAACTCTTAGTTAATTAGTTTCCCTTTTTAAAGTCTCTTTGTATTTTTATATTATATGGTTCATAAACATAATATATACATCCAATAGACCCACAAGTTATCCAGTAATGATGAACCTATCATGATATATGTCTCTTGGACTAATATTAGATTTTTATGAATTTAATATCAATTAATAATAAAATATTATTTTTAAAAACTCTTTTATGTCAATTTTGACACTATTCAATAATTGATTTTTGTAAAAATAATAACAGAATGATTAATTCAAAAAAAGTTCATTAAATAAATCCTAACATGTCAAATTAACCTAAAAAATTATTTATGTTTATAAAAACTCTAAAATTACATTTATTTGGGTATTTATAATATCAATTATTCTAATTTTTTCATTAATTAGGTAATTACTGCATCACCATTGTGTCATAAATAAATTAAATTAATTAATTTCTAAAAATTATAAATAAAATAACATTATTTATTAAATTTTTTTAGATTTCTAATTAATATTTATAGTTGAAAAGAAAACATATATAACCCTATGTAAAAATTGTTTTTCTAAAAGATATATGCTTATGTCATTTTTGTATTTATTTTAACTTAATTAAAATAAAGTGTCCCTATCACCTACAAGTGGCTCCATGGGGTCCCAAAATCCACCCAAATATTCCCATTGTCGGAAATGTATCCACCAATAAGGTTAGGATATGTTTTAGAATAATTTAGTATTATTATAATAATATTTTGTAACCCTTATTTACCAGATTTACCCTTTAACCATGGTAAATAAAATATTTACCGAAGTAATTATTCAAAATTCCTAAAAATAAAAGTTACCTATTTACACAATTTGGAAATCCTGATTCAAAATATGGAATATATTTTTTCAAATTCAAAACACATAAGTGGCAGAAATTAATTTAAAATTAATTCCTGCTGTCAAAACAAAAATCATTTTTTTAAGATATAATAACTATCAAAAGATTGATACTTGTTTATGTCCGGTTTAATTGTGAAATTATTTCCAATGACCAACATTTTATTAAATGGTAAAACTATATTCTAAATATACTTTAAAACTACTCAAATTCATAATTTATCATTATTAATTATTTTGATTAAAAAGTTGTTTTTATTAAAATTTAGTAATTTTCACTATTCATCAAAATATAAAAGTTATCCGAAAAGTACAAAAATTTCGCCCTAAGATAATTTCGATATTCCAAATCCAAAAATAAATTCCATTTTGAGAGATAAAATTTATAAAATTTCAAAAATTTGGTATTACTAATCATAACGGCTACTTTGATTGGTCGAGGTGTGTTAGAACTCGAAGTTGCGTAAAACACATGCTACTGTATTAATCAAAGAGAAGTGTACCGTCGAAGCATGGGGTGTTACACTGGACGACTGAGTCCCACACCCTCTGACTTGGGCCTTTCTATATGAATGAAACATAGTTCTGCTTTACTACTTTATAATTATCAAGAAACCCAAAAATCCTATAAATATTTTCTATACAATCCTCAGTTTCATTGGGATCCATGCTACCCAAGAAGGAAGGAGGTGGTTTCACAATTAAATCATGAGATTTTTCATTTTATATACCTAGTTCAGCATCCATAACATGTGTAGGGATAGATAATGATCCCTGATTCAATGCATGAACATCCTAATTTACTAATTCCTCCAATATCTGATCAACTTCCATGGAAGAAATATATATGGACTCTTCCCCAAATTGAGATGGAAGTCTCTAAGGAGGCATAATGAATCATCAATTACCAAACATATGGAAATCTATAAATACATCACCTAAATTTTTTTTAAAATTTTTAGATCTAAACATCCCCAAAATTTATTATGAAACTATATCAAACACAATTCAAATATAAACCACTACACCCCAAATAAGTTTCCATTCATATACTTCTACATGTATAACACAATGGGATTATGATTCAAGAAAAATATCAAACAGACTATGGTGACCTAATTCCAGACACAAGATTTATTGGCCAAATAATCCTCTCACCACAAGAAACTCAAGCCATTATATTCAAATCTCTGTCCTATCGAGAATCCCAAATAACATTACCGATATAATGGTAAAAACTACTCTGATATGATTTTTTCATGAAATATTTTGGGATTCCACCCAACACGACACCCAACTCTGCCAGTTTCAATGATTGAAGGGCATTCCCAATATTAGTGAGATTGATACTAGATAATGGAAATCAAAAAACACCTTGGGTAATGATTTCACCTTTGATAATCAACCATAAAAATTATCCATAAAAGTGAAACAATTTCATAATATCACAACCAACATCCATAGTCAACTGTTCAAAAATAATACTACATCATGAGTCACACATTTTTTGTTTAAAACAACAACAAAAATACCAAATTTGGAGGGGGGTTGTCTTGACAACCGAGTTTCCATGTAAGATGTGGGACAATATTTTCATGACATCACCACCTAGACAAACCCAGGAAGGAACCACTAGCACAGAGATACACCATCACCACCTTGGGGAACCTTAACATTACCCGATTCATGCATAACAAGGTCTAAATACACATGAGAGTGTACATATAGCAGGAGAAAAATTAACCAATAGGATACAACCAATAGATATTCAATACAATGGAATTAGGTGACAAATAATATTCTAGTTTTAAAAAAATAAATTAACATTTTAAATAAAACATGATTGGAAAAAAAATATGAATAAAATGTGGTAGAAAGATCAATAGTAATCATAGAATTAAAACCATTTAAAATACATAAAGAAATTAGGTCAGTGGGGTCTAAGGATCATTGTACTCTCAGGGATTATTTCTCCCATATGTGAATATCCTTCTCAAGATAACAATACCTATCACATAAATTTTTAGTTAGTGTTATTTTTTAATCCTTTTTAGACAGACTGAGACTCAGCTTTGTCGACTCAAAAAAATAATAGTACTAGTCTTCCCACCAAGATACTGAGGATTCCCTTAAACTCAATTTCAATCCCAATGTAAAATGAGACCCCACTTTAAAAAATCACAATTCTAATATTAGAATCACACATAAGAAACAACCATTTATAATTTGCATACCTCATTTTTATCTTTACACCCAAAAACCCCCTAGAAAACATTATTCACCCCACATAAAAAATTTATAGAACCTATATAAAAAATAAATCATAATAAAATCATAAAATAGTGAAAAATCATGAATCCACCTACCTCTTTCTTGAAAATAACTCAAAATAGGTTGGAAAACACAAATACAGAAAAATGAGACACTAGTAAGGAAATAGAGAACTACATAAAACAAGATTTATCCCATGGAAACATGATTAGATCCACATTAGGCCAAATTATGAATAAATGGAATGATAATGCATGTATGGTGGGAAAGGATACCAATAAGAAGGAATTAAAGGATAAATGGGGAACATAATTGATTGATCTTGAATAATCCTTCCCAAATAACACTAATATTTAGAGCCCAATGTAATAGAGGATGAGTGTGGTTGTTATAAGGGTAGGGAGGGATAAATTATTTGTGAAATGACTGTTGAGGAACAAAAATTATGGATGGGGAAATTGGAATTTTTTTATTTTATAAAGATCTAGAAGAATGTTTGGTTTGGAGAAAAGGTCTTTGTGACTATGTTCTATCCATGTGGAAATATTGTCTAAGTGGAAAAGAATCTACATGGGTTTCGACATGTGGGATCATGTCTATGTGACTACTCGTTTCCTTATGACTATTCCACTTTCCATGGTGCAGGTTAATCTCTACAAGGACGCATTCCACTATGCTAGGTTATGCAACCCAGATAGTGCCATAATCTAAGGTGCACGGTTTCCACTAATAGTGTGACACACATTCACCTCCTACATAATACGAGAAACCACCATTTTCATAAAAAAAACCATGAATCTATGAAATAAATATTAAAATAAAAATAAAATATATATTACACCAATATGTCACCACATATGGGACATGAGATATAATTTTAAGCTGTATGACCAATGAGTTTAGTACAAGTGATGGATTGTGTATTTACTTCAATGAAAGATTTATGTGGAACACATCATGAACATCAGAGATGTTTTGTGGGAGAACCATGTGATAGGATACCATCAATACTAGATCCATAATATTGAAGGGTCCAATTTACCTAGGGCTCATATTTTATATATTTATAAATTTCAAAACCATCATCCACAGAAAAAACTCAAAAAATACCTGCCCACCATCTTTGAACGCTAGACTTCATAAATGATTGTTTGAATAAGTTTTATGCCAAATCTATGCTCCCTTGATGTTCCATTAAATGTATCTCACCATTTATACCACTTCTTAATCTATATAAGGACCCCCATGTATTATTTTCACATCATTATCCCAAAACATTCAAGTCATAAACATATTTCCATCGATATCTTCATACCTAGGAATCAAAAATCGTGAGTGAATGTAATTATGGTAATAAAACTCAACTGGAGGATGGTATTGATCCATTAAAAAATTAAAATAAATAGAAAATGATCTCAAGATATACTCAATGGTTTAATGGATCACTTCGATAGACCATTTTTCTATGGTTGATATGGTGTATTGAAACTCATATCTACATCTTGATTAGGATGAAGACTCTGATCAAACATTGAGGAAATCCTAGGATCCCGATCAGATACAATCTAATGTGGTACTCGAAAAACATTACCACTTTCATAATTTATATTCTAGAAAGATGATCAATAGATAAATCTTCCATAATATAAATGATGTTTTTTGATTTTGTAATGTGACAGTCTATATGTGAAATATCATAATGAACATTAGATGTTTTGAGGAGTCGTTTGAAAAAAATCCTAATGATTTTTTCCCATTTCAATTTTAGAATGTTTTATGGTTGTTACATCCCCTTATACATATTTCTCTCATCCATAACATGTTGGAATTCAATCATTGAGATACATAATCTACAATATCCCTTTTTTAATGATCTCATCAAAAATGAACTTGTATATCTCTATACATCTTCATAATTCAAGGGTGAATAAAGAATGAAAAACTATGAGATTCTTCATATGGTTCCTTATCAATTTTTAATTTTGATAGGAAATATTCTATTCCTGAACCATATCCTTCAATCATAATCTAGATTGAACTAAAGAACATTTTCTACCTTCTTTTTCATCTCTATATCTTATCATATAGCTATTTATTCATCACATGGATATATGGTAGGACATTCCTCTAAGAAAGATATGCTTTATCCCCATTCCATGGTATTTTATGTTTTATCATCAAAAAATCCATATTTATCAGATGAATTTCAATCCTCATCATGGATAAACAAGAATCGTCCTTCTAACTCATGGAATTATACACCATTTTTACCTTAGTTTGGTTTTATTGTGTTGAGTCATCATAATCATTAATAAATTTCAACCATATTCTTAGGATCAGATTCAATTATTTCTATATGAATATATTCTTTAAAAATTTATGATATATGTGTTACACTATTCAATATAATGATAATTCCTCTATATGATCAATTAATAAATAACCACTTACAACTCTAAATAATTTGTTGGGTTATTTTATATGGTATTTAATTTTTTGGGACATACACTATGATCATAAAATTATTCCTAGTGAAACATATCATTCACTTATTTCATGTATCATTATAGATAATAGAACCCTCTCTACTATACGGTAGTGTTACCGTAGGTTCACTGACCAGCCTTTTCTTTATTTCCATGAAATTATCTTTACATTCATCTATCAGTAAGAACATTACTCCCAACCAACTCAACATGGGTATTTGATTATATAATGAAGATAAAAATTGCAACTAACATAGAATGTTTCTAGAAAACCTATGAAAACTATTGAATATGGACACCATGGTTTGTTTGGGCCATTTCTCAATAAGTTATTTCTTTGAAGGATCCCCCAATATCCCATCAAAACCCCCTCTTGATGACGATTTTGGCTGCCCATTTGATGGTTCAGATGACATTATTCTCTCTGTGTGTGGATAAGAAATTCAATTACAGTGAATATGGTGATGTATGTCGATTCATTCAAAGGGTGACCCACAACTAACTCATGAATGGAGATCGAGTTATAATTTACTTTTATTATAATTATATCATTTGAGTGTTACTTATTGTAATTATGAAAATACCTACTGGTTTTTTGGGATGTATACTCAGCCCATATATTAATCGTTTCATAGAGAATCATGTTTTCTTTTCAATGAATTTATCCTTATATTTCAACTAGAGATGTATGATATAAAGGAAAATATCATAGTAGTGGATAATAATTCATGTGTTAGCATGGGTATTTATAAATATGATGCCATAGTGGTTGATGGTATTTTATTAGGGAAGCACTGGATTTTTGGTTGATGTTTATTGGGGGACACTATGTTCAGATTATGGAGAAGGTTCCAAAGAATATATCTTCTTCATTGGTGATTAATTCATGAGTACTAAGGCATTTATCACCATCCATTTATGATGGTGGCCCATAAATCTTCCATGTTTTAATAGATTCACATAGTCGTGATATCAATTTAATGATCTTTTGTGACAAAAAATTATTTAGCGATAGACCTGAGGAATTTAATAATTGTGGGATCACATATTCCACTACTCGCCCTACTAGATAGTGGGTTTCCATTCATGAATGTAATGAATAAAATTATATACTTCATTAGCAGAGACCATCCAAATAGAGTTATACCATAACTAGGGTCTGTCCAGATTATATTTATGGTTGCACCCATCACATGGAATCTCTTTATATATAGTGGAGGAGGATTTTATATTAATGGAATGTGGAATTTGGTCACTCGTGAAGGTTTTATCATGGGGTATCTAGCAAATATAACCACGTCATCATACTATTCCTGACACTATGCTTTATATTATGATTAATTTGGACACTCAATAGGTATTTGTTTGATTTTTAATATTTTGGTGTGGGTAATTTATGTTCATAATATGCTGATTAGTGTATTTTTAATAGGTTACTACAACACATACTATGTCCCATCGATAGTGGGTGTGATCCTCATAGAGATCAATATGTGCAAGATGGATTTCTCATAAATTTTTTTGAATATATATGGAAAAAATTCCCATTATTCTCTTATATAATTATGTATATATATATCTTTTTGATTATTTTCTAGAAGAAGATGGTAGTGGAACTAAAACTCATTTGGCATTAGTCTGGGAAATTTGTGACTCACCCATTTTTGGAGTGCAATAAGGATCTATTTCCTTCATGAAGTCATTATCTACAACGTTATTTAAATACGGTGATTTCAGCACTCCCACTAAAAATGGATTAGGTAATGAACCATTGAAACATAGATGTTTTTGTTTCACATTTTTTTCACATTCCATGTGGTAGTACAACCATTAGTTAAGGATATTTTGGGTATTAAAGATTGGAAAGACTCTTCTAGAGAGGATGATTTTTTACATCATGCGTTTTCCTTTTGTTGAACTAGATAAGATATATTTTGTAACAAAATCTGTTTTTCATTCTTGGGTAGTTTTATACTAAATTTACATAATGCTCAAACCTCTGAGGATATGTTAAGTACATGCGAAGGTGGGTTTCATTCCACACAAGGTTTTTTCCTTAGTTATCATGTTATAAACTCATATTCTATAATTTTTTTAATTAAATGATCTTATGGTGGAGAGGATATGGTGCCACAAGTTTTACCGATGTGAGATTTATCAAAATGTTGAGTTTAATTATCTTAGGACCTCTCTCAGTGTAAAATTGTAAATTTAAACATGTATACCACCATAGAAAAATTATTTCACAGTTTTGGTAGTTCTAGGGTTTGATGATTACCCTTATGTCGATCATCCACGAAATTTTAGGAAAAGCATGTTGGGGATGAATCCATCATTATTTATGCTTATACTTTTGATAAAATCACTAGAAGATGGATCCTTGGTCAACTGAAATTTCAAAAAATAGAGGATATATATAATGTAATCATGATACTCCATAAGTTTCCTTCTCTTGATTGAGTGTAACAAATGTTTTTAGGATTCACACACTAATGTAGACACAAAATCATCTTTTTCCCACGTAATAAATCTCAAACACTTTTAACGAAATATAAATGAATTAAAAAATATAACAAATTTGGAAATATCATAAGATATTTAGTATGATTTATAAAATAATAATTAAATGAATGTGAGAATCAATAAAACCATATATTCTATTTTAATTTTAAATATAATAGATTATAATATTACTAAGTTAAAGTAATATACACGTGATATACAACTCTAATATCTTCGTGATCACCTTCAATCATTGATACATTAAATTTATGTACCATTTAGTATATACTAAAAACAATATGATCATATTATAATACATTATACATAAAATAATAATCCATAAATAATGATCACAAAATCTTGTCTACCAACCTCGCGACCCTTAGGATTTAAAAAAAATCTTAGCCTTCATCACATCATCAAAACACCATCATAAGGTACAAAAATCTGATGATCTTGCTTCTCCTAGATAGGTCTTGATTAATTTTACTATTCACCATGTCACACCACCATTCACTTAAAAATTATTTGTTAATAGAGTTATAGTGGTTTAAATTCTGTAGAACTGGAATACACTTTAACTTTTAAAAATATCACACATGATGAATTGTTTCAAGGAACTATAAAAAATAACTAATACTTTTAAAAAATTGTATTCCTACCATTTCCATAATATGTGATTCTCTATTTACATAATAAATTTATCCAATAACAAATTTTGAATTTTAACACCCCAACCTTCCATGGTACACTTCCTTTTTAAATAATTCAATAGTGTGTGATGTACGCAACACTGAGTTCAAGCGCACCACGACCAATTAAACTAGCCGTTTAAAAATTAGTTATGAATAGTATTAAATATATTTTGAATTTCATATATCCCATATAATTTTAACATTCATATTTTTGTATCTGTGATATAATATAAGGTCAAATTCAATTTTTTAGATAAAATAAGTATTTCTAAATAAATGCTGTTTTTTTCCTTTTAAAGGAAAACCCTTGTTAAATCCAATATCTGATACTTATATATTAAATTTTTGGAAATTATATTTATCTTTAGAATCGATAAATAATAATTTACTTTGGTTGATGTTTTTTAATATTCTGATAACTTTAATATTTTGATGATAATAAAAAATACTAAATTTTTATTGAAAACAACTTTTTTAATATAAATAATTTATAGTGTTAAATTATAAATTTGGGTGGTTTTGAAGTATTATTAGATCTTATTTTTATATATTAATATAATTTATGTCATTTTAATTGATTTCCCATTTAAATTGGACATAAACACATGTCAATCTTTTAATTGTTTTTTCATCTTAAAAATCCGCTTTTTAGTTTTCCCAACATGAATTTATTCTATATTAATTCCTAAAAATTCTTTGTTTTGAATTTGGAAAAATGGATTCCTTATTTGGAATTATAAGGTAAAAATTGTGAAAATAGACTCCTTTTATTTTTTGGACATTATGAATAGTAACTTCAGTAATTGTTTTTTTTAACATGGTTAATGGGTAAATCAAGAAAATGTGGGGAAAATAATATTATATTATTATAAAACTACCTATCATGTGTCCTAATCCTTTTGGATGATATATAATCGACAATGAGGATCCTCGGGCTGAACTCTTGTCATTTTGGGACCACATTGTTGTGATAATGACATGTTATAAAAATTACATTAATGGAAAGATAATTATAATATAAAAATATTTCTTTTACTAAATATATTTTAATATAAAGTTATATAACTTATATCTATGTCTATAAATATTAATTAGAGATCAAAATAATAATAATACGTCATTATATTTTTTTATAATTTTTAGATACTAAATAATTAAATTTATTTATGACACAGTGATGATGTAGTAATTACCTTATTAATGAATGATTAAAATAATTGATATTATAAATACTAAAATAAATGTAAATTGAAATGTTTTATGACATAAAAAAATTTTATAGTATAAAATGACATTTTAGGGTTGATTCAACGTATTTGGTATGTATTAATCAGGTTGTTATGGCAGTAACAAAATAGAAAATACTAAATAGTGTCAAAATTGACATAAATGTGTTTTTAAAAGAAATACTATTTTATTAAATTATATAATAGTCATAAAAATATAATATTCCGAAAAATTAATTAAATAATGTTACATATGTCATTAATGAACCAATTTAGGTTCTCTTATAATTTTATAGTAAATATATTAACTCTCTATTATAATAATACATGAAGACATCGTAAAAGATAAACTATTTAACTATGGGATAAGTCTAAAAGATAAGGTTACTATGGTGACATAAAATTGTCTAAAACATACTAGTTGAGGGAATTTAGACCCATACCCACCTTTGGATCAAAATAAATACATTTATAGTTATTAGAGACCAAAAATAAATTTATAATAAATTAATTTTTCAAGATTTTCATAATGTTCCCATCACCTCTCTTATAAAAGGGTACTTTCCCTTATCTTAAAATCAGACCTCCAAAGACATTTGGCTCGGCCAAACCCAACAAAATTATCCTTAAAACCACAATAATATCATCCTATAATCATTAAATTTATCAGAAATCCATCATAATGAGCCCTTTATTCTAATCAAAAGGAAGTACCCAAAGAAGATGTATTTATTTTATCATCTCTTTCAACGTTGTTTTCATTCTATGCTTCCCCATTCATTATTTTTACCTTAATAAAATAATAACTCTAGTAAATTCTACATTATGTGACTTTATTATAAATTTGATACAACAATATTCATTATTATATCTATCCTATGAATGACAAAGTCACCATGCATGCATGCATACGACATACCGTCTCCACATCATGGTGTGATTTTTTATTTAACAATACAATATTTGGATGGGAATAAAAGGTGTATGATTAATGTAAATGATGAATATTACATGATAATTATTTTTTATATATGATATAACATCCAATTAAACACTGTTCCACTATTTATTGAATGATATTTTTGCTCGTGCGTACGTACGGTTTACTATGTCCATGAGGCGATGAGATTCATTTTCAACAATCACAATTATAGAATTTGTATATATATATATATTGATTAATTATGAGATACATGAAATAATATTTCTACTTTAATTATATATATTTATGTATATAAATATATGTTCTTTACTTGCATTCATAGAATATGATAAGAAAATAGAAACAATGTTCATGCCTATGTACGGACTACCGTCTCCATGAATGGTGTTTCCATTTCATATATCAATCTATTATTAATATCTATATTCTAAATATATATTATATATATAAATCATTATTTATATTCTTGAATTATGTAAATCATTATTTAAGTGATATGATCAAGAATATCATGTTAAAGCACCTACAATAAAGAAACCTGTTATTGCCAGAAATGTTACATTAACATGGAAATTATTATTAAATGGGTAGTAAAAAGAAAAAAATGAATCATATATGATATCATAAATATTAATATGGTTCTATTAAAATGTAATAACATATTATGGTCAATATACGGAAGGATAAATGAACCCTCGAACAAAGTAATGTACATGGTAATTGTTAATTACTCAATCTCATTATAATCTAATATTGTTTATGTGTAAGTATTTACTAGGAAATATATATCATCCATTTACATGTTTTATAAAAATGTTTTCAAAATGAATAATTTAGGGTTTTTTGGAAGGAAATATTTAGGATGATCACCATTTCAAATTTTTTAATGATTTATTTTTCTAAATCTTTTTAATTAATGTCCATGTTATCAAACTAATTTTAAGGATTTATTTATATGGATATGGTTGTTTTAAAATATTAACTCAATTAAAATGTTTCAAAGTGGTATGAGAAACTTTAATTCCAATATCTTTTTAAAATTAATTTTTTATAAATGTTTTACTTTTAAATTATTTCAAAAAAGGGATATTTCCCTCCAAGAGTTCTACTGATCATTTTCAACTATTTCCACATGAATTACTGGATATTATTATTGATTTAGATTGATTTATTATAATAATATCTTCCATATTATTTTGAATGAGTTATGATATTTTTGACTGTGGATGTTCTATTTTTATAAAATTCATGGTTTATGGTTAATGTGTGGATATTTCATATAAAAGTTTTAATATGAATGTTTATGTTATGTTTCATCATTTTCTGATGAAGAAGGAATTGAACTTAATAAGTGACATGCAGAGCCCTCTTTATTTCCTTTATTCATCAGTAGTTCTCATGAGTCAATCTAGTGTCTTGGCATAAGGCCATGAAAAAATTTATATTTAGGGTATTGGAACGAGGGATTAACAATGTGGTTGAGATGTCTGTCATTATGAATTCTATCATTATAGGATTGGATATTATTGTTACAAGTGACTATTCGACTAGCCGAATATCTATTTGAATAAGTAAATGGAATTATTTGATTTGTATTTTCTATATTATGAAGATGTTTATGTTTGAAGTGACTGTGTTTCAATTTTATAGCTCTCTATAAAAAAATATGATTATTCATGATAGCTTCATCTATAATGTTTATCCTTAATGAGCATCTGACCTCACCATTTTCTTATGTTTTATTTTCCTAGGATGTCATTAAGTGTATTATGATTTATATAATGGTTTAATATTTGATAATAATGGAATTAAAAAATTATTATCTATGTTTAATTTTATGATAGAAATTTTAATGTAATGTTCATGTACGTAATCTATTTTCCAAAACTGCTAAAATGATGAGTCCTTCAGGAAATGATTCTATGTAATCATGGAAGTGTATTAAAATAAAGAACTGCCTTTAGGTAAATTGTGTCGGGGTGTTACAGTTGGATTTAGAGAAAGATTACCAAAATCTGTGTAAATAGATTTAAAAAATGAGGATTAGGGATCATAACCCTAGAATAGGATTTGAAGCTAAGAATTGATGAGAATCTTGTAATCTTAAAATAGATATTATGTGGGTATTCCTAGAAAATAAATCCATGTCTGGATACTATAAGTGAATGTGGTTCTGGCATAGATATACCTAGGGGGAACACTCCAACAAGGTTTTACAAACATGAACCAGGTAGCCTGGTACATAACAAGAGGCCCTACTATGCACTTGGTTTGAAACTCCTGAGGGATAAGTTTAGGATATTTCATTTTTCTATACAGACCATTATGAAATATTTATGAGTAAATAGGTCCTCCAATGAACTATATTTATGATTATGTATTATGTATTTATAATTTTTTCAATTTATGTTTTGTATTTTAATAGTTTGGAATTATACATTATGATTCATAACCTAATCATGTTTATTCCATTGTTTAGAAATGGAACATAGTGGATGAAATGGATATAATATCAACTCACGTGATCTGTGTAGGGATTTCCATCCTATGAATGATAATGATAGTGGAGTTGGTGACACAACTGGTACTATATAGCTTATAACCATATTGGGACCTCTGACTCATGTTATGAATAATAACCCTACCCGTATGGAGCATCCTGATCAAAAACATAGAGGATAAATGTTAGACGGCTACATGAGACAATAACTTCCAACATTAAATGGGACTAAAAATCCTTTTGTAGGTGCAGAATAGATTTGTTCCTTATAGAAATAATTAAATTCTTTGGGGACTAACAACAAGGAAAAATTTTGATATGGTAGTATATCCTCACTCAAGAGGTGCAGATCAATGTTTTTCATTGATTCAAAATACAAACGGGGATGAAGAAGTAGGTAATATGGAATTGAGGTATTTTAATGAACTTTTCTTAGAGAACTACTTTTATCATGAAAAAATGAGCTGATATGGAAAGGCAATTTCTATGTCTTAGATAAAAAAAGGATGATAATATTGCAAAGTATGAGGCTAACTTCACATGTATAGAAAGCCATGCTCTAGACTACATACATAACCCAAGATGTAATATTGATTGATTATATGATGGGTTTAAACCATTACTATAAAGGTTATTGGTCTCACAATATTTCTCATCAAACGAAGATATAGTTTTTTGTGCTATCAAGACAGAAAATGAATTATCTAAGTCTTATGAAATTAATGTAATGTAATAGAATAAGATAGTGGGGGATAAAAATATTGATAAAGGGGAAAATGTAGAAACGTATTTTCCATTATGTGATAAATATGGGAAGAAACCCCCTTGTTTTTTCCTAAAAGAAATGGGAGTTTGTTAAAAATATTGAGAAAAATAACACTACGCTCATGAATAATAGGGGAAGAAAAAGGTTTTCAATGTTCAATAGTACATTTGAAATGAAATAGGACATTATCAAAATGATTGTAGAAATTGTCAAGAAAATATATCTCAAAAAAATGGATCAAGGTCATTCTTAGGCTGTTACTATAGTTGATGTGGAATAATTAATGTATTTGTGTTTTTAGGTTCAAGAATTATATTATGGTTATGAGAAGAATGTGATAAATATAAGGATGGTTCTGAAGTAATATTTTTTATTAATTTTTTATTAGGATGGATGCAATCCTATTTTATGTTTGTGAGAATAAGATAATCTATTCCTTGATTAGGGGATCTGATGTTACAATTGATTTTGGAAATTTTGAGACCTTTTAGAGAGAGTTTGTACAAAAGTATTTTCCATAACTCTAAATGATGGAATGAATTAATTTTAATATTCGAAAGTATTGTTTAATGTTAAAACATTTCTTAATAATTTTTTTTGAATGTTATAATAGAATAGTTTTAGAAAAACCAAAACATGCAGGTCGCGTGATAACCCATCGGGTCGGACAAAGCTGTAGGAATCAGACCCACAAACGAAATGAGACAATGCATTATCACATACCACTAGCCTATGTGAAGTCCGTAGTTATTATAAAATATTTTTCTTCATTTTAATGATATATTGTTATATTTGTCACCATATACGATTGAGATCAATAAAACATTTTTGTGTTTTATCTTTTGAAG
Source organism: Viscum album (assembly GCA_963277665.1). Taxonomy (NCBI): domain Eukaryota; kingdom Viridiplantae; phylum Streptophyta; class Magnoliopsida; order Santalales; family Viscaceae; genus Viscum; species Viscum album. The sequence continues at coordinate 2,113,357,260 of OY728120.1, forward strand.
AGAAATATGAGTTTGTTGTAGAGGATGAAACTCTACATGTATATAGATTATGTTTCCTAGTGTTATTAGTCTGTGGATTAAATGAAATCTAAAACACAATGAAATTGATTATAAAACCAAAAATATCTTTCTAGTACCTTTTTTACGATAAATCAAATGATCCATTGGGTTATTGTAGATTTATGGATTTCATATTGTTAACATTATCCTAATAATATCCTCTATCACTCTCCATCAAAACATGAGGGTTTGTTTTCTCTTCCATATTTATTTTTTCCAACATGGAACCATATAATGTTTTATTCTCGGTAACCTTCATACTTACCTTTCATTATTTTAAAATAGAGGCAACTTTAATCCATTTTTTGATGAGGGATTTCAAAAATGATATTTTGAAATGAAAAACCCCATGTTTTCAATCTCAAGATTAAATTGAAAGGATAATGTTTATTGAATGAGGGGATAATGTAACACCCCAAACATCAATAGTACACTTCCTTTTTAAATAATTCAATTGCGTGTGATGAACACAACACTGAGTTCAAGTGCACCACGCCCTATCAAAGTAGCTGTTTATAAGAGATTATGAATATTATTAACCATATTTTAAATTTTATATGTCACAAATTATTTAAACATTCATATTTTTTTCTTCATGGATGTAGTACAAAGAAAAATTCAATTTTTTGGATAAAAGATGTATTTTTAAAAAAAAAATCAGGTTTTCAGCCTTTTATTGGGGAACCCTTGCTAAATCCATTATGACACTTTTATATATTCAATGTTATGAAATTAAATTCTCTTTTATAAGTAGAAAATAAGAATTTAGTTTTGATTAATAGTATGTACTTTTATGATAACTTTCATATTTTGATGAATATTGAAAAATACTAAATTTTAATTGAAGACAAATTTTCTTATTCGAAATAATTTATAGTGATAAATTATAAATTTGAGTGGTTTTAAATAATAATTAGATAAAATTATTGTAATTTAATATAATTTAGGTCATTTTAATTAATTTCAAATTTAAATTGGACATAATCAAACGTCAATCTTTGGATTTTTTTTACTTCTTAAAATACCACTTTTTTAGTTTTGACAAGAGGAATTAATTTTTAATTAATTACTACAACATCTATTTTTTGAATTTGGAAAAAATGGATTCCATATTTTAAATTTTACATTCCAAATATTTTAAATAGGTACCTTTTCATTGTTTAACATTATGAATTGTAAATATAGTAATTATTTTTATTTACCATGGTTAAAGGGTAAATAGGGTAAATAAGGGTAAAAAATATTTTAAAAATATAAAACCACCCTAACAGGTGTCAAAATCCTATTTAATTGTATTTTTTCTACCATGAGATTCCTTAGGCCAAAATATTGGCATTTGGGGACCATTTGCGTGTGATAATGACATGATACAAAAATTAATTAAAAGTAAAGTTAATTATAACAAAACTAATTTCTTTTTCTAAATATATTTTAATTTACGATTAGATAACTGATATTAGTGTTCCTAAATATTCAATAGAAATATAAATATTTCTTACATCATATTATTTTATTTATAATTTTTAGACATTAAATATTTAAATTTATTTATGACACAATGATGATGCAGTAATTACCTTATTAATGAATGATTAAAACAAATTATATTATAAATATTAAAAAATGTAAATTGAAACTTTTTATGCCATCCACGAATTTTATATGTTAATATTACATTTTAGGGTTGATTAAATGTTTTTTTTTGAAGGAATCATGTTGTTACGGATTTAATAAAAAACAAATACTAAATAGTGTCAAATTTTACATAAATGAGTTTTTAAAACTAATACTATTTTATTAAATTATATAGTAGTACTAAAAATATAAAATTATTCAAATTACATATATAATATTATATATTTCATTAATTAACAACTTTCAATTCGTTTGAAATTTTTCAGTAACTATATTAACCATGTATTATAATAATACTAGAAGACATCATCAAAGATAAGCTATTTAAATAAGTGTTAAGTCTAAAAGATTAGTTTAACATGGTGACCTAAACTTGCCTAAAACCTGTAGTTTGAGATTATCATGACACATAACCACTATATAATCTAAATAAATCCATTTTTTAATATTCTAAATAGAAAATAATTTTATAATAAATTATTATTTCATGCTTTTTCTAAAGTGCCCCGCACAACTCTTATAAAATGGTACTTAGCCTTCTCTAAAAATTACACCTCCAAAGCCATTTGGATCATCCAACCCCTTCTCAAATAACCTCCCAAACAACCTCAATTCATCCTAGAGGTCATAAATTGATCATAATCCAACATGATGATCCCTTTAGTTCAAATGAAAAGGATGTACCCGAAGAAGAGTTAATTATTTTTTAACCCCTTTCAATGTTCTTTTATTCTTATACAACCTATTTCATTTTTGTTACCATACTAAAATAATAACTCCAATATATTCAAAATTCTTCTATATTATTATTAATATTGTACTACCATATTCATTATTCTATCAATCCTATGAATGACAAAGTCACCATGCGATTGTATGTAGAACATACCATCTCCACATCGTGGTGTAGTTTTTTATTCAGGACTACATTATTTGTATGGGTATAATAATGAGTATAATTAATTTAATTTTGAATATAACATTATAATTATTCTTCAGATATTATATACCATCCAATTAATCACCTTTTCACCATCGATAGAATGATATTGTCACTCGTGTATACGTACGGTTTACCGTCTCCACGATGAGATGAGATTCATCTTCAATGTTCACCATTCCTAAATTTTTATAAATATGTATATATATTGATTATGTATGTGATATATGAAGTAATATTTCTACTAGAATAATAAATACATATTGATAAATATATGTGTTGATGCTCCTTTTGTCACATAATCTAAAGATTGGAAAAAGAAAAATATCTGAGCTCAAAGTGATTCAACCTTTGGACAAATATCAAAAATTGAAAAAGGAAGGAATAAGAAGATTTTTGCACAAGGGTCGCGCAAGTTCGACAATGGTCACGCAGGTATACTTGCGTGCCGCCTAGGGGTCATGCAAGTGACTTGTGCGACCTAAGTGATAACCGCCTGGGGTCTTATCCTGCCTATAAATAGACCATGTGGGCCCCCCAGTTGAGGGAGAATTTTTTCCAGAAACTCAGATTTGAGATCTCGGCACCCTAGTCTCTTATCAAATCTTCTGAAACACTTCTAAGTTAATTTCATACCGATAACGGGAGATCTAAAGAGGGGGGGAGTCCTAAGTGTTGAAACTCATCAACACTTGTGCGCCTGAGTGGCCAGCCCTTAAGGGAAAATGCCACACTTGCGCACCGCCTTACTCCTTCAATAGAACATGCACGTCCCTCTTCTGGAAGAACCTTAAGAGGATTATAAAGGCTTTAACCAAGAGTCTCTCAATTATTACTCTGCTGGTTAACCGTCACGCAAGTACCCATGTGTCGCGCAGGTATACATGCGCGACCAGGACTTGCGTGCCCATGCAGTACCTGCGCGCTTTCCAGGACTTGTGTGCCCCTACCTTTTTGGGTGCCCTTCTTGCCCATATAACCCCTCTTAATCCATTCCACCTCTCATATTCAAGATTCAGTCTTCAAGTCACCCTTCAAATCCATTTATGGCATGATTTCATGATTTGGATTACTTATCTGAAAGGAACTATGTGGAATATCTCTCAAAACCTAGTGATTTACACATCTTTATGTCACTAAAAAATTGAGATTTCATTCATTCAACCTCATCCTTTAAGATGAGAGAACCCTTTAAACTGGGACTCCTTTTTAGGAATAAGCCCCAGTCCTAATTCTCAAATCTTGGCATCCTCCATAGGAGTAAGCCCCAACCATAATTCTCTTAACCTGGGACTCCTTTTCAAGAGTAATCCCCAGTCTCAAATATGGGAATCCTCTTCATGAGTAAGCCCCAAGTACCTTAATATTTCAAATATCTTAACCTGGGCATCCTTTTTAAGAGTATGCCCGAGTCTTAATTTCTCTTAACCAGTCCTAATTTACCTTTGATTTGGGTTTCCTTTTCAGGAGTAAAACCCAATCATAAGTCCTCTACTAATTTGGGCCTCCTTTTAGGAGTAAGCCCCAAGATAGAGTATTCAGAATATCCATGAAGCACATATTCCTTTATGGACCATGTTCAAGGATTTCTTCCCTAAAGTAAATACTAACCTTCATTTATCTGGGCAGTCATACATACATAAGCCCCACATTATTTCTTATGATTGCATCTTTCATGGCACAATTGTCTAATTTTTTTACCAATACCTCTTGTTTCTCAAATCGAGCATGACTCACGTGAGCTTAGAGTGTAAAAGTAATTATGATATCCTTCTTTGAGGCATAAATCATAAACATCATACCCCCTTACTCGAACTACATAGGTTCTGATTCCTTTTATAAACAAAGGATACATAGGTAGCCCATATACGGGTTCGATCACAACTCTGAAATAATTCATGTCCTTCTGAATAAAAATAAACATCAAGTGCCCCACTGAGTGGCATTAAAACCAGTATGGTCATCATAATAACAAAGAGACTTTTATGTATCAAAGGATACCATTGACTAAGAATCTCTAACAAATACAGATGATTCTTTATCAGTGATGAACCTCGAATACATATAAAAGATTCTCTAAATATCATACATAACGATCATTGATTGTCAGATCTAAATGAAAAATCATTTTATATTTGGTAATGTAATAAGGATTCATAAACATAACTTAAATCTATAAAGAGAGTCTCAGAGTATACAATAATTCCCCTCAAAAAGGTGTGATGAGTCTGACCTACCATCCTCTCGACCGATGCAAATTCCTAAGCCTCATCAGTCCATAAACTAATGATCACCTACCTTTGGAATGTTGGTTCTAATGGATGTGGAATCATTGGATGTTTCCGATTCTACGAACAAACCCATTATAAACCGATCAGAAAGTTTGAACATCCCATCAGAAGGAGGTCATCCCCGAAATCCGAGGGAAAAAATGGTGAACCCAACGTGAATCCTTAACCAAGTTAAAATGATGTTTTACCTATTTGTTAGGCCCCTATTTAAAACTAAATAAGAGGGCCAACAAAAACAATCATTGACATATGTGATCATCCAAAAGATGTAGTGGCTGAATTTATCTTGATTACAACTATTATATCAAACATGCACTCTTTTCCAAGATCTTCTGCACTTCTATAATGGCTGCTCTCAAGTTCACACCTATGAATACTGCTGCTCCAAATGCCACTACTGCTACTCCTACTGGATCGTCGTCCTCTCTATGGACGATATCACCTACTCAGCATCTTCAACGATGGGTATCAAACGTGATGGTTAGGGGTTACCTTCAACACGGTACCATCCCAAATCTAGAGGCTGCCCGACAAGCCTTCCAAGTAAACAGCTCACATTGGTCGTCCAGACAACGACGAACATTGATCAAGAAGTAGGCGGTGCTGACTACCATCTCCAACCGTTTCGTGATGTTATCCCCAGAACGCAGTCACCATTCACTCCCTTATTCTGGGGAGGTGAATGAGAAGGTCCCTCAGGGCCTTAATTCAAACAGACAAGAGTCCTTCTTGAGGGATCCCACCAACAATCGTCGCCAGACTCATGTGGTAGTGCGCCATCAACATGATGAGGGTACCAACTCTAGGCGTTTGGGTCAGGTTCCTCGAACCAGAGCAGGCAAGATGAATCGCCAGAGGTGAAGTCCAGTTAACAGGGAGCAGGTTATCAACTCTACCATCTCCGAAGAAGTCCACCAACCTAACTTGGTGGCAAGCAACGAGCAGTCACACACACCTGCCCATTTTAATTCCGCTGTCCAGCAGACTCGTCTAGCAGCATCACGCCAATCCTGCCAGGCAATTCCTGCGGAGTACTATAGGCAGGAACATACACCTGTTTATATATCATCAGCTAGTCAACAGGCTCTTCTGACTACATATGATGGATCTCATCATCTACATTCGGAGAAGTGTAATCAGCATACACATACACCTGCTAGTACTAATCAAGCCTACCAACAGTCTCACTTGGTAGCATTCGGAGAAGTTATTCGGAAAGCCCTGACAATAAATAGGAGGCAGACTCAACTCTCTGCCCCCACACATGAGTACTGTCAGGATTCATTGATAGGAAAAGGAGGACAGGAGCAGGCACATACACCTACTCCAAGCCCAGAATGGACGTATATTCCCGTTCCGGCAGCTAAAGTCACCAAGCATATTCTATCAATGGTGAAAGAGCAGAAGAAAATCCCTGCTCATATTCTGGATGCCTACCAGGATATTATAAGAACTTCAGAGGAATCATAGGGAAAGAGACATAAATTGATCCCTACCAGTGGAGTGACACATCAACAATTCACTCCGGAATAGAAACACACATCTGTTCCAGTCCAAGAGGGTTGTGGGGCATACTCCCCCATATCATACGAACAACCAAGTCAGGCACATACACCTGATTTGAGTGGAGATTGTCAACCTCACCTGGCCATCTTTCCTGATCAGGCATATACACCTTCTCAGAGTATCCACTTTCTTCAACAACTAGTTTCAAAGGCACGTAAGAATGCGTCTAAGAAAAAGACCTACCCATCATAGTCAGGAGATCAAGATCCAATCTGTAACAAGGCCTTGCTCGATGCTGGAGTTCTTGAAGCCCTCATACAATTATATGTTGAAATCCAAGATTATACTCCCTCATTTCCCAATAGTGGGAACATTAATTCTGAAGGTCTTCAATAGACACTTCCTCATGAAGGCTTTCTTCATGACAATTCGGTCTATCTCGAAGTTTCATCTTCATATGAGAGCCACAAGAACCCTCTATGTGGTCAGAAGACCAAGGAGAAAGAGATCTCATCTTTTGTTGTAACCCATTATGGTGGTCCTCCCCATGATGATTAATTTTTCTGCGAAAGTCCTCTACGCAGTAGTGATGCACATTTCCCATAAAATGCTCAAGTGGACAATGTAGTGCCGAGAAATCCCTCTTATCTTGAGGCACTTGAAAATGTGAAACCAGTCATGTCTGAAGCTTCATCGCTAGCAGGTGAAAAACTTTATCAATTAGAAGATAGCCCAGGGCGTAGGTCATTCTCTAAACCACCCCTAAGTCATGCATCTTATAGTTCGATCAATGATTTAACTACCAATCCTGTAGAATCCAATGAAGCAACAAGGAAACGCCATCTGTGGTCAAATCAAGTAGAAGAATCTTCATCAAATGATAAAGAGGAAATGCTGAACATAAGAAAACAACTCGCGAAAGGTGAAGTGCCAGTCATGTTTTGGCCTCTGGCTGAATCTCAGTATGACATTCCAAAAATGTTGACGGAAGATGAAATTCATGATATTCATCTCAACATATGGAAAACTATTTGTCAGTTGAAAAATAAAGTATTATCTTATGATTAATATGAAAATCATCTTAAGATAATATAAGGGTTACAACGTCAAATTGATTTGGTGTCTCTATCAGTCTGTCAATATCTGAAGGATGAAAATCAGCAAAGATCCCTTCAACGTTCATGCATTGGCGCATTAAGAAGATTGCATCAGTTAATTTCCAATTATCCATCTGGTATTCATGTCAGAGGATGGGGTGTTCATGGAGCACTGCATTTCACGGTGCTCTCCAGTCAGTAAAGCCCGCCGAAAATGGTATCATGCAATGTTATTTCCCATGTCCAGCCACATTCAATGGGATTTGTTTGTAATAAAAATCCTGCCCAAGAACAGGCTTCAACTAGATCCTCTCAAAATCAATAATACAGAGAAAAAGTTGTTGAATTAATCTTGCATCAAGAAAACGAGAATATTGAACAGGTCTCTCATTTTCAGCAAGCACGTCACCAAGTGATAGAAGTGTCAGAAATCATCCAACATTCTTTTGAACCGGGTGATAAAAGTTGATACAGGATAATGCATCCAGCTAATTTCTGGACTATGGTTCACAAGATCAGGATAGATTTTAAGAAAGTATCAGACCTAGCATGTCAAAAGCCACCCCAGCTCACTAGACTGGGGACTCTTTTAAACCAACCCTTGGAATCAACAAATATTATTCGAGGATTTGAGAGGGAATATCCCCAGTCCACAGGACTGGGGACTTTTTCAAATAATCAATCCCCTCCTCAGAGAAAGTATGGTTTTTCTCGATTGGGGAAGAAGCCTCAAGAGGAATGAAGAGACAAATTATCAAGATATTCCCTCCAAATTACGGTTCGTCAAGAAGTTCCTGAGGGATCGAATCAACAAAAGGAAATGTCTCATCAAAGACATGGAAGAAGACAATATCACAGAAATGCTGAAAGAAGGGATGCGATGAGTTATGCATCAATCAATGTCATCAATGTTGTTTTTACTGATCCACCAGATGAGGCTCACTCAGGGGACTCAAATGAAGAGGTTCCTGCTAAAGAAGATGTATGCACTGGCACAAATAAAGAAGGTGTGCATACATGAAGTCAAAGGATTACTCAGAATCTTGGTAATCCTTCGTTTAACCAACTTCCTCCTCTCTGAAAAGGATCCAAAAAAGGGAAGGGAAAGAACCAGGTTACATATCCTTCCTCTGGAGAAGGTCAATCACACTCACTAGAGAAAAGGTTTTCACAACAGGAAGAAGAAATAAAGGAATTAAGAAGTTTGAATGTAGAACTACTTCAGAATAGTATTCTTCTTAAGCATGCTGGAGTCAGTCAGCCAAAGGAATTTGTTTCAGCTACTAAGATGGATCATGAATATCCTCCTCTATTAGTACACCCTCACAAGTCTAATCCTATGGGTCATGTGCAACAATAGTTGAAAGTACTACCATAAGTTGCAGCACCAATCGCTACATCTGTCCAAGCTCCAGTCATTGCACCTACCCAAGTCCATGTTCAACGGGATGTTTCTCAAAAGTTAATAACTACTATTGAGTCATTAACAGCTCGGTTAGAGACTATGGATAGGAAACATGCACACGTTCAACTAGAAATGAAATTTTACCCTGAATGGTTAGATTCAATCTCTCCTCCAACCAGTTTTGGGAACCCTGTATTCCCTATTTTCAATGGACCAGGCAATCCTGAACAGCATTTGATGCATTACGTGTCTTGTTTCGATCCTATGATGGGAGCTCCGGAGCAGCAAGAAGCAGTGAAACTCAGATTCTTCGTGCGAACCATGCAGGGACCAGCTTTTGTCGGGTATACAGGCTTGCAATCCCTGTCAATTAACGGATGGGAGGATATTTTCCAAAAATTCCTCCTTCAGTTCAGCTCAACTATTCCAAAGACAACAGTTTTAGATCTTACAAACTGTAAGCAAAGGGATAATGAAAGGGTCTCTGATTTCATTTCTCAATGGAAGGGATTAACATATTCCTTGTGTTTAGCACTCCCTCAAAATTAATTGTTTCCAATCTGTGTGGAAAATCTGCGTGACAAATTATGCACACCGTTAATCCCTGTGAAATAAATAGGATGGTTTCGAGACCTTACTTCAATCGCTCAGTAGACTGAAGATTCCCTTATACAGGCTAAGGCTAAATCTCATGTAATTCAATCAGCTCCAGGAAGAAGAATGGGTAAAGCAGAAACTGCTACAATTATTCTTAAACAAGAACCTGTACTTGTTTCTACCTCAAAACAGTCATCTTCTCGAAGGGCTCCACCTTCTGAGTGCCAACAACAATGGCTGTTTCATCCAGACGATCAAAGATATCAAAGATGAAAACAATTTGAGGATCTGAAGTGCAAAACAACTCTTTCCGAAATGAACATGTCCCTTGTTATTTCATTTCGGCTCTGTAAAACAATTTGGTTCAATTCCCAATGCCCCAGAGGCAAAACAAGAAAGGAGATGAAGACCATCCCAATTATTTCCCTTTTCATCAAATGTTGGGGCATCCCATCCAGGAGTGTTTTGTCTTCAAATACCTCCTGCAAAAGATAGTCGACTCAGGACAAGTCAAACTGAAAGATTATTCAACTCAGGTAGCATGTGTTACTGCTACAGTTCTAGAGGAGAAATGAGAATGGAAATATGTCAAAAGAAAAAATGCACAGAAGTATGATGATTGGATGGTCTGAAAGACAATCAATTGAACTGATGCTATTTTTCGAACACAATTAAACAAACCAATTGTGTCTTCTGCCATGAATGTTCCGGCAAAACCCTCTTTGTTAGAGGGAAAGTCCTCAATGAAATGGCATGATTCAAAGAATGAAAAAGAATCAGAAGAAGATGAGTACGTGTCAAAGCCTAAGTTTTCATTGACTTTGGCGGACATCATGCCATCTACTTCAGGGCCACGGGCACCGCCCCACCAAACAGCACAGCCTAAACAGGCTAATCAGGCAGAATCTTCATCAGACGAAGAGTTAATCTTTGGTTCTGTTAATAGGATTCAATTGACAGATCCATATTCCAGTCGCAGTTTTGATTTCAATGAGCTTAAATTCTCAGTATAAAACAGGGGAATCAGAGGATGTTCCAGGGGATCAGGATACATGGGAAGACGTGGATCTTTCAGAAGCCACTATTCCAATTCTACCCCTTATAGAACTGTGTACGCTGTAGAAACTCATGGTAGATCCCTTCAGCGAGCTCAGCAAGAACAAGAAATTTCTTCTACCAATAGAAAATTCAGTCCTGAAAAAGTTATTTTGGAAGACCGGTTGAAGGTTCCATCTTCTTCCTCTTAGTATATAAATGGATCTAATCGGTCTAATCTTCCAAAAACAGGAATATTTCCAACTCCTATCCTATTACAAGATGCATAAACTTCCAAAGAATATGCTTCCAAGGTACCCGCTAAACCACATATTCCTATTGGGAAACACAGACCTCTAGATCAAAAGTATGGTATATTGAAACTCATGGCCCAAGTACCAGCCATGTTATCAATTCTGGATGCTCTGAATCTGTCAAAAGATCTTCGGGAAGCACTCATTGAGGCTTTATCATGTCCTCAAGAGTTTGAAAATAAAATTGCTGCAGCTGAAGTCTATCACATAGAGAATAATCCTGCAGAATGCCAAGAAATAATATCTTTTACTAATGAAGATGAATATGATGTTGTGCATGGACATATTAGACCATTGTACTTTTCTAGAAAGGTCAATGGCGTAGACGTCCGATGAACTATCATTGACAATGGTTCAGGAGTCAACCTCATGCCCATTCGTACACTTTGTCGATTGGGCCTCACATAATCTGATTTATCTCCTTCTACCCTGATGTTACAAGGATATGATAAAAATGAACAAGAACCACTTAGCGATGTTACACTCAGAACTCGGTTCATAGATCTTTTATCCAATTCAGATTTCATGGTTGTTGATCAAGACTTAGCCTTCAACATCTTGCTTGGAAGACCTTGGCTACATCAACATGCGGCTATCCCTTCATCATACCATCAATGTCTCAAATATTGTTTTGATGGTCAAGTTGGGACATTGTATATTGATAAGGCCCCATTCAAGACATGTGAGTCTCAGTACATTGAGGCGGAATTCTATCACATGAAGGGAAAGGAGAATTCCACAACAAAGTAGATTACAAAAGTTAATGCTCCATATGGTTTGGAGAAAATTACAGTAAATCCATTTACACATGTGAGTATAGATTATGTGTTCCCTATCAGTCAAATTGACAAGATAGGCCCAAATCAAAATACTGTTATGGAAAGATCCATAATTTCAATTACAGAAATCGAGCCAGACAACATGGGAGAAATTGGTAATCTACCAAGCAGGGATGAATGCACAAATGGTGACGTCTTCGTTTCATCTGCTGAAATCCAACAAGTCTATACTTCACCAATTAGGACAGAAGAAGTTATAGCAACATCGGAGGTGAACAATGATGTCGATTCTCAATCCATCATCTCCTCTTTATTACCCAAAGAAGACCCTTCATCATCAATCGGGTCGGAAATGGAAGCTTCTTCTTCCAAATATGCAAATTTTTCCATCTCATAGGATCATGAAAATTCTTCTTTATCATCTACTATTCAAGTAGAAATAAAAGAAATAATACATGAAGAAGAAGAAGAGGAAAATCTCATAGATTCTCCTCCAGCATTTGAAGAGGGTATCACTACCACTGTGGATGAACTCGGAGAAATAAATCTGGGTACAAAAGAAGATCCACGCCCCACTTTAATCAGTGCGGCCATGAATCTTGAAGAGAAAGAGATGTATATTTCTTTTCTAAAGAAAAATAGAGATATATTTTCCTGGAACTATACAGAAATGTCCGGGCTTGATCCTGATGTTTCTACTCATCATTTGGGTTTACCAGAAAAACATCGAGGATTTAAGAAAGCTGCGAGAAGAACACACCCAACATATGCTTCCAAAATTGAAGCTGAATTGGATAATCTTATCAAAGCTAAATTCGTCAGAGAAGATCAATATCCCAAATGGTTGGCTAATATTGTCCCTATAAAGAATAAGAACAGACAAATTAGAGTTTGCATTGATTTCAATGATCTTAATCAGCATTGTCCTAAGGATGATTTCCCAGTTCCAATTACAGAACTTTTAATTGATGCAACAGCTAGCTATGAAGCACTTTACTTCATGGATAGATATTCCGGATATAATCAGATCTGAATGGCCCCAGAAGACGAGGAATCTACAGCCATTAGAGCCCCTCAGGGTGTGTTTTGCTACCGGGTAATGCCCTTTGGCTTAAAGAATGCAGGTGCATCTTATCAGCGTGCCAAGCATCGTATCTTCAAACCCTTCTTAGGGAAGTTTGTTGAATGATATGTAGATGATTTGTAATTAAATCCAAACAACGTTCTAATCACTTGGCTGATTTTGAAGTCATATTCCGCAAGCTTCGACAACATAATTTCAAGATGAACCCCTTAAAATGTGCTTTTGGGGTAACCTCAGGAAAATTTCTCGGCATTGTTGTATGCCATCTTGGTATTGAAGTCGATCCTAAGAAGACCAAGTCAATACTTTGTATGTCACCTCCTCAAAATTTGAATGAATTAAGAGGACCTCAAGGACACTTATCCTATATCCGGCCTTTCATCTCCAATTTAGCAGGAAAAAGTTTACCCTTCACCAAATTGATGTAGAAGGGAGTCACTTACCAGTGGAATGAATAATGTCAAGAAGCATTCGATATTCTCAAGAAATACCACTTGAGTCCACTGGTAGTCAGGCCACCTGTTGAAGGAAGGCCACTTATCATCTACATGACAGCACTAGAGTGATCATTGGGTGCCTTTCTTGCTCAAAAGAATGATGTTGGGAATGAAAACAACCTCTACTATCTCAGTCAAACCATGCTTGAAGCAGAAACCCAATATTCAATTATTGAGAAGTGCTGCCTGGCATTAATCTATGTAGTTCACAAGTTGAGACACTACCTGCAACATCAAAAGGTCAAATTGGTATTTCGCAATAACCCGTTAAAATTTATCCTTAGTCGTCCAATGCTTACATGACGTCTGGCAAAGTGGGCAGTTATTTTGCAGCAATTCGACATTCACTATGTGTCCCAAAAGGCGATAAAGGGCCATGCTCTGGCTGATTTTCTGGCTGAACACCCTTCAGTGGAAGACACATCATCCGATATTGAACTCCCTGATGAGGAAGTCTTCTCTATTCAAGAATGTCCTCAGGCATTGGAAATGTATATTGATGGTGCTTCTAGATGTCCAACAGGTAGGAAAATGGAAAATCATAAATTCAACAAAGTTTGCTTAGGAATTGTGCTCATTTCTCCATAAAAGGCAGAGTTACCTTATTTTTTCTTATTGTGGGAAGGTGGTACCAATAATGAAGCAGAATACCAAGCTCTCATCGTAGGCTTGGAATTAGCACTTCAAGCACAAGTGAATCACTTAAAGGTGAATGTTGATTCCGACCAAGTAATCAAACAAGTCAATGGGTATTATGCCATCAAAAAAGAAGAACTAATCTCTTTGTATGATTACATAAGAGATTTAATGGTGGAATTCCCTTTAGAACTGACATTTTCATATGTCTCAAGATCATAAAATGATCAAGCTGATGCACTGGTTAATATAGCCATAGCTCTGGCAGATCCAAATCAGGACGAGACAACAATCATTATTGCCCACCATCGTGCAATTTCACCCTATGTTCGAATCAGAACAGGGAAAATTAATGAAATTTGTCCCATTCCTGAACTGTATGGTCATACTACAGGATGGATGTCACCTATCAGGGAATAACTTCAAAATGGAACACTTCCCCAAGATAGAGCTGAGAAAGAACAAATCTGGCGACGTGTGGTCAATTTTACACTTTATGATAGCCAAGATCACCTTGAGAGAATTATGTACAAAAGTGGTTTTGATGGAGTTCTCTTCAGATGCATTTATGGTGAAGAGAAAATGGTTGTCATTAAAGAAGTGAATGAAGGAGTCTGGGGTGCCCACTAGTCTGGACATAGAATGTCTGATCAGATTCGAAGGCTTGGATTCTTTTGGCCTTCAATGATACAATATTGTGTTGATTTCACAAATAAGTTTCATTCATGCCAAATACATGCCAACTTCATTCATCAACCTCCATAGTTTCTTCATACAGGAAAATACTCATGGCCATTTGCTACATGGGGAATGGATGTGGTGGGACCTTACCCTTCAGCTACGGCCAAGCAGTTTAAGTACATTCTTACTGCTACTGACTTCTTTTCCAAATGGGCAGAGACAATACCTCTGAAGGATGTCAGTTCAAAATGCATGGTTAGCTTCATCAAGTCTAACATCATTAACAAATTTGGTGACCCTCATACCATATTGACAGAAAATGGCACCAACTTCTGTTCATCCTAGGTGAAGAAGTTGTATCAAAAATACAACATCAAATACAACCATTCATCTCGGTAACATGCAGCGTCCAATGACCAGATAGAAGCCTTTAAAAATACACTTTCAAATATACTGAAATATATGGTTGATAAAGATAAGAGGTCATGGCTTGATAAACTCTTTCATGCTTTATGGGCTTATCGGACAACCACCCGCACTGCAACTCGGTCAACTCCATATTCATTGGTATACGGAATGGAAGTCGTCTTTCCCATTGACATTCAACTACCCTCTCTCATAGTTGCCATTTGTGATCAATCATATACATATGAACAATCTAAAAAGTGATTGAATGAATTGGAACGATTAGATGAGAAAAGATTGTGCACTTTGTACCACTTGGATGTCTATCAGAATCGAATAGCACGAGCTTTTAACAAAACAATTCATCTTCATTCATTCACTCAGGGAGAATTGGTATTAGTTTTCAGAACTCCAATGATACCAGGAAAGATACCTCCCAATCTTGAGCCAAAATGGGAAGGACCTTATTCAATACATAGGGTCTACTCCAATGGAGCTTATTCATTAATCTCGATGGATGGAGAACTCATCCCTACTCCAACCAATGCCATATTTTTGAAGAAGTATTTTGTATGAACACAAAAAATCTTTCGTCCTTTCTATATGACATTAAACTATACACCAACGGTCCATACATATGATCTTAAACTATTTGTATTAATTTCATCCCACACGACGTTAAACTATGGAATAAATTCCCTAATTTTCCCTCAATGCATGACATTAAACAGCAAAATCCCTCTTTCTTCCTTACTATATGACGTTAAACTATACAACAACGGTCCATACATATGACCTTAAACTATTTGTATTAATTTCATCCCAAATGATGTTAAACTATGGAAAAATAATTCCCTTATTTTTCCTCACTACATGACATTAAACTGCAAAGTCCCTCTTTCGTCCTTGCTATATGACGTTAAACTATACAGCAACGATCCATACATATGACATTAAACTATTTGTATTAATTTTTTTCCACATGATGTTAAACTGTAAAAAATTTCCCTAAATGGTCCAGTTTGATCTTAAACTACAACTAGGTCCCGTATGACCTTAAACTACATAAATGGTCCAGTATAACCTTAAACTGCATCATCAACGGTCCATACATTTGACCCTAAACTATTTGTGAGTCCCTTACGTCCAGCAAGACGTTAAAATTTGATGTCCTAACTACATGACGCTAAACTGTATAGAAGTCCCTTATGTCCAGAAAGACGTTAAACTACATAGTCATCAAAGATACGGTATGACCTTAAACTACACTTTTGTCCAGCATGACATTAAACTGCACCATCAACGGTCCATGCATATGACCTTAAACTATTCGCACTTTCGTCCAACATGACTCTAAACTGTGGAAGAAAATCCCCAATGCGTCCAACATGACGTTAAATGGTGTACTCTTTTTTCCTCACTGCATGAAATTAAACCGCACAGTCCCCCTTTCGTCCAACATGACGTTAAACTATATTGTCTCCATCGTCTTAACTAAATGACGCTAAACAATACAAAAATCCTGTGATACGTCCTACATGACATTAAACTATACATTGTCCCTGCTACATGAAACTAAACTATGTAGCACCAATAGTCCTAAACTGCAAGACTTTAAACTGCATAGTCCCTTTATATGTCCTACATGACATTAAACTACGCATCGTTAAGGTTGTTGTTACCTCTTGTTTCTCACACAGAGTACGACTCATGTGATCTTAGAGAAAACCTCAACCATAACACTCTCTTTGGGCCTCTAACCATGTGTATTTCCCAACAACATCATTTTTTAGGTCATTTTCCCCAAAACAACTTGATCATTAATTCATTCATTAGTTGAACTACACGGACTTTGATCCTTGCCTTCTAGCCTAGGTATGTAGGCAACCTCCCAAGGATCAAGCCCCAAACCAAACTTTTCACGAGGTTCATCCCCATCTCATACGATGTTAATTAGTGAAACCGCCCTTAGAATCAATATCTTTACATTGGTTCAATTTCTCCCTTTCTATACGATGATAAACTATACAACACATTTGTCCAGTATGACAATAAACTACAATATTCTCTGATACCCTCACCTGGTAGGGAACCATTATTTACATTGATTTTTCAATCATGTTTCATATGAAAGACTACGTGCATTAGTGGCAACGCCCAAACCTTTTATCTTGGGTTAAACCATCATTGTACTAAAGTACCCTTTCACCCTTCACATGTACGAACCAAATTTGTACAAAGGGTATTTCTAGAACTACGTGGTCTTGATTCCCATCCTTATAGGAATGTAAGAACATTCATGTGTCCCTAGAATCCAGCCCCAAGTCTTTGGGCCTAACCCCAAATTCCACTTTCATTCCCTTGGATGAAAAGTCCCCATGAAAACACACACTGTGTATTTCTTACAATGGTCCAACCTCTACGACCCTAATATAAGATCTATAATCTTTTTGTCCCACACGATGTTAAACTATAGATTAAGAACTACGTATGGCTTGATTACCATCCTTATGGGATATGTAGTGAAGTCCAACATTTCCATTCAGGACCCATCCACAAAATGATTATGGTTAGAATTGATCTATGTATCTCTGTATACATTGAACAATACCCATATTTATGTGTCATAATCCTAACCTTAAATATTTTCAAATCTTCATAACCCTTTTCTTGACTTCTAGTCACAATAATTTCAATCTTCTGAGAGTTATTTTGACTAACTATGTAGCACGTTCCCATAAGCGGCCTTGCATAAACAGTCTACATAACAGATTTTCATCGAAAAGATACTATTATCTGACTATGCAGCCAATGCCCTTAGGTGTCCCTACATAATTCAACCCCCTAATGGGTTTTCCGGATAGTGGTAACTTCATTCTTGGGAAGAATGCCTCTTTTTTCCTGAGTTGTCTTAGATGACAGTATGTAGGGATCCGCAAAAATAGTCATTCTTAACATATTTGACCCATATCCTTTTTCATGATCTGAAAGTATTCAAGTCTATGGTTTATATTCTCCTTCCCTATGTTTGGGTCAGACCTTCGTAGGAGTGATATTCATCCAGTTATTCAATAATCTTGTTTGGAAATATCTTCTCTATATTCAAGTACCTATTTCCATACCACAAACTCTATACTTTGGATGATTTGAATCTCCATAAACTTTCACTAGATTTTAGCACTAGGAAAGTAAATTCATGAGTGTTCATTTTCCTAACTATGCAGCAAGTGCCCATAGGTGGCCTCGCATAAATAGTCTACATAACAGACTTTTTAGCCAAAAGATACTATTTATTTGACAATGCAGCCAATTCCCTTAGGTGGCCCTGCATAATTCAACCCCCTAACGGGTTTTTAAATAATGGTAACTTAATTCTTGGGAACTACTTATTCTAATGACTTTTAGCTCTTTTTCATATCATTCCTCATATTCAAATATTCTTAAGTCATAGTTTACATTTTTTCCCTCATAACTTGAGTATGGTATTATGTTTTCAGATAAATTTTCAAGGAATTGAGTCAATTCTAATACATTCGGTCAAATATATTTTGACCTTAAACATTATCCTTTTTATGTCTGACGTTCATGACTTTAAACATCCCACAAAAGGCAAAGGAACTCTGAATAAAAGTCAAGTTCCCATCTCACTAAATATACATTTTGTATGATTTAGGTAATATTGAGCAATTAAAATGTTCAAGTTTGTAGGGTTATTTACCTTAATACTAGTAAAAATCAAACTATAATTGCTAGGCCCATTGTCTTAGGTAAAATCTAAAGCATATAGAAAAATAATGTAGGTACAAATAATTGAATATAAATGTGTTTTTCATTGATACATAAGAGATAGAAGGACATCCACAGACTGGAGTCTCTTCTCTTTTTCAAGAATTTAAAGAGTCTTTCAACATAACTGTTCATTTGATTTACAGAATCCTAAGATTCATCAGAAACCACCTAGAATTCATTCATTCAACTAGATACAATAATAGATGCAGTGATACTAGCTCTTCTTGGAACAATTGTAAAATGATGTTCTTAAGTGCGGTTTGAGAAAAAAAATTCCGCTTATCAAATAGTGACTCTATTTCTGTCCAAGATACTTGGAAGATGGATACATGGATTTGAGAATGAAGCATTGGATGGAAAGAGCCATTTGGAGAGAGTACTCTTTTAAGATATTTCTCAAATTCCATGTTTGTCTTCTCTCCACCAATCGGCAGAGGAAAACATTTCAGCCCATGGGTTTGCCATTTTCATATCTGCAAGGAAATGACATGGAGGAAGAATTTGAAAGTTCACACCATTGTTGTTTCTCTTAATGCACAGCATAACCAAAATAGAGGAGTAACAGTGCCGATGAATTTCAGGCATATAGTTCTTTGAATCTGGAACATTGAATCCTTGCAGATGACCATGATCATATAGAGGCAAGTAGATGCTCTGTGGGAAATTAAGATGATATTTCTTCAAGTACTTAGCCAAATATGGGAGAGTGATGTCACAGATATCATAGAAATCATGGCCAATGATGTTCATCATGTCATCAATCCTCTTTCTATCTAGTTCATCATCCATTTTAATTCCATTGGGAGCCATTGAATCTACACAAAAGTTGAATAAATTAACTCTTAAATGGGTTTATTTTTCATAAAATTTGTGAATGAATTTGAAAAAAAGGGCTAAGGAATTAAGGCGTGCAAGTGTTCATGTGCTGCGCTAGTTTTTAACGCACATGTATAAACTGCGCAAGTAAAAATACCTATACAGCAGCACGATTGCAAAGAAACATTGGAAAACAGAGCAACCTGCGCAGCTAAGGTGACCTGCGTGGCGAGAGATCGAAGGTTTGAAATCCGGAAATCCGAATGCTTTGTACGGAATTGAGGCCCTCTATTTATAGACGCGGCCGGGACCCTGCGTGATCAACGGACGTATCCCTACGCGTCAGGCCCTGCGCGCCCACATCTCATTTGCGCGCCCTACCTTGCGCGCCCCAGTTTCCTTTTGATTCTCGATTTCCTCAGAGTCAAATCCTATATTCTCTCTGGATCCAACTCTGAGGGGGGCCTTTTGTTGACACTCCTTTTGTCATAGAATCTAAATATTGGAAAAGGGGAATACCTGAGCTCAAAGTGATTCATCCTTTGGACAGACATCAAAAATTGACAAAGGAAGGAATAAGAATAATGTTTCACAAGGGTCACGCAAGTTCAACAATGGTCGCACAGGTATACTTGGGCGCCACCTAGTGGTCGCGCAAGTGACTTGTGCGACCTAAGTGATAACTGCGCAGAGTCTTCTCCTGCCTATAAATAGACCCTGTGGGCCCCCCATTTGAGGGATGATTTTTTCCAGAAACTCATATTTGAGCTCACGACGCCCTAGTCTCTTCTCAAAGCTTCTGAAACACTTCTAAGGTAATTTCTTACCTAGAACGGAAGATCTAAAGAGGGGTAGGAAGGCCTAAGTGTTGAAACTCATCAACACTTGTGTGCCTAAGTGGCCAGCCCTTAAGGGAAAAGGCCACACTTGCGCGTCGTCTTACTCCTTCAATAGAACTTGTGTGCCCCTCTTCTGGAAGAACCTCAAGAGGATTCAAAAGGCTTTAACCAAGAGTCACTCAAGTATTACTCTACTGGTTAATCGTCGTGCAAGTACCCATTTTTCGTGCAGGTATACCTGTGCGACCAGGACTTGCGCGCCCACACAGTACCTATGCGCCAGCCAGGACTTGGGCGCCCTTGGCTTTTGGGGTGCCCTTCTTGCCCATTTCACCCCTTCTTATGCCATTCCACCACTCCTATTCAGGATTCAATCTTCAAGACACTCTTCAAAGCCATTTATGGAATGATTTCTTGATTTCGATTCCTTATCTGAAAGGAACTCTGTGGAATATCTCTCAAAACCTAGTGATTTACACATATTTGTGTCACCAAAAAATTGAGATTTAATTCATTCAACCTCATCCTTTAAGATGAGAGAAACCATTAACCTGGGCCTCCTTTTCAAGAATAATACCCAGTCCTAATTCTCAAATCTGGGCATCCTCTTTAGGAGTAATCCCCAACCATAATTCTCCAAACCTGGGCCTCCATTTTAGGAGTAAGCCCAAGTCTTAATTTCTCTTAACCAACCCTAATTTACCTTTGATCTGGGATTCCTTTTCAGGAGTAAAACCCAATCATATGTCCTCTCCTAATTTGGACCTCCTTTTTAGGAGTAAACCCCAAGTCAGAGTATTCAAAATCTATGTGAAGCACATATACCTTTATGGACCTTGTTCCTAGATTTCTTCTCTAAAGTAAATCCTAACCTTTATTTATCTGGGCAGTCATACATTCATAAGCCCCACAATATTTCTTATGATTCCATCTTTCATGGCACAATTGTCAAAAAAAAATTACCAATACCTCTTGTTTCTCACACCGAGCATGAATCACGTGAGTTTATAGTGTAAAAGTAATTATGACATCCTTCTTTGAGCCATCAATCATTAACATCATACTCCCTTACTCGAACTACGTGGGTTCTGATTCCTTTTATAAACAAAGGATACGTAGGTAGCCCATCTACGGGTTTGATCCCAACTCTGAAATAATTCATGTCCTTACGAATGACAATAAACTTCAAGTGCCCCACTGAGTGGCTTTAAAACCAGTATGGTCATCATAAGGACCAAGAGACTTTTACATGTCAAAGGATACCATTGACAAAGAATCTGTAACAAATAAAGATGATTCCTTATCGGTGAAGAACCTCGAATACATATAAAAGATTCTCTAAATTTCTTACATATCGATCATTGATTGTTAGAACTAAAGGAAAACTCATTTTATATTTGGTAATGTAATAAGGATTCACGAACATAACTTAAATCTATAGAGAGAGTCCCAAAGTAGACAATAATTCCCCTCAAAATGGTGTGATGAGTCCGACCTCCCATCCTCTCGACCAATGCAAATTCCTAAGCCTCATCAGTCCATAAACTAATGAGCACCTACCTTTGGGAAGTAGGTCCGAAGGGATGTGGAATCATTGGATGTTTCCGGTTCTATGAACAAACCCATTAGAAACTGATCAGAATGTTTGAACCTCCCATCAGAAGGAGGTCATCCCCGAAATCTTAAGGAAACAATATGTCATTTACTTACTTCCATATTATTCGATAACTAAATAGAAACAATGTTCATGCGTACGTACGGACTACATTCTCCATGAATGATGTTTTAATTTCATATATAAATCATTTATAAATTTATTTATTCGATAGATATAATATATATGAATGATTTTTTATATTCTGGAAGTATGTAAATCACGATCTTGAGTGATATGATCAAAAATAAAAAGTTAAAACACATATGATAAATAAAGAAATTATTACATAAAATGATATTAATTCATTGAAAAATATTATTAAATGGGTATTATAAAGTCATAAATGAATAATATATGAGATTATAATTATTAATATGGTTCATTTATATTTTAATAACATACTATGGTCAGTATACAGGATGTTAAATGTACCCAAGACTAATGAAAAGTACAAGGTAAGGGTTAATTCCTCAATCTCATTATTATCTGAGATTTTTTATGTGTATGTATTTACATGGTAATACATATCATCCATGTCCATGTTTCATAAAAATGTGTTCAAAAGATGTATTTTATGGTTTTGGGGAATGAAATCTTTATCAAGATCATCATTTTAATGTTTTTAATAATTTATGTTTCTGAATATTTTTAATTTGTGACCATGTTTTCAAAATGATTTTAAGGATTTATTTATATGGAAATCATTGTTTTAAAAGGTTAATTCCTTTAAAAACATTAAATGTTGTGTGGGAAACTTTTATTAAAAAATTTCTTTTAAATGACTACTTTTATAAATGTGTTACTTTGAAATGATTTCACAAAATTTATTTTTCTCTCAAAGAGTTCTACTGATAATTTTCAACTAGGTCAACATCCATTACATAATATTATTATTGATTAAGTTTGATTTATTATAATAAAATATTCCTTATTATATTGAATGATTTATGATATGTTTGTCTGTGGATGACTTATCTTTATACAATTAATGATTTCTGGTTATATTATTGATATTTTTTAGGAAAATTTTAATATGAATGTTTATGTTATGTTTCAAAATTTTCATATGAGGAATGCATTGGACTTATTAATTGATGGGTGGGTCCCTCTATAGCCCCATGATGCTTCAGTAGTTCTCATTACACAAACTACTGTCTTCGCAGAAGGCCTTGACAAAACTTATATTTAAGGTCTTGGCACTAGGCCTTGATAGTGTGGTTAAGATGTCTTTCATTATGCATTGCATCATTATTAGATTTGTTATTAATTTTACATGTGATTAATAGACAATTAGAATGTCTATGTGAATAAGTATACAGAATTATTTGATTTATCTTTTCCATATTATGTTGATGTTTATGTTTAAATGGATTGTGTTTCAGCTTTATACCTTTCCTTAAATGTTTATGATTATTTATGGGACCTTCCACTATATTGTTTATCCTTACTAGGCATTTGAGCTCACCCCTTTCTTATGTTTTATTTTCGATGGATGCCAAGAAGTGTATTATGATTTATATGCTGGTTTAAGCTTCTAGAATATTGGATTTATCAAAGTATTATCTATGATGTATTTTATGTTTGAAATTGTAATGTAATATTCATGTATATAATCTTTTTTACAAGACTACTAAACTGGTCAGTTCATTGGGAAATTATTTCTTGTAATTAAGCCAATATATTAAAATAATTCATCGACTCTGGGTAACTAGGGTTAGGTTGTTACAATAATGTTGTTTCCTCATAATTTCATGAAATAATTTCATTGTGAATGTATGATCTGAATATTGGATCCACTCAAAAATTGGTACTTCTAACCCTTTACTTTATAAAAAATATTCAATGATGTTGTTCAGGAATTGGTGGATCTTCTAGTAGTGCTGAGGTGCATGATTTTTTATACTCTAGGTGCCAGCTCGATATTTTTTGTTTCTATTAATAATCCCATCCATTTGGAAAAAAAATTATATTAGGGTAAAACTAACATGACTCATTAATCACAATATAAAAACCACCTCACCCCACTTGGGACTGGTATCTTGCTAATAGATCACACCCGATAGTAGTGTGGTTAGTACTTATCAAGAATCTAAGGGGAGAACTACCCATCCTTGGGTACAATAATCTTACCATCAATACTATGCTCAGGATTTTAATCTTACCATTTCCTATGTTTCCATCTTAGTTATCCATGGAACATAATTTTCTACATCTATATCAATAAATGGATAAAAATACTTCAAGCATAAAATACTAGGTTTCTCCCACTTTATAAAATATTTTTCACTACATAATCAAAATAATTATGACCATAAATATAAAAATTGATTTTTATTCAAGGATTGGAGAAAAATATCAACATACATCAATATGATAGAATATTTTATTCTCTATATTTTATATATATAGAACTTATTAATCATTATGCAATGATTCAACCTCCAGGTACTACAATTTATTACTTTACCTATGATTTATAATACAATTATATAAACATTAGTTATTTTGAATTTATCTTTTCATTTATACATCATTATCATTCCAGAATTACCTTCTCATTTTTGTAGGGGGGTCCCCCTAAATTGCAACACCTTTTACTCCCTTATTAAACTATTATTTCGAGATTATTTGGGGGGGAAAGGTGTAATTTTCTGTTATCATCATATTGGGAATCATAGATGTGAAGAAAAACTCATCCCAAATATTCCCTTTTATTATCATTTTCTCCATCCTATCATTAGTTTCCCAAGAATAAATATTCGTGTGTGGTATGGATATCTTATTCCATTGACTCAACACTTTTTTGTGGGATTCATTTTCACATAAACTATTATGTATATTTCAATCTTTTTATTTTTTTTCTTCAATTTTCTAACTCCGACCAATAGATCATGCTAAATTTCCAATAAAAGATCAGGAAAATTTTCCATGTTTAAATTATATTAAAATTTATTCATAGTTATCATTATACCACAATATTTTGTTTGATTTTTTTTTCAAAAAACATTTTTGTCTAGGTATTTATTACATGAATTTTTCAAAAGTTTCAGAAGGTATCGTTTTCCTTCTATAATGATTCTTATCATTTGGTAACTTACTCCGTAAAGGTAAATTCTAGTGTAAATAAACATCTTCAATGGATATGTATTCTACCATTCCGGTCATTGGGTTTGTTTATTACGTTGATTATCATAATTTCATAGGGTTACATATTTCATATTGAACATTCATTGTGAGTTTATAATTTTCAATGAATTAAAATTTCCATCTATAAAATAAGAATCTTTTCTTTGGTGTGATATTTTACATAATGTTTTTGGGTGGATTTATATTTGTAACATCCTTCTATTAACACACCCAGTAAGACCTAATATCTATTTTTTCATTATATTATATGACCCCCTTAAATTGGTGATGGATAAACTCTACATGGTAGTTTTAAACCAACACTATTCATCACTATTACCAATTCTTCCACACCCCTTATAGAAAATTCTATGTTATTCCAAACAATTGGATGTCAAAATATATTCATTTATAAAATTATTGGATTTATTCTTCACATCAAATTGACTCCCCCTTAATGTAGGTCATCTAAAATTTCAATAATTTCATAAAAAAAGTCCAACAATAAATGGTTAAATGTCCAATAATTCCACAACACCAATAGTAGCCAGTTAATCTTCTCATCTTCCATTGAGAGTCATTTTAACTTTTGGAGGGTTCTTATGGAACATATTTCGTATTGAATAATTTTTGGGAGCTTCTTAAATTCATATTCTATTACTATATCATAGAGGAGGTGGGCCTCTCTATATCCTTCATCATTCAAATTTTGATGGAAGTGTTGCCTACATTATTCAACGTATTGGAATTAGTGAATAAAAATTCCTAAAAAAGGGTTTACTTTATTCTTCAACATATTGAGTGATATAATTTTGATGTTCTTATATACTTATTGAAACAATAATGAGTGTTCTATGATGTAATACATTCATTTGGAATTATGTTCATGGAATATTTATTAGATTTATGTGAATTTTCAACTAGAATGACTTTAATGTTTTTTTATCAAGAGCTCAAGTAACAATAAATTTAAATTTTTCATCAGATATTCAAATAACCCCATATTCTATTAACATTTAACATCTCATTTTTATATCATTTCATTAGGAAATAAATATACCTAATTCAAGGAATGATCATGTTACATTAATAATTTTTCATTAATATCCTATTGATTATTATTATCATTTTCAATTTATTTTTGAGTTTCCTTCAGTGCAAGAATGTTTTCACTAAAAACATTTTTTCACATGGTTTCTTTACAAAAACTCATCTAAACAGCGTCTTCTATAAAAATTAACATTTTTTAATATTAATTCACTAAATTATTATTTACATCACTGATTTTAGATAAGTTTTCCAACATATATTCATTTTAATTATTTCCTCATACATTTTACTGTCTTTGAATAATGATTTTTATGATCTTTTATTCCTCTAATTTTTTCATCCCACTGAGAGTAATTGACTTCAATAACAGTTTTTAATGATTGAAAACATTACATAAAAATACCATTAAAACATAATTCCCATAAAACCCCCTTTAAAATTCATCTTTTTCTAGGTTGATGTTTTTATGTGAAATTAATAACAATTATTCATTTCCATTAGTGAGTTTAGTGGGAGTTTTACAATCACTTTTTCCAACAAAAATATATACATTACATGATCTTACTCTTCAATAAATAATTTATCTTCATAAAATCAATCAATAAATTAAAATAAATATTTGAAAATCCATATTGGAGAATTTTTTATGTATTCCATAACTTCAGTATTGAGTTCATCAATGGACTCATCTGACTCAGACTCATCAAACATGAACTTCAATTCTCTTCTTATGTAGGATTTATTATAACTAATTATTCACTAAATATTTCATTATATTTAAAATACAATAGTTGAGGATTCTCATTATAATCCTATCAATATTCATTCTTCTTTATCTTCCTTGCTCCCATATTCTTCTAATTCATAAACATTCTAACCAATAGTTACGTATTTCAAGAAATTAAAGTATCATCTATTAACATAAACTCTACAATATCTTTCTTATATTCCAAACAGTTTTTTTAATTTCTAGGAAATATTCACATAATATAGATTAGTGAGAAATAACTAGGAATAAATAAAATATAGATCCAAAAACAGGGAACCTACCCACTGATACCAGTTTAAGAAAGAGTGGACCCACACTCCAGCGCAAAAATACATGACTTTTTCTTTATTATGATCCACCTACATGATCTTGTTTTTCCTAGTTGTCCCATCCATTTGGAAAATGACTGATTTCTTAGGGGGGTCCATCTTATTAATTTCATTAGAAATGACACCTCTCTCCATGTTTTATTTTCCTATTTTTATTTCATGACAACCAAAAAAATGAGGTTAATCCCTATCATGAATTTACGGGGATCACTATACAACCATAGTTAAAATTAACATATAATTTATTTTTTTATGTTTCAAACTTATATAAAACACGGCTTTTTCAGAAATGTGGATTTCATTTTGTATATCACATAGATGAATTCATCCTTCGTGACTTCTCCCAAGATCCTTCAACAATCACATTAGAAAAATCATTTCATTACAAGATTCTATTAAAGCAAGATAATTTTTTTTCATTACAATCAAAGTGACAATCTTTTAAGGTTGTGACATCCAACTGACCTTTGATCCTATAAAGGTAAACATAGATCCTTTTTATATATTCAAACTGTATGAATCATTAGAGGAGTTATAATGTACAAATCCACACATAGGATAATTCATCCCTTAACACATTGCTATGTTTTTTATTTATTTCAAATACTGATGGATCCATTTCAAAATATCGCTGTGTAACTTTCTCAAATTAAACATAAATAAATTTATGAATCCCAATTTATAATAAATATTCATTAAATTAAAAATAGTTTCATATATCAAGATGTGGATGTTTGGTGTCTATGTAACATTATCTTTGTACTTGGCCTTAATGAGCCTTTTTGGGTCCAATGCCTTGGACAACGTAAAATCTATAGAAAGTGGAACCAAGAAACAATTACATCCAGTCATGTCAATTATTTGGAAGACCTTTGAATTTAATAATTATAGTATCAAACCAACATTTTTTATCTATTTTCCCTCTCAATCATCACCCCAAAAAATTATATTTTATTATCCTAGACATTTCATCTATAGTCTTCTAGAGAAGTCATGTTTCAGCATTCAAATCCTTCTAGTGTCTATTCCTGCTAGTAATATTTCATACATAAATAAAAACAATTTGATTAATGTATAATATTAAAATTACTTATAGTGAAAATATTTATCCATATTAATCTTACTGAAACCTTCTTCAATATAAATTATTAAAATTTGGGATTCCACAACATCTGATATTGCTTTAATCCATAAAGACCATTGATCATATTACAACCCAGGTTTTGGATCTCATATTCCATGAATCCTAATAGATACCTAATATAGATCTATTCCTCTATCTAATTACTAAGGAAGTCCATATTTATATCCAAAAATTTTTATATTTGATTTCATGATGAAACTGACCTCATAACTATCTGAATAGTTATATTTTTAGCAATGGATGTGAATATTTTTGAGAAATTATAACCTTCATTTTATCAAAATCAATTTTCAACCATCCATACGTATACAATTTCTTTCAATCAGCCTATTATTTTAAATGAAGAACATATATAATGTCTAGTTCCTTTTCCCTACCATAAAGTCCTTATTATCCAAAGTTCAATTAATCAATGTTTAATACATCTCTTTATTCATCATTGACTATCAATTTTTGTTTTCAGTAATTATGGAGAGATATTATAACCTCAATCATTCTCCTAAAAAAGTTATGATGATAAGTTTCAGGTAATCACTAAATACATACAAAATTGTTTTACCTTGGTTTATCTCCTCAAATATATCAGTTTCATAGTACGGATTTGAATTTATATTGATAATATAGACCTAACTTTTTGTAATTCCATTCATGCTTCATAAACCCTTGAAATTTCTAGGACAACTTCTTCGTGTCTCAAAATTTTTATTTTGTTGATTTAATATTAGTTATTTAGATCTATTCAAATTCTATTAATTTTATTTAAATAAACATTTACATTTTTAAATGTTTTATTGAAAACATCCTATTATACCATGTTTCTCCTTCCATAGGTTCAATTCAATATGTTGAACATAGAATCTCATGATGACTTGTCTCTTTTGTCTATCAAATATTTGGTATCTAAAGTTTCCATTACCTTACCAAATGAAAAAATGGAATTAGACTAAATATTTTCCCTATCCCTAGCATGAATGTGCACGTATTTACTGTATATGATGTCTCTAATGTGGTGAACCTCTAGTCATTTAACCAGCAATAATTACTCTGCAATTTATTTCCCAACTATCAATATTGGAATTCTATTGATAGGGTCTGCCGTATTATTGAGTGCCTCCACCCAAATTTACACGGACACTCCACAATGAAACAAAATTCTCTTAAACCTCTCCATAAATGGCCATTTAATTAATTTATCCATAATATTATATTTTTTAGTTCAATAAATTATCTTTTTATTACTTATCTATTTCTTATAGTAGAAATTATACAAGTTTTATCAGAGGTACATGCCACTATTATCAAGATGTATACATTTTAGCTTCTAAACATGGGATTTCATGGGACCTGAGCTAAACATAAATAAATAATATATTGATTTCATGGTATAGTTATTAAATACACAAATAGTTTCACCACCCAAATAAAATATTTTGTAGTGTCTCGGTGACTATAAACATAAAAACATTTGTTTCACTAGACATGAAAATTTCTCCATAAGCTAAATAAACTCTTAACCTTTCTCAGTTTCATAGTCATATTCAAATCATAGGGAAGAGAAAATTAAAAAAGAAGTGCTGATCTCAAACACTCCTGAAGGGATAATATAGGAAATGTAATAATGGATAAATCAAAAACATATAAAAAATATGGTTTAAGGAAAACTACATTATTTATAATAAAATGAAATAATGTGAGTGAACCATAATCCTAAAAGATAGATATTTCATCTCAAAAGATAATAATGTTACCCAAAAAAGAGAAAAATAAAACATTGAGCATATAAAATGAGGAATAAAATATAAGAAATAAATTGGTATAATCATAATAATAGGATTTATTATTATTTTGAACCTGGTGACCTGCCAACCTGTTTACTGCAAACTTTATGAGTACAGATAAATTTGTTTAACTGAAACCATTTGTTTACAGAGAAACATGATAACATATTAACTTAAAAATTATATCATAAGAGATATAGGACATTAAATAATTCATTGTAGGGTTATATAGGTCTAAAACATATGATAATATATCAATTTTTATGACACATACAAAAATATCATCACTTCTTAAAATGAATAATAAAAAAACATCAAAGTAATGACATAAATTAAATCAGTAGATAACAAATATTTGATCACAGAAAAAACTAACATAATAATAAAAATGGTGAATCATGGAACATAAATATAATGGACGGAAAAATAAATTTTATTTTAATAAAAAAACCACCAAAAAAATCATTTTTGAAAACATTTTGTGTTCATCATTTAAATATACATACTTATTAGTCTCTATCAAAAATTATAATTTGATTATAAAAAAATTATAAGAAAAAATCTCATGTAAATTTACTTGGTTAAAAATTTACAAAATAGTAATGAAATATATCATTTTTTTAAAGGTAAAATCTTGGAAAAAACGAATTTCAAATTAGAAATGGTTTTATTCAAGGAATGTAGTTTGAATTACCAAGTCCCTTAAATTTACCCTTGATTTCCAAATAACCCAATCAACTTATTGTATCATAAATATAAACATCATTATTACCTATTTCATAGAATTATTCAAATACATTTCACATTATACACTTCAATATTTAAAATTCACTTCATGTTTAGACAATTTTTACCTATTTTAAACAATAGGTGTTAATATTTTTGATCATTTGGAAGTATGGTCTTAAAAGAGGTGTTTTTCATCCATTCTATCCCAAATATATTCAATTAAAACCCATTAATGTAAATTTAAATTATGTATCTTAGATAACTATAATTTTATAATACAATTAAATGGTCATTTTAGTTGTGTATCATGAAAATGAAAATGGAAATGAACCAGTATTGGGTTATTTACTGATATGGATATATTTCTTTATTATATTCATTATTATTATTTTTTATACATAAAGAATAAAATTAATGATATAAATTAATTATATATAGAATGTATACTCATAATGTATAAACAAATTCCATGTGTGGATGTGAATGATAATGAAACATGCTGATTCCTAGAAGCGGTAGACATCCCAATAAACAATTAATATTTTTGTTGCACAATGAATGGTAGTTGTTAAATTTCATAGTAAGATATCATTTTAGAATCATAAATAAATTATATAAATCATATTTATTCATCAATATTTTCATTATACCATCCATTAGGTTCTATGAGGAATAACAGATAGAGTCAATTTGGGGAGGGCATAATTCATGCACCCAGACTAACAAAAATTCTTATTTCTATTGTTATATGGAAGAAAATAAATAGTAGTTTTACCATTGTTATAATAACATATCAAAAAAATAATTATGATGATTTTTTTATTCTGTTATGGTTATATTTCTTTTTAATTTAAATAATTATAAATAAATGTTATGGATTATTTGATACTATTGTTGAGAACATAAACATCCTCTTGAAGGAGGCCTTATACTTGAGGTACAGAGGCTGATTAATGTTTTCTAAGAGAATTAGGGAATATAAATGAATTATAAATATGAAATTTGAGTACACTTTCAAGTAAATTACAAAATATTATGGGATTATTGAATAAGCGGAAGTGATATCCTTTTAAATGTAATGAAAATGGTACTTTCATAAACACTCATCGTTTTATAATAATACCGTGACACTATTCATAGTCAATTTGCTAAAAAGTATAAAAAAGTTTATTTTGGATAGGAATAATCAAAACCCATCTCAAAAACACATTTTAATGAATTTTTTATATGTTTTGGATATTTACCCATAATAATACACATTTTACCATTTTAACTTTTTTATCGAGGTGACTCTTTTTTTACCTTAGTGATTAATTTTTATAACTAACAAATAAAATTGAACTCATTACATAATTTAAACCTAGTATTTTTTAATTTCGAAAGTAAATTTTTCAAATAACATTTTGAAATTCTTAAAAGGTTAATTTTAAAATAATCACACTTAATCAGGTAAATGCAGCATTAAAAATGATGTATTTTATATTTCAATTTATATATAAGATAATATTACTAATTTTAATGATTTTAATTATATAACCATTTTATTATAAATATAATTAATTATATGATTCCTTAAAGTAAATCAACAACCGAATAACACCAATAAAAACATCATTCCAAAGAAAACAAAAAATAGTTTTTATTAAACTAACATTTTGATTTAGTTTAATAAATGCTGGAAATAGAATTTATAATCTCAAAGAATATTTTTAAATGAATTATTTTATTGCATAAATAATGTTGTTTTCTTAATGGTTTTTTAAAACATCTAGAATATGATTAAATAGTAAAAATTTAATAAAAATTATAATTTCTTTAAAAACCAAAAATTTCAATATAAAAACAATCATTTCAAAAAATATAATATAATCCATACTATGTAAATTTTTATTATAGGAGTTAAAATGGTATTTTTATGAAATTTGTATTATCAAATTTTCAAATTAAATTTTCTAGATAAATTAATGTATAAATAAAATGACTTTTTTTTTAAAATAAAATTTTTCAATATGAAATATTATTAATTATTTTTCTATTAAAAGACATAAATTATGATTTTTTTAATATATTAGTGTCTCTTATTGAATGGATAATAGTTTATTAATAAGTTTTGGTTCATTTTTTTGGTTGTATCATGTACCAATGTGTATATAACATTGTGTTTATTTGAGGAGTAAAAACTCAGGTCGTCACATTCAAGCCCCACTTAAAAATAATTTCTTCCTGAGAATTTTATTTTATGGAAAAAAAATGTGAGCGTAATTTTCCCAAATTAAATACTCATGTTCCCATTTATCATTGAAAGACATTGTTGTGGGTGCTTTCAAGTGATATCTTATTGTTGGTTACTTAGGTGCAAGAGAGAGGCTAAACAAGGTTGTCTCTCAAAGGAGAAATTAAATTTTGAAAAATTAAAAAGGATGGTTTTTTTATATTTTATAAATTTATAATATTTTCTCTGGAAGAAGATTGTATTTTTTTGGTTTTTATTTTGGAAATTATGTTTGAATAAAATTACCCCACAAGAAATGTTTTTTTAGAAAATATTTCCAAGGCGTAATAGATATAACTCTACATCTACATTAATTTATTAATCATTATCAATTAAATTAATATCCACTTAATTATTATCCCTTGATTTTTTTAATCCCAAACCCTAGTAGTATTACCTTTACCACAAAGATGATGTTAATTAATCCCTAGGCTAGCTTTGAAACATGCTATCGTGTCACACTATTTTGATTAAAATTCTAAATCTAGCTTATGGTATGTGGAAAACTAAGGAACAATTATATTCTGAAAAATGATGATGAATTGAGATTACATATTATATTTATCCTCAAAAAATTTATCACTCATGGTATTTTTTTACAAATTATGTTTGCGCTCTCACAATTTACACAAATTCTCGACCTCACGTGTTTTTGTGTTAATTGTCCAATTTCATACATAGTTTCTTATAATTTAAAAACAAAATTCATCGATCATATCGAGTGAATTATAGTATCTCATTGATTCAAATTAAATGAATGGAAAATAATATAGGTAGATCTATTACTAAAATGAACTACACTTCCATGGGTGGTGTACTCATCAAAGAAATGTATTTCATTTGAATGTGTTTAGAAAGGGTGTAACCCAATCTTGTTTCAACTCTAGATTTTCGGCCTAAAGAGTAAGAATAATAAGGAAGATAAATGAATAAAAGAATAAAATATTATAAATTGATGAATACATAAGGATTTTATTACAGAAACAAAAGTCTTACAACACGAAAAAGAAGAAGAAGAAGGATTCGTTAATGGGATCCTTGCTTCAAGAGCTACCCTTATTTAAATGGTTGGATAATTGGAGTGGATCCACTTCTCCTCTACCATAAACATTTCAATGATCATCCAAAACCCTCCAAATGAGAAGAAACTAATTTATATAGAGGAGGGGAGGCTAGTTTTAATGAGTTTTCAAGCGTGAATGGGGAATCTAGACCAAATATTTTAATCCAAATTGAACAGAGCATTTGACCTACAGAACGCATGAACCAGATATTCTTCCAGAATAATTATTTTTTAAAAATTGGGTTGGAGTGGTCCTCTCAAAAGTTTCGCCAAATATAACCTAGGATGAATAATGTATGTCCCAAATACAGAACCAATGTCCAATCTAGCAGATCCATCCCTCATTTGACTTCATGGTCCATTTAGTCCAAACAAATGCACATTTTAGCTCTACGTTCTAGAACAAAAAATTTATAACCATAAGTCAAGAACACATTTATAAAATTTCACGTTCAAATAATAAATATTATTATATTCATATTCGAAATACAATAGTGCACTATAAAGTCTAAAAACAGAATATCCATCAAATTTTCAAAAGATTTATCTAATCCAAAATATTTTATAAATAAACATATTAAACAAAATGTTAGGAAATTTTATCATATATTATCAATAAAATATTAAATAAAAATTTGTTTCATTAATCCTCCTAAAATATATTATTTCACTAAAAAACATTGACCAAATCAGTGGTCTTGTTTTGAATCACCATATCTCTTCGATCTTTAATATATCCTAGTTTTTCTTCATATGAGAGGTCATGTTCAATTTTTTAATGTTCTTTGTTTATTATATGTGATGGATGATATATTTATTTATTCAAACATTATATGTTTATGACATAATGTACCGGGGTGAGGTGAGGGAAGAGGTTTAAGTGATAAGCTATGAATCTGACACAATTAGGAATCTTGAAAGGACTGATGTACCTAAGACTCGACATCCCATTATTCCCAAATATAAGGACACATTTACATAGATATATTTAGATAAATACCATGTGACCAACATATAACTACAGATCCCAAATATGATTATAATCAAAATAGTTTTACTCAATTGTTTTCTACTTTTATTCTAGCTGATATTATGAATCTTCTATCTCATTTCTTGGACTATGTCAGAACCTATCAACTTCCTCCATCAATCATTATCCATTCACATTTTAGTCCTACATATAATCCAATTTAAAACCACATGTTGTGACATATGAATGCAATAAGGGAAAATATTTTTATATGATATATCTACTAGTTGGGGGAGTTAATAGAAATATCATTAGAAATCATCCAAACTAGATATCAGCATATCCTCCAAAGTCTGAATATTCCACTTAGACTGGCCATCTGTTTGAGGATTACATATTTTTCTAAATATCATCTCCATCATTAACACTTAATAAATACATCTCAAGAACCTTGAGGTGACCCTTGAATCCTGATTAAATACAATTGATAGTGGTAATCCATGCATCCTTACCAATACCCTTATGTATATCATGATGATTTAGTCATGGTAGAAATCATATTTGATAGAAATAAAATGCACTTAATTTTTAAGGTGATCGACCATAACACTTATTTAATTGTGACCTTTATAATTTATGGGGATTCTTATGTTGAGATCCATGAAATTGTTTTCTAATTTAAATATATTTGTTGGTAATTGATTCATCATCCATTTAGTATTTTTCTCAATATATCTTAACTTTATAACAAATCAAACATGGAGATATATACTTTAGTATTTAAATCATCTTGTTATCCAAACATAATTTTTTCTTCATATCTCAATACATATTGGTCCCTCTACGATGGATAGAGAGGGATGACCTAATTGCATCATCTAAAAGATCCTCCCTTTTTTACATTGTATATGTGACACATATCTGGGTTCCTAACATTATTACCCGAACTTTATTTTTTAATTTTGTAGAATCATGTGGGTCTATGACTTCTATTCCAACAATAAGTGGAAACTAAAAAACTTCTTCATAGCTTCCAAATTTTTTTAGCTAATGTATTACAAAAACTAAAATTTAATCCAAGAAATAATATATTAAACTTATTTTCAAGTCTAGAGATATACTATAATGTGTTCCTTGGGATTATCATGATGTTTTACTCAAAACAACTAACAAACATATTTTCCTTTTTTTAATTAAAAGAATCCTCATTTTATCCTACTTCAATGATTCTAAGGGAAGTATTTTGTGAATAATATTCCCTTAAAATCAACCCAAATTATGAAATCAAATTACTGACATGTCATTGTATATCCAATGCGATTCCACATTTTGTCATATTCACTTTCCATGTTATAGATATCAAAAACAACACTCTCATGATCAACGCTCAAAGGATGGAAAATATATTTTCCATCACATTTAACTATTTCTCGGTAGTCAGTGGGTTGAATGTCCCATTAATAGATGGTGCATACTCAAAAATAATAGATTTAATACTATGAAACTCCCTTATTGGTTCATTTGGGAGCGCCACACTATTCATGTTACTATGCATAACATTAGAGGCCTAAGTGAGTATTTCCATGAGATCTTGAAAAATAATTCCTATCACATTTGACCAATCACCGCATTTTCCATTACATACATCATTAACTACGTACCTCCATGTTCTATCAGAATTATTGGTTGATGAAAGCTGAGGGTGAGTATTCTTAAATTAATAAAAATATAAATTAAAAATTATAATTATAAAATAAAATACTCAAAAGTAATTATTGTATTATTCCTTAGCAACTCTCTATGATTCATTATTGGTTATCTGTAACTATTTACCTACTATATTTTCCTTAACCACTCCAGTTAACATAATAACCAAAACATTCATAATGATTTATAATGAAAATATGAATTAACCGATGGAAATTCCCCAAGATTATTAAAAAAAGTGTGTGGAAAGGGAACATTCACTATATACGGGAATAATGGTCTAGATATACTCTCCAAATATTTTTGGTATTATTTACCCAAGATGTATCTATGTCAAATCCTTGTCTACGTTTAGTATCTAGATTGATATGTATTATTACGAAAAAAACACTCATTAATTTACCATAACTTGTGATATTGTCCAATAAATATTTTTTTCCTATGGGTAGTCACTAATATTTTCTCCTCCTATTCTCCAAAATATCAAAAACATTCATATAATAACAAATACGGAAACCCAAACCAAACATAAATTAATAATATGTTGATTATATGGTTTTATTATTATAACCCATAAAAGTTTCACAACCTGAGGACCTAAAGGATTACTCTCCTGGAACAATAAATATAAAAACAATTATTTCACCTATAAGGAACATTTCACCATATACTAAATAAACTCATAGAAATTAATGGTTACATAATCATTATCAAATCTGGTGAAAGGGGAAACATAAAAAGGGGTGATCTCAAATTCTGATTTTGTGGAAGAATATCGTGGACCATAATAGCTAGATCATAAACATATATAAATGAATAATAAGGAAAATTATCTTATTTAAATTAACATAAAATGAGAAGAGTTAACCATGAGGATAAAATATAGACATAATATCAAAAACAATAACACATTTACGATGTCATGAGAAAAAATAAACCGTGAATCATTTAACATGGTTCATGGAACATAGGATAGAAAGTGGAAAAGTTAAATTTATATGATTTCATGTCTTTCTGAACAGAGCTACCCACAATCGTATTCACTCAAAAATATTTACTAGAGGTAAATGCCACCACACTCACCATTTGTGGACCTAGAAACATTCTAACTCATTCAATTAATAGTTAAATCTTATAATATTAAAGACTTTAGAAAATAAATTATAAGTATATATAGGTCCCATCAATCTCAAAATATATATATATTTTTTCGATTAAAAAAATAAATCATTATATCATAAAATTACTCATAGAAAGAAACAACCAAATAATGTTATAAATTAAATTTATTTATACAAAAAACATGATAACCCAAAATAGTCACATAATTAAAGAATATATTTGGGTGAAACACAAAAAATTACTCCATATTAGTTATATCGTATTTGAATCTAACTAAAAACAAACCATTAATAGGACTTTTTGAAAATATGTTTTTGTTAATTGATGAAAATTTCAATGTTATGAGTCTCTTTAAAAAAGCCTCATTATTTTTAATGAAATTAGAAGAAAATCATAACATGGAAAATGAATTGGATCATAAAATATTTATCCATTCCATTAATAATATAAAATATCATCGAAATTGTATATTAATTTAAAAATGATGTTCCAATTAGAAAATTTATAACAAAAAGAGTATGAGTTACCAAGCCCCTTGCCTTTTCCATTGATTTCAAATGAGTTTCTCTAACATCATGTATTATATATTTAAAAATATTAATTACCTATTTATGAACCTTATTTTGTGAATTTTCTTATAAATCTTCATTAAAAACCATTATCTTCATGTATTATATTATTTTAACCACTTTTCATAATCGGGCGTTAATAATATTGATCGTTATGAAATACATTCATAAAAGTGGTGTCAATATAACTTTTTCTCAAAAATAATATCACATAAAAACCGTTAAAGGTAATGTAATTTTTTATAAAGAATTATAAATCAATAATACCATTTCATGTGAGTTTTATTCATGTTTCTTGAAAATGAAAATGGAAATTAACTAGTTTTGGATTACTTATCGATATTGACAGATTTACTAAGAATGACAATTATTTTTTATACAAAAAAATCATATAAATGATATACATTACTTATATATAATATATATTATCATACACTATACACACAAACCATCCATGTGTGGGAGTGAATGAAAATGAAACATGTTAATTCATGGGGGTGGTAGTCCATAAAACGCATGATTAGTGTTTCCATTACTAAATCAATGAGAAAAGTAAATACGAATAATAAGAGTTCATTTAAAAATAATAATTTATATATATCATATTTATTTATAAATACACATTAATACTATCCATGAGGGTGGTGGTGAAAACCCAAAATCATTTCTTCTTGGAGGTAGTAATTTATTCCCACACACTAACGACAATTCTTATTTGACCTAGTAGATGGATGAAAAAAATAATGGTCCTACCATTATTATAATGAAATTATAATAAAATAATAATTATTAGTTAATTATTATTTTATGTTTATTTTTTTATAAAGGAAATAATAAATAAATAAACATTATAGAAAATTGGATACATATATTAGCATTTTGAACTTCCACTTGAAGAAGTCCTCAGATTTTTGGGAATTAGGGGATTTTTTGGGGACCAGGGGAAGTATGTCATGTAAAGGAATTCAATAAGACGAAATTTTGGCATGATTTCAAAGAAAAATATGAAATATTATTGGAGTATTGAAAGGGTGAAAGTAATATCCTTCTATAAAAGAGGAAAATGGCACTTTGGAAACACTAATAATTTTTTCAAATATCTATTGAACTATTCATGGGAAAATGACCCAAAGGTGGACAAAAGTGGAGATTGGTATAAGATATATTATAATATAAT
Source organism: Viscum album (assembly GCA_963277665.1). Lineage (NCBI taxonomy): Eukaryota > Viridiplantae > Streptophyta > Magnoliopsida > Santalales > Viscaceae > Viscum > Viscum album. The sequence continues at coordinate 2,113,397,128 of OY728120.1, forward strand.
ATCAATCACCTAATTTTATGCACTATTTTAACATGTTTTATCCATTTCTCTATAGTAAAATATTTTTTTATCATTTTACTTTTTACAAAGATCACAAGTTAATAACCATAGTGTTTAATTTTGAAAATAAAAATGTCCATATTAACTAATTTGGACTTTATAATTTTATATATTAAAATAATTTTATTATATAAAATTTATAAAACTGTTACAATTTAATTTTAAAACAAACGCACTTAATCTCATAAAAATAGTACTTTGAAAAATGATTTTCAATAATTAAAATAATATATAAGATTTAATTATCATAATAACTTATTTTAAAAAAATGTATTGTTTTAAAATTTGTAAAATTAAATGTATGAGTATTTAATTTAAATTCACAACTAAATGTAACCTTGAAAAAACATCACCCATTATGGAGATCTAAATTAGATTTTTTGAAACATTTTTATTTTGTTCTATAAATTTTAGACATAGTATTTTGAAGAAAAAATAATATATAAAAAAGAAACATATGATTCTTAAATACAAATTTTATCACAAAATGGTTATTTAAAACATTTATGGTACTGTTTTATAGATATTAAGGAATCAAAATTTATTTTTTTGCAAAAACTATATTTTCTGACAGAAAACAAATATTTTTATGGAAAATTATAAAATAAAAAATATTTAAAATATCATGTGAGAATTTAAAAAATTATTTCTTAAATAATTTAAATTTTATAATTTTCAAATTATATTTTTAAAATATATTAAAATATAAAGAAAAAAACTTTTATTGAAAGTAATATTTCTGAATATTAACTCTAATTAAACATTTATCTACTACATGAAATATATTTTAATGTTTTATTATATTTTTTTATTATAGAATTATGTATAGTTTTATTATAAAATTTTTATATTGATTATTTTGGGTATAACATATACAAAAAGTTATCAGACACTATTTATTTAACAAGGAAAAAAATCTGTCATATTTATTGTTTCCCTAGACATTGATGTAAAAAATTTATAGCTTCTAGTTTTAATTATTTCAACCATATAACATTAAAGAAACTCTCATATTTTTCCCCAACAAAAAACATTCATCCTTTCCTACTTTTGTGATGTCAAGCTTCAATATTTCATTAGTTGTTAGAACATTCTTGTTCTTCTGACTAAGACAATTGATCCAACAATTCTTGACATTATCATCATTCTATGATGATCTTCCATTATAATAAAGTATTTTTTTAATTTTTTTAAAATATAGTTTCCCATCCTTTATCCCTTTTTAAAATAACATGGAATTTTTAGAAACATTCTAGACTCCATTATAAAATTTTGTTTCATTCCCTACCTCATCTATATTTCAAAAAAAATATTTTATTTAATAAGTCTATGATATATCTAATATACATGAGATTCAATAAACCCAAATTATTCCCTTAGATATTTACATCTCCCTTTCCAGTGATCCTCATATCTTTTTCATCCAACAAATGTACTTTTCCAAAACATTTTGATATATAATTTTCATTAAATATCTTCTCTCCCATTGAATGGAATCATGCTCTTGGTTCAACAACCCAAGGTTCAACAAAAATTTTGACACATTGAAATAGTTTTACACAACATTATGTTGTAATAATAGAGTTCATGGTTCTTATTGTTTTCATTCCTCTAGATATATGATTTTGACTCTCACAGTCTTTCCTAATGTGACCTTTCCTCCCACATATATATAAGGTGGGACTAGGACCACATGATTTTCTATGGATCATCTACTTAGACATTCATTTTATAAATATGATTTGTTATACATTAAATTCATATGGAAATCCTCATCTATATTCTTTCTTATAATAACAATAAGGTTCCTAGAGTTCCCTCCAATAAATATATTCATTCAAAGTCAGATACTTGATATCATTTAACAAAAAATATAATTTTCCACTAGATTTAATTATAGAGTTAACCATCAAATCCCAACTCTCCAGAAGAAATCAATGTAGTATGTGTTCACATACATCATCTATGAAGTTCACCATCACTAAATTTATCTACCCTCCAGTAAAATTTAATTCCATATGTGATCTTCTTTTGGAATTCCTTTTGATAATTTTTTTTACAATAGTTGCACCATGAATAATTTTATTAATGTTGTAATTTTATAATCAATATATTCTATATACATCATGAAATATATCATTTTTTATATGATGTTTTTCAAATGAATCATTCGTCAACACATATAACATCAATGGATCCGGTTATTTCATTTCCATATGTTCTCATTCCACATATTCCATCTTCTTTGGACAAACTATAGTAAGTTCAGAATTATTGTTTTTTTGAATTAGATAATCCTCCATCATCAATATCCAAATTAAAAATTCTTTTACACTAAACCTATCTACCTAGATCATTTTATCATCACAAATAATATTTTTAAATGGTAATGAATTCCCACTAAAAATACACATCATCATGGAAATAAATAACTTGTGCTTCTTGAACAATGATGTTATGAAAAAACTTTTTAATTATCAAAAACTAAAATTATATCCTAGTATGATACCATTTTTTGGGAAACAACCTTCAATTGGCCTCCTTTATTTATAGTAGAACCACCAGAAGAACGATCATCGATTTATCAAAACATCAAACATTAGGGGATCAATATAGTGGAAACCAAATAATCTAGAAATTTAATTCCATAGACTGATTATTACATATTTTGGTTGATGTCACACCCTAATAAACTGAAAAAATAATCCTTTAACCAAATAAGAAAAATAACTCACATTATAGTTATTAGAACTTGATTTAAGAAGATATATAATAAATAATTAAAGAAAAACATGTGATTTAACAATATTCAGGCAATGTGTCCTATGTTTATGGGAGAACCATTTTTTCCATCATTTCTATTATAATTTAAGTATAATATATTACATTATTACTATGTACAAGTAATAAATCAATGATTTACAACTCTAATATCTTTGTGAACACCAAAAATCATTAATATATAACATTAGGGTCCCTCAAAAAATAAAACAAGAATCATCTAAGCAACCTATAATACCTTATCCATATAAATCCAAGTTAATAAATCCTAACCACTTCATCTTCTCTTATAACTTGGTTATTAATCATATTTACTAAACATTAAAACCATAATTTCCTCATCATAACACCAAAATAATAAATCAACCTCCAATAAATATACTACTCCTATAATGGTCATAATATTATTCATTCAATACCACATCACTCCTCCTACATCAGACTAATTTTGGGTGAATAATGTTTTGGTGGATGAAAAAACAGTCAATTGAAAAATACATCACATCAAACATGTTGGGGCCTCGATAAAAATATATTTTGTAAAAAATATTATTTTTATCTCACAAATTTGATTTCTGAAAAAATTTATTTCCCTTATAAATTTAGATATGAGTAGGAAGTCAACGACCATACAGTCATTGGGAATTGGATTTTAACCGTACAGATAGTTTAACTTCTATTAAAATTGGAGAACGTTGGATTTGGTAGATTAAGTATTTATTTAAAAAGGTAAATTTAAACTGATTTATTATTAATTTAATAGAGATTAAATTTTATATCCCTATACAAAAATAATTTATTCACACATACTGTATTTCCATTTGTTATCCCCATGAACCATGGGAATTTTTGGCACCAATAAAGATGATATTTTGGAGAGGAATCAAAAAATTTCCATAGTATTGATGATGACTATATATGTGAATTAAACCATAAAAAACAAGAAAAAAATTTATGATGTGGGATTTTTATGTTTCACCATTCCTTTTAATGTATATTATGAAATTGATAAACTAATAATCCTTTAATCTAGTATTTTTGTGTTTGATTTTTTTCATATTATTTATCCAATAAATAATGATTATTATGGGTGGAATAATTGTTTAATATAATTTCTTCTCTAAACCCCATTCATGAGTCTCAAAATATTATAACATTGGTTGAATCTCATTTAGGTTTATAGTTAGAAACTAAATTTTTCATTCTGAGAATGTCTTTTTGGTGGAGAATTGAGGAAGAATGAGTCTAGGAAATTAATATATTTCAATCATTCATATATTTTATATCTCTTACATATAAATATTTTTTTATATCACAACATCTATTTTATTATCACATATATTACATGGGACCATTAGCCTTGGGGTCAGTTTATGGTGGTTATATAAGAGCAGGATAATGCAAGGGAGCTCGACCGGGCATCAGTTGCCTAAGGAAGAAGGTTTTGTTTTAGGGAAGGTGGTTCAAGGAGTGAGGTGTAATGACATAGAGAAATGGAGGAAGTGTGAGAAATGAAAATTGATCAGTTGATGAAAAATTATTAATGGTCGTGTTTCCAAAGATTTCACCAGGTCGCGTGCATATGTCTCATTCAGGGATGAGAGATGCAGTTTTTATTACCCCACATTCCTGCTTTCCAAAGGCGGGTGGAATCCACTCCTTATTCAGGGGCGTCAGATCCTTGATCAAAATTGGATGATGGGATTTCAGTTCTTCCTTCCATGTATTAATCCTCGGAACTCGTCACCTAGTCTAGGTCTCCCTCATAGACTTAATACTTTGTTCGTGAAACTCCTCCCGGTGCCATATCATCTTGGACACCAGTTAATTACATTGCTTCTTTGAATACATTCCAAGGGATTCGGTTAGCACAAAAACCATTGGTTAGGGGATTAGTCACATTGGGAATCACTGGACTGTCTATATGATGGTTATTGTTGTGTCTTTCTTCTGTCCCTTATTATAGGGCTTCTCGAGGGCACAGAAGGTCGAGGAATCCCACATCAAACGTGGGGAATCGTATGCCATGGGCATGTATCTGAGGGTTTCCTCATCTTCCCATGTATAACACAGGGTATACCGCATGTTTAATGTCTTGAGGAGACGAATTGGGCCGATTAGAACATTGAATATAGTGGATCATATGGAGAAACCCACTGGAGGGAAAACCGATATTGGAGCCAATGCATGGTTGACTTCCCGGTTACTGTTGAAGGGAATGGGATTGCATGATCCCAACAGGATGTGGCGGCCCATGTAAGGGTAAGGATGGATGATGGAAGGTTATGTTAAGGGGATGGTGAATGGTACGGCACCATTATGAGGATGACGATGTTTATTGGCATGTGCCTTAAAGTGGGTTTCTACGTGACCTCATGGCAGGGAATCAAAGTCCACGTAGTTCATATGACGATGTATTACCACCAATTTGGTTTCAACGGCTTACCACTGGATAGGGTCACAGTGGATTACCGCTGAATGGAGTGACAATGGCTTACCACTGATAGAGGTCCACAGTTTAATATCATGTGTAACAAGGGAGAACTAACAAGAAGGGGGTTGGAACTGCTGGGTGTTGGGCTTGAACCTCGTGGAGTTTTCCTACGTAACCTGCCTCGGCAAGGATCAAAGACCATATAGTTCAGATAGTGATGTATGGGGCTTATGCTCTGAGGAAGCCTATGGTGTCGGTGAACCGATGTGGAGGAGGACCTGGGGTCCAATGGTTATTGGGCTTGAACCTCATGTAGGCTTCCTACATACCGTGCCTTGGAATAGATCAAAGTCTTCATAGTTCAGATGGGGCATTTGGGGCTTACGATCTTAGCCAACCCAACAAGTTGGTGAACGGACGTGAAGTTGGTCAGGATGAACAGTGTATGGATTGATCATTGTGGAGGCTTCCAACATACCTTGTGTTGGAAAAGATCAAAGACCATGTAGTTCCAGTGGTGTTGACGAACGGACGTGAAGATGGACCTAGGGTCTGATGGGTGGTGGGATTGAACCTCGTGGAGGCTTCCTACATACCCTGCCTTGGAAAATGTCAAAGTCATAGTAATTCGGACGGGTTGGAACCGACATGAAGTTATACCTGGGTTCCAATTGTTGTTGGGCTTCAACCTCAGGTAGGATTCCTACCTACACTTCTTTGGAAAGGATCAAAGACCTTGTAGTTCAGGCGATGAAGTTTGGGGCATATTCTCTGAGGAGGCCAAGGGTGTCGTTGAACCGACGTGGAGAAGGACCTGGGGTCGAATGGTTATTGGGCGTGAACCTCGGGGAGGCTTCCTACGTACCCTGGATTAGCAAAGATCAAAGTCATTGTAGTTCAGATGGGTGGGAACCGATGTGAAGGTGGACCTCGAGTCTAATGGTTGTTGGGCATGAACCTCAGGGAGGAATCATACGTACCCTACCTTGGAAAGGATCAAAGACCACATTGTTCTGGTGGTGACATGGGTCTTGCACTCTAGGTTTCCCAGGGTGTTGATGAACCAACGTGAAGGGGTGTCGGGATGACTTGGTGTTGGGATTGAACCTCATGGAGGCCTACTACATATCTAGCCTTGACAATGATCAAAGACCATGTAGTTCAGTTGGTAGGGTGTGGGGCTTACACTATAGGATAACCTGGATGAGGATGTCAGTCTAGATGCTTACTCTAAGTCCTCGTGGGTCATCCTCAGTGTGAGAAACAAAAGTCAGCAGAGACCTGACGATCAAGTTGCGAAATGAGTGTTCGTGGAACGTGGAGTGGGGCTTACACATGGTTAGCAGCCCAAAGAGGAATCATGGGCTTATGTGTTCTTAGCATCCCGATGATGTTGGGAATTACTCCAATATGGAGGCCCAGGGTGAAAAAGCGCAGCAGAAGGGGGACTTAGTACTGAAGAAAAAAGAAGCATTGTTTCCCACTTTGGCCCTTACAGGCCCTGGGGACTGAATATTAAAGGAGGAGCAGGGAAGCTGCCTCTGGTAAGAAATTCTAGGGGCTTACACCGAGTTGGTTGCCATTTCCCCGCGAACAAATGCCACTCCCATAAGGAGGATATCATCCCCTGTGGAGACCAGTGGGTGAGGAGAATTTCCAAGGTGGGAGGACCCCACGTGCGAGGCACGGGGCGAGGTCACAGTTTAACATCATGTGCTAAGGAAGAAGGTGCTTTGCAGTTTAATGTCATGTATCTCGGACAAGGTGGGTTCACTCCGCATCCCTAGGACTTACATAACTGGTACCCTCTACTCCTTGGTGTATAGAGGGTACAAGAAAATCCATGGTGAGGGGTGTCATGGAGCGAACCATCGAGGGGCCCACGTTAGCGTGGCTATTCGAAGAAGCAATAGCCATTAGCATGCATATACGAAGAATCATGAGGTGGAGCAATGAAATGGTAGGGGTCATCCAAGGGACATTGAAATCACATCATGCAAACCTGGAGGGTCACACGAGGAATGGAATTTCCAAGTAGGGGGGTTCATTGGTAGGGACCTTGTGAAGCTCTATTGCTCTGTGAGGCATAGTGAACTTGCGAAGGGGTGTTCTCCACAATGTGGGGTGCCTCAGCCTAAGCATAGGGCATAGGTACATATGGGAGGTGCTTCGCAAAGTGAAAATTCATTCGTGGAGAACTACCTCATTGAGAAAAGATGCCTCGCGGAGAAAGGTTTCGTGAAGCAATGTGCTTCGTGAAGTACAGTGGCCCTGCCTTAGCATGGGGATGATTTGAATATGAAGGGTGTTTCACAAATCATAAATGCTCAGTGATAAACCGGGTCCCCTTGGAGATCCCCTTCCTTCGCGAAGGCCCTTCGGCTTTGCGAACATCTTACCTCTCAGAAGAGGGGATCAAAACGAGGCAATGGGGGGGGGCACATTGTGCAGCAGAAGTACCTCACACAGCTCCTGGTTCACAGATCAGAAGGATACTTCGCAGTTCGGGATGTTGGAAGTCGAAAGGTTGGATTGTCCCTACTTTCGGATCAGGGGTAGCCCAGTTTTTATATGCAAGATGCACTGCAATGAGTGTATTGGTTGCTTAGTGGCGGGCTCACGAACCTCAAATGTGATTGCGGAGCGTCCTGCCTCCTTGCATCGCGGATGGCTCGCGAACGTCAAATGCGTCTGTGGATCATCCGACCTCCTTGCTTCGCGGAGGGCTTGAGAATGTCAAATGTGTTCACGTAGAGTCTGCCATTCTTTCTTCATGGCGGGATCGCGAAAGTTAAATGCGTTCACAGAGTGTCTCGCCTCCTTGCTTCGTGGCGGTCACGGTGCTATGGGGACTCTACAAAATGGCTTCGTGAGGCAGTCAACAGTGCCTTCATTTTAACTTCTTCTCTATCCCGATTTTTGGCGCTAACAAATGCCCCCCTCAGACTTAGATCCACGTTGAGATCAAGGGTCGAAGTCTGAGGGTAATTTCCAAAAACCTCAGTCGTTCACGATTCTAGCTCATGAAGAGGGCTCTTGAAGAGGATAGGGGATGCGTGGGCCGAGCGCGCCGCGAAGCTCGGTGTGAACTAGATGCGCTGCAAATCTTTGAGGGTCGTCACCTATAAATAGGAGGGAAACCATCCCTTTTGTCCTTTTCGTTCTCCAAAATTTTTTCATTTTGTGATCTCGATCGCAAAGCTCCGCGTACTCCATGAGTGTTCTCTACGAATCGAGTTTTTGTGGTGCATAATGAGTCCTTGACTCTGCGTTTACGCTCATCGATCCGGCACTTGATTGCCCAGGTAGGGCTCTGTGAACCGTCTTCACGAAGTTTCTCCGTGAACGATCTCTGTGAATGATTTTCACGAACCAAACCAAAAATTTTCCATGTTCTAGAACTGAATGGACCACCAAGAAGCTTCCCAGGGGGTCCTTGCGGATTCCACTCGGAGGGATGATATGGAGAATAGTCTGGAACTAGTAAAGTTTGTCCATAGCCACTCAGTACATTGTTCATTGGTGAAGTTGTTATCAGAGATCCATAAGATCTACCAATTGTGTATGAGGTTTCCCTTATATGGCTTCAGGATGAGGGATGTCGTCTTCATCCCTAAAGCAAGTAGGGAAGAGCCGGCTAATTGGTTTAGGAGCACGTCATTCCAACACTGATGGTTCACGGCATCTTATGGCCATTCCCGGGAGGATTTCACACTCGTCATTGTTGACTTAATATACAACCATATGAACAACTTCGACGATAAGGCATTGCATCTGGAGATGTCCCCTCCTGTGTACCAAACTATCTTCACGGCGGCGCTGGGGAACCCAAAAAGGGGGTGGTCTGAGGAATGGGACTTTCACCCGGGAGGAAAATTCACGGCTGATTGAGCCTGGGGTTAATCGGAAGGATCCTCGTGTGGGGAGTTCAGAGTGGAGCTGAGAAGAGTTGGCCTATATGAGGCATCTTGGGCTTCCCAGTTTCACATCTACCAGCCGAAGCTGCTAATGTCGGATCTATTGATACAGTAGTCACTAGGGACGAATAACTTCCAACTACATCACGGGGAGGTCGGAATCAGATTATGGGATGTTCATTAGATCGGGGGGGGGGGGGGGGGGGTCTCGATACTATGGACGATGTATGATTAATTCCTCCCTTACATGGGTATATGGGAGGATTCGGGGCAGATGTCGCGTCGGGCGATGGCATTGATAGATCTTGTGCCAGGGGAGGATAAGGAAGCAGTGAGGGATGTCCAATGTAGGAATTGGTTAAAAAAGTTTTTGAACTTCCTGGTAGACCCTCAGTTCCAGGAGATACCTCAAACATTTCCAATGGGGGCACGGAGTAAGGAACACTCGTACTGGTAGCTATTGGAGAATAGCTTTTGGAACCCCTGGGGGTTCAGTACCAGCACTGAGCAACAACCAATATTTAGGCTGGCGGCATTCATCACAACTCTCATATATGGTTGGATCCTACCGGTGAGGGATAAAAAAGTGGTAGTGGAACCATTCACATTCAACATGGCATCCACATTGGTGACAATAGGGCAGGTCGACCTAGGGATCTTGATGCTCGCCATGTTGTATAAGATATTGTGGCACATCAGTGAGGGGAAGAGGCCATAGAGGATATGCAGGCCGTTCCACCTCCAGTATGGGTGGATAGCGGTGCACTTCAGGGGGATCTATGAGTATCCAAACCCCATATCTCTTCTAGGGTTGAAATTCCACCCATCAAATCTCAAAGACGTGAGGAATTTTCCGTCCAAGCAGATAATACCATCGGTATTAAATCGAGTATGGAATGTAGAAGAGTTCAACTTCCTTCCATTCTAGTTGTTGACGGGGGCCTCAACAGATGATGATCAGGGAGTGAAAGATCACTAGGCCTACCTCTTGGCCTTTATATGTGGAGTCTTGTTGGCTAGGGTGGACCGGGAGAATCTCTACAAGCCATACACCCCACACCAGTTTTGAAGGCAATTCTTATGCCTTCATTGACTGATATCACTGGTCTACTTGGAGGTGCATCACGAGGAGCACCCGTGTGTGATGAGGAAGATGTGGTTCTTGTTCACATGGGAAGACGGGATAAAGAGGAATGAACTACTTCTGCCGACCGCCACCCTTAGGCTGGTAAAGGAATATGCCCAGAGCCGGGAGGTGGCCTACCCGGGGGAGATGCTGAAGCAGCCAACCATTCTAGTTAGTGAAGGTGAGCTCCCCCAACCTCGGGGCTGAGGCCGGAAGGTGGGAAGGGAATACTATGGTGGCGGGGATTCTATAGTAGTGAGGGCCACACCAGTCGACGGGGAACTAGTGGTAGCGGATCCGGCAGTGGCAGTGGACCCGATGGTCCCCCGGAGAACAGAGTCATCCGGACGGGCGGACACCGAGAGGATTCCGCAGGATTTCTACTTAGGAACCGGGGAAACGGTTGTTCCATATTGGCATGCCATATAATGATGTCCTCCCCAAGTTCTAGAACATCTTGGAAGTCAACCGGCAGTTCCCTGGTCCATCTGATTTATGTGATCACCTTAACCACATCGAAATGGACTTGTCAGGGATTGGACCTATTATAGATGGTTTTTCAAAATAACAGGCAGTGTCCGAGAAAAACATTTCCAAACTAGCATAATTTATCAACTACCAGGATTCACTACACCTAATGACAGACCGGGTCAGGGTGTTGTTGGATTGTATGGTCCCTCTCCAACTATCATCTTCTGACCTAATGGAGCACTTCCCTCTGCTGGAAGAATTGGAAGATCCCTCCTAGAGAGAAGTGGACAGTAGAGGGAGTCCATTGGAGGAGGGTGAAGTTGGAAATCATTCCTCATATATCGATGATTTTGCGGACGCCCTCAAGTTAAAATACCATGTTCATTCCTCAAGGTATGCCCTTAGGTTCATATGTATTCTTTATGAGCATCTGCATTGTGCACGAGGACCTTATGCATAGACCTCATTCTCGCCTCTCAGTGGGTGTTGACGCATGACATTAGGGATCCACACCCGCGACTGCATCAACATCTGTGTCTGGAAGGGCTAGGACACTTGAGGTGGCTCCCCCTAAGTCTCTAGACCTACAAACCTTATACGGGGGGCCACGTCTCGGGGTCCTGACGACATCAGCCCAAGAGCGAGAACATGGGCTTGATATTTGTAAGTATCCTCTACCAAATTTATGACTTCCATCCTTTGACCATGCTAACTGACATTCAAGTACCCTTTTTGGCATGTACAATCCTTCAACTAGCCTAGGCCATTACAGCGATGTTTGTTGGGACTTATGGTAGTGCCCTTCGCAGATGCATGCAAATCTTCATGGAGGTGGACATCTAGCCTGACCAAACTGCAGTGCTCCCAATCACTGGCGAGAACACCAGTGGGACTGTTCCTAAGGTTATTGAGGTGGGATCAGATGATGAAGATAAACCATACAGTTCAAGCCCCACCACGCATGATCCAACGCCAGATGTGGACCCGACTGAGGAATTCATGGGGGAATTCCCTGTATATGAGCCTTCCAATCATGCTGAATGAGACGATACAACCTATGATGATTAGGAAAGAAAAATAGGATGTCATCGATCAAAGAAGATGATCAAATGCTTCATCAATAACACCTCCCCAAGAATTATGGTTGGATAAGATGGAAAGAAATCGCTTTCAGCTACACGAATTGTGCATTGGGGGAGTGGATGCATATCACCCTCACATGATCATCCGAGATCGTATGATAGAAAATATTTAGGATTATGATCTTGGCCTCAGTGTGGACTGGCAGTGGAGGACAACAGTCAACATCTAGAGGCTCCAGGAGATTGAAAACAAGGTTGAGTAGTTGCAAGCATGTGTATATGAGCATTTTACTTATCTTGATGTATAATTAGAGATCATTTCATTACTGAAAGCCCAGCTAGAGGAGGACAAAGAGGGCATGAAGTGAGCCTCTAAAGAGATGACCATTATCCGAACCGGTGTGGAGCGGGCTCGGGTCACAGCCGATGAACTGCTCCCTATCACTGCCGAGGAGGATCAGGAGGTAATCAGGCGGCAACAAATCCTGGACGCCACCAGCTAGAGGGTGGCGGAGCTGCAACGTTCCATTGATGAGGTCAATCCTTCCATGGGTGGAGTCAACCCTCAGGTACTGTAATGATTACAAACCCTTAAACGTACTTTCATGCTTTGATTGTTTGATGCCATATCATTCATAAGTTACTTTGTTTAAATTGGTTTATTTCATCCTCGTGATGTTCACAGAGCATCCAACAATCATTCCCTATGCTCACGTGGGTCGGGCTCGTTGTGAGAAATAAGGGATGACAAAATTATCACTCATCCAAACATAGGAGTGAAAACCAAGCTTCGGGAATCCAGGGTTTGAACAACCAGTCCAGATTTCTGGGAGGAAATGGGATAGACCTGACTGGATAATGAATCTCTCAGAACATGCGAATTACCATTTTCCTAGTGTGCTCTTGGGAAAGAACGAGGTAACTCCAGGGGCGCTGAAATCAATCCGAACTGATGGGAATGGGAGGTGTGAATCACGATACCTTGGATTCATAACATTGTGGGGGCGGCGTGGAAATAAATAATAACTGTTGACTGCAATCGAAACATAGTATTCATATTGTATTAGCCTGGAGTGGGGATAGAAAATGTGGGTCGACCGCTAACCATGTTCAAAACATGGGGCCTAACTCAAAAAGTCATCTGTTTGTCTTCTGGAACATTGGACCAAGACAATATATGGTCCATAGGATGAGCATCCATACTGTTAGGGGGTTCCCTTATACATGAAAGTAGAAGATGGTCCTAATAAGGGGCACACAAAGAGTTGAATGTGGAGTGATGGTTTGTTTGAACAGAATCCAACATTCTCAAAATTACGCCACTATGGTAGAATAAAATTGGATGGATGCATCGGTCTGATCATGGATCATTCATTCTCTTAGACATTTCATCTCTAGCGAAGGATACGTCAATTCCCAATGTCATGTTGGAGCATGCCGAACTTGTTCAGGGAAAAATTGCAGTTACATGGTTCCCCACAAGGGGTCAGGCCAGGGGCGTGAAATTTGGAGGAACAAGATTTATGATTCCTAGGACAAGACCCTAGGTTAAATGGCTAGGTGTCTCTATGTATCCCATTACGATGGTAATCATGACATACATAGTTCTAGAAGCACAGTTTATCGTCGTGTGGGACGATTAAAAGCCTGGTTGTTCCGGTGCACATCCTACCAAAACTACCAAGCCCACGTGAGTCGTGCTCGATGTGGGAAGCAATAAGTAGTGGTGAGAAATTCCCAACATAGGAAGGAACTTTTTAGGGCGAAGGGACTATTGGTGAATGTCGGCCCAATGATGCTGACACGTCCATGCAGCACACCTAGATGCGTGATGAAGTAAAGCTGAGTATGTCGGAATTCCACTTGAACATGAGGATGTGAAAATGTGCGAATCATGATACTCGAAATCTAGATCACAATGATGGCGATGTGATGATGTAAGGATAACTGTTGATCATGTTCAAAACATAGCATCCATATCGCCTTCTCATGGGATGGGGACAGACAAATGAGGGTCGATAGATGACCATGTTTGAAACCTGAAACCTCACGCAAATGTCATCCAAGATATATAGGGATGTTGGCCTGAAATGGTAGGTGAGCTGAGGCGGCATAAGAAAAGTCTGTGAAGGGGTTCCTTTCATATGTGGAAGAGGATGAGGATCCAAATAGCAAGCTCACAAAGCTTGGTCATGGAATGAGGGGAATGTCCCCATGAAAATTCCACACATCGGGATCTTTGTCAAAATGCACCTGAATCCGACAACGATACATAGTAGATATAGGGAGCTAAGCCCCTTCCCATAGAGAGATCTTAGTTTAGGGTTTTATAATTCAGACCATGGATGGTAGGAAACATGGGATACAAAAAGTGGGCTAATTTTAAAAACCTACGTGAATGGGAACCTGGGGCTCCGACCACCACATGTTCCATGGGATGGTTCTAGGTCAAGGGACAAGAAACGAGAGTTATACTAGGCCTGAGGAAAAGTTCATATGCATTCCTACATACCCCATGAGTATGGGGATCAAGCTGGACGTAGTTCTAGAGGTGGCATGGTATGGTACCAGTGCGAGATATAAAAGGAGTGTGTGGGTGTGGCCCTCGTACCAAAAGAAGTGGTATTTTATCAATCTTTTTTTCCATTAAGGTGAATGTTTTGTGTGTGAAGATAATGTCCTAGGGTGGAAAGTCCTGGAATCACCATAAGAATCAAGTCGTAGAAGGCATTGAAAAATGGTATGGAATGTGACCGATACCAAACATGGTGTCCCCTTGAGTGAGGACATCATGATGCAGTTCCATTTTTCGTCGTGCGGCCAGGACAATAGTGTCACAGTTTACAGTCAAGTGACAGGACCAGGTGTTCATTTTAACATCACGTGGCACAGACAAAGTAGAGACGATGATAAATTGGGAATATATATGGTGCAATAAAACATACCCGACGTGAATGAGGATATAATCCCATACCAAACCATACACAATTCCGAGAAATGATCCTCGGGCCACGGGGCCTAAATAGAGGTATGAGGGTAAGGGGTGGGAGAAACTAGCTCCGAATTTAACTGGACCTGAAAACGAGACGTCAGAGTGTTCTTACATATCCTATGAGGATGGGAATCAAGCTATACATAGTTATAGAGGAGATCATTGTTTATAGTCTTAGATCACGGACTACAGAGGAGTGAAAACCTTCCACATAATCGTAGACCTCACCCCGATCCTGAAGCCCACTTGAGTCGAACTCGGTCTGAGAAACAAGTGACGAAGATATTTATTGCAATACATGGAACGTACACCAAAGTGAAATTTATGTAGTGCACATAATGACACCCTTACCATAGCTTTGTCCTCCTAGCGTGAAAATGAGCACTGAGGGATCGTACCATGAGTGTCAAGATTTATTTTGGACATGATGATGTGGAGAAGGATATGAATCACATAACCAACATTTTGGGCTTAATGGGGTTGGTGTGATGAGGGAGGATGACTTTTGGCCATGTTTGAAACACATCATCCATATCGTGTTATCCTGAAATGGGTATAATCAAATGAGCATCGACCACTGACCATATTCAAAATGCGGGATTTGTATCGATTTGCTGTTCGCGACCCTTGAGGACAATGGCCTGTAATGGTAGGAGAACCCTTTGGCCTAGAATACATGAAACATGGGCCTCTTTTTTGGTGTGAATGGTGATGAAATCCCTAAATAAGAGGAGCAAGAAGACTGAGAAACAGGTGAATGCATGCCCAAGTAGAATATGACATTCTAGTTACTAAACCAGAGTACCCATAGGCACATTGGTGAATTTCCAAAGAGGGCTGACGAGGTTGCTCAACTTGAGAGTAACCAATTTGAATGGATGCATATAGATTAGGGGATTGAGAATCCACATGAGGGAGAGGAACGTGGTGTGGTCTTTACAAACCCTATGTGAATGACGACATAATCTCATACTACACCGTATACTCCCCTCCCTGGTAAAGGGTAGGCCTTGGGGCCATGGCGAAAGGGATATTTTTGGGAGATGGGGATGGACCCGAAGTTTAGTCATTCGGGCAGTCCTGCATATCCCAAGAGGATGGGAATCAAGCCATACATAGTTCTTGAAGGCATGTAAGGATAATATACCCTAACGAAGGGGGTGTATGGAACGAAGAATAGCCCGACGTGAATGCGGACATAATCTCATACCACACCGTAGAACCCTAAATAGGAATTTGGTCCAGGGGCCCAAAAAGGCCAAGGGGCCTGAGGCTGGGCATCATATAGGAAGGCCTGACGAGTCTATAGTTTAACTTCTTGCAGTGAGGGAGAAGATAGGAGTACGATACCCCAAACAAAGGAGGTGTATGGCATGTGGAATAACCCGATGTGAATGAGGACATAATCCCACACCACACCGTACACTCTAGTTATGAACATGGGCTAGGGCTCGAGAAGGATGAGGGGCCCGAGGTTTGGCCTCGGTCGAAAAGGCCCGACCAGTTTTTTGTTCAACGTCTTGCACTAAGGAAAAAGAGAGGAGTATGGTATCTCATCTGGGGATGTGTGTAGCATTCCAAGTAACCCGACACGAATGAGGACATAATCCCATACCACATCGCACACTCCCATAAGAGAAAACCTTGATCGGGGCCCGAAAAGGGAAAGGGGACTGAGGCTGGTCCTCGGATGGAAGGCCATATGTCCTCTTGTATGGTTACCTCCCCATCAATGCTCCTAATCCCACTTGATCAGTGCTCGGTGTGGGAAACAAGGAGCCGATATCGACTCTTCCCTTCATATGGGTAACTAAAAAATGGTTTTTTCCCAAAGGGAATTCATCACATTGAGATACAATGGGGTATAATGAACCACTACACTCATTTTTTTGGGACATCTTGTTGTGGTTACAACGTCTTAGGATACCTGTTGACCATGTTCAAAACACAGCGTCCCTATAGTGACCTGAAATGGGAACAACAAATGAGTGTCGACCGCTGACCATATTCGCAACATGGGACTTGTATCAGCTTGTTTCTAAACATCCATGAGGGTGTTGGCCTGAAGTGGCAAGAGAGAGCCCTTATTCCTTGTGTCAATACCATTCAAGGGACCTTATGGATGGGGAAGATGATGGAGTCCCAATCAAAGGTGTGTATTAAGCATATATGTACCCATATTTGAAATAGGCGAACGTCTCCAGAGAGCGTGACGTATGGCCGAATCAAGTTTATCTCGACGTGAATTGGGTAAATTTATGCACCCCTACCATATGTCCTGACCCAAGGGGAAGATTCTCGCATTTTTATTGGGCCAACAGACAAAATTTCTAGGCGTTTTTACGTTTCCCATGGGGATTGGAATCAGGTCACATGTAGTTCTTGAAGGTTATGCAGTTTAACATCATGCTGTGAGGACGTGGGAAGATAGAAGAATGGGGAGTGGGATCATGGTGGGACCATTATAACTACAGTATGAGTGTGGCTAAGGAAGACTACACCATATCATGCATGGATCCTCCAAGAGAATTATACCCAGGGGATAGTCAAAGAGAAGAGTTTGGGGTTTGACTCAAGACGAGGCATTTGAGAATTCCTACATATCCCATGAGGATGGGAATTAAGCCATAAATAGTTCTCAGAATTCATTTTAATGATGTCTGGGACTGGATATTTTAAGGTCATGCAGGACTAGATAGTTTAAGGTCATGCGGGACCGGCGTGTAGTTTAGGTCATGCAGGACCAACATGCAGTTTAGGGAAATGTGGGATGAGCATGCAGTTTAGGGTCATGTGGGGCCATCATGCAGTTTAGTGTCATGTGGGACCATCTAGTTTATGATCATACAAGACCAACATGCTCAAAAAACTATTTCTTGAAGAACTTTTCATTGGTGGGATGAGTTATACGCTCACCATCCATGGTCACCAGGGAGTATGCACAATTGGGGTAAACCCTATGAATTATGTAAGGTCCTTCCCATTTGTACTCCAACATGGGTGGTTTCCTTCCAGGGATCATTGGATCCTTGAGGGCCAATACCATGTAGCATTGTAGAAAATAGGGGGGGAAACCTTTTTGTTGAATGCCCTAGCTATATTATTCAGATACTTTTCTAGATTTTGTAGGGCATAGAGCCTATTCTCGTCAAGGCCTTCCAATACGGCCAGATGAATTTTGGCTACCTTATCAGGTTCCTACTAGTCATATACTATTGTGTGTAATGAGGCAAGATGGATCTATATGGGAAGGACGACCTCACTTATGTACACCAGGGAATATGTTGTCACCTAGGTGGAATTACAATTCATCATCTGATAATCCTAGAGGGTTTTGGGGAGAATGTACGGCCAACTCTTCTTGTTATGGCCATCAATTTTTTTAAAAATGTTAGAGAGGTTTTTTTTGAATGCCTCGATCTATCCATTCGTGTGTGCGTGATAGCGGGAGGTACGGTTCGAACGGATGTTGTACATGGTGTACAACTTCTTCAACTCATCTGCACTGATGATGGTGACGTTATCAGTGAGGACATCATGAGGGAATCCAAAGCATAAGATGATGTTGTAGCTCACAAAGTCAACGATGGAACATGCCTTGACCTCCTTGATTGGAACACCTTCTACCCACTTGGAAATGAAATCTGTGGCGGTCAGGATGAACCTACACTTGCAAGCTGTTGCCTGTGGGTATAGTCCCACGAATTCGAGTCCCCACACCACAAACGACGAAGAGTACATGGTGTAGTGGAGAGGTTATAGCGGCATATTCAAGAACATAGCATGAATTTGGAATGCATGACATCTCATGGAGAACTTGATACAATCATGTATCATAAAAGGCCTAATGTACCCCAGTCTCTATATCTGATGGGACAGCTTCGGCCCAGCTTGGTGGGCACCACAAGAACATGTGTGAACCTCCTGCATGACCTGAAAAATCTCATCTCCTTGGATGAAACAGAGTAGAAAACCATCAAACCCGTACTTGTAGAGTATATGTTTGAGACCTCAACCACTCGGGAGGGTAAACTGCATCGTGTGGTGTCGGATTCGCTCACGCTCGGCCCGATCTGCTGGGAGGCAACCATTTTTGAGATACTCGACAAAAGGGTCTCTTCAGTCGGGAGACATTTCAACCACTTCATTTTAAGAACCTGGGATTCCTGATGTGGAGGATCTGGTAGTAATATGGCTTACTCACAGGTCGTCATCATCATCTAGAAGATGGGGGAAATGACTCTCTGATGTGCAATTTTTATAAATATATCATGCTACTCGGGTTTTGCAAGTGACGCAGCTAGGCCAACTAAGGAATTAGCTCAACCGTTTTGAGATCGAGGGACATGAGTAACTACTGGCTGAGATGGAAACTGGGACATTAGCCAGGGGTTGCGCTCCAACAAAGGTACATGCTCTAGAATTCTGACGACATAACCACCGTTGAATGGCTTGATGACTAGTTCAGAATCCCCCTTCACTTTCAAATGGGGCACATCGATCTGGACGGCTAGCATGAGGCCAGTGATAAGAGCATGATATTCTTCCTCGTTGTTTGTGCAGCCCTCCGACAATAGGAATGAATAATGCAGAATGGATTGGACCAGGGTAATAAACACAATACCTAGGCCCACTCTGTTGAGAGTAGGATCATTGATTCTCCTGCCGGTGGGGCTTCGAGAGGCCCCGTAAATGTGCATCTACCAACATGGGATGGCGGGATCTATCGAGAGGATTTCCTAGTCAGGAATATCCACATCAAAGGACTAGTCCGCAGGGTTAGGATGGGCAGCTAAATTTTATTCCAATTCCTGTCCCTCGATTGCCTTCTAAGGATGAACCTGATGTCGAACTTCTGTATGTTTACTTCCCATTATGGTAGATGGTCAGTCAACATGGGATGGTTCAGAATGTACTTCTGTGGGTCTACTCGAGACACCATTTGAACCTTGTGGTGCTGCTGGTAGTTTCATAATTTTTATACTGTAAATACCAACGCAAGGCAGGTCTTCTCTATGAGGGAGTATCTGGTCTCCATATAGATGAGAATGCAGATGAGGTATTTGAGACTATTTTATGTCCCTTCATTGTTCTTCTAGTTGAGAAGGGTGCCAAGAGATCATTCCAGGACAATCACATATAGGATTAGCGAATTCCCGAAGACAGGTGGCATCAGTACCAGAGGTTGGATCAGATACTACTTAATTTCCATGAATGTGGTCTGGCACTCTTTGTCCCACTCATAGATAGAGCCTTTCTTCATGAGCCAGAAAAAGGGGTTACACTTTCCAGTCATTTTTGCAATGAATCGGTCTATGTAGGCTATATGGATTTAAAATCATCAAAGCTCTTAAATATTACATAAGGGATGCATCTGGATGATGGCCTTGATCTTCTATGGGTAAATATTGATACCTCAGTACCAGAAAAAAAGACAAGAAACTTCCCAGAGTTGACCCCGAAGCCATATTTCAGTGGGTTCATCTTTAGGTGGTGGGAATGGAGGAAGTCGAACACTCTCTTGAGGAACTTGAGATGGTCCTGGCACTGGTGATATTTGACCACCAGATCGTCATCATAGCATTGCACCAATGTCCTATGGATTGTCTTGAATATGCGGTGCATGGCCCGCTGATAGGTGGCACCTTCATTCTTCAGGCCGATGGGCATAACCTAGTAAGATAAGGTACCCTGTGGATCCCAGAAAGCATTGGAATCTTCATCATCGGGGGCCATCTATATCTTATTAAATCTGTAGTAACCATCCATGAAGGAGAGGTCTTGGTACTCAGTCGTAGCGTTGATCAACAATTTTGTCACTAAAAGGGCAATATCATTCTTCAGACAGTGACGGTTGAGATCCCATAAGTTGATGGAGACTCTGATCTGTCCGTTCATCATTGGGATTAGCAAAATGTGGGCTAGCCACTTAGGATACTAGACCTCCTTGATAAGGTTGGATCTGATGAGATTTTTAAATTTGGCCTCAACCATGGCACCATGAGAAGCGTGCATCTTCATGGGAGGCTTCTTGATCCCATGATGATTTGCAGGGAGACCGAGGTGGTGGACGGTTACCTAAGGGTGTATTACTGGAATCTCGTCATAGCTCCTGGAAAATACATTATGGTGCTGCTTCAGGAAATTTACGTAACGTTTTTGCTCCTCGAGGGACATGGTAGAAATGATCAATTTGGGTCTCGGATCTGCCTCTCTAATGAGGTTCTTCTGTACGAGTTCATCGACCGTGGCGGAAACGCCTCCTTCAAAGGTGGTGGGAGCATCCTCGATATCCTCTTCATCACTTGTGGAGGATGGATTCCTAGCAGGATAAGATCCCTCTCGGTTGGAAGAACCTGACGGGAGGCTGGTACCAGCCTGGACAATAGTGGACATCATATCAGGAGATTCACAGGCCGCTGATACCATAGCAATGAAGGCAGTTGATCTGATCCCATCTGTTCTTCAGCCCAAGTGGTCACTCTTTGTAACAGCCCAAGATTTTATAAAAAATATTCTTTTTAATTTTATTAATGTCTTGTGTTGTACGCTACAGCAAAAGGAGCTTTCACAACACGCATCCTTGTCTTTCCTTGCATTACACGCAACTGCGACCTTCCTCGATAGCGTGTGTAATACGCAATACCGACTTTCACTAAACAACGATATGCTATTAAAATATTATTAAAACTAGCCGGTATGAATAGTAATAACCACTTTTTAAAATTCTGTAAATCTTATTTTTCAAAATGAACTTCATTTTTGGATTCGGAGTATCGAATTTAGCCTAAGGTGAAACTTTGGTACATTTCGGATAACTTTCATATTCTGATGAAGAGTGAAAATTACTAAATTATAATTAAAAAACAACTTTTTTAATCGAAATAATTAATAGTGATAAATTATTAATTGGAGTAGTTTTAAAGTATATTTAGAATATATTTTTACAATTTAATAGAATGTTGGTCATTGGATGTAATTGCACATTTAAACCAGACATAAACAAGTGTCAATCTTTTGATAGATATTGTTTCTTAAAAACACGCTATTTGTTTTAACAGCGGGATTTAATTATAAAATTAATTAATGAAACTTCTATGTTATTAATTTGGTAAAATAAACTTCATTTTTGAATTCAGAATATGAAATATAGCTTAGGATGAAATTTTGGCATTTTTCTGAAAACCTTCATTTTTTGATGAATAGTGAAACTACTAAGTGGTAGTTAAAAAACTGAATTTTTCATAAAACTTAATTTTACCGCTTCTGTGAATGGAATTTCAAAAATCCGAGAGACACGGTTGATGTCAGTAAGTAAAATGTGGTTCAATGAGATTAAAATAATTTTTGGTGAATAGTAACTTTTTACTTTTATTTACCACGGTTAAAAGTAAATAGGGTAATTAAGGGTAAGAATGATATTAATATTACCCTAACACATGTCCTAATTCTATTGGACAAGTGTATCTCGACCAAAAACAACCTTAAGTGTAAAATATTATCATTTAGGCCCACTTGGATTAGATTAGGACATTTATTATTATTTAATTCAAAGAAGAGTTAAAAGAGTTAAAATCAAAGTTTATTCACTAAGACATTTTTAATATGGGTTTATACATAAGATAAATTCGACTATAAATATTCATTAGAAAGATAAAAGGATTTCCTACATAAGGATATTTTATTTATAATTTTTAGACTTTAAATAAATTAATTTATTTATGACACAACGATGATGCAGTAATTACCCTTTTAAGGAAATATTAACATAATTGATGTTATAAATACTCAAATGAATGTAATTTGAGACTTTTTATCAATTAAACTAATTTTCTAGGTTACTATGATATATTAGTGTTGATTTAATCAACTTGGTTCGAACATATAATTCTGTTATGACTTTCACAAAAATCATATATCAAATAGTGTCAAAATTGACACAAAATAGTTTTTAAATCAAATATTATATTATTAATTGTTATTTTATTCCTAAAAATCTAAAGTTCGGCCAAATGACTTAGATAAGGATATATATATTAATAATAAACAATTTGGGGTTCGTTTGGCATGTTATAGTAAGTGTATTAACCATATAGTGAAAGAAAACAAAAATACACGGTAAAAGATAAATTATTTAACTTAGAGTTAAATCTAATTGATAAGGTTAAAATAATAACCTAAACTTGTCTAAATCCTATTGGTTGATAGGATTTCGACTCATCCCCACTTTAGCTTCGAAATAAGACCCTTTGGAACCATTATAAACCGATTTTTACTTTAATATAAAATAATATTTTGAGATATTCCTAAGGTGCCCCTCTCCTCCCTTATAAAAGGGCACCTCCTCCCCCTCCTCCTCACACCAATTTGAGCACTCAAGCTCGGCCAACCCCTGCAAAAATCTCTTCTCCACTTCCCTAGAAACATCCTAGAGGTTCTGGTCTTCCTCAAATACCAATTTTAGTTCCCTAAGAGGAGGTCTCCAAAAGGCGCTTCAAAGAAGAGGTAATATCCATTACCGATCTTTTCAATTTATTTCTTCTTCAAATTCTTCTTCTTTAGTTGTTTCATTATAAAGTAATAACATCAGTATTACTTACACACTGATATGTTATTATAAATATGAAGCAACCCTTATTCACCTTCTATCCATCCTACAGAAAAAATGAAATCACCGCGCGTGCGTACGTACGGAATACCGTCTCCACGCCGTGGTGTAATCTATTTTCCACCATCACCTTAAAAGGATGGGTATAATGGTGTAATGAGTAACTATATATGATTATTATGAAGTAATATTGATACTGAAATAATATATATATACTTCAATACAATTCTACGATCATAGGAACGATATCATCACTCGTGCGTACGTACGGAATACCATCTCCACGATGTGATGCGACTCGTTCTACATGATATTCATTTCATAATGATTATATAAATGAATTGAATGAATGAATATGGTATATAATACACTAATACCATTCTGTAAATGAATTATCTATAACCTAAAGATAAGAATAAGAATTTATTCGACAAAACACGCATAAGAACAAAAAGTTATAAAGACCCGAGTAACAAGTAGCAATGAAATATTACTAACAAGAAGCTAATAATATGACCATATATGATATAATATCAATATGTATGATTCTGGAATAAGTCAATAACATTATTTAAACCATTATACAGGAGCTTCGGACACGAACAAAGCAAATCGGACCTAAGGTAAGGGAAATATCACAATCTCATTTTTATCCGAGATTGTTTATTCGTAAGTATTTACTGGGGTGTATTTTATCATCCACATCCATGTTTCATAAATATGTAATATTATTTCCATACAACTACAATTTTTTTAAATCCAATTTTACCCTTTGGTGAGTTTTTAGTAAAAGAAATGAAAGGAATCTTTTGTCGTTTTCTGTACGAGGTACTTTTTGACTTTTCCGACAAAAGTACGAAGAATGTTTTTTTTAACTTATACAGCATGAATGGATTTTTAAAACATTACTTCAAAGAAGCTTCCTTTACAAGTTTTCAAGTTTATTTTTAATCAACTTCTTTTATTTTAAAGTTGTATGACATGTTATGAAAGGAAAAATGTTTTTGAAGAAGAAAGGATATTTTCCTCAAGAATGGAGTTCAAGTGTTTTATCAAAATTATTTTCCATCTAAGATAATAAAGGGTTATATTTTTATCCCTATTATTACATTGATTTGATAATGTTGTGATGGAATTATTTTTATGAATTCCTTTATCTTATATGAATTGATTTATGATGTCATGATGTTTCAAGAATCCCATTTTTGTTACTTGTGTTATGCGATGATGTATGTTTTATGATTATGTGGCACACATAAGAAAGGATTCATTATAAGATGGGTGGGACCTATATCTCCCCCCAATGCATTGGGTAATGATTTTATGTCTCATGAGATAGACAGGGCTGGAACGGTAGGTTATACCGGTTCAGTGAGACAGGACTGAAACGAGGGTTACTCAATTCAGAAAGGGACTTTGTCCACTAAGATAGTCTTGGAAATTAGTCTTGACTAACAAGAAATGATTATCTATGATTATGTGTGTATGCCAGAAAGTTTCATGTTTTAAGTTATGATTATTGGGATTACTTTTTCACTGCCATGATTTATCCCATGATTATGAAATTATGCTCTCTTTTGCAGGTTATGATTTACAAAATGTTATGTTCTTATGAAAATGATGTGATTGATATTTATTTTGTTTACCCTTACTGAGCATTTGAGCTCACCCTTTTATGTTTTCTTTTCCCTAGGATATAAAGAAAGGTTTTAGGTAAAAAAAAGGGAATATCTTTAGGGGAGATATTGAAGATCTTTCACCACGATTAGAAGATTACCTTCCGAGTTTCCAAAGACACTAAACTATTACGATCCTTGTGTGTGTGTGTTTTTGTTATGTACTAAGTATTCCGCAAAAGTAATGTAAAGTCTATGTACGTCAGGCTTCGGGTCTCTACAGTTGGTATCAGAGGAAAGGTTTAGTCAACCTTTGGAAACTAGGATGCGAAAACGTTAGTGAGAACCCTAGAGATATTTCTAAGGTATGTCTAGGGATGTCTCTAAGGTTAAGTATACGTATAGGTTATAGTCCTAGAATTGCTCTAACGATCTTAGAATTTAACCTAAGATGTTAGATATTGAAGGTACTTCCCCTTTATTATGTTGTTTTCCCTAGCATGATTTTTGCCTCTCACACTATTCTTTTGGGGTTTTAGACGATGGCTGGAACCCGAAGGAACCGTGTTGATCAATGCAATGGACAATGCAATGATTGTCCCCCTGAGCAACCAAACGATATGGGAGCTGGAATGAAAAATCTTGTAGCCATGCTCACACAACTTTCTCAAGCTATGAATCATGCAGGACTTCCAAACGAGAAAAGGAAGGAGCAACATTCTGTTGAATCCTTCATGAGGCAGTGTCCGCCTTCTTTCAGTGGGTCTACTGATCCATTAGTTGCTGAACAATGGATTAGTACTACTGAAAAGATATTTTCAGTTCTTCAATGTTCTGAACATGATAAAGTCATCTTAGCAGTATATCGTTTGGAAGGTGAAGCTGATCAATGGTGGAATCTTATCAAGAATACGAGGCAAAGAGATGAAATTGATTCCATGGAATGGGACGAGTTCAAGAACTTGTTTTTCAGTAAGTACTTCCCTCGTATTCTTCGAACGAAGATGGAGAAGGAGTTTCTTGAACTAAAGAAAAAGGATGATGAATCTGTTGGTATATACGAAGTGAATTTTACAAGACTTGCAAGGTATGCATCTGGCATTATCATCCAACCTGAAAGTAAAGTTGATCGATTTTTCAGTGGCTTAAAACCAAGTCTTCGAAGGGAATTAGCTATAAGAGACTTCAGTAGCTATGAAGAAATTGTGGGTTGTGCTATCAAGGTAGAAATGGAAGTTGGTGTTACATATCCATCTCAAGGTTTTGAAAAAAAAACGAAAGATGGAGTTCAAGGAGAAATCTCAGAATAATGGTGAAAAGAAGATGAATGTTTCCTTATGCACAAAGTGTGGAAAGAAGCATGGTGGAGATTGTCTTAAAGGGACTAGAAAATGTTTTAAGTGTGGAAAAGAAGGTCATCGAGCAGCTGAGTGTCGAAGTAATGGAAAAAGGGATTCTAATGAAGTGAATAAAGCAAACACTGCAGAGAACGCACAACCAACACTTCAATGCTTCAAGTGCAAGGAGATGGGACATTATGCCAATAAATGCCCTAATCCAAGGGTTAGTGATGATCGACATGAGCAACCGATTAAGGCAAAGGACAAAGGGAAGTCACATGTGATCACTATTGACAATGTTGAATATGACAACGATGTGGTGGAATGATTAAGTGTTTATGTAATGGGATTCCAAAATAATGTTGTATCTTGGAATATTGGAATATTTATGTATTGGTCTAATGTGGTATTCAAAGTGATTGAGATATTATGCGCATAATGAAGGGAAAACGAGAAAATGAAATGTTTAACAGTATTCATGAGCTCATGATTGATATAAGGACTAAGTTTGAGTATATAGAATTTTGAGGATTTTGGTATGTGAAAAGTGTTAACTTTTAACTGCATTCATGTTTTCACTAAGGTATTCAAGAGAATACACGATTAAGGACTTTGAATGTTTGGAATGTGACCAACAAAACATATCTTATGATATATGGGGATCGATGATGGTGTTAAATCTCTGGTAATCATTTTCACTATGTTATGAGAATGGACTGCAGTATTATGGATAGGACTAAAGATTGGAATGGATTATGTTGGACATAAGTTAGTATTGTTTAAGGATAGAAGTTTTTTCGATATTATTTATGGGATGTTATAGTTATATAGTTTTAGAAAAAGAGACAACCTGCAGGATGGGCGACAACCCATCGCGTCAGACAAGGTCGTAGGAATCAAACCCACAACCGAAATGTGACTGGCCTTTATCGCCTACCACTGGCCTACAGGAAGTCCCTGTTTAGTAGAAACTAGTTTTATTATATTAAGCAGTATGATATATGAAGTATAAGTCCATTTTAGGAACCATATATGATTAATCTCACTATAGATCGACTTATGCATATAATTTTTGCTAACCTTTTGTTTGAGACAGATGGAATGACCCGTCATTCTATCACATGATCTGCTAACACTTCATGAATAACAAATTCAACTTCATTTATTTAAGAGATGAAGTGGAAATTGTTCTAGGCACGAACAATAGTGAGATTGTACCAAAATAAAGAAAGTATTTATTCCAATTCAAATTTTCAACTTTAGGGAAATGATCTTGAAAACCAAAAATGTTGTCCTAGTGATCTTATACCTGATGAATCGGATGGTACCTTAGATCGTCACAAATTTATGGATTTGTGATTATTGGCTTTTCCACAGCCATGTTCTCTACCACTCTCCATCAGAACATGATGGTTAGATTTCTCTTCCATATCCATATTTTCACCTATGTGGAAACCCAATGATTAGTTTATTTGGGTAACAGTTACGTTTCATACTTTTGTTTTTAAAGATTTGTTTTGATATTCCTTTTTACGATGTGGGTTTCTATTAAAGAAACTTTCAAATAGTAAACCATTTATAACCCCGACGAATTTCGAGGGCGAAATTCATTTTAAGGGGGGTAGAATGTAACAGCCCAAGATTTTATAAAAAATATTCTTTTTAATTTTATTAATGTCTTGTGTTGTACGCTACAGCAAAAGGAGCTTGCACAACACGCATCCTTGACTTGCCTTGCATTACACGCAATCACGACCTTCCTCGATAGCGTGTGTAATACGCAATACCGAGTTTCACTAAACAACGATATGCTATTAAAATATTATTAAAACTAGCCGGTATGAATAGTAATAACCACTTTTTAAAATTCTGTAAATCTTATTTTTCAAAATGAACTTCATTTTTGGATTCGGGGTATCGAATTTAGCCTAAGGTAAAATTTTGGTACATTTCGGATAACTTTCATATTCTGATGAATAGTGAAAATTACTAAATTATAATTAAAAAACAAATTTTTTAATCGAAATAATTAATAGTGATAAATTATTAATTGGAGTAGTTTTAAAGTATATTTAGAATATATTTTTACAATTTAATACAATGTTGGTCATTGGATGTAATTGCACATTTAAACCAGACATAAACAAGTGTCAATCTTTTGATAGATATTGTTTCTTAAAAACACGCTATTTGTTTTAACAGCGGGATTTAATTATAAAATTAATTAATGCAACTTCTATGTTATGAATTTGGTAAAATAAACTTCATTTTTGAATTCAGAATATGAAATATAGCTTAGGATGAAATTTTGGCATTTTTCTGAAAATCTTCATTTTTTGATGAATAGTGAAACTACTAAGTGGTAGTTAAAAAACTGAATTTTTCATAAAACTTAATTTTACCGCTTCTGTGAATGGAATTTCAAAAATCCGAGAGACACGGTTGATGTCAGTAAGTAAAATGTGGTTCAATGAGATGAGAATAATTTTTGGTGAATAGTAACTTTTTACTTTTATTTACCACGGTTAAAAGTAAATAGGGTAATTAAGGGTAAGAATGATATTAATATTACCCTAACACATGTCCTAATTCTATTGGAAAAGTGTATCTCGACCAAAAACAACCTTAAGTGTAAAATATTATCATTTAGGCCCACTTGGATTAGATTAGGACATTTATTATTATTTAATTCAAAGAAGAGTTAAAAGAGTTAAAATCAAAGTTTATTCACTAAAACATTTTTAATATGGGGTTATACATAAGATAAATTCGACTATAAATATTCATTAGAAATCTAAACATATTTCCTACATAATGATATTTTATTTATAATTTTTAGACTTTAAATAAATTAATTTATTTATGACACAACGATGATGCAGTAATTACCCTTTTAAGGAAATATTAACATAATTGATGTTATAAATACTCAAATGAATGTAATTTGAGACTTTTTATGAATTACACTAATTTTCTAGGTCACTATGATATATTAGTGTTGATTTAATCAACTTGGTTTGAACATAGAATTCTGTTATGACTTTCAGAAAAATCATATATCAAATAGTGTCAAAATTGACACAAAATAGTTTTTAAATCAAATATTATATTATTAATTGTTATTTTATTCTAAAAAATCTAAGGTTCGGCCAAATGACTTAGATAAGGATATATATATTAATAATAAAAAATTTGGGGTTCGTTTGGCATGTTATAGTAAGTGTATTAACCATATAGTGAAAGAAAACAAAAAGACACGGTAAAAGTTAAATTATTTAACTTAGAGTTAAATCTAATTGATAAGGTTAAAATAATAACCTAAACTTGTCTAAATCGTATTGGTTGATAGGATTTCGACCCATCCCAACTTTAGCTTCGAAATAAGACCCTTTGGAACCATTATAAACCGATTTTTACTTTAATATAAAATAATATTTTGAGATATTCCTAAGGTGCCCCTCTCCTCCCTAATAAAAGGGCACCTCCTCCCCCTCCTCCTCACACCAATTTGAGCACTCAAGCTCGGCCAACCCCTGAAAAAATCTCTTATCCACTTCCCTAGAAACATCCTAGTGGTTCTGGTCTTCCTCAAAGACCAATTTTAGTTCCCTAAGAGGAGGTCTCCATAAGGCGCTTCAAAGAAGAGGTAATATCCATTACCGATCTTTTCAATTTCTTTCTTCTTCAACATCTTCTTCTTTAGTTGTTTCATGATAAAGTAATAACATAAGTATTACTTACATACTGATATGTTATTATAAATATGAAACAACCCTTATTCACCTTCTATCCATCCTACGGAAAAAATGAAATCACCGCGCGTGCGTACGTACGGAATACCGTCTCCACGCCGTGGTGTAATATATTTTCCACCATCACCTTAAAAGGATGGGTATAATGGTGTAATGAGTAACTATATATGATTATTATGAAGTAATATTGATACTGAAATAATATATATATACTTCAATACAATTCCACGATCATAGGAACGATATCATCACTCGTGCGTACGTACGGAATACCGTCTCCACGATGTGATGCGACTCGTTCTACATGATCTTCATTTCATAATGATTATATAAATGAATTGAATGAATGAATATGGTATATAATACACTAATACCATTCTTTAAATGAATTATCTATAACCTAAAGATAAGAATAAGAATTTATTCGACAAAACACGCATAAGAACAAAAAGTTATAAAGACCCGAGTAACAAGTAACAATGAAATATTACTAACAAGAAGCTAATAATATGACCATATATGATATCATATCAATATGTATGATTATGGAATAAGTCAATAACATTATTTAAACCATTATACAAGAGCTTCGGACACGAACAAAGCAAATCGGACCTAAGGTAAGGGAAATATCACAATCTCATTTTTATCCGAGATTGTTTATTCGTAAGTATTTACTGGGGTGTATTTTATCATCCACATCCATGTTTCATAAATATGTAATATTATTTCCATACAACTACAATTTTTTTAAATCCAATTTTACCCTTTGGTGAGTTTTTAGTAAAAGAAATGAAAGGAATCTTTTGTCGTTTTCCGTACGAGGTACTTTTTGACTTTTCCGACAAAAGTACGAAGAATTTTTTTTTTAACTTATACAGCATGAATGGATTTTTAAAACATTACTTCAAAGAAGCTTCCTTTACAAGTTTTCAAGTTTATTTTTAATCAACTTCATTTATTTTAAAGTTGTATGACATGTTATGAAAGGAAAAATGTTTTTGAAGAAGAAAAGATATTTTCCTCAATAATGGAGTTCAAGTGTTTTATCAAAATTATTTTCCATCTAAGATAATAAAGGGTTATATTTTTATCCCTATTATTACATTGATTTTATCATGTTGTGATGGAATTATTTTTATGAATTCCTTTATCTTATATGAATTGATTTATGATGTCATGATGTTTCAGGAATCCCATTTTTGTTACTTGTGTTATGCGATGATGTATGTTTTATGATTATGTGGCACACATAAGAAAGGATTCATTATAAGATGGGTGAGACCTATATCTCCCTCTAATGCATTGGGTAATGATTTTATATCTCATGAGATAGACAGGGCTGGAACGGTAGGTTATACTGGTTCAGTGAAACAGGACTGAAACGAGGGTTACTCGATTCAGAAAGGGACTTTGTCCACTAAGATAGTCTTGGAAATTAGTCTTGACTAACAAGAAATGATTATCTATGATTATGTGTGTATGCCACAAAGTTTCATGTTTTATGTTATGATTATTGGGATTACTTTTTCACTGCCATGATTTATCCCATGATTATGAAATTATGCTCTCTTTTGCAGGTTATGATTTCCAAAATGTTATGTTCTTATGAAAATGATGTGATTGATATTTATTTTGTTTACCCTTACTGAGCATTTGAGCTCACCCTTTTATGTTTTCTTTTCCCCAGGATATAAAGAAAGGTTTTAGGTAAAAAAAGGGAATACCTTTAGGGGAGATATTGAAGATCTTTCACCATGATTAGAAGATTACCTTATGAGTTTCCAAAGACACTAAACTATTACGATCCTTGTGTGTGTGTGTTTTTGTTATGTACTATGTATTCCGCAAAAGTAATGTAAAGTATATGTACGTCAGGCTTCGGGTCTCTACACTCATGATGATATCAATGCAATAGTGCTACATCGTCTTGAGCCGGTTAATCCCACCCCAGTGAAATAGACATGTATGACGTACTACCATGGCCATGGGGTGGACATCACGATACTATACGGGGGTAGGAGGCTCCGGGATCACCTGAGTCTTGTTTGTGTAGGAGTACGAGATGATTTCTTGCCATTGCTTAGACTCGGAAATATGCTTTTCTCTTATACCAGAGACAACAAAACATTGCCCCATGTCGGGGGGGTCATTTCCTCCAATCGATGGATCGAGAAGACATAGGCATCATCCAGACCTACCCAATGGTAAGTTGTGATTGTGGTGGAATCATTCCACTTGCCAGAATTTGCTTATCCTTGCATGTGTAATAGTCAACGTCCATACAATGAGCATCAGAAGAGGCGAAAGGAGATGCATCAACATGGATTATTCCTAATTGACCATTTAGGGAGTATTTTAGGCATTGGTGATACAATTAGGGGACCGCTTCATGCAGGTGGATCCATGTTTTCCCAATCAATGCATTGTACGCGGCGTCTTGGGAGACAACCATGAACTCGGTACTCGCAACTAGGCCACAAAACGAGGTCTTCAAATGAATCATGTCGACCGGGGTCTGTTATGTCTTATAGTATCCCTGGATCCTTATATTAGAGGGAGTCAGGTCATCTTCGGATAACCCCAGCTTCCACAGCGTCTGCGTCAGGATAAGGTTGATCATGAAGCCAGTGTTAACGAGACAGTGGCGAACCCCCACGCCGTTAAATTAGCTGGTGAAGTATGGCGGGCGGATGTTTCCATGTATGGTAGATCCATCGTATTCTCCAAAGAACAAAAATATTTCCTGGGATTCGGTATTCTCAACTATTTCAGTATGAAAGGCTTCTGCAGCTGCTACCTCCATCCTGAACTAAAGGGGGATTCTTAAATCCTCAGCAAGGGCCTCGTGCATAAATAACGAAAAGAAAAGGGATTAATGGAATGAATGTCTCATTAGGATTCTATAAAGGTTATTAATAACATCATATTTCCATGCCAGGAATGAACTTATTCTTACAGGAGGCCGCACTGCGATTGGAGGCATGGCGGGCCCTACCGGCTGGACTGGAAACTGGCTTGTGCTGGGCATATCACGCTACTCACTAGTCGAAGGATGAATAGTAGATATTGGACATGTTTCAGATGACTGAGATATGCCTGTATCAGTGACAGACATGGCACGACCTAGATGAGGTACATCTTCCTGATCTAGTAGCAAAAATAATGATGGAGGCGGTCTTAAAGACACCGAATGAAGAGGTTGCGTGTGCTGAGATCTGTGCTGGGCCTTCTTTCTAGTCTCGGTGGCATGCACGGCCTCACTACAGTTTCCAACTAATGCTCCTCGATGACCCATATGGTCACAAATCTATTGAAGTTGGCATCGACTGGGAAAGTTGGGGAGGTTCGTGTGGCGCTCCCCCTCATCGTGAGTCATATAGTGATTTACCAACTCCACAGTATTAACAGAAGCATACACTTGACATGTCATTTGAAGATTCATCCACTACTGGGCAGATTTCAGGATGGATCTTTATCTCAGGGTTCATGAAGTTTCCGAGAGTGTGGGATGATAATGACATTAGTGGGGCACATTTTTTTTCATGCGCCACAGATGCTTGCACTTATGGGAAGAGGCCGGCTGAGATGATGATGCAGAAGTGGTGGTCATAGCTTCTGAGAGTTCAAGATGATTTAGGCATGCCCGAATGATACCATGACCACGAGAAACCATCTTGCGAGCCATCCAGTCATCATACATCTGGGACATACGGTTAGAAACCTACTTCCACTTGCCTTCACTATCACTACCGGTGTCTAGCCATACAAAGACACCCGCCACTTGTGCCGGGGCTAGGCACAACCATACTATGTTGTTATCGACCTATTCTTGGAGCCAGTATGTAAACACATATAACTACTTGAGGTTGTGCCCCAGAATCCGAGGGTTGGGGAAGTAGTTGGAGAGATTATTGAGATTCTCCTCTTCCGGCCTTCTGCACTCAGGCAAGCGTACAATCCCCTGCTCTAAGACACTTCTATAATAGTTGGGAACCTGATTCTAACTGAATGGGTAGGTCTGGTTTCTTCTGTCTAGAAAGGGGGACCTTTAAGCCTGGCCCTGGTGAGGGGTCAGAGGGGTCTATCATGGAGGCGGACCCTGATTTTCCCACCAAGGTGGTGGCAGCACATTCCACGGGGGGCGCTTAACGATTCTGGGGATACTACTGAGCTTGAGGCTGCATCTAAGGTAGAGGGCATCTGTGAGGCTACGGGGTTGGTGATACTGGTAGAAATTATAGTTTACTAGGGGATTCTATTTGGGCCACTGTGGTGGGATTGACTCTACATCCCTCCTCGCTGGGATTACAGGGGGGGAAAATACATTCTTGGATGGCCTATTGCAGGGTTTCCTACAGGCGTTGGGCCTTGTCGGAGAAATATCAGAATCCTCCAAGGTTGTTCTGGTTAATCAGGGAGGGAACCAGTTTCATCTTCAAATTCCCTATGCACATCGTCAGTAGCTTCTCCTGAATATGTGGTATGTAAAGGTAGTTTTTGATCCCCTTCCACAGGGCGATAAATTTCATGACTCTCTCATCCGGACATTGTTTTCACTTGAAGTGTTCTGTGCTGCTCATTTTCCGAGTGGTGGAACTAACCTAGTAGAGGAATTTCATGCGAAGGTCCTCTCAGCTGGTCATGGATCCGATGGGGAGCTGGTTGTACCAGACGAATGTTGCCCCCTCCAATGTCTAAACAAAACAGTGGAGGTTAGCAGCCTCTTGCAGCGCTGGAGTGCCTGACATGGGCCCACACCTTGAGTTGAAGTTGTTCAGGTGCTGAAGAGGGTCCCTCCTCCTATTAATGGGGGGGAATATTGGATTCCCGAAGCCCGGAAGCATCGACATATCATCCACCCATGTCGTGTATGGCTTGCCATCTGGTGGTATTTCCACCTTCCACATTTCCAATGCCTCATGGAAGTCTTTAATCACCACCATAGGATCATCTGGGTGAGGGTCCCTGTCTTGATGGGGATCCCTAATCACGAGCGCATTGTCAGGATCTCCAACATGGTAGAAAGGCTGAGCAGCTTGTGGAACGACTAGTGTAGCGACCCTTGGGGCTGCCGGGGGAACTCGAGCAGGGCTACTTGGATTGTCGTGTCGTTCGGGAGTGTTTGGAGAGACATTCCATGCCCTATTTCCATGATCTCTTACAGGAGTTATTTCCGTAGGAGAGGTATGATCTGGGTTTCCTAGAAGCATCTCAACGAGGGGTAGTAGTTCATTCCCCTACTGCCCTGGCCTAAGATCACCGTATTCGGGTCTTTGCTCTGTTGCACATTCATCTAGGAGTTCATCGACCAACCTCTTCTTCTCAGCAATTGTTTGGCACAAAATGTCTTTCTTAGAGTCTTCCTTCATCTTCTGCACTGAAGCGGATGTGTCGGAGTTCTTGACACATCTAACGTGCTATTTTCCCTTAATAAAATTCCTATCGAGTACCAATGCCTCTGTGGGTTCAGGGAGACGTAGGAGGTTCCTCTACGGATGATTAATCCTCCCTGATGGGTCCAAAAGTGGTGGAACTCCCTCAGAGGGTAATTCTCCATCGAGAAGATCCATATCATCCTCTTCATCCACTATCTTGTCAATGTTGATCGTTACCCTTCCTGGGGGCACGTCCTCAATATCGCATAGCGAGCCGGGCTACTGCCAGATAAGACTGAAGATGAGGGGAGCATACTACCCCCATCCATGGATTTTCATGTGTGGTATCCTCCCTAATAATCTTGTGCAATACCTTGATACATTGAACGCATTGCTACTTGAGGGCCTCATGGTGACCCAGTGACTCCTAGCATTGGGCCCCAGGGAGTGCGGCCAGATCGGGTAGACCTCACTACTCACTGATGTCTTCGAAATGTGTTGGGCTCCATGGATAAACTAGTAATTGATAAAGAAGACTGAATTTTGTCACCTAGAGGGTGTAGTGGAAACACTCAAATTCATCTAGAGTGAGGGATGTTGCTATGCAGAAATTCTGCGCTACCACGGGCCAGAACTTCTCGGGGTAGTGGTCTGCTGGGAGGATGGTCCAGAAGCTCTTCAGCTCAGATTCAGGGTCTAGCCCTTGATTTACCCACTCACCAACTGGGGGTGGTTGAGGAACTCGTAGCGGTACTATGGTAGACCGTTGGGATGGTAGGTCGGATGATGGAGAATGTAGTGAACAAGCTGACTGGCCCCCGATTCTCATGTTATCCTCCGAAGAGTGTATCGACCTAGCTGCTATGTTGTGATAAGTGGGGCTGATGGACGCCATTCCTGGCTCAGGGGCCATGGATGTTGGTGATGGTTCGTGCTGCTGCTCAACTGCCATTGGTCCCCAGAATATCTCTATGTGATCCCTTGTGGAGGTAGAGAGTGCTTCCTGTGACTATGCTGGTGATTGCACGATCGTAACCTGCAGGGTTGCCAAATTTTCATCCTCTTGGATACACCTCCAGAGGGAGGTGTGAATCCTATGGACCTCCCATTCCGGGAGCACTAGGCTGAAGTTCCTTGTTGCTGCCCCCTCCCTTGACTCGGATGAGTGAGGGGAGGTTCCTAAGCTAAGTCATACACCGATTTAGAGTCTAAAAGAGGACCAGTTTGATCTCGGTCCGCACCTTCTCAGAATCCTTCTTATGGTGGTGTCGACCCACCTTCCTACCCCTGGGTGGCTCCTTGGGATAGAGATAATTATTGACATGGGGTCCTTCGGCCACACTAGTGCTGGGGTGTAGAGGCTTTCCACCCATAAAAGATGGTGTGTGAGGATTACATGGACATATGTCAAAGGGTACATGGGGAGGACCTCTACGAATGGCACTAGAGTGGGAAAAACTTCCGTTGGGATCGACAATAGCATGGGGAGTACCTCCATGCATAGTGGAGGTGGAGCGAGGCTGGCCTTCACCCATCTGGTTGTCGAGGCGAGGAAGACCTTCACCAACTATGGGGAGGATATAGATAGGATCCCCATGTTTGAGAGAGACTGGATGGGGAATGTCCCGATATCGGCTCTTGTGGGTACGAGGAATGACTCCATACCCTATGTAATGGGAACGATAGAGGCTTCCGTGGTGAGTATCACAATCGCGTGGTAGACCTTCATTCAGATTGGGGGTATAACGGGGCACACAACCATGTCGGGCTCTAATGCGGGGAAGGCCCACACTCTGTGTGGAAGTGGTACATGGAGAACCTCTGTACGGGGTGGCATCACTGCGGGTAGTTTCTCGACGACCACTATTTTTTCCTTTGACCAAGAGAGTCGACCCAGCCTACCCATGGGGTGGTTGGGGCCTAGATCTCATTTGGGCGTATAGGAATCCATGCTTTGTGAATGCAGGGAATATATGGTATGCGTTAGTGGTGGCTCGGGCCACAGTAGTCGTCGACGTTGAAGCCCCTTAGCGGGCATCCTCCTCAGCTTGCGCCCAACACTGGTGTCGGGTTGGAAGAACTAGGGATGGTGGTGTAGGTTCATAGATTAGCTGCTCCTCGTCTAGGAAGACAGGGTTGTAGCGCTACGGCGGCCGTGTGGGAGCCCTTGCTGGGAGCCCCTAGACTGGGACTCTGACCGGGTAGGGTCAGACATCATATGCCTCGTCAGCAAAATGCAGTGATTCGTCGAGCCGCTCCGGGGAATGGCTCCCGAAGAGGTTTTATGTCAGGGTGGGGAGTAGTGGATCCCTACGCAGCCCTCGGGGGAATCATTGACATTGAGACGTGGACGCCTCCATGCCTAGGAGGACTATATCCTAGGTCGGTATGATTCCATCCTCCTTGTAATGATGCACGAGGTTGTTAATTACCCTTAATTGGATAACATCTGATGGGGAGATGGGGCATGGTCACCCCACGGTCAGGGACGTAGTGGTCGTCGCGGAAGTGGTGATGCCACACAGAGTGGCTGTGCTGGAGTTTCCCCTACCAGTGCGTAGACGGGTGGGTGGTGATCACGTTCCTGAGGCAGCAACTTGATTCCTGAGAAGCAGGGAGATGAACTCTCCAATGCTGAAAGAAAAAGTAATCAATGAACAATTCCCCAACACCATACCATCATCCATTATTAGTAAGAGGGATCCACATTGACAACGTTGTAGAACGGGATTTCCAATTTTCCACTACCGAAAATTATGGTGAGTTTCATTCCAGGCCCTCTATTTTCTTGGAAGGACCTGGCACCGGATATCTGGATCTGGTGGCATGTAAATCCCTTGATGCCCGGAGTAATACTAATCTCCATATTGAGGAGAAAAAGATCACTTCAATTTCATCATTTTCTGTTTCTGATGCTTTCTTCGAGGTTTTCACATCTGTCTCGTTCGGGGATAAGGGACGCTGTTTTTGTTGCCCCACATTCCCACTTACCAAAGGTGGGAAGCATCTTCTATTTATTCAGGGATGTCTACTCCTTGATCAAAATGGGATGCTGGGATTCAGTTCTTCCTTTACTGGATTACTCCTCAGAACTCATCACCCAGTCCGGGTCTCCCTCATAGACATAAGGCGTTGTTCGTGAAACTCTTCACGGCGCCATATATTCATGGAGAAGAGTTAATTATGATGCTTCTGTTAGGAAATTCCAGGGGGGTCCTGTCAGGGCAGAAACCTTCGATTAGGAGAGTTGTCACACTGGGCATCACTGGCGTGTCTGAATGGTTGGGACTGGTGTGTCTGTATTTTGTCCCTTATTATAGGCCTTCTTGAGGGCGTGGAAGTCCAAGGCATCCCAACTCAAACACGGGGAATCGTATTACATGGGCATGCATATGAGGTTTTCCTCGGCTTCCCATGTTTAAAATAGGGTATGCCACAAATTTAACTTCCAGCAGAGGTGAATCGGGCTGATCAGAATACT
Organism: Viscum album; assembly: GCA_963277665.1. NCBI lineage: Eukaryota > Viridiplantae > Streptophyta > Magnoliopsida > Santalales > Viscaceae > Viscum > Viscum album. Next base: position 2,113,436,166 of record OY728120.1, read on the forward strand.
GACTAGAGTGGATCAGATAGAGGAAGCCCCAGGAGGGAACCCCGATATTGGGGCCAACACGTGGTTGACTTCCTGGTTACTATTGAATGGAATGGGATGGCATGATCACACCGGGATGTGGTAGCCCAAGTAAAGATCATGATGGATAGTGGAAGTTTCTGTGAAGGGGATGGTGAATGGGATGTCAATATCATGAGTATGATGATGGTTTTGGTCTTGATCCTTGAAGAGGCTTCCTACGTATCCTTGTGGCAGGGATTCAAAGTCCAAGTAGTTCATCTGACAATGGAATACCCCTAATTGTGGTTCAACAGGTTACCGATGGATAGGGTCACAACAAATTACCGCTGAATGGAGTGATAATGGCTTACCACTGAATGGGTTTACAATGTGTAACTGATAAAACAGGTCCAGAGTTTAACGTTATGCGGGATGGGGGAAAACATACGTGAAGGGGGAAGAACTACTTGGTGTTGGGCTTGATCCTCATGGTTGCTTCCTAAATACCATACCTTGGGAAGGATCAAAGACTATAAAGTTCTTATGGTGATGTTTGGGGCATACGCTCTAAGGCAGCCCAGGGTGTCAGTGAACCGACATGGAGGAGAACCAGAGCTCCAATGGTTATTGGGCTTGAACCTCATGGAGGCTTCCTAAGAACCGTGCCTTGGCAATGATCAATGTTCTCATAGTCTAGATGGGGCATTTGGGGGTTACGATCTGAGGTGGCTCAATGAGTTGGTGAACCGACGTAAAGATGGTTGGGATGACCAGTGTTGGGATTTCACCATGTGGTGCCATCCAACATAGGTTTCCTTGGAAAAAATCAAAGACCACGTAATTCAGGGGGTGTTGGTGAACTGATGTGAAGATGGAATTGAGGTCTGATGGGTGGTGGGATTGAACCTCATGGAGGCTTCCTACGTACCCTACCTTGTCAATGATCAAATTCCTCATAGTTCAAATAGGTGGGAACCGATGTGAATGTGGACCTGGGGTCCAAATGTTGTTGGGCTTGATCCTCAGGGAAGCATCCTATGTACCCTGCCGTGGAAATTATCAGAGACCATGTAGTTTATGTGGTGATTTTTGGGGCTTACGATCTTAAGTGGCTCAGGGTGTCGGTGAACTAACATGCAGGAGATCCTAGGGTCTAATGGTTATTGGTCTTGATCCTCGTGGAGGCTTCTTACATAACCTCTCTTGGCAAAGATCAAATTCCTCTTAGTTCCGATGGGAGGGAAACGACGTGAAGTTGGACCTGGGGACCAATGATTGTTGGGCATGAGCCTCATGGAGGATTCCTATGTACCCTACCTTATCAAGGATCAAAGATCACGTAGTTCAGGTGGTGACATGGGGATTACACTCTGGGCTTCCCAGGGTGTTGGTGAACCGATGTGAAGGGGTATCAGGATGAATGTGGGTTGGGCTTGAAACTAAGGGAGTATTCCTACATACCTTTCCTTGAGAAGAATCAAAGACCATGTAGTTTAGGTGGCAGTGTGTGGAGATTACACACTAGGCTGCCCAGGATGAGGATGTCAGGGTCAGTGCTTACTCTAATCCCATGTGGGTCATGATCAATGTGAGAAACAAGATGTAGAATAGACCTGACGATCACGTCATGAAAGTTGAATTTGTGGGAAGTGGAGTGGAGACTACATGTGGTTAGCATCCTGAAGAGGAAACACGGGCTTATGCGTGGTTAGAAACCCGAAGAGGTTGGGAATTACTCCAAGATGGAGGCCCGGGGTGAAAAGGAACAACGGGAGGGGGAAATGGTTCCAAAGAATGGAGAAGTACCATTTCCCACCACGCCCTTCACTGGCCCTAAGGATATAATATGAAAGGAAGAGTAGGGATACTGCCTCCGGAATAAAAAGATGGGGTCTTACAATGATATGGTTTCCCTTTCCCGTGGACAAACACCACACCCATAAGGAGGATATCACCCCCTGTGGAGATGAGTATAAGGCCCCGACCTTAAACCATACTTAAAATTGAATTAAATGAATAATTCACATTGAGGATCTTTTCAGGTTTAGAGTTTTAGAGAATTAGGACATAACTATTACATCTCAAAAGATTACAAAGTAGTCTCTTCTACTAAATTTTCATAAAATAAAAACACTTAGAAAGAAACATGTCTAGTTTCATGTTTTAGGTAGCATGACTTTCCCTTGATCCCATCCTTGACCCTATTCCACGCTATGTCCTGTGAAAAACATTTCAAAAACTTGGGATGAGCATAAAAACTCAGTAAGGGATACACAAAGACTAAAAACTGTTAGTTTATCAAAACAAAAAGTAAACCATGTATACTTTATCAAAGTAATACTTTTCACCTTTATGAAGTAGTAAAAACTCTTCACTGAATAAAATATCATTACATACCTTTTTGTAACCAAAGGATTACCATAAAACCCATAAAAGAACACATAACATATATAAAGGTAACATGGGATATAAACATACTTAAGTGGAATAACCATACGGTCGACTCCCACACATATCACTTAATGGAATAGCCATACGGCCAATTTCCATACATAATTATTGGAATAGCCATACGGCCGACTTCCATACCCAATGCATTGAAGGTTATAACGTAACCACCCATCCAGGTATTCACGGAACCACCCGTCATATGGTTTATAACGTAACCACCCGTTAAAATTTCCAAGTACCAATATAAAATCATAAATCATAAAACCAACATAAAGGAATGATAACATTTCCACAATTCAATCACAATATATCATAAATATATTGACATAATAGAATCCTTTATCAAAACCATTTTCAATACCAAAATACATAAAATATTATATGGTATTTATTTTATTCTAAAAACATTACGGCTTGTTGAGGAAGCCAAAGACCAAATAATACTCGTGGCGGCGGAAAAGGACATTGTCACCGTGTACATTAAAAGAAACATTCCTTTTTGTCGTTTTGTAAAACGCTTCGTAGAAAAAGATTCCTTTTGTATAAAAGTAAAAGTCAAAGGGGTTTATACACCATTACAAAATAAAGTTGTGTATAAAACGAAATATGCCTCAATGAAAGGAGATTGAGACGAAGTCCCCTACAAAGACGGTACCCTTGGTTTAAGGATAACTAAATTACATAATTATATGTGACAATTGGATACACCAAATATGAGTGGATATAAAGTGTAAAATAATAAATGTTCATTCACACATATTCAAAGGATAAAAGATTCAGTAACTACATGTTGAACCCAAAGAAATCGAAATTGGGTTAAGAAGTTCCCTTGACAGCCTAACGTCGTCACATCAAAATGAGTTGATGAGAGATAAAAGTGTATCTAATCACTTGGAAATAAAATTTAAATCAATAAGGATATATGAGAACATATCCCAACATAACAATATGTAAATTAAAAGACCAAACAAAAGAAGTCTTTTATAAAAAGGAGGGTGAAAGGTTTCCTTACCGACTTGGGTATCTTTCGAAACATACGCCCCGTGAAAGAAGGACAATACATCATTGATGTACATACTCATAAATGAAATAATATTACACAATGAGTAAAATAATGGTCATTACATACACCACTCAAAGGAAATTGTGGAAAATGTGGCATAAATCTCACAGGAATAAAAATGAGATGAAAAATCACTTACGAAAACTCGGCAGCCTAACGACACCACTTAAAACTTCCAAAAATGGATTGATGAGATCAAATATGGTATCTCATCACATTACAAAAAAATTTACATAAAGATGAATATGAAAGAACATCCCCCATCATAACAAATAGGAGCTTAAAAGAAGTGACATAAAGGAGGGTACTTAAAAAGAAAGAGAGAGGTTAGATCTCTAACGAAAATTCGGCAGCCTAACGGCGCCACTCAAAACTTCCAAAATTGATTGATGAGAGAGAATAGGGTCTCTCATCATATGAACATAAAAATTACAGTAAGAGTAATATAAAATAACATCCCAATAACATGAAAGATGAGCTTTAGAAGGAATGACATAAAAAGTGTACTTAAAAAGAAAGAGAGGAGTAAGATCCCTTACCTCGGGTCCAACTTGTCTTATTCGTTATTTAACGTCCTGAATAATAAACTTGAGTTAATTTATACTTGATTTATAACCTTTTTAAAGTTCATTATTCCTTTTATATCACTTATTTCCATGTTATAAACATTATGTAACCATTTAAGTTAATAATGTATGTTTTGTCGATATTTGGTTCTTAAGTCGAAAATGGACTTCTTACAATTACATGTTGTTCGTGTGGTCAAAGGTTCTTTATATCCAGAATGACATTCCTGATTTGAATAGAATATATATCGTATATATCCAGAATATACATGTATTTATAATATTACATAATTATTTAGAGGTAATAAATGAAATTCACTGTTCATGGAGACGGTAAGCCATACATACGCATGAACGCTACTTTCATTTCTTTCTTATATTAATGGAATTTAAATTAAATGAGAGGTATGTATATTTTAATTCCAGATTTATATTCATCATTTAGATGTATCATTCATTATATATATACATTATATACATATACTTTTAATAGTACATTACATTTGGGCATAAGAAATGAAATGCACCGTTCATGGAGACGGTAAGCCGTACGTACGCATGAACGCTACTTTCATTTCTATCTCATACTTTAATGGAAATAAATAATAATGATATAGAGGTATATTATAATTCCAGTATAAAATAATATATAATTACTTTAAATCCATCCTTTATACGTCCCACATATGTCATTAACGAATCACATCACTTTGAGGGGGCGGTAGTCCGCACTTCCTTAAATGAAGATATCGCGTATACCCATAATGGAAGCCATAAAGGTAAGACAAAAATGAAAAATACAGAAGCTTTATTAAAACATAAACATATTATATATCATATATAAATATAGTGACATCTTAATGGCCACCTTTGAAGGTGTTATATGAGTGTTGAACAATCATCGTTTCGTGAGGCAGAAATTCGCCATCCACGGAAACCGTATGTTATTTAACCATTAGATGTAGGTGTGTGTAAGTGTAGCTCGAATACATCTTATAAAAATATACTAGTATATTGAGGATACTGGAGTTGTTACAAAATAAAAGAATAAAAAGAGTTTAGGGGGTTGGAGAAGCAAAATAAAACAAAAGGACTCAAAAGAAGACATTACCTTAAAATCGGGTAACTCCCTTTGGTTTGAGCTCAAAGGCTTCTTTGGGAAGACTTATTCTGAAGGTGAGGATTCAATGAGTATGAGAGGGTAGTGGAGAGGAAAAATGGGCAGGTTTTGGCTGAGCCAAAGGCTTTGAGAGTGTGGGTAAAGAGGTAGAGGTGGGGGCCTTTTATAAGAGGAGAGGAGGGTCACTTTTGGAAAGTAAAGAAATATTACTTTTTTCGAAAATGAGTTTCGGATTTAATGAGTCCCAAATTGATATACTTAGAGGATAAGGTGATAATATTTCGAAATACACTCATCCAATAGGTTTTTTACATGTTTAGATAATAGATATTACATTATATTTCCATTTTCTTTAAATCGTTAAATAATGAGGTCATCGCTGCATCATCTTGATGTCATTAATAATTTAATTTATTTAACGTCTAAAAATTATAAAAAAAAATACTATTATCTAGGAAATCTTTTTATCTTTCCAATTAATATTTATAGTCAAAACTCTGACTTGTATAACCCCATGTAAAAATTGTTTTAGTAAAACATTTCATGTGTGTGTCATTTTTACTTTAATATTAAATAAAAAGTTATTTATGTCATTTCCCAACCAATGTGGCTCCATGGGGTCCCCAAGTTGACCCATGGCTTGTCTTGGTCGGCCATGACACAACCAATGAGAGTAGTACATGTGTCAAGCTCATCTCATTTTATTAAATCATTAATTTTACCTTAAACTACACTAATTACCACTAATCGCGATTAAAAACTTAATAAGTTACTATTCACCAAAAAATTATTTTAATCTCATTGAACCACATTTTACTTCTTAATGACAACCATGTACGTCAGATTTTTTAAATTCAAAACACAGATGTGGTAAAATTTCATTTAAAGGAAAATTCAGTTTTTATAAGTACCACTTAGTGGTTTCACTATTCATCAAAAATTGATGTTTTTCAGAAAAATCTCAAAAATTCACCCTAAGCTATATTTGATATTCCAAATTCAAAAATGAAGAATATTTTTAAAAATTCAAAACATATATGTCACATTAATTAATTTAATAATTAATTCCCGCTGTCATGACAAATAGCGTGTTTTTGTGAAACAATAAGTATAAAAAGATTGACACTAGTTTAAGAATGATTTCAAAGTGAAATTAATTCCAACCACCACTATTGGATTTAATGGTAAAAATATATTCTAATTTAACTTTAAATCCAATTCAAAATATAATCTTATCATATAAATAAATTAGATTAAAAAGGGGTTTTGAATTAAAATACAACATTTTACACTATTCATTAAAAAAATGAACTTTAACGTAAAGGTACCAAAAATTTACACAAAGTAAATTTTGATGTCCCGATTCTAAAGAAGAGTTATTTTTGGTCCAATTGAATTTATAAGTTTGATCAAAACTATATTTAATGATTGTTCGCCGTCAAAAGGTGATAAAGGAACCCTTAGTAAAAATTAGGGTATAAATGTCTAAAATTGAGTTCTTTCCGTATTTTAAGCATTTATCTTTTATTGGGTAAATATAAAAACATTTAAAAACATATATAATCATATTTTAGTTATTTCTATCCATTCCCGCCAGTACAATGACTACTTGTTAACTAACACTTAAAATAATATTATTTTATTATTAGAGTGCAACGTAAGATTCCCAAGAAACTCGTTGTTGCGTGTTGGGTACGCCATCGAGCATAGCATCCCCTTTAAAGTTATATTAATATTTTATTCACAAATATGGATAAATATGAAAATGTCATATTCTTTATTTACCTGGAGTGTTACATCCTTCCCCCCTTTTGGGAATTGCGTCCTCGCAATTTTTAAAAGTGAGCTTGGAAACATCCTTGAAAGTCCCACATCGGAAGAAGAGTTGGTAAAACAATATCTTTAAAATAAAGGAATATAAGTACAAAGGTCACCCGAGTTAACCCATACTAGGATTCCATGTATGTAAATATGGACATGGAGGAATAAAACAAAGGGTCATGTTCTGATGGAGAGTGATAGAAAACATGTTTAGGAGAAAGTTAACCACGAGAAAATCACAAACTTGTGATCGGTTAAATGGTATTCGATTTCCCAGTAGGAAAAGTTAATAGACAACATTTTTGTTTTAAGTTACTTTTTATTGAGGAATTTATTCATAAGGAAACATAATCACTTATCATGTTGACTTTCAACTTTTATTAGATTCCTTACACAAACTCATATTTTCTCCAAAAGACGAGTATTTAGGAAGACTTGTTCTCTTTAAGAGTACTATAATCAACTTCTAGAGAATCACCTAATCCACAAAAGAGAACTATATACATCCCATATTTTTATACTTTAACCAAAACCAACTCCAAAAAGGCTAGTAAAATATCAGATAATCTAGAAAAGGATAACCCTTTATAAAAGGAAAATCTATGCTTAATCTCCAAAATTTGTCCAACAAATCCCAAAGTTCAACGAGGGCCATTAGATAAAAAATTTGTCCATAAATTTCTTCAAAGTAAACAAAACTAAGGTTGAAACCCAAATATTTGAAGGATTTAGTCACATAGTCTTCCAAGTTAAATCATAACATTTTTCTCCAAACAACATCTGTTGCTCCTAAAGCCTCGTATTGAAAAGTAATTAACCTAATCACATATCTTCCATGATAGGTTAATCATTTTCATAAATAACCCAAAATCAACTTACTCTTAATTCATAAAATCATATAACTAGAAAGAATCAGTCAAACTAACCAGGGACTTCACGTAGTCCAGTGGTAGGCGATAAATACCAGTCACACTTTGGTTGTGGGTTTGATTCTCGTGGCTTTGTCTGACGCGACGGGTTGTCAGACGGTCGGCGTGTTGTCCTTTTTTCCAAAACTATATAATTCTTAAAACATTCCCCAAAATGAGCTAAAATATTCAAGAATAATCATAAAATATTTTAACCTCAAGTTTATCTCATTCCTTTCATTTTCCATCATATCATATAATAACCCATAATTACCTCAAAAGTAAGGATCATATAAACTCTAATGGTTACCTTTATAATTATTACCTGAACTTCCACATCGATTGGTCATCTCATACATGATGCATCACAGAACATTCCAAGGTTCAAGTGGTTGATAATGACTCCTTGATAGTTGGTTTAGAACAACCATGAGATTCCTCATTGAATCCCCCATTTTATCTAGTATCTTAATCAGAGAACCACCACAGTTTCCTTCAAACCTGTTGACTCTCTTGTGCCTGCTAGATCCATCCATTTAATAAAACCAAGAAGGTCAGTGTGAGTATATCAACAAAACCATAATGTACTAAAGAGGAAGATAAACACTAAGATATACTTACTCATTCACTTTATCTAAAACTAGGACTCTTTCTGAAATCCTAACCATTATGGTAATGTCACTTATGCTTAGAGAATACCCTAACCTCTAAAGTTATCTAAACCGACCTTTGATACCAACTATAAGGCCTCGGCCTTAAACCAGAATTAAAATTCAATTAAATGAATAATTCACATTGAGGATCTTTTTAGGTTTAGAGTTTTAGAGGATTAAGACATAACTATTACATCTCAAAAGATTACAAAGTAGTCTCTTCTTCTAAATTTTCATAAAATAAAAACTCTTAAAAAGAAACATGTATAGTTTCATGTTTTAGGTAGCATGACTTTCCCTTGATCCCATCCTTGACCTTATTCCATGCTAAGTCCTGTGAAAAACATTTCAAAAACTTGGGATGAGCATAAAAACTCAGTAAGGGATACACAAAGAATAAAAACTGTTAGTTTATCAAAACAAAAAGTAAACCATGTATACATTATCAAAGTAATACTTTTCACCTTTATGAAGTAGTAAAAACTCTTCACTAAATAAAATATCATTACTTACCTTTTTGTAACCAAATGATTACCATAAAACCCATAAAAAGAACAAATAACATATATAAAGGTAACTTGGGACATAATCATACTTAAGTGGAATAACCATACGGTCGACTCCCACACATATCACTTAATGGAATAGACATACGGCCAATTTCCATACATACTTAATGGAATAGACATACGGCCGACTTCCGTACCCAATGCATTGAAGGTTATAACGTAACCACCCGTCCTGGTATTCACGGCACCACCCGTCATATGGTTTATAATGTAACCACCCGTTAAAATATCCAAGTACCAATATAAAATCCTAAAACATAAAACCAACATAAAGGAATGATAACATTTCCACAATTCAATCACAATATATCATAAATATATTGAAATAATAGAATCCTTTATCAAAACCATTTTCAATACCAAAATACATAAAAGAGTATTTGGTATTTATTTTATTCTAAAAACATTACGACTTGTTGAGGAATCCAAAGACCAAATAATACTCACGGCGGCGGAAAAGGTCGTTGTCACCGCGTACGTTAAAAGAAACATTCCTTTTTGTCGTTTTGTAAAATGATTCTTAGAAAAAGATTCCTTTTGTATAAAAGTAAAAGTCAAATGGGTTTGTACACCATTACAAAATAAAGTTGTGTATAAAACAAAATATGCCTCAATGAAAGGAGATTGAGACGAATTCCCCTATAAATACGATATCCTTTGTTTATGGATAACTCAATTACATAATTATGTGTGTAAAAAGGATACAACAAATATGAGTGGATATTAAGTGTAAAATAATCAAAGGTCATTCACACATATTCAAAGGATGGCATATTTAGTAACTACATGTTGAACCCAAAGAAATCGAAATTGGGTTAAGAAGTTCCCGTGACAGCCTAACGGCGTCACATAAAAATGAGTTGATGAGAGATAAAATTGTATCTCACCACTTGGACATAAAATTTACATCAATAAGGATATATGAGAACATATCCCAACATAACAATATGTAAATTAAAAGACCAAACAAAAGAAGTCTTTTAAAAAAAAGGAGGGTGAAAGGTTCCCTTACCGACTTGGGTATCTTTCGAAACATACGCCCCGTGAAAGAAGGACAATACATCATTGATGTAAATAATCATAAATGAAAGAATATTACACAATGAGTAAAATATTGGTCATTACATACACCACTCAAAGGAAATTGTGGCAAATGTAGCATAAATCTCACAGGAATAAAAGTGAGATGAAAAATCACTTACGAAAACTCGCCAGCCAAACGGCGCCACTTAAAACATCCAAAAATGGATTGATGAGATCAAATATGGTATCTCATAACAAAATAAAAAATTTACAGAAATAGGAATATGAAAGAACACCCCCCATCATAACAAATAGGATCTTAAAAGAAGTGACATAAAGGAGGGTACTTAAAAAGAAAGAGAGAGGTTAGATCTCTTACGAAAATTTGGTAGCCTAACGGCGCCACTCAAAACTTCCAAAATGGATTGATGAGAAAGAATAGGGTATCTCATCATATGAACATAAAAATTATAGTAAGATTAATATAAAATAACATCCCAATAACATGAAAGATGAGCTTTAGAAGGAATGACATAAAAAAGTGTACTTAAAAAGAAAGAGAGGAGTAAGATCCCTTACCTCGGGTCCAACTTGTCTTGTTCGTTCTTTAACGTCCTGAATAATAAACTTTAGTAAATTTATACTTGATTTAGAACCTTTTTAAAGTTCATTATTCCTTTTATATCACTTATTTCCATGTTATAAATATTATGTAACCATTTAAGTTAATAATGTTTGTTTTGTCGATATTTGGTTCTTAAGTCGAAAATGGACTTCTTACAATTACATGTTGTTCGTGTGGTCAAAGGTTTTATATATCCAGAATGACATTCCTGATTTGGATATCATATATATCATATATATGCAGCATATACATGTATTTCTAATATTACATAATCATTTAGAGGTAAGAAATGAAATGCACTGTTCATGGAGATGGTTAGCCGTACGTACGCATGAACGCTACCTTCATTTCTTTCTCATATTAATGGAATTAAAATTAAATGAGAGGTATGCATATTTTAATTCCATAATTATATTAATCATTTAGATTAATCATTCATTATATATATCCATTGTATACATATACTTTTAATAGTACATTACATTTGTGGATAAGAAATGAAATGCACCGTTTATGGAGACGGTAAGCCGTACGTACGCATGAACGCTACTATCATTTCTATCTCATACATTAATGGAAATAAATAATAATGATATAGAGGTATATTATAATTACAGTATAACATAATATATAATAACTTTAAATCCATCCTTTATATGTCCCACATATGGCATTAACGAATCACATCACTTTGAGGGGGCGGTAGTCCGCACTTCCTTAAATGAAGATATCGTGTATACCCATAATGGAAGCCATAAAGGTAAGCCAAAAATGAAAAATACATAAGCTTAAGTAAAACATAAACATATTATATATCATATATAAATATAGTGACATCATAATGGCCACCTTTGAAGGTGTTATATGAGTGTTGAACAATCATCGTTTCGTGATGCAGAAATCCGCCATCCACGGAAACCGTATGTTCTTTAACCATTAGATGTAGGTGTGTGTAATTGTAGCTCGAATAATTCTTATAAAAATATCCTAGTATATTGAGGATAATGGAGTTGTTACAAAAGAAAATAATAAAAAGAGTTTAGGGGGTTGGATAAGCAAAATAAAACAAAAGGACTCAAAAGAAGACATTACCTTAAAATCGGGTAACTCCCTTTGGTTTGAGCTCAAAGGATTCCATGGGAAGACTTCTGCAAAAATTTAGGCTTCAAGGAGTAATAGAAGTAAGTGGAGAGGAAAAATTGTCAGGGGTTGGCCGAGCCAAAGGCTTTGGGAGTGTGGGTAAGGAGGTAGAGGTGGGGGCCTTTTATAAGAGGAGAGGAGGGGCGCTTTTGGAAAGTAAAGAAATATTACTTTATTTGAAAATGTGTATCGGATTTAAAGGGTCCCACATTGATATAATTCTAGGATAAAGTGATAAGGTTACTAAATCCACTCATCCAATAGGTTTTTTACATGTGTAGATATTAGATATTACATTATATTTCTGTTTTATTTAAATCGTTAAATAATGAGGTCATCACTGCATCATCATGATGTCATTAATAATTTACTTTATTTAATGTCTAAAAATTATAAAAAAACTACTATGATTTAGGAAATCTTTTTATCTTTCCAATGAATATTTATAGTCAAAACTCTGACTTGTATAACCCCATGTAAAAATTGTTTTAGTAAAACATCTCATGTGTGTGTCATTTTTACTTTAACATTAAATAAAAAGTTATTTATGTCATTTCCCAACCAAAGTGGCTCCATGGGGTCCCCAAGTTGACCCATGGCTTTTCTTGGTCTGCCATTACACAACCAATGAGGGTAGGATATGTTTCAAGCTCATCTCATTTTATTAAAGCATTAATTTTACCTTAAACTACACTAATTACCACTAATCGCGATTAAAAACTTAATAAGTTACTATTCACAAAAAAATTATTTTAATCTCATTGAACCACATTTTACTTCTTAATGACAACCATGTATGTCGGATTTTTGAAATTCAAAACACATATGTGGTAAAATTTCATTTAAAGGAAAAATCAGTTTTTATAAGTACCACTTAGTGGTTTCACTATTCATCAAAAATTGAAGTTTTTCAGAAAAATCCCAAAAATTCACCCTAAGATATATTTGATATTATGAATTCAAAAATGAAGGCTTTTTTACAAAATTCAAAACATATAAGTCACATTAATTAATTTAATAATTAATTCCTGTTTTCATGACAAATAGCGTGTTTTTATGAAACAATAAGTATCAAAAGATTGACACTAGTTTAAGAATGATTTCAAAGTGAAATTAATTCCAACCACCACTATTGGATTTAATGGTAAAAATATATTCTAATTTCACTTTAAAACCAATTCAAAATATAATATAATCATATAAATAAATTAGATTAAAAAGTGGTTTTGAATTAAAATACAACATTTTACACTATTCATTAAAAAATGAACTTTATCGGAAAGGTACCAAAAATTTACAGAAAGTAAATTTTGATGTCCCGATTCTAAAGAAGAGTTATTTTTGGTCCAATAGAATTTATAAGTTTGATCAAAACTATATTTAATAACGGTTCGCCGTCAAAAGGTGATATGTGAACCCATAGTGAAAATTAGGTATAAATGCCTAAAATTGAATTCTTTCCGTATTTTAAGCCTTTATCTTTTATTGGGTAAATGTAAAAACATTTTAAAACATATATAATCATATTTTAGTTATTTATATCCATTCCCGCCAGTACAATGACTACTTGTTAACTAACATTTAAAATAATATTATTTTATTATTTGAGTGCAATGTCAGATTCCCAAGAAACTCGTTGTTGCGTGTTGGGTACGCCATTGAGAATAGCGTCCCCTTTAAAGTCATATTAATATTTTATTCACAAATATGGATAAATATGAAAATGTCATATTCTTTATTTACCTGGGGTGTTACAATGAGTGGTCATGGAAAATATCCAAGGTGGGGGGAACCCGCAAGCGAGGCATGGGGCAAGGTCATAGTTTAACGTCATGTGATGATGATGAAGGTGCTTGGTAGTTTAACTTCCTAAAACTTGGACGAGGTGGTCTCACTCTGCACCCCTATGAAATACATTACTGGTACCCTCTTCCCCTTGGTGTAGATAGGGGATAGTAAAAGCAGTGGTGATGGGGTGTCATGGAGAGAACCATCGAGTGGACCACATTAGTGTGGCTATGCAAAGAAGCAATAGCCATTAGCGTGTCTATGAAAAGAAGCATGAGGCAAAGCAATGCAATAGGCGATGTTGTCCAAGGTACTTTATAATCACATCGTTCAAACATAGAGGGTCGCATGAGGAAAGGAATTTCCAAGCAGGGGGTTCATAGGCAGGGGCCTTGTGAAGCTCTGTTTCTCCGTCAGGAAGAGGGAACTTGAGAAGGGGTGTGCTTCGGAAAGTGGGGTTCCTCAGCCTAACAATAGGGAAGAGGAACATAAGGGAGGTGCTTCAGGAAGTGAAAGGAATTTGTGGAGCACTTCCTCATGGAGAAAAGGTGCCTTGCGAAGAAAGGTATCATGAAGTAATGCGCTTCGCAAAGTATAGTGACCCTACCTAAGCATGGGTATCATGTGTATATGAAGGGTGATTCGGGAAGAATAAACACTACTCTATGACTAGGGTCCCATTTTGGATCCCCTTCCTTAGAGAAGTTCCTTTGGCATTGTGAAACGCATCCCTCTCCGAGGAGGGGATCAAAATGAGACAAAGGGGAGGCACTTCGCGGACCAGAAGTACCTCACATAGCTCATGGTTCACATATCAGAATGATGCTTCAGGATTTGGGAGTTGGGAATTCGAAAGGCTGGATTTTCCATCCATTGTCTCAGGGGGAGCCGAATATCTGTAGGAAAGAGGCGCCGTGAAGGGGAGCTTACACGGAACAAATATTGTCTTGGTTGATTCTCGGCAGGATCATAAATGACAAATGTTGTCGCGGAGAATCCCGCTTCCTTGCTTCATAGAAGGCTCGCGAACGTCAAATGGGTTCGCGGAGCATCCCTCCTCCTTGATTCATGGAATTATCACGAATGTCAAATGCATTCATTGAGCATCCTGCTTCCTTGCTTCACGGTGGGCTCACAAACGTCAAATGCATTTGTGGAGCATCACACCTCCTTGTTTCTCAAAGGTCGTGCTACAAGGGGGACTCTGCAAAATGGCTTCATGAGGCAGTCAATGGTGCCTTCGATTTGTCTTCTTCTGGGTCCTGAAATTTGGTGCCAACAGGTTGTATGGGAGGTGGTCGATGTCCCAATCCTAATGCACCGCAACAGTGGTGTGTGCACAATATTGTGGTGGGTTGATCACCGCCACTTTACCTCAGATTTCAGATCCCCTTGTGATCAGATGGAGGATCATCCACTATATGGTGGGTGATGGAAACATAGATCCCAGTTGTCTTATGTGTAGGATTTCTTACCAGGTCGGGCTGGCATGGCCATAGGCATTTACGAACCAATGTATGTTTGGCAGGGTAGGAGACTTGACCATGTCACATCCCTCCAAACCAATCATAGAAGGTGGTATGGAAGTAGACACATTTAATTTTTGGGGTTAATTCCCCCTCCCCCCCCCAAATCACAACATGTGTCACATTTGAGGTTTTCAACCTGGAACACTTCTTATTTATAGGGATTTTTTAGGTAATACCTCACCAAACACATAATTTGTAAAAATAAATATCTTATTTTCTATATTTCCCACATATATTAGAATGTGATGTTAATTTTTGAAATATGAGGAATTAATATTTAAAAGAAATGTTGATCACAAATTTGGCATTGTCTTGTTAGTGACATGGTTTGAGGGTAATGATCAGAGTGTTCTCATGGTTATATACCTACCCTTGAACCATGAATGTTATTGATTGAGAGATTCCCCGTCATCCTTTTGTAAGATTAGTAATTCCCACAACATACCTATGGGATTGAGAGCCTAAAACATTTGATCATATATGGTCATTTTTCCCACTCACATACTCAAGTTTGATATCCTATATCTGAAGAGTTGGTATTCCCCTCAATCAAGAGGAATTTTTTTGTTACGATCCTTTACTAGAGTCATCATGACCATATACGTAAAAGGAAATGTGATCCTATACTATAATTCATATCAGGTAAAACATGTTTCATGTCATTGGTAGTTCAGATACATGATTGGTATTATGATATTGATTGACTATAGAGTTTAGTGTGTTATTCGGTGAAGATAGTAATAGGGTGGTGAGTTGACCATTCAAAAATTAAATTAAATAGAAAAGGTCATTTAAAAATCTTATAGATTTTTATATTTAATATTGATAAAGTGATACTAAGGATCAATAAAAGAGTTGAAAATTTTCATTTTTATTAATAATTTACTATTAATAATTATTAATTTGTTATTTATATTAGTAAATTAATTACTAGAATTTATGAAATATTTTAATTTAAATTGAACGATGAAACACATTAAATAAATTAGATACAAAACACTATTTGATAAATGATTTTGATAATAGAAACCTCTTAGACCTTATGTATCCGACTATTGAGTGAGATGTATATATTATTACTCCCTTATTCTTAGTCGTAATCAAGATACCAATTCCTCAACATTATGGCTTATGATAACCCTCATAATATTCTTCAGTATACAAGTAAATAATCTATCACTTTTCTATTAGGGAGAAACCATTTAAGAATGTAATTAGAATAGAGAGGTTTTTTAA
Source organism: Viscum album (assembly GCA_963277665.1). Taxonomy (NCBI): domain Eukaryota; kingdom Viridiplantae; phylum Streptophyta; class Magnoliopsida; order Santalales; family Viscaceae; genus Viscum; species Viscum album. The sequence continues at coordinate 2,113,452,658 of OY728120.1, forward strand.
ACCCCCATTATTATTTGTCTACCTAGTCTAACAAAAGGATTTTATAATTTAAGATGAGTGATAAGTTGATGATATATGATAAGTATCTTTGAAAATAATGGATAATTGGAGTTGGAACAAGATATAATATTAGAGGAAACACTAGAGCATCACTTTTGAATCAAGGATTGGAGTGGAGTTGTTGGAAATTGGTAGATATTCGAAGATAGCTTATGTATGTATTCATAATCTTCAAAACTGGATGGAATGTTTATATAATTCATCAAGGGTATTGAAAATGAATAATACTACAATTTTTTCTTTGTTACCATAATAAATGTTATCCCATAACTGATGCATTGACCCCGCCAGCTACTCGGGGCACCTCACCAGCTGGATAATGTGTCTCTTAGAAATCATCAGAATACTATAAAGAGTACCAACTTTCTGGTTGACATCAACTCATAGTCCAATAGTCTCCTGGTGGTCATGGTTTCTTCATCCATCACCACTTACTAATATATGTCAGTCCACTTGTTGTTTGGGGACCTTCTATATAACAGAATCTCAATTAAAATTGGACCAAATGGCTAGTTCTTTACACTGGATGGCTGATATAGTTTGTATTCCTCAATATTCAAGTGGATCCACCATTAATTATTTATATTTTCGTTCATATTATCATTAAAAATGATTCCATGTTCTAAAAAAAATGAAAATTGATAGGTCCAGAACTTCAATAATGCCGACACACTACTATTGATTTAACATTATGATCTATATTAGGACCATTAATGAAATAGATTAATTTCAAACTAATGAGTCTTAAAAACACTCAAATTAATAAAATTAGATACATAATAGAGAATTTTTTTTCATGACGACACAATGAGAGAGAGGTATAATAAAGTCCCATTTTAAATAAAAACAGTAAAAAAGATATTCCATGTCAAAATATAACCAAGTTGTTCTAAAATATAATATAATATATTAAATGATTCAATAAGTAAATAAATTAAAAATGTCCTAAATAAAACAAGAGTAAAAAATTTCAATTTCAAATAAGATATAAAAACCTAACTATCCATTTAAGAAATAATAATGGAATAACAACTAAATTTTTCCATTTTAAAATCTAATAAAATCTATAAAAACACTCTCATAAATCTCAAACTTCTGAAAAATTATGATGATAAAAAATGAAAAGAAATAAGATATAGGAGGAATTTAAAATAAATTATTTGAATAACCAGTCAAGATATATTTTAAAATCAAATAATAAACAAAATTTTTTCGGAAAACATCACAAAAAATAAAAACTCTCCCTTTGTAGGATATATATATATAGGTTAAGGATTAATAGATGTTTTTAAGAGGTAAACAAAATGTTTTAGAGAAAACTAAATGATGAAAATAAAGAAGAAATATAAGATGTATTCATTACTTTTCCATGATTCTCATTCCGACAACGAATAATTTTAACATGAATGATTAATTTCTTCAGTGAAACATATTGATGGAAGAAATTTCAGGTGGGTCTGATAGGATATGCTGATATCATCATTCTATATATATTTCAAAAAATACACATCAAAAAATTGTTAGAGAGACAAGTATATAGAAAAATAATACTAATGATTAATCTTCATTTAATATATATGAATTATTTTAAAATAATAGTTCTAATACATAATTTATTTTATAAGTTCTAAAAAAATAAAAAAAAAATTAGTACATTACGTATATTAATGGTTTAAAAAAGAATGAAATGGTAAAATTTATTTTTTGAATAAATTATTACTTTGATTATTGAAAATATGAGAAATAATTTTTTAGAGTAATTTGTAATAAAAATCATCTCATAAATAAAATGTTATAATGTAAGAGGTAAGGATCCCCCTCAGATTAATGCACATGTGAGATAAAGAGATCATATTTAGGAGGGAATAAATTTAAATGAAAAATGGAAAAATAAAACAAGATTTTAAAAAGAAAAAAAATATATCATGATAATATATTTTAAAAAGATAATTCTATTTATCCATAGTCAAGTGACGATCAACCAAAAATACCATTCCTAACCCACCTTTAATTAAAAATATTGATCAAGAGCACAAGGATTAGTGTAAATATCAATCAGATGATATTATGTTCTGATAAATTACAATATGATATCACCCTTTTGGATGTGATATCATAAGAAATGGTGGCTAAGGATAATGATTTTAGTGAGATACTGTTGGATAGGATTTTTGGATATATTAATGGAGTTATAATTATTTCAATTAATAGAAATATAGTCATATGTAAGTTTAAATCCTATAAGAGTGTGTTTTATCTATATTATTTAGGCAAAATATCTCCCATTAGCTATGAAATCCACTTTGGATGTAGAAAGAGAAACTGAGTTTTACTTATTATTATTCTATGAGTTAATGGATTTTCTAGGTAGGTGGATAATCCAACTTATTATTTTCTTATATAGTTTATATCTACTAAAATAATCGTCTAAAAATGCATTTAATACCCAAGAATTTATTTTTTCATAAAAAAAATATTTTTAGTTTCTGTAAGATAAATAATAATTCTTCTGAAAAATTTAATTTCAGATTTATTTGAATTTTATTTAAAATAATAACAACTAAAGGAACCAAATATAGTGTCATGTTATGTCAGAGTAAGATAATTTAGACTACCAATCATAATTTCATAATTCTAATTATCAACTAGCTTCCCATCTTGGTCAAATATATAAATAAAAGTTGAACTCGTTGGTGTAGTAATATTCATATCATGATCCATGAGAAATCATTTTTTAAGGTTCATTACTATATTTTCAATGGTTTAGAAAAACTATATCATTATTTTGAGAAATTTTAAAATTAAAAAGGAGTTTTATTTAACCCATAAATCTAATTTTTTATTTTTTTAAATTAAATCGAAAAATTAAAAACAAATAGATTAATTTATTCCGATAAAAATCACATAATAAATTTAAATTTCAACAAGTAACAAACCATTTGAGATGTGTTTTAGATAAATATTTGAAACTAAATTTCCTATTTTAAAACTACTTGAGAAAATAAAATTTGATAAACATTAATACCACCGTAGATGGAATTATTTTAAACTAAATATAGATTTTTTTCATTCAAAAATATGATTTTGATAATTTTTATTTTCAAAAACGAAGTGGATATTTAACAAAAACATTTTTAAAAATTTAATCCATTTAAAAAACAAATTTTCACATACATTTCAAAGGGTTTGAAATTTTTCTATGAGATTAATTATAATAATATTTTAATGAATTCTAACCAAGATATGGGCATAATTTGTTCACCATAGATGATTCATTATTTTTGGTTATAAACATTAGCTACTAGAATAGAATTATTTCTAGTGTTATTACTATGAGCATTTAATTTATTTCTAAGATACGATTTAATTATTATGATGGGATGCTCATTAGGTCTTTCCATAAAATTCCATACATTATTTTGAGTGGATTTATTTAGTTACTATTATAATTAAAGAACCCAATTATTATTAATAAGGCAATCCTTAATATTTTGAGGCCCTATGTAAGAGATAAAGGTAATATAATGAACCTCATAGAGAACATATGTTCTAATTCGAGTTCCCACATGAAAATATATAATGAAATATTAAAGGCGATGACCCCTATATTTTTTAAAATATTTCGGAAAATATTTTTAATATGATTATGATTCAAATTAAATTTATTTAGCTTAAAATGTTTTAGTTAAAACACAATTTTTCAAAAACATTTAAATGTGATATTGTAAAATATTCTTCAAAAAAACATGGAATTATTCATCAAATATTTCAATTAACTTTCTAAATAATTTTTATGTGTTTTCTGAGTTTATGTACGCATGAAATATAATTTAATCAGTGTTTGAATCAAATATTATAAGATTATATTTGGTGTTAATAATATCAATTGAGGAAAATGAAAAATAAAAAACTTATAATATTGGGTTTGGTTTTTTTAATTTTCATATGTGATCGTTTTTATAGAATTACTTACTAGAATGTAGATGATTACAAGACATTATGAATCCATATCCTCAAACCAGAATTATTTTGTAAAATTAAATTCATTTAAAAGAGTTCGATCAATTTCATGGAAAGTTTAATTTCACCCCTCTGTTAACTTAATTTATTGAGGGGGTTGAGGTAAAGTGTAATATTAATTATAGCCTTGAGAAAAACATAAACCATTAATTTATTAATTTTTTAGTTTTATTACATTATCACATTTGATAGAAATAATTTTAAAACATATTTAATTTTAAATTTTTTAAGAAAATTATATAATGGATTTTATTGATTTACTATTATGGGATCAAATGAAATACCAAATTAATCATGTAAATTTGTAAATAATAAAATATTATGTAGGATTTAACTCCTAGTCAATCAATTTTAGAAGTTCCTAAAACTCATGATTTGTTAATCAACGATGTTTTGATGGATAATTTATTTTTTTAAGATTTAAAATAGGATTTTTGTTTTTTTTCATAATTGGAAGCATTATAAACAATGTTATATTTAAAATATTGTTTTCATTTATATTATTATAGTTCATAATGCTATATTTTAACAAGTTAGTGTATGATATAATGAAAAAGAAATATATACAAAATATATGACTCAATAACATGTACAATTGGACATTATAAATATTGTCTAGTTGGATATTCTAAATTAATTTCATAAAAGTTGTGAAAATTATATGCAGTAATAAAATTTATCCTTTTGAAATAAATACGTTGAAAAAATAACATTTTTTCATGTAATTTAAAAATAACTTTCAATAAATTGACTAATATTTATAAAATTATGATTGAATACATTAACAATTAATAAAATTAATTTTATTTGTGTGGGAAAAACCAATAGTACCTTCACTGATTATCATGGGCTTAGATTTGTCACCAAATATGATATTATATCTTTCAAATTTATCGATATTATTGAATTCAAAGAGGTATCCATGCATTTTTCTATAGAAGAAAATTCTATGTACCAAAATTATTTTTGGGTTCTTGATTGCAATGCACTTTTACTAAAAAATCAAATGACTAAATGTTTATGAACCCAAATTAACTTTTTTATACTAATCTTGGTTAATAATGATTTAAAAATCCAAATTTTTTTAGTATAAGACATTCATCCGCAATTATTTGAGGAAATATGAATTTATTTTTTTCTCACATTACCAGAATTATTATAATCACATTCATATACTAAATTACCAATTCTACTACAATAATTAAAAAATCATCTCATGAGAAACTTTTAATAGATTTGGATTTTGTTGTGTTTTTAAAGAAGAATGCACGATTTTATAAATTAAAACCAACCAATTATTTTCCATGTCATTGAGAGCACATAATTATACATATATTATTTTTAACTAGAGTGAATTTGGAAATAGAAATTTTTACGTCTTTTTTTGTATATGAAAACTTTTTAACAACATTTTGATTCTTAACAATCGTAGATAATGCTTATTTTTTCTTAGAAGATTTTTTACTTCTATTTTGGGAGAATTTTTCATTAATTTCTTGGTTTTATTTCTTATCATATTCTTTTTGTAAGGAATAATGTTCATAAAAACCATTTTTAATTGACCATTATCATATTTTAGGTTTTTTAATTAATGTGCCAACATTATCAAGAGGAAGAATAATATGGCGTAGAATTCGGAGAAAAATAGGATGAGGGGGAAATAAGAACATGGGTATTAACTATGATTTCTTATGAAACATAATCCATACGTTACATAGTACTTGATCCACTTGAATAGGATAAAGATGTTTAATCCATGGGTATTCACTAACACTCTATGTTTTTACTTTGAGTTCCTCCCTACCATTCTTCATTTCATTAACATTAATTTTGACGATGGGGAATTCTAGCCTCCGGTGACTTATTTTCTTGAATTTATATATTTTAACCTATGGTTCCAATTTTTTATTCAATTTAATAGATTAATATTTTTGTAAGTATTTATTATGGTTCATTGAATGTTGAATAAATTTCTTTTAACTTACCCTAAAGATAATTTATTATTGATAGATTTTATAGTGATTTTTGTAACATATATTTTCATTCATTGACCTATTTATCATATTGATCAGTGAATTTGGTGAGAGGGGTGGATTTCCAATTTAAAAATTAAAACAAACAGAAAAATTAAATTAAAAATTTAAATTATTTTAAAACAATAATGCATTTAAGTGATAATTTAATAATGTAATGAATCGATAAAAATTATCTATATTATAATATAGATTTAAATAATTATTAATGTTATTAATAAATTTTTATAATGGATGAATCAAAATAATGCAGCTATATCTATTGATTTTTGATGATTCAATGAATAAAATTAATGAATGAAAAAACATATTTTTGATAAAGGAGTTCAGTAACAGCTCAATGTGAGCATTGTATCTCTTCCACATATGTAAGATGTTTTTTTAGTCCCTTGATCTCAGTGGTGATCAGTAACCTCATCCATAAAAATGATCGTTTATTAGAACCCCCAAGAGCTTCATAAGTTTCCAAGGAACATGACACTCACTTTTACGATATTGAGAAAAAATTCAAGATGGTAATTAGAATAGATAAAAAAATTTGGAAAACCCTTTAAAATTAAAATCCATAATCTCTCAAAATGATTCTACAATTTTGGATGAGATATAAGGAGATGGTATAGGAGAACTTCCTTTGGTAATAATATAGAATTGGAGTTCTCTCGTAATAGAACATGAGAGTAACTACAAGAGATTCACTTTTGAATCAAAAATTTTTGAGGCATTATTAGTAACTAGTATATATTCCAAGACTCATTAGTTGACTATTTATATTCTGGAAAAAAAGGTAGGATGATTTCTGAATTATCCAGTGTTATTAAAGCTAGATATGACCATATTTATATCTTTTTTACCCTAATAAATTATATCTTGAAACTATTTCCTACGCCCCAATAGCTACCCAGTGCACCTAATCGGATGGACGGTGGGTTAAATAGAACTCACTTGAATATTAACACTACTATCGACTGGACAATTATCTACCATTGATTTGATAATGGTCTCTTGTATATTGAAGATGCATATTCCTTCACCACTGATAACTCATTGGCCATCAACTAGTATGTCGGTTGACTTTTTATATATTAGATGATCTATCCTCCGAGAGATTATAGGTTGGTTACCTGTATTGGATTGTCGATGAATAATTTATAACTCTATATTTAAGTGTAGTATCATATACATCCATATATTTTCCTCAGGTCATCTTATAACTTGATTTCATTCTTTTAATATATGATAACTGATAGGTCAAATCCTTCAACAAGATCAATATGAAAACTTTTAATTTTGTTTATAATATTAATTAAGACCATTAATGACATGGTTTAACTTGAAATTATTTATTTTGAAAAACATATAAGAAAACATTACATATTCAAGTGATTTTTCAGGATCATGAAAATACAATGAGAGAGATAGGTTAAACAAAATGATCACCCCTTACTATGTATCATTCTTTAGCGACTAGTGGGATACCCTTCATTGATTCTGGAGGTTGTGGGGTGGTTTATAGTCTTGGAAGTATATGTGTCATCAGTAATTTTGATTCATTATCACACTGAGGGTTTCCATTGATATGATATTTTTATATTTTATTCAACTTAAGGCATTGTGAAATTCTTGGAAATTCACGAATCCCTAGATTATTATTTTGTTCATATATTAATGGTTTGAATTAAAGAATAGCGGTACTTATATATTCCCTAATAATTATAATTATAGATAATATCTTGAATTTTTTCTTTATCTTCCCCCTGGTTCCTCTCTAGTAATGTGATTTCTTCTGAGCTATTGATTTGTGTTTTCATTATAGTACTTAGCTCTTTCAAATAGGTATGTTTAGAATCACCCATACATTATTATTTCACCCTCACATGTTGTGTATGTGTAGTTGATTCGTGGGTATAGAGATATTCTTGTTATGCATGGATCAGTTATTATGTTTTAGGAGCTAATAACTAGTGATTCTTAATAATTCATGGTGAATATTGGTAGTAATTTATTTTATAGTTTCTATTGTAGCTAGATATAAATCCATGATTAGACAAAACAATAAGGATTGTTCTTATTTAATTTATATAACAGATTTAAAGGATTTTTGGATGTATGAATCATTTATATTTCCCATTACAGAAATGTATTTTTCACTTGATGTCAAATTCGTGTTATGTATATAGATTAGTTGATTATAAGTATATACATCATGATGTTATTTATATTTTTTCTCTATTAAGGGTACATCTTTGTTGTAGGATGATATAGGATAAGGCCTCCCATATTATGATAAATCATACTCAGTGAAATATGCCACCACTAGCATATTAAAGGAAGTCATGGGGTGATACATTCGGATCACTTCTATCATGATTGGGTAGTTTTTGGTTTCAATCATTTCAACTTTTATCATAATGTCCATGAAATTCGATGGATTTACAAATCCAACATAGTTTCTATATTTAAATAGATTTTTATTCAAAGGTTACCAAATATATAATTGTGTGTTTCCAATATCAGATTGAATTTAGGATTTCTTATTACTAAATTTCTATTGGGGAAAATATTGTAATCTTTATCTCTCAAAACCCATTATTTCTTTTTTTTTTCTATGGGTCTTACATGTCCCCTTACCATTCCACATCCCTTTGGATTACAATTAAACTGAATGGATGCTTGTATGTGGATCTATTCTTCTCTCTTTTTATGTTTTTCAATATTTCTCTTCCATTAATTTTTTTTTCATATAAATATTCTTATTCTACTATCCTCACATTTATAATTTCATACGATCATTTTCAATTGACTTTAATATTATTTTAAAAAGGGTATAAGGAATATTTTTTAGCACTTTCCACATTGTCTGTTTATAATTCCAGTTTTTATGATTTCGTGGCTTCCAAAATAAAAAATTATTCACATTATCACTATTTTTTTAAATGTATTTAGAAATTAATTATTTTGATAATAAATTTATTAAAAAATTAATGATTATTTTTTCATATATTTCAATGAAATTTTATAAAAATCTTATATATTTGTTTTCATCTATTCCAAAATACATTAATGTTTCATATTATTCCCTTATGCTCTAAGGATACCATCCAACATATTTATCAAGTTTTTTTATGATTGTATATTATATAAAACATAAAGAAATCCATTTATTTCTCATGGATTTGTTATTCTATAATGTAATTACAAATTTTTTTATGTTCATATGGCACATATATATATGGTTTTCAATTATGTAATGAGTGACCCATAAATAATATGTCATCCCATGAATTGGGTATTGCTTTATATATCAAAATATGTTCTTTATGGGACTGGTGAGTGAACCCAATCCATTGTGTTTATATGATTATTGGTGTTGGAATTATATATCCATCAAAGGCATTGGGTAAATAATTATATCTGATGACATAACATGTAGACACTAATGAGTGAATTGATTCTAATAAGGGAAATTATAGAGTTTAATATTATGGTTATTGAATCAATCAATGACATAATTAATGGTTTTCTACACTTCTGTTATGAAACATTTATATATTAAAAAATATTTATTTGCAATGTTTTCATGAAACATGATTATTAACTCATGTTTCCATACTCATATATCTCATTTATTTTTTTATTTCAAAAAAAATATGTCATGAATTAAATTTTATGATCAATGATTTATTTTGTATGATTTTTTATACAAGGTTAATGGATATTAATTATGTTATCATCCCATCTGTTCAACTTATACTCATTTATGATCTTTGATTGATGTATCTTATGTTCACCTCTTATTAAGAATTTGACTTCTCCCATTTCATAAGCTTTCATTCCACTTATTATAAGGGATAGTATAATATATGATATGTATATAAGTATATAATTTTTGGAGAATTTTGTGGGAAATGTTGATGAACTGTTATAAAATAAAAAGATCATATTGAAAATCTCAAAAGACAGTAATCCTATAGGTTGTGGTAATTGGTTTATTATGGGATGTAATGTATATTCATATAAAATGATATAAAATGAATATATGTTGAGCCATTAACTCAATGTTTTAATCTCATAACCCACCTATAGTTTTCTTAAATGTTTTTCCTCCATTCCTCTTATTTTCACGTTATTCCCATTTATTACATTGATAAGGATTGTAGTTTTATTGATGAATTAACCTTCATTTTTTTCCAAATATATGATGGGTGTCCTTTTTTTAACTGTTTGACTTTTTATTTATTGAATAATAATGAAAATACATAAAATATTTTCCTATATATTTCCAAATTCATCACATCCTTGAGATTTCCATCCTTCAAGTTGTTACAGTATATAATCATTCATAAATTAAAGGTAAAATCATCATCTTCATTTAATGATTAATTATATTTACAAAGCTGGTTATGAAATTTTAGAATAATGCATTCAATGTTTTCCAAATCCTCGAATTGGTTGTGTATTTTCAACTTATGGACTTCAATATCTTGTTCATCAAATTCTTAGGTAGGTGACCCTGCCTTGTTCCTATATTTTTATAGTCTATTAGTATGTAGTGTTATTTGTTTGAGTGAAACCAAACCTAAACTAACACATTTATTTAAATAAATCATTCATAAAATTTGTCTTTAACTGAGTTTTAATTCATTTTAGATGTTTATATATTTTTTTCTTGTGGGACTTAGTTCTTAAAAAATTAGATGTTATACATTTTTTAGCTTACATTTATGTTATTTGTATGAAATTTACCATTATAATAATATAATTTTAAGTACATATATATATATATATATATATATATATATATTTGTGTATGTGACTGGGAGGGTGTAAATTTATAGTATTTTTATTCAAATAAGGTTAAATTAAAATGATATTTTCAAAATCTACTTGTAGGTTTCTTGATCTATCATTTGAGATTATGATAGAAGTACTCTAAAAATATTACATGTACATAAAAATATACATAGAATTAGATATATATATATATATATATATTCCCCACCTCAGTTCTATTTCCCTCTTTTTTAGGAGGTATTCTCTTTCCGAGGTACTTTTTCCCTCCCTATAGAGGATGTATACAAAATATATGTGCATTCTTGCTAATTGGATTGAACAAGAAGATGTATCATTAATCAAAAATATAATCTATGAGAAATGTATGTATGTATGGTTCCACTATAAGTAATATTGATTATAGAAAATAAAACTATTATTTAAAAATTATTTTTTAAACATTATAAATAGTGTGTTATAAGAATGATGATAGTTAGTTTTCTTTTTTTATTTCTCTATAATACTTCTATAGAAGAAACATGGCTTTATTATAGCTAAAAATGGGGGATGTGGGGACCACATTCTAGGTAAAATCTTATTACATACTAAAAGATTCCCCTATGATATGTTTAGATCATCTTTTTTTGATCTAGGTAAGGGAAAAGAACTATAACATTTGTGTTCATGGGAATTTTTACATACATTTTTTATAGACCACTCAAATCTTATAATTGATAGCTCTAGAGAGGATGTCATGGTTTATCCATGGAATCTATATTGGCGATACCTCATGCATAAAACATTATTTTTATTCCCTTTCTTCAAATGTAGATTTTATATATTTATAATTTTTTATTATTTTTAATCAGTGGATTTTACATTGTGTCTTGGTGTATTTTTGTTTTTGGAAATGCATAAATATACATTTTTATTATATTATTTCATTGGTAAGATAGGATATTTCTAGAATAAATCTACCTATCCATGGTATAATGTTCTTCTTTTCAATAAGTAATAGGTAGAAATTCTTCATGAAAATTTTCTATTTATATTCTTGGGAGAATTAGTAAAATTTTATAAGTGGTAAAATTACATCCCACACCATTTCATTTAGGTATAAATGTTCATGAATGCCTATAAAGAATTATAATATTGCCTATGCTATTTTAAAAATCCATATTTGAGTCTTAGGATCTATACTAGGCCATTATAAATTGGTATTAGAGCCCACTTAATACTGTTGTGTTTGGTACTAGTTAAGATATTGGATTGTATGAATAAATGAAGTAACAAATAAATATATTTTTCCAATAAAATTATAGTGGAATATTGTGTAACCAAGGGTAGTACGGGATTTATTTTGGTCTCTTTTTTAATAAAAAATACATTTGAGTCTTAATAATCATTTGTAGTTTGTTATAGATAGGAACGAGTTGCATAACAAGATATATTATATGATTTTTTATATTTATATAATTAATTACAAAAAATATTTAAATATTTATATTATCCAAAACAAGAATAATAAATTAAAAATTTATTAATACTTATTTATTATGGATAATTATGAAAATATAATCCTTTAGTTGATTCATTCATTTAAAAATAAATTTTTTAATCATTGTTATCATGGTTTTCCATGATTATTCCTATTTGAATATTTTTTAAATGATTTTGAATTGAAATTTAATTTTCATATGATCTTTTAAAATGGGGAATAAAATGTAAAGGAAGGTATTGGGACATCTGAATTTTTTCAATGATCAATTTTAATGTTTCATATTCTTAGAATAATAATATAATTTGATTCTATGAATTAGTGTAGAGTATAGTCCAACATTAAATACCAGGAAGCATGCAGAAATGATTTAATGGTCATTATATACCAAATAGTCCAATAGATAATCCATATTTCATATAATGGTTTGAATACATTCCTTATGATAAATGTATTACTACAAAACTCGTATTATATAGTACTAGGGTTTTAACAACGATTGTTAAAATCATGGTAAAAAATATCCTTTCTCACTGTGATAAAAATGCTATTAAAGGGTTTCTTTATTAGATCTAAAAAGAAATGTTAATGGGGATCCATTATCATCACATTTAAAAAACATTGATAAGGCCCCTCCCATTATCCATTCTACTAAAAAAGTGATGATAAAATGGGCCTTTATCAATGCTTATAAAAAATACTAATAATGGTGGATCATTATGATTACTTCTAAAAATGTGTTGAAAAACAGGTGGTATTTATTAGTGATTTTATAGAAGTGATGATAATGACCCACCTTCCCAGCACTTTTTTACTGGCATTGATGGGGGTTATATTTTTTTTAAAATAGTTTTCATTAGTGGACCCCCCCAGTAGAGGTTATGGCTGTTTGGTGCAAAACAATGACTATTTTTCCTCAATAGTTCGGATTGAGAGTTCTTGCGTGTCACCAAGGAATGTAGATTGTAAAAATATTCAATTTGATATCTTGTAGAGGAATAGTGGAAACCTAGTTCATAAGTTGTGACCGTTTTAAATGCTGTTGAATGTGAAATACCCTTAAACTATGAAAAACCAATAAAACCCCAACAAAATACTATAAAGGTCAAAATTTTTGATCTGGGAGTCCATTTCAACACCACAATCAATAAAATTGAATGATTTTAAATTAGATAAATTCAAATTATATTTAAATCAATATATAATCAATGGAATAAATAATATTACGCTTTCCAAAATGATAGAAACTGAACTCAAACATCAAACGACCATAACCATTGATTTGGGTGTCCTTTTGGGCTCTAGAACATATCAAATTGAATCATATGAGGAGATATATTTAATAAAGGGGATCATAATGAGATTTATAATCATTGTCCAATTTTTCTTCAACAAAAATCCAAGAAGGCCTCTAAAACTGAGTTTTTTTTCCGGCCCAGATTACATAAAATTTCAATGGCTATATATTATGATCCCGGTGTTTGTTTGGCCTATACCTCTTATCATATCTAATATTGTTCCATGAGCTCCTATTTTAATTGTTGTAGATCTCATACGAACTCATAGATATGAAAATATGTTCATTTAACTGGTTTTATCTGTTTTAGGGTTTTAATAATTATCATTTTTATGTCTTTTAAGGGTTCATATATTTAATATTCATTTTAATAAATATATTTAAATAAATATATATTTAAATATATTTAGATATATAACTATATATATAAACATATAAATATAAATATATGGATAAAAAATATAATAAAATATAATAAAATATATAGATATATCATAAAATGTATAAAAATAGGGAAATGGAAAATGCGCTAGTGTATAAGCTGGAGGTGTCTTGTTCGAAACTCGTTAGGGGAAGGGGTGCACAGTAGGGGTGTGATTCTCTAAATAATTTATAAATGGGTGGATAAAATGTGGATAAAAGGGGCGGGGGAGCACTACTAAAGGGGTTGGGGCCTGAAAAAATACCCTTTATCAGCGGGGCCATTATGAGTGATTTTTTAGCATTGTTAAATGCATCCTTTAACTGTGCTAAAAAGGTTCTTATAAAATATCCCTTTATCCGTGCTTCCTTTTAGTAGTGTTAATGGTGGCCTTTATCTTCACTTTTTACAGGAACTAATAAATATAACCCTTTAACATATCTTAAATTATCAATGTTTATATAGTGCTTAGAATTCCCTTTTATTATCACTATTAAATTCCTGATTTGTAGTAGTAATGGTAAGGAACACCGTGATGGGAAAATATCTATACTTATTTCATGGTAAAATTTCTTTTCCATCACAACCCAAATTTTCAATTTGAAATATCACAAGATGATGAAAAATAATTATTTGATCATATAAAATAAATATATGATAGTATTATGATATCTATTTAGAATATGGTTTTATGGGATACTTTTATTCTTTTAGGGGGAAATGGTTTATAATTAGAACTTATTGTTTAAAATAATAATTATTAAGAGATTACTTTTAATTGATTTCAAATTAGGTGATTTACCTTGACACCAATAACCATGTACTGTTTCGGTAATTTATAAATCAAATTAAATAAGTGAAGATGTTGATATTATATGTTGTTAAATATATTTATTTACTTCACTTCGCCTCATACATTAGTGTAAATGGGGAATCATATCCTAAAATTTTATGTAAGGTTAATGGATCCTATTCTAACCCATGTGATTTTATTTAATATATCAATTTCATATATGTTTCTAATAGGGAATGTTCTCAATGAAATTATATTTAAAATAAATACAATAATTAGTGGTTGTTGTACCACAAGATTTTATAATTATTTCCATTGAAATAGAACATGTAGTATTCGACATCATGACTTACATGAATCATTGAGTCTATATGAACCATGAGATAGTAAACTCTTATAACATTGTTATTAAGTTAGAAATTATTAATATTAATAACCCCTTTATGAAAAATATTTAAAAATAAAAACAATTAAAATGAACTGTTTAATTCATAATAAATGACTACTAAATTTTGGGTAAAGTCATTTGCACTTTAAAAATATGTTTTCCTTGAAAATTATTTTCAACCATTTTTACAGAGGAACATTATATTTAATTTCTTCGCATTTTACTAAAAAAATAAATAAATTAATATTATTTTTCATTTCAGTATGTCAAAATTATCATAAAGTGAATTTTTAGTCTTTATTTACAAAGATTTATTTTTAATGAAATATTGAAAAATAAGAATTTTTGCAAAACATATAATTATTTTCATGTAAAAGTAATATTAATTTTTGAATTTAATATTACTTTAAAATTATTAACCATTAATTATATATATATTTATCTTTATCATACTCTATTCTTTATGTAAGTTCATTTTTGGGGATAGAAAACATTCTTCTAAAAATATTTTTATACATGAAATGTGTTTTTATATTATTAAATTAAATTAATATCATTTTATTGGTGTTTCAAAAAATTTATAGATTATATATTCGAAAATATATCTGAACATACATTTTCTTTTATTTATATGAAAATATTTGTATGTAAATTTTGTTTTATGCATAAAGACTCATTCTTCAAAAAAATGTTTTTATTGGTGGATAAACTCTTATATAAAATAAAATTACCAAACATATAGAAATGAGTTTTTTAAAATAGAATCCATATTTTGAACCATAATAATTAATCAAATATAATATGGTTAAATTACATTTTTTCATAGTGAATAGTAAGATTAGTAATGTTTTGTTTCAACTGTTAATGTCAAAACAGGATTACCTGAGGGTTTAACTAAGAGATAAGGGTATTATATACACTCATGACTATCTAAATATTATTAGTTAAAGATATTTGTCCCTTATATTATCCTTCCCTTTTACCACTATACATTATGAGAACGATTCCCATGAAATTTAACTTATATCATTGAAATACTTTAATAAACCCTAAGAGTGTCTCTCCACTCACAGAAAAAAGGAAACCTGATATCTTCACATATTCACACCATTAAAGCCTTACAGATTATACAATAGATAATAAAAACCCATCCAAAAATCATTCCCTTCATCATAGATCTTTTTTTATTCTCCACTGACCAATCCTTCAAGGCTTAAGTAGTAATCCATAGGAGGTCTCTCAAATAAGAGTTATAGATATTAACCAATATATTTCGATTTTATTTTCTATAATTCCTATAAATATATTCTATCCATAAAACATGATTCATAAAATATCATAATTATACTAATATTTTGTTATGGTTATGTAATGAACATTTACCAATTATTATCAATATAATGAGAGATTAATGTATCATTCATATCTATGTGTCGACAATCATCTCCACGTAGCAATGCAATTAATTTTCCACCACCATAATTTGTGGTTGGATATTATGATATTTTTAATAATTATATATGATATTTATGTTAAAATTATTATTCTAGAATAATTAGTTAACATTTACCTTTATTTCATTCCAACCACCAATAAATGGAAATATCATTCGTGAATATGTGTGGAATACCATGTCCATGAAGTGATGTAATTTATTTTTCATCACCAATTTATATGAATGGTTATAATTAATAATTTAATAAATTTATAATATATTTATATCATGATTTCAATTTTTTACATATGAATTATCCATGATAAAATTTCACGTCCCATTACTGCTCAACCAAAAACTATTTAAAAAATTAAGAAATTAACACCTCAATTGATGATAATAATGAAATATTGTTGATAAATGTAATGATCTACCTCACAGGGATAATGTCATGACTACCCCAAGCCCGCCTTCCATAGGCCAGGGGCTGGTGACCCCCACCGAAGGCTTATTCCGTAAAACTGGTAAGGCATTGCCTTTATATCCTATAACACACACAATGAAGTGCAGAACAAGATACGAACTCAAGTAAACCGAATAGTAAATAGAGTGAGTACAGTTAGTA
Organism: Viscum album; assembly: GCA_963277665.1. Lineage (NCBI taxonomy): Eukaryota > Viridiplantae > Streptophyta > Magnoliopsida > Santalales > Viscaceae > Viscum > Viscum album. The sequence goes on from OY728120.1 coordinate 2,113,469,998, forward strand.
AAAATGGAGAAGAATACAAGCCCAACTCAAAATTACAAGGAAAACTGAAAGTACAAGACAACTGATGGGTGGAAAGCAGCTCCTAGATCATCAACTATAGATCCTACCTAAAGGGTAGGTATAGCTCACAAACGACCATCTTTGTGGTTCGCCTCATCTAACATCCACCTCTGATCTATGTCCGGACCTAATACCCTCGTCCTCAGTCATCGTTGCCTGTTTTCTGCACGAAACACAATGAGTTGTGGGCATAGCCCATGCATGGGTGAGTATAACGATACTTAGTAGGTACCCCAAGACCCTAAAGGTCTATCAAAATCCCCAAATGATGAATCACAATGAAATGAAAACTATGATAACCTATTTTAGGTATATTCCCATACATACACCTATGTTATCAAGTAAACCCATCTCAATCATGAGGAAAACACATAGTCCAACTCCAAATCCCCAAACACAACTATTCCACAAAGGAAGTAATACCACAAAGGCAAGTAAAATAGAGGTATTCCAAACAGAAGAATACCCCCAAGGTATTACCACAAATTAGAATTCCAAATATGTACAGACTCATTTCAAACCAGGTATTACATATGTATAGTATTAGAGATGATTATATGTAAGTTCTGTATCATCTTAATCTCTTAAGAGGCTCTGTTATTGATCGAAACATGATCGCTCAGTGCTGACCCACACAGGATCGCTCGGTGCTGACCTAAATAGGATCGCTAGGTGCTAACCCACACAGGATCGCTCTGTGCTGATGCAAAAAGAATCGCTAGGTGCGGACCCACACATGATCTCTCTTTATTCCTCATGTCACGACAAGCTACTAGGTTCTCGCACTAGGCTAGATCTTCTCTGGGAGGGTTTTCTCCTCTTGCCACTGGTTGATAATCCTACTTCCACGATGTCTTACGAAGATGTATCTCAAAGTACTGCAACATCTTATGGGTCTCAACGCAATATATAGAGCGTTAATCGGACGCTCGGTCTATGAGTTATAATCCATTTAGTCCCGAGGGCATGGTTGGATTCGTGCTCAATCCAACCCGGCCATACTCCAGCTTTATCCAAATCTCTGGTGTCGTATACTTATACGGACCGTCTCACTCCATGTTTTCTAGCCCAAAGGGGAAACATGGGATTATGCGTGGTTAGTAGCCCTAAGAGGTTTGGACTTACTTCAGGATGGAGGCTAGGGGCGACAAAACACAGTGGGATGGGGACTTGGTTCTGAATAAAGGAGAAGTACCATTTCCAACCATGCCCAATGATGGCCCTAGGGACCAGACATGAAAGGAGGAGCAGGGATGCTTCCTCCGGAAAGAAAATCTAGGGGCTTAGACTGAGATGGTTTCCCTTTCCCCACAGACAAATGCCACTCCCATAAGGAGGGTATCATCCCCTTTTGAGACCAGTGGGCATGGAGAATGTCCATGGTGGGGGGACCCCGCATGCAAGGAATGGGGAAAGGTCACAGTTTAATGTCATGTGCTAAGGACAAAGGTGATTGGCAGTTTAACATCATGTATCTCGGATGAGGTGGGCTCACTCCACACCCCTAGGACTTACATAACCAGTACCCTCCTCTCTATGGTGCAGAGAGGGGACTTGCAAAGCCGTGGTGAGGGGGTGTCAGGGAGAAAACCATCGAATGAACCACATTATCGTGGCTATGTGAAGAAGAAATTTCTATTAGTGTTCCTATAGGAAGAATAATTAGGTGATGCAATGCAATGGGTGGTGTCATTCAAGGGACTTTTAAATCACATCATGCAAACCTGGAGGGTCGCACGGGGAAAGAAATTTCCTAGTAGGGGGGTTCAAAGGCCGGGGCCCTGTGAAGATCTGTTGCTCCGCATGGAAGATGTCACTTGCGAAGGGGTGTGATTTTCAAAGTGGGGTACCTCTGCCTATGCATATAGGAGAGGTACATATGGTAGGAGCTTTACAATGTGGAAATGAATTCATAGAGAACTTCCTTGTAGAGAAAAGGTTCCTTGCAAACCAAGGTGTCGTGAAGAAATATGCTTCGTGAAGTACAGTGACCCTACCTTAGTATGGGGTTCATGGGAATATGAAGGGTGTTTCACTAAGAATAAACTCTCCGTGATGACCCGGGTCCCATTGTGGATCCCCTTCCTTCACGAATGCCCTTAGGCTTCAAAAAAGGCATCCCTCTCGGAAGAGGGGATCAAAACGAGACAAAGGGGAAGAACTTTGCAGAGCAGAAGTACCTCACATAGGTCATGGTTCGTAGAGTAGAAGGATGCTTTGTGATTCGGTAGCTGGGAAGTCGAAAGGTCGGATTGTCCATCCTTTGGGCTCCGGGGGAGCCCGATATTTATAGGCAAGAGGTGCTGTGAACGAGAGCTTACTTGGTGTGAAGTGGGGCTTGGTTTTTTCACGGAAGGCTCATGAACGACAAATGAGGTTGCGGAGCATACCGCCTCCTTGCTTCACAGTGGACTCGCAAACATCAAATGTGTTCATGGAGCGTCTCACCTCCTTGATTCATGGCGGACTCATGAACATAAAATTCATTCATGGAGCGTACCATCTCCTTACATCACGACAGGCTCGAGAACATCAAATGTGTTCACGAAGCATCCCGCCTCCTTGCTTCACAGCGGCCGTGGTGCTGGGGGGACTTTGCGAAATGGCTTCGCGAGGAAGTCAACAGTACCTTCGTTTTGTATTCTTCTCTCTCCTGTATTTTGGAACCAACAGGTCGTAAGGGAGGTGACCGATGGACCAATCATAGTACACTGCAACTGTGGTGTGTGTACAATATTATGGTGGTTTGATCACCACCACTTTCCCTCAGATTTCAGATCCCCTTGGGATCAGATGGCGGATCATCCACTATATGGTGGGTGATGGAAACATAGATCCCAGTTGTCCTATGATTAGGTTGTCTAACTAGGTCGGGCTAGCATGGGCATTGTCATTTATGACCCAATGTATGTAGGGCTGGGTAGGAGATATAACCATGTCATATCCCTCCAAACCTATCTTAGAAGGTGGTATGGAAGTAGACACATTTCTTGTTTGGTGAGAATCACCCCTCCCACCCCAAATCACACCATGTGTCACATTTGAGGTTTACAACCTGGAACACTTCTTCTTTAGGGGGATTTCTTAGGTAATATGTCACCAAACACATAATTTAGAAAAATAAATAACTTATCTAGTGTATTTTCAGATAAATCACAATGTGATGATATTTTTTGAAATATGAGGCATTTATATTAAAATGAAATGTTGATCACAAATTTGGAATTAAATTGTTAGTGACATGGATTGCGGGTAATGATCAGAGAGTTCTCATGGTTTTATACCCACCCTTGAACCATGACTGTTACTATTTGATAAAGTCCCCATCATCCTTGGTTAAGATTAGTAATTCCCCCAACATTCCTAGGGGCATGAGATCCTATATCTTTTCATCCGATAAATACATTTATTCCACTCACATACTCAAGTTTGAGATCCTATATCTATAGAGTTGGTATTCCCCTCAATCAAGAGAAAATTTTGTGTTAGGATCCTCTACTAGATCCTTATTACCATAACCATAAAAGGTAATTTGATCCTCTACTATAATTCATATCAGGTCACACATGTTTCATGGCATTGGTAGTTTGGATACGTGATTGGTATTATGATATTGACTGACTATGGAGTTTAGTGTGTTATTCGAGGAAGATAGTAATAGGGTGGTGAGTTGACCATTCAAAAATTAAAGTAAAAAATAAAAGGACATTTAAAAAATTAGTAGATTTTTAAATGTTAGATTGATAAAGTGATAATAAGTATCAATAAAAGAGTTTATATATTTGATTTGTATTATGAAGTTACTATTAATAATTATTAATTTAGTATTAATATTAGGAAATTAATTACCAGAATTTATGAAATATGTAAATTTAAATTGAATGATGCAACAAATAAAATAAATTAAATGCAAAACACAGTTTGATAATGGATTTTGATAATAGCATCGTCTTAGTCCTTATGTATCCTAACATTGAGTGCAATGTATATATTATTACTCCCTTAATCTTAGTGGTAATCAAGAAACCAATTCATCAAAATTATGGCTTATGAGAACCCTCATAATATTCTTCAGTATCTAAGTAACTAATCTATCACTTTTTTATTAGTGAGAAACCATTTAAGAAAGTAATTATAATAGAGAGGTTTCTTTAAACCTCATTATAATTTGTCTACCTAATATCAAAAAAGGATTATATAATTTATGATGAGCGATAAGGTGATGATCTATAAGATGTAGCTTTTAAAATAATGGATAATTAGAGTTGGAAGTTGATATAATATTTTAGGAAACACTAGAGAATCACCTTTGAATCAAGGATTGGAGTGGAGTGGTTTGAAATTGGTAGATAATCCAAGATACCTTATGTCTCTATTCATAATTTTCAAAACTAGCTAGAGAGTTTATATAATTCATCAAGGGTATTGAAAATGAATAATACTACAATTTTTCTTTTTTACCATAATAAATGTTATCCCATAATTGATGCGTCGACACCACCAGCTACTCAGGGAACCTCACTAGCTGGATGGTGTGTCTATTAGAACTCATCAGACTACTATAAAGAGTACCAACTTTCTTGTTCACGTCAACTCATAGTCCAATAGTATCCTGGTGGTCGTGGTTTCTTCTTCCATCACCACTTAATAATATATGGAACTCCACTTGCTGTTTAGTGGAACTTCTCTATAACATAATCTCAATTAACAGTGGACCAGATGGCCAGTTCTCTATACTGGTTGGATGATATAGTTTTTATTTCTCCATATTCAAGTGGATCCACCTTTAATACATTATATTTTCTTTCATATTATCATTAAACATGTTTCTATGTTTAAAAAAAATATAAATTTATAGGTCCAAAACTTTAATAATACCAACACGCTACCATTGAATTAACATTATGATCTGTATTAGGACCATTAATGAAAAAGATATAATTAAAACTAATGAGTATTAAAACACTCAAATGAATAAAATTAGATACATAAGAGAGACTTTTTTATCATGAAAACACTATAAGATAGAGGTATAATAATATCCTGTTTTAATTAAAAATAGAAAAAAAGATATTCCATGTGGAAATATAACCATGTTATTCTACAATCTAATGTAATATATTAAATGGTTCAATATGTAAACATATTAAACATGTCCTAAATAAAAAACAAGAGTAAAAAATTTAAATTTTAAATAAGATACAGAAAACATAACTCCCCATTTAAGATATAATAATGGAATAACAACTAAATTTCTCCAATTGAAAATCCAATAAAATCTAAATAAACACCCCCATAAATATCAATCTTTTTGAAATTTATGATTATAAAAAATGAAAAGAAATAATATAAAGGGTATATTTAAAATAAATGATTTGAATAACCAATGTAGATATATTTTAAAATCAAATGATAAACAAACATTTTTTAGAAAACATCACAAATAATCTAATCTCTCCCTTAATATGATACAGATATATATAGGGTAAGGAACAATAAATTTTTTCTAAGAGGTAAACATAAGGATTTAGATAAGAATAAAAGTTGAATATAAAAAAAGAATATAAGATTTATTCATTCCTTTTTTGTGATTCTCATTCCAAAGAAAAATAATTTTACCATGAATGATTAATTCCTTCATTGAAACATATTGAAGGAAGAAATTCCAAGTGGTTCTAACAGGATACTCTGAAATCATCCTTTTATTTTTAGTTCAAAAAATACACATCAAAAAAATGTTAGAGAGACAAGTATGTAGAAAAATTACACCAATGATTAATCTTCCTTTAAGATATAGGAATTATTTTAAAAAATAGTGCTAATTCATAATTTCTCATATAATTTCTAAAAAATTAAAAAAATTAAAAAAAAAAGTAGTACATTAGGTATATTAATGGTATCAAAAAGAATGAAATAGTAAAATTTAATGTTTTAATAAAATATTACTTTGATTATTGAAAATAAGAGAAATCATTTTTTAGAGTAATTTGTAATCAAAATAATCTCTTATATTAAATGATGTAATTTAAGAGGTAAGGATCCCCTCATATTAATTAACATGTGATATAATAATATCATATCTAAGAGGGAATAAATTAAAATTAATAATGAAAAAATAAAACAATATTTCAAAAAGAAAAAAATATCAAGAAAATATATTTTAAAAAGATAATTCTATTTATCCACAGTCAAGTGATGATAAAAAAAATACCCTTCCAAACCCACCTTTAATGAAAAAAATTGGTCAAGAGAACGAGGTTTAGTTATAATATCAGTCAGATTATATTAAGTCCAGATAATTTACAAAATGATATAACCCTTTTGGATGTGATATCATAAGAAATTGTGGCTAAGGTTAATGATTTTAGTGAGACAGTGTCAGATAGGATTTTTGGATATATTAATGGAAATCGAATTATTTAAATTAATTTGGATATATTCGTATAAAAGCATTAATCCTATAAGAGTGTGTTATATCTATTTTATTCGGGCATAATATCTCCCATTAGCTATGAAATACACTATGGATGTAGAAATTGAAACTGATTTGTACATATTATTATTCCATGAGATAATGGATTTTATAAGTAGGGGATAATCTATCTTATTATATTCTTATATAGTTTATATCTACAAAAATAATCATCTAATAATGTATTTAATTCCAGAAAATCCTTTTTGTATTATGAAAAAAATATATTTTTAGTTTCTGTAAAATAAATAATAATCCTTCTGAAAAAATTAATTTGAGATTCATTGGTATTTTATTTAAAATCAGAAGAATAAAAAACACAAAATAGAGTGTCATGTTAGGTCATAGTAAGATAAATTAGACTACCAATCATAATTTTATAAAGATAATTATCAACGGGCTTCCCATCTTCCTAAAATATATGATTAAAAGATGAACTCATTTTTGTACTAATATTCATATCATGATCCATGATAAATCAATTTTTAAGGTTCATTACTGTAATTTCATTGGTTTAGAAAAATTATATCATTATTTTGAGAAATTTTAAAATTTGAAAATTATTTTATTTCACACATAAATCACATTTTATATTTTTTTAATTAAATCGAAAAATTAAAACCAAATAGATTATTTGATTAAGATAAAAATTAGGTCATAAATTTAAATTTCAACAAGTAATAAACTATTTGAGATGTGTTTTAGATAAATATTTGAATCTTAATTTCAGATTTTGAAACTATTTAAGAAAATAAAATTTGATAAAAATTCATACCAAAACAGAGGGGATTATTTAAAACTAAATATAGAATTTTTTTCATTCAAAATTATTATTTTGATAATTAGTATTTTAAAAACTAAGTGGATATTGAACAGAAACATTTTTATAAATTAATCCATTCAAAAAAGAAATTTTTACATACATTTGAAAGGGTTTGAAATTTTTTTGTGAGATGAATTATAATAATATTTTAGTTAATTATAACCAAGTGATGGGAATAATGGGTTCATCATAGATGATTCATTCTTCTTGGTTATAAATATTTGATATTATAATTGATATTTTATAGTGTTATTACCATGATCATCTGATTTATTTTTATGACCCCATTTAGAGATTATGATGGAATTATCATTAGGTATTTCCATATGAGTTCATACATTATTTTGAGTGGATTTATTTAGTTCCTATAATAATGAAAGAACCCAATTATTATCATTAAGAGAATCCTCAATATTTTGGGGCCCTAAGTAAGAGATAAAATTAATATAATGAACCTCATTGAGAAAAGATGTTCTAATACGAGTTCCCCCATAAAAATATCTAATGAAATACTCAAGGGGATGACCACTATATTTTTTAAAATATTTGGGAAAATATTTTTAATATGATTATGATTCAAATTAAATTTATTTAGATTTAAATGTTTAAGTTAAAACACAATTTTTCAAAAACATTTATATATGATTTTGTAAATTATTAATAAAAACCGTGGAATTATTCATCCAACATTTCAATTATCTTTTTAAATAAGTGCAATATGTTTTTTGAGTTTATGTACACAACAAATATAATTTAATCAGAGTTTGAATCAAAAATTATAAGATTATATTTGGTGTTAATAATATCAATTTAGTGAAACAAAAAACAAAAAACTATAATATTAGGTTTTATTTTTCTAATTCTTAAATGTGATAGTTTTTATAGAAGTAATTCCTTGAATTTTGTTCATTACAAGATATTATGAATCCATATCCTCAAACCAGAATTATTTTGGAAAATTAAATTCATTTAAAAGAGTTTGTTCAATTTCATGGAATGTTTGATTTCACCCCTCTGTTAACTTATCATATTGAAGGGGTTGAGTTAAAGAGTAATATTGATTATAACCTTAATAATAACAGAAATCATTAATTTATTAATTTCTTATTTTTCTTACATTATCATATTTTATAGAAGTAATTTTAAAACATATTTCATTTTAATTTTCTTAAGAAAATTTTATAATGACTTTTCATGAATTACTTTTATGGGATAAAATGAAATCCCAAAATAATCTTGTAAAGTAGTAAATAATAAAATATCATGTAGGATCCAACACCTAGAAAATAAATTTTATATGTTTCTAAAACCCAAGATGATTTAAGCCAAGATGTTTTGAGGAAAATTTTATTTTTTTAGATTTAAAATAGGATTTGTGTTTTTTTCATATTTTGAAGCATTATAAACCATTTTATATTTAAAATATATTTTTCATTTATATTGTTATAGTTCATAATGATTGATTTTAACAAGTTATTGTATGCAATAATGAAAAATATATACAAAATATATGACTCAATAACATGTATAGTTGGACAATATAAATATTTTCTAGTGAGATATTGTAAATTGATTTCATAAACATTATGAAAATTATATTCATAAATAAAAGTTATCCTTTTGAGATAAATACATTGAAAAAAATAACATTTTTTCCTGTAATTTAAATATATCTTTCAATAAGTTGACTAATATTTTGAAAATTATGATTCAATACATTATCAAATAAAAAATAGCTTTATTAGTGTTTGAGAAACCAATAGTACCTTCATAGATTTTCTTGCGCATTGAGTTTTCAACAATTTGATATGATATCCGTCTAATTTATCGATTTTATTGAATTATAGAGTTCTCCATGAATTTTTCTATAGAAAAAAAAATATAGGTACCAAAATTATTCTTGGGTTCTGATTACAATGGACTTTTCCTAGAAAATCAAATGACTGAATGATTATGAACCCAAATGAACATGGTTACACTAATCTTGGTTAATAATTATTTACAAATCCAAATTTGTTTAGTATGAGAAATTATTTGTGAATTATTTGATGATATATGAATTTATTTTTTCTCCCATTACATGAATTATTATAGTAAAATTCATAGACTAAATCACCACTTCTACTACAATAATTAAAAAATCATCTCATGAGAAACTTTTAATATATGTGGATATTATTGTGTTTTTAGAGGATCATGCATGATTTTTGAAACTAAAACCAACCCATTATTTTCCATGTCATTGAGATCCCAAAATTTTATATATATTATTTTTATCTTGAGTGATTTTGGAAATAGAAATTTTTACGTCTTTTATTGTATATTCAAACTTATTAACAACCTGTTGATTCTTAATAATCATAGATAATTCTTATTTTCTCTTAGAAGAATTTTTTCTTCTATTTAGGGAGAATTTTTTCATTATTTTCTTGGTTTTAGTTCTTATCAAGTTCTTTATGTAATGAATAATGTTCATATAAACCATTTTGGAATTGACCATGATCATATTTTAGATTTTGAAATTAATGTTCCAATAGGATCTAGAGGATGAATAATATGGTATAGAATTTGGAAAAAAATAGGACGAGGGGGAAATAAGAATATGGGTATTAAATATTTATTTCTTATAAAACATAATCCATAAGGTACATAGTACTTGATCAAATTGAATTGGATTAGGATGTTTAATCAATGGGGTATTCACTAACACTCTATGTTTTTACTCTAAGTGCCATCTTACCTTTATTCTTTTCATTAACCTTAATTTTTTCGATGGGGAATTCCCGCCTGAGGTGTCTTATTTTCTTATATTTATTTATTTTCACTTATTTTTCCTATTTTTTATTCAATTTCCTAGATTATTTTTTTGATATATTTATTATGGTTCATGGAATGTTAAAGAAATGTTTTTAACACACCCTAAAGATAATTTATTATTGATAGCTTTTACGGTGTTTTTTGTTTTATTTATTTTCATTCATTTACCTCTTTATCATCTTGTTCAGTGAATATGGTGAGAGGGGTGGTTTCCCATTTAAAAAATTAAAACTGACAAAAAATTTAAATTAAAAAATTTAATTATTTTAAAATAATAAAGAATTAAAGTGATATTTTAATAATGTAATGACAAGATAAATATTACCTGTATTATGATGTGGATTTCAATATTTCTTAAGTAATTAATAAATTTTAAAATGGATGAATCAAAATTTTTCAGTTATATGTATTGATTTTTAAAGATTCAATGAATAAAATAAATGATTGAAAAAAACACGTTTTTGATAAAGGAGTTCAGTAATATCTCAGTGTGAGAATTGTATCTCTTCCACATATTTTAGTGGTTGTTTTCAGTCCGTTGATCATAGTGGTGATCAGTAACCTCATCCATCAAAATTATCTTTTATTAGAACAATCTAGAGCTTCATAGTTTGCCAAGGAACATGAATCTCACTTTAACGGTATTGAGAAACAATTGAAGAAGGTAAGGAGAATATATAACATTTATTTGCAAAAACCTTTAAAATTAAAATCCCTAGTCTCTAAAAATGATTCTACAATTTTGGATGAGATATAAGGTGATGGTATAGGAGAAGTGCCTTTATGAATAATAGGTAAATGGAGTTCTCTCTTAATATAACGTGATAATAACCACTAGATATTAACTATTGAATCAACAATTTGGGATCCATTATTAGTAACTATTATATATTCCAAGCTTCCCTAGTGATCTATTTATAATATGAAGAAATAGATAGGATGATTTCTGAATAATCCAGGGTTATTGAAGCTAGATATGACCAAATTTATGTCTATTTTACAATAATAAATTCTATCTTGAAACTGTTGCCTACACCCCACTTGATACCCAGTGCACCTAATCGGATATTCAGTGGGTTGACTAGAACTCACTTGAATATTAACACTACTATCTACTGGTCATTTCTACACCATTGTTTTTATAATGGACTCTTGTATGTTGAAGGTACATATTCATCTACCACTGGAAAGAAATTTTCCACCCACTTTTTTGTTGGTGGACATTCCATACATTATAAGATCTCTCCACTGGGAGATTATAGGTTGGTGTCATGTGTTGGATTGTCATGGAATCATTTATAACTCTATATTTAATTGGTGTATCATATACACCCATCTATTTCCCTCAGGTCATCTTATAACATGATTTCAATCTCTTAATATATGATAACTAATAAGTCCAATCCTTCAACAAGATCAATATGTAAACATTTAATTTTGATTATAATCTTAATTAAGACCATTAATGACATGGTTTAACTTGAAATTAATGTTTTTGAAAAACATAAATGAAAACATTACATAATCAAGAGATTGTTCATAATCATGAAAATACCATGATAGAGAGAGGTAAAACAAATTGACCCCCCCCGATTAAGTATCACGCTTCAGCGATTAGTGGGATACACTTCATAGATTCTAGAGGTCGTGTAGTGGTTTTATGTATTTGAAGTATATGTGTCATCAATAATTTTGATTCATTACCACCCTAAGGGTTTCCATTGATATGATATTTTTAGATTTCAATCAACATAAGGCACTGTGAACTTCTTGGTAATTCTTGAATCCATTGATTATTATTGGGTTCATATCCTCATGGTATGAATTAAAGATGAGTGGTGGTTATCTATTCCCTAATAATTATAATTATAGAGAGTATGACGAATTTTTTCTTTATCTTCCCCATGGTTCCCCTCTAGTAATGTGAGTTCTTCTAAGCTATTGATATGTGTTTAAATTATAGTTATCAGGTATTTCAACTAGGTATGTTTATAATCACTCATGCATTATTATTTCACCCACACATGTTGTGTATGTGTAGATGATTCATGGGTATATAGATATTCTTGGTAGGCATGGATCAGTTATTACGTTTTTGGAGCTAATAACTAGATAATCATAGAAATTCATGGTGGAACTTGGTAGTCATTTATTTTGGAATGGATATTGTAGCTAGATATCATTCCATGATTACACATAACAATAAGGATTATTCTTATTTGTTTTATATAATAGATTCAATTGTTTTTTTGGATGTACGATTCATTTATATTTCCCATTATGGAAAAATATTTTCACTTGATGTCTAATTTGTGTTATGTATATAGATCTATTGACTATAAATATATACATCTTGATGTTAGTTATATTTTTTCTATATTAAGGATACATCTTTTTTGTAGGATGATATAGGATAAGGCCTCCCATATTATGATATAATCATACTTAGAGCTATCCACCACACCCTAGCCTATTAAAGGAAGTCATGGGGTGATACTTATAGATCACTTATAGCATGATTGGGTAATTTTTCGTTCTGGTTATGTCAAATTTTGTCATAATTTCCATGAAATGAAAGGGATTTACAAATCCACCCTAGTTTGTATATTTCAGTAGATTTTTATTCAAAGGTTACCAAATATATAATGGTTTGTTTCCAGTATCATATTGATTTTAGGATTTTTTATTCCTAAATCTCCATTGGGGAAAATATTGTATTCTTTATCTCTAAAACCCCATTATTTCATATCCTTTTTTTATTTATGGGTTTTACAAGTACCCTTACCAATCCACTTCCCTTTGGTTAACAATTAAACTGAATGGATGCTTGTATGTGGATCTAGTTTTGTCTCTTTTTATGTTTTTCAATATTTCTCTTCCATTTAATTTTTTTCATATAAATATTGTCATTCCATTATCCTTACTTTTATATGTTCATATGTTCAGTTTCAAATGACTTTGACATTCTTTGAAAAATTGTATAAGGACTATTTTTTAACATTTTTTAAATTTTCTCTTTATCATTCCATTTTCTATGATTTTATGGTTTCCAAAAGAAAATTTTATTTACTTTATCTTTATTTTTAAAAAAAATTATTTAGAAATTAATTATTTTAGACATAAAAGTAATAATAAATTAAAGGATATTTCTTCATATATTTCATTGAAATTCTATAAATATCATATATAATTTTTTTCATCTATTCCAAAATACATTAATATTTCATATTATTCACTTATTATATAAGGAAACCATAGAACGTATTTATCATGATTGTTGATGATTTTATATTATATAATACATCATAAAATTCATTTATTTCTCTTGGATTTATTATTTTGGGATGGAATTACGAATTTGTTTAAGTTCATATGGCACACATATATATGAATTTTAATTTTGTAATGAGTGAACCCTAAATAATATGTCATCCCATGAATTGGGTAATGCTTTGTATCTCAAAATTGGACCTTTATGGGACTAGTGAGTGAACCCAGTCCATTGTGTTTATATGACTATTGGTGCTGGAATTATATATCCATCAAAAGAATTGGGTAAATAATTATATCTGATGACAGAACATGAAGAGACTAATGAGTGAATTGATTCTAATATGTGAATTTATACAGTATGTGATTAGGGTCATAACAGTAATCCATTACATAATTAATGGTTCTCTATTCTTATGTTATGATACATTTCTATATTAAAAAATATTTATTTGTAATGTTTTTATGGAACATGATTATTAACTCATGTTTCCATACTCATATATCTCATTTATTTTTTTATTCCAAAATCCATATATCATGAATTAAATTTTATGATCAATGGTTTATTTTTTATGATTTTTTATATGAGGATAATGCATATTAATTATGTTATCATCCCATATGTTCATCTTATACTCACTTATGATCTTTGATTGGTGTATCCTATGTTCAACTCTTATTGAAAATTTGAGTTCACCCATTTCATAAGATTCAATTCCACTAATCATATGGAATAGTATAATATATGATATGTCTATAAGTATATATTGTTTTGGGAATTTTTTGGGAAATGATGAAGACCTGTTATGAAATAAAGAGATTATATTGAAAATCTCAAAAGACAGTAATCCTATAGGATACGGGTTGTGGATTATTGTGGTACGTAATATATATTCATGTAAAATGATATAAAATGTATAATGTTGAGAAATTAACTCAATGTTTTAATCTCATAACACACCTATGGTTTTCTTAAATGTTTTTCCTTTGTTAATCTTCATTACAAGTTATTCCCCTTTATAACGTAGATAGGGATTATAGTTTTATTGGTGAAAGAACCATTATTTTTCCAGATAAAAGTTGGGTGTCCTTTTTTTCTTAGTGATTGTGTTTTAATTTTTTGAAAAAGATTTTAAATCTGTAAACAATTTTCCTATATATTTTGAAATTCATCACATCCTTGAGCTTTCAATCCCTCATGTTTGTGCAGTATATAATCATTCATGAATTTAAGTTAATACCATCATCTTTATTTAATGATTAATTATTTTTACAATGGTGGTGACAAAATTGTAGAATAATATATTCAATGTTTTTAAAATCATTGAAATTGTTGTATAATTTCCTCTTGTGGACTTCAATATCTTGTTCATCACATTTTTAGGTAGGTGACCCCACCCTGTTCCTATATTTTTTAGTCTATTGGTATGTAGTGGTATAGGTATGAGTGAAACCAGACCTAAACTAACACATTTATTAAAATAAATTTTTCATAAAATATATCTTTAAATTAATTGTTATTCATTTTAGTTGTTTATATATTTTTTTCTTATGGGACTTGGTTCTTCAAAAATTAGATATTATAAATTTTTTGGAATAATTTTATTTTATTTCTATGAAATTTACCATTCTCATACTATAATGTTAATTACATATATATATATATATATGTATATATATATTTTTGTGTGTGTGGTTAGGCAGGTGTAAATTTATAGTCTTTTTATTCAAATAAGGTTAAATTAAAATGATATTTTCAAAATATACTTGTAGGTTTCTTGATCTATCTTATGAGAGTATGGTATAAGTATTCTAGAAATATTATATGTACATACAAATACACATATAATTAGATATATATATATATATATGAAGAGAGAGATTCCACACCTCAGTTCTATTTTCCCTCATTTTTTAGGACGTATTCTCTTTCCCAGGTTCTTTTTCTTTCCATATAGAGGATGTATACAAAACATATGTGCATTCTTTATAATTGGATTGAACAAGAATATGTATCCTTACTCAAAATTGTAATCAATGAGAAATTTTTGTAAGTCTCGTTCCACTATAATTGATATTGAGTATAGAAACTAAAACTATTATATAAATCTATTTTTTAAACATTATAAATAGTGTGTGATAAGGATGATGATAGTTAGTTTTCTTTTTTTTCAATCTCTCTAATACTACTATAGAATAAATGTTGTTTGATTATAGAAAAAAAGGGGGAATTTGGTGACCACATACTGGGTAAAATCTAACTATATCCTAAAATATTTTCCTAAGATATGTTTAGATCATCTTTTTGTGATCCAGATAAGGGAAAAGAACTATAACATTTGGGTTCATGGGACTCTTTACTTAGATTTTGTATGGACCTTTCGAAGCCTATAATGGATGGATCTGGAGAGGATTTCATGGTTTATGTTTGGAATCTCTATTTGAGATACCTCATGCATTGGACATTATTTTTATTCCCATTTTATTTTCACATGTGCATTTTATGTATTTGTAATTTTTTATTATTTTTGATCAGTGGATTTGACGTTTTTTCACTATGTGTTTTTATTTTTTGAAATGCATACATATAGATTTTTTTATATTATTTCATAGGTAAGATAGGATATTTCTAGAATAAATCTACCTATCAATGATATAATGTTTTTCTTTTCAATAAGTACTAGGTAAAAATTGGTCTTGAAAATTTTCTATTTAGATTCATGGGAGAATTAGTTAAATTTTTTAAGTGGGAAAATTAATTCCCTCATCCATTCATTTAGGCATCGATGTTCATGAAAGTCTATACAGATTTAGAATATTTCATATGGTTTTGTAAAAATCCATATTGGAGTCTTAGGATCTATGCCAATCCATTATAAATTGGTATTAGAGACCACTTAATATTGATCGATTTGGTACTAGTAAAGATATTGGATAGTATGAATAAATTAAGGAATTGATAAATATATTTTACCAATAAAATTATAGTGTAATATTGAGTTACCAAGGGTAGTACGAGATTTTTTTTTGTCACTTTTTTACAAAAAAAATCTATTTGAGTCATAATAATCATTTTTAGTTTGTTATAGATAGGAATGAGTTGGATAACATGATACATTATATGCTTTTTTATATTTATATAATTAATTACAGAATTATTTAAATTTTTATATTATATAAAACAAGAATAATAAATAAAAATTTATTAATACATATTTATTATTGATAATTTTTGAAATATAATCCTTCTGCTGATTCATTTTATTTAAAAATAAATTTTCTTATCATTGTTATCTTGGTTTTCCATGATTATTCCTATTTGAATATTTTTTTAAAGATTTTGAATTAAAATTTATTTTTTATATGAACTTGTAAAATGGGGAATAAAATTTAGAGGAAGGTAATGTGACATCAACATTTTTCTATTTTCTATTTTAATGTTTCATATCCTTATAAGAATAATATAATTTGACTCTCAAAATCAGTGTATAGTATAGTCCAACATTATCTACCAGGAACCATGAAGGAATGACATAATGGTCTTTATATACCAAATAGTCGAATAGATAATCTATATTTCCAATAATGGTTTGATGAAATAAACTATGATAAATGTACTACTAAAAAACTGGGATTATATAGTACTAGGGTTTTAACAGCACTCGCTAAAATAATTTATTTAAAATCCTCTTCCTCAATGTGATAAAAATACTATTAAAGGGTGTCTTTAGTAGCACTAAAAAGAAATGTTATAGGGGGGCCATTATCAGCACATTGACAAAACATTGATAAGACCCATCCCATTATCCATAATAGTAAAAGAGCGATGAAAAAATGGGCCTTTATCAGCGCTTATAAAAAATACTAATAATGGGGGATCATTATGAGTGATTCTAAAAATGTGTTGATAAACATGTTGTATTAATTGGTGATTTTAGAAAAGTGATGATAGTTCCCCCCTTCCCAGCACGTTTTTAATAGAATTGATGAAGGGTATATAGTTTAAAATATATATATTTTGTTAGTGGACCCCCTAGTAGAGGATATGGTTGTTTGGTGAAAAACTATGACTTTTTTTACTCAATTGATTGGATTGAGAGTTATTTTGTGTCACCGAGGAATATAGCATGCCAATATATTCAATTTTATATCTTGTAGAGGAAAAATGGACACCTGTTTCATATGTTATGACCATTTTAAAGGATTTTGAATGTGAAATACCCTTAAAACCCTCAAAAACACTTTAAACCCCTAAAATCCTAAGTAGGTAAAATATATTGAGATGATAGTCTATTTCTGCACCATAATGAATAAAATTGAATGATTTTAAATCAGATAGTGTAAAATGAGATTTAAATCAATTTATAATCAATGGAATAAAATATATTACATTTTCCAAAAAGATAGAAACTAAACTCGAACATCAAACGACCATAACCCTTGATCTAGCTATCCCTTTGGGCTCTAGAACATATCAAATTGAATCCTACAAAGATCCCTATTGAATAAAGGGTCTCATACTGATATTTAAAATCATTTTCCAATTTTTCTTCAATAAAAATCATATAAGGCCTCCAAAATTGAGTTGTTTTTTGCCAACCCCAATTTCATAAAATTTCAACGACTATATATTATGATCTGTGTGTCTGTTCAGCCTTTACATCTTATCATATCGAATATTATTCCATGAGACTCTATTTTAATGGTTTTAGAGCTCAAATGAACTCTTAGATAAGAATATATGGTCATTTCATTTTTTTTAGGGTTTCAATAGTTATAATGTTTTTGTCTTTTAAGGGTTCATAGATTTAATATTCCTTTTAATAAATATATTTAAGTGAATTTATTTTTAAATATATTTAGATATATAACTATATATATAATCATATAAACAAAAATATATTGATAACAAAATATAATAAAATATATAGATATATCATAAAATGTAAAACAATATAGGGGAATGGAAAACGCGCTACTGTATAAGCTGGAGGTCTTAGGTTCGAAACTCGCTGGGGGAAGGGGTGCACACTAGGGGTGGGATTCTATAAAGAATTTATAAAAGGGTGGAGAAAATGCTGATAAAGGGGGTGGGGGAGTGCATCTTAAGAAGGTGGGGAATGAAAAAAATACCATTTATCAGTGGGGTCGTTATCGGTGATTTTTTTAACACTGTTAAAATCATCCTTTAACTGTACTAAAAAAGTAATAATAGAATCTCCATTAAGCAGTGCTTCATTTTAGCACTGTTAAAGGGGGAAATTATCTTTACTCTTTACAAGAACTAATAAATAAAACCCTTTAACATCTCTTTAAGTATCAATGATTATATAGTTCTTATAATTCCCTTTTATTAGAACTGTTAAATTCCTGATTTGTTGTGGTGATGGTAAGGGACACCATGATGGCAACCTATCTATACTTATTTCATGGTAAAAATAATTTTCCATCACCGCCCAAATTTTCAATGTGAAATATCACAATATGAAGAAAAATAATTAGTTGAACATATAAACAAAATATATTATAGTATTATGAAAGCATATTAGAATAGGGTTTTATGGGATACAATTATTCTTTTAGGGGAAAATGATTTATAATTATAACTTATTTTATAAAAAAAATAAGTATTTGGGAATTACATAGAATTGATTTAAAATTATGTGATTTACCTTGAAACAAATAACCATTTCTGGTTTTTGTAATTTATAAAACAAAAAAATAAGTGATGACATTGATATAATATGATGTTAAATTTATTTATTTTCTTCACTTCACCTCTTACTTTAGTGTAAATGGGGAATCATATCCTAAATATTTATGTATGTTCGATGGATCATTTTCTAAACCAAGTGATTTTATTTAAATTATCAATTTTATATAAGTTTTTAAAGGGGAATGTTCTCAATGAAATTATACTTAAAGGAAATACAATAATTAGTGGTAGTTGTACAACAAGATTTTATATTTATTCGCATTGAAATAAAACTTGTAGTATTCGATAGCATGGCTTACATGAAACATCGAGTCTATATGAACCACAATAGAGTAAACTCTTATAACATAGTTATTAAATTAGAAATTATTGATAATAATAACCCTTTTATGGAAAATATTTAAAAATAAAAAGAATGAAAATGAACTATTTAATTCATAATAAATAACTACTCAATTTTGGGTAAACTCATTTACACATTAAAAATATGTTTTCTTGAAAATATATTTTCAACCAGTTTTAGAGAGGAACATTATAGTTAATTTCTTCCAATATTATAAAAAAATTCATAAAACTAAAATTATTTTTCATATCATTATTTCAATATTTTCTTATGTTGAATTTTTAGTCATTCTTTACAAAAATTTATTTTTAATGAAATATTGAAAAAATTAGATTTTTGAAAAAAATATTATTATTTTCATGTAAAATTAAAATTAATTTTTGAATCTAATAATAAATTGAAATAAATATCCTTTATTTATAAATAATCTAATTATTTATATATGTATCTTTTTCATACTTTATTGTTTATGTAAGTGCATGTTTGGGGATAGAAAACATTATTCTAAAAATATTTTTAAACAAGCAATGTATTTTAATATTATTAAATTAAATTAATAAACTTTTATAGAAGGTTCAAAAAAAGTATAGATTATATATTTAATAATATATTTGAACATTAATTTTATTTCATTTAAATGTAAACTTTTGTAAGTAAAGTTTGTTTTATTCTTAAAGACTCATTCTTCTAAAACATGTTTTTATATGTGGATAAATGCATATTTAAAATAAAATTACCAATCATATAAAAATGAATTTTTTAAAACAGATTCCATGTTTTTAACCATAATAATTTATAAAATATAACAGGTTCAAATTATGTTTTTTCATAGTGAATAGTAAAATCAGTAATGTTTTGTTTCAACTGTTAATGTCAAAACGGGGTTACTCGAGGGATAAACTAAGAGATAACAATATTATTTCCACTCATGACTATCTAACTATTATTATTTGAAGATATTTTTCCTTTATATTGTCCTTCCTTTTACCACTATCCATTAGGAGAATGATACCCATGAAATTGACCTTATATCATTGAAATCTTTTTAAAAACCCCCAGACTGTCTCTCCACTCACTTAGAAAAGGAAACATGATATCTTCACATATTCACACCATTAAAGCCGTACAAATTATAAAATACCTAATAAAAACCCATCCAAAAATAATTCCCCTCATCCTATATCTTTTTTTTATTCGCCTATGAACAATCCTTCAGGGCATAATTTGTAATCCAAAGGAGGTCTCTCAAAGAAGAGTTATAGTTCTTAACCAATATATTTCAATTTTATTTTCTATAATTCATATAAATATATTCTATACACCAAAAATGATTCATAAAATATCATAATTATACTAATATGTTGTTATGGTTTTTTAATGAACATTTACCAATTATTATCAATATAATGAGAGATTAATGTATCATTCATATGTATGTTTGGACAATCATCCCCACGTAGCAATGTGATTCATTTTCCACCACCATAATTCATGGTTGGATATTATGATATTTTTAATATTTATAAATGATATTTATGTTATAATAATTATTCTAGAATAATTACATAATATTTACCTTTCTATCATTCCATCCACCAATAAATGGAAATATAATTCTTGCATATGTGATGAATACCATTTCCGTGAAGTGATGTAATTAATTTTTCATCACCAATTTATATGAATGGATATAATTAGTTATTTAATAATTTTATAATATATTTATATCATGATTTCAATTTTTTACATATGAATTATCCATGATCAAATTTCATGTTACATTACTGGTCAACCAAAACATATATAAAAATGAAGCAATTAACACACCAAATGATTATGATCATGAAATATTATTGATAAATGTCACGAACCGTCCACCGGGGCACATGTCATGACTACCCCAAGCCCGCCTTCCATAGGCCAGGGGACGGCGACTAGAACTGAAAGCATATTCCCTAAAACTAGTATGGCATTGCATTTATAACCTGTAACACACACAACCAAGAACACAGAAAGATACGAACACAAGTAAACTGAATAGTCAATAGAGTGAGTACAGTAAGTAAAAAGGGGCTAGAATACAATCCCAACTTGAAAGTGCAAGGAAAACATGAAAGTACAAGACCTCTGATAGGTGGAAATCATCTCCTAGATCTTCCACCATAGATCCTACCAAAAGGGTTGGTACAGCTCTTGAATGGCCATCTCTATGGTTTTCCTCATCTAAAGTCCACCTCCAAGATACCTCTAGTCCCGGTACCCTCATCCTCAGTCATTGTTGTCTGCCGTCTGGACCAAACACAATGAAGTGCGGGCATTGCCCATGCAGGGGTGAGTATAATGATACTCAGTTGGGACTTCGACACACCCAAGGTATCAAAAAATCCATAAAGGATAAACCGTAAAGAAAGGAAAAAACTGATAACCCTACATAGGTATATTCCCATACATACACCTAAGTTATCATGTAATCCCATCTCAATCATGAGGAAAACAGCGATCCCAACTCCAATGCCCCAAGCTCTACTATTCCACAAAGGAAGTAATACCATGAAGGTAAGTACCACACAGGTATGCCATACATAAAAACACCACCAAGGGATTACCATAATGGAAAGTACCACACAGGGACAGACTCAACTCACACCAGGTATTACATAAGTACAATAGTATAGATGATTAGATGTAACTACTGAATCATCTTACTCTGTTAAGAGGCTCTACTACTGACCCACACAAGATCGCTTGGTGATGACCCAAACAAGATTGCTCAGTACTGAACCACAAAGGATAACTAGGATCTATCCCATATAGAATAGCTCCCTGCAGACCCACACAGAATATCTAGGTGAAGACCCAAACAGGATTGCTCTTTATTCGTCACGTCACAGCCAGCTTCTGGGTTCCCTCACTAGGCTTTCTCGTCTTTGGGGGGGGGGGTCTGATCCCCATTCCACTACTCGATACTCCAACTTCCAAGAAGTATCAAGAAGATGTATCTCAATGTATATCCACATCATAGGGGTCTCAATGCAACAGACAAGGTGTCAATCAGACGCCCAGTTTGTGAGTTATTAGCCTATTAGTCCCGAGGGCTCAGTTGATTTCCTTCTTGATCCAATCTGACCATAATCCATCTTTATAGAAATCTTAAGTGGGGTATACATAATGGGACCTTATCACTCCATGTTTTCTAGCGCCACAGACGGTTCATCAAACGGACGTCCGGTGCCAAAGTTATGGCCAAAAAAGCCTAATTTAGATGAAGTGGGTCTCAGTCTAGTTTGACCCAGTCAGAACAACCTGGCCAGGCCCACGATGGGAGCCTCGTCCCTCAGGGTGGCCCCTCCTGGGTAGTGGTCCACGGGGCAGCGGGGTGGTGCGAGGCCGTGGATGCCGCAGGGATGCATGATGTCACGGGTGTCGCTGTGCGGAAAAGGCCCCGGGTGTCGCGGGGCATCGTGAGGCAGCGAGTGCAGCAAGGCGGCATGAGGCTGTGTGTGCCATGGGGCGATGGAGGTTGTGGGCACCGTGGGGCAGGGGAGGCCATGGGAGGTGAATGTCAGAGCGGCGCGGAGGCCGCAGCGATGCAGCATCCGCGGGGTGGCAGAGGACGCGGGGCAGGGGAGGCCCCAGGGCGGCGTTGTTGTGTCGTCACCTTCTTTACAGTCAGCGGTGGTGCTAGACACTGTTCTCATGCCCCACTAAGGATAACTTGATTTCCTCCTCCATCGCAAAGAACACACTAAAAATGAGAACAACGAAGTGTTAAGACCATGTTTTTTTATCCCACACACTTTATGTTAGAGCGGTAGCAGGAGGCTCAACAAAATATTTAATGAAGAACGTCAAACCCTATAGCCTCCTACAATGATTATTCGCAAATCCTCTAAATAAAATAGTCGCAGATTAAATAATTTAATATTTGATCTTCATTATTTATTTTTTAAAGGAAGAACATGGTAATATATAATCATACACAACTAAAACCCTACCTTAGAGGATTGTTGACAGAGATCAGGATATGGAAACAATGTAGGCGAAAAGATTTCCAATGATCATCGCCTCTATGGTCATGCATCCAAAGTCGGTTCAAACATCGTCCATGTCTACCAATTCCATTGTGTGTTCTGCATTGGATAGATTTCTCAAAATCTCTCCCCCTTCGCTTTCGCCAACCAAAAATCCCCTCCCAAGAAAAGAGGTTCCAATATAATATACTAAGTTTGTCAAATTTTAAATTTTTGGCACAAATTAATATAGATTAATTAATTAAAAGAGATTTGGATTAATTAATTAAATGGTTGTTGTCATAATTAATTAATGGAGAGTTGGAAATATTAATTTTGGGAGATGAGAGTTTTTTCTCCCATAATGAGGGGTTCGGGTGGTCCCCACCACCAAACATTGAGTTGGTGGTTTTACTAGCTCAGGTGGTCCCCATCACCAAGCATTCATGTCTAGAGGTTTTAATCCCTCGTGGTTCCTACCTCCATTGCCGTCACATGGGAGGTTTATTAGAAATAAAATAAATTTTTATTTTATTTTATTTTCAATCCCATGAAAAACCCCAAAAACAATCATTCACCCTTGTCCTACTACAGTCGTGGTGAAGGTCTCTTTCAGCGAATACTGGCACTGCGAGTACAATGGTGTCATCAGATTTATATTTTGATCAATAGTTCAAAAGATACAAAAAGCTACTCATATGTTAACTAAACGTACCCGAAAAAAGTTTAAAAATTCATTCTGGGCACACTGGGCCTCGGAATCACGCACCGTCCGTTTTTTCTAACTCGAAAAATTCCCATCTATTAAAACAATTACATTGAAATTCTGGTTCTTTACATTCTCCCCACCTCAGAGCTTTACATCCCTGTAAGACACAACTAAAACTAAGGGAACATGTGGGGGTACTGAGCATGATTCTGAGCCTCCCTCTTCCATGTTCTCTCAGGGAGGTTCTCATGCTGCTAATGAATGTGCACCAGAGGTATCGACCACCCACGAAGGACCTGCTCTTATCGATCCTCAATCTCTACTAGAACCTCTGTAAATGCCTCGCTATCATCAACATCCAACTCTCTGTGGTCGATGATGTGAGAAGGGTCATGCACATATCTCCTCTACTGCGATACTTGGTAGACTTCACACACCCGGTGAAACTGAGGTGGAATAGATAAGTGGATAGCCACCTCTCCAACTATGCTAAGGACCTGAAAGGGTCCAATGAACCTCATAGATAACTTTCCACATCGGCCAAATCACCAAAAACCACATTGAGGTGAGACCCATAGAAATATTGGGTTGTTATCCTCAAAATCCAGAGGAATCCATCTACTATCAGCATACGACTTCATTCTGGTCTGTGTAGTCTTCATCCTCTCCAAGTTGATCAGAACCTTCTGTGCAATAGCCTGTACCATCTATGGTTCCATTAGTGATGACTCCACTAGGTTACTCCAACACATAGGTGATCTGCAAGGTCGCACGTACAACTCCTCAAAAGGCGCCATCCCAATGGTGGAGTGATTGTTTTTTTTTGTATGAAATATCCACCATAGGAAAGTGATCCTCCCAGCTATGACTGAAGTCGAGTACGCGTGCACGTATCAAGTCCTCGAGGGTCTGAATGGTCTGCTCAGTCTGAACATCCGTCTGAGGATGGAAGGTAGTGCTCAATGAGGCAACATCCTGAAAGCCACTTGTAACCACTCCCATAGCCGAGAAGTAAAACATGCATCACGATCGGAGACAATCGTCGAGGGTACTCCATGAAACCACACAATCTCCAGCATATAGAGGCGTCCCATGCTCTCTACTGATCCCTGCTCTCTGATCGGTAGGAAGTGGGCTGACTTGGTGAGTCGGTCGACAAAAACCCAAATCTAGTCATGAACCCTGGATGTATGTTGAAGTCGGGTCATGATGTCCATGGATATCCTATCCCACTTCCACTATGGGAACTCCAAAGTCTGAACCCAGCCTACTGGTACCGGATGCTCTGCCTTCACTTACTAAGTAGTGAGGCACCAAGAGACAAACTCTGCAACTGTTTTCTTCATTCCCAACAACCAGTGCTGTCATTGGAGATCCTGGTACATCTTCACCACTCCAGGATCTACCTATAGAGGGGATGTGTGGAACTCCCCCAACACTTCCTTCCAAAATGACACTGGTACCATGGTAGTTCCTCTGAAGAGGATGATGTGCTCCCCACCTTTAGAAAATCCATCAAGTGCCTGCCCTGTAGATATCTGAGCATGTCGTGTCTCACAGTTAATGTCCCCATGCTGCACCTCCCTGACTCACTGAAGAAGTGGGGGAGTGACTGTAAGATACTGAAGTAAAGATTCTCCATCACGTTCCACAAAGGATATCTGCAAAGTGGACTACTGATTTTTCGCCTCACTTAGCAGTTGTATACCAGACCTTCGGCTGAGTGCATCTGCTACAACGTTCCTATTTCTAAGAGTATAGACTATCTCAGAGTCATAGTCTTGGAGAAACTCAAGCCAATGTCATTGTCTCGGGTTCCGGCCCTTCTAAGATTAGATATACCTGAGACTTTTATGATCAGAGTACACTGTAAATCGCTCAACCATCAAGTAATGTCGCCACATCAACAATGAAAAGACCACTGCTGCTAACTCCATGTCATGGGTAGCGTAGTTTTTCTCATGTTGTCTCAGCTGTCGGGAACCATAAGCAATAACTGCTTTCTCCTACATCAGGACACATCTGAGTCCAGTTCCTAAAACATCATAGTAGACTACGTACCCTATGACCTCCTCTACTATCCTTAAGACGGAGGCACTAGTTAGCATCTGCCTTGGCTCTTGAAAACTCTGTGGGCATCTCTTTGACCACAAAAAGTGTTCCCCTTTCTTCGTTAACACTGATAGTGGTGCTGTAACTTAGAAGAAATCTAGCACAAATCTCTGGTAGTATCTGGCCAAACCGAGGCACCTCCATATCTCCTTCACACTCCTGGGTGGCTCCCAAGAAATTACCACCTCAATCTTCACTGGATCCACTACAACTCCAGCCTCTGAGATGATGTGTCCCATAATGTGAACCTCTCGGATCCAGAACTGGAAGATCGAGAGATTACCGTAAAGCTGGTGCTCTCAGAGTGTGTCTAGTACTACCTGAAAATGATATGCATGCTCCTCCTTAGTTTCCTAGTAGATAAAAAATGTCATCAATGAAGACTAATACAATGAGTTCATTGTATGGCTGAAATATCATGTTAAATAATCTAATTAACACTGCTGAAGCATTGGTTACACCGAATGGAATAACCAAGAACACGTAGTGGCTTTAATAACATCTAAAAGCCATCTTCTGCACAACCTCATCTCGTACTCTGAGCTAGTGATAGCCTAATCTGAGGTCTATCTTCGAGAACCACTTTAGTCTCTACATCAAATCAATGTGGTCGTAAATCCTCAGGAGTGGGTACTTGTTCAACATGGTCACCAAGTTCAGGCGTCGATAGTGAACACAAAGTCTCAAGCTCACATCCGCCTTCATGGAGAACAAAATCATGGCGTCCCAAGGAGAAACACTGGGTCAGATGAATCCCTTCCCATGCAAGTCATCCAATTGTACCCGTATCTCATGAAGCACTGTGGGAGCCATTTGAAATGCTAGTGTAGATATAGGTGTCATCCCAGGGTACAAGTCAATGTACAATTCGACCTATCTACGAGGATGTTGACCCAAGACATCATCAGGGAATACATATGTGTATTGTTCCACCACTACAAGATAACTCAGACTCTCTACATTAACTGCTTCGAGGGTAATGCAGCCAACTGATGAGTGATCAGCTGTAATCTCCTTCGGGTATGTCCATCATGTGCTGCAATGGCTCCCTTCTCACCGAGTAATGTAAACCTAGTCTCATCCATGCGGACACACCACACTTTTTACCTAACACAGTCAATCTATGCATGGACTATAGATAACCAGTCCACACCCAAGATGATGTCGTAAGGCCTCGACGCTACTACTAGGAGATCCCAATTGATGCACTCTCCTCCTTGAGTAAGCTCACACTGCCGAAACTAGTGTGTAATCATCAAATATACTCCTGTAGGTGTCTCTATCCATAAGGATTGTGCCAAAGGCTCCATCAAAATCTTCATGATCTAAAGAGGGTAGTGGCAATAAAAAAATGACTGGAACCTGGGTCTATAAGTACTGCATCTAAGGTGGAGTTGACATAGATCGTACCTTGTATCATCTCCGGAGTGTCGTGATCATAGGCCTCATCTGCCTGGAGCTGAGCTCGCCCCTGTCCTCCTACACCCTGCAGTCGGGGTGGACCTCCTGGTGGTGGTGGTGGTAACATCTCAAATTGTCGCCAATCGCCAGTTGTACAGCTAGCTCCACTTCCATGTTCGCCTACTCAATGTGGACCTCCTCGTTTGAATCTCTATATCTTTCTGAGCGGTTCTTCGACCGTCTACTGATCACCAGTACAAGGGGTCGGATATTAATGATCCATGTGACCCTACCCACCACATGTGTAACATTTCCCACTCTGTGCAAGATTGGCTCTAACTCAGGTGCCCCACACAACTAACTCTGAATCTTGCGGGCGTCCACCTATAGGTCAGGTCCTCTAGGACCTCTGTGCCATCTGTCTACTGCCAGTTGCAGAAGAATCAGCTATGTGATTACTAGTAGTAGGTCTCTTTGATGGTGGATTCTCATTAAGGAAACTCTCCACTAAAAAGGCTCGCTCTAACACCCCCGCCTGCATGGGGTTGCTGAGTGAAATCATCGAAGCATCGATCTCCCGCCCGAGTCCCTGCTCGAAGGTCCAGGCCCTGAAGAATGGGACCCGCACCATATCTGTGGTGTAGTGTGAGAGGTCAGTGAACCTCATTGAGTAATGAGCCACAGTCATGCAGCCCTGCTACAGATGAAGTAGCACTTGTATGCGCACTGCGCGAAGAGTCATTAAAAAAACTCTTCCTGAAATAGGCTCTCGAAGTCTGCCCAGAGAAGCTTCACCTCGTCGTTAACCTAGATCATAAAACTACACCATATTCCTAATTATGCATGTAGAAGTCTGGCGGCATGGATCCCCATGATATCGGCTGGTGTCCCTATCAGTCAGAAGACTCTCACCATGGCCTCCAGCCAATCCTCAGTCACCTGTGGGTCCATCTCTCCCCTGAAACTGGGGGACCTCTAGTGCTGGAACTCATTCAATGCACTCAAGAGGCGTGCAACCTCTGCTACTGGGGCTAGTGGCATCAGTGCCCCAATGGGTAATGGTATCGTGAGAGCCTCTACTGGTGCCTCTACTGGAAAAGGGACCTCCTCCAAGGCCTCGTCACTCGGTGGACTATCAGTGTGTACTACTCTCAGAACCATAGTGGGCTGTCTGCATAGAGGCATCCTAAAAACAAAAAAGTGCACCACGATCATTAAGTTATACCTTCTGAGTTTAATTAAAGAGATCATAAATAAAACACTTCAAAACATACATGCAATCAGTTTTTTCATGCGCCAAGTCAGAAATCAGAAGTCAGGGTCCTGGTGTATGGATACATCAGTCGTCACACCAACAATGGATTCCCTAAATTTATAACCACACTCACTACACATAACACTATTGTCATTAAAAAAAGATCAATGTGTTGTGTCATATGGTAGAATCGACTCCAATGATACCAATTTTTCAAGACCCCTCCCCCGGGGCCCATGTCGTGACTATCTCAATCCCGCCTTCCATAGTCTAGGTGCTGGCGACTAGTACCGAAGGCGTATTCCCTAAAACTGGGAAGGAATTACATTTATAAAATGTAACACACACAACCAAGCACATACCATGATATGAACTCATGTGAACTGAACAGTAAACAGTGTTAGTATAGTATGTAAAAAGGGTCCAGAATACAAGACCAACATGAAAGTACAAGGATAACTAGAAAGTACAAGAAATCTGATAGGTGGAATGTAGGTTCTGGATCTTCTACTACAGATCCTACCTGAAGGGTTGGTACAGCTCATGAAAGGCAGTATATGTGGTTTGAATCATCTAACATCCACCTTCGAGATACCTCCAGTCGTGGTACCCTCATCCTCAATCAGCGTTTTCCGTCATCCGCACCAAACACAACAATTTGCAGGCATAACCCATACAGGGATGAGTATAACAATACATAGTAGGGACCTTGTGACCCTCAAGGTCTCAAAAAATCCTCAAAGGATAATCAACAAATAATGGAAACAACTGATAACCCTACTTAGGTATATACCCATACATGTTCCTAATTTATCAAGTAAACCCATATCAACAATGTGGAAAACACATAGTCCAACACCAAATCCCTAAAATCTACTATTCCATAAAGGAAGTAAGACCACGAAGGCAAGTACCACACATGTACGCTACACAGAAAAATACCACCAAGGTATTACAACTAAGGAAAGTAAAATACTTGTAAAGACTCAGGTCACACCATTATAACATAAATAAAATAGTAGAGATGATTCAATGTAACTACAGAATCATCTTACTCTGTTAATAGGCTCTACTACTGACCCACACTGGATCGCTCAGTGTTGACCCACACAGGATCGCTCAGTGCTGACCCACAAAAGATTGATTAGTGCTGACCCACATAGAATCGCTAGGTGTTGAGCCACATAGAATCAATCATTGCTGACCCCCACAAGATCTCTAGGTGCTGATCCACACATGATCACTCTTCATTCTTCACATCACAGCCATCTACTGGGTTCCCACACTAGGCTTTCTCATATCTGGGAGGGTCTGCTCCTCATGCCACTGGTCGATACTCCAACTACCTTGAAGTCTCACAAAGATGTATCTAAATAGAATGCCATGTCTTAGGGGTCTCAACACAATATATGGTGCGTCAATCGGATGCACAGTCTGTGAGTTATTAGATTTTTTATCCCCGAAGCCCCGGTTGGATTGGTGCTCGATCCAACCCAATCGTAACCCAACTTTATCCAAATATCTAGTGGGGAATACTCATAGGGACCGTGTTTATCCCAGGATACTAGTTCCATTTATGGTTCATCAAAAGGACATCCAGTACCAATATAATGGCCAAAAGAGCGTAAATGGGTCAAAGTGGGTCTGGGTCTGGTCCGACCCCGTCGGACCGACCAGGCTCGACTAGATTTGGGTCAACTAGGCCCAGCGCATGGTGTGGCCCAGCCCTAGCGAAGCAGCCCAGCCTGGGAAACAGCCTGTGGGGCGGTAGGGCGGTGTGAGGCCTCAGGTGTTGTGGGGAAGCATGAGGTCGTGGGTCCCGCGGTGCAGTAGAGGCCACACGCACCATAGGGTAGCACGAGGCCGCGAGGCTGTGGGTCGGCACAAGGGCATGGGTGCTGCAGGGTGGCAGAGGCTGTGGGTGTTGTAGGGCAGTAAAGTCCGTGAGTGGTGATGGCCACAATAGCCACGGGGCAGTGGAGGCCGCAGCAGAAGGGGGGCAGTGGGGTGGAAGAAGTCACGGGGCAGCGCCATTGAGCCGTCTCCTTTGTCGCGACCGACGGTTCTGTCGGCCGCCATTCTTGTTCCCCACTAAGGATAACTTGTTGTTTTTCTCCATCATGAAGAACACACCAAAAAGTAGAACATCATATGGGTCGGGCCATATTTTTTTGGCCCGCACCCTCCGCATTAGAGCAGTATCCAGTGGCTCAACAAAATAACGAATGAAAAACTTTAAACCCTACAACTTCTCGCAATGATTATTCCACAACCCACAAAAGAAAACAACAGAAGATCAACTGATTAGAGTGTGGATTCGTGTTCGTTGTTTTAGAAGGTAAGAACATGTGAATATATAATCATAAAAAACTAAACCCCTATATTGGTGGATTGTTGTCAGAGATCGTGAGATGGAAACGATGAAGGTGAAGAGTGTGCCAACGATCATCACTTCTGCGGTCACGCTTCTGAATTCGGTTCAATCATCATCCAAATTCTTCAATACCCGAGTGCATTCTTCATTGGATGGATTTCTCCCAAGTTCTCCCCCTTCTCTTTAACTAACCAAAAATCCCCTCCCATGAAAAGAAGTACCAATATAATAAAATTTGTTTGTATAATTTTAAATTTTTGGCACTAATTAAGTTAGCTTAATTAATTAAAAGAGATTTGGCTTAATTATTTAATAGAGAGTTGGTGTAATTAATTAATGGAGATTTGGAAAAATTAAAGTTTGTATTTGATATTTTTCTCTCCCATAATGAGGAGTTCGAGTGGTCCCCACCACCAATCTTTTAATTTGGTGTTTTACTAGTTCAGGAGGTCCTCACCACTAGGAATTCATGTTTGGAGGTTTTAACCCCTCGACGTCCCAACCACTCTAGCCTTCACATGGGAGTTTTATTTGAAATAAAATAAAGGTTTATTTTATTTTATTTTTATCATTCCCATGAAAACCCCAAAAAACTATCTTTCACCATCGGCCTACTGCGGTCGAGGTGAAAGTCCTTTTAAGTGAATATCAGCGATGCAAGTTCAATGGTGCCCTCAGATTTCAATTCCGAGAACTAGTTCAAAAGTTACCAAAACCTGATCATACCTTAACTGAACGTACTTGAAAAAAATTTCAGAAATTCATTCCGGGCACACCGAGCCTCGGAATCACATGTCGTCAGTTTTTGCAGATTTGTAAAATTTCAATATGTTAAAAATATTACATGTAAATTCTGGGTATTTAAAATAAAAATTTCATATGAAGTTAATAGTACACTGTGAATGGTGTTTTATTTATTATTTTATTTATTTTATATATTTATAAAAAATAATCTTTATCATATAGTGTTTTAGTGAACTTATGAAGAAATAAGGACTTGAGGTGAGGGATTTATATTATAGTCTCATTATTAACAAGATTTTTTTATTAAAATTTTTAATAAAGAAATTATACGTAATATAAATCAAAAATATTATGTATTTTATTATACTATGTCTATTTCTAGGGATATTTTTTATTTTCATTTCATTTTATATTCTTTAAGTACTCAAGATACCTAAAGAATATTTTTAATGAAAAACAACCTTGTTTTTACTATTGTTAAAAAATATTTTATTCCAAATCCATATTTTAATTATAATTTTTTATATACTATTATTAATATTATCTAAATATTATTTAATATAATTTATAATTTATTTGACTTTATTTTCCATTTTTTAAAACAATCCTTCAAATAATTTTATAAATGTTGCTATTATGACATTTATTGAAAAAGTGAATGGATATTTTTTAACATATATCGTATGAATGGATTTCCGAATAATCATGTATAATTTTTTATTTAAATATTCTTTTATATGATTCTATATTTATTTTAAAATAAAAAAAATATTTAATATTTTATAAATACTTATAATCTAATTATTGATTTCAAATAAAATTATATTTTCCTCATAAAAGTGTACATCTGATCTGTTAAAGTTATTGTTATCTATAAATACATGATGTTACGATACTTATAAATTACTAGGGATATGATTCATTGTTATCTTATTTATTATTAATAAATATGTTTTAATATTTTGATGCTAAAAATTTTATAAAACCCATGTATTTTTGATAGGTTATCATTTAATGATATGATGGATGTTGTATGATCTTAGGGAATACATATTATTTTAAACCATACTTTTCATACATATATATTATAACTAATTAGATTAATATTAAATACATAACATTAAGATCCATTCTTGGATTATATTGTTTTAGATTATTTGAAAACAACGATACATAAAAAACATGTTCATAAGAGATCTATATCATATACCATTATATACTTCAGAACTATAACCCTTATTTAACATATCATACATAAAACATTTATTCATAACCTCATGTAAGGAAACATAATAAAGAACTATCTCATATGATTATTAAGGGTAAACAGTGGAGATTCTAATGGTCATATAAATTTTACAAAACCATTCTTGTATAAAATAATTATATTAAAATTTGAAAATCATATTATGTATATCACATATCATAATCTTGTGTCATGGAAAAAATATGGAATTTCATAATAAATTATTCATTAATAAATTTATGAACATGGTCCATGAGAGAATAAAATTAGTATGATACATGTGTTTTTTTCATACACATAATCATTTAAAATAATTTCCCCAGTAAGGTGTCATACCAATACTATCAGAGAGTATTATAGTCACTCATAATTCCATAATATCATTAGTTAAGGTTGATTACCAAGACATTCATAATGTAATGATCCCTTTAGTGAACTATTTTCACTCCCCATCAAGTCTTTATTATCTCATTAGATATCCTTAATTATCCAATGCATCAGATGGATATATAATGGCACTCCTTCCATTAATTTAATCATCATCCATTCATATGTGTGAAAAAATATCATAAATCATTAATTAAATATCATAACTCATGGAAAGGAATTATGTTTCATAGATATTTCAACATTTCATCATAACATAACAGTTGGATGATAAATGGGTTTCATAAAAATTATATTATCATAATAATAAACCATCTAGATAAATAATAAATATTATATCATTTGATTAAATCCCTAGTAAATAAAAGCTAAAATAAAATGATTTCATCATAGATAAAAATTTAATTAAAAGATCACATGGAGTACTCCTTGAGGAAAATAACTATTTCACATTGAAATAACTTCATTAAAATAAAACTGTTTCCAAATATCAAGGTATAATTTTTCATTGGAAATATCCTAGGAAAATTATAAAGGTAGTCTAAAATAATTGAGAATTTATGAGAAAGTAATATTATGTTCATGTTGTTTGTGTTAAATTTTATTCCTTTCATAGTTTCTATAAAAATTTAAAAGTACCCCAATCCAAAAATTATATGATGATTCCTTTCAAATAATTTCATAAAAAATAAAAAACTGATAGAAATTTATTTAAAAATAATTTTTTTATTAGTAAAATAATTATTGAAAATATTTTAGAAAACATGTATGTGGAAGAAAATGGATATCTAAGCGAAGAGAAAAAAAAATCTTTTTCCTTTAAAAATAATATTTTGTCCCTTTTGTAATTAAATAAAGTAAAATGTGAGAAAAAATATATTCTAAAATAATAACCAGGGTATAAAATTTTTAATTGGATTATT
Source organism: Viscum album (assembly GCA_963277665.1). Lineage (NCBI taxonomy): Eukaryota > Viridiplantae > Streptophyta > Magnoliopsida > Santalales > Viscaceae > Viscum > Viscum album. Next base: position 2,113,504,663 of record OY728120.1, read on the forward strand.
GAGAGATATGTGATATAATTTCATCATCAAAAACGTAGTCATAAAATATCATGATAAATAATTTGATTATAACATAAATATTGTACCACTTTGGAAACTTTTGAGTCGAAAGCACCATGTAAGAATATATTCCAATAAAAATTTGATTATCATAAAAATATGTTGATTTAATATATAAATTTTCAAATGGTTATTATATACACCTCATAAAGGAAATAGCTGGTGGATTTGGCATATTTCTTAAATAAATAATACTGAGATGGGAAACCCCTTTCCCCATGTTCATATTGCATATAAATTTCAATAACCTCCAATATAATAAATTTAAATTTATTATATCTCCATAATAGATTCATTTAAATACTTATAATATCATATATAATATAACAATAACATTTCAACACCCATTTATTAATAATTCCTTATTCAAATCATCGTTTATGGGTGTTAACTGTTTCGTTTAGATCGGTGGTTCTGGTCCATGTACATTGATCAAGGGTACATCATCTCTAAAATTATAATCATGATTTAAATATAATATATATATATATCAATAACATATTAATATATTTATGATTTACATCTTTTATGGAGATGGTAGATTGTTCGTACGCAAGAACACAGTTTTCATTTTCTATTGAAATGATATAAAAAAGATAAATAATATTTTACCATTCCAAAAAATAATAATCATATAATAAATGTAATATATAAAAATTATATCCATAATTAAAATCGTCCAATTTAAATTGTGATGAAAAAATTACATCCCTACGTAAAGATGATAGGTCATACATACACAAAAGTTATGTTTTCATTTTCCACAGGATGAAGAAGAGGTTTGAAATGACTTTTCTATTATCATAATTAAACCTTAGTATATTTAACAAAATAAATGCAATATATTATATTTGATACCACATATATAGTGAAGGTACTAGAATAAATAAAATTAAAATTAATTGATTGAGAGTTATACCTTGTTGTTTAGAATCTACTTTTTTATTATACCTTAGGCCTTGAAGAGATTGCCTTCGGGAATGATAGGAAAAAAATGTTTTGGAGAAGGAATATATTAAAATAATACTATGGGTATTTTTATAGATATAAGGATAATTAGTGAAGGATAATAGATGAGAGGTTTCATTAATTTATAAGGGAGGGAAGGGACACACATAGAATTACATAAATGATTAAATTATATATATATATATATATATTAATCATGTAAAGTGGACCCAAGGCACTTAAAATTTGAAGATAATATGTTATAGGGTATAAATAAATAAAACCAATCTCATTTGGAAATGTTAGGGATACATTTTATTCTTTATAATTTAGTTAATTCACTTTATTCTCATTTTAACCTTAACTTAGATAACATAAATTTTTAACCTGATTACTAAATTTTTTGATACAAAAAACATTGATAATTAAAATTATGTTTTTACATGTTAATAAATTATTTTTTATCCATTTACTCATATTTAATTTCAACAGTCGGTAGAAAATAATTTTAATAGAACAACCCAAAACACTTGACAAATGGTTTTTAACAAAATGCATCATTTAGGAGTAAAATAATTTTAATTTGAAAAAAATAATAAATTGGCTTGCCTATGTATTTTCGGATAAGTAAATTTTTTAAATTTTTTATACTTTTGGAGTAATAAAAAACCAAATAGAATCATCCAGCCATTCCATTAAATGTAAATACCCAAAAATAGTTTTTAATTTGAATAAAATATAAATTATCTTTAAAAGAATCAATTATGGATTCCCAATTTAAAAATAATGTTTAAAAGTAAATTATTTTACTCATTAAGAATAGAATCAGTCAGCATTCACTCATACAATATGATAATGTTGAGTGTTAAATGTATTTTGATGTTTTTCCCATGTTTTTTACTTAATTTTATAACTTTTACTGTGGTGGAAATTATTCAAAATTGTCACTATTAATAATGTAAAAAATTTGGGTTGACCCTGTTGAAATTTTTATAATATTTTTATTCTAAATATTTTATATTTTTTTATCAAATTCAACTAATATAACATCCATAATTTAATTTAAAATTAAACCCAAAAAATGTGATGAAATTATTTTTTCTTCTAAAAATTTCTTCTTATGTTTAAGAAGTTTTTACAATAAATAATGAATAAAATTGATTTTAATGGTATTAGTATAATTATTAATAATATTAATGCACAAATTTATTGATTAAATAATTTTAATACTAAACATAACATTGTAAATTCATGAAATGAAAATATAGTTTTCAATAAAAATATGTTTTTCTTCTATTTACTAAAAAATTAATATTTTTAGAAAAAAAAAAATAAACATTAATAATTTTGATGTGTTGAATCCAAAAATTTTATAAAATTTTTAAAATAATATTTTCAAAATTGTTTTAAATTAATTATAATATTTTCAACAAAATTTCTCTAAAACCCATTTTGGACGAAATTATATTTCAGAAATATAAAATAGCTTTACTAAAAAAATTATTAATTATTAATGATACATTAATAAAAGTATTTTAGTTATATATAAATTATATATATTTTTTAATGTGTTTATTTTTATTCATACCCCCATTTAAACAGCTATGTTATAATGGTCACACTTGAATAAAATTATTTCAAATGTATATCGTGGTTCATTTTAATTTGTGATTTCATGTAACAGAATATTTCAATGATATTAATTTTTTATGAAAAATATTTTATGAAATTTTGTCTTTTAACATTATACCACCCCTTAAAATTAACTTCAACATCATAATTTCACCCCTATTATAAAAAAAAGATGATATCTTTATTTCATTACGTCTTTTGATTCCTAAGTATCTTCTTTGAATATATGATTCCCCCAGTGATCTTTAACAGTTATAGTAGTCTTGTTCCATATCACATTATTACTATGATCCATGATTTCATCTATTTTTTCGTCATAAGAAATATCATGCTCTATTAGTATAACTTATGAGTTCAGTACATGTGAAAGATCAAGTTTGTATGTCCTCTATAGAAATAAATGGAACATATCCTGAACATGAGAAAGTGTTGGTGGAACCACCATGCAATAATATAGTGTTATTATTAGATATAATATATCAAAATTTCCAATAATCCATGAATTATATTTACCTAATTTTTGAATCTAATAACCTTTATCAATAGAGAAATTCACATAATTATCTTCTTCCTAATATGGAATTCTAGGATTTTCAAATGATTGTCTGCACAAATTTTATTTCAACATTGAGTTTCCTTCATAGGCTGTTGAATGGATAGGAATTTCCCTAGAAATTTATTGTCTAGATCAGGTGATAATACAGTTATTTATCCATATACATCCTAAAAGGTTTTAGTTCTAAATTTATTTCCATAGAGTGATTCATAAGAATCCATATTATTTCTCAAATGAAAGTTGTTGATATAAGAAAACTCTGCTGGATAATTTTTTTGAGCCAAACCACATTTGAAATCCATTGTTTATGATATAAACATTTCCTATTGATTTTTAATAGTCCTTTTATAAAAACCATCTATGTGATGAAGATAATTAGTACTGAAATACAACTCTAAATTTATTTGTTTTTGAATATGTTTCTAGAATTTCATGGTAAAACATGGATCACAATAAAATATAAAAAATATGGTACTCCACACAACATTAACACTTTTTTAATTTACATCACTAAAAGATTATATAGATGTAATTATTATCTTGTAGTAATTATTCATGATGAATTTATAATTTGGTTGACTATGAACCAAATTGAATTATGGAATTTTTATGTTTTTTGAAGTCTAATGAAAAAATCAATGATAATCTGTCCAAATTTCCATTATGGTGTGGTTGATTTTTTTAACATCCTCTTTGACATATATCTCTTATTCTTTACTGGTTAACGTACCGATAATCACGAAAAATAATCTTCAATATCTATCTTCATTTTTCCCACCATAAATAAACTTTAATATCTCTATGCATAATCATTTTTATAGAATGAATAGGGAATAATGAACTATGATCCTCATCTAACATATCCTTCTCCCAAAATGGTTTAGACGTAACACAAACATAGTTATTGTACCTCTTAATTCCATTATAATAAAGGATGAACTCAGAAACATTTCATCACTTCTTCTGTTGTTCAACCTTTTCATTATGCACATCTTTAATCCTCACATTGATATATCATTGAAAAATTATTATAGGAAGACTATATTTGCGCACATAAATCAAGATTTATAGATCCTTCAATTGAATATATAGAAATATTATATCTTTTCTATCCTTATCAAAGATTTTCTAGAATGATTCTTTTCACTCGTATTATCTTCCACCCTTTTCCATTTTACAGGGTGGTAATATAATGAGAAACCATAATCATTAAATAACATCAACCATCTTATCTAGTGTATATTTAGATATTTCTGAGTTCACATATAATTTAATATATTATGATACATATATATGTCATGCCTTTATCTAAAAACATAATTCCTCTAAATCTCTAATTCCAAAATTATAGTAGATAACACCAAATCATGAGTTGAGTAATTTATCTCCAGAACATTTAATATTTATGAAGCATAAGTTATTAGCATATCATTCAATATGAGGATGCAACCTATTAAATTATTTGATGATAATTTATAAATCAAAATACATTCTCATATATGATATAGTGTTAGCACATGTGACCTAATTAACCTTCTATTTAGATAAATGAAATTTTCCCCACACTCGTCTGTACAGAAGAACTAATCTCCCTTCTATGTTAACTTCATCATTGTATTAGATATTCATGATAAATTATTCAAAAATAACTGATAACATTCATCCAAACCATGAATGATACAAATATCAATCACCATAGTTGATCTTTTATAATGTTAAATAACCTCCATCTTTCATGGATCTACAGATATACCCTCACATGGAATTGTATGACCCAGAAAATAATATTTCTGATCCGAAATTCACACATGCTGAATTTTTATTATATCTCCTCCACCATTAGGGTCTTGAGTAAAATCATAAATATATATTTATACACTTACTTACACATAGAATATATATGAATATAATCTATAAAATTTATAACTAAGTAATCATAGTAATCTCTAAAGACTGTATTCATTAAATCAATGTATATTGTTGGGCATTAGTAAGAATAAAGAGAATCACTATGAGTTAATTGTTTCTATACCATACACAAAATGTAATCTTGGGTATAACCACCTTCTTGAACCTCATTTGATGATATCATGAATGAGTTTAAATTTTGGAAAATATTCGTGCATCACAGAGTTGATAAAACAAGTCATTAATATGGGGTAGAAGACACATTTTTTTTATAGGGATCCTGTTATGATCTCGATAGTAAATAAAGATTCAGAGTGATACATATTTCTACATAACCAAATAAATTGTTGAACTCCAATGATATGTTAATGGATGAATGATTACCTTGTAAATATTCACTTAGAGTTTAATATTTAATTCATGAAACTCAATCAGAGCCATCATATATAGAGTCTTGCAAATAGGTGTTGAATAAACTATGAGTTCTATGAATAACTCAACTTCATTATTAGGTGGAATACTAGGAAGCGCTTCTAAAAGAAATTACGAAAATATCATACAATATCTGAATCATTGCTTTTAATTCTTCCCCCAACCATATATGATAATCACCACATTTGAATAAAAATCAATACGAATATAATATATGTAATTTACATTTTAAATTAAAATATATCATCTCACTAATAGAAAATAACTTGTTTTCAGGGAATATAAAATATTACTTTGATTCCCAATTAGCCAATGTAGTATAAATATAAAAAATATCAATCCATTTCGTAAATAACATCAAATTCTACTAGAGGGAGGATAACAAGTTATGTAATTTTGGGTGTTTTGATTCATATTTTCAAATCCCCATTGTTTGGGTAGAATTAAATTCCCCTAATGTTATCCCATTAGTTTACTAGTGAACATTGGGAAAGTGTGTTGTTTATTCTCGGTGACTCATTCTTCAACTATATCCTCTCTCAACCGAGTAACTCTATGTTTTCATTCAACAATATAATACCCCAGGTGGTTGATGATCGTATATAATTATCGTATAAAAACAATAGCAAGGTCTTCCCTTTTTCATCGTAATGTTCAACAACTAATGTACATACGAATAGGTTTTTGGTTTTCTCATAAATATTACCAATATAAGAAATAAAATAAAATTAAATGCGTTCAGGAATTAATGTTAGTCTAATCCATATATTCAGGGGGAATCCACATATTAGGGCCTCCCTATGAAAAATATTCTTCTACAACTTTGCCTCATCGATCAAGCACATGAGCATCGCTACCCTCTGTTGACTAATCTCAAAGGCCTATTTAGGAACTTCTATGTCTTCATTCGCTCCATTATCTTTGGATATAATTTTTTTCTTTCTAGTTCATCAACTTATTTTGTCTATCTTCAGTCCATTAATAAATCTACAGTGGTTTTAGTGACCATAAAACATTATAAATAAGAAAGACCAATAATATAATCTTTAAATTCATTCATTTCATGTCTAAATCATGACACCTTCATTCCAACGTACGACAAAATATATTTATCATATGTAATTCATCATCATAAAATATTTTAATCCTTTATAATAGTGAATAAATAAAATGTTAATTAACCCAACAATATAGCAAGGTAGTATAAAACTATGTGAAATGAAAGGACACACTCAATGTTCATCATAATTATGTTTTAAATATAATCTACCAACTCTTTTCAGTGTTATTAACCCATGATGCAAAGTTTTTAAAACCACATCCACTTATAATATCCAAACTGTGTTGTTTTCATGGAAAGCCACACACATTTTTACCATATCATTGTTCATTGTCCTTTATAGAGGATTATCATATGGGTTCACACTAATTTTTTCTCATCATAGTTTCAATAGGTAACTAAACCACACTATGATACCTACTTTAGTTACCCATACTTTTGATACATAAACATTACATATTATTAGATGAATATTCAATACATGACATTATGGTCGATGCTATAATCGTATAGGTTTTCTGTCATTGGAAACCTGGATACCTAAAAAAACTTATTCAAAAGGGATCGAAATCATGTCCCATTATATTATTCATAAATAACTCACTTATTAGACATGTCAACCATAAAACCCTTCTTCATAAACTTGGGAAACGAAACATCATAATGGATGACATCAAATGCCATTTTTGGGTAAACATGGATGATTTCAATGATCAATTAAACATAAAATGATTAAAATGGTATAAGAACATGAGAGTTATATTTCATTACAACACCTAGGATATCACAGATCATACTCTTGACTTATGGTAAAAAACATATAATTTCACAAGACATTAATCATAAAGGAATCAGTGAACATGAGTGATTTGAGTACAACCGTGGCATAAGACATAAATTTTTTCACACACAGAATCATAGAAAATCATTTTCATAGATAGGTCTCACTACCAGTACTATCATAGTGGATTGGGTTCACTCCCCATTCTTTCATATAATAATTCAAGGTTCACTCCCACGACTATCATAGAGTATGGAATCCCTTACTGCACTAGGTTCACTCCCAATTCAAATCATTATTATCTCATGAGATAACCATATTTATCCAAAGAATTGGATTGATATATAATTTTGGTCCCACCGATCACATCATCATAATAAATTCACATGTGTTCTATAAGATCATAAATTATTCATTATATATCATATCTCTCATAAAGGAAATAATATTAATAAACATTTCAAGATTTCATCATAACATTAACCGTGGAAAATAATTGTTTTTTATAAAAATATCATCATCCTACGTATAAAACATTCATATAAAGAATAGGGAAGGTTTTATTTGATGATTTCCCTCATAAATAATAATTAACATCAAAGGATGTCATCATATATGAAAATCCCTTCCAAAATATCACTTTGGATACTTCTTGATGAAAATAACATTTTCATATTCAAATTAACTATTTAAAATCAAAAAATTTATAAAATATTATGGAAAAATTATCATTGAAATGTATGTTGGAAATTTTTTGAGGAAGATTAAAAACATTGGGTTTTCATGATCTATGGAAATGTTTTCCATGCAGTGTTGGTTAAAACAAACATTTTCATATTCTCAGTAAAAGTAAAAAAGTACCTTATTCGTAAAATAAAAAGTATATTTATTTTAAATAATTTTAAAAAAAATTAAAACATTTATAAAAAATTATTTTAAAAATTTAGATTATTAAAGTCATTAATAAAAATGTTTTAGAAAACCTTGAAATTGAATTAATAGGATTTTTGATCGAAGAAAGAAATAATATAAATTTTCCTTAAAAATTAATTTTTGGATATTAAAGATATAAAGTGTGTAAAAACATAGTAAAAATTTTATTCCCAATAAATAATCATGTTATAAGAAAATTCAGGCCATTATTTAGAGATAATTTATAAAACATCATCATCATGAACTTAATTATAAAAAATCTCGATAAATAATGAGATTGCAACATAAATCCCAGACCACATTTTTAACTTCTGAATCATAATACCCATGGAAAAATAACTTAAAATAAACCATTAAATATCACTAAAATTAGTATAATCATGTTATAACAGGTAAAATGTTTATTATAAACACCTCATAATGGAAACAAGATATGAATATAGTGTATGTTTAATTTTAATAAAAGTGAGGTGAAAAAACCCTTACCTTAATTTCGAATTAAGTTTAAATTTATATAAAATCCAATTTAATAAATTCATATGTATTATAGTTCCATTCATAAATAATTTTAAATTTTATAATATCATATATGATTCACTTATAACATTTCAACATCTATTTATTAATAATTCCATACTAAAATAATCATTTTTAGGTGTTAATTGTTTTGTTTGGTTTGGTAGTTCCATTAATTTTACTTTTATCGTGGTTCAATAATCTAAATAATACTAATGATTATATAAATATCATAAATATTCATTATATATTTTTATCGTTATCAATTAAATGAGAATATAGAAAAATTATATATACCATACCTGAAGATAGTAGGTCATACGTATGTATTATTGTTGTTTCTCTTTTTCCAATGAAAAGAAATAATGAATGATAAATAAGATTTTATAAATCAATAAGAAAAATAATATCAAAATTATAATATAGAAACATTATTTTCACCATTATATCAATCCAATCAAAATGGGATGAATATTATTTACACTACAACATGGAAATGATACGATGTACATACACATTAGCGATGTTTTAATTTTCCATAGGATGGAAAGGAAGTGACAAATCCTTATTTCATTATCATGAAAAAATTTAATTATATTAAAATTATTAAATTAATTATTTTATAATAAATAATATATATTAATAGTTGATAATAGAAGAAATAAATTTTAAATTACTCAGTTAGGAGTTATAACTCATTGTTGACAAGCCTCAAATGTCTTACACATTAGGCCTTTAAAAGATTATATTTTGGTGAAAAAAAGATAAATTATGTGGTGAAGGAATATATTAAAGTATTGTGGGATCTATTTTCTAATATATAATGTTATATATGTATGTGGAAGAGAGGAGAGGTGGCATCCTTTTATAAGGTAGGGAAGTGAAACACTAGGAATTACATAAAATAATAAGTAAGATATCACATAATCATGTCAATTAGATTAAAGGTACACGAAATTATATTATAATATATTATAGAGTCTAAATAAACTCCATTAATAATGTAAATGTAATTTTCTAAAATATTTTATGCCTTATCATCCAATTAAACTACATTAATCCCATTTTATCTTTAATAATCATAACATAAATTTTTAGCCATGATAGGATAATTATATGCCCAAAAATAAAAATGGCCATCTAAATAATTTTTTAAATAATGATTAAATGCTTTGAATCTATTTAACCTTTTTTAATTTCTCTTGTTGGTATATATTAATTTTAATATAAGAACACAAAGCGCATGAATTTTGTCACAAAAATTCCTTATTTAAGAGTATACAACATTTAAAATTAAAATAAATTCATAATTTGGTTTCTTCAACTTTTTTTATTTAATAATTAAAAAATGATTTCTCTTTAGACATTTTTAGTAATCCCAAACTAAAGGTAATATTGCAACAATACTATTAAATTAAAAGACAAAAAAATATTATTTAATTTCAATTAAATATAACTTATCTTCATAAAAGTCAAAATTGGGATCCCAATTCAAAAATAATGTTATAAAATATTTTATTTAAATAATTAATATTAAATTAGGTTGAAAATAACATATAAAATAGGGTAACAGAATGTGTTAAATGTACATTTAGGTTTTAACCCATGGTTTTAACCAAATTTTTCAACTTTTACTAATGAGTAAAATATTTACCGAAATCACTATTCCTAATGAATGATAATTAAGTTGAAAATATTATAAAATTTAAATTAAAATGATTTAAAATATAAAATCAATTTTAACAAATTCAGTTTGAATAAGTGGATGAATCTAATTTAAAATTAATTCAAAAAAATGTGATGAAAAGCTATTTTATTCTGTAAAAAATGTCTTCTAACATGTAATGAATTTTTATACCAAATCCAATGAAATAAGTGATTAATATAGTATTAATATGATTATTAATAATATAAATGTTCTAATTTATCTTTTAAACTACTTTAAAACAAAATATAACATTTTAAATCATTGGAATAAGACATTTTTTACTAAAAATATATTTGTTCTACTATTCAGTAAAAAACCCTTTTAAAAAGATCCCAAAATCTCATCCTCATTTAATTGTGAATATATAAATCCAAAAATTATATCATTATTTTGAAATAAAATATTTAATATTTTTAAACTGTTGTTTTAAAATTCTCCAAAAAAATCCAAAAAACCCATTTTTGAAGACAATATATTTCTAAAACATTATATGACCGTAAAAGAATTGGATACTTATTTTTTACTCATTAACCAATGTATTTTCATTATATCAAACCATTATAATATTTTTTATAGTGATTTCAATCCTATTCATACTATTAATTTTAATGGATATGTAAAAAGGTCATGTTTTAATATTAGTATTTCAATAGTATATCGCGGTTTTTATAAAACTGGTGTATCATGAAATGATAGTTTTTATAAAATTAAATTTTTTCTTAGAAAAATATATTATAAAATCGTATGGTGTTACAAATATGTATTTTTTCATTATGTTATGTGTGGTCCTAGAATTCTATATCCATACAATTAGGTAGTGAAGTATATCTCATGAAATAATAAGGAAAGGAATGGGGAGTTAATCTTGTTTAGTAAGGGACCTTATTCAATAAGATAGTCTTGGGTGTAAACCTTGACTAAATAAATGATGGAATTGGGATTGAACCTGATCCAATATAATAGTCTTAGACATGATCCTTTATTAATTAAATGATTTATTTTCTTCTATTCATGCAATAAACGTATTTCTTATGAAAATGATATGCTTTGATGGATAATGATTTATTATTAATGATTCATCACTCCTATGAATTATGAATTTTTGTTGATACAACATTATTCCATGTTACATCATTATGATCTAGGAATTTATGAGTATTATTTTCTAATGTTATTCTATCATTGTAACACTCTTATACTTATCTTGTGATCCCTTATGATCATTGATTTATATCTATTATATTTATCTTGAATGATCAGTTGAGATCACCATATATTATGTATAGAATCCCCTGGTAATTTAGAAAGGCTTTAAGTATGTGTTTACTAATAACGTGTCAATTTGGGAAGAACATTATAAGAAATAATATAGATCATTTATGTACTAGGGGTATATGTATCCATGATTCCAAAGACTCTAAACCATTATAGTTAAAGAATGGATCAAATTGATGTCTAACAGATATTTTCAATGATAATATTTAGTGTATATATATGGAAATTATGGGTCACTGTTTTTGAAATTAGAGTATGGTTTAGTTAATTTTTGATACTAAGATGACGAAACATTGTTGAGAACCCTTAGGATAATTCTATGTATATGATAAAAAACATATTTTATGGAAACTAAAGGAGTTTGATTTAGCTAATAAAATTAATACATGTCTGGATACTACAATTAGATTTGGTTTTTCCACAGATTCTACTCAGTTTGATAACATGGAAAAGATTTTGTTATGTAAATCTTGACCATCATTCAATGCATAGTGAATGGGCCCATACTGCACACCCAGTTTTACATAACTGGGATATATTCTTATTTTGATTAATATTTCATCTAAAATCCATCATGAAGGATCTAAATATATAATTAACCTGGAAAAAAAAGTTCAACCCGATGGTTTTATAGATTTTAAAGAGGATTTCATGATTTATAAATCCTATAAATTATATTCATTATTATATAGCTTCACACTACGATTTTTGTTTCTAATACTATTTTTTTGGTATCAATTACTATCGAGAAAAAAAGGAATTCAGTTAAAGAGAATTTAATAGAAATTGAAATGATTTTCCTGTTAAGAAACCAAATTTTATGGAAGGTGGATAGAAAAATATTCTTTCTACTCTTACACAACTCTATCGATACATGAATCAAAATTAGATTCCAAATGGTAAAAGGAACATCATAATTTTGAGTCCTTTCATGATGTAACATCAAATTTCCTTTGGTGGGTTCAATAATCCACTAATTTATATCAAATGGATGAGGGCCACTTGAAATATTTTCTTCATTCTCCAGTTCTGAAAACATGTAATGTTTATCTTACCTATTTTTCATTCGAAATGTGATGTATGTCAATGCTAGAAACATACCAATGATACATGGAAGTGGGATGAAATTTAATCCATTGAGTTGTATGAGGTTAAGATATTATTTTTTAATAAGAACTATCCATTTTTCTTTATAGGAATGTATGTACGGAATTCCATGAGTATAACAATAAATATGATTAATCTATTAGAACCGATAAGGAAACATTACAAGACATTTGTTGTATTCTTCTTGTATAATTATTTAATTAGAATGTATAAATTATTGATTCTTCATTCACTCAAAAACAAGTCTCTTAAGGGTGTTATCAAAAAGAGACTTTTTTATAACTGATTAAATTATTTAGTTTCCTATCAATGTTGAAATGGATATTATAGTCCCGTATTAATCACATGCTTTTCTTGGAAAAGAAATATTGAATTTCCAAGAAATTATAATAAAAAATACATGAGGGGAAGAATATGAGTTTTTCTTTATGTAATAAGTGAGGAATGAATCATTATTGACATTTTGTTAAGGGTCCATTAAATGTTTTGTGTATGGAAAATAAGGCCATTGGGTAATCATATTTCCATGTAATTAGAAACAATAATCTAATGATACAAATTGAGAGAAATATCCTCTGAATTCACCACCCGTACTCTAATTCAAAAATTATAAATATTATAGAAATTATCCTAACAATTTAATAAAACCACGATTAAATAACAATGACATATGTTAGTGAACTCTTATTCATAGAGACAATGGTAAATCACAGAAGATCATTATTTCTGATGTGGGGAGTGATAATGAAGTGTGGAATGGTGAACTTACATGAAACTCTAGAGCTATAAATGTATTATTTTATTATGTTTCTAACCACTATTTATATCCGAATAATCTAATAATGGTATCACATTGTCACCTCGACAATTAGATGTTGAAATATCAGTAAAAAATTGCGATGGTATGATTATCAGTACAAGCCTATAAATCATCCCCAATTGTTATTTTTTGAAACTTTCTCCCTACTAATCTTGTTATTAATCCTCTTGTTTAATATGATTTAATTTTTTACATTGACTCTTTTTAATAATGTAAATATAATATAAATTGACTTGGAAGGTAAATAGAATTAGTTATTCTAAATAAAAAACTCATTACCTATAAGTGAGAATATAAATATAAACATACAATGGTTTTTACATCTATTCCAAGGTTCATTATTCCTATTTAAAGGGGTATTTATCAAATATGGTTACATATAAAATCAACATCAAATATATTCCTATTTAATGTAAGTTTTATTTTGCCTTTAAATAATAGTTACATGTCATTCTATGGAATATTGAGGTTAATTTTTTGAAAGAACTAATACTCGATGCTACACCTATTTCAAAAAATCCATATAGAATTTCCCGGATTGAGTTACTAGAATTTAAGAAGAAAATAGAAGATATTATTTAAAAGGAATCAATTCATCCTAGTATGTCACCATGGGGTGCACCGTCTCATTTTTTTAATTGTAATGATGGATAAATATGGATGCATTAATTTTTTTAACTAAACAAGTTCATGATCAAGGAAAATTATCATTTCCCTAATATTGATGATTAGTTTGATCAATTACGAGGTGGTAAAAATTTTCCCAAGATAGATCTTTTATTTAAATGCTATCAATTTTGTGTAAAATTGGAATACCTTTATAATAAATACTTTTAATCATGGTATTTTGAATATTAATTTAAATTCTTTCAATTTATCTTAACTAATTACACACTATCTTTGCAGATTTACTGAATTTATTCTTTAGATATTAAATTTATCTGTTTTTTGAAGTCATTATAAATTATGTTATTATATATTTCATGATAAATGAAGATCTTGAATATCACATTAATATTATACGGAAGACCCTAATGAAGAATAATTTGTCTAAAAATTTTACCAAGTCTAAATTTTGGTTTTATAAAAATTAATTTTTAGGTTATATAATCTCCATAAATGGTATAATGGTGGATCCATCAAATAATAAAGTTGTTAAACATTAGCATTGAACAACCACATTGACTGAGATCCATAGTTTTCTTGGACTAACAGATACTATCAGGGCTTTGTAAAGTATTTATCATTAATATATAATCCATTAACCAACATAACTCAGAGGGGATTTAAGTTCTTTCAAACTAGTTAATGTGAAAAAATTGAAGGAATAGAAGAAATGGTTGGTCATTGAACCTATTCCCCCACTACCCAATCAATGATATGGGTTTTCCGTTTACAGTGATGTCTAAAAAAATTATTTGGGTTGTTTTCACTTATAGAATATTATAGTGATAACATATTCCTCTCACTAATTGAAGTTTTGTGAGAAAAATTACTCGACTTGTTATTTAGTGTTGGCATACATAATATTTGTATTAAACATATGGAAGAATTATCTTTATAGTGAAATATGTGACATTTATATTGGTCATGAAATATTATTTTTTATATTAACAAAAATATAGTTTAATATGATACAGATAATATGGATGGAGTTGATTAAATATTATATATACTCAATACATTACCACCCTAGAAAATATAATAAGATGGATGATGCGATGAATGGAAAGGATAATTCTATATTATATATAATTAAGATAAAAACATTCAATATTTATGAATTTTAAAAGTAAAATCCAAGACATCTTGAAGAAATGAGATAGATCTTATTTGGTTCAAATGAATGTTAAAATAACTATGACTTTAATGATTAAATTGTTGTTGAATGATGATGTGGAGAAACAATAGATGGTGGGAAATGTTCTTAAGTTCAAACTTTAATGTAATGGACTGATAAGGAATATTGACTAATTATATGTCTCATCAATAATGAATGTAAAGAAGTAACTGTTGGAAGAATCTCATACCTCACCATTCTCTATTCATCATGGAAGACTAAAGATGTATAGGATCTAAAAGAATATTTTTGGTGGTATAATATAAAGAGATATATTGTACACTATGTATCTCAATGTTTTTTAATGGCCTTTACCTAGAATCCCAGAGTCGGTGCATTATTTTAATACATTGGCATGATTTCAAGGAATCAAGTCCCAAAAGGCCGATCATTTTAGTAGTCTGGGAAAATATATTATATACATGAACATAAATTACACATTACAAAATATAACAAAACCTAAAAGATCCTTTTATAATGATATTAATCCTCTAAATTAACCCTTCTTATAAATAATAATACACTTCTTGGAATCTTCGGATTATAAAACTTAAGAAAGGGGTGAGCTCAAATGCTCAGTAAGGATTAAAATATAGAGGATTCTTTCAAAAATAAGCATTAATATTTACGGAAATGTGAAAAAATAAAAAAAAACCATTTAAACATAAACTTAAGCATAATATGGCAATGATAAATCAAATAATTCTATTTACATTTTCACATGGATATTCTACTATTCTAATAATCACATGTAATATGAATAGCTAATTTCATAAGGATGGAATGCAAAATGGCAGACTTCATAACCACATAGTCAAGGCCTTATGCCAATAACACAAATAGGATTTTTTTCAAGGACTTGTGCTGAGACAAGAGTTTGTCTCATGAGACCTACCCATGCATCTAGGAGCTATTGCAGGCTCTACCCGTCACTTATTAATTCAAATTCATTCCTCATATGAAAAGGATGAAACGTAACATAATCATTCATTTTAAAACAAGCATAAAAAATGTTAATACATTAACCAGAAACCATGAATGGTATAAATATACTACATCCATAGTAAAACATATCATAACTCATTCAATAAAATATGGAATATTTTTTTATAATAAAGCAACCTCGATCAAGAATAATATCTCATAAATTATGATGACATAGTTGCAAATAATCTGTAAAAATCAATGAGAGAAATGTCCCTTTTTCATTAAATCATTTAAAACTCACACAATTTATAAACGAAGTCATTTAAAAGATATTTTTGAATCAAATCGTCCCGTACCACCTTGAAACTTTTTATTGGAAAGAACATTTTAAAACACTCATGTCTATATAAATAAATCCTTAAAACCATTTTGAAAACATGGACATTGATAAGTATTTTTTAGAAGAATAAATCGTTAAAACATTTAAAATTATTTTTTAATGACATATTCCCTTAAAAATAATCCCTTTGGAAAATGTTTTATAAAACGTGGACATGGATAATAAATATTTCCCAGTAAAAACATACCCGTAAACAATCTCGAATAATAATGATTTTGAGGAATTAACCATTACCCTGCACTATCCTTTGGTCGAGTGTACGTTTATCCTCCTGCATAATTACAATAGTATGTTGTTAAATTATACCATAACCATATTCATATTTATTATATCATACATGATTCATATATGAATTTATACAAACCATTTAATAATGATTTCCATATTAGATTATCATTTCGGTAAATAATCCCTTTCTTTAGCATATGTGTTTTAAATTTTTATTCTTGATCGTATCATTTAAATCATGATTTACATACTTCTAGAATATAACACATTATTTATATATAATATATATTTAGAATATAAATATCTATAGTAGATAGATATATGAAATGTAAAACACCGTTTATGGAGATGGTAGGTTGTACGTAAGCATAAACGTTGTTTCAGTTTTCATATCATATTGAATGGATGTAAATGAATAAGATATATGTAAGTACAAAGATATATATATATATATAAAGTAGCATTATTATGAAGTATATAACATACATTTTAATAATATATATTTTTAAAATCATCGTTGAATGGTGAATGTGGAAATGAATCTCATCGTGTCGTGGAGACGGTAAGTCGTACGTACAGACAAGCGATGATGTCATTTCAGTAATGATTAATATTTGTGGAATTAGATGGTATAATAATTTTACAAAGTCATTTTCAGGTTATTTTCATTATTTATAATGATATTACTCATCATTATATCCTTATAATTTACATAGTGTTGAATAACAATGTACACCACGGCGTGGAGATGGTAAGTCGTACCTACGCATGTATGGTAACATTATCATTCCTATGATGGATAGAATAATGAATATGGTTGTGACATATTTATAATAAAATCATATTATGTAGAAGGTAATGGAGTTATTATTTTGATATGGAGAAAACAATGAAAGAGGAAGTGGAAGAAGAAAACAACTTGAAAGAGGGTGGTGAAATTATTACCTCTTCTTCAGGTGTTTCCTTTGGAGTTGATCAAAAGAGCTCCTCAAATAGCTTTCAGATCAAATAAAGGACTCAAGATTGATTTGATGGATTTTGGGAGGATATTTGGGTAGGTTTTTGGCCGCGGAAAATGGCTTCAGAGGTGTGATTTTAAGAGAAGGGGAAGTTCCCTTTTATAAGATGGGTGAGGGCCACTTTAGGAAATGATTAAAATATTAATTTATTATACTATCATATTCAGTTTATAATGGCTCAAAATTAATTTATTTAGATCCTTATCTTGTTATAGGTATAAATCCTCTCATCCAATAGGTTTTAGACAAGTATATCTCGATATTTTAACCTTATCTCTTAGATTTCATTACTAGTTAAATAGCTTAACTTTTACAGTGTCTTCTTGTATTCTTACAATATATAATTAATAAAAAACTATAAACATCCAAGAGAACCTCCAGTGGTTCATTAATGAAATATATAATATTATTTGATCCTTTTGGTTGAACCATTGATTTTTAGGAATACATTATAATTTAATAATATAATATTTGTTTTAAAAACTCATTTATGTCAATTTTGACACTATTTAGTATTTTGTATTTTTGAAAGTCATCACAACTTGATTAAATCAAACAAGATGCATTAAATTAGAACTAACATATCAAATTCACCTATAAAATTGTTTAATGTCATAAAAACATTAAAATTATATATTTTTTAATATTTATGATACCATTTATTTGATTCTCTCATTAATAAGGTAATTACTGCATCATCATTGTGTCATAAATAATTTCTTTATTTATTCTATAAAAATTATAAATAAAATACCATGATGTATAAAATATTTTTATCCTTATACTAAATATTTATAGTCAAATATATCTTATGTATATCCCTATATTAATTTTTTTTATTTATTTAACATTGAATTTAACCCTTTTACCTCTTCTTTAAATAAAATAATAATAAATTGTAACGACCCGAGTCCGGAGCCCCTCCATTGGTGCCCCATAACTGGTTCGCCACATGACCTCAAGCGTGTTTCCCCAAATGCCAGAGGCTGCCGACTAGCAGCGAAGGCCTTGGTGAGTCGGTGGGGATACTATTCCCTCATTCGGTAAGGTATACAAGGTAAGAAAACAACAATAAATAGTGGAAGCAGTAAACAATATGCATAACAACAAAAACCAAACAACGGAAGCAATGTAGATATATAACTATGATGACAACGATGCAACAGGTAAAAGTATCTAAGGAAAATAGAAAACACGACAACATGCTGAAATACAACTGAAACCAAGTGAAAAAGAAAACAAAGTAAGCTCCTCTCCATCGCGAGCCACGGCTCGGTCCCATGCTCCCCATCTCCTGATGCAGTAAAGATCCTGAAGTAGAAGGGAGCTTTCCCTTATCTATACCTACAACAACATAGTCTTCTTGGGCCCAAAATCATGGCCCAAACAGGGTGTGAGATACAATCCCAGTACGCAATCAACCAAATATTTGTGCCTAACAGTCAATGAATACATGGAAGTAATAAAACAAGAAGCAGTAAAGAGAAAAGCACAAGTAGCTACAATCCACAGTTCTGGCAAAAAAATTACACAACTAAATAGCCAGCAACAAAAGAAGAAACAGGTAACCCTCTGGGTAGCTCTCACAGTCTAACCCCTATGGTTCAACCTATAAGTACTAGCGACCCTCTGGGTTGCACACTCAGTCTCACCCCTCTGGTTCGCTACGTAATTAGGAAGACTCTCTGGGGAAGCACTCACCGTCAAATTCCCCCTATAGTCTCGTATCGTGCTAAAGGCTCTCTGGGGAATCACTCAACGTCAATTCCCACTGTGGCCCACATCATGGATCTACAAACTCTCCGAGGAAAGCACTCAACGTCAATTCCCCCTATAGTCTCACATCGTAATTAAAAGACACTCTAGAGAAGCCCATCCGTCAATTCTCCCTTTGGTCTATTACTCTTGGTTCTCACAGTCCTGAGTTTAACTGAACATGCTCAGCGCGTGTGTACCGTCCAAGTAAACCTCACGAACTACTTGGCTATCAACTAAGGCTCAACAGTATAACAAAAGAGACAGTTCCACTATCCTACAACAAGGTATGGAAACTGGAAAAACACCCAACAGGAAAAACAAGCATGGAAAAGAAACCTGAGCATAAAATAAATTACTCTAATCAAAATCAATAACCTCTACTAAAGCAAACAAGAAAATGTGGAAAACAACAAGGGAAAAACAGGAAACATGCAATACCCCGTTCAAGTGTATTGGTGGAATTTGCACATAATATTCATCATCTTTCTATAGAAAGGAACAAACCACCTACCTCGATCCTAGGAGATTGATATATGTGAACCACGATGACATATTATTCTTAGAACAATGTAGATTTGAGAAAACGCACAAAACATTCATCCCACGATAACTTGGAAACGAGGAGGAATCAAGAAACAAGGATAAAGTAGAAGGAAGAACTCACCGTTGTGATTCCAATGCAATCAGTCGTGCTCGAATCGGAGAATGGACTGGGAGGCAGAAGCTCCGAGAAGATTCGATCGTACGGTCGCTTCCGGACGGATGAAAACATGAGAATAAGATGAAACGGGGGGTTAGGTGCGACCCCGGTCCGTTTAATGAAGAAAAATAAAGTACATGTCCTGTACTTCTTGAGTACACGGTGTGTACTTCGATTTTCCATACTCTGAATTAAGCGGCCTCCACCTCAGCCATACTCACCGTGTGTGTGGCCCGGACACGACCAGCACGCGGCTTCAAGCTGGGAAAAAGTATATGTCATGTACTCAGAAAGTACACGGTGTGTACTTAAAAAATTTCCAGAAAATTCATTTTTCTCAAAAACTCCACAAAAAGGAAAAAACGTTCGTGAAAGTGATCCCAGTTCTTACAAACTTACCCCCTTAATTAAATTCATCCCCGAATTTCCCTAACGAGGCAGAGATGGAGAAACCCCAAACATCTCTGGCCACTATGATCGTACGTTGGTCTCCCACTCCAAAGTCTCGTCCTGTACTCTCCTGTGCTGCCATAGCACACGTTACCAGCGGAACAGACCGTCCGCGTGGAACCTTCGTACTACGATCGACAATCCGGATAGGATGCTCCTAGAATGATGCATCCGCTTCAAGCTCGACTTCCTCGGGCTGAAAGACGTGAGATGGGTCTGAAAAGTAGCGTCGGATCTGAGAGATGTAGAAGACGTCGTGTATGGTCGGATACCTCTGAGGTAGCTGCATCCGATAGGCGACCGGCCCAACTCTCTCCATGACCTCAAACGGTCCAACGTACCGTGGTGAAAGCTGACCCTATCTCTGAATCCTCTTGTGTCCCAAAATTTGTGCGACATGCAAGAAAACATGATCACCGACCTCGAACTTCAGAGGTCGTCTCTGCTGATCAGCATAAGACTTCTGTCGAAACTGAGCTATATCCATCATCTTCTGAATCAGGTCTATCTGCTCTGAAGTCTACTGAACAAGACGAGGTCCCAACAAAGCATCCCCTCCTTCCTCCCGCCAGCATAAGGGTGATCGGCATGGCCTACCGTAGAAAGCCTCATATGGTGCCATCTGAATGGTTGCCTGGAAATTGTTGTTATAGGGGAACTCCACCAGAGGAATATGATTCTCCCAAGAACTGCCGAAGTCATGGATGCATGCTCGGAGCATATCCTCAAGCACCTAGATTGTGCACTCGGACTGGCCATCAGTCTGGGGATGGTAAGGTGTACTCAAAAGTACCTGTGTACCCAATGCCTTCTGAAATTCTTGCCAGAACCGAGAGGTAAAGCGTGCATCTCTGTATAAAACAATAGAGAGTGGAACTCCATGTAGACAAATGATCTATCTGATGTAAAGTCGTACCAGATCATTGACACTCATGGTCTCCTTGATCGGCAAGAAGTGAGAAACCTTCGTAAGCCTATCGACAACAACCCAAATAGCATCGTTTCCTTGCGGCGACCTCGGTAACCCAGTCATGAAGTCCATCGTAACATCGTTCCACTTCCACTCCGGAATGGGTAGCTGCTGTAGAAAGCCTGCTGGAGACCGAGGCCGCTCCTGGAACGAGCTCAATAGAGAAGTCTACCTCACGCTCCAGAGGCAAACCCAAAAAGGCCTCTGGAAAGACATCCCGAAATCGATCCACCACTAGAGGAAAGTCCAACTGTGTAGTCCCCTGATCATCTAGATAATTACTAGTAATCTGGGTCGTCACTCCTCCTATCCCAAGATGCTCCAGTGCCACCCGACTCGCCCGAACGTCCCATTCACCTCTATGAAGGAAATATTCACCTTCTAGTGAAATGAAACTGACTCTACGACGATAACAGTCAACAAATTCCTGGAAGGGAATCAACCAGTCCATACCGAGAATGACATCATAGCTTATCATCTCTAGGACATAGAGATCCCATAAGAAGTGATACCATGTAACCTCGAAAGGGCACTCTCTACACTGGCGTACACTGTATGTCCTCTTTCCCAAAGGTGTGTATAGTGTCAACGAGTCGGCAGAAGAAAAGATGCAGAGCCCAAGGATCTCCATGACAGTAATGGAGATAATGCTATGCATAGCACCAGTGTCGAAAAGCGCTGAAGATAAAACTAAGGCTACCAAAATCTTACCTCGAACAGTAGAAGGGTCAGGATCCTGCTCATGATAAGTATGATCCATGGCGAAAGACTAGCCTGCACTGTAGCCCTGCGCCCCTGACTGACCACTCTGAGCTGAACCACCCTGCTGGTGTTGAGGGACTGGTGGCTGACCTCCACGGCCTCGACCTCCACCTCAGCCCGAACGGCCGGAAGAACTGCAGTTCCCTGACTGGTGTGAGACTGGTGGGGCTGCTCCTGAACGAGGATTCATGTAAGAACCCCGGTCACCGACTGCTGGTGAGAAAACCTGGAAGAAATGCTAAAGGTGACCCATATTGCCGCAAGATCGGCACTCCACGGGGTCTCTCTAGCATTGCGGCCTCGTGTGCCCTGTGAGGCCACACTGGTATCATGTCACCTGGCTTCCTGATGATGCATCTCTCTTCCTCGAATCACCACGTTTAGGCTCTCTATGATTCTTCTTGCTATCATCTGGAGGCAAACTTGCTCTTGAAGTAGACCCGCCCTAGATCTCAGCTCCAAAGTCTCTCAGATTGCACTCTGCAATCAGTGCCTGGTTGACGATGGAAGTAATGGAAGTCAGCTGGAAGATGTTCACCTGCAAGGGGATCTCCCGCCTGAGTCTATCCTCAAACTTCCTCTCCAAAAACACCCCACTCCCATCTCGAAAGGGTGTAAAATGCTGCAGCTCAGTGAAACGAGAGGAATAATCCATGACAGATAGAGTACCTTGCTCTAAGCTCATGAAATCCCGGGCTCGATCGGCCCTCAGGGTCTCCGGGTAGAAGTAGTCATAGAAC
Source organism: Viscum album (assembly GCA_963277665.1). Lineage (NCBI taxonomy): Eukaryota > Viridiplantae > Streptophyta > Magnoliopsida > Santalales > Viscaceae > Viscum > Viscum album. The sequence goes on from OY728120.1 coordinate 2,113,528,193, forward strand.
ACGCATTGGAACTCCTCCCAAGCCATAGCATGTTGTTGACCCGCCTGTGATATCACGCCCCACCACCTCTTGACGGAGTCTCAGAGCATGTAGGTGGCGAGCTTGAACCGCATCTATGAAGGCATCTCTAGATGCTCGAATATATATCAGCATGACTTCAAACCATGACTCTACAGCCTGAGGTCCTCCCTCCCCATAGAACGTGGGAGGATGCTTCTGCTGAAAGACACACGTCAAGTCTACCATAGACGAGGAAGGAGGCGGTGCTCCCTAGAAGACCTGCATCGTCTTCATGAAAACATCCCTAAACTGTGCATCAGCACCCGCGACTTGTACAACAACCGGTGCCAAGGTTGGCTCAGTTGGGTGATCGACAGGAAGTCCCTGATCATCCATATCTGGCGTCTGATCACTGCCTAAAGATAGTCGTATGACTGGAGGACGTCTAGGAGGCATAGCTCTGAAAGATCAAAAGCACACCATATATCAGAAAAATATGGACAGAGAACACAAGGGTACAAAATGGGAACATGCGAAGAAAAAAACACTAGATTTCAAAACACGACTACACGACATGTATAAAAACTACACAACGTGTCTACTTAAGCTACTAACATGGGCGTGTACTCCTACCCTACAAGTCGTGTACACTTCGAACTACATGGCATGTTGACCCCCACACACGGCGTGTACTTGAATACTATTCCCCCGCTTGAGTCTCCTTACATGGATAACCCACATGGTCCGACCCAACCCGAGGCTACACGGCGTGTTCGAAACAAACATGGAGTGTACTAGACAAGGCTTCAGCGGCCTGTGTTGTTAAGCACACAGCCGTCTACACAGATGAACCTCACACGGCATGCTCCGAACAAACAAGGCATGTATAGGCGAAGGTGACATCATCCCGTGTTGTTCGTGACACGTCTGGGTTCCTGGGCAAGAATACACGGCGTGTTCCGAACAAACACGACGTGTTGAAAATAAGGTCACGTCGGCCCGTGTTGTTCGTGACACGGCTGGGTACCTGGACAAGACTACACGGCGTGTTCCGAACAAACACGGCATGTGGAAAAGAAGGTCACGTCGGCCCGTGTTGTTCGTGACATGGCCAGGTACCTGGACAGGACTACATGGCGTGTTCCCTATGGACACGGTGTGTTCTACCCAAGCATCCCTGACCTGTGTTGTTAGTGAGACGGCCGGGAACACGGCTCTGAACTCAAACGTCTTGTACCAATGGTACACGGCGTGTTCCCGAAGATACTCCCATGACACTGTGTTCTGCTCACACGGTCAGTGACATGGCCTGAAAAATACACGGTGTGTATCAAAAAAGTACACTCCGTGTATTCTGGGTTTTTCTGGGCAGTAGCTAAGAAACTACGTAGAAATTCCAGAAACACAAAAAACAGGGGAAAAGATGCCAAATTCTGATCCGTTAGGGCCCATAACGCCTCAAGACCCAAAATTTGGCGTTCATTTTAAGCAAGGAACAAAACAACAGTATTCTAACATAACAATAGAGAATCTATCAAGCATCTATCACAACAGCATGCATAATCTACACCAAGCCTATCACAACAGCATGCAATCGCTAATGCAACGTAGATGGCATGGCAAGAATGCATGACATGTGTTATCTACAAGTTCCTACACATCTCATCAATTTGAGACAGAAATAGAACCACAATATCAAAACAGTAATAACACAAGACATGTGAATCACTGTCGGTGAAATCAGATCAACAATAAAATCTCAAATCCAGTAACTGCAATTAACGAGGTAGTATGGATTTTCCCTGTACAGGGGTTAGCTACTCCCGATCACACACTAGTGCAAAAACACTTTTTCGCGTCGGTTTTTTTAATTTTTATCATCGGTTATAAACCGACGTCTTTATAGGCGACGTTAAAAATACAGTTTTCGCGTCGGTTCATAGAAACCGACGCGAAAAATAATTCGCTTATGAGCTTCGGCGTCGGTTTTTTATAAAACCGACGCCGAAGCTACATTTAGACATTATTTTCCACGTCGGTTCATTAAAAAACCGACGTGGAAAATATAGTCGACTAGGTTTTCGGCGTCGGTTTTATATCAAACCGACGCCGAAATATCGGTTTTCCGCGTCGGTTTTTCTAAAAACCGATGCGGAAAACCAATTTAAACAGGATTTTCCGCGTCGGTTTTTTGAAAAACTGACGCAATATCAAACTTTCCGCGTCGGTTCATTAAAAAACCGACGCGGAAAATATAGTCGACTAGGTTTTCGGCGTCGATTTTTTATAAAACCGACGCCGAAATATCGGTTTTCCGCGTCGGTTTTTCTAAAAACCGACGCGGAAAACCAATTTAAACAGGATTTTCGGCGTCGGTTTTTTGAAAAACCGACGCAATATCAAACATTCCGCGTCGGTTTTTAAAAAAACCGATGCCGTAAATAATTTTTTTTAAAAAAATTTCGGCGTCGGTTTTTAAAATAACCGACGCCGTAAAGTTTTTTTTTTAAATAAAATACATATATTTTCTCCTCCAAACAAATCGAAACCCTGAAAAAAAATAACGAAGTATACAAAAACAATTAAACAGCTTTAACAGAAGTACTTGAGAAAACTCAAAGTAAAGAAGAATTAAAATACACGTACCTACATGGTGCATTTTCTTAATCTAACCATACTCAGTATCAATCATTGTAAGTTTCCTCCCATAGATAGCACCAATCTTGTCAAAACAGTAATGAAACTAAGGAGATGTGCGTGAAAAAATCAATCCAAGATATTAGTGCAATGAATAAACATTAAATGAAAATGTGAATCATTCATTTTTCACAAAGTAAATTACCAAAATGAAATGTTACGACTCCTGATCAAAATTCCAGGAACACTCAGCCGATGCAACCTCTTCCTCACCTCCCCCACAGAAGATGTTGGGGGTGTCTTTTCACCATAGGATCCCCACCACCCCCAACCTCAGGTTTTTATATTTGCTCTGTATAGACGTGCATTACCCATTCACTATTGTTATTTGTTTAAGTTATGGAATAACAGAGAAATAAGTTTGAGTGCAAAAAATAGGTTAGAAAATTGAAATCAAATGCAGATTGAAGAGACATAAAGAAACATACCCTAAAAATTGACGCCTTCTATTTTATCTTTGTGCAAACCCACTAAGCGCTGTTTCAGGTATTATGTGATATGCTTCTCGGCAATCATTTTTCGATATTTATTTGCATAAAAAATAAAAAGGCCTAGAAGATATTGCTGTGCATTCAAGGGAGACAATTTTTAGTGTTTGTGAATGTTATTTCGCTATACGAATCTCTATGTTCATGATCCAAGTACCACCCTACAGATCTGTCACTGTACAGACAAATGATTTTAAGAAATAACATTGAAAAGAAATATAATAACTAATTCTGAATTAAAATACACGTACCTGAAATATACGACATGCTTATTGTTGGTTATTGTTGAAGGATTCATTTGATTATTAGTAGATTCAATAAAACAGTTTTTGCAAAGGCACTTGAGAAAACTCAGTAAAGCAGAATTAAAATACACGTACCTGAAATATATGACATGCTCATTGTTTGTTATTGTTGAAGCATTCATTTGATTATTAGTAGGTTCAAACACCTAATATATCATAAGAGTTAGTTTTTTAAACCCATATATATTATTATTTATAAATATTAGTATACATACCTCAAATCTTAATCAGACTTAACAAATAGTCCGCAAAAGTAGATTGAATATGAATCATATCAGATTGAGAATATGACTGTGAATCATTGAATACCTACAATAATATTGAATGATATGAAATTAATAAATAGAAAAAAGTGGATGAAAATATATAAAAAAGTTAATACAACTAACCTTATGAAAATCAGTAGTTTCCCCAGTTGTGATTATCTCGTACATAAATCGTATAATATAATAACCACATTCAACATTTCCATTTTGACGATGACACTGCAGTTATAAAACATTTAACTAATAATGAAACCCAATATATAACAAAAATATAAAAACTAATTACCTGTAATTCCACATATTTGATTTTCGTTGGTTTCTTTTCATTTGTAAAATGTTTCCATGAACTGCATTTTTTTATATAAGAACTAATAAAACTTGTGTAAACAATTAAAATTAAACATAACAAACTTCTAAAAAAAACAACTTACCTGTTTAATAAGTTGGAAAACGGTTTACGCACTTTTCCTAATAAAGAGAAAAACC